>BSBN01000379.1:8323928-9586071 GCA_027924645.1 Cunninghamia lanceolata
CAACAGACAACATCTGAAGCTTTTCTCAAAGAGAAGTGATAGATAAGTTTGTAAATACTTGTACAATTTTGCGTCTTTTCCATTTTAAGTCTTTTTGTGTATTTTTGATGTGTTGCCTGACTCTATAGCCCAATGGATGGATAAAGGTACTTAGAGACCAAAGTTATTCTCCCTTCGATCATTTCAAAGGATGATCAAAGGAAGTTCCCCAGTTAGAGCTAGCTGTTATCCTCAAATTCAATTATGCTCAATTTGTGGGATAACCCCTACAAAACTTGTCCATTTCGTAGCCCATGCACTCTAAGCATGCTAAATGAGGTGAATCACATTTTCCCTCATGCGTAATCCCCTAGCCTCAGAATGTCATTTCGAGCATTTACCTTTTTCAGTTTGTTGAAATTTAGAATAAACCAAGTTGTAAAATTTCACTTTCAAAGTTAGGAAATTTTTCGCTCATGCAAGAGCACTAAATTTTAGCACCCCTGCATTCCTAGTGCAAAAATAAAATTGCAAGGTCACTAAAATTTAGAGACCTTGCATATCCTTCATTGAATTTTTTAAGGTTGCATTAGCGTTAAATTTACCTGACTTAGCAACTCCCAATTCACATGAATTGATAATAAATGCATGTTTCAATTATGATTTGGAGGGCTTTTAAATTGGTTTTGTTTCCATTTTTTGTTTATTCTTCTCTTATGCCCTCCTAATTCCTCTGTGCATTCGAAAGCCCTCAAGTTTGTTGATGCGCAGCCTATGAGTAAAGTTATCAATGATTCAGACTACAGTTTTTGCCATTCTTCACCATTGTTGCCGGGTAGGTTCCTCTCCTTCATTTTCTACATTTATTCATGTTTTTAATGTTTAAATGTTTTTGTGTTTTCCATTTTTCTTTAAATTTTGGATCGATTTGTTTGGTTTTAAGGTTTGTACAAACTAGGGTTTGTGTTCGTTTAAATCTTGTAATCTTTGTTTTATTTTCACTATCCAATAAACCAAACCCTAATTTAAAAACTCCTAAACTCCCATTTTTATTGTTTTCTTTTTCATGTGTTAAACCCAAAGGGTTTCTTGAGTTCTAAACCCTGTCTACCTCCCATAAGTCGATTGGTGGTTTTCACTGATTGAACGACCTCGAATCAACTAGTATTATTTATAGATCAGTAATTTTTACCACCGATACGATTAATACTAATGTAGATTCTGTCCACATTTCTACAATGGCGGCATTTTTTGCTACCTTTGTATATCATTTGTAGTGATTTAAAACAAAGCATGGCTGGGGTTTTTCCCTGATTCTGCGTAGACTTAAGTTATCCTACCTATGTAGGGTCAGTGAAATCCACTAACCCTACACCCATTGTTGAATAATATGGAGTCATAGATCTTATATTTTTTACACAGAAATTTTCCCTCCCTTGCAAGGTCAGACAAATTCAGCGACCTTGCACTATGAGAATTACCCCCTTGCAAGATCGGCAAAATTCACTGACCTTGCAATACTTTACAAAGTTCTCCCACCTGCAGAGTCAGAAAATTTTGTTGACCCTGCAAAACTTAGCAAGTTCATCCCACTTGCAAGATCAGCAAAATTTACCGACTTTTCAACTCATTACTGCCAAACATCCCACCATGTAGGAGCGCAAAAAATCAGTGACATTGCACCCATTATGCAAAATTTTGCTAACACTAGGAAATATTTCCATTTTGCCCAATTGTCCGCTCTCACTCCATTTTTCACCTCTATCATGCTTAAGCCCTCCAAGCTCATTCAATTGCTTAGAATTCCCTCACTACTACAATTTCCAATCATGCAATTTTTTCTAACACTGTAAAACCCTGTACTTTGTATTGCAATTTCTTGTGCATGCATTTCAAGATTTTCACATCAACATTGCAACAAGGATACAGTCACTTGTCAGTTGCCCTTCAGATGTCAGTTTCTTCTCCAAGAAAAGAAAAAATAATTAAGTACAAATATCAAGGAGTTTTCCCAGTGACCTCAGTGACCTCAAACATTGATGAGATAAAGGATACTGAAATTAGGCATGTGGATATGCCTAAATTTGTTGAAAGAACCCAACAGCAACCACTGAGTAATGGCATGAAGTGCATAGTTGAGAGCAACATTGAAAGGGTAGTTGTATTTCCTATGGTTGCACATAATCTTGAGTTTTTCCTCCAATTTGCAACACATTAAAATATGAATGACCAAAGTGTCAAGGACTCTAATGGAACTGTGCTTATGAGGCTAGATGAAGAATTTCTTGAAAAAGATTTCTTGTGTCCTCATATTGAAACATATGCAGATATCACTTTTGACTATGCACAAGAAGAATATGAGAAATATCCAGATACTCCTAAGAATATGATTAATAGTAGGTGGTTAAAAAACCCAAGGCCAAATATTTCAAGATGGCCTAAGAACTTTCCACGCAGTGACTTCATTGAAGAAGTAAGTGATTTGATCACCCTTCTTAGTAGAGTGAGAGGTTTGCCTACTTCATCTACCTTTCATGATTGGATGTATTTATACATAAAAAACATAATGAGGAAGAAACAACAGAGCTTTTGGGGACTACATATCAATGACATAATTCATGATCAACTAACAAAGGTACATTATTCACTGAAGTTCTACATGACATCATATCTTGTATATGCTTCTGCTATAATGAGAAATTTTCTTGGGTTAACATTGGAAGGAGATAGGAGATTAATTCTAGTATACAAATATTATCCTCAGATAGCTCTTGATGGAGGAACTCATCATTTTAGAAGAGTTAATGATTCTTTCTTTGCTCCTTTCTTGTGTGTGTTTGATCCTGAATTGGAAAAGAAAAGGGTTTCTAATGAAGCATGGTCCATGGTAAATAAATATGGTTGTTTGTATCTACAATTTCCTACATTCACCTATTTGAAAGTTGGTTATTTTATGGGATATCCGTAGATGCTCTCAAGGTACCCTAGTGACAAAATTGTGTTAATGGACCTATGTAGATAGATAATAGCAATTCATATCAAACAAATAGAATCTTGCAAGACAGGTTTCAAGTTTCCCCTCACAATTGGCAGGTATTCTATCTCAACATCCCCAAAAGCTAAGGCTATAGAATCTAAGATGCAATGAGTCACCATGAAGACATACAAGAGAAGACATAATTTTGATTACCGGGGAGTGAAAGACAGAATCAAGAGAGCCCTAACCCACAAATACAAAATTAAAGATGTGTGGGCAGATTGTAAGATAGAGGAGGAGATAAGAAAACTAGATTACTGCCAGTTGACCTTAAATAAGATTGAAGAACTTGATTTAGTAGATATTCCTGAAGACATGGAAGATGATGGTGACATCCTAGATCTTACTTATGTGAGAAACAATGTTGCAGACTCTCCTCTACTAGTAATCTAGTGGTCAAAGAAAGAAGTTATTTCCATTAGAGAAAGGTTTGAACCAATCCTAGCTAACACAAATGTATGGTTAGCGGAAAAGGGGATTCATTTGAAATGCTTTGTAACTAGATCAAAAGAGGAGTCTCAGGATCCCACAGGTAATAAATCTGAGATAAGAACAAAGAACAAGGGCAATGTGCCTAGTTCTAGTAAGACTTCCAAGCCAAAGATCAAGTTTGTTACAAAAGTTGGAAAGGCTAAAACAACTATAGGAGGGCCATCTTCTAAAGGGTAAGATGAATTTGTTTAGGATGAAAGGAAAGAAGAGGAAGAACAATATGAGGAATCAGAAATGTCTCCTCATGAGAACATTTTAGAGAACCACCTATTTCTTCTTCTACTGTCACTCCTACTATAATAGACATTTCTGTTGAAACCATTCATATTCCTTCCACTGGGTCAATTCAATCCATTCATTCATCCATGCCCTCTAGGTTAATTTTGGATAGTCCTAAACATGGTTTGGAAACTGTTTTTCATTCTTCCCCATCTTTGCCAAGTTTGTCATTACCTTCTTTTGGCATACATTCTCAATCAGACTTAGAGAAACTTATGACTGAGTCTTTGCAAGTTTCAAGTGTGAATATTCCTAGTGTTGTTTTGACTAACACTTCACCCATTGTGACAACAAATTTTGTGAGTGCAGACCCCTCTACTCAAACTATGGCTACTGGTCCAGAAAGAAGTTCATCTACACTTCCCCCTTGGATTTCATCTCAGACACCTAAGAGGAAAAAGCAAGACGTCTCTCCAGATGACTTTGATTTTAAGCGGTTGACACCTGTGAAGGCAAAAACTAAGAAAAAACCAAAGACTCTAGGTTGTTTGATAAAGAAGGTTATAGGTATGCAGAAGTTGCTCAGCCTCATCCTAATAAGACTATAGAAGAAGTGGATATCTCTAATTATTCCATCACAAGAGTTGAGTTAGGAAAGATAACTCATGAAAGTGCTAAGGCAGATGCTCAATCTACATTGAATTCTCTCATTCAAAAATTTGATGAAGTAAAAAAGGTGAAGGATCAATATAAAGCCAAGGCAAAATAGTTAACTTCCGTACTCCAGAAGATTACTCTATCTTTAGAGATAGTTGAGCCTATGGCCATGAGCATTAAGGATCCAGTTATTTAGAAGATAGAAAAGGTGCATACAAGGGGTAGGGTGGTCGATGAGTTTCTAGACTGATTGACTGAACAAGGTTCACAGCTCTTAAGAACCTCTATGGAGAAAATGGAAAGGACGGAAAGCATAATATCAGAATTAGACAAAGTTGCTGACACTTTCTCTCAAGAAAAACAAGATATGGAAAATGGTTTACAAGCTTGGACCAAGATGAAGAAGCTCAAATTGGGCACATTGGTGAAAATTGGGATCATTCCCAATAGAGAAATGTTTGTAGAGGTTAAAGATATCATGATACACAAAGTAAGCATCAGCAAGGAATTTATCAAAGACTTGCAAAGTGCTTGAGAAGCCAACGAAGACAATGATTTGAATCTCGTCAACAAGGTAGAAGAGCTTCCTTGTAAGTTACTTGATGATAATAAAAAATTTCATTCTTCATATGCAATGGTCCAAGAATTTACCAACATGATCCAGAGAGACTTTGAAGATCAAGCCTTTTCATTGGCTTCAATGGACAAGTTGTTGGATATTCAGTTAACCTTGGAGAACCTCAGGCATTTTTAGGAAGGGACGAGAAAGCTTGTAACACTGTCAAAGATTCAATCACAAGAGTCCTTGCCATCTCCAAACATACTTCAGGACCGGATAATGATGAAGTTCGAGCAATCATGAAGAAGTATGAAGATTTTATGGAGGACGGTGGAGAATGCTAAATGTGCCTTGTTTAAATTTTCAATATTTTCATGCTTTATGTAATTAGTGCTTGACATTTTACATTTCATTTTCAAAAATGTAATTACATATAAAAATAGAGAAGTCCTAAATCTATGTGACTCTTTTGTTGAATAAGTCAAATTTAGGTTTACTTTTCCTAGATTAGCTCTCAACTCTCCTTTATATATATGAGGGAGTTATTTTGTACAAAGACCTTTAATATTTTGAAATAAAACACTGCTCATTTTGAGAAGCATACCTAAATTTTTGTGTTGAATGTCCATATCAAGAATCGATCAATAAAAGAAGCAGATTGTCTCCAACCTTTATTTTGGAACATATTTGTTATATGTAAGAGTGTTCTTATGTCTCTCTTATCATATTATCTTGAAGTTGGTTTATGAGTGACGTATTATTTCATTATTGAAGGGAAATCAGGTTTGATATTGATAAACTTTTGTTATCATATTGCATTTGGAGCTATATGTATTGTGTATGAATTTGGTTGAGAACTTGTAGACTTTGTGCCGCAATTGTTAGCTATATTCTTGTGGATCTGCGGTGTTGTTTATTGATAGACTTTAAACTACAACTTTCTGCAATTGCTACTTTTAGAATCATATTTAGGGAATAACTTGGAGTCTTTGAGATGGAAGTTATTGTTGCAAATATGTGCCTAAATGGTGTGGTCATTGATGTCAACATATCCTTGTTTCCATTAGTGTCAACTGTATCCTATTTTGTTGTTTGTATAGAAGACTAGATTGTTGAGGATATTGAGAAAATTAATGACAATCAATGTATGTAGACCATATGGATGTTTAGAGGTTTACTTGAAGAAGCTCCATTTATGATTTGAGAAGTTCACGTTAAGATCTGAGGAAGTTATGGCCATCTGAGTAGAACTAGTTCCTGTAATACTCAGGAGAGACAGAGTGACATGAAAGTGGTCTGGATTGCTCTGGTAATGTAAAATGATGATTTATAGATCTAGAGGCATTTTTGGGAAGTTAGTGTGTATCATCAATACAAGTGGTTCGTGGTTTGGAGGTCTGAAATCAATCCTTCTAGTTTGACAATCATGGCAGATAGTGTTCTTGAGGTTCCAGATAGAGATGCAAGTGATTCTGATGAGTTGAAGGAATGCGGATGTTTTTGTTGAATTCAATGTGCTTGTGAAGATCTTTGGATCGTGTAGCTACTATTTTGGAGGTCCACATTGAAGTTTGAGCTCACTTTTGAAGATTTTTCTTTTTGTTGTTCATATTCTTCCTAGTCCTGGTCAACCGGATGATCCTAGCATATTGTGGATGATCTAAGAGCATTTTATGAAGCATGGCATGTTTTTAGAGGAAGATTCAAGTCTCAATTGTATTTGGTCGATAGTGTAATGATCCACATCAAGTTTAGCTGACCTTGTTGATCATTCCAAGGTTGATGAAGCATACTAATACATGTTGAAGAGTTGTTGAAAATTATCCTTGTACGAAATGAATTAAATCCGAAGAAAGGATCAGAAGCAGAGTAGAGAAGAAGAGGAACGGAAGTAGTATAGAGTGAAGAATTAGAGAAGAAGAATGTGGAGATAGAAGAAGAGGTTTTGTGAGAATTAAATGAAATCAAACCAGGCATGAAAAGATGCTAATTATCAGTTAGTTCTTTCTGTGTTAAACTCAAATTTCTTGTAGGTAGTGAGCCTCTCTTTTGAGCAGTGAGCTCTAGGCAGTGAGCCTGAAGGAAAGTACATTCCCATTCTTTTAAGTACTTTTAACAAGGTATGAATCTTGTGGGCTAACACCCACCTTGGTTTTTTCCTTAACCAGGTTTCCACGTCAAAAATCTTGGTGTCAAATGTGTTTATTATGTTTCTACTTATGTGTTGATGTTTTATGCTTTAATGTTTGCATCATTAATCAATTTGCCAATTATGAAAGAAGATTAAAAGAGAATAAAAGAATAATTTTGGGGACAACTGATTTATCCCCCCCTCTCAGTTGTCCAAGCTACTTCCAATAGTTATTATCATTGTTTGTGCAATCTTACCGTGATATGCGTTGAGAGACTTTGGGATACAACACATATTATTTTTGTTATCTTTGGAACTATCATGGAAAGTGGCAAAAGACTTTGTGCTTTTGTGGATTTTCTAGTTACTATCATTTGCTGGAATCATTCTTGTTATTCCTACGTCTAATAGAATTGGGTATCAGTTATTATTGCTCCAACTAGTGTTATTTAGTTTATTACTTGTTGTAAACATCAAGGTCATTATTGTAATGTATTTCCCTTATTCTGAGAGAAGAGAATATGCTAATGGAGACACCCCTATGGATAGTTGTAGTGTACATAATCATAGTTTAGATACTAGTTGATTTAATTAGCAATAAGAAGGGAGCCTCCGCTTTCTGAGAGGAGAGATTTAATCTCATTGTATTGTGGTTGATATAACCATTTTTTTCTTAGTTAGCTAATAAAAAAATATTCACCCAACATTTCTATCATTTATTTCTTCTAATCTTTTCCTAATCAACTTTACTTGCTCTTCCATCTCTAAAAGCATTTTTGGCCCAACGTAAATCCTATATTCTAGCTTATCCCAGCTTATAGGAGTTTGACACTTCCTGTCATACAATGATTCAAAGGGAGCCATATTGATTGCAGAATGATAAGAGTTATTATATGCAAATTCAACTAGTGGAAGATACTCTTCCACTTATTATACTGATCAATGCAATACATCCTCAACAAATCCTCCAGAATTGATTAACTCTTAGTTTGACCATCTGTTTCTGGATGATAGGCTGAGCGTATATTTAATTGTGTTCCCAAGGCTGAGAAAATGGTTTTACAAAACCTTGAAGTTATTTGAGCATCTCTATCTAAAATTATCTTTTATGGAATTCTATACAATCTAAAAACTTCTTGCATGAATTTCTTGGCTAAAATAGGTGCTCCATCTGTAAGATTACTAGGAATAAAATGAGCTACCTTAGAAAGTTTATCTACCACTACAAGAATAGCATCATGATTATAGTGTGACATAGGTAATCCCTAGACAAAATCCATACTGATCACCTACCATCTCCATTCAGGAATATCATGAGGATACAAAAGTCATGTCGGGTGCCAGTGTTCAACTTTAACTTGTTGACACTTTAGACATCCTACCACAAATTTTGTGGCATCATTCTTCATTCCCTTCCAAAAATCTAAGGGTTTCACATCAGCTAACAACTTTGTCACTCAAGGATGACCTAAATATAGTGCAGAATGTGCTTCTTTCCACACAGTTCTTCTTAAATCTCCCTGATTTGGTATATAAATTTGGTTATTGAATCTCAATAACCCATCAGGTTTAAAATAAAATCCATCATACCTCATATCCTAAGGATTTTCTATTAGATCTTTCAAAATCTTCTCATAATATTCATCTCCAATCAAATTCTTCAATACTTAAGCTTTGATTTGCACTAACACTATTGTCGTTATGTGCCTTCTTTGACTCAAGGCATCAGCCACTCAATTTTCTTTACCCTTAATGTATTGAATCTCAAAACCATAATCAGAGATGAGCTCTAACCATCTTCTTTATCAGGCATTAAGGTTAGGTTGCCTAAAGATATACTTCAAACCTTGATTGTTAGGTTTTAGTTCAAATTGTCATCCCAACAAATAATGCCTCCATACTTGGAGAGCATGCACAATTGCCACCAATTCCAAATCATGAGGGTCATAATTTTGTTCATAAGGTCACAACTTCATGGACTCATTGACCACAATTTGGTCTTCTTGCATGAGCACTCCACCTAGAACCCTTCTCTTGAAGCATCAGTCACAACAACAAAACGACCTTCTAGGTCTGGTGCTCTAAGAATTGGTGCTAAAGTCAATTTCCTTTTAAGAATATTGAAAGATTCTTCACACTTGTCAAACCATTCAAATCCTTTTCCTTTCCTCTACAAGGAAGTGATGGGATGGGCAATTCTGGAAAAGTTCAAAATGAACTTTCTATATTACCTTGCTAATCCCATAAAACTATGCACTTCATTCACATTTTTAGGTGTAGGCCATTCCAAATTAGCCTTTATCTTTGAAGGACCTACAATAATTCCTTTAGCTGATATGATATGGCCCAAGTACTGCACCTCTTTTTGAAAGAAGGTACTATTGAAATTAGGGTAGACAACTGAGAGGGGGGTGAATCAGTTGTCACAAAACTTTATCTTTTGATGCATTTAATCTTCTTTACCACTTATTTATAGATTAATGATATAACCATGAAAGCATGAATCAACAACACATGAACAGAAACACAATCAACACACATAATAGCAGGATTTTTATGTGGAAACCCAGTTAAGGGAAAAACCATGGTGGGGGTTAACCCACAAGATTTATTCTCTGTTAAAAGAATAGAAAAATGGGAAGGTGTCTTCCTTCAGGCACACTACCCAAAGCTCACTACTCCAAGAGACTCACTGTCTATAAAACATTCACATGATTAACACTGAAAGGTTGAATTGAGAAACAACATCTTCTCCATGCCAAGGTTCAGTTCCATTGAAGCTCACAACACCTCTACTCTATCCCCAAACCCTTCCTCTCCACCTCTGCATCTTCACACCCATCAACTCATTTACTCGACTTCATTACACTTATTTATACATGACATCAACTTTGGAATGAACATCAAAGTCAGCCTGACAATCATCTATCTGGAACATTCTCCAAGATAGGCATTATGAGTAATTTCAATCACAAGACTTGACTTAATACAAAATACTACATGTGGACCACTACACTATTGGCCAAACATAGCTAGGACTCAAATCTTCCTCAAACAGCATGCCACACTCCATAGAACTTCTCTTAGATCATCCTCAACATGCACAAGACATTTGATCGTCCAAGACTAGAAAGAACAGCAACACCCAAGGAGAAATCTTCAACTACAAGCTCAATCCTCAATGCAAACCACCAAAACAATAGGCATATAATCTAGAGACCTCCACAAGAACAATGAAATCAACAAGAACAACCGCACCACCTCAAATCACCAGAATCACTTGCATCTTCCTACAGGAACTTAAGAACACTAATTGTCATGACTGTCACACTAGAAAGATTGCTTGCAGACCTCCAAACCATGAACCACTTGAATTAAGGATACACACCAACATCCCAAACATACCTCTAGAACTGCAGACCATAATATTCCAATGCGGAGCAATCCGGACCAAATTCATGTCACTCTGTTACCTTTGAACAACTGTAAAACCTAGTTCTACTCAGATGGCCATAACTTCACCAATCCTCCATATGAACCTCTCAAATCTTAATTGGAGAAACTTTAGACAATCCTCTACAAAACTCTTAAGTCTACATACTCTGATCTTCATCTCAGAGCAATCTACTTTACTGAATTGCACTATCTTCAATGTCTCTGACAAAGAGATATGTCGACATCAATGACAACACATCATAAGCACATATTTGTAACATGTACATTTGGATAGCTTTCCATGAACTTTGTGCTCCCTGAGTTTTTGCAAAACTATTTGCAAATGTTGATGGTGTTCCTTCTCATTAAGAGAGTAAATTAAAATATCATCTAAAAACACTAAAACAAATTTATCTAGACAGTCTCTAAAAACACTATTCATCAAATTCATGAATGTTGCTGGGGCATTGGTCAAACCAAAAGGTAAGATTATGAACTCATAATGCCCATACCTTGTTTGAAATGTTGCCTTGTGAATGTCTTCTTCTTTTAGTCTCAATTGATGATAACCTGACCTTACGTCAATCTTTGAAAATATAGTTGCATCATGCATTTGATCAAAGAGATCATATATACACATTAGAGGATACTTGTTCTTAATTGCTGCTTTGTTAAGCATACAATAATCTATACAAAGGCATAGAGTGCCATCTTTCTTCTTAACAAAGATCACTGGCCCTCCCCAAGCGGACACACTAGGTCTAATCAGTCCTTTTGACAACAATTCTTAGAGTTGAGCCTTCAACTCCATGAACTCAGTGGTAGTCATCCAATAAGGTGCTTTGGACACCAGTTCAAAACCAAGAAATATATCTATTGCAGAATCAAAAACTCTTTTCGAGGGAAGACCTAGAAGGTCTTCAGGAAGCACATCCTGAAAATCATGGAGATAAGGGTACGCTTCAAAAGAATTTTCCTTAAGTTCCTTCTCCTCTTCATCTTTCACCTCATCCATCTTAACTGCAAACATCTAGCAACCTTTTTGTTTTGCTCTTTTCAATTGCATTGCAAAAATTTGCTTGATTTTCATTTCTCACTGAAAACCTTTGATAAGGACAACATTTCCATCATCATCTAGGCATTCTACTATTTTGGAAAGACAATCAACTTTTGCCCTATGTTGTGATAACCATTTCATCCCTAAAATGACATCATATGACCCTAGAGGTGCTACATATAGATTGACCTCTTAGGAAAAAGTAGGTAGGGTTAATCTAGCTTCAAACAAGCATTGCTCTACTTGAGTTCTTAATTGGTTTGCAAACTCTACTATCCATGAATTAGCCATGAAACTAGCTTTCCTAGATATCGTATCAAGCATTCTAGGGTTCACAAAAATTTTAGTTACTCCTGTATCTATAAGAATAGAAATTGGGGTTCCAAATAGAGTACTTGTGGCTTCAATAGGAGTAACATGATACTCATCTTGACAACTATCTAAAGAAGCATGAATCCTTCACTAAAAATCTATTTTCTATGAAGGTAAAGGTTTGCCTCAATAAGAACTCCCTTGACTCTATGTGGGGCACTTACTAGCATAGTGATCACCTCCACATGTAAAACACCCTCCAAGAGGACCTCTCTTTCCTAAATATCAGTTGGAATTATCATCATTATTTTTATATCTAGAGCTTTTACCATAGTTTCTCTCTCTGGTTTTCTGATTCCTGCTTCTCTTTTTGAAGGATGTCGAAGGATGACTCTAGTTAGATTTCTTTTGAGATCTTTCTTGATATGTAGAGATAGATTTGAGATTTTTCTCTTGCTTGATGACTTTCTCAAAGACATGATCCATGGTCATAGTTCCATAAACGTCCACTTCTTCGCCAATCTGAGAATTTTATCATTATTTTCTAAGTGATTTTCTATCACTTTTTTCTATATATGTTTCTGTGATAGTCTATCACCATAATATATTTGATATATGTGATAAACTATCACTATAATCCATATGTTATGAGTGATATGTACTATCACTCATAATAATATGTATTAACTACTTTACTATCACTGTGTTATATGCACATGCATATAATTCACTACCTCTATGATACATTTGTCATCATGTTTCACTATCTCTGTGATACATATATAGTATCGTGGTTCATTATGTTGTGATAAATATGATGACATGTTTCACTATCTTTATGGTTTATAAACAATATCATGATTCTCTATATTGAGATAAACATATTAACATGTGTCACTATCTTTGTGGTATACATATGATACCGTGTTTGTATACTTCTGAGATTTATATATGTTATCATAATTCTATCTCTATGTAATATACAAGTATTACATGGAATTCACTATTTTGTGATGTAGATATACAAAGGTTTTACATGATATACATTATTGTATTGATCATAAAATGAACAATATACCGGTGTCTCAACAACTAATGATAATAAGATTAATATCATCACTCACTGTGGTTAGCACAATAGGATTATACCATAGTAATAATAGAGTTTTAAGACATTAAAAAAAATGTTGTTTATTCTTCCTATGTTTTGCATACTAAGAATGAAACTTCAATATATAACTTGAATCCAATCATTTTGATTAAAAACCTCAATACAAGATCACTTTCAAGTTATGATTTTACCTGAGAGTGCAGTCAGCTCTCTCCTATTTTTCACCTCCATCTCTCTGTTGTTTGTCTTCTTCCCCAAACCAAAAACAACAAACCACCTAAAACTCATTAACTAAGTCTATTAAATGACTTCTCTTCCACTCTCTCTATCGGTTATCGATGGCTAGAGAGAGTAAATATATCCCACTCCCTTCAACCATCTGCAGTTGAGGAGCTAGAAAAGTGGATAACGCGGAGCTTATGCTCCTCCATTCTCCCAAGCATCTTGGAAGGTAAGAAAAGAGAATCCAAGAAGGATTTCCTTCTCTCTTTCTCAAGCCAAATATCTATCTTAGTTATGCTATAATAAACAAATGATATTTTCCATAGTAAATTTTTTAATGCATCCTTAAGAATGCTTCATTTATACCATATACAAACTCAACTTTCAAAGATGAAGTCTTAGCAAAGTCGACATAGACTTTCTATGACAAAGTTAGACTTATTTAACCAATTAATTATGTTGACTTTTCATCCATAGTCGAACACAATCTTTTTCGACACAAAATTCTAAACCATTGGTTGAATGACAACAATATCAAGCATATAAAATGATCACCACGTTGAAATTATTTCTGAGGTGATCAACAACATATAATAAGACTTAACTCAATATTTACTTAACCTCTATATTGAGTGTGTGTGTAGGTATCCTAGCTAGCACAAGGATCATTGCATTTGCATAATCTAACACCCTCTCCATGGTGATACTCTCTCTCCTCTTCTTGGAGGGGGAAAACATTATTCCCGCATCCATCTCAGTCACACAACGATAGGTAGTCCATCACATTATTTAATCACACAGACATTAATGACGTTATAAACAATCATTCTTATAAAAATAACATAATTCAAATGCATTTTATATTCAAACATAACTTTACTTTCCTCATATTAATTTCAATAACTATCCATCTGTCTTCTTGAAATAAAATGATAAGTTAGTTTAAAAATGGGGTGTGACATTTTTCTAACCGGATATCCTGTTGCATATTCACATCTGGTTAGCTTGCAAGATGGCCCAGAAATGTCTAGAAATGTAGGAAAGCGTGTCGTAGACTATCCAAATTGCTATTAATGTAAATTGGGTAGTTGAAAATGTAATTTTTATTGCAATAGGTGGAGTGGTTGGGGTTTTCCTGCCCATTCTTCCATGAGATCTGAGTTGTGAAAATTATAAATGGAAGTTTGGATTTCATTTTTGGGTTGGTCTATGAGCCATTTTGGATCTGGAAAATGCCTCAAGAGGATTTAGGGCATCAAACCATGCCAGTTAGGTCTACAAACAAAGGAATACGCCCAACAGTTTGTAGGAAATTTCTTCAACGAATATATTCATGCAAAAGTGTGTCTCCATGGCAGCTTGTGATGATTCAGGGGAATATATGAACTCAGTTATGTATTTTCTCGTACCACACTTGATGGTATGTTGTAACAGAGTTAAGATTAATGTGTGACAACATTCTAAAGGAATAAAAAGGCTTTGTATTGGTGTCTATTTTGTTGCATTTGGATTGTTGTAGTTTTGCTTGGGATTAATAAGTATGTCTTTTGTATGATTCATATATTTTAGATTTGTATGTGAATACACTTCATGATTTTGTTGATGGTTGTTGTGTATCTCCTTCCTCCATGCTATTCATGACTTTGTTTCCCCTTGGATTAGGCATCGATCTAATTGGTGAATGGATCAATCACTCCTATTTAATCAAACCCTCATCCTCTTAGTTGTAGGAGTAGATGTAGGTTTAGTTTAGTTCACATAGTGCTCATGGTTCAATGTAAGAACCAGGGATAAATCTAAAGTGATTTAAAATTGTTTTTATCTTTTGGAATCATGATCACATAAGTCTGCATCTTGCCATTGTGTAAGTTATCAAATGGATTCATCTTATGGGAATGTAAATGCTATCATCTATGGGTGCATGTGCAAGATGCATTATCAGCTATATAGGTGTTTTACGATAGCCAGTTGTTCTTAGTTCAGTGATAGTTTTGGGATCAAGATAATGGGATGGGTTTGGTTGTTTATTGGTTTGTAGTTGTTCATCTTGTTTGAATTTAATACTTGTTAAGGTATACACCTTGGAATATCCTTCTAGAACCTAGCTGAGCTTGAAGTGCAGAGGAGCCTACCCACTCCTATACCCACTCCTATAAGTTGGCTAAAATCACCTTAAACTTGTTGACAAACCTCTTTCAATCACCTTGATGACACCCTTGGCCTAGGTGATTGTGAAATGTTTTAAGGTTTTGGGCTGCAGTAATTTTTGTAACCAACATAATGGCACCATTTCTAGGGACCAAAGTTACTTTAGCCATTGTTGGGTGTGTATGCAAAAATATGGAAAACAAATAAGGAAACAATACAATGAAAGTACTAATTCCATACTTGAATAACATCTCATCTAGGGATCAAAGGACTAAGTAATATAATAAAAATGATAAACAATCCTATGACATTCGATCATGATTTTGATATGTCAGTTGCTCAATTTTGTAATATAACACTAGATAATGATAATGGATATGATAGTGGATGATAATGGAAGAGCTAGAGTGATTTTGACAGCATGGTGATACTTTGAATGTGGATGTTCCAAATGGCTTGGTTGAGGCTTGATTTATAGAGGTTGGATATGTTGAACGAAGGGATAGGATTAGAAGATTAGATCATGGCTAGAATTGGTTGAGAGCACATTAGGGCAAGGATAAGGATTTCTAGGGTTTCAAAGGAAGCTTCTAGGGCTAATCCTTATGTGAATGGCTAGGATTAAAAGATGTAGTATGAGATGGATGGCTAGGATGAAAATGTTAATTTAATGTCTATGGACACTCATTTATTGATTGTGGCAAGTGGTTGAGGATGAGGACAAGCTAGTCATGTGACTCTCAATAATTAAATTAAATAATAAAATATTTAATTATTATTGGAGAGGGGATAATGGGAGGATAAATTAATTAAATAAATAGGAATTATTCAATTAATTTTGGCTAAAAGGGATAAAAAGGGATAAATTAAATAAATATAATTTATTTATTTAATTTGGGAAAGGGATATGATAAAGGGGATTCTTAGGATAAAAGTGTTGCAAAGTGTCGCAAGGTGGTATTGACAAGGTGATGAAAGTGACATAGTCAATTTCACGTGTCTACACTAGGTTTTAGGAAGTTGGATCATTTTTCATGCCTCTGTATCAGTGATCTACATTTGTGCATTTTGTTTGGGTAAGTTTGGCCTCTCATCAACTTACGCCAACATAATGGTGTCATTACCTGGGACCAAAGTTACTTTAGTCATTGCCAAGTTTTAGGTAGATGGAGCATTTAGTAGGCATGAGTTTTCCACAGTCCATAGTAAATGTGAATAAAGCTTTTGGATTACACTGTGTGTGTTTTTGTCACAATGTTTCGGATCACACTCAGTGATCCATCATCAGGTAGAGAATACAAAAAGAATATGATTGCAGAAATATGCCCTATAAAAAGGAGAGATGGGGAATAATTGTAGGGAAAGCAACCCATTAATTGCCAACCTATGAATAGGAAAAAACCAAAAATAGGAGGAATAATATAGTAATAGCAGTGATATAATAAACCAATAAAACACCAATAAATTGTCATAGTAAAAACTAATAGATTAATATATATGATAAATAGTAAAAAGAACAACGATCAAAGTAGGAAGTGAAAGAATTAAAAAGCATCAATAAATTCACTTGCAACATAAGGGCAAAAGAAATGATGCATCTAGTCTAATAGAAAAAACTCAATGAGAGAGAACAAATAAAGGATAATTTTATCACAATAAGGTCAAATTAAGGCTAGAATAAGAATAGAAAGTACCCTAAAAACAATAGATTAAAAAGCAAAACAAATGACAAAGCAATATAAATAGTAGGACAAATAGTATCCTGGAACAAAATCTAGAAAGGGAGGCAATAGAAGAAATAATTTAACTGAAAGGATAGATTAAAGTAAAGGTGGAAACCAAAAATTGATAGCCAAGAAAACAAAGTCAAGAAAATGCTCAAATGCATCAATAAATTTGAAGCGAAAAATATAAGTAGAGAGAAGAGGAAGATATGATGAAAAGTTAAATAAAGTAAGGAAAGCCAAACAAGTAAGGAGAAGCTATAAACAAAGTCAATTAAACAATAGAGAAAGGAAAGAAATTAATAAATAAAATGAAGCGAAACAATAAGACTAGAGGAAAGTATAAAGAAAACCAAATTATATAACGAAAAACAAATAAATAAGCGAGACAAGATATAAAGAAATAAAGTGGTGATAAGATAACAAATTAAGGAGCAAACAAAATGAGCAATAAAGTAAGAGTAAGAAAGTAAAATCAACAAAATTGTAGAAAAGATAATATAAAACAAAATTATATAAGGAATAGTTATAAATAAATCTACATACTAAGTACCACCTTACGTCCAAGGAGACTAGGAAGTACAAGAAAGTAAGCTACGAGGCCATAAGAAATGAGAAACAAATAACCTAAAGCAAAAAATGTGCTACACATATGTAGGAAGTAAAGGGCGTGCAATAAAATCAAATAAAATAAATGAAAGATAAAAGAGGAAGAAAGAAAGCACAAAATTCAAAAAAGAAAATGAAGGAAAGAGAGAACAAAAACAGTTAAAGGAATAAGAACTAGAGGGATAGAGCACAAGAAATACATCAAAGTAAAGAAACAAAAACAAGGTGACCAAAATAAGAAAGCATCAGATGGAGTATTTTTCACTCCTCTGTATCGGTGATCTACATTTGTGCATTTTGTTTGGGTAAGTTTGGCCTCTTGTCAACTTACACCAATAGAATGGTGTCATTGGTAGGGACTAAAGTTACTTTAGTCATTGCCAAGTTTTAGGCAGTTGGAGCATTTTTCATGCCTCTGTATCAATGATCTACATTTGTGCATTTTGTTTGGATAATTTTGGCCTCCCGTCAACTTATGCCAACAAAATGGTGTCATTGTCGAGGAATGAAATCTTATTGGTAAAATCTAAAGGGCTATCAACTCAAGTTTGTTGGGTTGAAATGAATTTGGAGGCTCTACTGGTGAGTTGAAACCAGAATTAGTTTGTGCCTTGGAGTTTGGTCACACTTCAAGGAATTCCTCTTTGGAAGAGGTGGTGACTATGTTGTCAAAGAATAGAAGTTTTTTGTTGCTGCCCCTAGTTGTTTTTGGTGACTTGAACACTCCATCTCACTGTGTAGCAACTGGTTAATTAAGATGCATGGTTTTCTTCCTACCTTTTGAAGTTTATACAGTTCCTGTCATGTTGAAGGAAAAAATTTGTATACCTCTCTTTTCTTCTCTGCATTGTAGAATGTTTTTTTCATGGCCAATTGGTATGAACATGGATACCCTAGGGATGCTCCTTCCTATGCATCTTCTTATGTTGCAAGATGTTTCAAACCCTAGAAACGATTAGGCTTTTGACCATTCCGGCAATGCATATTCCAATCTTGGCTTTGCATGTTTTCTAAACCCAAACCCATATGCATCCATGCAAAATCAAAATGATTCTAGTAGGCTACAATGTGAAATTGAAAAAGGAAATCAGCTGCCAGAGTCCTTGTTACAATAGGAAGAAGAAATTGAAAAACATGTAAGGTTGCTAAATTCTAGGGTATAGTCCAATGCATTACTTGCTTCCTTGAAAAGTCAGTTTTCTCATTCCCTTTCTCTTCATTTAGATCTAGTATACAATCAGTTAGACCTCTCTTGGGTTGATTACAAAATGATGAGTATGCCAACCAAGGTCTACAAATAGTTGCCCAAGTTTGATGGGTACAACATTAGGGAAGACACATATGTTGATGTATTCTCAAAATTTATGGAAAATTTTCAGTTTGAGGATGAGGATATGCACATGAGATTTTTTGTTAGGTCATTGCATGGAAAGGCAAAAGAATAGGTCTAAAACTTTCTAGGGCAGCCCTTTGCATCTTAGAAAGAAATTGTGTCAGGGTTTGAAAATGAATTTTTGAAAGGTATTGACCGTACTGATCTTGTCATAGATCTAGAAAAAACTTAAAAGACAAGAGGGAGAGTCAAGCAAGGATTTTGGTCATAGGTTTGTTATTTCTCTTTCCCATATTTGGAATGATTTCAGACCTAACATTCCCACTTGCATTGATATGTTTTTTGAAGCATATGAAGTTGGATTGAGCTATGTGCAGGAAGATTTTAAAATAACAAGTATGCAACAGGAATATTTTTCCTAGACTCCATGGAGAAGGTAAGAGATGACTACATAGTAGGTTTGTTGTTCACGGGTTTTGGCAATGTTGATAAGGAACATGTTGATATGAACAACAACAATGTGGATATGAGCAATCAAATAAGTACAACATCCAATCAAGATGGTTGTGTAGTTAGAAGGGTAGAAGTGGAAGATGGTGCGTCATATGACAGCAATGCAAATGATAAGGATAGTGTATGCACTGATCTTCAGTGGGATAGCACATCAATTAAAGATGAAAGTGATAGAACCAATGATGACTTATTACCTAATGTTGAGATATGTGGCTTGGTGAGCAATGAGGAAGGTGTGTGCATGAGTGAGCAGTAAGTTGAATTAGCTTGTGAAGTTGATTATGAAGATTGTGCACAGGTAAATGAAATAGATTGTGAGTAAGGAACTTGTTTCTTATTTGATGGATTGCCCTATTTTGTTTCTATTTGTGATGAGGAAGCAATTAGTGCTTGTTTGCATGAGGTTTAGGTGGATGCACATGATGATAACTGGTCAGAGATGGTTGTTGGTACATCTATGGATTTTTAGTCAGATGAATTTACCTTGGATTGTGAAGATGGTGATCACATGGACGCATATGAGAATCTATTTCTTTGGTGTGAAGTGTGTTTTCTTCCTCATTCAGAATGTGCTTCATCTGAGCCACTGACAAATGATAGAGAAATGAAGGAAGAAGATATGTGTCAACAATCTATTTACAGTAGCATGTGTGACACAGCAAGTTGTGCAGGTAAACTTGGAATAGAGAGACAATTAAAAGAACTTGGTTCTTCATGTGAGGTGCCTCATGGTTCTAATTTGTGTGCTAATGTTTTACATTTTGGATTGAATTGTGCTCATGATTCAATAATTGAATATTGTAACAGTGTTCTAGAGCTTGGTGGAAATGCAAATGAATGTGAGTTTTTCCACTTTGATGTGGAATGTTTATCAATTCTTGAATGTGTTGGTACTGAAATAGAGGTTGAGTCCTTTGTATGGGATATTGATGTGAATGAGCAGCAAGGCATGTGTCATGTGATGCCCTCATAGAGCCCTCACTCATTATCATGTGTGATGCCAAGAAGTTGGCTCCTATATCAATCTAGGTTCAACATTATGACATTTTAAAGGTATAAGGACAAGGATCTAAACATATTATCCTAATGGTTTACACCTTGGGCTAGTTAATTCGGTTACACTTACTACACAAGGATCAATAACCCTATACACATGGACTTATACGTCTTGGGGTTAAATATACCAACATGAAAGTAACACATTGTACCCACAAGAGCTGGGTCACATATACATATCAAAACAACTCATAGATTAATCTCAACAACCATTCACATCATCCCATTATTACTCAAAAATATAGTATTTATTAGACAAAAATTCAAACCACACTAGTAATATTATAGAACATTCTACTTATAAGTACATAACATTTACATGTTACCAATCATAAAACTTAACATACCATTGCCCATGAAATAGATATAAAGATAAATACCATACCATTTTGGAAATACATACTGTTACTTGCCCACATTCAACATAAGCAATCATAAGGAATTCCATTATAAATTTAGGTACATATTTAGAGCAGGTCGATTATCCACACATATTAATACTTATTCACACCATTAGATAATAATGGGTTAGTTTAGCATCAACATTAAATGCAAGGTTATCTCGTTCCCAAAACTTATTCATAACCATATCATGGCCAAGTTTATCATGCCTTTATTTATTATAAGAATAGACTCTCTATGGTCTTGAGTCTAACCTATACCTTCCTATACATATTACTGAGCCTACACACATTTCCATAGAGTTTTTCAATCAAAACTCTAATAACCTTAGTCCCAACAAATCTAGAGGTATTCCCATATATTCACATTAGAGACTGGCCATGATGAGAGTGACTCTAAAAGTTCATCCAATATTAGAGTAGATTGTGGAATCCAAACTCCACAAAGCTCAAAGTAGGTAAGCTTGGTGATAATGGAGTGCTTTTTTTCTACTCGAGCCTATATAAATAGGACTTATTAATATGTAAGTTCATAGCTTTCTGATAGAGTTTCAGCCTCAAGATGAAACATGCCAAAGAGGGAAGGTTGATCAAGTTTAGGAACACCTCATACCTTGGATTTATTCCCTACCCCTCCCCTATGAACTTGGGATCTAGGCGCATCCTTCACCCAATAAATGCCTACATACCCACCTCCAAACAGGATCAAAGTCACTTGTAGTTCTCCTCACCTTGATCTCTCAAGGAGCATAAGCATAGGTTTTTATACCCAAGGTTTCCTAACCACTCAAATAACTTTCCACTTAGAAGTGAAATAGACTGAATACTATAGGAGGAAAACCATAGAAAGAATTAAAACCCAACAATATAACAAACCACCATTTACTAATACTCATTCTAAAACAAGGCCATAGCTCAATGAGTTTCATTGAATGCTATTGCATAGCCTAACAAGGTTCCTTTTAATCATTCCCATCAATTGGTAACACTCAATAGTAGGCAAAGGAACTCAACTAGGTTCCCAATATAGAAGTCCTACTCTAAAGATCTTCCACCTAAGGACACCAAGATCTCAAGTTTAGACCTCTCCTCCAATATTATTGTAATTCAACATAAACATACTAGAACCCTTAAAGGTTCATCTCCTTAACATAGAGGAAAGGTTGATTATCTACCAATATATAATTCTATTTGTTTGCATAGTCATATTGTGACCAATATCATATAATTCTTAATACTTACAAAGATGAAGTATTTGTATGTTCAAGTATTTTCACCAAGCTATTCAAATAATTGACTTGGATTAGTTCTTTACAGTTCCTTTTAGATTTCCCACTAGCTACAAAATGCTACCTTTATTGATGTCAACATATAAGTTAATTATCTATATTCCCATGCTAACACTAATAGGACCTAGGGTTGATTATGTCTATACATTTGACCTAGCCAACCCTAGTTCCTACTTATATCTAGGTTATCAAATGAAGGCCAGGTTTGATTGTCACCCAATTCCATTCCAACACTTACTAATATTACCAAGATCAAATTCACACATAAATATGCATAACATCATAATCAACATAAAATAAGTCCAATCGTATCCAAACCCAGAATAGTAGTAATCATCATATCTTTACAATGCAATAGTTACACAAGGCCTTAATATGATGTCCTACTATAGAGGAATCAATGATATCAAGTATCATTAATATATTATATTATAACATATTTCTTGATGGAACTCAACATGCATTACCAAGGGACTCACATAATCATTATCTAAAACCTCAAAGGCTTACAAAAAAAATTATAGACAACCTTTAAGAAAGATTAATACTTGAGTCATACTCAAGAGAGTTGGCAACACTATGATAATTAGATCATCATATAAAGATGTTCACTTGATAATATTAATAATAGTCATATTCTTAACTTTTGATTTCCATTACCGTATGGTACTAACTAAGATTCGTATGATAGTCCATATCATGATCTAAATAGTATTTACACTTGTAATTTATATTAAATGTGACCTTAATGGTCAGTAGTAAGGTTTTAGGGGTTACTATAGAGTAGGATCCACGGTGGTTTATCTCTTGACTCAATACCAACAAAATCATCAATTTAAGTGGAAATCAACTTCCATTTAGTACATAATCATACCATAGTTTAATACAACTATAGTACCCTCCCTTTTTTTACATGTTAGTTCCAATATTGAGGTTCTTATACTTAAAATGTTAATAGAAATTATGTGGTGTTATAAAGCCTTTACCCAAATACCCATTACTATGCTAGAATTAAGATGTGATTGATTTTGGATATTAATTGTGTAGTGGTTTTTACATCAACTTTTTAGATCATACTCAATGATCCATCCTTAGGATGAAGAGAGCAAGAAAGGAGAATGAAAATGGTAAATTGTAGACCAAAATCCAACTAAATAGATGTGTTATATATGAAAAGTGGGAAGATGGTAGATAGTGTTAGAGTCTATCAAATCAAACCCTCCTTTCATAATAACATTCGAGGACAAAAACTGAGCCAAGTCACTACAGATGAATGGGGACTTAGCTACAGGTTTGTGTACTCATGAATGATATGAAAAGATAGATTAGATTGAGTGATTTGTCAAACCCTAGATTGAATAAGCCTCAAACCCTAATTATAATGCAATTAGGTATAGACAAATAGAATTCTATAGGAAACCATACAGGAAGATACTCAGGGATGATCAGAAACATACCAGAAGTTGAATTTCTAGAAACAGAAACTTTGCAGACTATGGGGCAGGTGCCCAAGTCTAATAGGGCAATTTTTCTATAGATCTGGAGTAGAGAGATGTGTCAGACTATATCCATCTCCTGATTTTGGGGTCAAGCCTATCAGGAGAACTACGAGGCAGGTGCCCTAGTCAACTAGGGAGGAATAACAAGTTTCTTCCAGATCCTGAATCTTTATCCTTCAAGCTACTTCTCTGCACCTACACTTTTCCAACTCCTACACCTATAACCTACAATTACAAAGAGAGGGGTTTGGGTGTTGTAGTGTTTAGGAGCTTGCCTCGATCAAGCCTCGGAGTGACATTCAAGTCTTCCAACACCATTGTTAGATAGAGTGTGTTCCCAAGGAAGGCAGAGGCTAAATCCAATGATGAAATGAAATGATTGAAACACAAATAGATGTCACCTTAGAGGTGAAGCCCTCACAGAGATGAAGATCCTTCAAATCATGAGGAGATGGATTGATGAAGCCAAATCTGCAACAAACAAACACAATAACAACACAATTCTGCTCTGTAATGTAATGAAAGGCTTGAAATCCCTTTGCTCAATATCACAAGTTTGTATAATCCATCTAAGTGTAAAATGAAGACATAAACTCATTTATATATGCTTTCTCGCTAACATTTGTAATTTAAATTGAAGAGGTCGACAGAGGGAAACCTTTTGAGAGGGCCCAAGCTGACACACTTTAAATTTCATCCCAACAAATTAGGTTGGACTTGGGCACGGACACCCAAGTCCCAAGGCCCTAATTTGAACTTGATTAAGATTTAGAATAGGCCCCTAAGCCCCATTTGACATGGGTTTTAAGGGAAATTGCTCTAGGATAAGTATATCATTTGCAAAGTGTAAACATGGGGACCTAGGAGCTAAACTAGGAGGTAAAAAGGCATTGGGATACTTTTTACTCCATAACATTTAGCCCCCACATTAATGTATGTATGATCTTACGATTCCATACATGCATTAAAGTATGATCTAAGCACATCAAATACATCAAACTATTTAGGAGTAAAAAGAGGGGTTTTCAATTTTAAGGGTTTATGTGGAATCCTCCTTTAACACCAAACATTCCAAGGGCTTATCAACTACGTTGAATCTCCACTAAATGAGAGCAATCATCTATCAGGTTGAGTTGCCACTTGGGAAGTTGTGGATTCTTGGTGTGTCAAACAATGTCTATATTTAATGCTCAATTGTACTTAGAAATCCTAAATATGCAAATCAGTAAGCAAATTACCAAATTACGGCAAATCCTTTCAAACTGAGGCAAAGGACAAAGATATTTAACTTACTATTTTTTGAAGTTCAAAAGGTAGAAAATTTGGGGACACGGGGAATAGCACCCAAGTCCAAGGTACCTATTTCTTTGAGAGAACCTAATCTCCTTCTAACACTAATCTACACTGCAACTTCTGTTTCTAGGAATTCCACTACAAAGGACACAGGGATTAGCACCCTAGTCTAGGAAAAGCACTAGTGTCTTGCTTCTTTCTGGATCATAAATCCTTGATGTTCGCCACTCCTTCCTGCAAATCTACTCCACGAGACTTGACACCTATAACCTGCAATCACAAGGAGTGTGGGAGGGGGTTGTGGTGTTTAGAGGCTTGCCTCGGTTAAGCCTTAGAGAGACATTCGAGTCTTTCGAACACTATTGTTAGATGAGAGTGTGTATCCCAACAAGATAGAAGCAAAAATCTAAATGATAAATGATTGAAAACACAATAAATATCACCTTGTAATGAAGATCTCATGGAAGGAAGATGCTCTTCATGCCATGAGGAGATAGATGTCAAATCTGCAAACACAAATACAATAACAATGCTCTACTCTGCAACACAATGAATATTTTGAATGCTATATCATCACAAGTATACATCAAATCTACCTAATTTCCATCTAGTTTACAAATGAAATCTAATCATGCTTATATATGCAACTACAAAGATTCCCTCTAAGAATTTCATAATTGAAACTTGACGTGTTGTCCTGGGACCCAAATAACGGTCACAAAACTGACACTGAAATTTGGGGCATACCCAAAATAGGGCTGGACTAGGGCACTAGCACCCAAGTACACCTTGCCATTTTTGCTCGGGATTCATTAAAGTGCAGCCCCCTAGGTCCAATTTGTCACAAGACCCAAGTTTTTTCTCATCGGGAGTCAGAAATAACATGCAAGATGCTCTAAATGCAATTACAGGACCCAGGAGCTAAACCTTAATAGAAAAAGCCCCCAAGGTTACTTTTTTCGACATAACATTTAGCCCCCACTTTAATGTATGCATAAATGCAAGGCCAATACATGCATTAAAGTACGGTCAACAAACACAACAAACACGCCAAGCACGGTTAAGACACACCAAACACATTGAAGACAATAATAGGCACACAAAACACGGAGAAGACTATTACAGTCACACAAAACATGGAGAAGACAACATTGAAGACACGCAAAACATAGTGAATACAATGAATGTAGTGAATATAGTGATGATTTTCTTTCTTTTTCTTTTTCTCATATATGAAATGTAGAATACAAGTACATAAAAAGTAAACACACAACCCATAGTACAAGAGGGACTCATCGCCACTAGTCTTTAGACTGCACAAATGGGGCAACAGACACGAAAAACAAATCTCAGAGTGCAGGAGGGACTCATCGCCACCAGTCTTTAGACTACACTTGAGAACAAACATGCCATACAAAACAAGCACGCCATACAAATCCCAAAGCATAGGAGGGACTCATCGCCACCAATCTTTAGACTATGCTTGGGAACAAACACGCCATACACACACATAGTAGACACGAAGAAAACATGACAGACAAGCGATGGAATGTTCCTATTTCTAGGTTCATCACCATCTCAGGCACATTAGAGGCACACACCAATGATTGGGCTTCACCACAACAATCACTGAAGACACGCTTAAGGGTTAGGTTAGTCACAGAACCACTCCCCACCTTGCATGGAGGACTTTTTTAAAATGATAGGATTGTGCACTCTCCTCGAGAAATACACCATCCCCGCCTCGCACATAGGGATTAAGATAAAAAGGATATGCATGATATCCCGCCTCCACAGAGGAATTAAGAGAAAAAGGATATGCACGATATCCCACCTCCATAGAGGTCTTAAGTGATTGCAATAGATTCAAGATTCACAAACACACATTGCTAGCGTCTACAACAGATAGCTTACCTTATATATGCCCCCACCTTAAGGTGGTTGATGTCATGTACCAATATCAATAATGTTAAGGTAGGAAGAAAATGCACAAGGGAACACGAGCTCTCACAAAGCCCATGCCCTCAGAGGTGACATGTACTTTATGATCACCAAATGTTCCCACAAACACATTCCTGCAAGAAAAGTGTTAGTGTCCATATAATCATGATAATCAACAATGCATATGATCATTCACATAGAGAACCAAGGAATGCAAGATTCAAGATAGACAAAGTGCATGGAGCAGCAGTATTGTAATGTTTTGTAAGTGTGATAAGACAACATCAAGATCACATGAAGTGATTTTACTAGCCAAGTGTCAGATAATATATAACAACCTTGTCGTCATGTATGGACTAGGTCTATTTTTTGATTTCTCACTAAAGGGACACTAGGTCTGCATTAGTAGAATATGTTTTTCATCATCTGCCTGCTAGATAGAACCACTAGAGGAAGGGAAACAATGAAGCAAGACAAGAGAAACAAGTGTCTTAGGGACAGTCACATAGGAGGGTGCCCCCAAGTCACCAACCGCAACACGATGTCCATAAGACAACACAACAGTGAAAATAGAGGATAAGCAATATAGAAGAATGATGATACAAATAGAAGAATGGTCACAATAGAGGTGGTCTCCTAGTATCCTTTACCTTACAAGAGTATCGAGGGTCATCCCAGGAGGCCTAAACAACACATAACACATCACGGGGGAAACACATCATGAAGATAAAGGGTTAGAATACTTACCTGTAGGGATACCCAAACTAAGGGTTATCATCGAGCAAATCATCCTCTTCCCAATCACAGATGCTAGAGGAAAGAGGTGTGTAAGGTATCATAGCCCAACTTTTGTTCTTATCTTCCAATTCTTCAATGTTGAGGTTTTCTATGCTTGTTTCAATGATAGGTTGAATGTTTTCTTGTTGAGCAGCAAATCGTTGGGCAAAATCTTGTCTTCGCCTCCTTCTTTCTTTTGATTGTCTATTCCTTCTTGTTTTACTACTTATTTCTTCAAAGGCATCATCATTTTTTCCATAGGGTTTTGCACGTTAGAGGAGGAAGCACCATATTCAAATTTCATTGGTCTCAGTGGAATGTTTTGTTGTCTATGAAAACCTCTTGATCCTTATAAGCATGTCAGAGGAGGAACCTCAGCATAGATACCATCTCTTCATGGACGAGGTGAGTCATGAAACTTTTCCTTATCCACATCTATCATGCCAATTATCTCATCATATTCATAGTATTCTTGTGTTCATTTTCCTTTTTCTCTAAGGGGATCCTCAAACACATGTTGTTCTTCCCTCATTGTTTGTAAAGGAGGCCTTGCCACTCTAGCTAGTTGTTTTGCTTTCTATCATCTGTAATTTAGGAAAGATTGGTCTCTTCATGGCTTAGGTTTTGTTTTAGGTTGCAGCCAAAAGTAATCAAGGGTGAAATTCTTGTTCTTAACTGGAGGTTGGTATGTGTTACAACGGACAGTACGGATCTCTCCATGGAAAGGGAATTTTAGGCATTTGTGAATAGTTAAAGGGACAGCATTCATAGCCTTAAGCCATGGGTGTCCTAGTTTTACATGAAAGAGGTCAAATAAGGGGATATTATCAAATAACTAATCTACAACTTTGTTATAAACCAAGACTAACAGTTTTACCAATCCAAATGTTTTCATCAAAGATCCATTATGCGTTTTAATTCTCAAATTCGACGGGTCATAATAGTTTTGTGCCAAATCATGTTTAAGGAGGAACTCTTCCATAACCACATTTGTCATGAAATTAGGGTCTATAAGTGTTCCATGCACAGGTATTTCTATTATTTTCATTGTAATTTAAAGAGGCACTTCAGTATCTACCATTTCTTTGTCATGAGGTGTAAATATTATTTCAAGTTTAGGGGCTCGTCTTTTCAAACGTGGCCCAGGAGGGAGCCTAGAATTATTGGTGTATTGAGAAGCCATGTGTATGTTTTCAAATGAGTGCTAAATCAGATTTCAAAAGGTTTTCAAAACTTATGCAAGAACAAATGCAAAAGTATATATGAATATGACCTAAAATGCTTGATTTTTCAACTTTCTTCAATGCAAATCACTAGGAGAAGAGGTGTTGTGAAACTTTTTTAAGAAGGATAGAAAATAATATGCCTAATAAAAGCCCAATGATGTATAAATATCTTTCACAACATGCTTTTGAATCAACTCTAGAGTGATGATAAGTCAAAACCTAGTGAAAATAGGCAAAAATATGCAAATTTTCACCAAATCTTAATGCAAAAGATTATGACAAAGGGTGTTGTGAGGAAAATAAGGATGGAAAAAAATTATAACAGTAATAACAACCACCTAATGCCAAAAAATCCATCACAACACGCTTATAGTACCACTCAAGGTCAAACCCTAGTGAAAATATATCTAAGATATGTAATTTTTCACGATTTTTCAATGCAAAGGCCTAGGAGAGAGGGTGTTGTAAGGAATATGAGGAAGGATAGAAAGTAATAACCTTAGTAACAGCCAATTAATGCATCAAAATCCTTTACAACATGCTTGTGATGCAAATATAGAGAGATGATAAGGCCAAATTCTGTGAAAATGCAAGGTTTTCAAACCCTAGGCATGAGATTTTGCAAGAAGACCATTATAATGCAACACTACTATTAGAAATCAGACCTAATGAGTGTTTTAAAATGGAAGTAAAATCTAAAACAAGATTTTGACTACAAACCCTAGCTAATGCAAGAGGTTTTTATGAAGGATGCACAATTTTTTCAAATTTTCCCAAATTTTTAAATATTTTCTAATTTTTTAAATGCAATAAGATGGTTGAAGGAAAATTTATCAAGCAACACTCAACCTAGACAAAGAACATGGGTTCACCAAAATGTTTAGGAGTAAAAAGAGGGGTTTTCAATTTTGAGGGTTTATGTGGAATCCTCCTTTCACACCAAACATTCCAAGGGCTTATCAACTGAGTTGAATCTCCACTAAGCGAGAGCAATCACCTATCAGGTTGAGTTGCCACTTGGGAAGCTGTGGATTCTTGGATGTGTCAAACAATGTCTATATCTAATTCTCAATTGTACTTAGAAACCCTAAATATGCAAATTAGTAAGCAAATTATCAAATTATAGCAAATCCTTTCAGACTAAGGCAAAGGACAGAGCTATTTAACTTACTATTTTTCAAAGTTCGAAAGGCAAAAAAGTCAGGGACACAGGGACTAGCACCCAAGTCCAAGGTACCTATTTCTTTGAGAGATCCTGATCTCCTTCCGAGACTGATCTACACTGCAACTTCAGTTTCTAGGAATTCCACTACGAAGGACACAGGGACTAGCGCCCTAGTCCAGGAAAAGCACCAGTATCCTGCTTCTTTCCAGATCCTAAATCCTTGATGTCTGCCACTACTTCCTACAATGCCACTCCACGGGACTTGAAACCTATAACCTGTAATCACAAGGAGTGTGGGAGGGGGTTGTGGTGTATAGAGACTTGCCTCAATCAAGCCCTGGAGAGACATTCAAGTCTTTTGAACACTGTTGTCAGATGAGAGTGCATATCCCGGCAGGATAGAGGCAAAAATCCAAATGATAAATGGTTGAAAACATAATAGATATCACCTTGTAGTGAAGATCTCATGGAAGGAAGATGTTCTTCATGCCATGAGGAGATGGATGTCAAATCTACAAATACAAACACAATAACAATGCTCTTCTCTTCAACACAATGAATATTTTCAATGCTATATCATCACATGTATACATCAAATCCACCTAATTTCCATCTAGTTTGCAAATGAAACCTAATCATTCTTATATATGTAACTACAAAGATTCATGCTAAGAATTTTGTAATTGAAACTTGAGGTGTCGACCTAGGACCCAAATAACAGTCACAAAATTGACACTAAAATTTAGGGCAGACCCAGAATAGGGTTGGACTAGGGTGCTAGCACCCAAGTCCACCCTGTCATTTTTTCTTAGGATTCATTAAAGTGCAGCCCCCTAGGTCCTATTTATCACAAGACCCCAGGGTTTTCTCATCGAGAGTCAGAAATAACATGCAAGATGCTCTATATGCAATTAGAGGACCTGAGAGCTGAACCTTAATAGGAAAAAGCCCCCAAGGTTACTCTTTCTGACATAACACAAACACACCAAGTACATAGAGGTAAGGCATACACAAAGGTTGGAGGACTATCTCTAGCCCCCAATCTCATGTGAGCACTAGGGAACACATGGAAGACATGAAAGACACAAGGAAGACAGTAAGAAGCATGCAAAACATGGATAATACAATGGAAGCATGCAATACACGGAGAAGACATGAGAACAGTCACGGAATACATGAAGTATACATTGATTTAACAACTAAAATAAGTCCTAAACTAGGGCATAGAGGGAGCTCATTGCTACGTGACTTTAGACCACACCAGGGGGAAGACATGCCAAATAAAGACCCAAGTGTGGAGGGAGCTCATCGCTACGTGCCTCTAGACCACACTTGGGGGAAGAAACAACAAACACATAAGGAAGACACATGGAATACACAAGCGCAACATAGTATGTCATAAACACACTATACATCTTATACACAACAAACATGAGCAATGGGAAGGAGCTTATTCCTAAGTCTCGCCATCTAAAACATGCCAAACATACCTGATGGTTAAGCTACGCTACCACAACTACCAAAGATACACTTAAGGGTGGATGAATCAAGACCCAACCCCGCCTCCGCATAGGACTTTGTATAAAAGGATGTGCACTAGCTCAAGAGATACACCATCCTGCCTTCCGCAGAAGAGCTTTGTATATGTTTAGGGTAAAATTTGGATAGAAGGTTTTTGATGGTTTATGTATATCCTCCTTTCACCATTAAACATTCAAGGACCTTGGGTCAAGTAGGTATCCACTTTTAGGCCCTTGATCACTCAGAATGTAGGGAAAATTGGACTTGTGTGATTTGATTGCTTGATTATGCTCAAATATGCTCAAAACCCTAATTATGCAAATATGGAAGCAAACAGACAAATGACTAAAAATGCTGCTACAAAAAGATGTAAAACAATGGACAAATGTGTACCAGTTTTTGAAGTTCAAGAAGCGAAACAGTCAGGGACTAATGAGTAGACACCCTAGTCCAGTGCCCTAATTTTTGTTAGGATCTAGGAACCTTGTCTGCAACATGTTCCGATTGTCTCAGAGATTCTTTCATTGTGGGATCCGGAGGACTAATGAGCAGGCACCCAAGTCCAGGTCCCTATTTTCAGCTCTGATCTGTAATTCTGACACTCTTCAACACTCTCCTGCAACTCCACTTTTCCTACTTCTTCAACCTATAACCTGCAATCACGAGGAAATGGGGAGGGGGTTGTGGTGTTTAGAGGCTTTCCTTAGTCAAGCCCCAGAGAGACATTCAAGTCTTTCGAACACCGTTGTTAGAGAGAGTGTGTGTCCTTGGGGGACAGAGGCAAAAACTAAATGATAAATGATAAAAAGCACAATTGATATCACCTTGTAGTGAAGATCTCATGGAAGGAAGAAGCTCTTCATGCCATGAGGAGATGGATGCTCAAATCTGCAAATACAAACACATAAACAACACAATATCTACTCTTCCACACAATAAATGCCTTGAATCACCTTTACAATGCATAAAGATCACAATAACCATCTAGTTGTCCTCCAGTCTACAAATGAATTCCTAAACATGCTTATATATGTAACTACAAACATTCTCGCCAAGAATTTCGTAATTCAAACTTACCGTGTCAGACTAGGAACCAAATAACGGTCATAAACCAACAATTAAAATTTGGGCCTGACCCAAAATAGGGCAGGACTAGGGTGTGAGCACCCAAGTCCTCCCCCCTATTTTGGGTAGGGTATGTCTCAAGGGATCCCCCTAGGTCCCATTCATCATGAAACTTAGGGGTTTTCTCATCGGGATGCCAAAATATGATGCAAGATGTCCTAAATACAAATTAAAGACCCAGGAGCTAAACCTTAAGAGGGAAAAGCCCCCAAGGAGACATTTTCTAACGTTACATTTAGCCCCCACTTTAATGTATGTATAAATGCAAGGCCAATACATGCATTAAAGTACGATCAACAAACACACCAAACACGTAGAAGACATGCCAATAATAGAGAAGACTATAACAGGTACAAAAAACACTGAGAAGATAGTTATAGTCATGCAAAACACAGAGAAGATAGCATTGAATGCAGAGAAGACAGTGAATGCATAGAAGACATGAATGATTTATTTTCTTTTTCTTTTTCTCATATATATATGAAATTTAGATGCAAGTACAAGGAAAGTAAACACACCACCCATAATGCAGGAGGGACTCATCGCCACCAGTCTTTAAGACTGCATATGGGGCAACAAACATGCCGAAAAAATCAAGCACGCCATACAAAACAAGCACGCCATACAAAACAAGCACGTCAAACACACACACTTTGAAGGCATGGAGAAAACATGGCAGACAAGCGATGGAGTGTTCCTATTTTTAGGTTAATCACCATCTCAGGCACATTACAGGTACACACCAATGATTGGGCTTCGCCACAACAATCATTGAAGACACATTTAAGGGTTGAGTTAGTCACAGAACCACTCCCCACCTCTGCAAAGGACTTTTAGAAAATGACAGGATGTGCACTCTCTTCGAGAAATACACCATCCCCACCTCCATAAAGGGCTTAAGATGATTGATTATTAATTGATTGAAAACAAAACTCAGAGTGCAGGAGGGACTCTTCTCCACCAGTCTTTAAGACTACACCTGAGGACAAGCACATTGCTAACATCTACAGCAGATAGCTTACCTTATATATGCCCCCACCTTAAGGTGGTTGATATCAGGTATCAATATCAAGCACATTAAGGTAGGAAGAGAACACACAAGGGAACACAGACTCTGACAAGGCCATGCCCCCCAGAGGTGACATGTACTTTATGATCACCAAATGTTCCCACAAACACATCCCTACAAGAAACATGTTAGTGTCCACATAATCATGATAAATAACAATGCATATGAAATATGAGGAATTCAAGATTCAGGATAGACAAAGTACACAGAGCAGCAGTATTGTTATGTTTTGTAAGTGAGATAAGACACCATCAAGCTCACTACACAGAAAGCACGAAGTGCTTCTACTAGCCAAGTGTTGGATAATATATATCAACCCCATCGTCATATTAGGAACTAAGTCCAATTTTTTATTTCTCACTAAAGGGATGCCAAGTCTGCATTAGTATAAATGGTTTTCATCATCCACCCATTAGATAGAAACACTAGAGGAAGATAAACAATAAATCAAGAGAGGAGAAACAAGTCTCTTAAGGATAGTCACGTAGGAGGGTGCCCCCAATTCACCAACTGCAATGTTATGTCCGTAAGACACAACACAGAACAATGAAAACATAGAGAGGCAATATAGCAGAATGATGATACAAATAGAAGAAGGTCACATCAGAGGTAGTCTCCTGGTATCCCGGACCTTACAAGAGAATTAGGGGTCATCCCAGGAGCCCTAAACAACACATAACACATCACAAGGGAAACACATCACAAGAGATAAAGGGTTAGAAATACTTACCTGTAGGAATCATTGTATTAAATTGTTGAACTTGTGAACCTCTTGGAGAGTTACTCGATCATGTTTAGTGCAAAGTTTGAGTGGTTCTTACTAAAGTCTTGTTTATTATCTTGTTTCTCAAATCCTTGTGTAAATGAGACCTTTTGTTGCTTATGAGGAGAACCACTATTATTTCCAACTGTTGACAGTCATCTTACTCTTTTCTAATTTTTAGTGAGTTTTCATTGTTGATGTCATCTACTATAGTAACAAGAATCATCTTGTACCATCTCACTCGTTTGTATCAATTGTTTCATTTGTTGTTTTGATGCATTTTGGTTATCTCCTGATCCTTGTAAAGATAACGGAGGAACCTCAGCATAAATTCCATTTCTACATGGACAAGGTGGGTTATCCAACTTTTCCTTATCCACTTCAATTAAACATACGATGTTATCATATTACAAGTAATCATCATTAGCTACTTCCACTAAACCTTGTTCCAACATATTGTTATCAGTATGCTTAGAGAAAGGATTAGTGAAGATTTGTAAATTCTAATTTGGCAAACCAACTGATTTATTTCTATTATCATTCACACCTGATACCTGTATGACATTCAAATCAATGAGGTCTTATATTTCATGTTTAAGATGCATACGTCGTTCAGTATCATGTCCTTGTGTCTGATGAAAATGACAAAAGGCATTAGCATCAAAATAAGGTCCTTGTGCTTTACTAGGATCTAAGGGCTTAATTAGGGGAAGCTTCAAAAGATTATTTTTCACAGCTTGATTCATGATAGAATGATAAGACTCAGATATCGGAGTAAACTTTATTGGTTTGTATGATGCTTTCTTTGGATTAGTGATAGCAAACACCTAGGAAAAGTTATTCGTATTTGGTCCATTAATCTTTATGAAACTCCTATTATAATTCCTCTTAAAGTTGTTTTGTGATGATCCACCCATGGATTGACCAACCTGAGTCGATGAGTTTTGGTTTTCATATTGACTAGATGAAAGTTGATAATCACAAAGGGCGGTGCATAAATGTTGAAAGGAATTATACTTCATCAAGAGAATTTTATTACAGATATTAGGTTGTAGATTTGTAATAAACACCTTCTGAACATCCTCATCTTTCATCTGATATTGAATTTGCACATATAAATCTTGATACCGACTAATAAACTTAGTTAACTTCTCTTTCGGACCTTGCTTGCAATGAACTAAATCAATCAAAGAGACTTGAGGTCCAATGTTTGCTTGAAAATGTTGTAAAAATTGATCAACTAACTGTGAAAAGGAATGTATTGAATTTGAAGGTAAAGAACAAAACCATTCTAGAGCAGTATCTTTGAGTGATCGTGGGAAAATTTTTGCTAACGAATCCTCTTCAAAGTAGAAATCACTACACATAGCCGTGAATGCCGCCACATGAGTATTAGGATCACCATTTCCACCATAATTTTCAAAGAGAGGAGTCTCAAACCTCTCAAGCATAGGAGTTCTCAAATTTGCAAAGGATAGAGGATTACGGGCATGATATGTTGGTTTATTAGGTTGTGAAGAATTTGTCAAATTTGTTACCTTTTGTTGTAAAGCAGTCATGCCCTGCAAAAGTTGATTTAGGATGGCATCATTACGAGATGCGGTTTGCTGTGAAGAATTGGAACCAAAGTGAGGAGGTGATTGATCCTGAGAAGTGATAAGCAGAGGCTGTGAATAGGTGAATGGTGGTTGGACATAATGGTATGTGGAAGGTGGTTGAGAGTAGCTATATGTAATGGGAGGTTGAGAATAAGTGGGATGAAGAGGTGGTTGAGAGTAATTATTCATAGAAACGGTCACCTTAGGAACCAAATTTTGATAATCAAATCCCACAGCTTTGTAATTAGTTCCATTATATACTCTGATACCAGTGGTAGCATTACTACAAGCATTCACATTAGTTGTTAAGATCGTTGATGTAAAGGTAGATATTCCCTTAGTCGGTATAGGTGTTGATACTTATGTATGCGATGCTAATGACATGTTGTTAATAACTTTTGTACATTTAGTCACCGGCATGAAATTAGTTTGCACAATATGTGTTAAACCTCAAATAACATTAATACTGTCTTGTCCTTTTATCAATTCTCTTACATGGTGAATCACAGGTACAACTTCTTCAGCTTTCCTCAGTGTGCACATATTCTTGGAATTCAGCTAGGTCTTTATCAAGTTTATTTACTTGCTCCATAGGTACATGCCCTACCACCTCAATAGTGTCCTCAACATAATGAAATACTTGATCTTCCACAGTGGTTGTATGAGGTATAGTATCTTGCAAAATTTGTGATTCTCCTTTTGTAAAGAAAGTATTCAATGGATTGTCAGAGGTAGGTATGTTTTCTTCAAAAGCGCTAGATCCAATGAGTTGTCTACTTCTTCTTAAAGGGATATTGTTTTTAGGGAAGTAGGTCATAAGGCTTATATAAAATTATACAACACTCAATGCACAAACTAATAGAATGAACCCTCAGAGAAGGATATATTTACGATCCAAAAATGCTTGATTTTTTTAATTTTTCAATGCAAATATATGAAAGAAAAGGTGTTGTAAAGAATTTGATCAGGGGAAGAAAATATTATGTCTATTTTCATTCCAAAAAAGAAATAAAATCCTTCACAACATGCTTTTGATGTAAATCTAAGACGGTGATAAGTCAAAACCTAGTGAAAATGCCCTAAAATGTGTAATTTTTTCACAATTTTTTTATTCCAAGACCCAATGAAAGGGGTGTTGTAAGGAATTTTAGGAGCTACAGAAAATAATAGCAATAATATCAGTCACCTCAATCCATAAAACTCATCACAACACTCTTGGAGTGCAAATCTAGGTCAAACCCTAGAGCAAATATAGAAAAAATGTGTGATTTTTCACCAAATTTTCAATACAAAAGCCCAATAAGAAGGTGTTGTGAAGGTTTTTAGGAGGGGCAAAAAATAATAACCTTGATAACAGCCAATTAATTAAAAAATATGTTGGAAACAAGGTAGATAACTGAGAGGGGGGGTGAATTAGTTATCTCAAAACTTTCTTACTTTTACTTCCTTTTCTTATCTTAACATTCAGTGATATATCAAAACATGAAAACATAAACAACCATAAGAGCTGAAATGAAATCAACACACATAACACAAGGATTTTTACATGGAAATCCTATTAAGGGAAAAACCACGGGGTGATTAACCCAAGATTGTATTCTCTATTAAAAGAATAAAGAAGTACAAAAATTGCACTTGCTAGTTAGGGCTCACTGCCTGAGCACACTACTCACAAGAGGCTCACTGCCTAGAAGAGACTCACTGTCTACAAAAGATTATAGATGATAACAAAGTGTTTGAATTGATGAATAGCATCCGCATATGCAAGAATTCAGTTCTGGTTAGGCACAGTATACCAATCTAACACATTTCATCCTTCCTCTGCTCAGTATTACTCTTATGTCACATTCCAAGCTTGGATTACTACCTTCGCACTTATCTCTACCTTTCTTCACACTTAATTCATCACACTATCACCTTTACACCCCTCATAAGCTTGAATCCATTGGGTATATATATCCGCATCAAGGATTTCTAACAACTTTCTAGTTGGCAACAAGAACACTTAGGATATTTGCAAGTTATTGTTCTGTCAGCTGAATCCATACTTGTTTGATGATGCGCACAAAAAAATTAGGCATAGAAATCATTACCTATGTCAGCCAAAATCATATAACACCTCAAGCTGCTTGATCAACACCTTCTGCACATTCGGATTGAGGTCTGATACCTTGTTGGCCAGTTCTTCCTCTATCTACACTGTCTAACTGGAGTCCGATACTCGGATGCTCATATCTTTCACATGCTTTGTCACCGGAGGATAAATATCTGGAATACAGTAGTTTAGATACTCCTTATTACTCATCCAAATCCATAACATGTTGGGTTTCACCATCAAAGAGTTTCGGACTCAACTGTCGAACCCTATCATATGCTATGTTCTTAACTACCAGACCAACCTATCTTCAATCTGACTTCCAGTATGAGTAATTTATGTACTGCGGATGTGTGGGATATACTTTGTTGCCATCAATGACAACACTTATGAATCCTAGCAGTGTCTCTTGCCAACAATCTCCCCCTTTGGTATTGATGGCAACACTTAGTGAAAAATGACTAAGTGTCGTTGTAACTCCCCCTTTGCTTGTGCTCCATCTCTCCACACTGCTTACCGGTGCTCCCTTAATGTTGGATTCCTCATTTTTCATTGCTCTTCACTCCCCCTTTGACATCAATGGCAAAGAGTGGGATCCGTAAACCAAAAATGTGCAAAAATTGTTATATAAGGCCGCATATGTACATACAGTCCATAAGATAAACTTACATGTACTTAAGTATATCTACAAATGTAGTCTTCGACTGTATAAGCTCTGTGACCCAACTTCTCTTCATCCTATCCAAAATGGAGATGTGTCCACTCAACAAAAATTCCTATGCTTCTACCCTCTTCAAATCTATTGGATCATTGGTATAGGTAGTACTTAGAGCATCTGCTAAGGCATCATGCATTAACTCTAACTTAGGGATGATTATCCCTCTGAGTTCACCCATTCTATCCATTATATTCTTCTTCTCCTTAACCAATTTCTTTATTTCATTTGTTATAACAACTTCTTGGCATTCTTGTCTTACCAGAGAGATAGTAAGAGGATCAAAATTCTGAGATAGATTTGTCAATTTTCCTTCTTGTTCTTTTATTTTCTTCTCAATGTCTTCTGCAACTTTAGGCCAGGATAAACAAAATTTATATATGTCTCCACCATCCTTAAGAGCATTTTCAATGCTCTTTATGCCAATGTCTAGGGTTTTTCTATCATTATCAATTAGCCCTTTTACCTCACTAAATCTTTTTCCCAAGAACTCTTTTTGGACCTTAGTTTCTGCTGATTTTTCTAAAGACTCAAAATGTGTATTGATAGAATTAACTAAGTTCTTCAAATTACCAGATGGAGAGGTAGATGGATCCTTCTGATATGTGGGCATGATCTTCTTCAGCACTCTGGATGCAATACTCAGTAGCTCACTGTCCTCCATATGAGATTTTAGGAGTTTTTCTTTAGCTTTGGCTTGAGCAAAAGATGCTATCTTCATTATCTAAACCAGAGAAAGAGAGTCCAAATTCAGTGGCCCTTGAATCAACTCTAGTTCATCTAATTCCACAACTTCCTTGTCCAAGAAACTTTGCATTGCTTTTGCAGTGTCTCTTGTAGTCTCAACTTCTTGTCTTTTGGGGGCATCCAAACTGATTTGCTTGTTGCCATTAGCAATATTTGTCTCTTCTTTCTACACTTCCTCTTTCGAAATAGAAGAGTCTAAGGCCTCAAATTGCTCTTCATCAATTTTCTTTAATCCTTCGACATCCATGTCAGAAGGCTCTTCATTTGCTTCCTCTACAATGGGAAGATTGAACCTTTTCAAGGCACTCTGGAGAATTTCTTTTGTCTCATTAGCTATTTGGTTAGTTTCTCCAAGCATGAGCTTATTTATTCTGGACTTGCTCTAGAATTCTTCTTTGGTATTCTTGAAAACCACGTCCATTTGTTTTTGAGTGATAGTTGGACATAACTGTATCACTATCTGTTCTCGAATCTCCAAGTCTTTTGCTTTTGCACTTACTTTTCTTAACTCCAAAACTTCTTCTAAGCTTTTATGAATCAAGGAAATTATTTCAATGAAAGCTTTGTTATAGATGTTTAGGTACCTTACTGTTGCTTCCTCAAGAATTCTCTTGTCTACATCATTGTACTCATCATAGAATTATGTTACCGGCTACAGGTTTCCATCCACAGTGATTGCTTTAATGATGTCTTCAATGGAGAGAGTGGGTCTCTCAACAAACTCTTCTGTCTTCTTCTCCTCATCATTCCTTTCATTCTCAGAAGGTTTGTTCTTGGCTTTCTTCAATACTCTGACCTCCACATCTGATTTTGTCTCTTCATCATCCTTAAGGCTCACATATGTTCTTGTGGCCTTAGACTTCTTTCTCTTTTCTCTTTTAACAGATGGCTTGGCTTCCGGTTTAGCAGTTTTTGAGCTTTCAGGAGTGACAGGGGCAAAACTCCTAGAAGATCTTGTCTGGGTAGAGGCTTCCACCAGAACACTTGCTTTCTTTGCTCCTTCCCATTCCTTTTCAATTTTCTCTATTCTTTCTCTATTTGCATCTACTGCCTCCTTTGTTATGCCAAATTTCTCATCAAGTTCTTCAACCTCCCTTGTCACTTTTCTTTTTGTCTTAGGCTTCCTTAATTCAACATGTATTTTTATGTTTATCTCATCAAACGTACCAAACCTCCCTGCTTGAGTGTCCTTGGGTTGGTTTAGCAAGTGTTGAACATGTACCTCCAATATGTTTTCATCAACTTCATAACCCATGGGCAGTACCCATACAGTTCTTGGCTCAGATGCCTCCATTAGGCATTGATCTATGTCAACCATGAAGCAATCTGTGTCTTTGTATTTCTCCACTATTGATTTTGGTATTCTTTCTCTTGCATGCATCATGCTCTGGAAATTCTTGAAGTAACCCCAAAGAGTTGTCTTTCAGGCTTGTGCATCACCAAGTCCATACAAATAATCTCTGATTTGAATTGCAACAAGTCTATCATTTGCCTAGATTAGACCTTTTGATCCTAGTAACTCATTCATCTAATAGAAGAATAGGCACAACACCAGATTGCCATACTTGAAGAAAATTTTCTTATCTTTCTTAATCTTCTGCAGATTCTCCATCAGTTGATTCAATAGAAGCTCACACAAATCATAATCTGCATTTTCTTTCAGCGTTTGATATGCAGTATAGATTATTGTACCAGATACAAAATTTTCCCTACTTGAGTGGTAAATCTTGTAACCAATTACAATTGATGCAAACTTGACATCTAAATTAGTAAAATCATCTATAGTCATTGTCCTCTTGTTAGATTTTGATCCGGTGGCTTCTATTACAGTTTGATTTTTCATAGATTTGAGTGCAGGCAACCCACCAGTTGAGTGCAATCCGGTTACAGCCTTGATGGCATCTTTGGTTATCTTAAATGGACTCATTCACCACATAAAGTTATCATGCATCCTACTCAAGATATACCGGACCCATTTGTCCTCTGCAAAAGACAGGAAATGTATGCAATGTGCAAAGTACTTGTGTTTTAGAGCCTTGAATTCTAGTTTGAGATCAAAATTCTCACTTCTTAACTATTTATGATATATGTCCATCAATTCTAAGTCTCCAAAGTTTTTAATGTTTGCATGAATGTAAACCTTAATATCTTCTACATGCAGAACATCGTACGGGATACAGGAAAACGCACCCAAGGGATCAATTTCTATAGATTTGCGACAATGTATCTTGAATTTCGGTCTCGGCCTCTCAGTGACATTCACAACCATGGGAGTAGCCATTCTAGTAATGAAATTCAGAGAGATTTTGTATAAAAGAAATACCTTTTTACGCCTTAAGGTTTGATGCAACTGCTAGAGCGAATTTCTACTTGATTTCGTTCTTCAACTTTAACTTGAATGTTCTGCAGGATCTCTTCTCAGAGCTCTTATCTCTTCTTCATGAATGCAAAGTGTTGTAAATGATGAATGAAGAACCTTTTATCCTTGTGCAAAAACCTAATTCCCCATTGCAATAAATGCACACTTTAAGTCATCTGGTTACCCTGTTTTGTGTGAATTTTTCATGAATTACTGTGCGGATCTTCAAATCATTATCCAAGTGAGTTGACAACATAACTTTATCCTTTCAAAACATGCCTCTAAATCTGCAGACCATAAAATTGTATTTTTAGATCATACCGGATCTATTTGTGTAATTTTGTTTTTACTAGATAGCTACTGAAACTAGATCTACTCATAACTTCTTCAAATCTATATGCAGATTTCTCAACTTTTAATTGAATGATTTTTAGATGAACCTCCAGAATCCCTTTCATCTACAACCTCTGATTCTTACTCAATGTGCCGAATTCAGGCACTTACTAGCTAGCTGGGGGAATTTGATCTTCTTTGCAGCTCCCCCTGAGCCAGAGCTCACCTTTTAATTTCTAGAAGGATTATCAGCACCAGATTCCGGTGCAGACCCATCACTAATGTTCATCACACTCTTCTTTACCCAAGTCTTGCTCATCTCCTTCTGAATCTCATCCGCATTCACTTTACCTTTGCCTTTGTCTTGTTTCTAATCATGTTTCACTAGACCTTTTCCATCATGATTTCTGCTCCTACAAAATCTAGCTATATGACCAGATTTATTGTGATTGTAACACACAACATTTCCTTGCTTATTTGATTGATATCCTCTTGATCTACACTGATTAGCCATATGCCCCATTCTATTGCATGCAAAGCATCTACCATTAAAAGAATTGTTTATTTGCATATTTCTGCATTCATGAGATTTGTGACCATAACTTTTACAATTAAAACATTGACCGGAGAAGGATGGATTACTCTAATTCATTCTGCTCCTGCATTGAGTTGCTTTATGACCAAATCTATTGCAGTTGAAGTAGCTTCCAATGAAAGATGGATATCTTTGAGCATTAGGTTGTCTTATCGGATGTCTTCTAGGCATGTTTCTTTGTCTTTATGACCAAAGCTCTTTTGACCAGATCTAGAGCTTTCCCCTTTCTCATATCCCTGGCCATGCTTATCATCTACCCTCTTTTGACTTTCAAGTAGTACTTCAAGTTTGGCTAAGCTTATCTTGAATTTTTCTTTGTATTCATTTGCAGTTTCAAGATCTTGTTTAAGAGTATCAATCTGTCTCTCAAGTTGTTCTTCATTGTATCTAGCTTCTTCAAGATTAGACTCAAGATGTCTAATTATTTTGTCCATTTTGTAGCAATCTTTTGTTTTCTCCTTGAGGAATTGATTTAAGTTTTCTTCAATCTTTCTCTTCTCTTCAATTTCTTGGGTAAATTTTATAACCCCTGATTGCATTTCATGTCTTAGCATAACAACTTCTTTTGACAGCTTTTCACATAGATTTGATTTCTCATTCAGGTCCTCATCAATATTATTGGCTTCATTCTGATCCGCTAACTTCTGAAGGAGTTCCTTTCCCTTTTTCATGAAATTATTGAGTTTTTCTTTCAGCTCATTGATGAAATCATCAGCCTCCTTAAGTCACTCTCTCAAATTATTAACTTCAGACTGAGATTGATCAAGATCTTCTAAGGTAGACTATAGTTGTTCTTTCATACCATATGCATCCATTGAGATTCCTAGATCCTCCTCAAGTTGTTAGGCTTTTTCTAAGGAACTTATCTCTAATACCAATTGTTGGAAACAAGGCAAATAACTGAGAGGGGGGGTAGGTGAATCAGTTATCTCAAAACTTTCTTACTTTTACTTCCTTTTCTTATCTTAACATTCAGTTATATATCAAAAAATGAAAGCATAAGCAACCATAAGAGCTGAAATGAAATCAACACACATAACAAAAGGATTTTTACGTGGAAACCCTATTGAGGGAAAAACCACAAGGTGATTAACCCAAGATTGTATTCTCTGTTAAAAGAATAAAGAAGTACAAAAATGGCACTTGCCAGTTAGGGCTCACTGCCTAAGCACACTGCTCACAAGAGGCTCACTTCCTACAAGAGACTCACTATCTACAAAAGCTTACATATGATAACAAAGTGTTTGAGCTGATGAACAACATCCGCATATGCAAGAATTAAGTTCCGGTTAGGCACAGTATACCGATCTAACACATTTCATCCTTCCTCTGCTCAGTATTACTCTTCTGTCACATTCTGAGCTTGGATTACTACATTCGCACTTATCTCTACCTTTCTTCGCACTTAGTTCATCACACTATTGCTTTTACACCCTCACAAGCTTGAATCCATTGAGTATATATATCTGCATCAAGGATTTCCAAGAACTTTCTAGTCGGCAACAAGAACACTTAGGATATTTGCAAGTTACTATTCTGTCGGTTGAATCCATACTTGTTTGATGATGCGCACCAAACACTTAGGCATAGAAATCCTTACCTATGTTGGCCAAAATCATATAACACCTCAAGTTTCTTGATCAACACCTTCTGCACATTTGGATTGAGGTTTGATACCCTGTTGGCGAGTTCTTCCTCTGTCTGCACTGTCTAACTGGAGTCTGATACTCAAATGCTCATATATTTCACATGCTTTGTCACCGAAGGCTAAATCTCTGGAATACAGTAGTTCAAATACTCCTTATTACTCATCCAAATCCACAACATGTTGGGTTTCACCATCAGAGAATTCTAGACCCAACTGTCAGACCTTATCATATGCTCTGTTCTTGACTACCGGACCAACCTATCTTCAATCTAACTTCTGGTATGAGTAATTTATGTACTGCAGATGTGTGGGATATACTTTTTTGTCATCAATGACAACACTTATGAATCCTAGCAGTGCCTCTTGCCAACAAAATATTCTTCACAACACGCCTATGGTGCAAATCTAGAGAGTTGATACGGCCAAATCTAGTGAAAATCAAGATTTTTCAAGCCCTAGGTATGAGATCTTAATGAAAAATGCTGTCTTGCAATCTGATTTATGATGAAAATTAATTCTACTCAGATTTGAAAATGATTTTCCAATCCTACAATGCAAAATGCAAGTGCAAATCTAATGAAAAATGCTAGTTTTGTTGAAATTTTCTTTGTAAAAATGCAAATTTTTTAAATCAAAATGCAAATTTGCATTAAAATGTAACACTACAGCCAAATGCAAATTTGAATGAGTTTTCTAAGATCAGTAGAAAAATCTAAAACAAGATTTTACCTACAAGCCCTAATTTTTGAAATTACTAGGTTATATGAAAAATTCAAAATTTCTAACAAAACCCTAGAAATTTTATGATGAAAATGCAATGCAAGTGATTGAATTTTTGTAATTTTCTGCAATTTATCTCAGATCTAATGCAAAAATTAGAAATTTAATGAAATTCAAATTAATTGATGAAAATTATATGAGAATGCAAAGCTTAGAATACAATTTTTTTCAAATTTTTCCAATTTTTCAATCTTTTTGTAATTTTTTCAATGCAATAAGATGAATGATGATATGAATTAATAAAATGACTATAAATCTGAAGCAAAACACTCAGCAAGGTTTCAACAAGTTCAACAAAATCGGTTCACGACTATATTTAAGGTAAAATTTGGATAGAAGGTTTTTGATGGTTTATGTCTATCCTACTTTCACCATTAAACATTCAAGGACCTTGGGTCAAGTAGGAATCCACTATCAGGCCCTTGATCAGTTAGAATGTAGGGAAAATTGGATTTGTGTGATTTGATTGCTTGATTATGCTCAAAACCCTAATTATGCAAATACGGAAGCAAACAGACAAATTACTAAAAATACTACTACAAAAAGATGTAAAACAACAGACAAATGTGTACCAGTTTTCAAAGTTCAAGAAGAAGAACAGTTAGGGACTAATGAGAAAGCGCCCTAGTCCAGTGCCCTAATTTTTGTCAGGATCTGGGAACCTTGTTTGCAACCTGTTCCGGCTGTCTCAAAGATTCTTCCATTGTGGGATCTAGAGGACTAATGAGTGGGCACCTGAGTCTAGGTCCCTATTTTCAGCTCTAGTCTGCAATTCTGACACTTTGTAACACTCTCCTGCAACTCCATTTTTCCTGCTTCTTCAACCTGTCACTTACAATCACAAAAAAATGGGGAGGGGGTTGTGGTGTTTAGAGGCTTGCCTCAATCAAGCCCCAAAGAGACATTCAAGTCTTTCAAACATCATTGTCAGACAGTACAGATTTTTTTAGTTGCAATTATTTGCCAATTGGCAAATATCGTAGATCAGCCAACTCAGAATTGGTGAATAAATCGCATCCAATAGGGTGGTCAAATCGACCAGTTTTTACATATTATTGGTCGAATCCATATCCATTTGCCATTGATTTATTTTAAGAGAATCGATGAAGTAAGAATTTCACCATAACAAACTATGTGTTTCAAATGGGTTGACTAATATTTTTGCCTTGAATTTCAGAAGCAAGTACTAAATCACCTATATATTCGCCAATACTATTAAAACAACATTGTGTATCGGGACACGTTTCACCAACTCCATTAAATTGTCATTGCATGTGAGGACCCATTTCGCCAACCCCATTACATGTTCACTACACGTGATGACTCATTTCACCAATTAAAATTTACAAGTAGTTGATTATGAGGGGCCATTTTGCCAATTTCCATGACACCTCCATGCTAATCATAGGGCCATATTCACCTTGGAAATTAAAATGTATGTAGTCCATCGAGGTTTGATTCACTGACACTTAAATGTATTCCTTATATAATCACAGGGGATTTTCCAAATCTTTTTGATATACCATATAGAAAACCCGCAGAATTCGCTAAATATGGATTGATATAAATACAATCAAAAATTTGATTTATTCTTACACATTTTGTTCAGTTCTCAACTTGTGATCTCTCAATTCAGATTTCAGAAGTTGGAGTTGGCACCTTGAAGTTGATCATAAGAAAAGTTACAAAATTACAACATAGGCATTCTTGCATTAGTGAATAGCAAGTTAGTGAAAACCTAAACTTAAAGGTGAGTAATCATTTCTTCATAGTATTAGTGTTTTAAGATTTCTTTATCTCTCTTCCATTCTTGATTCAATCTTAAAGAAGATATTTAGTAGGGAATGGGATCTATATTCTATGAGTATGTCCTTAAACAAGAAGACATTTTTTCCAGCTTTTATTCGAAGTGGGAGATCAAGATGTCAAGCCGCAAGTGCGAGAAGGATAAGACTCCTCAGGGTGGTGAAGGGACTAGGAGGCTATCAAAACACCAAAAAGGTGGAGTTAGTATATAGTCTTACTTTGGAACTGGCAATGTTTCTGATCCATCAAATCAAGATGGAGCTACACCATCAACTCTTGCACCAAATAATAATGAAGAAGCCATTCACAATACCTCACCACCACTAGAAGGTGGGATTGCCATTGAGTCAAATGAGGATGGAAATACCGTAGAAGATGTTCCAAGGGATACCCTGGTTAGCTAGAATAAGGATGGCAATACCACAGAAGATGTTCCAAGGGATACCCCGGTTAGCCAGAATGAGGATGGCAATACCGCAGAAGATGTTCCAAGGGATACCCTGGTTAGCCAAACTAAGGATGGCAATACTGCAAAAGGTGTTCCAAGTGAAACCCTGGTTAGCCAAAATGAGGATGGCAATACCATAGAAGATGTTCCAAGGGACACCCCAGTTACCTAGATTGAGATAACTGACTTGGATGAAAAAGAAAATGTTGGCATTGTAGATGATGTCGGCAAGAAGAAAATAAAAGGCAAATCAAAAGATTCAAAACTAGGGCGCGAGTGGGAAATGTCAAGGAATTTTCAGCTTGATTGGGTGTCAAAGTACCCATTCATTGAACCAGTGGAGAAAGCAAACAAAGATGAACAACCAACAGAATGCAAGTGTGTGATTTGTAGTTGGAAATGTAAAAGAGACAAGAAATTACAGCTAATGCTTGACACTATAGAAAAGCATATAGGTAAAGTTTATGAAAAACAAATCATAGACAGAAAGGAAACATCAGTAGTAAGATGGAAATCAAAGGAAGAATGTCTTCATGTGAAGTATGCCATGGAATATGATGAGCATAACAAAAGAATAATGAAGCTTACTACAAGTGGAGGTACAATCAAGGCTCAATTTGGAAAAGCAATGGAAGGAGCACAACTAGCAAAAACTATTCAAATGAGTGTTGTTTTTCATATTTTGTCCAGGAGGCATCCTATGACAGATTACCTAGAGTATAGTAATTTATTATCTTGTTTGAGTGTTCCTCACTATCCTAGCACACATTGGTCGATAAATGCTAGATGGGAATGGGCAAATTGTCTCGCTACGATGGAAAAGCAAGATTTAAAGGAGAATGTAAAAGAGTCAAACTTCATTGCATTATCTTTAGATGAAGTTACTATGGTAGATAATACTTCTTGGGTCTGTATGCATGTGTATACTGTAAAAGAACATGTCTGCTGAGCTCATCTACTCTGTGTTCATAAAATGAAGGATAGTTCAACATTGCAAAATCTATTTAAAGTAGTTAAGAAGTCTCTGAATGAAATTGTAGGTATGGATGACTTGACAATTGCCAAAATGTTGGTGTGTGTAGGATCTGATGGAGCTGCAATAATACAAGGTCAGAGGACTAGTCTTTGCACAAAATTACAAACTACTTGTGCACCATACATGTTTTCCATTCACTGCATTGCCCACAGAATGAATTTAGCTTTTAAAATTGTAAGGAAATTTCCTACAGTAAAAAAAATTGAAAATCTAGTCTGCGAGCTCCATGCATACTTTTGCTGAAGTCCCAAACGTTTTGCAGAATTTCAAAAAAATTTGAGGGAATAACAGTAGGAAACAAGCTTCTTAAGGATGTCAATACCAGATGGATCTCCTTGCATGGACCAGCGCAACGAGTTCTTTCAGAATATCCATCCTTGATTGGGACAATGTACAAGCATCGCAACACAGTAGACAAAGCTCCTGACCTCTTAGATAGGTTAAGCGATATAGAGACACTCTTAACTTTAGCTAGTCTTCTCCCCATGTTGGATGAAATGAACAATCTTGTGAAGAAAGCCCAAGACAGAACTATGTATATCTATGAGTATACCAAACTACGTAGAATGACATGCATGGCCCTCAATAATCTATATCTAGATCTAACTTCTCAAAGCCCAAATTTTTATAGGTTGCAGATAATTACAGATTTGAATCATCCTAAAAATTATTTATAGTTTAATGCAAGGAGGGAGTTATGTATCATTGTATGTGGATTTGAGATACCAATGCACCATTGTAAGATAGTCAGGTGCTCTATTAGAGAAGTACCTATTAGAAAGGAAGATTTTGATGGCATTATTGAATCTGTTAGTAGTAATTTGAAGGAAATTGCAAGCAATCTTTCAACAAAGATTTATAATCAATTCCCTCGAGATGAAATACTTGATGCCATGTCTATTGTGTATCCTCAATTTTGGGTTCAAGGCCACCGAGATAGCCCAAGATTTTTTCATCAAAAAGTGACTACCTTGACCGCATACTTTTTGAAAATTGTAGAATGCAATGGACAGAAAATAGAAGGAATCATAGATGGAAATAAGATTAAATGAAAATGTAGTCAGTTTGCAAGAAGTATGATAAACTAGTTTAATGCCATGGAGAATCCCTTTGAAGTGGGATCAATAACAAAGGCCTGGAAAAACTTGGGCCAGAGTGAAATATTGTGTGATTTGATATCTGAATATTTCAAACTTGCTGATTTATGTCAAATAATGATATTGGGTTCGGTAGAAGATGACAGAGTTTTCAGTGCATTGGGGTTTTTGAAATCAAAGATAAGAAACAAACTAGACAAGAATTTGGAAAATTGCTTGAGGGTGTTAGGAAGTGCGTATAATGTCAAAAAATTTCCTTATGAAAGGGCACTTACAATCTGGAAGTCCATATGCGAAAGAAGAGGGTTGTGTAACACTTCAAGTTCAAACACTGGTAGTGGTGGGACAAATGACAGTGACAAAATGACTGATGAATTTGACTTTGAGACTCAGTATCAAGACAAAGAAAATGAAGATGAGACTCACAATCAAGACAACTCTTTTTCTTTATCTGAACGTCAGTTTGAGGACCCTGACTTGATTTGGGAAATGGAAGTGAATTAGTAGTTTTTAGGTATTTATACTGCATTTCATGAATTATATTCCAAAACTGTAGTTGATGATATTTTATATTGTATTCTTTGAAATTGTGAATCAAATTGAATACATTAACATATTGTTAATTATTTCACATTTTAATTGTGTGAGTGTCATACTGATAAGTTTTACATGTACTCAGTGATTCATCATTCAACTCAATGCTTAATATTTCCTTGCTAAAGTTGATTTGTGCATAAAACATAAAATTTGCAGTAAAGTAGAATTTTGGTTTTTGATTTGATATGTGATTCTGCATTATTTTTCATAGTTTATGAATTATTTTGATCAGTGCCTTATCCGTAACTGAGTTAGAAAATGAAATATAAATAAACCTATTCTTTTAGCCTTTTGCATTATAATTTTAAGTTGACTTGTTACTGCGGATTCCCAGTCATCCAAGTTCACACTTAAGCCATCAACCATGTTAGTATTTCTACCCCCTTGCCTTGTCTCATTGGTCACCGCTTGGTTGGGAACATTATGCATCAAAAAATGTTTAAAGGGGAGCCGCTGGATCTCATAGATTGAATCTTGATTGTTTCCTGCTAGCCCACGTGAATAAAATAATGTTTTAAGAAAACTAGAGGGATAGCGGGTTAGTGACAACTGTTGCCTGTCAAAGTGGGACCCATCGTCCACTATAGACATTAAACATCAAATCATCAGAGCTTGCCTATCACTGTAGCTTGTACGAATTAGAGCTTGCTTGGTTAGCAAGCCAGAGCTCACACATGTTTTCATTAATGGCGTCAGGTTGGAAATGCTCACTAGGGTTCTATTTATTCTTCCTTCAAAGAAGAATGAAATCATTCCTTTCTTTCAGGTTTGGAAGAAAGCTCTCATGGACACCCCAATTTGCCTGCTCGGCTCAAATTGGCAAATGGCCTTCCTTGGATTCATCATGGATGCCCAGATTCAAAGAATCATCAAGCAGCACAACAATACATGGCTATGTTCTCTAGAAGTGGAGGCCATCAAGATGGTTCTAGGTTGTGACTTCCTTACCAATAGGGAGAGATACCAGGTTAATTCTGACATTGCGTCTTGGTTTTTAACCTCACTCCTAGACCTTGGAGGTGACAAGGATGAAATTCTCTTGCTGTTCAGAGCCATCTTCAAGGCCAGTTTTAGGAGGCTGGACTTGGACATCGTGGTGGGCACCATTTTGGGAGAGGGAGTTCCCCAAACTCTAGACCTGGCTTTGCTTACTCTTCCGAGTGCTAGAGTGCAGTGTTGGCCCTTCCTTGTTAACATGTCAATGAGAGCTCTCGAATGCCATCAGCTTTAGGCCATTCGTGGTCGCAATTCCCTCCGCCTCTCTTGTGCTCTGGAGGTGGTCCCAAATAGAGAATGGTTGTTTGCATTCACAAACTTGGTAATTTTCAGGGACTTCTATGGTTTCCCCTAATTACGGTCATCCCTCTTTTTGTTTTTGCTCGACAAGTTCGATTTGTTGTAGGTTTTTTTATCTCCTTTTTGGACTGTGGTATTGATTTCTAGGGTGAAATATTTGTATAGTTTTGTAAGTAATGCGAGCAGTTTTGAATGTAATTTTTGAAATGGATGGTTTGGATGAAGAACCCACATACTGTAATTTTTTACTATAACTACAAATTCCCACACAGCAGTTTACTGACCAAAAAAAAATAGCAGGTTATAGAACAATGAACATCAGCAATCGTTGAATATGTATTTAATAGTTGAAACCAAAGTTTATATTCAATTGATAAAATAAATAATATAGATAATTGAACATCAACACATTATTGAATTTGAATTTTCTATTGATTTTCAAATGAAGGAATACATAGAGGCAATGTAAAATCTTGCTCAAAGACAACTCTGCACAAAGCTGAGTTGGAACTTGGAAACTCAGAATATCAATATCAAATCATTCTAACAGTTTTTTTAGCAAATTCCACTATTCAGGTGGTGGAATTGTCATTTCTTCTAGCTGATGTTGTCTGACTTGAATATTTTTTAACAATGTATGATCAAATTTTAATTTGGATCCAGGGTCTAACTTGAATGTTTCAACCAAAGACACATTCAAGATTATCAGTTGTTTGATGAAATCCAAAAAGTTTGGCTCATCTAGCTTCTGAGGAAATTGGTCCAAATCAATCTTCCTTGCATCCTCCATCTTCTTTCTAAAATTATCCTTTCCAATGAATCGGTCATTTTTGTCAAAACCCTATGGCAAACCAAGCTTTGTCAAGTTCCTTACCTTTTCATCCTCCTTAATCTTTGTTGCAGCCTCAATCAAAAATTTTGTTGTTTCGCGCATTCTTGAACACTTTTGAATGATAGATGTCACCTTCATTGAGGCTTCAATCCGATTAGTAATGCCTTTTGAAATCAATTCATTGTCACTAGCTTTGTAGACTTTTTCTAGAACTTGATTTGCAGATTTCTCTTCTACCTATAGTTGCACATTTGTGTTGTCCATTAAATATTTGTTTAGCTTATTATGATGTAGTCTCATGGAATCAATCAATTGAAAGAATTCACACAAATGATCAATCCTCTGCATTATTTCTTCCCATATCTTTTGTTTCATGTGCCTCATTGTTTGTCTACACAATTTAGTTAACTTTTTTTTATAAGATTTTATTTCATTTTTTGCTTCCATAAGCTCTGCAGCCATTGTTTCATTTTTTTGCCTCTCTTTCTCCAATTTTTGTTCCCATTGTTTATTTTCTTTCCCAATGCTTTGTCTTAATTTTTCTGAAGTGGATTTTTCCTCATCATATTTATTTTGATCTCATCTAACCTTTGCTTTGGTCCATTCAATTCCACCTCTGTTTGTTTATCCTCTTTGCTTGTTGATGTAGAGGCAAATTTTTTATTCTTTTTTCTAATTCATTGCTCTTGTTATCTACTACTTTCCTCTTTGCTTTCTCATTTGCTAAGTCTACCTGTAACTTTTCTATTTGATTCTGCAACTTTTTTTTCTCTCTATCATGCTTTAGCAATGATGTGTACACCAATTCATTGTTCTTCTTTGATATATTAATTTTGTTAGTATTTTTTACTCTAGAAAAATCAAATTGCAAACTTCTCACCTGAAATTTAGATCAATCCATCTGATTTTCTGGTTTATTTTGAACTGTGGGAACAACAATTGTGTACTCCATGATTTCTATATTTGTGTCAAATGTGGGTAATATCATGGTTGTTGTAGGATCTGAAGTTACAGCAACCACACTCTCCATTAGTTGCTTCTTTTCCTTTTTATACAATTTTGATTTCTTTTTAAACTTTTGAATGTAATCAAAACTTGGGGATGTAGGAATAAGGGAATGCTTGAATGGTGAAGGAATATGAGTACTTACAATTTTTGTTATAGCCACACTAACTGGGGGAGTGCCTGGAAATAATTCTTTTGCAGTGGAATTGGTAGTTGGACTTGGACCTGTCATAATCCTTTGTCTCTTCTGTGTCCCTTGATCATTGAGTGTTTGTGTGGTATCTTGTATTGGTATCCTCTTGTGTGTAATTTGTTGTTGGATCTATTTTTGTAGCACATGTTGACTAAGTTCTCCACCAGTGGCAGTGCCATTCGCACTAGGCTCTCCACCATGGACATGTCCAAGTTGTGATTGCATCTAACCATGAGGATTAGTATTTGAAGTTGTAACATAATCAATTCTTTCAATTCTACTTGTATGACCTTGGTGTATTTTATCAATTGATTCAGCTCCAAGGCCTCATTTATCAAATGGTTTTCTGGGAGTGGTGACTACATCTATTGGGGTCCAAATGCCCTGTCCTTGAGACCCCAAACCACCACCTCGATAACCCAACTTTTCAGCTATGACTGCTCCTGAAGTATATGCTTTTTTTGTGCCCTGACTTAAACCAGGGTTGAAATTGCTTTGTTCATCCCTATCATCATCAGATTCATCATCACTATCAGTTTCAATATTTTCATCTTCACATTCATTGGGATGCTCTATATTCCACAATTTGCTAAACTCTTCATCTTCATCAATTTCTCCATAGTCTGCATCAATTTTTGGTTCACCTAGCTCCTCCCTCATAGACCAAAATGTAGTAATTTTTTATTGTGTCCAATATATTTTTTTTAAAACACTCATTTAGAGAATCTGGCATTTTTGCTCTAATAGATGGTTTATCACTTTTTCTATAAAAATTGTTGTACCTCCTCATTTCATTCTCTACTAGTGCTCCTGTAATTTGGACCTGGTGCAATGCCATAATTTCTGTTGACAACTGTTCAAAAGAAATACCTTTCTTAGCAACAGTTTTCTCCATTGCTATGTTGACCTCATCCCAGGAATTCTTGTTTCTCAATTTTTCAAGCAAGGGTTTACTTTGATGTTGAATTCTACTTGCAACATTCCTATTAGCCACAATCATTGTTTTAATCATGGTGTCACATGGATCATACTGCCAATGATAGACAACATCAAAATTAAAAAATTTCAAAAGATCTTGTGCCACCTTAAATGCTTTTCTCTCAAATGTGAACCCTCCACATGAAAAAGGTAAAGAAGGAAATAAGGTCTTCTTTTGTTGACTGGCAAAGTGTAGTTCATCAGTACTTTGCATCTACCTTACATATTCCAATGCAAAAACCCTTTCTGTCACATGTATTGGAAGTTTGTATGGCTCTACTTCTAATCTATAAAATCTTAGCCTAATATATTCTTCCAATAAGTACCAATCAGCCAATTGTATTTCTTTTCCTAGTTGAATGAAATCTCTACATGATATAGGCAATCTAGGCATTGGACTATTTGTAATTGCTTGATGCAATGGAGCCAAAAAGTAGTCTACAAAATGATTGTAGTTCCTTCGAGAATCATGCATCCCTATCTTAGTGGTCCAATCATATACTAGAGCTATTTTATTTTCCTTAGCATTACTATAGGGCTGAATCTAAAGCTTGTTGGTCTAAAACATTCCACTAAATTTGAATAGAAAAAAATAACACAAGTAGGTTGTGAACCTAAATGTCTTGGTGGAACCTCCTTTAATCATTAAAAATTGCTTATGCATGGATTCTATAATGTGCTCAATAAATTTATATTTGACATGTACACCAATACCATAATAGATATTATATACCATTTCAAGGAGGCTTGCATCCACTTCCCAATTGCTATCCAGTCCGAGGCAAAATGCTAGCATGGAAATAGTATCCTGAGCCCATGATTTAAAAAAATTAACAAAGGATAAGGAGGCTTATGGTTATCTTTCAAGTTGTTTTTTTCTTCAACTATTTTATTTAGGAAAGCTTCTTTGCCCCTTTCATCCGCTGCTTCATAATCACTAGCAAGCTTTTCTAGGTCAATGTGGATGTCTCCAAATTCTTCAATTGTAAACCCCAACACTTTTCCAAATTCTACTACATTAATGGATAAAATTTCTTCTTTGGTATCCTTATTTACAATTGCTCTTTTGTTACCATCATAATTGTGGGCACAGACCATGATAAATTCTGGGCAAGGGAAAATCTCATGTAACATCTTGCGCCCTAATCCAATTACCCATGGTGCATTGATACTATCAACTTTCTTTTTCTTTTTCTTGGTAGCCTTATTCTCACATGAAAATCTAAGTTCTAAGGTAAATTTACCAAACATGTTAGGATCTTAAATATCATGGTATTCATTAGTCAAACCTGAGGTTTTAAGCAATTCAGAATAATCTATTTTCCTATCTGTACTTGCTCTACCTTTCCCAAAAACTTTGTCTAGTCTACTAGTGGTGGTAGACATGCTTATACAGTGTGAAATTTTTCTTAAGTCTCTCAACCCTAAATGCAAAGTTCAACAAAATAAGATTTTAAGAAAAAAGTTTGACAAAATAAGATTTTAAGAAACGATGAAATGTAGCCTAGGGATTCTATGTTTTGTCTTATCGGCTTTGTTGGAAATGGCACTGCAATGAGCAATCTGAAATCTCCCTGGTGCACTGCAATGAGCAATATGAAATCTCCCCACCCTCTCAGCTCTCACTTTAAAATAAAATCACTTAGCAGTAAAAAGTAGAAACTAGAAAGTTCATTTTTTTTATAAAGTGAATTTTTTAGTGAATGAAACGTCAAGTCAACGTGTCACTTCCAGACTATGCTATTACTAATTAGTACATGTCTGATAGCTATCTTGCATTAATAGCTCACAGTAATATCTAAACCGTTGATCTTTGTAAATCTAACGGTTTAGGGTGATTCCAGAGATTTAAGTTTGCAAGCCTAGTGTTATGTGCATTTCATTTCGGAATGCAACTACAACCATCCATCAAATGTTCATCGAATAGTCGAGTATTTTATGATATAAACAATAAACATAATCTACATTTCTTTTTTCATTTAATTACAGTCACACTTATCATTTAATTACATTCTATTTAACATTAATAAAAAAATTATTCATCGCTTTTGGTCTCGTGGACATCAACTTTCATTCATTCATTCATTCATATTAATTCAAAAAATTGTTACAGCTAGGGGATAGCTACGCCCCTAGCATATCCTTAAGTTACAAAAAATTCCCATATATATTCTTTCTCATGATAATATAATATATTACATCAAAATTACATAGCAAAAATCAAAAGTTCAAAACAGTGGGCCACTGGCTAAGGGAAACCATACAAATCTCATGTTTCCACTAGGTCTGCAAAGCACAGCACCCATTCCGCATTCAGCTCCATGACGAAAGATCGAGAGCACCTTAAAAAATTCAGACTGATGGTGGCCCAGTGACGGTGGCGAGCAAGAGCACCATCTGTCATGTTTAGTAGAAAGGGAAGTCATTGAATCCCTACACCCATCTCTCCCCCAAGTAGCACATTGGTAGGTCAAAAGACTGTAGAATCCCTACACCCATCTCTGACCCAACAACTATCTCAAAATCATTGCCCAAAAAATCTGCCTTGAACATTTCTTGCAATAGTTCAAGAATTTCCACCTTCACACCTCCAAGGTCCAACAATGATGCCAAGAACCAAAAGGTTATGTCAGAATTCACACGGTATCTATTCCTATCTATTAAAAAGTCCCTCCCAAGCATCATTTTAACGGCTTCCAACTCTAGGAAATGCAAATGGACAATTTTGTGAGGCTTCGTTATAGCTCTAAGCCTCGAGTTTGTTATGTAATCCAAGAAAGCAATTTGCCTTCGCAGTGCTATAAGGCAAATTGGTGTATCCATTTTCTTTGTTAAGCAACAAGCTAGCTTCAAACTTTGGTATGACTATGAGGCGATGTTGGGCTCCATTAAATAGAGCCAGGCTTCATTAATGACACTCAACTTCGAAGCATTTGGATATCTTTCCAAGCGTGCCAATATTTAAGTGATTTGATATATCTTTTCAAGTGAATTTAAGTGAATTTAATCTGCATGCAAATATTTGTACTTGATTTGACGTAAGTATATAGATAATACTTAATAGTGTTTCCAAACTATGTTCCACATATGCAATGACAATCCATGACACATGTCACCAATTTTGAATTAAAAGGAGCATAATATTTGTAAATTGATATGTGAGATCTGACCAATTTTATATAGAATAAAGTTTAAACTAATAATAAATACTATAAAAAATGGAGTAATTCTTTTTTTTTCTAATTTCAACAAAAGTCATCTCAAATCAAATATATTCAATAAATGAATAGTACAATAATAATCAAAACATTAACATTTACATATACTTTAGCACTTTAGAAATCTAAATTGTCAACATAGTTGGACCTCCATAACTGATACTCCTCCTTTGTTGGCCAAATGAAATTGATAAGTTCTTCTGCTTTGGTCCTGTAAGGTGTGTACTTGATAACCACTCAATTAGCTTCCTTGTCAAATTCCTCCAAGAAAATGCCAGTGTGAGTCAACTTATCCATGTTGCTTATCAACATATCTAAATCAACAATGTCACAGATGAGCTTAACTTGAGCAGATATTTTTTTTGCCTGGTCCTTCCACAATTGTAGAGGTTTAACCCCACCATTTTCACTCAAAATAATAGGAAGCAAACTGAAATTCCATTCATCAAACTTTTTGACAAGCTCCCTGATATTTATTTCCAAAGGACCTACCAACCCCTAAAAAATCCTTAATTGAATTTATAAGTCTGAGAGTTGGGACAATGTTAGGAGGTGCATCCTTGACATGCTTGGTTGCAATTTCCATGTCTCTTAATGCATGGGCTCTAGGGATCCATGTATCCATTAATGATGTTACAACATCCTTATTCTTATCAAAATCCTTTATGGCATCAAACATAGAAGAATAATTTGAATGAATGCTAATTAATCTCCTATCAATCCCTTTATTCAAGTGTTCAAGAACTATAGTTACAATCTTCATATTACTTGAATAAATTGATTCATTGACCTGTGACAGCAATTTCTTTCACATCTCAATTTGATCCAATAATTCCTCTTTAGTAGGCTCACTTGATGGAGTTGCACTTGATGTGCTTGGCTCCTCAACTGCAAGGGGTAGGGGTGCATCTCCAAGATTGTATGGAATGATTTCCATTGAAACTTCTGGAAGGACAACAGAGTTAGTCTATGTTTAGGCATGAGCATGCATATTTTGTAATTGTTGCTTTAACAATGCCACTTCAATTTCCAACTTGGCAACCTTTTGCTGACTGTCATTATACTCTACAACCATGTCATTATACTTGGATCTATATTGATCTCTTTCCTCAGTGATATTCTCTAATGTTGCCTTTGTGAATTTGGCAACATTCACTAACATGTTTGTTGCCTCAATTATTTGGGTATCAGACACTCTCTTAATAATTAGCCCTCCACTTATGTCTGGAGTAGGCTCAGCAACTGTGGGTTTCCTCGCACCTGGGGCCAATGCCCAAATAGCAAGTGTTTCCCAATCTTCACTGAAAACACACCCCTGTAAAGCCAATTTTGCTTCCTCCTCTATTTTATACAATGGTTTGTCATGCCTCCACACTGTGTCAAAAGCAATTGCCAAGGCTAAATCCCACTCTGGAAGCAATAAAATACCACTTTCCATCACCAACTCTCTACCTTTTTCAGCTATTATCTTCTAAAACTGTTCTTTCATTTCCTTTCTAACCTCAGCCTAAATAACTGCTTCTGGTAATTCAGGGTGCAAGCTTCTCTTTTTGGCAACATTATCAACATATTCATCTCTCCTTGCCCTCCAAGCAAACTCTCTAAAAATAGGGGTCTGGACAAATGAATCATCTGTCATGATGGTCTTGCAAGCTTCCTCCCTAAGCTCATCTCTGTTGCTCAACCCCCTGAGGTTTGCCTTACCCAACCTGAGGTTACTTTCTGGTTCTATTATCTCCCTAGGGGTAGAGGGCATTCCCTATCTCATATCCTCCTCAGTGACAATGATATCATCATCTGAGTCATCTGGATAATCCACCAAGCTGCTTTGTTCAACCTTTTGCTAATTTGGTAGTGGTTGTCTTGGAGGTGAATCCACCTCAATCACTTGTGGAGTTGCTTGCCTTGGAGGAGATAGTTGTGGTATTTCATGCAATGGTAAGGAAGCTCTTGATCCCTCGGGCTTAGAATCAAAAGATGCAGTTGGGGTGGCAATAGATTGTTGCTTCCTCACAATACCTTTCTCCTTGCAAGGACTCTGATCTTTTGTGGTGGTTGGTAGGTAGGCCTTTCCTCCAACACTGGGGCCTTCCCCTTATCCTTTTCCTATTCTTCCCCAACCACAGCCTTTCCTTTGTTAGCAACCAATATCTCTCTTTTCATCCTACCAACCACTTGCTCAAAATTCTGGAGCATATATTCAACTTTTTAGAATTTATTTTTGAATTGAGGCATCCGTAGGGGGTCATATTGGGGATCAGTCTTCCATTTTTCCCTTACCATCTTATCATAGGCAATCCATTTTGCCTTCTTGTCCTCCTATATTTGGTGATTAAAGATGTTCCTAATAACATCTTCAAGGAAAAAGAAGTTATTTATGAACTGGTTGCTTTTGATCCTCGCTTTCAATGTAGCCATGAAACCTTCAGGATCATGATTTCTTGGGCACACTCTCCTCATGTTGTATGGTTCAAGCAATTCATCCATTTTTTTCCACCCTCCACCAGTCATCACAAAGTCTACAAAAACTGTCCATGTTGGGAAGAAGGTTCATTTCCACATGTTTAACAAGTGGCCATCTTCAACATTACCCAACTGCCAAATGACCTCAAGGAATCCAATTCTCAGTGGCACTTCTCTTGGGAGAACATGTGGTCTAACTGTAGTACCATATACTTTGAGAATTGTACAATCTGGATAGGGGATGACATCTCCCCAATTGTGATCAATTTTTAAATCAAACCTCCTTTCTTTTGGCCTGAGAAAATCATGTAGTTCAGTTGGAATCCTTGGTGGATTCAGGGTTAGGTCATTCCTCAACTTTGATGCAAAGACATTCTCAAACACCACAAAATCAAACTTGATATCATCCTTGTCTAGAATTCTTGTCCAACATTGGACAGGCAGCTCAACACCATCCTCCTCCTTTTCCAACTTCATGTCATTCTTGAAGAATTTTGCCCTTTTGAATAAAAACATGTGCATTAACAAAAACTGAACCGAATCTTTACCATTCTTTAATGAAATTAAACCCTCATGAATGTTATCTTCCAGGTAGGAAGCAAAGTCATATACTACATTGTAAGTGGGGTGTTGGATATGAGCAACCATATACATGAAACCCATTGGCATTCCTGAAGCAGGATCAAACCCCAAGATTTGACACAAAGAATAAAAGGCTTTCTGAAAATATGGAGCAAAATACTTTATTGGGAAGGGTTCCTTATCTGATGGACCAATAACAATTCTCTAGCTCCCCTTTCCTTTTCTAACTGATGCTAGATGATTTGGGAGCATTGTGATTTTAAAGAAGTGTCTTGTCTTCTCGTATTCACTCCTAAAGGCTTTCAAATCAATTTTTACCAAATCCTCATTCCACTCATGAAGTTGAAAAACTTCAGCAATCTCTTCCCTGCTAATTTTTACCATTTTGATCCCATCATACGTCCTGACAACTCTGGATAGGATCATATCTGGCTGCCATAGCTTTTAACAAGTCCACATCCATGTAGACATTTGAAACAACCAATTTCCCCATGTCCAATCTCCTGGGGTTACATATAGGAGAACTCAAATTCTTGTTCCCAAACTAGTTCTTGAACAATGACCATCTTGTAAGTGGTATGGTGGCATCCTTGATATAGGTATGTTTATCTATGAGGCCTTCTTTAATTTTAGAACCCTGGAATAGAAGCGGACCTTTTACTTTGTCATTAGTGGAGGGCTTTAATTGACCAAGAAGGTCCTGGACTATGGGCCTTTTCATCTCCCCAGAGCTTGAGGTTTGAGCTCGTGGGGGTGCCATTATGGTGAGAATTTTGCAAATTAGGATTTTAGTTTAGTAAGAATTGCAGGTTCACAACTAGGGTTCTGACTTAAAGCAATAATAAAGCTCAAAATATGTAGTTCAACAATCTAAGAAGGCAAAACCCTAAAAGAAATGAAAATTTACCAGTAATTCCTATTGACAAAACCAAGATAATGAGCACAAGCAGTGAATTTTAGAGGGCGAGATTTTAACTTATGACTTTGAATGCTTTGAAAACCCTAGTTTTGATTGCCATGAGATTGAAATTTGCCTCGAGAGATTGAAATTGCCTCCATATACTTTAAAACACTTAGATGGATTTCAATTTTGCAAAAAGACTGCTTTTATGGCGTTAAAACTGCCATTAATGCTCACTCGTGCGAAGCAGAATGACTCCCATGGCCACTTTCTAAATTTCAAACTCTAGTCATTGATCTCTTGATGAGATGGCAAGATGGACGACCGTGATGAAGTTTTCTGCAACATGGAATTGCTTACTCATCGTTTGGTAGACCCCACCTTCTCTTGAAGCCTGTGAAGTTTGCTACGTGGCATTCACCCGTTAGCCCATTGGGTTTATCACCCATGCATCTTCTGACAATGGGCTAGCAGGGAATAGTTAGGATTAACCTAGGGGCCCTTCAACATGCTCACACATTAACTTCTCAAGCCATCTGTTGTCTACTTAAATTGTTCAACATTGGACGACTAAGATTAAAACATCTTGCCAAGGAATTTCCCACGTGTCTTATTTAAACCTTTAATAACTCACCCTTTAACTTTTAAGTCTCTTAAGGCTACTTTGAAATATTTGCTAAAATATTTCAAACTCTAGCCATTGATCTCTTGATGAGATGGCAAGATGGACGGTCGTGATGAAGTTTTCTGCCACATGGCATTGCTTACTCATCTTTCGGTGGACCCCACCTTCTCTTCAGGCTGCAAAGTCTTCTACGTGGCATTCGCTCGTTAGCCCGTTGGGTTCATCACCCGTGCATCTTCTAACAATAGGCTAGCGGGGAACGATTAGGATTAACCTGGGGGCCCTCCAACATGCTCACACATTAACTTCTCAAGCCATCTACTATCTGCTTAAAGTATTCAACATTGGACGGCTAAGATTAAAACATCTTGCCGAGGAATTTCCCATGTGTCTTACTTAAACCTTTAATAGCTCACCCTTTAAGTTAGTAAACAACACGATTTTGATGGCTCAGGTTTCAACTTAGACAACCGGCAACCAGACGTAGCAAGTCAACATAAGATTACGCAAAGGGTTTCTCATATGAAATGTCAACCATTGATATTTGGAAATCTAACGGTTCAAGTGTTATTCCAGAGGCTTGAAGTCGTAGGTCTAGTGTGTCAGAGATTTTCTGTTGGAATGCAACTATAGTCATCCATCAAAAATTCATGGAACGGTCATCTGTTATATTATTTTACGCTGACATCTTGCTTCAGACATAATAAATATGTTGACACTTGTCCCCATTCCAAACACTTTATGAAGGAATTTTGATGTGTGTAAAATTTCTCCCGGAATAGAACAATATGACCCATTTGATATTTTCGCCACATTGTATGATTTTTTATTAGCATAACAGTTTATTTCACCAATTAATTTTTGATTGGTTTGAAATTATATTTGAATTCACCAATGATTTTTTTATTGCTTTAAAAATTGGTTTAATTCGCCAATGTAAATATATTTTTTGGTTTGAAATTAGATTTTAATCACCAGCAAAGATATTTTCTTATTTAGAAAACAGGTTTAATTCACCCATAGAAATATTTTACTAGTTTAAAAATAGGTTTTAATTCACCAATGAAAATATTTAATTGGTTTGAAAATAGGTTTTAATCACCAATAAAAATATTTTATTGGTTTTAAAAAAATTACAATTCGCTAGGATTTTCCATAGACCTCTAGCGATTACAAAAGATTCGCCAAATAAGATTATTTTTTTCCCAGAAAAATGAAAAAATTTGCCAATAAAATTAATATTTTTCTCGGGAAGTATACATGATTCGCCAAGTTTATTCACCTTCTCCAAGGGGGGTTCTTAAAGTTATCCCTATCAGAGAGAGTGCGTGTCCTTGGGGGACAGAGGCAAAAACCAAATGATAAATGATAAAAAGCACAATTGATATCACCTTGTAGTGAAGATCTCATGGAAGGAAGAATCTCGTCATGCCATGAGGAGATGGATGCTCAAATCTGCAAATACAAACACATAAACAACACAAAATCTTCTCTTCCACATAATGAATGCCTTGAATCACCTTTAGAATGCATAAAGATCACAATAACCATCTAGTTGTCCTCGAGTCTACAAATGAATGCCTAAACATGCTTATAAATGCAACTACAAACATTCTCACCAAGAATTTCGTAATTCAAACTTACCGTGTTGGCCTAGGAACCAAATAACAGTCATTAACTAACACTTAAAATTTGGGCCTGACCCAAAATAGGGTAGGACCAGGGTGCTGGCACCTAAGTCCCCCCTATTTTGGGCATGGTCTGTCTCAAGGGATCCCCCTAGGTCCCATTCATCATGAAACTTAGGGGTTTTCTCATTAAGATGCCAAAATATGATGCAATATGTCCTAAATGCATATTAAAGACCCGAGAGCTAAACCTTAAGAGGGAAAGCCCCCAAGGGGACATTTTCTGACATTACAATATAAAAGGATATACACTAGCTTAAGAGATACGTCATCTCGCCTCGCAATGAGGGCTTTCTTGCTTTTAAAAGGATGTGCACTAGCTCAAGGGATACACCATCCCGCCTCGCGATGAGGGCTTTCAAACATGCTTTGTCAATGTAAAAGTAATCAAACATATACCATTATATATGCCCCCACCTTAAGGTGGTTGATGTTGCTTGTCGATATCAAGCACATTAAGGTAGATTAAAAACACACAAGGGAACAAGAGCTTTCACAAAGCCTATGCCCCCAAAGGTGACATGTGCCACGATTTCTGAATGTTCCCACAAACACATCGATATGATTTTCTAAGATAAGATAATGATCAAGATATAAACTTTGGTTAGAAAATCTTACTCTAAGATAACAACCAAATCAAATCATAAAATATATGAATAAATTGTATATTAGATCACATCAAAGACCAAGTCTACACTTGTGGGTTTAGATTCGAGTATATCCATTGAGCTATACTACAGGTATCTTAGAACCGAGTGTAACAAGGTGAGATACAAATCCATCCAAAGTGTGCGGAGCAGATTAAGAGTATTGCAAATGTTTGTTACAAGATATTTCACAACATGATACACCACACAGAGTGATTTTACTAGTCAAGTGTCAGATATATATATCAACCCCATCTTCATATATGGACTGGGTCTATTTTTGCTTTTCTTGCTAAAGAGACACATAGTCCTTATCAATATTTGTGTGTTTTCGTCATCTACCAACTAGGTAGAATCACTGAAGAATATAAACAATAAAAATGAGAGGAGAACCAAGTGCCGTAGGAACACCACATAGGAGGATGCCCCCAAGACATCTTCCACAATGCTATGCCCCCAAGGCATGACACACAACAATAAAATAGAGGAGAGAAGAATAGAATAATGTAGAAACACATAGAAGAATGGTTACAACAGAGGCGGTCCCTCGGCATCCTTGACCTTACAAGAGTATCAAGGGTCATCCAAAGAGACCTAAACAATACTTATAACATAACACGGGGGAACACAACACATAAGAGGGGGCCACATAAGCAAAAAAAGTAATGCTACGACAAAGGTGGCTAAAAAAAGGGTTAGAAATACTTACCTGTTTACACAACCGAACTAGCGGTTGTCATCAAGCAAATCATCTTCCTCCCAATCTCGAATGCAAGAGGAAATAGGCACATAGGGTATAATTGCACAACTTAAATCATCATCCTTTAAATATTCAACCTTGATCTCTTCTTTATTTGATTCAATATTAGGTGGTGGAATGTTCTCTTGTTGAGGTGTGGCTTGTCAAGCTAAGGCTTGTCTTCTCTTTCTTCTTTCTCTTGCCTGCCTATTCCTTAGTGTTTTATTGGTGATGTTTGCAAAGGTATTCTCATGATTTTCCATTGTCTTCGACATCTCAGAGGAGGAAGCTAGAGCTGAATTAACCTTTTCTGATGAAATGTTTTGTTCTTTATGAGTATCTTCCGATCCATGTAAGGATGATAGAGGAGGCACATCGACAAAGACTCCCTTACCTCTTGATCTAAGGGGCTCTTTCAATTCAAGTTGCTCGTTACTTATGATTTCTTCTATAGGAGGTCCAAGCAATTTTGTTATCAACTTTGCATGATATATCCCAAGAATGTTTGATCTTGTCATGGTTCAGGAGGTTCAGTAGGTCATGGCCAAAAGTAATCGAGATTGAAGTTTTTCTGAGTAACCATAGGTTGCCATTTACTGTGGTGGATAGTATGCATGCTCACGTGGTGGGGAAATTTTAGGTATTTATGAATTGTGGAAGGGATAGCTTTCATGGCCTTGAGCCATGGATGGCCTAATTTTATATGAAAGAGGTGAGATGTAGGAATGATGTTGAATGATTGTTCCAAAGCTTTATCCAATGCTTTGATTAATAAAGTAATCTTCCCTATGGCTAGGAGGAAATATCCAGTATGTGTTTTAAGCATAGTGTCTATGGGCTCGTAAGATTCTTGCATGAATTTATCTGAATAGAGGAACTCTTCAGTAGCCACATTAGTTATACAGTTAGGATCAATAAGGGCTCCTCTTATAGGATTTTGTATTATTTGTACGGTGATGTAAAGAGGTCCTTCAATGCTTCCAATTGTTCTATCATGTGGTGTAAAAGTTAATACGAGTTCAGGAGTCTTCCTCTTCCTAAAAACTCTAGGAGGTACCATAGTGTTGTTGTGATGAGAAGCCATGTATGTGAGATTGTTCCACACTAAAGTTCTTTTTTGAGGAAATTGGGTTTTGAGAGAGAAAAACACATGAATTTCACAACAAACCAAGTAACTATGATGGAAATAATGCTACACAACAAGGAAAGATGGATGATTTAAAAGTTTGTTTAAATAATTTTGAAGAAAGTGTATAAAACTATTGATGTTGGAATACACAATGTGTAATTGCAAAATGTGAAAGTTTCAAAGATGCAAAAGTATGCAATATGATCCAACACTACAATTCAAAATCAGATTTGAATGAAAGTTGAAAAGGAGTAGCAAAATCCGAAAATGAAAATTTGACTACAAACCCTAGTTTTTTTGCAAAGACTGGGTTATATGAAAAATGCAACTTTTTAAACAAAACCCTAGCAAATGAAACTTTTAAATGCAAGATTTGACATGAAGCAATGATGAATTATTGTAATAAGGATCAGATCTGATGCAAATATCAAAAAGTTAAATCCTTTTATGATATACAACATAAAATATGCAAAACTATGTCTTAATGCAAGCCTAAAATCCTTATTTTTTCAAATTTTTTAAATGTATGCTAAATTTTTCAATGAAAGATGATTAATATGATATGAATGAATGCAAGGACTAATTACAACACTCAAAAAGATGCAAAAATTTCCATTGTTCCAAGTTCACCAAAATTTTATATATGAAAAGTGGGAAGATAGTAGATAGTGTTAGAGTCTATCAAATCAAAGCCTCCTATCACATTAACATTCAAGGACAAAAACTGATCCAAGTCACTACAGATGAATGAGGACTCAACTATAGGTTTGTGTACTTAGGAATGATATGGAAATATAGATTAGATTGAGAGATTTGTCAAACCCTAGATCGAATAAGCCTCAAACCCTAATTATAATGCAATCGAGTATAGACAGATAGAATGCTACAGGAAGATACTCAGGGATGATCAAAAACATACAAGAAGTTGGGTTTCTGGAAATGAAAACTTTGTAGACTACGGGGTGGGATCCCAAGTCCAATAGGGCAATTTTTCTATAGATCCAGAGAAGAGAGATGTGTCAGACTGTATCCAGCTCCTGAGTTCAGGATCAAGCTTGTCAGGAGGACTACGAGGCGAGCTCCGTAGTCCAGTACGGAGGAACAACAACAATTTTCTTCCAGATCTTAAATCTTTATCCTTCAAGTTTCTTCTCTGCACCCACACTTTTCCAACTCCCTCACTTGTAACATGCAATTACAAAGAGAGGGGTTTGGGGGTTGTGGTGTTTAGGAGCTCACCTTGGTCAAGCCCCAGAATAGCATTCAAGTCTTCCAACACTGTTGTTAGATATAGTGCATTCCCAAGGAGGGTAGAGGACAAATCCAATGATGAAATTAAATGATTAAAACACAAATAGATGTCACCTTAGAGGTGAAGCCCTCATAGAGATGAAGATCCTTCAAATCATGAGGAGATGGATTGATGAAGACAAATCTGCAACAAACAAACACAATAACAACACAATTCTACTCTGCAACACAATGAAAGCCTTGAAATCCCTTTGCTCAATATCACAAGTTTGTATTATCCATCTAGGTGTAAAATGAAGACACAAACTCACTTATATATGTTTTCCCACTAACATTCGTAATTTAAATTGAAGAGGCCGACAGAGGGAAACCTTTTGAGAGGGCCCAAGCTAACATACTTTAAATTTCATCCTGAAAAATTAGGATAGACTTGGGCATGGGTGCCCAAGTCCCAAGGCCCTAATTTGATCTTGATTAAGATTTAGGATAGGCCTCTAAGTTCCATTTGACATGGGTTTCAAGGGAAATTGCTCTAGGATAAGTATTTCATTTGCAAAGGGTAAACATGGGGACCTAGGAGCTAAACTAGGAGGTAAAAAGGCATTGGGATATTTTTTACTCCATGACAAGAGGAAGAGGGAGAGGGGACAAAGAAGTTGAGGGACTAGAAAGATTAATGAGAAAAGGGTAAGCATAAGAATGTAAGATAATGAAATTAACAAAAAAATGTAAATGCAAATATAAATTAATGGATAAAAGTATGTAGGCATGTCTAGATATCTAATTATAAAAATGGGAATATGTTTTTGATAAAGTAAGTGGGAAAAAAGGGTGTTGATCCCATTACACAACAGCCATAGAGGCACAATACAGAGCAAACAAGGGAAGAACCCTTAACCAACAAGAGCCCCTGGGGCTCAGCAGAACAGGCCTAAATAGGCCACACACAAAACAAAAATAGGATAGGAACAGTTGATAGACAGTTGTCGAACAGCAGATAAGGACTAAACAACCCCAGAACCTGAGGGGACAAATCTGACTCCCTTAACCCTAGGCCATGAAGTAGCGACAAATTTGGGGAGTCCCTTCTTTCTCTAAACAATAGACCAAGAAGACTCAGAATCAAAGTCCACCAAGCGAGGCGAGAGGAGTGGATCCTCAACATCCACCACAAGCAATGAGACACCATGCAACGAGGGAGATGGCAATGCAGAAGAGGAGTCAGGAGCAATCGCAGGACTAGCAAGGGTGATCAATGAGGGTCGGACAGACTCTACCTAAATAGTGACAGCAGTTTGAGGCATCAATGGTTCCACAGAAGGGTTAACCAGAAGAGGATCCTGGGGAGACTCATACTCCTGGAATGATTAAGCTAAGGAAGGAACATCCTCCTTAGAGGAACCATCAGAAGAGGGAGTGCCCACCATGAGATGTTCAGTGAGAGCATCCTTCCACCAAGTTGTCGCACCCTTGCAGCAAGCAAGAGGGCAGCTAGAGGCCATATGACCAACAGAGAAACATCTCCTACAATGAAAAGGGAGGCCCTCGTAGTCCAGGAGTTGTGTCCATGGTCTGTCCTCCACCATCAAGACCACATCTCCATGGAGAGGTTTGGAGATGTCCATATCAACTAAAATTCAAGCCACCATGCTATGCCCAAGATTTCAAGTCATAGAATCCACCTTCAAAAAGCTTGCAATGGTGTTGCCAATAGCTTCATAACATGATTCCTCCCAAAACTGTAGAGGGAGATTCGACAGTCAGACCTAAAATGGTCTGGTATTTAGCGGCTCTGTAAGAGAATTGAAAGAGTGAGTCCAATGCCTAATGGACAGCAAATGATCACCCCACAACCACCCCCTATCCAGCACTCGGTCTCGCTCCTTGGAGGTAGCGAAGGTTGCGATGAAGAATCCCCTTGCACTGGGGAAGAGTTTAATCTGCCTAGAGACAAGAGACTTCCAAGAGACCAAAACCCAACCATGGAGATCAGGAAGAGAGGGCCACAAGCCATTAAACCTACAGACCACACCATGACACAAATAGAAACTCTCATTTTCAGCAATCTCAGGTCCACAGACCACCACAGGGGAAGCACGGGCACAAGGCAAAGGCCTAACCTTAGCCTGAGCATGAAGAGACTGAGCACGAGCATTTGATACCGCATCAAAGAAAGACTTCTTATGGCATCCTGAGGTGGCCCTAAGGCCAGTAGCAGGGACGCCACCAGAACTCAGAGTAGAAGACAGCTTCACAATGGAAGCATCTAGGACAAGAGCACTAGCGAACTCATGTCCCTACCCTCCCCATATAGGCACTTCAATGCTCACAGGCACACCCGAGGCGGCCTCACCCAACACACTAGAAATAGAGTCGTCGCCAATATGATCCACAGCCAACAAGGGTACCATTGATGGTGGTTTTAGCACACAACAATGCAGGTGTGATTGTTGGTTTCACACATCTCTTGAAAAGTATCCTACCCTAGGTAAGACTACTCTAAGGATAATACAGCTAGGTCTTAGCTTGCTTGGAATAACTTTAGTGGAATGTCTAGCTGTACCAACAAGGGGTCTTACACGAAATGCAGGGTCTATGGAAGATGGCAGCAATGCAAGTGTAGAAACCCTAGGTGGTTTAGACTGTGAAGTCTAAAATTTCAGCAAATGATCAATGTAATGCTGCTTAAACCCTAAATCTACCAAACTTAATATAAATAAAATGCAAAAGAAAAAGGAGAGAGAGAAGGGATAAGAGATCCTATAGACAATTGCAGAAATGATCAATAACTAGATAAATAGATTCCCAACAATAAACAAATCTCTACTTAACCAGGCAGCCCACAATGCCACAGAGAATGTGCAATCTTCTAAGGAGATGTAATGATTTTCAAATTGTAGAGGGTTCATCAAACACCCAATCCTTGGCGAAGCTCAATGAAATCATACAATCAAACTTATCTCATAAACGATGCCCCGACTAACCATGCACAATGACATATAATCAGCAAGCCATTTAATGGTATGGATAAGAAATCCATCAAATATCTAAATAATTAATCACAAGTGCAACTGAATATCAACTAATTTTAGATTGACATGAACCATGAAGACCAAAATAAGACAACACATAATCACAAATTCCCAGCAACCTGCAAAACTTGCTTTGTATTGACTGTATTTTGGCAAAGTCTCAGCAATTTAGTATCTAATCTTACTTGTTACAATGAGAGAATGATGGCCCTTTTATAGACAAGGTACCATACCGAGTTTTTCAATGGACGATGGAGATTAACTCAACACCAATGGTCCATATTACATGGCATTTAATGAGATACATCAGTTAGTTACATTTTCGGATTTGCATTTGTCCTTTAGGAAAAAGACAAAATATAGCTTGCAAATACATTGAATCTGGACAAAATGGATACCCATTTGGTTGTACATGACGGAAAGTCAACTTTCAAGGCCTAATAAAGCCAAAATAGAGTCACATGACACTTGAAAACTTGAGTTGATGTGGATCCACAGGATTCCAAGTGCTGACTGGATCAAAAAGGAGTATTTGGTACTTTATTAGTGAAGATATATCCAATTGGATGCTTGTTGGACTGATTCTTGATGACTGGATTGCTGGGACAGTTGTATGCATGTCTTGGTGATCTGATCCAAGGTCATTTGAGTGGTATTTTTAGGAAAATATCAAAAATATAATTTTTGGTATTTTCTACATCGTAGTAAATTGCATTTTCGAATGCCTTCGGAGTGGAATGGGGGCTCGAAACTTGGTGTTAAGCCTAAGCAGCTAGGTAGCTTTAACTAGATAATTAGTTTATCTTTCCAACGAGTCCAATAAGTTTAAATTTTGATAAAATAGCTAGGAGTTATGACCCCCGGACTGGATCACTTAGACATTGGACCGGATCTGCAGGAACAACAGTGATTTGGCATGATCTTCCATGTCTTTCAGCTCTTGAGGCTCATCTCCATCATCTTGAACATCATATTAACTTCCTCTTGCATGTGTAACATCAATTTGGTTGATAAAATGAAGTTTCTGCATTTCTGGGTCAGCACTACATATCTGTGTGTGCATCCTTTCAAGACGGCTCCAACAAGCTCCTATGCCCTCTAAGACCTGCAATTCACAATGCAAAGCATCAATTTCATCTTAACAAGTTATTTTCCATCATTTTAAATCAAAACATGTCCATTTGTAGTCATGGATCAGTCAAAACAGCTCATTGTCAATGTCACCTTCTTATAAACAACCTCTTAAATCTAGTGATTTTTGCATGACTTTCTACATTTTTTACCATTTTCAAGCACCCATTTGGCCAATATATTGATCTAGGAAGTTTTGCAGTCATTAAGATCCATTTGCAGACTTGAATTTCATGTTTTTCTAGCCTTTTCTATAAAAAGCAAGATTTTTGGGGGTCACAGACCTTTCATGTGCAGTGGCATTAATTGTCGTGAAACGTGCCCAAAATCAACACAAACTTGGTAAAATGTTCATCATGATGTGACAACTAGTTGTGAAATTCAAACCCATCAAGAAAATCCCATTTGCACCTTGAAAAACCCAATTATTTGCCCAAAATACCAAAAAGCGTTGATTTGGGGGGTCACTGACTTAGCGGGGATTTTAGGGTTGCCTGACCTTGCGCAGATTTTGGGGTTATCCGACCTTGCGTAGATTTTGGGGTTTTCCAACCTTGCGCAGATTTTGGCTCCATCTGATTAAACGTGGATTTTGGCTCCATTCGATTAAAAGTCAGTCGGAGGTCATTTTAGCGCAAGTCGGTTGACCATGATTTTAGTGCTAGCTTTGATAGATGTCGTCGGCGGGGATTTTGGTCCCGACTGACTTAATAGTAGTTTGAAGGAAGTCAGTTGGAGGTGAATTTAGCGCTAAGGTCGGTAGAGGCTATTTTTAGCGCTTTTTGCAGTTGGGGTCATTTTTAGCACTAGATTTTGAATTGACCAAGGTGAAAGTATATTTAAAAATATATTTAAGTATAAGTGGTACCAAGAGCAACAACCTCTGACCATCGCAATTTAAAACTGCCATTTCCCGCTCAGCGTCATTGTTCCAATCAGCTAGAATTGATATGCAAAATAAAATGGGAGTATGTTGATATGAAGGAAAAAAATAAAAAGAGAGAAAAAAGAAGAAAAGAAAAATATATGGAAGGAGTACCAAAATGTAAAAATGAAAAGATAAATTAAGAAACATACCCATAAGAAATGTGATGTAATATAAATGACCACATTCATATGTATAAAGTAAAGAAAAAAGACAAATCTTAGAAATACAAAAAATGATATTTATCTACAAAATATATATACCTAGATGTTCACCCATACATGAACAAATACAACCGCATGTATGAGTGCATACATGCACATATATACATATATGCCTACATGCATGCATACCTACCTACCTACCTATATATATATACCTACATGCATATGTATACAATAATATCAAAAATATGTGTACGTATGTATACATACCAAAAAAAAATGTAAATAATTTGGGTATGAAAGAAGGTCAAATCCACATAAGGAAGCATGCAATTATAGTATTAAACATGAAAAACACAATAAATATGTTATGATAACCAAAATTATGTGGTTATCTTATAAACAGGAGAATTTAACAATATGAAGAAAAATATCAAGAAAGCATAAGCATCACTAGTTACAAACATAGGTATCTATAAATACACGTACAAAAATCAACTAGTGAGAGTGCACATATACCCCACCATATACATATATACATATTTATGTAAATATGTTTATACAAAAGAACAAGACCAACAAAAAAGGACTAAGACAAGAGAAGGGAAAGAGTCCTAAAAAGGAATATAAATAGCAAAAAAAAAAAAGATAAGAAAAAATGGGAGGTAGAAATTAGGACAAAAGGGGTTGGAAGGACTGTAAATTTAAGGCCATGGGGTTCAAACCAAAGATAGAGAGGAGGGTGAGGGAAGGAAGAGATTGGAGATAAGAACATTAAAAGAGGATGGAAGAAGTCAAGACGATGGGGAAGAGAAGTTTCAAATGCAAGTGAACATGGGTTGCCAATAATAACTAAGACTCCAACCCATGTCACGATTGAGGTTCAAGGGGTGATTAAAGATTTTTATGGCCTCCTTAATTTTTCTTTTGAAGAAGTTGTCTTCTTTTTCAAAACTTTGGGTGTCTTATCAACAAATGTGGTGTTTGGTGTAGGAGGAATTTTCAGCTAGGGCTGATTTGAGGACCCGCTCATGTCTAATATTAGCACTATGCTCTTTGATCCTAGTGCTAAAAGAACAACCTGTTTCACCAATGTAGGGGGTCCCACAAGAACAAACAATCTTGTAGAGTAGTACTAATAAGGAGGTATTTTGGATCTTTAGGTGAGGAGATGCAATTTCTCAAGGATGAAATAGTTTGAAAGTGCACTTGAGGCCATTTTTTAGAAAGATCTTGGAAATTTTATTAGAAATGCCTTCAACATAGGGTAGAGTGGAAACCGGAAGGTTAGGAGGATTATCGACAATGGGTTTGGAGATAAAGAAATACTCGGCTTGTTGGAATGCTCTTGCAATCTTTTTGCTCTTACGCCTATTTAATTTGAAGACATTGTGGAGGTGGGCAATCTCCTAGTCTAGGTTTTTATCATCACAAATGTGATAGGCTCTAGCGGCCAAAGTTTTTAAGACACCAATTTTTGGGCTAGGTGGTGATGAGAGGAGTGGAGGTAGAGGTCAATGTGGGTGGCTTTATGATGGACACATTAGGCTAAGGAACCATCAAATTTATTGATGAGAAAAATGTCAAGGAAGGAGATTCGGTTATTCATTTGAAGCTCTTTGGTAAAAGTGATGCACTGAGCTATGTTATTGAGGTGCAAATGGAATTATTCTAATTTCTCAGGGCCATGAGGCCAATAGATGTTGGTATCATCAACATAGCATTTCTACCATTTTGGCTTAAGAGGGAAGGAGTTAAGGGCAATTTCTTCAAAATGCTCCATGTAAAAGTTGGCAACAATGGGGAAAGAGGGGATCCCATGGCAACACCATTTACTTGTTCATAGACCACACCTTGGAAGGTGAAAAAAGTAGATCTCAAGCATAAATCCACCAAGGAGGAAACTTCATCATTAGTCTTGCATCTAATGATCTCAATGGAATCAAGGATTGGAACCTTGGTGAATAAGGAGACAACATTAAAGATGACCAAGATGCCATTATCATCTAACTTTTTATCTTTGATGAACTCAACAAAATGGGTTGAATTCTTGTTGAAGGAGTTGGATATCAAGACATGCCTACATACTTACATACTTTTATCCATTTGTTTATATTTGCATATTTACGTTTTTTTTAATTTCATTATCTTACATTCTTATGCTTTCCCTTTCCTCATTAATCTTTCTAGTCCCTTGGCTTCCATGTCCCCTCTCCCTCTTCCTCTATTTAGTTGGCTTTGGGCTGCAATTTACCATTTTCATTCTCCTCTCTTACTCTCTTCATCCTGAGGATAGATCATGGAGTATGATCTGAAACATTGATGTAAAAACAACTAAACAATTAATATCTAGAAGCAATCACATCTTAATACTATGGACTGTGGAAATTTGATGTCTTTAATATTTTAGAATTATATAGCAAGTTGTACTATTGCATTAAGCAAGGAGGGTAACAATGAAACTAAAAAGAACTTATTACGCTTATTTTAAACTATAGAACTTCTTGAAAGGTAAAATAGTTACATGCATCTTGATATCTTCTCAATATAACTCTTACCCTAGGTTGAAATGACAACTTCTATGCTTGGAAAGAGATTAATAAATATCATGCAGAGATATAGATTTATCCAAGGAATAGAAACATAAACTAAGCTAAAATACAAGTCATCTATAGTGATAGATGACTAAATGTGGAGCTCTTTTGTTGATAGAGTCACCACAACAGATCACATGTCCTCCATTCTCCCATTGCTTCCTTGCTACTCTTTTTTTCTCTTAGACTCATCTCCAAATTATGTACGTCAAATCCTCTTACCTCCTCATTCCAAAATAATCGATCCCACATCAACACTGACCCCATTCACAAAGTCCTTGTAAATATATCCCCAATTGTCCTGCACATTTCTTCCCTTCTTTTCAATGGTGTAATTCGTCCATGCTCATTGCCATGAAAACTCCTTCACATAGAATTTTCCAAGGAAGCATCATTTGGGTCCAAAAAGACTCTAAAGAATATTAGAACCCTTATATGCAAGATATCTAGCTACAGCAGGTATGCGTCATTTTGTAGAAGTTTGGCCATTGTCTTTGAGGATTTCTTTTGCCATCGCAGAAGAGGAGACTACAACTAATGTTTTCATACCAAACTTGAGAGTCATGGGAGGCCCATATTGATGAAAAAGAATGGAGACATTCGTGAAGGTTGGGATGAAGTAGATGAATATGACCTAACAGGGGCAGTGCAACTGACCCAAGAGGAAGCCTTAGGTTGCTCCTCTTTACACTAAATTCTCATATAATAAAAAGGCAATGCACTTGTAGCACCATAGTACTTGATACCATTGCTTCTCGTGTCCATTTTTTATGTTACAACATAACCGATCATGGCATCCTTTCAGAGATAGCACACAACAATCACTAAGGAAGAACAAAAATCCTCTTTGTTTTCTTTACCTCATCCATTAGCTCTTTCACTTGTCATCTTCACCTTTGCCATTTTTCCTACGTCTCTTCTATCTTATCTACTATTAATGGCCATGACTGCAGGCCCATACCTCTTTATTATTTTTTCCCCTTCCACTTTTAATTGTTTTTATTTATTCTACTCTATGTATTTCCCTATCAGAGGGATGTGACAGCTTTATAACTAATTATATTGTGATCAACATATCTATCATGTATGATTGCAGATTAAATATGTTTTTTCAGGTTTATTTTGCCTTATTACTATTTAATTGTAAACTTACCTAATAAATAACTAAAACATTATCACCCATTCTCATCAAATCTGAAAAACTAATATCTACTAAAAATAGACTATATGACAATAAAAAAACTAATTGAAGATAGTAAAAAACTATATACTACATATAAGCATTTATAATATAGTAGTTGCAACATTTACAACGTAGTAGTTACAACATTTACACTATATATAGCATATAGGCATTTATAGTATAGTTTCAACTTACAGTAATGGTGTAGATAGCAATGTGCAATTTGAACTTTGTAGGAAATTTTTAAGAACTATAGAAAAATTTGACTAGAAAAATGTATGTGTTTGTAGTAATATGTGATAGGAACTGTTGTTTGTCTACACACTTTCATTTGATTGGTTAGAATTGAGTTGTATGGATCGATTCATTTGAGATGAATGGATGGATTTGATGGATGTTAAAAAAATAGAATTTGGTAATAAGTTTGACAGTTGATTGATTTGGTTGAATGCTTGTTTGGTTTGAAGTCTTGATTAGTGAGTGATTGGTGAGTCATACACCTTTGAGCGTGGTGTTTGCAGGTATTCATGGAGGAAGTGACTAGTAGTTGGGCAAATATCACTTAAGAAGGCAATGCATTTTGTTTATAAAGGACTTTATATTTGGAAAACATTATTTTCTTATGGGTGGTTGCTTCATATGTAATTGGGACAATTAATATATATTTGTTTTAAGGCTTCATGTATATTTGGGACAATTAAAGTGTATCTTTTTAATATCAGAAAATAGGTTTCAAATCTTTTCAACAAGGAATGTATACAATGTGTGTCAATTTAGAATATTGGTAGATAGATTTGTATAAGCCATCTCTTTACCACCTATTTTGACTAAATAATAACTAGTTATTAAACAATTAAACTTGAAACATTGACCCCTTCTTGGTCAACTCTTATACCTAGAATAGGACCTCACTCCACTATGGAGCCCTCTTCCCTAACACCACAAAAATATGTGTGCCTATCAACTATTTAATAGCACCTTAAGATACTTTTACTAGTTAATTAACCAAAATATCTAATTAGTTGTTAAATTAACCAACTTTATTACATCACTAAATAATTTTCTCTAATTTTTATGTTCTCTGGCCTTAACAATAGCACATTAGAAAACATTCACCTCTTTTAATTAAAACTCCTGAGAATTAGTAATACAATCATGATATTTACTTATGTACCACTCCATATTCCTTAGTCTTTCTTTAGTATGATGGTCCACCTGATTATAAACATGCTCTAGGCCTCTCCCTTAGATTAACAAAAATAATTATATAAATATGCTCAAGCCTCCTAGACCTTATGTTTGAGGCATATTGCCGAAATAGAAATCAAAAATCTCCGTCAGACGCAAAGAGGCTGCCACCCTCTAGAAACAAAAGCAGAAAAATACACACTATAATCAACAGTTGCAAGAGAACAACGAATATTCAAAGATGAATGAGACCACAAGACAACAGAGGAAAGGGAAACCAATAAGCATACTCTGACAAAATGGTATGAGTAAATGTTATGTTATCTTTGATTAATTTCATTTTTAAGGAGAATAGTTCACATGCATATAACTTAAATATTGCAATGATTTACAATTAACATGTCATAGTTTTGTGGGAAAAGATACTACTGTTTCAGAACTGAAAACATAATCTCCCTACACACATCTTTAAAGAGATGGCATTCCACCATCTACAAAGTACACGAGGGTGTTATTATTTCGCAAAACACAGTAAAACTTTGAAACCTCAGCCACATGATCCAAGGTTTCACATAGCCAAAACCTTCTTCCATGCAGGTCTGGAGGAAATATCCTCCCACCATGCATTCACATGTTTCCTATCCCTAATCAGATGTCCCTTATCAGTAGCACTAACTATATACTCAGTAAATGGAAGATGCGACAGGTCAGCAAGGCTGTAAAAGTCCCCTGCCAAGTACTTGCTCTTTGACAGCCTCTCTTCATACACATCTAATACTTCCCCTAACTTTTGGGCACTGCTCTCAATAAGTGTCTTGTCCTGGGGCACATTAATCCTTGGGGCGAAGAGCAGCTGATAAACTAATGCATATGCATGAGGACCAAAGTTCTGTCCTTCAACTTCAAGCCATTGTTCAATCAATGCTTTCTCCTCCAAAGTCTTGCCAAGCAGGGAAGTCCCCTGTCCTGCATACTTCTCTGCATAGTACCTTATGATAGCTCTAGACTCTGCACATAACCAATTCAAGAAAACACATAGAAAATCAGATTTACAATACCCAGATCAGATCTATATATATATATACACATGGAAGATGCACTAACCAATAAATTTTGAACATATGCCATAAATGCATCACATGGAAAGTAATAATCTTCAGTACCCACAAAATCTTTAAACATATACAATGAATATGATTGGAGGAGAGGACCCAGTACCAGTAAAGCTATTGTGTATCAAATAATCAGCTACATCTACCCTAAGTTGTCCAAAAAAAAGTTAAACCAAACATGTTGAGTGTGCACCAAACACCTATTGTGACCATATGATTCCTTGTTTTTTAATGTCACATGTGAAATGTATTATTACATATGATTCCTTATTAAATTTTTAGTAGTATATTATTTCTCAACTACTATTTTTTTGGGAGGTTAGGTGCACCCCATTGAAACATCAGCCAATGAGTTTTTGAGTCTTTTAAGTCCTCAACCCTACATGCAAATTGATAAATCCACACTACCCAGATGAAGTATAAATATATAAATTGAATATATTGCATAGAAAGTGATAATCTACATAATCTACATCACCCAAATGAAGGTTATTCATACATTGGAAAGTGATATTTTAAGTCACCCAATTCAGGCTTATATATACAGTCAATACATCACATGAAACGTGAAGGTCTACACAAACAAATCAGGTCAAGGTATACCCAATAAAATATATCACATGGAAGGGATTATCTTCATTACCCAAATGAGGTCTATCCATATAAAATGAATGTATGAAATCGAAAGCAACTGTCTAGACTACCCATATAATGTTTAAACATATATACAATTAACATCATTACCAAACAGTGTGAGATCTCCATCCTGGACTACTGGAACTTTTCCAAAGGGCTGCATGATACAAATATAAGTTACAATCAAGATAACCCGCTTTAATAGCTGTATAAATGTGCACATACTCCATAAATGCCTTGTGCAACCAACAACAGACAAAGAAAAACACAATCTTATAAGGAAAGTCCCTTACTTGTAAGGCCAGGAACTCTGGTTTTTTCTGCTCCCCTTTCATTATATCTACATGCACAATTTCGAACTCAATATCTTTCTCCATCAGGCATGCAAGCACCCTTCTGCTGCAGGAAGCATAGGCTGGTCCAAGCAGCTTGACACCCATTTTGCTTTTCTTCTTTAATGTAAACAACAACTATCTTTTGACAACACAGGAGCTTAGTGCTGCTATGCATTTGAAAGACTTGTAGGGAAAGAGGTATTTATAGAAGAGGGTAGCTATAAAAGGAACCTTTGGAGTAACAGGGTTTTAAAGGCTTTAAAATTGGGCGGTCAAGCAGGGAGAGGTGGAGCATTTATGGTGTATTGAATGATATAACTGCCTCAGCCTGCTAAAGCTAGAAAGGATGTTGTGGGGTCCTGGACAACAATATGGAGAGGCATAAGTACCGGGTTTGCGGATCTGTGACAAATAGCAAAACAAGGGTTTGTTAGGTAAAGAGAGCCGGTTTCAATATGGCACAAAGTTTTTTATTTTTATTTTTATTTTTTCTGTAATGATGTTGATGTGGATTTAGTAGTTGAGCACCTTAACTTCACACCTTTCAAAATCATAAGTGGCAATTTGGAATCACTCCAAAAATTTTGCAGCAGTTTACTTGGCAAGGCCCCCGCTTATAACTAAGGTTTCAGGGCCACGAGTGGCCCACGACATCAAATATGATGCCACATCAGTATGTTTTTTGTTGACGTGTCCAAAAAGACCCAAAAAAAAGGGTGGACCAATAGTTGTGTATTAAGTCATATTTTGTTGATGCGCTGATGTGGCATGACATGATAGGTTGCTTTTTAGATCTAAAGAACATATTTCATTCAATTATAAGTACTTATAGTGAACACTAACCACCTTAAAGTCACAACTACTAGTGCTAAACTTTTGAAAATATTGGACCTTAAATCCATAAATAGTATCACAACTATTGGAACATGCTCAACAATTAGATCTCTCCTCTATCCAAATTAATTAATTATGATGTGGTTTTGAATTTCAATTAATTAATAAATATGTTCAAATATGTTTCTTCTATTTTTAAATATTTACTGTATAAAAATTTAATGAACGAGAAGAATTTTAAATAAAGTATTTTATTTTAGAAGAAATATAACCACAAAATTTTTATCAAGTTTTATCATTTATACATATTAAATATATCTTAAATAAGTTAATGCAAGTAATTTATTTATTATTTTAACTATATTTAGTCAATAGATCATTCTTAAGATGGATTCTTTTTGTAACTATTAACATTTTTGATGAAAATGCCAATCTATCTATTATAGATAAATAAAAACATCTTCACAAAAAATAGATGGGTGGTATAAAGCACACCCCGAATGTCAAATGGGCCTAGCCCAGAAACTTCTAGAGTATCAAAGTATCAGGGTGACATCTGGTGATGCCCAACCATCATCATTCTCCTAGTTTTCATTCTGCGGAGCACCATCATCATTCTCCTAGTTTTCATTCTGCGCATTTGGCTCCTCAGTGCTGAGGTGAGATAGCCAAATTTAACCGTGGAAAAACTTTAGTATTCTCCCAACCAGTGTTGGTTGGATTGCTGAAGGCAAATACTAATTATAACTACATTTGTTTGAAGTTGTGTATTTTGTAACTTAGATTTGCATTTGGAGAGAACTAATTATTAATTTACTTTGAACTTTGAAGCAATGTGATCTGTGGTAGTGATACAATTGTTTTTAACAACAAATATTTTTATAACTACATTTGTTTGAAGTTGTGTATTTTGCAGCTTAGATTTGCATTTGGAGAGAACTAATTTACTTTGAACTTTGAAGCAATGTGATCTATGATAGAGATACAATTGTTTTTAACAACAAATATTTGCATGCCTCTTTGTTCATGCACAACAAAAAAAAAAACTGCTTAAGTTATTGAAAAGGATAATATAGAATCTTTCCCTATTTTTGTAGAGCAGTTTGGGAATTGCAAATAGGCTATGGAAAAAGAAGGGGTCCACTACATAATGAAAAATGTCATGTGGCTGCATATATTTCCTTCCCTTTTTTTTCTATTTTCTTCTAAATTAAGATAATTAAGATAATTATTTTTTATTTTTTATATAGTAAAAAACTACAAATTAAGATAACTGTTTCAATTTTTTACACAATATTTTTGCAAAGGAAATTAGTAGATCTTAAATTTTTTATTGGTTATGAGTTTTTTTAGCTCATTGGCATGCTTTGTTTAAAAATTGTGTCCAATAAAAATTAGGGCAAGTTGCATATTAAATGGTTTTCTAATGTTTTCAATTATTTTTTAACAAGTACAGGTTATTGTGTGACATTATGTAAAACAATTGGTGTTACTTCTCTATGCTTCTACATTTTGCATACATGCCTACCAAGGTAGTTGCAATGATAACACTGCCAAAAATCTCCCTTCTCTCAAGGCATACACCCCTTGCTGATACACAAATTCAAGAGATGGAGGAATAAGTGCTAACTCTTTTTCTGCAACTTGGCTGCTAATGTTGTTTTTCCCCTCAATGTACAAGTTGCTCAAGGTGTGAGATCACCTACAAAATATGCTAAAGCAAGAGCTAGGCGCCAAAGTGGGTCTTTTGCTCCATAAGTGCAATATTGGTTCCAAAATTAGTGTCCCCAAATGAAGGTTAGATCTTGTATCTATTAATTTTAGTTTGTTTGGAGTGGTTGGCTACAAGGGCATGTTGTGCTTAAGTTAAGGTTTGCACTCAGTTTAAATATCAAACATTGTCGCACTTTTGGGTTTAGGTTAAGCACTTTTATTTATGTTGTTGTGCAAGCTCTCAAGGAACGTACTACCCACATTCTTTTTTTTTCTCTCATGTAGCTTTGCTTTGTTTTCAATTAGCAAAGTTTTACATCATCAAGGTTGGGCAAGCTACGCTAATTTTTGCATTTTATTTTTAATATCTAAGTATTTTAATGAAATGTTTGGGAGATATTGAGCAAGCACATATTTCTTGCAACCTTTGTGGTTGTTGCCATTTCTATTTTGTAACCTATGTGGTTGACGTCATTGGTTCACATGTGTGTAATATGGATGGTTTTTGTACAAGGGGATGTGGAGGTCCTTGTAGTCTTTAAGGCTCTTCAAATAGTTGTCACGCCACTACTTTGGATGAACATGTGAAACTCTAGTTGTATTATGTTAAGAGAAGAAAGCAGTCAACCTGTTTCTGAGGCACCATAGTTCCTCTTCTTCTCACTTTTGAAATGACTTTCTTTCTATTAGATCTTTAGATGGAGGAGGATTTTAATATGATATTGTAAATCTCCAAGAACCCAAGTATCTATTACACCTACTAGGTGCAATTTTTTGTTCTAATCCTATCCTTGCATAATAGGTTTAATGGCAGTTTTAGTGTTACAAGATTTTATTTGCATCCGATGCCCCTATTTTGTAGTTGTTAAGTGTTACTTGGTGATGGATTGTCCTGCATCTCAAAAATATAGAGCACAACAAGGTTATCATAGAAGCATCATAACATATAAGACATAACTATCTTAGATCTATGTGTATCCTAAAACTATCTCTAACTAAGTCACATGTTGTTAACATTAATTCTTTTAGTAAATATTCAAAGTCATCATAAAATATGTGTGTTCATAATTTCCTTTTGATGAAGGGCTACTCCACCCAACACTCACAAATGAAACAACAACAGAGATTCCCACCAAAAATGTGAGGAATGAAATCAAACAACTTTTATTTATTTAGTAAAATGGAGTACAAAATCCAGTATTACTGCTACAACAACATGGGTTGTTTCACAACAGAGAAAATCCTACTTGACCAGAGATTTCTACAATCCGGAGCCACAACTGCACATATGGAACTGCCCTTCGTAACCTTCTATTTCCATTTCTATTTGGCACCAACAACTTCCACACCACTTCTCCACTACCGTCTTGAATGCTCTAGAAAGTGTAACTCCCCTTTTTGGGTGCCAAGCCCAACTGTCCATTTTCCCGCCCAAGAAATTGGCAATTTGAAAATTTTAAAGTTTTTGAAATTTTGTAACACAACTTCTAAGGGCCATAACTTTTAAATCGGGCATCCAATTGATAGATAGAACCAAGCGTTGGAAAGCTCGTGAAGAGGTCTACGATGCCCAAAATCATCTAAATATCATTTTGCCCACTTTTAGAACCCCCAACGAGGCTTCTAAAGGCCTCAAATTCAAATTTGAAGTTCATTAGGAGTGATTTTCCAAGACAAAAACTTTAATATCTCTCAAACTATAAATGATATTTAGATGATTTCTTCACCATTTGTTTATTTTTATGATTCCACTTCTTGGGGTAAATTTTCAGGCCCATACATACCCAAATAAGCCAACTTACTAAAAATAGCATGTTACTATTTTTAGTCTTTCTAAACTTTTGACAGTCCCGAACCACTGGAGTGTCAACATGGAATCCAACACAACTAAATAAACCTACAAAAACAAAGAAATTCAAAACAACTTTAAATATTTTTGGGTGATGCAAGATTGCCCTTACACCATTGGATGCTTCTGCATCACCTTTTAAAGCAATAGCCTTCCATGTAGTCAGGTTATATGTCATCTCAAATAGGACTTTAGATTGAAACATGATAAGTGCAAGCCATAGGTAATTTCGGTTTAGATCTATTGAAATTTTGGTAAACATCAATTCTTTTAGTAAAAGATTCAGTGTCATCATGAAATATGTTTTTTTATTTTCCTTATAAAGTGATATTCTTCCTTGTAGTAAAGCTATATGTCATCTCAAATAGGACTTCAAATTGAAACAAAATAAGCACAAGCCATAGGTAATTTTGGTTTAGATCTATTGAAATTTTAATTTTGGATTATAATATGATTGGCTTTTGCTCAAAAGTATATTACATTCTATGGAAGATTGTTTTGTAGTAACATTGTGATAGTGAACTATTTGTGTGTTGGATAATGCTAAAATCTAATCTTTAAATTAGTGTGAAAGAATACTTTTATGAAAAGCATTGGGACTTTATCAACCCATTTGACTGGGATCATACTCTCACTATGTTTAGGTGGTTTTTCAATGACTCTAGTAGAGATCAAATTCAAATGCCTCCTTGTATAGATCACTTGATTATTTGTTTATGTTGAACTCTAAAAATTAGGCTACACATTGGTACCTTTTCACTATACAAATAGAATCGATGTTCTCACTTCCCTACTTAAATGAATATATGTGTCAATGATGATCTCAATTATACATGAAATTATTGTTAGACCTTGTAAATTATTCGATAAATCCACAGGTGTGTGGATGCTAATAGATTGTCTTGCTAAGTTGCACTCTTGCAAAGACAATGCACCATATGGATGTTATTTTTCTTCTATGATGTTTTAGTTTTACAATTATTGTATTTGTCTCTAGTAGAGGGAAATGATTTATTCATTTTGCAAGAACCATGTTTTAAGCCTTGAAAATTCTCTACTTAGTAGCTCCGATATGTGGGCTATAGATGACAATTTTTGAGTTGGAGTTGGTGATCATGAAGGGGATTTTATCATGAAAAGTAAAATCACAACAATATCATCATTATTAGGGTTTTGGGATAAATATATATGACTCCCTTATGCAAGTTCATGGTATCTTTCTACTCATCCATGATTTCTACTTTTGGGATTCTATAATTGCATGGATCTAGATAGTCAGCAAAAGGCACCATATGAGTGGACCAAAACATGTTTTTGTTCTGTCATCTATTCTAGAAGTCTAACGATGAATTTGATATTTCGTTATATATATTTTAATTATTTGAATTTTCAAAAAAAAAAAATTTAAGGAATTGTTTCCAAGATGTTTCTATTCTTAGTCTTTTCTAATCTATTCTTAAACTTCTTAGTACATTTTCAAGTCTATTTTAGTTTATTCTTTGGATTCTTTGTAGAGTCACTCTAATAAGGATATATGCACATATGTTTCTAAATATTGCAACTTGTATATGTGACTTTTAAGTTAGATTTGATGCAGTTTTGTTAGTGTTCAGGCATATTATATCTATATTATGATTTTGATTCCTCATTTAAATGCTTCTATTGTGTTGCTTCAAAGATTTTATGATTTTGTAGTTTTTTAATCATGTGCTTTATCTAGTTTATATGATCATTTCTCAAAGTCTTGAACAAAGGTTGTGCTACTTATCTCTTGCAATTACTTTTCAATTAAGTCTTTCATGTGTTTCAGTACACACTACACAATTTGATTATTAATATCATTTTTATGTTTCATGTTCTTAGATTGGCTTGATGCTAGTTGTTTTTTGGAAAGGAAGCCAAATTTAATGATTTTTTCATAATCCTTTTCAAAATTCAAACATGAGTCATCTCAAACCTCAAACATTGATCTTTCGAATGGGGAAGAAATGGATGAGTTGGAAAAGGTAACAGAGCTAAGACCTACTACATGATTTTATTGTAATGGTATGAGTTTTTGCTTATAGAAGTGTTATTTTGTACTTCTTTCTTTTGAAGGTAGCGATGTGAGTGGCATGGTTTGTAGGATAAATTTTCTAGGAAGATCAAAGATACCAACAAGGGTATTACATGGCTAGGTTCTTCTTGGACTTGTAGAAAGTACTTGAGGCATTATGAGTCCTTTCGATTGAGTGGCATTACCATTTCGGTGAGGAGTTACCTAGAAGTGTTTCATTGAAGTTCGAACATGTTTTGGCTATGATATTTCCTATGATGATTTAAGCTATGTAATTCATAAGTTTACAATAAATTTAGCTTATGCACTGATTATTATGGCACACAAGGACTATTTCTTTGTTTTGTTTTTCATATTTTTGTCCATTAGACTTTGGTATATAGTTTTTGATGAAAATTTAATTTGGATAGGATTTAATGTTTGTTATATTTGGCTATTAGGTTAATAATTATGTCTATGTCATGGTCAAAGAAAAAGTTCATCATATAGCATATTTGGAAGATATGTATGAAGACAAGAAAGCTCAGAAGAAAGTCACAATTCGCTAGTTTCACCGAACTAATGAAGTGATTGGAACTATCCTTCCTCCACAAGATCATGAGATAGAAGTTTTTATTACACCATTTCATCATGTTCTTAGTGTTGAATGTGTTGATGGATAGGCTACAATACTTACTCCTGAACACTATGAGAAATGCTTAGCCAAATTCCTTGTCATGTCCCCTTTTCCAAGCTAAGGGTATTAATTTTTATGTACTACATTGCATATCATATATTAAGAGAATTCATATATTAGAGTGAACTCATATACTATAGTACATATCATATATTGGGGTGATTTTATATATTGCAGTACATTCAATAAATTAATAATTTAACTTAAGTTGCCAAAAGTAATTTTCTGTTATACTTAAAAAAAACTTATGTTTTATTATTAAAAAGTTATTTTAAAAAAAGATCCAATATAATAAAGTATTCTTAAAAGATTGTTTAAAGTGATGTTATAAAGTGCCGATAGGCATGGGGGTACTAAGTGATATTATTTTAAAAGGTTCTTAGGTCACTTTGAATGATATTTTGGAGGCAAAAGGGAGAAAATAGCAAATAATATTTTATTTCCTCAAAAGTTCCTATAAAAGGAGTTGTGCATAGAAGAAGGATTCCAACTTATTATCAATTTATTATTTCTAAGAATGAGCAAGAGTCCTTTGTTTTCCCTAGGACAAAAACCCTTTGGTGGAATGGTTTTGAGGATGAAAACCCTCCTAACCATTTGAGAAATTCCAAATGAACAAAAAGAATTGTTGTCCTCTTTACTAAAGAATAGAAGTATTTCTTTCTTAGTCAAGGATGATGAACTAATCTGGTCCTTCTCCAAGTCAGGGCAATATTCAGTGAAAGTAGGGTATCAATTTATCCTTTAGTCAAAGAACACAGGTGATACTAAATGGCCCTATTGCCTTTGCTGGAATAAGGCTTGCTTATCGAAGGCAGGCTCTTTTTCCTAGTTATCTTTCAATAAAAAAATCTTGACAAGCCAGAGGTTGGTGAAATTGGGGATTACTGGATCTTTTCATTGTCTTCTCTGTGGTTCTACTGAAGAAAGTACCAACCATTTGTTAGTAACTTGCCCTTTTGCTTCTGCATGTTGGTATTGGGTCATTGAAAAATTAAGTTGGTTCTCTCCTCTTCCAGATAAGTTACAGAATCTTTTTATAAGTTGGCATGTTCTTCACAAGGAATCTACATTCTCAGCTTTATGGGTAGTTTCTCCTTCCATTGTTATTTGGAGTATATGGCTAGAGAGGAATAGAAGAATATTTAGAAAAGAATGCAAAAGTCTAGAGGCTATTCTTTCCTTAATTGAGAACTCTATGTGTGAAACTATTATGGCCCATCTAAATAAGCCTGGATCTAAAAACTTGTCTTTCTCTAATTGGGATTCACTCATGTTAGCAAATTGGAAATATCTGAGCCCTCCATCTTCTAAGTGCTTCACTAATCAGAAGAAGGTAGATAGAAGTGTGATTTCTTGGACTCCTCCCATTGATTCACAAATCAAGCTCAATTTTGATGGAGCTTCTAGAGGAAACCCAAGCCCTTCAGCTATTGGATGTGCTTTAAGAAATTCCTCGAGAGAATTACTTGTTGCTTTCTCCAAGTGTATTCCGGAAGGTACTAATAATCAAGTTGAGGCTAATGTAGTGGTTGAAGGCTTAAGATTAGCCCATAGGAGAGGTGTTAATAACATTTGTGTAGAAGGGGATTAATAAATTATTATTAATGCTCTTAAATTGAGAAGAGGATTTAACTGGCAAATTGAGTATTCTCTTCAAGAGGCTTGGAAGTTCTTGGAGTCCTTTGAGCATTTTGACATTGTTCATTGCTATAGAGAAGCTAATTACCTTGTTGATGGCTTGGCAAACTTGGCATTAGACTGTAATCTAGATGATAAAACCTTCGATAAGGATTCAATAAAGGTGTTTCCACATTTAGTTGTCATAATTGAAAAAGAGAGCAAGATGGATGTAAATTTCCGCGGAGATGATTGTTTGTCAAGATGAGGACTCAATTGTTGGTATCAGAGGAGTGATGTTTTTAAGTGTTGCTTTGGGGAAGGGAGATTTTTGGAAATCCAGTGGGAATTGTTGCATGGTCATGGAGATTGAAGAATTGTGTCTCTATCTTTAGAGACATAGTTTATTTTATCTAACATTTGTTTGTTTTGGTAGGTTCTATTTTTAGTGGAGATCATGATAAGTATCCAAATTATTGAAATATCTTGGCTCCGCCGGTGGATATGCACGATTTGAGATTTTTGAGTACACTTTGTACTCCTTTCATTGATGATTTGTAACACCATCTGCTTAGTTCTCGATCTCCAATGAAGGCGATCATTGCTTGGCATTTATCATCCACGTGGCACATTCTTTAATGGATCTACTCTTCTTTTCTATCATTTGAGAGTTCTTGATTTTGGTTCTTTTGCAATTTCAATTAAGATATTTTCTAGTTGCATTCTCATTTAAGTTGTTCAGGGTGTGTTCTTTGAAGATGAGATCAATTCAGAGAAACAAGAGAATGTTTTTTCCAGTGCAAAAATGGGAAAAGCCTTCTCAAGGAATCCTTCATTTGAGTCTTCTCGCAGAAGTTTTCAAAGTTTATAATGAGGATGTGGAAAATTCCATAGTTGTTGTTTGCGGTCGAGAGATGCTTCATTTCCCTAGGACAATTTACCCCTCTCAGGCCGTGACTCACTTCATCTTGAATTTGATGGATCTACTCCAGAATGCGAACCTAGTAAGGAACCTGGGATTAAATTTTGTCTAGGAGTTCTTGTTCTTTGCTAAAAAGTTTAATGAAGCCTTGGAGAATTATGACCTTCACAAGGGGACGACACCTATTGGAGGCATGTTTATGCATAAGGATATCAATTGTATTCCAGCAATGCACTGTGTATACAACTCCTTTCTCCATGGGCTTCAAAACAACTGTGTAATGTCTGTGCAGAATAGTCTTCACTGTCATGTCGGTGAATTGGGAGATGAGTTAGAGGATGTTGCTCGAGATGTTTTTTAGGCACTACATTTTCTAGTGCACTTCCAACCTCCTCCACCCCCTCCTATTGTTGATGATGATGGTCCAACAGATCCTTCTAGTCAAGGTTTTCTTTTTAAAGATCTAAATGTTATAAATTAAATATGTCATCTCGTATATTCACAGTTTTTGTTGATTAAAATGTAGATCAAAAGGTTATACTTGTAATCATATATAAAGCCTCTGTAGAGGTTTTTAGTTGTCTCTTTTTTGTACAAGCCTCTTTATTTTTTCTTGATGAGAAGGCTTTGTTGATATCTCTAGTTTCTAGATAGATGGTTTTTTTATTAGGGCTAGTCACATGCTTATTCTGCCTGATGATCCCTAAGCAGGGGCATTTTGTAATATCTCTGTTTTATATAATATTAATATAATATAGTTTAGGTGCTCTGCACCTTTTGCCTAAAAAAAATTCCATCTAAGGATTACTAGTGCACTACAAAGTCTAGATTTAGGGACGAAAACCCTCATCTCCATTTGAGCAATTTCATACATGGATTGTCAGTGTGTTGAAAGTTATTAGTTTTAGTTGGTTTGGCATTTGGTGTTTTGGAGTTGTGGTCTTTGGATTTCTATGTGTGAGGGTTTTCAAATTTTGGGTTTATGTAGAAGTTTTCCAATTTCAATTATTTTGGTTGTGTGGGATTTTTCAAATTATATTTCAGTTTGGTATGATATATGGACTTTGTGTGTGTTTATGTGCGAAATTCTAGACTTTTTGTGGAAGTTATCAGTAATTAAAAAAAATTCTAAATATTACACTTTTGATATTTTATAGTGAAAATTTTAGAATATTAATTGTTTGTTGTCATTCCTAGACTAGTTGTACCATATGTATGCCTAACCATATAGTTTAAGAGAGGAAAACTAGTATTAAACTTGGTCATACAAATTTGCACTAGTACCATACCAAGTGAGGACTACCACCTTATCCAAAAAGGTGATTTGCAAGAAATAAGGTTAGCATATTTGATGTTGAGAAGGGGGGACAAAATCTATCATGTTGATTATCGTACATTTTTCTAAACGGTTTACAAGGTTTATTTAGCTTTATGAATTTTTATGGGTCGTACATCTCCTAAACCCAACCTTCTTGCTATTGTAGCCTTAAGGAGAGATAAATTCTTATTTGTAGGCCCCATGCAACTTTTTGGTCTACTAAATAAAAGGAGTCATTGTCTTCTTATTGTTTTAAATTGTCATACAATACCTTGATGCTGTACAACTTGATTTTACTACCTCCTTGTGTGTCATACTATTTCTTATTTATGGGAATCACTTAGTTAAAGTTGTACCAATTTTTGAAGGTTTAAATATTACTATCAAGGTTGGGTGATTAATCTTGGTGTTGTGTTTGGCATTTCAGTGGCTATTATTTTTGGTTGTGGGCTACTGTACCATTTGTTGGGATTGCCAAATCTGGAAGCAAAGATTGAAATATACTTCCACAAGATTTGATCACACAAAAAGCCAAAATGATATTATTTCAAAAGTTGATTAAAATGTACAATATAGTCTTGCATATGTAGGCAAGGTAGTGGAGGTTGGAAGATAGAACTAAACAACTGACTACCCCTCCAAAAGTGCAAAACTTGTGATCTCAAATGACATGTGTTTGAGCAAATGGAAACTATGCATGAACTAGGTGTCTCAAAAAGTGAGGACACATGTCTCAACCACATGAGGTGAAACAAAAGTCTAAAATTCCCTAAGTGGAGACTTAACTAGTGCATGAGTACGATTCTCCTAAGTAGGCTAAAAGCTAACTAGTTTGATAATGTCCAGGCTATTTACACTAACACCCCTCCTTAAGTGCAACTTAAGGAGTAGTGATACAATAATAATGGGTCCCAACTAGTATGCCATGCTAGGTACCTATGTACAAACAAGTTTCTCATAAGTGGAGTAAAGGAGAAAACCCAATGGGAAAAACCGCTCTCCAAAAGAGAAAGTATGCATGAAAGAAATGTAGAAGTGAAGAAGATAGAAGGACTCTGTTGGTAATCATTTATGTTTGGGGTATTAAGCCAGGCCCCTTCCCAAAAATCTAAAAAATTCTATGTCTTTCGGCCTCTGCAGTGCTAAAAAACACAAAAGTTAGTTAAGGTGCAAGTGTCTTTGTATATACAAGGGTGTTTGTATATACATGCAAGTTGAATATGCATGGGTGGGCTTGCAAAAATCTCCATCGGCCTTCAGAAATGGTGAAAAATGAGTTGTATGCATTTTTAAATGCATATCGGGTTGCATATGCAAGGGGAATCTTTCACAGATTCCCAGGAATATTCGTTGCTTGCATATTGGGTTGCATGTATATTTGGTTTGTATGTTTAGACATACAACGGTTAGATACAAGGAAAAAATACATTGCAGGTATATTCTAAAATGAATCCCGCTTGTATATTGGGTCTTGTACATTGTATTTGTATATTCGGCATATAAAGAGAAATGTACATTGAAAAACATACAAGGGGCTTTGTATGTTCGGCAACATACAAAGAAGCGGAGGTGCAATTGGTGGGGCCCGCAGATATGCAAAGAAGAATATACATCAGCTATATACATTCAAAAATGTGCAACGAAATGATGTACAAGGACTGATATACAGGTGGTGGGGCCCACGAATAGGACATACAAAGGCGAATGTATGTGAAGTATACATTCGAAATATACAAAACAAAGGCATACATTCTGGACCCAATTGAAAATCAAATGCAGTGAATAATGTTTTAGGTCTGCAGCATGTATATTGGGTGCTTGTATGTGCCAATTTACATTTGGAAGATACAAGGGTTAAGATGCAAGTTGGATTTCAAAGCAACTTCAGCGTGCCTCATTAAAATTTGAAATCCGCCTTGTATGTATGAGGCAAATGTACATGCACATATACAAGGAAATATGCAGGAAAAGAGGATACAAGCCAGACCCGAATTGAATTTCAATTTGTTCTAGACAAGTTTGGGGTCCGCCTTGTATATCAAACAGTTGTATATGCATTTGCTCTTGCATATACAAGGGTTTTTGACAGGGTGAACAATGGCAATTGTATATGCATCCGTTCTTGCATATACAAGGGCGAAATGGCAAAATAGTGAATGGAAAAGTCAGCGATAGAGGAAAAAGCCGCCTACGTGGCGCTTTATCATTGGCTCTTGGCTTTTCAACGTTTTTGGGTGCCGTTGATCTTGGTGACGGGAGTGGATCGACGGCCTTGTTTTAAACCTGCAGCGATGGTTTTTTCTAAGTGTGTGTGGCCATTTTTGAGCGGGAAAATCTCCAAATGCATCTGATGTTGCATCCCGTAGGTAGATGAAGCATTGATGGCAGTCTTGCAGAGGATGATCGATGGAGTTGATAGGCCAACCACCATTTTAAGATAAAAATCTGGAAATAGATGGACATCTCCTGATTCTACCTGTTCCCTCTCCTTCCTCTGCTTAGTGCATTGATGATTTTAAGCACCATTTTCAAATGCATTGTATCTGGCAGATTTTTATCTAGCCTTGTAATTAATTTTGCTAAGTTTACAGTTTTGGTATAAAAGCAGACTATGTTACTCATTAGTGGTTGTTGAAGACCTGGGTAGTTTTTGTGTGAATAATGAAGAACATGGCATCTCCTGGCTATTTTATTTCATTTTGGAGTTTATGAGTTGCATCATGAATGTATTTTATATGTATGTTCAGTTTCATGTTGATATAGATGAAAAATGCTCTTATGCATGTGTTTATCTGTTTGTCTCCTTTGTTGTATGCATCTCCTTCTTTTGAATCTGGTTGCTAAGGGTTTCATAGATTCTAGGATACATGGTTCTGTATCACATGCTTCATCTCTAACTTCCATTCAAGGAATGGATTAAACTGTTATAGGTTAAGCATGGAGAAGGTTGTATGTCAGCAGGGATACCTATAAGTAGAGGCAGTTAGATACCCATTCTTGAGTGATGTTTGTAAGGCAAGCATCAGCTCCAACCCCTTGAAACTTGAATGCTAGTTGCAAACCATCTATTGTATATGTCTAGTTGACTCCTTGCCCTGAGATAAGCACCGGTCTGCACCTGGGTTAGTAGTTATGACCCAAAACCCCTTGTCTTGCATCTAAATCATAATATCCACCTTTTCATAACTTCCATCCTGTTAGTTTGTAGGAGTAGGATTAGGAACCCCCTACATGCTCTCATACCTAACCAGTCATATATGTCCAAGAGAGTTGCCAAACTTGTGATCTATCATTTAGATCTTGGTCCATGCATGAGAGTATTCTGCTTGTTACTGTAAAACTAAATCATTTTGTCATTGGGTGAATCAAAGTAATATCTTTAGCAAATAGGGATACCCCCCTTGGTGCAGCAGAACCAGAAGTGAAGGGGAGGCAGCTCACACAACCTCCCGTACTCTGTTGGCCGAATCTACCTGTACATTGGAACTGGCAAACTCTCTACTGATTTGGAAAAAATTACCAACAGAATTGGCGACTCTACTGGGGAGAGGAAGAGTCAAATTATTTGAAAAGTGAATTCGTTGCAGCAAGATCCAAAAATGACCATGTGGTGCTCTGCTGGCGTGGTGAATCCAGAAAACAAAATGGCCTTGTTGATATATTGTCCTCTCTGTGAGAGGTGGCGACTCTGTTGATTGAACCTATCAGTGCTGCAACATATATCCAGGTATTCATCTTTGATTCAAAATGTTAAGTTTAAAATAGCAGGCTTGGGTATGCTCTCAAAGGAGACCATTTTTTATTGAAAGGTATAAAGCCCTAAATTTCATGGGACTAGGTGGTTACCCAAATGCTATTCTAAATAAAATTAGAAAATGTTTGCTAAAATATAGTGGATCAGATTCTGAATCGGCAAACAAACATCTGCAAATTTTTTTTAATTTAATAGAGGATTATGAGGCAGAGGATGAAGATGTTGTAATGAGACTCTTTGTTCAGTCATTAGAAGATGATGCTAGGATATGGTTTTCAGACCTGTTTGTTTGTTCAGTTTCTTCATGGAAGATTTAGAAATTGCATTCCTAGAGTAGTTTGGTGAAAGATTTGATTTAGCCTCATTGATCATACACTTCATGAATATTCAAAAGGAAGATGAGGAGCTGGTTCCAGCCTTTAATCTAAGGTTTATTAAGTTGCTTAAGCAAGTCCCTGAATACATGAGATCGAATAATGCATTGTGCTTAGCAATTTATTTGGCTGCATTTGATGAAGAAATGAGCTATCTATTGAGAGATAAAGAACCAGTCACACTTCACCAGGCCTACCAATTTGCTATGGATATTGAAAACAATGAGAAATATGGAATGCTAGTAGGTTTCATGGCCGCAAGTTGTAAAAATAGTTATCAAAGTGAATATATTTCTGTTGTTCCAGTGTGTTCATTGATAAATGACTATGTAGAGGGAAATATATTTCAAAATAATGTGTGCAGCCATGATGTGATGCATGAAGAAAATGTTATAGAAAATGTAAGCACATCCTATAATGATGAAAATGAAGACTGTTATCAGCCTCTAGAAGAGAAGCCTGCAGACACAGAATGCCTTTCAAATAATGAAATGAAAGATATACATGAAGTTGTGTCTTGCAGCAATACACATATCCCAGTTATTCCTGATTATTTATGTGAAGTGGACATGCAGAGCTTCACTCTGAATACAAGAGATACAGTTTCAAGGGATGGCAGTGAATGCATTGGTGATTGTCAGCATTCAGATGCATATGTGAGCCTTTCAGATGATGAAATTGTTGGATCTAGGGCATACAACTGAGAGGGGGGGTGATTCAGTTGTATAAAAACTTCTTGTTACTTCAAACACTTGATTCTTCATTGTTAGTTAACAGCATATCAATTAATCATCCATGAAAGCATAATGCATAAACACAAGAGCAGATAAACATCAACACATTGAACACCAAGATTTTGACGTGGAAAACCCAGTTAAGGGAAAAACCACGGGGTGATTAACCCAAGGATTATTCTCTGTTAGAAGAATAAGAAAAAGAATGGCACTTGCCAATTAGGGCTCACTGCCCGAGCACACTGCTCACAAAGAGGCCCACTGCCTACAAGGAGACACACTGTCTACAAAGTGATAAGAATCACAATCTTGAACTGGAGAATGACATCTCTACCATGTCCGGATCAGTTCCATTTAAGCCCAAAAATCCCTGCTCTGCCTTTCGCACTTCTCTTCGCTATGCCACGCTCATCCACACTGTCCCCACCACAAAATGAATTCTCAAACACTTATTTATACAAGACATCAACTTAGGAACAATCATCTAAGTCGGCAATCAACCATAAGGACATTCGTAAGATGATTAATACATCCGGTCAGCCACCACAAGAACATTCGCAAGATGAACAACTCATCCGGTCAGCTAGTCTGAACAAGAACTTCATCCAGAAGAATATCTTCAGTTCTGGGCTCTACCACCAATGCGGATCAACAATAAAACCTCAACACGATCCAAGAACCTTCACAAGCCTGCCTAAATGACCAGGTACATCTGCACTTTCTCTACTTACTGGAATCTCTTCTCTTCCTCATCTGGAACTTCAAGAACACAGTCTGTCGCCACTGTCACAATGCAAAAGGTACTTCCAGACCTCAAAATCATACACAACTCAAGATGACACATCACAAGGACATCCCAAACACTCCTTCCAATCCGCAGATTAGGATTATACAATTCTGGACCTCACCGGACCTTTCTGTGATCCTCTGTCACCTCTGAACACTTGCCGGAACCGGTTCCACACAGACAGCTACAACTTCTTTAGATCTTCATGCAGACCTCTGAAATCTTAACTGAAACATCTTAAGACTCATATCTGCAAACCCTTTAATCCGCATCCTCCGGTTCTCCACCTATACAATACATTTGCCTTCTTCTCATCACTATTCTTCACTGTTTCTGACTGAGGCTAATTTTCTCAATATCCTCAGCACACAGCTCATCCAATCCTTCTTGTCAATGCAATATGAGTATGTTGACATCAATGACAACATTGGTTCACCTCATACTTGCAACAGAAATATATATGGATGCTGAATATGAGTGTTTCCTTGAAGATTCTGATCACCTTCATAGTGTAGAGGTTAAAAAATTTGCTTTTGATTGTTAGTGCAGTGGTGAAGAGGAAAAACATGGTCATTATTCAGAGGTGAATGGACAAGTTGCAGATGTGTGTGCTCACACAGTTGGGGATAGTGCTGGTTGTAGGGGTGACTGAAGTTTTTGACTTAGAGCTGCATTCTGAAGTATTTCTACCTTCTTTTGAGACATTCCAAGTGGACATAAATGATAAAATTGTTGAACACAATGATGATGAATATCTGTATACTTATAAAGATAAATTTGATTATGAGATATTGCTTGTGCCTGAATATTGCATGTTTGATACAGAAGAGCTTTTATTTTTTGAAGAAAGGTAAAGTTCTGATGTGGATTCATTTGTTTCATGTGAGTCTGTCATTCTTCCAAGGAACATCAGTGACTCATATGATGATGATAGTCTACTGCTGAGAATGGTAGATGCTTATGAATTTTGTTGTAGACTTGTTGAAAGAGAAAAGAGTAGCAACACAAATAATTGCAATACTGGGTGCTGCAGACAGTTAAAAGTTTTTAGGCTTCATTTGAAGAAATCAAATGAGAATCGAGTATTTGACAAAGGAAAATTTTAGTTTTTCCTTTTTGGTGGCCCTGGGCCACCAAGTTTATTTTAATAATGTGTTTTTTGATGCAGGCTGGTGCAGTGTTCGACTTTGTGCCCAATGGATAGGGGACTGGTCTGCATCCAAGAGATCTGAAGTTCTCGCCATGCCTGCAAGAGGCATGTGTCCCCAATCGGAGCCTATTGGTAATCATTTATGTTTGGGATATTAAGCTAGGCCCCTTCCCAAAAATCCAAAAAAATCTATGTCTTTTGGCCTCTGCAGTGCTAAAAAATGTAAAAGTCAGTTAAGGTGCAAGTGTCTTTGTATATACAAGGGTGTTTGTATATACATGCAAGTCGAATATGCATGGGCGGGCTTGCAAAAATCTCCATCGACCTTCAGAAATGGTGAAAAATGAGTTGTATGCATTTTTAAATGCATATCGGGTTGCATATACAAGGGGAATCTTTCATAGATTCCTGGGAATATTCGCTACTTGTATATTGGGTTGCATGTATATTTGGTTTGTATGTTCAGACATACAACGGTTAGATACAAGGAAAAAATACATTGTAGGTATATTCTAAAATGATTCCCGCTTGTATATTGGGTCTTGTACATTGTATTTGTATATTCGGCATGCAAAGAGAAATGTACATTGAAAAACATACAAGGGGCTTTGTATGTTCGGCAACATACAAAGAAGCGGAGGTGCAATTGGTGGGGCCCGCGGATATGCAAAGAAGAATATACATCGGCTATATACATTCAAAAATGTGCAAAGGAATGATGTACAAGGACCGATATACAAGTGGTGGGGCCCGCGGATAGGACATACAAAGGTGAATGTATGTGAAATATACATTCGAAATATACAAAACAAAGGCATACATTCTGGACCTGATTGAAAATCAAATGCAGTGAATAATGTTTCAAGTCCGCAGCATGTATATTGGGCGCTTATATGTGCCAATGTACATTCGGAAGATATAAGGGTTAAGATGCAAGTCGGATTTCAATGCAACTTCAGCGTGCCTCATTAAAATTTGAAATCCACCTTGTATGTATGAGGCAAATGTACATGCACATATACAAGGAAATATGCAGGAAAAGAGGTACAAGCCAGACCCGAATTGAATTTCAATTTGTTCTAAACAAGTTTGGGTCCGCCTTGTATATCAAACAGTTGTATATGCATTTGCTCTTGCATATACAAGGGTTTTTGACAGGGTGAACAGTGGCGATTGTATATGCATCCGTTCTTGCATATACAAGGGCAAAATGGCAAAATAGTGAATGGAAAAGTCAGCGATAGAGGAAAAAGCTGCCTACGTGGCGCGATATCATTGGCTCTTGGATTTTTAACATTTTTGGGTGTCGTTGATCCTGGCGACGGGAGTGGATCGACGGCCTTGTTTTAAACCTGCAGTGATGGTTTTTTCTAAGCGTGTGCTGCCATTTTTGAGCGAGAAAATCTCCAAGTGCATCTGCTGTTGCATCCTGCGGGTAGATGAAGCATTGATGGCGGTCCTACAAAGGATGATCGATGGAGTTGACAGGCCAACCACCATTTTAAGATGAAAATCTAGAAACGGCTGCACATCTCCCGATTCTACCTATTCCCTCTCCTTCCTCTGCTTAGTGCATTGATGATTTTAAGCGCCATTTTTGAATGCATTGTATCTAGCAGATTTTTGTTTAGCCTTGTAATTAATTTTGCTAAGTTTACAGTTTTGGTATAAAAGCAGACTGTGTTACTCATTAGTGGTTTTTGAAGACCTGGGCAGTTTTTGTGTGAATAACGAAGAACAAGGCATCTCCTGGCTGTTTTATTTCATTTTGGAGTTTATGAGTTGCATCATGAATGTATTTTGCACGTATGTTCAGTTTCATGTTGATATAGATGAAAAATGCTCTTATGCATGTGTTTATCTGTTTGTCTCTTTTGTTGTATGCATCTCCTTCTTTTGAATCTGGTTGCTAAGGGTTTCATAGATTCTAGGATACATGGTTCTGTATCACATGCTTCATCTCTAACTTCCATTCAAGGAATGGATTAAACTGTTATAGGTTAAGCATGGAGAAGGTTGTATGTCAGTAGGGATACCTATAAGTAGAGGCAGTTAGATACCCATTCTTGGGTGATGTTTGTAAGGCAAGCATCAACTCCAACCCCTTGAAACTTGAATGCTAGTTGCAAACCATCTGTTGTATACGTCTAGTTGACTCCTTGCCCTGAGATAAGCACCAGTTTGCACCTGGGTTAGTAGTTATGACCCAAAACCTCTTGTCTTGCATCTAAATCATAATATCCACCTTTTCATAACTTCCATCCTGTTAGTTTGTAGGAGTAGGATTAGGAACCCCCTGCATGCTCTCATACCTAACCAGTCATATATGTCCAAGAGAGTTGCCAAACTTGTGATCTATCATTTAGATCTTGGTCCATGCATGAGAGTATTCTGCCTGTTACTGTAAAGCTAAATCATTTTGTCATTGGGTGAATCAAAGTAATATCTTTAGCAAATAGGGATACCCCCCTTGGTGCAGTAGAACCAGAAGTGAAGGGGAGGCAGCTCACGCAACCTCCCATACTTTGTTGGTCGAATCTCCCTGTGCATTGGAACTGGAAAACCCTCTGCCGATTCGGAAAAAATTACCAACAGACTCAACATGACCCCCCAAGGACTACTTCTATCAAAAAAGTACAAGAAATGTTCCCCCAAAGGAGAGAAAGAGAGAGACTAAAGAGCCCCCACAAGATGATAGAACTTGCAATGCTAACTGATGCTCAAAGAAGAATTTAGAATGTGATCTCTAAATGTTGAACATCATTCCTTCTCTGTGGAAGAAAAAGAACTGCAAAAAGGTGCAAGTGATCTTCCCATGTGAGAAGAATGATGTAAGTCTTTGAATGTTGCACATATTCCAAAGACTAAAATGAAATCTCTTGAAGTTGTACAAAAACCTCATGTGGGAGTTGAACAGGTTCAAGAGATGTGGGGACAACAACATTCATGTGGTTGTCATCAAAAGTGTAGATACCAACTCTGAAATGTAGGACTCCCTAAACAAGTTTGAAACGCATGTCAAGTAATCAACCCAATCAACTGCATTAGAAACACAAATATGAAGATCATATTGGATAGAATCAGTGGAAAACAAAGATGTAGGAACACTCAATTTTGAAGAAGCAGGGGATGTAGGAGAAATGATATTAGTGCAAGGTTCAAGAACTAGTGAGGAAAGAACTCCAAGGTTCACATAACCAAACTATTTCTCCTTATGCAATCAAAAGATATCAGTATCATCTATACTCAAAGCACCATCAAAGTCAGTAGAATGAAAGAATGAAAAAGAGTACAATCTGGAATCATGATTAGCGCATCTAGTAGAAACAATATCTCTACTCTATAAATCCCTAATTATGACTGAATTAGGTGTGAACTCAACTGTGTTTCCTATGCCACTATGTTTGATTTGATAAATGGAAAGGAGATTATTGGATAAAGAAGGAACATAAGTTGCATCATTAAATGTGCCTTCACCAATATTAATTATATATTTTCCATAAGTAGACATATATGTGTTATTTCCTATAAGAATTGGTGGAAATGAACAAGGCTCAAATGTGGAAAATAGTTCATGTGATTTAGCCATGTGATGTGAAACTCCTGAATCAAGAAGCCACTTCTGAGATGCAAGATTTGAAGAAGTAAATAGTTCCATACCCTTATTCTTATTTTTATTTGAATTTGTGATTGATGTAGATGGAGAAGAGGAAGAACCACCAAACCTCAATGTAGGCAACTAAATTTGATTTTGTTGAAGAAGATTTCTTAACTCATCAATTTCCTTTTTATAACAATGGTTATCTTCATGCCTAGTTTTCTTACAATAAGAACATGTAGGCCTCTCCTTAGAATTTTCCCCTTTTGATGAGGGAGATGAATCAGGTTGTGCTTGTGATTTTTGTCCTTTATCTCGATCCTTTGATTGTTTCTTTGCCTTATGATATGTAGACTTTGATTCAATTGTGACAAGAGCTTGAATTTTTGGAGATTTCAATGCACCTATTTGAATTGGTTTGTCTTGCTCCTATGTTAGAGAAATAATAAATTCTGCAAATGAAGGCATAGTGAAATGTGTACCAAGTGTACTATTTGTAACATGAAAAGTTGAAACAAACATTGAATAGTGAGGACCAAGCTAGGACAAAACACTTAAGATCAATTGCTCATCTTGCTTATTAATTCCACATTGCTTGAGTTGAAACCTTAGTAGATTAAATTTAGTGAAGGATAGTAGATTCAATTTAGTGAAGAAGTCCTAGATTGTGGTGAAGTCTTGTGGATTTAGACTTACTAGTTCATTCTCTAATTGATGCCCTCTCATTATATCTTTCTAGCCAAACAAATTCTCTAACTTAGTCCATACTTCATTAGGTGTATTGGATGATTCCATGTGAAAGAGAAGATATAGAGATATGGATACATACAATGTTCCATATGCTTCATCACTTCAGGGTCAACCCATAATAGTGTGTCCCACTTTTTGGTTAAAGTGGGACATTGAAATCAACATTTTTAATAAATTTTTCACTTTCTAACACTTATAGCAACTAATTTGTTAAGAATTTGAAGATGATGTGAGCTAGTGATTTTTGAGATGTTGTGTGTAGATTCTAAATGTATTTTAAAAAAATTGTGAATTTTTTACATAACTTTTAATAACTTATTTTTCATAGTTGACAATATTTTTAAAAAGTGATTTATATACCATACAACATAAATATTTTTGTAGAAAGGATAAAATTATATATATATAATTGGTAATGTAAGGATATTTAGGCTGGCCCACTCCATTAGAGGTCATAACAAGGGCATCCTCCCCATCCACATTAGAGCATAGGATCCATTTAAGAGCCACACACACTTTTGAATCCACTTAAGAGCCACTAGAAGACCAAGAGTCACCACATAGAACCACACTAGAAACCACCATTGAAGCCACCATGGGAGTCCAAGAGCCACGAATCCACTTAAGATCCACTAGAAAACCAAGAGTCACCACATAGAACCACACTAAAAACCACCAACAAAAGTCCAAGAGCCAAATCTTAAAGTTCCAACTATAGATGTTACTTGGGGGATTTGAACTTGGATCTCCATCTTGAGAAACTTATGGCCTTGCCATTAAGCCCAACTCCTTTCACATAAAATTATATATTTTTAAACATAGATTTCTAACACAAATATCTAGTGTGTAGATATTTTTTTCATAATTTTTTGTTGCATATTTTTTAATTATTTTTTGAAGTGAGATTAATTATAATTCAGACATAGGTTTATAACATACAACATAATTTTTTATGTATGTATCCAAATTAACTTCTTTTTTTTGTTGAAACAAGAACATCAATACCTAGTGTGCAAATATTTTTCAAAAAAAATCTCTATTTTTTTCGCGTGTGTGGAATAGAAACCTTGATGTTTGGTGAAAAACCTATGTTCATTAGAAAATAGAAAATAAATATAATAATCAAATGAAATATATTCAAAATCATACTTTTTGGAAAGCTTATACTAAGGGCTATATACTTACAAAATAGAATTTCTAAATGACTTCATTTAATCCCCCAAAATGTGAAGCAAAATTGGTTTTTTGTTAGCATTTTGATAGATGCAGAGGAGACTCCATCAAGGGTTTGATTTAATACTAGGGGGGTTTATCTAACCCCCTTCAATTAAACCCTTTTAGATGGAACCCCTCAAGGCTTAAATTTTTTTTTTTAATATGTGATTTCAGACAAAAAATAGGATGTCCCATAAGTGGGACACACTATTGTGGCATCACTCTTTGATTATACCACTTACGCTTTTCTGTAGCTAATGTTGGTTCAGGTTCCAAGCTCATTGTGATACGATACAATCCTAGTTTCTTAAGTTGTATTTCTATTTTCTGTTTCCATTCATAGAAATTAAATAGGGTTAGGATTATATTGATTTTTGTAGAAAAGAAGACACAACACAACCCCCTAATTTTATTATGCTAAAAATAGGCACCCTACAAAATGCAAGAAAAAATTACAAATGGTGCATATTGGAAGCCTAAATCATTCGTTTATAACACAAATATTTTTACAAATTTGTGAAGAAAGGCTATCCAAAACTGAATTTCACCTACACTAATGAATTCCTTGTGAAATTTTGATAGTTTTAAAAAAAAAATTGTTAATTTTTGATAACTGAGGTGAAAGTTATGCCTCGTCAAAAATTGTGCAATACAATTGACTTTAGAGGTCAAAAAATATGTCAAAACAACATAATTTGAAAAATATTTTGACACCACTATGTCCATGACATAACCAAATTTCTTTTGACTATAAATTTGTCAAATTCTACCTCCGTGGGCAAAAGCTGTAGCAGAAAAAAAAACCCTCCATTGAACACTATACAAACCTGGTGGTTTGTCTGGCAAAAAAAGTTAAGTATGATAGTTAGCTCTAGATGCCAGTGGTTACAATAGATGTTAGTAGCCACATAAACTCTAAAAGTTACAATAAATGTCATAGTAAAAAAGTATCATAAAATGCTAACATTAATTGTTTGCGGGTTATAGACCCCATCATTGGCGGTTAACAAACCATTACTTTAAATGTTAACATAACTATTAAATGTAGCTTTAGTAGTGGTTTGTTGTTGGCAGTTACAAGAACTAGATAACAATAAATGTAATGCAAAATAAAAGTTTAATGTTAACATAAAAACTGTGACCAAAACAAGAAATAACCTTGACCCTCTATAATAACCTGGATCACAACTGCTAATGATAAAATTGTGACTAATCATGAAGATCATTGGTAGCTAACTCTATCGTGGGTGGTTTAAGGAATTGAAACTACAACCTCCAAGCTTGAATGGTGACTTGGTAATGGCAGTTGACCATTGATTAAAAAGTTTTCTTGCAACCAAAAGAAAACTACAACCATACGATTAAGACTATCAGGTAGTTTAAACAATGTGCTAGTGGTGAGAAGGAACCCTCTACTGTGGCAAGGTAAATACCAACTAGTGGAGATGAAGTCAACTAGCCTAATGATAAATGGCAAGTGCAAACCACAAAATAATGACCTAAAGATCATGTATGTTTTGGCAGTGGAGTTGATAGATGTTGTGTAGGTTGAATGAAGCCTTAAATTAGGTGGATTTCAACAAAGGAATCCTTGAAAATGGCTTGGTTGAACCAAGGAGTGAATCATTTAGTGAGTCGATGAGCAGGAGAGGGTCCCAAGGGCCTTCAAAGGTTGGAGCAAAGAGCCAATGAACCGAGACTGTGACAGTGGCAATAAAGTCTTAAATCAACCTTCACACCCTCTCAAATTCCAAATCCACCTATTGAACCATACAAGGAGAAGACCAAAGAGAGATGAAAAGTTAATAGGCCAAAAATTGACCAAACCCATGAAAATTTTACCAAATAAAACTTAAAGCCGAAAAATGTCCAGTGCTACAAAATGTGATTTTTCTAAAAAAAAATTGCATTTCCTACCCCATACAATTTCATATGGTACCATACAGGTTGTACAACAAAGAGGTTGGGGGGCAATTTATTTTTGCAAAAATTGCCTATGTTGAAACTTGATGAAACAAAGATTTTTTTAACTATCTCAGGCCTTCCGAACTCAATGGCGAGGTATGTTTGGCTCTAGCTAACACTTTTGATAAGGTTAGGTGTGGGATTCACTCAAAAGAGGGAAGGGTTTTGCAATCATGGCTCTAATACCATGTTGGGATTGCCAAGATTCAAAAGAAAAGACTAAGATATACTTCCACAAGCTATGAGCACACAAAAATCCAAAATGATATTATTCAAAAGTTGATTAAAATGTACAATAGAGCCTTGCATATATAGGCAAGGTAGTGGAGGTTGGAAGGTAGAACTGAACAACTGACTACCCATCCAAAATTGCAACACTTGTGAGCTCAAATGACATGTTTTTGAGAAAGTGGCAAGTCTGCATGCACTGGTGTCTCAAAAAGTGAGGACACATGTCTCAACAACATGAGGTGAGACAAAAGTCTAAAAGTCCCTAAGTGGGGACTTAACTAGTGTGAATAGGATTCTCCTAAGTATGCTAAAATCTAACTAGTTTGATAATGTCCCTATTTACACTAACACCATTTAGGTATATGTTTTTTTCTCTTATGGGTTGATTTATGATTTTCTAATTGAGGTAATTAAGCTCAATTAGCTGCATCATTATTGTTGAATCTTTATATCAAATTACATACTAGTTGTACTAGTGTTTTTTGACTACATTTGGTTGATGCGTTTGAATATTTGCTAGTATAAATAATCTATGTGAAGCTTGTTGAAATACATAGGACAACTGAGAGGGGGGGTGAATCAGTTGTCACAAAAACTTAGCTTCATATGAATATCAAACCATCAACTACTTAATTACTAATAATCAGATTTAACCATGAAAGCACATAATAATAAACTTCATCACAATCACACATTCAACACAGTAGGTACCATCTTTTTACGTGGAAAACCCTAGAAGGGAAAAATCATGGTGGGTGTTAGCCCACAAAATATATGAGTTATAACAATACTAAAAAATAGAGGCTTGTTGCCTACAGGGCTCACTACCCAAATTGCTCACTGCAAAGAACGACTCACTACCAAAGGGTGGCTCACTGCCAAAGGGTGGTGAACTAATTTGGTAGCATCTACTCCATGCCTGGGTTCAGTTCCATTGAAGTACAATATAGCTCCTTTGCTCTATTTTTTTATTCCTTCATACTTATCTCATCATTCCCACATTCCACACACTTTTTTGCAACTACATTACATGCTTTTATATAATTCATCAACCTTGGAATGTACATCAAGGTCAGCATTACATTCATCAACCATTGGAACAATCTCTAAGGTTGGCATTACAATCAAACATAAAATAGGTCTGAACCTAATACAAATATTTGCTAAGGGAAATATGTAAAGATGTATGCATATCACACCATGCCTTAGCTGGGACTCAAATCTAATCTTCCACACCACGACATGCTTCTACAATCTTCAATGCATCTCTGTAATTTGTGAAATTAACCAAGTCGACCAAGACTGGTGAGAACACTAGGTCTTCTAAGAACATTCTTCAACCACAATCCAGATTTCTCTCTGTGGACCAATCTGAAGGTAGGAACACGATCAGGAGACATCCACAAGAACATTATAATCATCAGAAACATCTGCACAATACCCAAACACTTTACCCATCAGATTCTTCAAATCAAAGCATAAGAACAACACTGTCAGCCACTGTCATAAGGAAAAGATTGCTTGTGGACCACTAGATCACGAACCAATAGAGTTGGAGGCACTTATCATCATAACAAACTTAATTCCAAAACTACAGACTGAAATACTTCAATGCGGAGGAATGTGGAGCATAACACTTTCTCCTTGTCATCACCAAACATATAGGAAAATTAATTTTCACACTGGTGAACATAACTCACTCAAATCTTCATATCAGAGGCTCAAACCTGGAATATAACCTCTTCAGTCAGACTTATGAATAACTTCTAATCTACTGGAAAAGATATTCATTCTGCAGTACATGCAGAGCATTCTTCTGGACTATTCTTCTATATGTAATACACTATTTCCATTGCAACTCACAATTTTTACCAGAGGAGCTAATTTTCTCAATATCCTCAACATCTACAAGCAAGTGACAAAATGAGAGCACAGTTGACACCAATGACAACATAAATATGTTGACATCAATGACAACACCGATTAGGCACATACTTGCAACAATCTCCCCCTTTGTCATTGATGGCAACATATGATGTGAAAAACTGAAAAGACCATCAAGACAAAATCTTCCCCCTTTCTCTTTACACATTTGCATTCTTTCTCCCCTTGAGTTTTTCACATGATTTCTCTCTCCCTTTGACATCAATGGAAAAGGGCACATACTTGCATTCTGCTACTCTGATCCAACTAGTCTATTACCAACACATCTAGATACTCCCCTTGAGAGGTAGCTCCCAAAACATCAATCCAGATCATAGAATGAGACTTTGAACACCACTGGATTGATGCATTCTTATGCATCTTAGTTGAGGGCAGGATGGGTAATGACCCCTAACTTTTCTCTGAGATACTCAAAGTATCCTTAGGCAGAGGCTTGGTGAAGATATCTACAATCTGATCCTTTGTGGGCACATATTCCAACTTAACTTCTTTCTCTGTCACCTTTTCTCTCAAAAAGTGATACCTTATAGATATATACTTTTTCCTTGAGTGCATCACTGGATTCTTTGAAATATTTATAGCACTTGTATTGTCATAGAAGATTGCAATTAGATCTTCATATACAACTCTTATGTCCCTCAAAGTCTACTTCATCCATAACACTTGAATACAACAACATGCTAATACAATATATTCTATTTTTACTATTGATAAAGAGATTGAGTCATGTTTCTTACTCAGCCATGGAACCAATCTGTTGCCCAAAAATAAAGTGCCTCCACTTGTACTTTTCCTGTCATCAACATCTCTGGCTCAATCAACATCTGTATAAGCACTAAGAGTGAATTCATTATCCTTTGGATACCATAAGCCATGATCCAGAGTGCCTTTTAAATACCTCAAGATTCTCTTAACTGCCATCACATGTGATTCTCTTGGATCAGCTTGAAATCTTTCAACAAGACAAACTGCATGCATAATATCAGGTCTGGTTTGAGTTAGATAAAGTAATCCTCCAATCATGGATCTGTACCTTTTCTGATCAGTCTTAGGTGATTCATCAATTTTTCTCAACTTGCAGCCAATCACCATGGGAGTACATACTAGTTTAGAGTCTTCCATCCCAAACTTCTTCAATAACTCTTTCACATACTTAGATTGAGATATGAAGATTCCTTTATCTGATTGATTGATTTGTAGACCCAGAAAGAAATTCATCTCACCAAACATAGACATCTCAAACTCTTTCTGCATTTCACCAACAAATTTCATACACATACCTTCATTGCCTCCAAAGATGATATCATCAACAAAGACCTCAACAATCATGATTTGATCATCATTAATCTTGAAATAAAGATTACTGTTAGTAGTACCTGTATTGAACCCTACCTTCAGCAAGTACTTATCCAACCTTGCATACCAGGATCTAGGAGCTTGCTTGAGTCCATACAATGCTTTCTTCAACTTGCATACCATATCACCTTGATTTGATAGTTGGAATCCATCTAGTTGCTCAATGTAGAGTTCCTCTTCTAACTCACCATTTAGGAATGCAGACTTCACATCCATCTGATACACCTTGAAATCTTTGTGAGCTACAAATGCTAGAAATATTCTGATTACTTCAATCCAATTTGCTAGAGCAAAAGTCTCTTCAAAATCTATTCCTTCAATTTGAGAATATCCTTTATGCACAAGCCTTGCTTTGTTCCTTACAGCTTCTCCATTTTCATTCAGCTTTTTCCTGAAAACCCATTTGGTTCCAATAACATTTTTATCAGCATGTCTGGGAACTAATCCCCAAGTGTCATTCTTTTCTATCCACATTAGTTCTTCCTCCATGGCTTTTACCCAGTTTTCATCATTGCAGGCTTCATTTATAGTTTTTGGTTCAACCTTTGAAAGCAAACAATAATTTACTTGTTCTTCTGCAACTCTTTTCCTTGTCAGCACACCTTTATTTTTGTCACCTATAATCTGATCTTTATAATGATTAATCCTTCTTCTTCATCCTCACTGTCTTCTTGCTAAACTTTTTCTTCATTCAGTATGGTCATAGGTTCATCAAGTTCATAGCAACTCGGGTCTGATATTCTTTCCTTGCCTTCATCCACCTTCACATTTGCACTCTCAACAATTTTTTTGAGCCTTTTGTTGTAGCACTGGTAGGCTTTACTCTTGGTAGAGTATCCTAGGAAGATTCCTTCATCACACCTTACATCAAACTTTCCTAGATCTTCATCTCTTCAGATATATCATTTACTTCCAAAGACTTTGAAATATTTTATTGTAGGAATTCTTCCATATCACAATTCATAGGGAGTTTTAGTACCATTACCTTTCACTTGAACTCTATTTTGAATGTAGAAAACAATATGTATAGCTTCTTTCTAGAAGACACCCGGCAGATCTGCTTCCTTCATAATTGTCCTAGCATCCTCTTGAACTATCTTGTTCTTTCTTTCCACAACTCCATTCTACTGAGGAGTCCTAGGTGCTGACAACTATCTCTTTATCCCTTGCTCTTCACAAAAAATGTTGAATTCATTTGATGTGAACTCACCTCCTCTATTAGACCTTAAGCATTTGATTTTTAATTCTATTTCATTCTCAACCATTACCTTGAAAGATTTGAACTTCTCTAGGGCTTCTGATTTGTCTCTTAAAAAAGTAACCCAAGTCATTCTAGAATAATCATCAATAAGCAACATGAAGTACCTGTCACCTTGTAGACTTCTCACCCTTGTAGGTCCATAGAGATCTATATGCACTAGATCCAATAGGCCAGCAAACAATTACTCTTTGCTCTTGAAACTGGTTCTTTCTGCTTCCCCAACTGACATTCCTTACAAATAGTATTGATGGGTTTCACAAGCTTTGGTAAATTTCTCACAGTCTGACCTGAACTTATCTTCACCAAATTATCAAAGTTTATATGACACATCCTTCTATTCCACGACCAACTTTCATCTACCTGGGCCAATAAATAATAATCATTAGTTCCTCTTAACTAGTAAATGTTACCTCTGGTCTTCTTACCGGTAGCAATCACAGTTCTGAAGCTTTCCATGATCTTGCACCCATTGTCTTTGAATCTCAAATCATAACCTTTGTCATACATCTGACCAACACTCAAAATAGTATGCTTCAAACCCTTCACATATATTACATTGTCAGTGTTATGATTTCCATCAAATGAAATAGATCCTTTTCCACAAATATTACTAGTTGCATTGTCTCCAAAACTAGCCAGTCCTCCATCATATTTTTCAAAACTCACAAACTTACTTTTGTCACCAGTCATGTGATGTGAACATCCACTCTCAATAATCTATTGATCCTTATCTTTCTCAACCTGAACAACCAAAGCACTTTCTTCCACTGGTTTTTCTTCCTTCACATAGCTAGAGTAGAATTAGTAGACATAGGATCTTCTTTAATAGAAATAAACACGCATTCATTTCCACTAGCACTACCATCATCAGATTCATCATCAGTCGCACCTTCATCATCAAAATCTCTAACATAGTAACATTTCTTTGGAGTTATAGTCCTGCTCTCAAATCTTATCTTATTTATTTCAATTCTTCCAAGACATCTGGAAGCATAATGACCTATTTTACCACATGAGAAACATTTGAAAGGTAATTTGTCTTTGATCTTACTGGAACCTCTTTGCAACCTGTCAACAAAGTTTGCTTCAATTTCATCAAATTCATCATCAAGATGCACTTTATATTTCTTAGGTCTGGAGATCTTTTCTGAAGTACTGGCTTTAAAATCTATCTCAACTTTCAATAGGGCATCACTGAACTCTCTCATCTCAAAGGATGTAAGCTTTCCAAACAATTGATCTCTATCAATAGTTTTCACAGTCATTATTTCTTCAATTGCAGCTACCTTGTGACTATAGGACTTTGGTAGAGATCTAAGAATTTTCATCACAACTTCCTTATCACCAATGGTTCCTCCCATTCCTTTTATCCCATTGACAAACTTATCAACCCTTTGCATGAAGGCCATAATATTTTCATCTTCATTCATATTTAAACTCTCATATTTCACTTTCAGGCCCTGTAGCTTGGCCTCTTTTACATAATCATCTCCTTCATATAGTTTCTTCAACTTCTCCCAAACTTCATTTGTAGTTTCTAGATCCATGACTTTTATCAATCCAGTGTCAGTCAAGGCACTTAACAATGCATCTCTGGCTTTTACATTCAACTCATATTCTTTGATTTCATCTTCAGTTGTCAAACTAATTTCAGGTATGGTGTATTCTGGTTCTGCATCTTTCCACACTTTATAACCAAGAAAAAGAAGATGGCTTTTCATTCGTACTTTCCATAGCGCATAATTTGTCCCATCAAATTGCGGAGCCTCCTTTTTGAAAGACATCCTAGATCTTCCTCAAGTTGTTAGGCTTTCTTCCAAGTAACTTGGCTCTGATACCAATTGTTGAAATACACAGGACAACTAAGAGGGGGGGTGAATCAGTTGTCACAAAAACTTAGCTTCAGATGAATATCAAACCATCAACTACTTAATTATTGATAATCAAATTTAACCATGAAAGCACAAAACAATAAACTTCATCACAATCACACATTCAACATAGTAGGCACTAGATTTTTACGTGGAAAACCCTAGAACGAAAAAATCATGGTGGGTGTTAGCCCACAAAATATATGAGTTATAATAATATTGAAAAATAGAGGCTCACTACCCAAATTGCTTACTGCAAAGAACGACTCACTGCCAAAGGGTGGTGAACTAATTTTGTAGCATCTACTCCATGCCTGGGTTCAGTTCCATTAACTTAGTACAATATAGCTCCTCTACTCTACCTTTTTATTCCTTCACACTTATCTCATCATTCTCACATTCCACACACTTTTTTGCAACTACATTACATGCTTTTATACAATTCATCGACCTTGGAATGTGCATCAAGGTCAGCATTACATTCATCAACCATTGGAACAATCTCCAAGGTCGGCATTACAATCAAACATAAAATAAGTATGAACCTAATACAAATATTTGCTAAGGGAAAGATGTAAAGATGTATGTGGATCACACTATACCTTAGCTGGGACTAAAATCCAATCTTCCATGCCACGACATGCTTCTACAATCTTCAATGCATCTCCATAATTTATGAAATTAACTAAGTCGGCCAAGACTGGTGAGAACACTAGGTCTTCTAAGAATATTCTTCAACCATGATCTAGATTTCTCTTCGAGGACCAATCTGAAGGTAGGAACATGATCAGGAGACATCCACAAGCACATTATAATCATTAGAAACATCCACACAATACCCAAACACTTTACCCATCTGTTTCTTCAAATCAGAGCACAAGAATAACACTACAACCACTGTCATAAGGAAAAGATCACTTGCGGACCACCAGATCATGAACCAATAGAGTTGGAGGCACTTATCATCATAACAAACTTAATTCCATAACCATAGACCAAAATACTGCAATGCGAAGGAATGCAGAGCATAACACTTTCTCCCTGTCATCACCAAACATACAGGAAAAGTAGTTTTCACATTGGTGAACATAACTCACTCAAATCTTCATATCGGAGGCTCAAACCTAGAATACAACCTCTTTAGTCAAACTTCTAGATAAATTCCAATCCACAGGTAAAAATATTCATTTTGCAGTAAATGTAGAACATTCTTCTGGACTATTCTTTTGTATGTAATACACAGTTTCCACTGCAACTCATTATTTTTACTAGAGGAGCTAATTTTCTCAATATCCTCAACATCTACAAGAAAGTAACAAAATTCAAGAGCACAGTTGACACCAATGACAACACAGATATGTTGACATCAATGACAACTGTAATGAATAACTTGCACAATGGAAGAAGATGATATGAAATATTCTGCAAATACTTGATAATAACTAAGAATAACAGGCCACTTCAAGGGGGCAACCTCCAAATATCTCCAATGAGAACACACTTCACAATATGATGAAATAAGACTCATATCCTCCTATATATACCTAATTATGCTTAGGATGAATAGACACGCCCCTATATAACACCTAGTCTGACCTATCTAACTAAATAATAATATAATAATGATAACATGACTTAATTAGGAGTTAAGACAGCCACAAGACGACTATTCATAACCCTATGTACACCAATATTAAGGGCGTAGCATGCCCTCCCTCTTCAAAGAAGCATTGTCCTCAATGCTAATCAAGTGTGAATTCTTCTGAATGAACTCCTCATCCTCCCATGTGGCCTCTTCAACTGGTAAATTCTTCCATTGGATGAGATACTCAGTGAGGGTTCTATTCCTGAGATTCTTCGTGCGTGTTTGAAGAATGCACTCTATTTCCAATATGATTCTTCCTTCTTCATCAAGCTCTAGTAACATTGGCATGGATGGACTTTTGAGTCTACTATCATTCTCTAAGATAGAGATATCATAGAAAGGTTGTATGATTTTTAATTTAGGTAACCTCAATTTGAAGTCGATGTTGTCAGTCCTTGTTGTGTTGATAACTGAGAGGGGGGGGGTGAATCAGTTATCCTAATTATTTCTTCTTTTGAACTTTCTTATTAATCAAAGCAGCATTGAATTAAACAAACAAACATTATCATGAAATGAGAAACACATGACACAATATTTTTGACGTGGAAACCCGGTTAAGGGAGAAAACCACGGGGTGATTAACCCAAAGATTATTCTCTGTTAGAAGAATAAGGAGTTACAAAAATGGCACTTGCCAATTAGGGCTCACTGCCCGAGCACACTGCTCACAAGAGGCACACTGCCTACAAAGAGACACACTGTCTACAAGGAATGTAATATAATACTTGAACTGATTGGAAGCATCTACATATGCTGGGGTTTAGTTCCGGTTAAGCTCAGTACACTGATCTGCTGCACTTCATCTTTCCTCTGTTCTTTATTCTGCTATCTTTTCACATATCGGATCTTTCTTACTACTTCTGCTCTGCTCTGTACTTGTTCGCATACTCCATCACACAATCACACTTTTCACAACTAAATCCATCCTCTATATATATCCGCACAAGTAATTTCATCACCTTTCTAGTCGGCATCCGGAACAGTCTAGTTTCTTACAAACTCTGTTCTGTCGGCTGAATCCTTGCTCACCAAGCAATGCGGATCAAGCATATACTTGTAGATATCATTAATCATGTTGGCCAAACATGATTCATGCCTTCACAACCTTTACCATCAACAGTAACACATCCGAAAAATATTTTGATGCTCAGTCAGTCAGTTCTTCCTCTGTTTTCACTGTCTTTCAGGAATCCGGTACTCAGCTATTCATATCTTTTTCTTTGTCCATCACCGGAGGCTAAATCCTTGGAATATACTGCTCAAGGTAGTCCTCTTGACTTCCCCAAATCCGCACTGCACCAAGACATTTCCTCTTAGAGGTTCGGACCAATCTGTCGGACCTTGCCACATGCTCTGTTCTTGTTCACCGGACCACAACAGTTCTTCATTCTGACTTCCGGTAGAGGCACACCATGACTTGCAGATAAGTGGGATGACCTTTGTTGCCATCAATGACAACAACCATGAATCCATATAGTGTCTCTTGCCAACAATCTCCCCTTTTGGCATTGATGGCAACACTTAGTGAAAAATGACTAAGTGTTTACACTATGCTCCCCCTTTGCTGATGCTCTATCTTTATATACAATTTCTGGAACTCCCCCTTAGTTGGATTCCTCATTTTTCACTGCTCCTCACTCCCCCTTTGACATCAATGGCAAAGGGTAGGGTCCACACACCAAAATTTTCAAAAATTTTCTCTATATAGCCGCATATTTACATACTCACATAAACTGAAGAATGTTTGCAAAAGATGTCTTCAGTTGGATCAGTTCTGTAGCCCAACTTTGCTTCATTCTATCCAAAATTGAAATGTGACCACTCAACAAAAATACAAAAGCTTCTGCCCTCTTGAGATCTGTCGGATCATTTGTTTGGGCGGTAGTCTGAGCATCACTGATAGCCTCATGCATAGTTTCTAACTTAGGGATTATAATCCTTCTAAGTTCTCCCATCCGGTTAGTGATATTCTTCCTTTCCTTCTCAAAGTTCTTTATTGCATTTGTGATTGCAATAGTTTGACATTCTTGATTTACTATGGATGAAGAGAGAGGATCAAAACTTTGAGACAGACTTTGTAGTTTGTCCTGTTCCGCTTTTATTTTCTTATCAATTTCTACTGTTGCCTTTGACCAGGAGATACAAAATTTGTAGATATCACCACCATCCTTAAGAGCATTTTCTAAGCTCTTTATTCCAATACTCATATTTCTCCTATCATTAGAGATTAATCCTAATACTTCTGAAAATCTTTTATCCAAAAATTCCTTCCAGACCTTTTCTTCAGCTAATTTTTCTAGAGAATCAAAATGTGTATCAACACTGCTGACTAAGGTTTTGAGATTACCGGAGGAGGAGGCTGTCGGATCTATCTGGATTGATGGCATAATCTTTTCAAGCACTCCGGAAGCAGCCTCTATCAACTCACAGTCTTCCATATGAGACTTTAGGAGTTTTTCATTTGCCTTAGCATTTGCAAATGAAGCTATCTTCATTGTTTGTACCGGAGAGAGAGAGTCAAAGTCAAATGGGCCTTTTAGAAGCTCCGGTTCATCAATCTCTAAAGTTTCTTGGCTTAGAAACTTTTGAACAGTTTGTGCAGTGTCTCTTGCCAGAGACAGATGTTTCTTTTCTTCTGCAGTTTTGTCCTTAGGAGTCTTATCTCCTTCCACATTTTTACCACTTGCAGTTGTGGTTTTCTCTGTTGGATTTTTCTCTTTCTCTGCATCCTTGGTGTAGTCAGCCTCTTTTTCCTTTTCTGCTACTTCTTTCTCCTGTGATTTCTCTTCTTCTTGGGATCCAGAGATTGTAGGAGAAGCCGGAGAAGAGATGTTAGTCTGTTCTAGTGGCACTTCTTCCGGAGTAGATGATTCCAAGTCCGCAGCTATTTCTGCACCTAAGTCCTCTGTAACAGGAATATTGAACCTTTTGAATGTATTCCGGAGGATCTCTTCAGTGTCCTTGGCTACTTTGTCGGTCTCACCAAGCATAAGCTGATTCATCCTTGCTTTGCTTCTGAATTCATCCTTGCAGTCCTTGAATATCATGTTCATTGTTTTGTGATCAATTGAAGGATATAGCTGAATAGCTATTTGTTCCCTGATCTCAAGATCTTTTGCCATGGCATTGTTCTTTCTTATTTCTAGTTCCATTTCTAGACTCTTTGGAATTTCAGAGATGATCTCAATAAAAGCTTTATTGTAGATGTTCAGGTACCTAATTATAGCTTCTTGCAGGATCTTTTGATCTGCCTCATTGTAGTCATCATAGAATTCAGCCACCGGTTGAAGGTTCCCATCCACAGTGACTGATTTGACTACACTGTCTAGAGATTTGGTGGGCTTTTCAACAAATTTTTCTGTCATTTCTTCCTTGTCTTGGCCTGAAGAGGGTTTACCGGATCCTTTCTTCTTCTGCTTCTTTATTTCTTTTATTCCCTCATCTGACTCAGTTTCTTCTTCATCCTTTTGGCTTTGATAAGCTCTTGAGGCTTTTGTCTTAGATCTCTTACCGGATCCCTGGACTTCCGGTATTGAGCTTTTGGTTCTGATAGGTGTAGATCCTTTTGATGATCTGGTTCGGGTTGAGGTTTCCACCGGAGTACTTTTCTTGCTTTTCTTTTCTGCTTCTTTCTTTTCTTCCTCAGCCTTTCTTCTCTTTTCCCGGTTGGCATCAAGTGCCTCCTTTGGGATGCCTAGGCCTTGAGCAATATGCTCTACTTCTTTTCTCACCTTCCTCTTTATCTCAGGTTCCCTGAGTTCTACATGGATCTTTACACTCAGCTCCTCAAAGGTTCCAAACCTTTCTGCCTTTGGATCTTTGGGCTGACTTAGCATGTGTTGAACATGCAGCTCCACTATCTGTTCATCCACTTCATACCCCATGGGCATGATCCAGACAGTCCTTGGCTCCACTGCCTCCATTAGGCACTGATCAGTGTCCACCATAAAGCACACTGAGTCTTTGTATTTTTCAACAAGAGACTGGGGAATTCTTTCTCTTGCTTGCATCGTGCTTTGGAAGTTTTTAAAGTATCCCCATAGGGCTATATTTCTTGCTTTGGGATCCCCAAGCCCATGTAGATAATCTCTTATCTGGACTGCAACAGGTTTGTCATTCTGCCATGCCCATCCACTTGATCCGGGCAGCTCATTCATGAAGTAGAAAAACAGACATAATATAAGAGTACCATACTTAAAGGAATTCTTTTTGTCCTTCTTGATTTTCTGTATATTTTCCATTAATTGGCTTAGGAGCAGTTCGCAGAGATCATAATCTGCATTCTTCCTTAGCATTTCATAGGCAGTATATACTACAGTTCCGGATACAGAATTCTCCCTGCTGGAGTGATAGATCTTGTATCCTATTATCATGGATGCATACTTGATATCCGGATCTGAAATATCTTCAATGGTCATTGCCCTCTTGTCAAATTTTGATCCGATGGCCTCAGTTACAATGTTGTTTTTGACAGATTTGAGGATAGGTATCCCTCCGGAAGAGTATAGACCAGTTACTACCCTAATTGCCTCTTTTGTGATTTTGCAAGGTCTATCCAGCCATAGGAAGTTGTCATGCATTCTGCTCAATACATACCGGACCCATTCTTCTTCTTCAAAGCAGGGGAAATGAATGAATTGATCAAACTGTTTCTTCTGGATACCCTTGTACTCTGGTTTAAGCTCAAAAGCATTGTCTATCAGTTGTTTGTGATAGAGATCTCTTAATTTGAATTCCCCGAATTCCTCAATGCTTGCATGTATGTAAACCCTAATGTCTTCTGTGTGTAAAACTCCAGGAGGAACATAGGAAAATGCTCCTAAGGGATCTACCTCCAATGACTTGTATGGATGTTTCTTAAATTTAGGTCGGGGCCTATCTGAGATTTTTACTATATTTGGAGTAGCCATTTCTTCAAAAGATTTGTAGCAAGATATCGAAAGTGGAAAATACCTTTTACGTCTTCAGTTACACGGAGTGGCTGGATTGATTTCTGTATGTAATGGCTTTGGCAGGAGATCTTCGGTGAACTTGATGAATTTCGTTGCAGAGCTCCGCTTTTTGCTTCTTCTTGGATGTGGAATGATCAAGTGATTGTTGAGAAATCCCTTATATCGTTTCGCAAACCCTAATATCTGTTTGCAATAAATGCTCCACCTGCATTATTCCGGTTTGCCTTATCCGAATAGCTTGGAGTATCCTGGATCAGTCCTGATCTATGAACATCATGCGGATCTTTCAATCATGAACAAATCAAGATGACACATTACATGAACATCCCAAACACTTTGTCCAATCCGCAGAGTGAAATAATGCACTTCCGGATCTCTTCGGACCCTTTTGTAATCCTCTATCATTCTGGAGCATCTCCCGGAACAGGTCTTACTTGATCGATCACAACATCTTTATATATTCATGCGGACCTCTGAAATCTTATCTGGATTATCTCAAGACTTATCTCTTCAAACCCTTTACTCCGCATCTTGTGCCATATTCGGCACCACTTGATTGGCTGGGGGAACAGGATTTTCTTTGAGTCTCCCCCTGAGCCAGAGCTTACTTTTTAATTTTCGGAAGGAATATCAGCACCAGAGTCTGGTGTGGATCCAGTTTCTGTATTCTTTGAACTTTTCTTTACCCAAATCTTGCTCATCTGATTCCTAACTTCATCCGCATTCATCTTTTGTTTACCCTTGTCTTGATTCTGATTATACACCGGACCTCTTTTGTCCTGATTCTTGCTTCTGCAGACTTTAGCATTATGACCGGACCTATTACAGATTTGGCAAATAACATTTCTCTGCATATTTGACTGATAACTTCTTGATCTGCATTGATTAGCCATATGACCTACCCTATTGCATGTAAAGCATCTACCATTGAATGATTTGTTTACTTGCATATTTCTCATGAGACTTGTGTCCATACCTTTTGCAGTTAAAGCACTGTCCGAAGAAGGATGGATTAGTTTGATTCATTCTTTTTCTGCACTGATTAGCTTTGTGACCAAAGTGATTGCAGCTGTGGCAGTATCCATTGAAAGATGGATATCTTTGAGCATTGGGCTGTCTTACCGGAGGTCTTCTAGGCCTATTCCTTGGATTTTCTGATCCAAAATTCTTTTGACCAGATCCGGAGCTTTCTCCTTTCTCATATCCCAAACCGTACTTGTCATCTATCTTCTTTTGACTTCCAAGAAGTACTTCAAGTTGGGCAGAACTTATCTTGAATTTTTCTTTATATTCATTTGCTGTTTGAAGATCTCTTTTGAGAGAGACAATTTGATCCTCAAGTTTTTCTTCATTATCTTTGGCATCTTCAAGATCAGATTCAAGATGTCTAATAATCCTGTCCATCTGGTGGCATTCTTCTGATTTCTCTTTAAGAGATTGTCTTAGATTGTCTTCAGCTTTTCTTTTTTCTTCAATCTCTTGAGTAAACTTTATAGTTCCTGATTCCATTTCATGTCTTAACATAATGACTTCTTTTGATAACTTTTCACATAACTTGGTTTTCTCAGTCAATTCTTCATTTGTATTGCTTTCTTCAGTTTGGCTTGCCAATTGTTGGAGTAGCTCCTTTCTCTTTTTCATAGAGAGACTTAATTTGTCTTTTAGTTCTCTCATGAATTCATCAGCCTGTTTGAGTCTTTCCTTTAATTCATTGACTTCAGAATTTGACTGTTCAAGATCCTCAAGGGCAGTCTTGAGTTGCTCCCTTAAACCATATGCATCCATTTGAACTCCCAGATCTTCCTCAAGCTGTTAGGCTCTATTAGGAGGAACCTCGCTCTGATACCAATTGTTGATAACTGAGAGGGGGGGTGAATCAGTTATCCTAATTATTTCTTCTTTTGAACTTTCTTATTAATCAAAGCAGCATTAAATTAAACAAACAAACATTATCATGAAATGAGAAACACATGACACAGTATTTTTGATGTGGAAACCCAATTAAGGGAGAAAACCACGGGGTGATTAACCCAAAGATTATTCTCTGTTAGAAGAATAAGGAGTTACAAAAATGGCACTTGCCAATTAGGGCTCACTGCCCGAGCACACTGCTCACAAGAGGCACACTGCCTACAAAGAGACACACTGTCTACAAGGAATGTAATATAATACTTGAACTGATTGGAAGCATCTACATATGCTGGGGTTTAGTTCCGGTTAAGCTCAGTACACTGATCTGCTGCACTTCATCTTTCCTCTGTTCTTTATTCTGCTATCTTTTCACATACCGGATCTTTCTTACTACTTTTGCTCTGCTCTGTACTTGTTCACATACTCCATCACACAATCACACTTTTCACAACTAAATCCATCCTCTATATATATCCGCACAAGTAATTTCATCACCTTTCTAGTCGGCATCCGGAACAGTCTAGTTTCTTACAAACTCTGTTCTGTCGGTTGAATCCTTGCTCACCAAGCAATGCGGATCAAGCATATACTTGTAGATATCATTAATCATGTCGGCCAAACATGATTCATGCCTTCACAACCTTTACCATCAACAGTAACACATCCAGAAAATATTCTGATGCTCAGTCAGTCAGTTCTTTCTCTGTTTTCACTGTCTTTCAGGAATCCGGTACTCAGCTATTCATATCTTTTTCTTTGTCCATCACCGGAGGCTAAATCCTTGGAATATACTGCTCAAGGTAGTCCTCTTGACTTCCCCAAATCCGCACTGCACCAAGACATTTCCTCTTAGAGGTCCGGACCAATCTGTCGGACCTTGCCACATGCTCTGTTCTTGTTCACCGGACCACAACAGTTCTTCATTCTGACTTCCGGTAGAGGCACACCATGACTTGCAGATAAGTGGGATGACCTTTGTTGCCATCAATGACAACAACCATGAATCCATATAGTGTCTCTTGCCAACATGTTGAAACTTTATGAGGGTGATGCAGAGGCATGGAGGATTCACCCAAAACTCACAAACTTTCACTATGCTTTGATGAGAGCAGCAAATAAGGTAAAAATGACACAATTTTTAGAATACAACTCAAAACGATGATCTAAAAACTGATTTGGATACCCATTACCCTCTTACACAACATATCTCACATGAAACATAGGTTGTTTTTGAAAGTATGCTTTAAAAATGAAATATTATAGAGATGGGGACCCTAGTAGATTGCAGACCTGCCCTCACCAAAAATGGCATAACTCACTTGATTTTTAATTAAAATTGCCCAAACAAAAAGAATATGAAACTAGACTCATATCCCCATCGTTTCCCATTGGTTTCAGACTTGTACTTGATCTTTAAAATCTGTACCATTCCAAACAAGATGACAGTTATAGTAAACAAAACTGGAAGTGTCCATCACTAAATTCATCATAACTTTTACACAACATAATAAACATTGATGCAACCAACGACACAAGAAAGAAGACTCCAAGAGATTTCTAAAAATATAATTTTATGCCATTTGAGATTCTATATAGGGCCGTACCAGCCTCGGGAACAGCAAAAACTAGTTAAAAAAATACAGAAAATTAAACTTTTTTTCATTTCTCTTCTCTAAATTTCATCTCTCCTTCATCTCTCGTTCCTCTCTCTCTCTTACACAAATTTCAAGGCATAAATATTGTCTTTACATCCATGTTTCTTTTTCCATCACTCCACTCTCTTTTACATGCAAAAAGAAGAGGCTAAAAATAGCCTAACCACTAACACTACTCAACTTAGAAAGTACTAAACTTGAGCAAACTTAAAGCTTCACTACCTAATGACCTCTAAATACATAAGAGTGGTCTTACATAGACCTTTGTTACAACAATAATTAAATAAAACTCCTCAAATGTGAGAAACTACATATTAAACTCCCTATGACCCTTCATATTCCTCTTTTGTTTGCCCTTTTTTTGCATTTTTTTGCAATATTGACAATTTTTACAATTTTTGCAATCCTTTACCAAATAACTTCAAATCCTACTAGAACCTAATCAAATGCCTCTAATACATTTTCAATGACCTTATTAAATCATTAAAATACCAAAATTAGATTAAAACCAAAATTTGCCTCATGGAGGCTTAAAGCTAGCAAGGTGCTCCTGCACCATACTCCCGGAGAAAATAAAATTCAAGTCCTCTTGAATGTAAGTCAACTCTTTCTTCCTAGTTCTCCAATTCTTCTGCAATATGTTCTTCATCATTGCAACTGTCCCTGGGTCCTTCTTCTTCTTCTTTTTCTTATGCCATCTCTTAGTCAGCATTCTCTCAACTTCTAGGCTCCAAAATTCTATTTCTTGTGTATATACCTTAGTAATATCACCTGTCTTCACTGGCAACATATTCATCTGAAAAGGAAATCATTTCCTCAAGTGTTTTGGCAACATATTCTTCACCATCATCTTCATACATTGTAGGCACTTCTTCTTGTTCTTTATAACCTGCACATACATAATCCAATGAAATATTAGAAATAAAATATTGAGACCTTGTGGTCTCCTCCTTGCTTCCCAGCACCATGCACTCTACTTCAAACTTGTCCTCCAAGGGTTTCTTTTGATGAACAACATCTTCTAATTCCTCCATCATAGTTATTAATTGCTTAGGAATTTCATATACAAAGTAGTATTCCTCTTTGTCCAAACTTGTCATCTCCTTCCAAAGGATTTGATCAATCTCTTGCTGCTACACTTCAGGGCTACATTCAATTTGTCCTATTGCTGCAACTTCCTCTTCCATAACTATTATTTGCTTTCTTCTTTGAACTATCTTCTTAATAGGCCATGATACCTTCTTTTTGATTGTCAAGAACCAACTCAGTGCTCTTTTGAGCAACTGCTCCATCTCATCTTCCATCCTTCTGCTCATCTCTTCCATAGCTTGTCTCAGTTCTCTTATCTCTTTCTCAACCTCTATTTGTCTCATCTTTTCCTCTTTCCTCTCGCTATCTTTTTCTTCTTTCTTCTTCTTTTGTGAACCTCCAGCCTGCAAGTACCTTCTAAACAAATCCATCTTTCCTCAAGCAAGTCTCTTTCACCTTGCTTCTTCTTTGCCTTTGCCTCACCTAGTTCTTTTCTCTTTTCCTCTACCTAGTCTTTTGGCAACCAGGTTCTCTCTTCAACCTATACAAACACACAAATACAAACCAAACTCTCTCTTGCCCAGACCTTCTGAGCTCTGATACCAATTTGATGCAGAGGCATGGAGGATTCACCCAAAACTCACAAACTTTCACTATGCTTTGATGAGAGCAGCAAATAAGGTAAAAATGACATAATTTTTAGAATACAACTCAAAGCCATGATATAAAAATTGATTTGGATACCCATTACCATCTTACACAACATATCTCACATGCAACATAGGTTGTTTTTGAAAGTATGCTTTAAAAATGGACTGTTATAGAGATGGGGACCCTAGTAGATTGCAGACCTGCCCTCACCAAAAATGACATAACTCACTTGATTTTTAATAAAAATTACCCAAACAAAAATAATATGAAACTAGACTCATATCCCCATCTTTTCCCATTAGTTTCAGACTTGTACTTAATCTTTAAAATCCGTACCATTCCAAACAAGATGACAGTTACAATAAACAAAACTAGAAGTGTCCATCACTAAATTCATCATAACTTTCACACAATATAATAAAAATTGATGCAACCAACGGCACAAGAAAAAAGACTCCAAGAGATTTCTAGAAAATATAATTTTATGCCATTTGAGATTCTGTATAGGGCCGTACCAGCCTCGGGAACAGTGAAAAATAGTAAAAAAAATACAGAAAATTAAACTTTTTTTTCATTTCTCTTCTCTAAATTTCATCTCTCCTTCATCTCTCCTTCCTCTCTCTCTCTTGCATGAATTTCAAGGCATAAATATTATCTTTACATCCATGTTTCTTTTTCCATCACTCCACTCTCTTTTACATGCAAAAAGAAGAGGCTAAAAATAGCCAAACCACTAACACTACTCAACTTAGAAAGTACTAAACTTGAGCAAACTTAAAGCTTCACTACCTAATGACCTCTAAATACATAAGAGTGGTCTTAAATAGACCTTTATTACAATAATAATTAAATAAAACTCCTCAAATGTGAGAAACTACATATTAAACTCCCTATGACCCTTCATATTCCTCTTTTGTTTGCCCTTTTTTTGCATTTTTTTGCAATATTGACAATTTTTACAATTTTTGCAATCCTTTACCAAATAACTTCAAATCCTACTAGAACCTAATCAAATGCCTCTAATACATTTTCAATGACCTTATTACATCATTAAAATACCAAAATTAGATTAAAACCAAAATTTGCCTCATGGAGGCTTAAAGCTAGCAAGGTGCTCCTGCACCAGAGGCCCATACAAATCAGGTTCCCTCTTGTGATCTGAAACTGTAACTACTTTCTTGAAAGATGAAGTAGGAATCTTTGGCTTTTGCACTCCCATTGACAATAATTGAGCCACACCTTTATCCACATCTTTTTTTAGCGACATTTGGTGTGCACTTACTGATTGTGGACTCTTTGCACATAAACCCCGTAGCTCATATTTTTTATCCTCAGAGTAGAAGCGCATGAATAGTTCTTGGAAATTCATCTCAATTGTGCCCAAGGTAGTAAGCCATTGAACTCCCAAAATAATGTCTGCTCTAGCCATGGGTATAGCAAACATAGGGCTATCTATCATGTAGTCTCCCATGGTGAGTTTATTACTATGGCATTTCCCTGAACAATTGATTGTACCACCATCTACAATCATAACCTAGAATTTGGGGGTAGGGTAGACAAAATAATTTAACTTTGCTGCTAGTTGCTTGTTGATGAAGTTATGTGTACTCCCCGAGTCAATCAATATTGTGACTATTTATTTTTTAAGGAAACCCCTTACCTTGAGTGTTTGTGGGTTATTAATACCTGATAGTACATGACAAGAGATACTTGGTTGGACATCTTTAGAGTCCTCTACCACCACCACTGGATCTTCTTCATCCTTATCTTTATCATAGGTAGCCTCAATAGAGAACAATTTCTTCTCATCACATTTATGTCCTTTATGATATTTTCCATCATAGTTGAAACATAACCCTTTGGCCTTTTTATCTTCCAATTGTTGAGGTGTCAACATAATAGGATGAGTAAATGATGATGCAAGAGCCTTGTCAACTTTGTTACTAGGTAATTCCTCCCTTCTATTAGCCAAAAAATTTTCCTTCACTTGTCTCGCCATAATCATTGCTTCAGAGATAGAATTTGGACAAAACATACATACCTCATGTTGAATGTGATCCTTGAGACTACCCAAGAATAAATCCTTCAAGTTCTCCTCTGTAATTGTATCCACTCTTAAGGATAGATTTTGGAATTGCTGAATATAATCCTTAACTGATCTTGTTTGTTGAAGTTTAGCTAGTTGGCTAAAGAAGTTGTCTGTCACACTATTGTTATATTGTGCTTGTAGTTCTTCTGTAAAAATTGACCATGAGATGGTGAGACCATTTTTCCTCCGATGAGTACAAAGCCAATGATACCAAATGAATTTATCTGGTTCTAGATATAGGGAAGCCATCATGACCTTTTGTCCATATGGGATTTGATGTACTTTAAAAAAATTCTCCATTTGGTTTATCCATGTTAGAGGATCCTTACCATCAAACTTGTGCATATACACCTTTGGAAACAAATTCCTAGATCCAATAGGAGTATTAAAATTTGTGTCATTATTAGCCGGCTTGAAGGTTTCACCTTGGTTGCTTGAGAACTCCTATCTTGGTTCATTCATATAGGTGCTTAACATGCTTCGTATATCTGATATATCTCCTCTTAGGTCACACATATCCCTCTTAATTGAGGAAACCTCTTCCTTGACCTTACTTATTTCCTCATTGGGATTACTATCCTCTATTGTTTCCCCATCCTTATCAGAGGATTTCCTTGGTGTGGCAGCATTCTTTTTGCCTCTTGTTGCAGGCCCCGTCATGATGGAAACCAATATTTTTGAAATAAATCACACAAATGAAATGTAAATTCTCTAAAAAATTTACTATAACTTACTAGGGCCAAGATACCACTTACCTAGAAAAAACTCCAAAAAATTACTAAATTTGCAGCCTTGAGAGCGAATTTGTTGGAAACCCTACTTTTGCAATAACTTGCTTATTTTTTATTCAATTTCACTAAATTTTGGACTGTAGTCTCCTATATTATGTCTTCAAAAACCCAATACAAATTATTGTCCAATTCGGTAGGATGTGAGAGATATGTAGATCTCAAATAAATTGTGTAGAAATCGTAATTCTGCAATAATTTACTCAAATCTACCCAATCCCTTTGAAATCTGGACTGTAGATTCTTTAATATGGTCTTCAAAAACCCTTTAAAAATCTTTAAAAATAATTTTAAAATCTAAAAGTTATGCTCTTCGCAAAATTGCCTCCAATATTGAGAAAAAATCTTGCCTCTACGGTGCCAAGATCATGCTCTGATACCACTTGTAATGAAATAACTTGCACAATGGAAGAAGATGATATGAAATATTCTACAAATACTTGATAATAACTGAGAATAATAGGCCACTTTGAGGGGTAACCTCCAAATATCTCCAATGAGAACACACTTCACAATATGATGAAATAAGACTCGTATCCTCCTATATATACCTAATTATGCTTAGGATGAATAGACACACCCCTATATAACACCTAGTCTGACCTATATAACTAAATAATAATATAATAATGATAACATGACTTAATTAGGAGTTAAGAAAGCCACAAGCTGACTATTCATAATCATATATACACCAATATTAAGGGCGTAGCAACAACACCAATTAGGCACATACTTGCAATAAAGCTTGCTACTACTATACCTTTGAATTATTGCATTCAAGATCAAATTTGTGTTTCTTGATCAACTATATGTGACTGGATGGTTTTTTGCCAGTCTGGGTCTAAATAATATTGTAAATATAGATGGTTTAACTGTCAAATAGTCATTTGTATTTACATTTTATTTTTAGCATGTTTTAATATTGATTGGATCCACTCATTATCAGCCAAATTGGCTTGATCGAACTTGCTTGCAATCTACTAGTGGATTTGTGCATACTTGTCCACTGAAGATGTGTTGATTTGGTCAGCTAAGCTACCTATATACTCTAGTTGGCAATGCCACCTATTTACTTTCCCAACATTACTTTCAACTAATTAGTGTTTCCAAACACCATATGCTCTCACCTTTCACACATTAGGATCTGGGTGATCAGAAAGTGCGAGGATTTGCATTTGCATCTTGTAATATTGTAAATTTTTTTTAAAAAATAGTTGGGACATTACATTCCTCCCTGAGGCAATGGATCGAATTCATGCAATTTGATAATGAGAGGATCAAGTATTTTAATTTAAATGAGAAGCAAGGTTATTGGCATCAAAGAATCATCAAAAGTATTGATTTGGCTGATCTACAAGATTATTCATGAGCTTTGCAATAGCTTTGATCTAGATGAAGATACTGCCTCTAGGAGAGAACTACATAAATATCTAAGAAAAAATAGATGTAATTGAAGGCATCTTGGTGCTTTTGATGGTGTCTATGGAAGAAAAATAAGATAAAAAAGTAGTCATCTTGGGAAAAATATATAGACAAGTACTTGATGGTGGAGTAGATAGAAATTTAAATGACGACATATCTTAAAAAATTACTTTTCATTGGACCTCAGTGAAAGAAGGACTAAAGGTAGTGCATGTGAACAACAATTTAAGTCTCTTGATACTGGTGAGAAGATTGGATTACCGTGTCAAGATAGTGGCATCAAAGGTTTTTGGTTTAGATGGACAATAATAAAAAAGGTTCCTCATCAAATTAAGGTTTGGTACAAAGATGTGATGAATGAAGATAGGAGTGGCAATCTAGAGGTTAGCTTCATATGTTTTTTAATTATTACAAATTTTCTTTTGAGGAGAAGAATTATTATGGGCATGTAGATCCTTATTCCATTTTAATTGTTGGGGTCAATGGTCTACCCTACTATGGTAGGGATTTGAATTTGGATGCTTCTAAAAAGCCCCATTAACATTACACCATAGTTCCTTTTAAGACTCTTCATCTGTAATTCTTGGATAGGCTTATGAATAGCCTTTGATATGGAGTAAATAGTCTTAGGCCACGTTCATGGGATTTTAAGTCTACCTACCAAATGCATATGGATATGGATAATATTATGTGTTATGTCAAATTATTTTTGTTGTTTAGGGTTTAAAGGTCTCTAGCTTGGGATAAGTGTGAATTGGATATTATACTACAATTATAATGCATTTCTTTGTTTGAATGTTCTTTGGAGAGAGAGGTGGTTCTATCAATATGTACATTTGAAGGCAACATGTCTTTGGTATTTTTAAACTACATGCATTTTTAGTTATATGAATTGGGTATTTTACAATAACTTTCATCTTTTTAGGTTTTAAGTTATTCTAGCTTGTGAAATGAAAATTGAATTGCTTTTGTTTTGGGTTTATTTTGTTTGAAAGTCAATGCCATTTAGTTAGCATACAAAATAAGATTCCCATAACATTAGAGTTGCATTTTTTTTCTTTGTATCTTGCATGTGTTATAGTATTAAGATTGATCGAACATAAGGATTTTATTGATTTCGAGTTGGTGAGTGGTTTTAATGCTAAAACTAGACACCCAAGTTGAAAGTTTAGTTGGAGAGAAATCCTCCCATGTCATAATATTTATTTTTCTATTATGTATTTTCATTGATGTGGGTATTCAAATTTCAAAAGGTTATGGAGATACATGGATCATGATAGTTTTGAAGGACTTTTACTCCTTTCTTCCCATTTTGTTGCAAAAATCTACTATGATTTCTTTTGTTCATTGATTTTAAAGTTTTTTTATAGTTCATATTTTAAGGATGTGTTGCATTAGGTAAAGTTGGCTCATGATAGTTTTGAAAGAATGCTATACTATTGTGTTGCTACTTCAATGATTTCATGTATGCTTTATAGAACTTGGATATTATTGCAGTGTGGCTAAGGAGGGTATGATAGTTTTGAAGGGATGTTATAGTACAATGTTGGTATAAGATTTGTTTATGACATCATTGATCATTGATATAGGGATTTGAGTCTCAAGGGTTTTTATATACTACAAATTTTTAAGGATATAGTGCATGAGAATTGATTGACTATGGTGCATTCTTTCACATGACTCCCCATAGGAATGGTTTGTTGAATATTAGAGATTTGATGGTGGAAGGTTATACATAATACATGGTTCTTCTCTCAAGATTGTTGGTCATGGTAGTCATGCTTGTGTGGGAAAATGAGAGAACTAAATCCCTCTCTTGTGTTTTGCACATTCTTGGTTTGGTGAAGAAATTGCTATCTATGAATGAGATGAATGATATGGGTGTGCATGTGGTCTTCAACTTGAAGATACTTGTAAAGATTGTATGACAAGACATAGTTTTGGCTAAGGGAGTTCATTCTAGAACTATGTTTCATTTGGATACAAAACCATTGAGTGCAATAATTCTATAATTCCCATTTCTAAGAACCAAAACAAACTACATATTAAATTTCATCCTAATTGTTTGGCACCCCTCATTATTAATATAGGTGCTTTTGGTTTATCTACTGCTCAAGGAAAATTGGTGAAAGATCAAATTAATATTATGCATTTGTGTTTTTATTATTGTTGATTATTGATTTAGTGATACAAGAGTTAGTTACATAATGTTTTAAACTTTAAATATCTCAAATGTTATACTTTTCATATTTTCCTTTTCTACCTATGTATGCTATCCATTATCATATCTCCCACCTTAGGTTACCTTACTTTTTTGTCCATTCATGATCTTATCTTATATGGTTACCCTACATGTTGGTATTGATGTTGTTTACATATTACATGATATGTTCTATTGACCTTACACGATTCATCTTCACAAGCTATTGCTTGTGTTTTGATTAGAGGAAACTTTGGGGATATCTTATGACCCTTTATTTTACTATGCTTACATGCTTATATCTTGAAATATCTTACTTGATTATTACTTGATGTTATTTATATACATTTGTTACACTTTTATGTGTTTTACATAATGTTATCATGTTTCCCCTTACCTATAATTTCTTGTGTCCTTTGTATACAACCAATTGGAGGGAGAATATGTTATCGTAAAAGTTTCTCTATGAGTTGGACCACAGTGATGCATTTATGACACCATGATCATCTTCTCATATAAGATAGAGCTTCATTGTTGTTTCCAAATATAGTACACTTCCTCATAGTTAGAGACCTTATCTTTCAAGTTCTATAGAATTAGGTCTTATTCAACATAGTCAAAGTCATCTGGCACCTTATCTAATTGGTCAAAGTCCTTTACATTTGTCTACAAGTGATCAAAGTAATTTACACTTATTTGCATAGTCAAAATCTTATCACTTTTTATAACAGGTGAAATCTTACATCCTATGCCTTTTACTTTTTTAGACAAATTTAACAAGTTGTAACTAATTCTATTTCATTGTAATTATTTAATTAACCTAAATTAACCAATAAAAAATGTATTCTCCTTTATAATCACCTGTAGAAACAAATGTAATGCTTATTGCAAACAATTATAGCAATTCATTTATTTCCCAGTGTGAAATAATTTTATGGTGTACAAATTCTTGGGCTTGGAAAACCACAAGGAAAGCCTATCAACCAATAATGTGATATAATTTATTAAAATAATGGAAGGCTTTAAAATGACCCATGAAATTTGGTATCCAAATTAGAAGCTAAAACTAAATTAAAGTTTTGGTTTTCAATGTTACAATTAAGACATATCTTGCATCATGTCACTAACTATTCCTAGAAACATTAACAAATCTTAAAAAAAGAAGTACCATCAATTAAATATCTTTATTTTTAGCATTTATGATTTGGTGAAGAAAACACTGATCTCATTCTTGTTGTAGGGACATAGAATTTTAACATGCATCCCACTTAGAAGAAGTTACATAACAAGGTGGAACTGGAACTTATGGGTTAATTTGGGAAACTGTATTGCATAAAAGTTAAGTGTGAGTTAAGAATGACTCCTCATTGTTTAACACAAAGTCATGAATCAAAACCAATCTTTCTTAGATTAGTGAAATGGGTTCTATCAATCATGTGCAAATTGGTTACTAAATTACTAAAAATTGAGAAAATTAGACTAATATGTAGTAATAACTTTAAGAAAAGACCCCTAGATTTTTTTATAAAATCCTGGAGAATCCTAGTTAGGTGCATTAATTTTCCTAGAAAATATTTCCTTTTTTTGAAAAAAATATTAATTTTCCTGACAAATTTATGCACATGAATAGAATTTTTTATAAAATCCTAATGAATCCTAGCAAATAATAGACAAAAAACTAATTACAATGGCGAATCCTTCTTTTAAAATTTTACATGGTTGGTGCAATCCCCCATATATTCTTTTGTTTTTTGTAATGCTAAAGCAGGGGCTCAGGGGTGATAGCTATCGATGAGATCAAGGGGGCAGCACCCTCTTACGAGGGTCAAGGGGATAGAGCCCCCTTGTGGGGTCCAAGGACAGTGGGTCTAACATGCTCCTATTGTGATACGAGTAGGGTTGAGGGGCAGAGCCTCTCACCGCCAAGCACAAATCCATTACTGAGAAGGTATTGGAGCACACACAAATTAAATATTTTTTAAAATCATAATTTAAAAATAAAAACTAATGGAAGACTAAATCTACACCTTTTATTTTACTATTGATCGAATGTTTTTATTAAATTCTGGAGCACAAAAATCATGTGCCTTTTAAAAGACATGTTGAGCCCAAAATTGCTTTTGGGATGTGCAATTAGATTATGGTCATTATCATTGATCATAATCTAATCGCATAGACCAAAAGCAATGATAGTAGCAATAGGTTATGATCAAAGATCATTCTAGGGAGGGCTTCTAGGAGATAAGAGATGATATGCTCCCAATTAGGGGTGACCAAGAATCTGTCCAGTCTAACTTGAATCATATTATTCCCCTTCCTTTTGTTGGTCCAGGTGACAATTGTCCTTGGTGGTCCAAATCCATAATACCAATGTTGTTGAGGAAGTTTGCAAGGTCGGTCATGCTGTCAGAGTAGTCCATGATACCTCCCATCATCTCTAAAGGGTATAAGGGGGAGTTAAAACCACCTGCTAGCATCCACTGATCATTTTGTTTGCCTCCAATGTAAGAGGTTATATTTTCCCACAACTCCTTCTTGTCATTCCTCTGATTAGGGGCATATATATTGGCAATATTGCAAACTTTATTATGAGTAGAGACCTTGACACTCAAACTACTCTTAGAATGTGTGAGGCATTCCCCCTTAACCATATTCTTATTCAACATTGTAACAATGCCTCTAGAAGCTCTAGTAGAATCACTGATCTACAATAATCAACATTGGGCTAAAGACCTTTTGCAATAGATTGAAAGCTTTCCACTCTCATCTTGACCTCATGTAACAAAAGAATGTCAATTTTGTAATCAAAGATACAGTTCTTGACCAAGAACTATTTTTGGGGACTATTTAGTCCCCTAATATTCCATGAGATAATCCTGATTTACAGACCTTTCTGGAGGTAACCTCTAGAGTCCTTCGTCTACCCATCGCTACATCCTTATTGACTTCGCTCTGTCTAGTTTCTCTTTGGGAGGGTCTACTTGCCTTAGTATCCACCCCCACATCAATAGCCTTTTTCCCTGGGTTTCATCCTTTCTTCCTAGTTGTTTTCCATCCCTCCAATTCCTAGTCGTTACTCAACCTACTTGTTCCAGCTCTCATGGTCATGCTAAAAGGACTACCCCTCGGGGAAGAAATGCACATTAGCTTGTTCCCGGTCCCCCCATTGATCATTAGACTATTAATCTACTTGGAAACATGCCCCAACACAGAATCTGACTCAAACCCAATAGTCCTACCTTCCTTTTATTTAGAGTTGGGAACTGTAGTATGGGGGATCTCCCCTTCTTCCATATCTCCTTGAGGGGTAAGTGAGTTTTTCTACTTGTTGGAGACCCAACTGCTCTGGTCCTAGTTGTTCAACTGTTGCATGAGTCCTATTGATCCCCTCCTAAATATTATGTTTCATTGCATCCAGTGGCTCTTCTACAGTATGGTTCATGTCAGTGTCATCTTCCTTTGCTTCACCCCCTACTTGCTCTTTCTGAGGGGAACTAATAATGTTAAGGATATCCTCCGTAAAATGGTAGTCCTCTTCATCCCTCTTCTCATGAACCCCATTGTCAGCATAGTTCTTTTTTGGGGCTTTGCATTGGGTTATCAAATGTCCCTTTTTATTAAAGTTTTGATAGAACACTGCAACATTTTCATACTAAATGGACTAGGTCCATTGTCCATACTTAGACTCTAGGGTTATAGAGTTAGGCAGGGTTTTATGAATATCAACACTAACATAAAAATGAGCAAAAACTAACCTAGATTTAGCTTTTGTAGTGTTGTCTAGAGAAATAAAGTGCCCGAAGGTGTTAGCTATCTAGGTGAACACTTCTTCATCCCAGTAGTCCAATAGGAGCCCTGGTAATCTAACCCACACAAGAGTTTTCTTATTGAGGTTTGCAGCAGCATCAAAGCTTGGCCTCCACTTGTAGAGAGAAAGGTTGTGTTTGACATACATCCAAGGACCTCCCGCAAGAATAGAGGAAAGGTCCTCTTTGGTTGTTGATAAAATTAAAAAAACAATATTATAAAAACATAACATATTTAATACTTTTTGAAAAGATAATACTGAGGGGTACATATCTACAAGATATCATCTTTAGATGACTTTATTTGACCCCTAAAAACATGAGGTAAACTAGCATTTCTGTTAGCATGTGGATAGGAGCAAAGGAAGCTACATTATATAATTCACAAAGGGAGATTTGATCTAAGTTAGCCTAATATCTAATCCACTAGGCTTAGATTGAATCCCTATGCATTTTTCAATCCTAGCATGATTTTAAGTAAAAATTGTGGTTGGCCCACTAGTGAGACACATTATTGTGCTTTAGCCCATTTATTTTAATGTTAACATTGAGAACATTGGAGATGATTATGGTCATTATGCCCATGTTAAAAAACAAGAAATTTCTATTTACCTCAAGCTAGTTTGGCTCATTTAGAGAGTCATACACAATTAGGATATCAATAAGCCACAAGTGCTAGAAATCTTACAAGTTGTATGTACTAGAATTGCTTCATCTAGCTTCTTATTTAGTGCATCCACTTCCTCTATTCTTCTACCATTGATCCCAATTCTACCATTACCTCTTCCACCACCCATTTCTAACCCATAGCGTTACTCCCTACCTCCACTAGTGTTCCACCATATAGTCTCTATCCTTTCTCCACTTTCACCCTGTTTATGGCCTTCTTCCCAACTATGCACCCCTTCCAAGATACCCACATCCTTTATAATGTATTACACCCCTATCCCTCTTTCATCTACCACTACCCCACCTACCATATCTACCACCCCTATCACTTGTTCCATTCCTACTTCCACCACTCACTCCTCATTCCATATAACCATCCATGCATATACACACAATTCATTATAATTCCTCCATTCCTCTCTCCCAAGATATGGTTCATACTATTTTTCTATGTCATGTCATGAGTAATAATTTATTATAATGTGATCCATCCATCCATGTCCATGTCTTTATCCCTTACCTCACAACCTCATTACACCTCCTCTATTGTTTCACATACACCCAACACTACCCTTGTCTCTATTGCTACCTTCAATACAATATTACAAGAAATGACCAATTTTAAGAAGGAAGTAAATAACACTAAGAATGATTCTATTGCTTATAATGCACCACACCACAAACCATTAGAATTCAAGATGGTTACATATCCATTACTTGTTGGTTTTGTGGCTTCTAGATTTGAACTAGATATATAATAGAAAGGGAGACTCAAGTGTTCACATACAATTTTTCATGAATAAATGCATGTAGATTTTATATATTTTGATAAGATCTTATCCAAGTTGTTCTCATGAACTCTAAAGGAGTATGTCATCCAATGGTTTAATTATTTACATTTTGTTCCTTTTAGTGCTTCGATGATTTACCTACAACCTTATTAAAGCATTTCATATAAATATGGGTTGAAAATCAATGTGAATGGCTTGACTAGATGCACTCGATGAAGCCTATGAATAATTATGTCATTTGATTCCAATCTTTATCTGGTAAATTAAAACACCAATTTGATGAGATTGAGCTACAAATAATGTTTCTTTAGGGACTACTTCCAATTATTAATCTAATAAAGTGCATTTGAGTAGCTTTCCATGTTTTAAAGACATGTGAACAAATTTAAGGGTATATGCACCAAGATGGCGCACCAAAAATTGGCCATAAATCAATTTAAAGAAAAATATGATATAACACGAGTGTCTTATAGTGCGCTCGGGTTATTTCTTTATTAGAAACAAAGAAAACATCATCTTTTTTTAAATTTATAATGTGTGCGTGTTATAACATGCACATGTTATAACACACACACATTTTGTTTAAACTTGTGTTGGAATCCCACCCTTAGACTTGGATTTGTCTTGGATATATCTAAGCTAAAGGGTTGGGCATACATGTAAGGTGCCCAAAGATGTGTTTTCAAGAAAACATAGAAAATCAACTAAATCTCAAGCGTGCTCTCCATCAAGTTTACATATTTTGCAATGTTAATCTAAAAAACTATTAGGATGACTTTAGGTTTTTATTAGCTTTCTAACCATGTAATTTTTTCTAAAATTTGAAAACATTAAGGTTTCCATCTTCAATTTCTTTTTCTAGTATCTTTTTTTTTGTAGAAAACCAATGTCTAGAATTTTTGGTGTCACTTTTTACCCGTTCATCAAAATTTGAAACAAATTACATTTTTAGATTCTAGACTATACTCTATACACTTTGAAAAAAATTGATTTTTGATTAGTTTTCAAAAAAATTAGGTGGGAGCATGCTCAAATTTTCATTTTTCAAGATGTGTCCACTTTGAAAATTCATTAAAAAATCATATTTTCATTAAAAAATTAGCAAAAAAATTAGCCATAAACTACATGATGTTAGCTAATTTTCCACCAAAGTGATTTATGAAATGCTTAACAAATTCAACATTTTAGGGGGAGGACACTAGACACTATGTTATATTTTTCTAACAAAAATAGGAGCACTTTGTGTGCTCCCCCTTGTGATGCAGGAAAAACTACACCTCAACTGAACATATCAATCAAGGGAGCTTTCCAATAACATTACATTAGGGTTCTATTAGCTAATTTTTTACACAAAATCTATCTCTATAGAACCACTTTATGTTTCTAATTACAATGCTAGGAAATGATTGACAATGAATAACAGTAAATAGAATTTTGAAAAATAAAGTACATAAATGAAATGACATAATTATAAGGAACCTAGTACCAGACAGACAACCTCACTATCCAAGATGAAGGCATGCCACGTATACATTTGTGTGCCACGCTTTAGTTTGTACAATGTAGACACAATACAGATTCCTGATCTTGATCCTCATGCCAGTCTTTTTAGTCCCTCCCACCATCAAGCTTCCTGATGGAAATTGTAAATTCATAGATGAAAGAGAGAAGGGTTGGGCTGTATAGAAGTTTGCCTCAATCAAAACCCCATTTTTGGTGTTCCCACCTCAACGACAACTAGATTGATTGATTGATAAAAAGTGTGTACTCTAATTCTAAGTGCGTCTAGAATTGTTTGAGTAGTGACAAGCAACATTGATAAGATATGTAAATGACATACAATTTAATCTATTTAATGAAATAACATGCAATGATTACAATCAAACATTGAGTGAAAGAGAAAATGGAGTGAGTAGGAATGAGGGTATGAGTGCTGGTTTTGATAGAGATTCGCTAGTGTGTGAGTTTGATCTTTATTTTGGAAGAGCTTCGCTATGAAAAGAATTTGATTGCTTTTTCAATGGCAAATCTACTTGCTTAGATAGAGAGGGAAAAGGCAAAAAGAAGTCATTTGGGCATGGATAAGGATCAAGAAAATCTCAGCGAATTGAACAAGTAAAAAGACAACTTCTAAAATGATTGCAAGATTGATAGAGGCTTTCGGGATGTCAGCGCATGGCGCAGATGTCTGCGCTAAGTGCTAGTCTTTTCAATTCCAATTCTTGAAAGGTCTAGTCAACTTGGGACAGAGCCAAGATTTAGGCACTTTTATGGTTTTTGAATACATCAAGCAAAAAGGGTCAAAATAGTGCAAAGGCATATCTTGTGGGTAGAGGGTAAGGCTAAGGCTGGAAATGATCCTAAAACATACTAGGAGAGTGGAAACTAAAGTGAGTGTCAAACATAGTGTGATATTATGGGCAAGCATAATTTACAATGCTACACCCCTATTTGAACCTCTTATTCTCCACCATTTAAAAAAAAAAGTAGTTTAGAAACTAGATTTTGAGCACTTCGAATCTTTTTCTTGTCACATCTTCTAATTTTGAGTGTGGCTATCTTCAATTTCTTATCCAAGATTAGTTTTTACTAATTTTAGAAAAAGTGGTCACTTTTGACCCCCTTTTGGTTCCCCATTTCCATGCACATACCCTTAAGAAATCTTATTTACAATATCTCAGCATAAAACATTCTTAAATATGGCTCTTCATCTTAGTCTTCTTACCCTTGTAAGTTTAAAAATATAAATACTTTTTTGAAGGGTGATGACAAAAAGAAGAAAAAATTAATTAAGTTGTTAATACTTCCACGTTTCCTTCCTTCAAACAAAATGCTCCTAGGAATTTCATGAATCTACAAGAATCTTTGATTGATGTTCTTCAAAGCTTTTTGAGTGCTAATATGATCACTCTTCATACACTATGTCCATTGAATCCAAACAAACCACTTCTTAGAACCTATAATGATAGAGTATTTTGTAGCTTCCACAGAGTTAAGAGCCATACCACATAAGAATTCATGGGTCTCAAACATAAGGTACAATATTTTATAGAAAACAATAGGATACATGTGGAAGCCGATAAGGACATGGTGCAGTGGTCAAGTCACATGGTTGTTGTGGTGGCCAAAAGGTTCAAACCCTTGTTGGGCTAAAGAGCTCGCAAGCCTTGTGCCTTCATTGGATTGACATGCTTGTAGGATATGTTCCTTCACTAGGTTGTTGTGCTCGTAGGATGTGGGCCTTCTCTAGGTCAACGAGCTCATGAATTTGAACAAAGGTGATAATGCCTTAGGGACCAAGACCCCTCAGTAGTGGTCTCGGTGATAAAGCCATGGGAAGAGATACCCCATAAGGCTAAAAACTTGAGTAACCCTCATAAAAAAATAGGATATACATCTGGAAGGTGTCACTAACAATGGAAATCCTTTGATTGCACCCGCTAATAGGTAATTGAGCATCAACAACAATCATTTTCTAGATCATACAAATAACATTGAATCACATGATAACATTATTGTGGATAATATGCATAAGGATAGTATTATTATGGATGATATTCATGTTGATTTTAATAATAAATCGTATACGCATGATTTTTTGGGAGTGATTGACACTAATGCTACATCTTCTCCTCCTCCTCCAATTGCATTTGGTGATGCAAAGATATAACAAAATAAGCACTATGGTCCATTGTATGTTGTTGGAAAGATAAAGGATGTCCTCATTAATGATATACTCATATATCACATAAATCAATACAATATATGCATGGAATATATTTTGGTAATAAATCATATGGAACCAACATCTTATGCACATTCTGACATATCCTCAAAGATGACTAATGGGTTATTGATTTGTACTTTTGGTTACATCATGCTACCAATCAAAATTGGACACAAATAAGTGCTTGTGCTATGCCATGTCATAGCTACTTCTGACATGTTTTCTATTTCACTTGGTAGATAATGGTTGGAACATTTACAAGCTATACCTTCCATTATACACCAATGTGCCAAATTCAACCATGAAGCTAGAGTTATCAAGATCAAATAGATGCATACCAACCCCTTGCCAAGTTGATCCAATTTTGTTTGGACATATACATTACCACTCCCAAGGAATCTCCATATCATAGTGAACGAGATCTTTGTGATATACATCAAATCAAATTTTATGAGCAACAAATAGAAAGAAGCAAAAGGAGATGGGTAGAAAATCTAACTTCTTAAAAACCTAAAGAGACTAAAACTGAAAATCAAATAATGATGAAGCAAAAGGGAGTGGATGCATTTTCCAAGGATCATAATGAGAGATCTAAATTATTCATGAACAAAAGAAAGAAAGAAAAGTCAATTTCAAAGTGATATAAAAACTTGAGTTTTGTGCTAAAAGGACTACTTGGATAATAAAGAAAAGTGTTGTGGTGCACTAAATGTAAATCTTTCTTCCATAATCAGGCAAAGAAACATGAAATTTGGGTGAAGAAAGACATGCCTAATGTGGTACCAATTGATAATGTGTTTGTGTCAAGCACAAAGGATTGCCACAAGAAATGCATACAATTGAAAAGGCAAGCCAAGAAGAACAGGAGGCAAGAACAAAGAAAAATATGATGATACATGTTGGGATGTTGATGATCTTGTAGATGAGGATGATCCTCCCATGTTTGTTTAATGATACATGAGCATCTTATCTACTTATATAACTATATTCCTTGTTTTCATTTTATATTTTTTCTTCTTGCTTTACACTTTTGGCCTTTTGATTATGCCTTGTTTCTTTTTTACACACTCATTTCACCTTTTATATATTGTTTTATACTTTCCTTTCACAACTCTGGGGGCATTGTACTTCCTTGACTTGTTGATTTAGATTTATACTTGTCATTTTTGCCTATTATTTCTACATACCTTCTTATGTTTGCTAGTTTGTTTTTCTATTTTTCATCGTTTCCTACTTTATGGTTGTTATATAGATCTTGATGTCTATTTTTTTACTTATGTTTTTCATATCTATATATACTTATGATGCCTACACTCATCATATTTTCAATGCTTGATTTACATGCTTATGCCATCCTCACACTTATGATCATTCATATTAGATTTCTTGAGTCTACTTATTGCTTGCATCCTTATTTTACCATAATGTGCTTTCAATTCCATATTATCCTATTATATTGGGGGGAATCATGCTTTGCCACATACTATATTACACTCACATCGTCATATCATGCTTGTAGAGCTATCCTATTAGATTAGGGAGCACCTTTCATTCCTCATTCTCTATTGGCTACCATTGCCTTATCATGAGTTATCCCATTACATTAGGATGCATTATGCATTCCCCATTTCACCTCATGCTTACATGAATATGTTCATAGAGCTATCCTACCAGATTGAGGGCATCATGCCATCTCATATCCTCTTATGTGTGCTTGAAGGTATTATCATGTTCTAAGAGCCACATTGGGGAAACTATGCCTCCCCATACCACTTACATTTTTTCCCTAGGACTATCATTGGATGGACAATATCATAGCATGTGAGTGCATAAAGGAGTATTTAATATTAGGTAAATAGATAGATATAACACTAGGTATTAGGAGTAGAGAGGGTTATTATATTAATATTTGTTTTCTAGGTATTGGGGGTAAGAGTGTGGAATGGGTTGGGAGTTGGGTCTAAGGGATAGAAATTTGGGAAAAAAAATATTTCTCTTTATTTTTGGCTTTCGTGCAGCTAAAAAAAGGAATTGGTTGTGTTATTTATATAGGGATTGCATAGGAATTTGTTTAGTCTTAAGTTTTTGAAAATGATGAAGGTGTTTGTACACCATACAAGAAATACACTTTTGATTCAAAAAGAGGGATTTGGCATATTTAAACCTTGTAGGATAATATGTAAGGTAAATGGGAAATGACTCTTCATGTGATTATCCACTACTTGAGGACCATCTCATACATCAAATTTGTGTCTCACTTGGCAATGATTTTAGAAAAAACTTTACCCTTTTCACCATTTTCATTTTTAAGAGGTTAATAGATACCTTATTTAAATAATTGCAACATGATAACATTTTTTTTATAAATTTTATGGGTAGACATGAAATGGGCAAACACTTATATTTCTAGTTTCTTGTGGTTTATCCTATGCCTAAGTATTATTTTATTTTCTTGATCCAAACATGTAAAGGAAGTGAAATATGACCATGTATTCACATCAAATAGTTATTTTTAAAATTATTTTTTCCATTCTAGAGATTAATGCTAAATTATTATAGTATAAAACCATTTTTAATGTATTTTATTTTCATAACCTCGTATGAAAATTCATTCAAGACTTTTCATTTAGAGATGGGTGTGATAGTTGTGAAAATAAAATGTTCAATTGCACATATAAGGAGTATAAATAAATAAGGGTATAAAAATATCTTTAAAAACATACACACATAAGATACATGGTAAAAAGAGGGAATATTTTAATAGGAATTATGTAGTAGCAGGGAGATAAAAATTCAAGATGTAAGGGTAGAAATGAAATAAAGTGTATTAAATATGATTCTAGAATCATAGGACATATAGGATAAGTATACTAGGTGAAACTCTTAGGCATTGTGCCTCTAGGATCATTTTCACCTTACCTTTTGCCCATACTAGGGGTAACCTTATACCTTGATGTTTATCTCCATCCCATGTGCTTATCATGCTTATCATTCAAGATATGTTGTTTCTTGTTACGTGATACACTCATGGTGTTAAAATTACTTTACATGATTGATATGCTTACATGCTTAGCTTGAATTTGTCATGTGCTATTTTCCATCTCCTCCAATTCCTTGTATCCAATTATAGGGGCATATCTTGTTGTTAACACTCCTTTGTTGATCTTGTAGCCAATTACATGTCTCAATATATAGACCCATTACCATGACTAGATGGAACATGACTACATGACTTGAGAATGCATAATATTCCATATTTTGATCACATGACATGCTGGTGCTTGATATGCCACACCACTTTCCATATAAGCAAAATTTCCTAACCCTACCACTTTTTCAATTTTTGATATCATAAAAGCAAATTTGTAATTCAAGTGGTTATTATACATGAGATAGATGCTACTCATTGTAAGGGTAAAATGGTGATCAATCAAATGAATTAAATAAGACCCAAACATCAACAGAATAGTGAAACAAGAAGGATTCAATAAACAAAGCAATGAACAAACACAGTGCAAACCTCTCCTGTTTCGAAACTTCTGTTGTTCGCCTATCACAAATCGTCCTTTTGCAGATGAGATGAGCCCTCAGAGAGTGCAATCTTTTTAGCTATTTTTAGGAAGTCGATGGTGAATGGCTATGGTGATATGCAATGAAGATGAGCTCCAATGCAAGTATGTGATCTCAAGCTTGTAGATGACAAAAGGGTGCCAAAGGCGCGCTGGTGATATTTCTGCAGAGTAACGATGTCAAAAGCCTGGATGATTAGAATGGAAGGATGAAGCTTCATTTATAGACTCAGAAGAATGAGAATCAACGGTTGAGAGGAGATATGAAGATCAATGGCTGAGAATGGTTGAGGAATGTGCAACCAGTAGAAATGTGACAAGTGTCCCAGCTCCATCATGAAAGAGGGGATGTGACAAAACTGATTGGAGAGTTAACTCCATTGACTGATCAGTTAACAAACTTGATTGATCAGTTAGAAGAGTGGATTATGGGATTGATTGAATTGATTGACCAGTGAACTGGGTTGATTGAGGAGTCAACAGAATAGATTGACCAGTGAACTCAAATGACTAATTAGTTAACAGATTTGATTGATTAGTTAACTAACTTCTAATTTTGAGAAGAAATAGGCCATGTGGGTGAGAGAAAAATAGGTAATTAAATATTAAATATATTTAATTACATATGCAACCTGATGAGGTGGACAAGGTGAGGTGGAAAAGGTGAGGTGTAAAGATGAGGTGGATTTTTGAATTTAGAACTTAGGATAGAGGAATTTGGATTAATTAAATAATTTATGATTATTTAATTGTGTAGGACATTTAGAAGAATTTTAATTAAATAAATTAAATTTATTTAATTATGGAACAGTGAATCGATTAAATAAATTGGAAATATTTATTTAATTGATAGAAGAATGGAATAAATATTTAGAATATTTATTTAGGATGAATCATGTCATTTTTAGGCGTATACATTTTGCCCCTCTTTGATGCAATGCAGTTTACAACATTGCTTCAAAGAAATCAATAGTCTGGATGATGATACATGCCCTAGTTTGCTCCTGGTATAGGCTTACTGACGATAGGATGCCCCATCGGGAGATTGGACGAGAAGAAGGCAGAAGACGTGAGACAGACAATCTCACGATGAAGAAGGTTAAGTTTGAAGAAAATGGGTGAAGAAAGAGCCGAATGATATGCGATGCAAGATGGAATGATGACACACACAAGCAAGCAAGTATGCACAAATGACACAAGAACAAACAAGGTATTGCCCCTATCAAGCGGTAAACCAATGATATACTGATAACGATATACGACAGTGTTGTCATGGCGGGGAACGATATATCCCTAGACCAACACGAAGGATAGTGTCTGGTTTCAAGAAATGAAGCATGTCGTGTAAGACGCATGTGTTGGTCTGATTTCGACAATGCAACATCCTGTATAAGACAATTGATTGATTAACTGATCGAGTTGGTTTACGACCAGACAAGGATCAAGACCACTGATTGTGATTGGATCATTTGTGCAAGATTGACTTGACTTGATTGGTATGGATTAAGGATGGACCTTGCATTTGGATCATTGCTCAGACTGGACAAGGATGAAAGATCTGATGATAGATAGAAATCTGATTGATAGAAGAAAGACTCGATAGAAGGACTCGCAAGCTTTTGTAAACATTGATACTCTGCATTGTTGGATCTTTATTGCATGGGGTATGGTATGGATGTATAGATGGATATAGGATGGATGCTTGGCTATTGGAGTGCTTTATTTCATCATTGGGCATTTTTTTTTGTGGTACTTTTCTGAAATGTTGTAAGTGAATACAAGCATCTAGGTATAATTGAACCGAGATGACCTGAGTATCGCTTACATGGATTGTGATTTAGCAAGTTAATACAAGCATCTAGTCAAAATTGAATCTAGATTACCTGAGTACCTCTTGCGTTTCAACAAGCAAGGATTGCCCCCGTTCATGTTAGACCTTTGATGTCCTCGATGATCTTTTGCCGATCACGTCCTAAGACAAGGCTTCACATTACTAAAGTTTAATCCCCAAATAGCAAACAAAGAAAATAATCATGCCCCCATCATAGCATCTCTAGCTTTTGGCATCCTTGAGTAGCATAGGAGGGTATGATAGCAAAAATCAGGACTCGAACTGTTAACCATGTTTCTGATCTACAAAGCATATTTGTGTTGATATGTGTTTAGCTCTTGCCTTAATTTGCATAAAATCGTTTAGAAGACCTTGGGTATTTGCTTTGCGTTGGATAGGTTAAGATGCTCATAGTCAAGATTTCTGCTTGAGGCGCGGGTTCTGCTTGCATTTGTTTGCTTGGTGAGAAGATTGCTCAATCCTTATTGGGGAGACGGACCCTAAGGGACTGACCTAGTGCCTCGGCGGCTCATTGCTAAATGGCCTTGCCTACGTGACGACGCAGAGGCAACGTAGTTTGGGGTAAACCCTAATGGACCATGGATGGACTAGAAGAAAGACGACAAGAATGAAGACAAGAAAGGGGACGAATGGGACAAAGGGAAGAAATGGAAGCCTCGGGGGCACATTAGAATAATGGCCTTGCCTACGTGACGACGCAGAGGCAACGTAGTTCACGGACTTGGACCATGGACACCGACGAGGGACACTACACTAGGCTCACACGAAGGAGACGGTATGGGACAAAACCTTGGTTGACAAGGCCACAAGGAGAGTATCGAGCCATGATAGGTAACTGTCAGGTGTTTATTGTGGGACAGATATGGGTCGAATGGGGCGAATAGAGAAAGAATGGACTCAAGGTGATTGGATTCCCAAAGATGGAGAAGGCAGTTTATCACAAGTAACGCCTGTTTACCAGGTTTTCATCACTTGCTTTTATTTGCACGAGAAGCTAGAAAGTAAACATGATGCCTGTTTGCCAGGTTTTCATCATGATACCTATCCAAGAAACCTGTTTGCCAGGTTTTCACCAAAGGACGAATTTTTTTTGTTTGTATGCTTTCTATTTTTTTTCCAATTTTTTTTGTATTTTTTGATTTTTGATTTTTTCTGATTTTATTATGCCCCCTTGCACTGGGGTTCCCCTAGGTAGAGAATCGATGAAGATGCATGCTGTTGATTGGATCATCAAACAACTCACCCTCTGATGTGGCCAACTGATATGCCCCCGATCCGTAAGCAGCTACAATCACATAGGGCCCAAGCTAGTTAGGCTCAAACTTACCTTTCTTTTCTCTATCCTGCTGATTGCGAGGGTTCTCTTTTAGAATGAGGTCCCCAACCTTGAAGCATCTTGGTCTAACCTTGTAGTTGTAGCTTCTTGACATCATCTGTTGATAGGCTTTGAGATGGTCAAAAGCTTTCTGGCACCTTTCCTCTAGCAGCTCTAGTTCCTGTAGCCTGGAGACTCTGTATTCTTCATCTGATATGAGACCTTTCAATGACACCCTGAGGGATGGGAGTTCGACCTCAATGGGAAGGATGGCTTCGGAGCCATAGACAAGGGCATAGGGTGTAGCACCTGTGGGAGTGCGTATACTGGTTCTGTAGGCCCACAAAGTGGGATTGAGTTGGACGTGCCAATCGCGACCAGCATCATTGACAGTCTTCTTTAGGATTTTCAGAATGGTTTTATTCGATGCCTTAGCTTGGCCGTTACCTTGGGGGTAGTATGGAGTGGAGAAACGATGTTGGATTTTGAAATGCTCACAAAGTTCCTGGACATCCTGATTTTTGAATGGTCTCCCATTATTCGTTATGATGGATGAAGGGATGCTGTATCGGCAGATAATGTAATTCAGAATGAATGAGGAAATTTGTTTTCCTGTGACGGTGGTTAGGGTAACAGCTTCAATCCACTTTGTGAAGTACTCAGTGGTGGTTATGATGAATTTATGGCCGTTGGAAGAAGGTGGATGGATCTTTCCCACAAGGTCAAGTCCCCACTGGCAAAAGGGCCAGGGTGTCATTAAAGGTCTCAACTCCTGAGCAGGTGCATGAATCAGGTTCCCATGTATTTGGCACTTTTTGCACTTTTTGACGAACTGATATGAATCCATTTCCATATTGGGCCAGTAATAACCCAAACGCATGAGTTTCTTAGCTAAGGAAGGACCGCTGGAGTGTGTTCCACAGATCCCTTTGTGTATGTCTCGCAAGGCCATTATGGATTCTTCTTGTTCTAGACAACGGAGTAAAGTACCATCTAGACCACGTCGGTAAAGGGTATTAGCAATGATGGTGTAACGGGAGGCTTGTCGGATGAAAGTTCATTTTTGGTTGGAAGAGAGGTCTGGTGGAAGAATATTGTCCTTGAGGTAAGTGTAGGTCTTACCGTACCAAGGTGAATCAGATCCTACTAGGAGGCAAATGGAATGGGTTTCGAGGAGATCATAAGCCGGTTGCCGAATGGTTTCTACTAAGAACTCATACCGTGACTCGTATTCAGGTATTTCAAGAAGAGAGGCTATGGTAGCCATTGCATCTGCTGCTTTGTTCTCGATCCTGGGTATTTGTTCAAAGGAGATGGTCCCAAAGTGTTCCTTGAGGTCGTCGACCATCCGTTTGTATGGGATGAGCTTCTCATCTTTGGTTTGATATTCATCGTTGACCTGATTTATGATAAGCTGAGAATCACCGTAGACACATAGTGCTTGGATTTTCCACTCAATGGCCATCTTGAGACCAATTACCAAGGCTTCATATTCCGCTATATTGTTAGTGCATGGAAATAACAACCTGTAGGACTTTGGAATTGTGTCGCCTTGGGCAATGATAAACAGGATACTTGCCCCCGATCCATGGTTGGTGTAAGACCCGTCGAAGTAGAGTTTCCAAGGAGATGTTGACAGGGTGAATAAAGACTCATCGGGAAACTCAAACTGCATTGGTGAAGTGTCCTGTAATGGTGCCTCGGCCAGTTGGTCAGCTATGATTTGCCCTTTGATGGCTTTTCTGTCCACATATTCTATATCATATTCACTAAGAAGCATAACCCATTTTGCTAATCGACCTGTGAGAGTTGCTTTGCTGAGAAGATACTTTAGTGGGTCGATTTTGGCAATGAGTTTGACAGGATGTGCCAACATGTAGTGTCAGAGTTTTTGTGAAGCAAAAACCACCGCAAGGCATGATCGTTCTACCTGTGAGTATTGTAACTCATAGCCCACTAAGGTTCGACTGATGTAGTATACAGCTCTTTCTTTGTTCTCATAGTCTTGCTGCGCTAGGAGAGCCCCAAGAGCAGTAGGTGTAGCAGATATGTAGAGAATCAAAGGTTTTCCTTGGATCGGAGGCATGAGTATAGGAGGGTTCATTACGTACTCCTTTAGCTTATTGAATGCCTCTTTGCACTGCTCATCCCATTTAAATGGAATATTCTTATGTAGGAGGTGACTGAAAGGTTGGCACTTGTCTGCCAACTGTGAGATGAACCTGCGGATGGCCTGCAGCTTGCCCTGTAAGGATCTCAACTGTGTTAGAGTCTTGGGCAGTGGCATGTCCATTATTGCTTTGACCTTGGCCGGGTCTACCTCTATGCCATTTGCTGACATGATGAAGCCTAGCAGCTTGCCCGATGTTACCCCAAACACACATTTCTTCGAGTTCAATTTTACTTGGAATTGGTCCAGCCGTTGGAAGACTTTCTCTAGAATATCCAGGTGTGAGTCCCTCGTGAGAGATTTTGCTAAGATATCGTCAACATAATCCTCCATGGTCACATGCATCATGTCATGGAATATGGTTGTCATGGCCCGCTGATATGTAGCACCTGCATTTTTCAGCCCAAAAGGTATGACATTCCAGCAAAAGGTACCCCATGGACAAGTGAAAGCTGTTTTGTGCTGATCCTCTGGTGCTATTTTGATCTGGTTATACCCTGAGAATCCATCCATGAGTGATAGCATTGTATGTCCTGCCGTGAGGTCGATTATGATATCGATGTTAGGCAATGGAAAGTCATCCTTGCGGCATGCTTTGTTTAAGTCTCAAAAATCGTTGCATAGTCAAACCCTGCCATCTGGTTTAGACACTGGCACAATATTTGATATCCATTCGGGGTAATCTATGGCTCTGATGAACCCCACATCTAGCAATTTCTTGAGTTCTTCCTTGACCAAAAGGGCTATATGGGGATGCATCTTTCTTAGTTTCTGCTTTACGGGCTTCACCCCTGGATCCAATGGCAAATGATGCAAAATTAGGTTCGGGTCTAAACCTGGCATGTCAGCATATGACCAAGCAAAGCTGCCTCTCTTCTTCTTAAAGAATGGCACAAACCTGGTTTTCTCAGGTGGTGTGAGAGATTTTGCGATGTGGATGATCTTAGGCTGCTCTTCGGTGCCGATATTCACTAGCTCTGTTGGTTCCACCATGATCTGTGACCTTTCTTGGTACATATCACTAGGGAGGGTGTCAAGCATTCCATCGTCAGGTGCCATAGTTGGGTTTTCACCTTTGGATACGTCCTTTCTTTTTACTGTTTTATGATCTGACACTGCCGCACGGCGGTTTTCACCGTCAGATCCATTTTTGATTTTAATATTTTTGCGACTAGAAGGCTTGGAACCCTCCCCGAAGTAAGCTACGGTATTGAGTTCGATAGCGAAACCAACTTTATGATCTCCTTTTGGTAAGTGATCCCTAAGTTCCATATAGTCAATGTAAGCATCATCATTGTGGAACATATCTAATTGAGGGGTTCCTTGCAGATCCCAGTCAATAAGCTCAGGGTGTAAGAGGGGAAGGGAGTCAGATGAGAGATCTAATTCATTAATGTTGTGAATGGAAATGTTATGGCCACTGGTGGGGATAGTGTTCTGGGTGGTACTCTCCTCCAGGTTGTTTATCGCAATGGAATCAAAACTTTCCTCAAAAGCCATAACCTCAGGGAGGGGCAAATCAGACTCCAGTGGTCTGTCCCGTTGTGTCTGTTCCTCATGGTAGGGGCTGAGAGTTTGGATAGTGTCAATCTCCTTGTCATAGTAGGAGTGCTCTGTTAGCTCGTCCCACTCATACTCGTTTGAATTATCTGAATCCGTGTCTCTATCCACTTGGAGTGTTTGAATTGTCTCCACAAGGTAGGCATTTTCTTTGGCTTTACCTTTACTTTTGTACCCTAGGCTAGTTGTGTTTCTAGCCGAAGAGGATGAAGAAGGTTGTATGGGTTCAACGATTCCTTCTTTTCTGAGGCCTATGGGGCCTTGTCCCTCATATCCCATCTTGTGTGAAATGGTTTCACCCCATCCATAGAGTTCTGTAGGGAGTCTAGGCGGCTCTTGGGGTGTGTTTTCCTCTTCAGCATAAAGCCATTGCAGGAGATCTCGCTCCTCTGTCTCATCAGATAAGGTCCCCCATTTTACAAAGGGATTTGCGGGAGTTGTAGGAGGAGCATATGGCTTTGGAAAATGCCTAGGTTGATGCTTGGGTTTGCCAAAGGAGCGAGGAGACAAAGGCATGGTGGCAAGGTTGAGGCTGTGCTCAATGGAGTACTCCCCCACACCATTTTCTTTTATGGTAAGTTTCAGCGGTTTGGGCCTCGAGGAGGAAGCCTCGGCGGTATGGTCGTGTTGCGGAGTAGGGGAAATGTAGGCTCTGTTGTTGGGAATGACGCATTCAGATTTTGCTTGGAATGAATTTGCAATGTTGGTAGGGGTCGGGGTCACCTTGTATGGTGACTTGCTTGCCATCGTGTGGGAACTTTATGCATTGATGGTAGGTGGAGGGGACAGCCTTCATGGCGTGGATCCATGGTCTCCCTAGTAGAATATTGTAAGCAAGTTCCCGATCAAGGACTTGGCACACCACATCTTTAATTACCGATCCCACTTGAATGGGTAGGACAACTGTTCCTTTGGTGGTTCGTTCCTCCTCGTCATAGGCTTTGATGGTAATTTTCTGTCTTGGATCAACTGCCTGTTCGGAGAACCCCAGTGCAAGGACTAGCTTCATAGTACAAATATTTAAACCGGCACCCCCATCAATGAGAACCCTCTTGATGCGGTGCTTGTGAATGAATGTGACAATGTGTAGAGGGGTGTTGTGGGGTTGAGATATGGAAAGGTCATCTTGCTCTGTAGACGAGATGGAAGTGGAGGATGTCAAATTACCCACCATGGTTTGAAACTTTTCTTGGGCTAGGTTAGTGGGGACAGTAGTTTCCACTAAGGCTTTCTCAAGAATCCCCTTATGAGAAGGAGATAGACGCAAGAGCTCCAATATAGAAATGTGAGCTAGAGTTTTTTGCAACTGGTCGATGACATTGTATGGGTGGGAGTTGCACGGAGATGGTGACGACCTTGGAGGGGTGGTATTGATCGTGACCTTACCACTGCGGGTAATTATACTACAACCAGTTCTGTTAGGTCCTGGTTGTTGGTTGGGGGAGATGACATTGATCTGCAGAATTTGCTCAGAAATGCAGTTAATGGTGTACTCGAATGGAACGCTTGCATAGTTAGCATTACTCGACCCGCTGTTCTGGTTTGGCCGGTTGTGACTGTTGTCGTTGTTGGGATGGCCATTGGAGTTGTTGCCATTGTGGCCATTGTGGCGATTGTTGTTATATGGCCGATTGTGGTTTAGAAGAGGATCCCGGTAGGCCACATGAGATTCATTGGAGGTATGCTGTTGTGTTCCTCCCTGATTCTGATCCAGGATATCCTGTATGACGTTCTTGAGGCAGATGCAATTGTTAGTCATGTGCCCCCTTCCCCGATGATACTCACAATAATTTGTGTCCTTCTAATAGGAAGGTTTGACGATAGGCTCATAGTCACTTGTTGGCGGTAGAGAAATTTCATTGTTAGCCAACAACTTCCTGAGGGCAGACTCTTGAGATTCTCCCAACGGCGTGAATTTTCTCCTTGGATTTGAATTAAACCAAGGTCTATCCCGAGTGGGTGGTTTGTTGAGTGCACCGGTATTTGCTTCTCCCTTAAGAGTGAATATGGGTTGTTGCTTAGGGGCTGCCGCCTTGGCGTCCACTACTCCATCGTTGACCACATTCTTGTTCTTGGTCCAAAACTTTGATTTATCTGTTGTGTAATTGGAAGGAGGTGTGTCCTTGTAGAGCTTGAGAGTTCCTTTAGTGATCATAGCTTTTTCAATGAAGAGGCCCATTTCAATGACTTTGGCGAACTAGGTAGGGCATTGTATCTGAATCTGATAGCTAAGATCAGTGTTTAGATTGTGGACAAACATTTCCAATAGCTTCTTCTCAGGCATATCGTAAGAGCACTTACTAGCTAGCTGTCTCCATCATTGTAGGAAGGCGGCGAATGACTCACCACTCTTCTGCTTGGTGTTGCATAGATCTAGCATAGATACCTCGTGTTCTATGTTGTAAGAGAAGTGCGTTATAAATTTATTGACAAGTTCATCAAAAGTTTTGATTCCTGGTGGGAGACGTGAGAACCACTCCATAGCTTGACCACCTAAAGATCGCGGGAATAGTCTCATTAAGTAGGTCTCGTTGTGAGCTACTTCTAAACACGCTGCAGTGAATTCCCTGATATGATCTCTAGGGTCCCCCTTCCCTTTATATTTGTCAAATTTTGGAACTCCGAACTGATAGGGGAATGGTTTCATGATCAAATTTCTATCAAAGGGGTACGGTGCTATATCTTCCAAAGAGTAGTTCTTAGAACTTGTACCAGTCTTAAGGTTGGATATCTCGAGCTTTAGACTTTCGATTTGTTGTCTCACGTCTGCCATAGGAACAATTGGATCTACGGGTTGCTTTCCTCTCTTAGTTGTATGGGGAACCGTGTCATTTGTGCCTCTTTCATGCGCATGTGGGACTGTATCATGTGTGCCCCTCTCATGATCATTGTTTGCATTCTCCATGATGGAGCTAATGTCAAAGTCTGCGGGGAGTTTGATTCTGAGACTAGCAAGATGATGGAAATACTTATGGGGGTCTTCAAGGATCATCTTCTCTATGACGCGTTGGAATTTTCTATCTTGCATGTGCGCCACTAATTCTTCATGAGAAATCTCTTCTTCACCGTCACGTGGTGGGAGAGTGTGATCAGATGAGTCGGCCATTTCGATTTGCTTGTTGTACTGGGATCGAGTAAGAACCATGTAAGGTGACGCGGGATGGAGGGGGTGAGGACTAGAAATTCTGGCAAGGTGCTGACTGAGACTATTATGAATGGGATACCTAGGATAAGACTTGGACAAAGGATTCTCTCACTCAATGACTTCAAGTAAGACGGTTGACACAAGACTCTAGCCACTAGCAAGGGTAGTCGATACCAGTCTTACTGTGTAGGGCTTAGTCGTTCAACAAGACTACTAGCAAAGGTACTGTGACCTACTAGGCTTACGTGAATTCACTAATGAAACGAAGAAGAACTTATGCCGAATCGATATGGGATAGGTTGACTTTGGGACAAGAGTGATGTGGACAGAAAGTGAGGACGACAATGGACGAAAGGGAAAGAGTTGGGTGAAACGGATGGAGATTGACTGCAAGGTTGACTCTGATCTCAGAAAGTGAAACTAGGCTGAAATGGGTGCTCTGATCAGGTGAAAATTTCTCCTCAAAAATAGGGCAAGTGCTCACTGTCGCATATGCGCAGAAACAGATGCGCAGCAGAAATGGGCAAATGCGCCGCAAGTCGCAGTAAATGCGCCGGTCTGGTGAACTGTATATACGCAGTAAAAAAGTATATGCGCAGCAAGTCGCTACAAAAGCGCAGCAAGTCTCTGTAAATGCGCAGCAGAAATCTGTAAAAGCGTAGCTCTGAAGTTTTTGCAAAATTTTCAGTTTTTTCTTCTGTTTTTGGTATTTTTTGGCTAGAAAAGGTCTTCCTGATTTGATACTATGAATTTAATAGCAAGAAAACACAGCAAGCACAAAGAATATTTTGTAGTTTTTCATTGTTTTTGTAAATTTTTTGACTCTATTTTGGACAAAAGCAAGCACAAAATCCTAGGCGAGAAATGGATTATAAGGGATTTGGGCCACTAAAACAAGAGGTATTTAATTCGGGCAACCGTTCAAGTGGTTACACGTGCGGCGGCGCTACTCTCCGTTATGGAGTCTCCCAGCCTCACAGGGTTGCGCCTGAGAGGGTTTTGGGGGAGGTTGGCCGTCGGTGTAACATAACAGCACTTGTTGCAGGAAGTTTTCACCTCAAGCACAATTTATTTTAAGTGGCTCGGTAGGGCTAGGCGTTAGCCTGTTACCACTTAGGGTCGTTCCCACTTAGACAAGCGTGTATCCAAGGGCAGGCCCCTCCTAAAGGTTAAACAGATAGAATGACAAGTCTGGCACTCTGATCACCCAGAAGAGGGGAGAGCATAAGCCTATTGTCATTCACAAGCACAGAATACATTGATCAATCCACCCTAGTTAAAAGTGAAAAACTAAATGGGCTAATCTACTCAAATAGAACTTTGAAGCGATTCAGCAATATAGCAGTGGTTCAGTTTTAAATTCTAGAAAGTAGTAGTGAGTTCAATTTTTAAACCGCGTAGCACGAGTTTGTTAACTTTGAAATTCAGGTCTCATGATATAGCAATGGTTCATTTTAACTTCAGAAAGCAGTAGTGAGTTCAATTCTTAAACCGCGTAGCACGAGTTTGTTAACTTTGAAATTCAGGTCTCACGATATAGCAATGGTTCATTTTAACTTCAAGATCATTGATGAGTTCAATTTTAACCTTTAGATAGCAATAACTTGGAAGGTGTTTGCAATGCAAGTAAGAAATAAATTCAGTTACTTCCTCCCTAATTAGAACTAGATGAAGATTTGAATGAACAATAATTTTTACTTTCCCTTTGAAAATGAAATGTGAACTAATTAGATGCAACTACATGGAACTAAACCTGCACCTATCTTGCAAAAACGCTCTAGCAAACACCTGCGGAAAGGTTAGCGTTAGCAACTTCCCCTAGAAAAGTACTAAAACTTCAGCCTGTTACAAATGCGCAGCTTCAGTGATCAGATGCACAGAAATAATCAACAGAAGTGCAGCTTTAATAAATGTGCCGCAATATTGAACATATGCGCAATTAAAAGGAATGAATGCGCAGTATTAACGTATGCGCAGTAACAGTCTGCAAAAGCGTAGCAGGAATGCACATATGCGCAGAAACACAAAAGCGTCGTAACAGTGTGCAGAAGCGCAGTGAAAATACACAGATGTGTAGGATAAACAAAAGCACCGTAACAGTGTTTATATGCACCGTGGAAATGAACAGATGCGCCGAAGTAATCTGTGCGTGACTCTGCGTGACCTATATGGAACCTGCCTTCAAAAAAGCTCAGAAACGGTAAAATAAAGGGGCAAACGGCCCCACAGTGGGCGCCAAAAAATGTAAGGGTAAAATGGTGATCAATCAAATGAATTAAATAAGACCCAAACATCAACAGAATAGTGAAACAAGAAGGATTCAATAAACAAAGCAATGAACAAACACAGTGCAAACCTCTCCCGTTTCGAAACTTCTGTTGTTCGCCTATCACAAATCGTCCTTTTGCAGATGAGATGAGCCCTCAGAGAGTGCAATCTTTTTAGCTGTTTTTAGGAAGTCGATGGTGAATGGGTATGGTGATATTCAATGAAGATGAGCTCCAATGCAAGTATGTGATCTCAAGCTTGTAGATGACAAAAGGGTGCCAAAGGTGCGCTGGTGATATTTCTGCAGAGTAACGATGTCAAAAGCCTGGATGATTAGAATGGAAGGATGAAGCTTCATTTATAGACTCAGAAGAATGAGAATCAACGGTTGAGAGGAGATATGAAGATCAATGGCTGAGAATGGTTGAGGAATGTGCAACCAGTAGAAATGTGACAAGTGTCCCAGCTCCATCATGAAAGAGGGGATGTGACAAAACTGATTGGAGAGTTAACTCCATTGACTGATCAGTTAACAAACTTGATTGATCAGTTAGAAGAGTGGATTATGGGATTGACTGAATTGATTGACCAGTGAATTGGGTTGATTGAGGAGTCAACAGAATAGATTGGCCAGTGAACTCAAATGACTAATTAGTTAACAAATTTGATTGATTAGTTAACTAACTTCTAATTTTGAGAAGAAATAGGCCATGTGGGTGAGAGAAAAATGGGTAATTAAATATTAAATATATTTAATTACATATGCAACCTGATGAGGTGGACAAGGTGAGGTGGAAAAGGTGAGGTGTAAAGGTGAGGTGGATTTTTGAATTTAGAACTTAGGATAGAGGAATTTGGATTAATTAAATAATTTATGATTATTTAATTGTGTAGGACATTTAGAAGAATTTTAATTAAATAAATTGAATTTATTTAATTATGGAACAGTGAATCGATTAAATAAATTAGAAATATTTATTTAATTGATAGAAGAGTGGAATAAATATTTAGAATATTTATTTAGGATGAATCATGTCATTTTTAGGCGTATACACTCATTACTCACTTTTCTTTGTATTGTAGGTCACTATGGAGCATGCATGTTGATGATGACCACACACGAAGACATCCACTTGGGTCCATTACATTGTATGGGTCCCAATATCCTCTTTATGTATGAATATTTACTTTTGAACATGCATATTTGTGAGTGCTCATTTACTTTGAAATACCTATTCATGCTAAGATTTACATGCACCTTAAAATGGGAACAAAATTTAATGATGAAATTAGCATACCCATGCCAATTCCTATTTAGTTTTGGGATCATTTTGAGAAAATGTCCTAATATAAAATTAGACAGTGACACCTAGCCACACACTTTAGTACTAAGCTTAGCTCCTTCCTTAATCCCTATCCATCCTCATTTACACATATTTCCATACATCATTCTTATTCATGTCCTATCTATACTTATTCCCATATATTTACATCCTTTATTAGCATTGATTCATATACATTCATTCCTAATCCCCAAATTCAATGTTCCTTGTCCTAGATCATTTCTATGACATGTAGGATTGATCCCTTATGATATGGGTCTAATCTAAAATTCAAAATTTTAAAATTTAAATGACAAACTTCCACCCTTTCCTCATAGTTGTTTGAAGCCAACTTGGTACATATTTGTGTAATGATTCATTGTCTTGGTATTTAAAGACATTCATTTGAGCATTAAAACACATCAAGTTGTCATTTGAAATCCTAGAGCATTCAAAGAGAATTCAATAGGAACATTTCAATTTGGAGCTTAAAAAGGAATAATATGTTGCATTAGAATCAACATCTAGATCACTTGCATGCTTGCTTGTTGTATGTCAATCTTTATTAGGACCATAGAATCAATTTAGTCAAGGGGGTTAACCTAGGAGAACTTGGCCCTTGCGATTTGATGATCTACTTGAGCTATTTTTCAAAATAGCTAGTCCTTGGCAATCACCAAATATCATATAATATAGTGAATTGGTTAGTAGAAGTGTATAGTGTGTTAAATTAAGATTGCATCTCCAGGTTCAGATATGTGTGACATGGTATTGATCCATAATTGTGGAATTGACTTAAAATTATTTATAAATTCGTATAAAATTCCGAATGACAAGCATTACCAAATCATCTATTTTTATGTACCTAAATGAATAAAATCTACACTACATCAAATCTTTATCTCTATCATTATTTTAACAACTAAATACCTAATTCTTTATCATTTATTAATTTACATACTTTATAATTCCTAACTATCATAAATATTCAATGAGAGATTTATTTGTAGTTATTTAATTAACCTAGATTAGCTAGGAATTTGTGTTTAGTTACACATCTTAAAATAAACTAAGCCAATATTTTGAAAAGTAATCCAAAACCTAGCTCTAGGTTATTGTATTTTATGTGCACATGAGGCGACTTACATTACCATTTTCGAGGAGAGCCGACCTCACGGGTGTCTTTTGCTCATGTTTTATGTCGACTAATTATCCTTTTCTTCCAAGATATGAGTTTGTCCTATAACTTTGGATTCGATGGCAACAGACTAGAAATAAGCTTATTTTATTTATTTTCTAGAGGATTTGGTTGTTAGTGTCTTGTCTCTACGGTGTGTTTTCATATGTTTTGATAGATTAGGTAATTTAAAAATAAAAATAAAAATGTGTCGCATTCTTTTTCTTTTTTTTCCCTAGATATTGCATTTCATGATTTTTAAATCATTCTTGTGACTTTTTTTAATATATTAATGAAAGAAAATGAATATATGGAAGATTATGGTTATATGTAGGAAAAGCCATTTCTTCACTTTGCTATGTGGTATTAGTTTGGTTTATACTTTTGGATTATATGAAATAAGTTCATTTTAGAGAGAATATTTATACTTTGTGTCATTTGAATTTTTTTCTATAATTGAGCATCTACACTAATTCTTTTTAGAACATTAAAAAATATTGAAGCACACGATAATATTGTTGTTGATGGTATGTATAAGGATCTAATGATGTTATGGACGATGTTCATGTTGATTCTAATGATATATCACATACACATGTTTTTGAGGAAGTGGTTGACACTAATGTTACATCTTTTTCTTCTCCTTCTTCCACTCCTCCAATTGCACTTTATGATGTAGAGATACCACAAAATAACCATTATGATCTATTGTATATTGTTGGAAAGATAAGATGTATTCATTAATGATATACCCATAGATCGCATAGATCAATATGATATATGCATGGAAAAACTTTTGGTAGAAAATAATATGTAATGGTATCAAAATAGATGTAAAGAACTAGTGTGAATTACATGTGTTAATTTAGTAAGAACTCTGAAGTATATAATTAACATAGTAAATTAGATAACACAATCACATAATCAATCAGGGTAACATTAACATCATATTGATAAAGTAAAATATAATGACACATGCCATAAACATGGTTATTGATCAGAGACAAATAAGGAAATGACATGCAACTACATGAAACTCATATTTAACTATAAAATAATATATTGTATCATATACTCATTGATAGAATTTCCTTCAAATCCAGGATCAACTAAATCAACTAACTACTAGTTTAATAAAGTTACACCATATACTTATAACTAGAAGTTCTCACGTATGATTTAAATTACCACTCACTATCTAACCATCAATAAAATCAAATGAAAAAAACATAATCACAGAGGACGAATAATGATGTCAGTGACTACAATGGAATGATGCACATGTCAATAGTCTATCTGTCCACTTTGTGATAAGTATGGCTTATATGTTCTAGCCAAGCATAGTCTTGTGACAAGGTATACTAACTTCCCTGATGACGATGATTTGGGTTCAAATCTTGGTGGGCATACTTCCCAAGTAAGTCAACTTTGACACCAAAATATAATGCTATGGGATATGTTTCCCTACAACTTAGTCTTCTAATTCAACTATTGTCACATAAACTAATATATTGAGAGTGCATACATGCATACATATATCTTTTGAATCTATGATATTTGAATCTAAGTATTCATCTTGCACATGAAACATGGTTATTTTTGGGGCTAGTCTCATTGATCAAAATTTCCTTTGATGATTGCACTATTTTGATTCTCTAGTAGTGCAATAACAAACTGAGCTAAGACTAAGTTTTCCAAGTTGATCTTGATCAATGAACCAATCTTGGTTCTAGGAAAAAATAGGCCCATCTCTCTAATTCATTTTATCTTTTACATTATCTTTTGAAATTATATAGAGTAGGATTTATTCACTTGAAGTTTTAGTTTTAAAGTTCTCTTTGCTTTTGATAATGACTTATTTTCATTACATTTAAGATCTATTCCATTCTATGACAACTCTTTATTATGTTTGTCTTCATATAAACATGCTAGACAAACTTAACCAATTCAATTCTATTTCTTGTGTGTTTGCTTGAGATACCCTTCCCCTTAATTTGAGATTTATCTTGACCTTATCTTGTGTCACATTTCATCTAGATTCAATTATGCACCTTGTGAAATGGTAATACATCTAACACTAGGCTATCTTGCACACCAAGAACTAGTGAGATAAAACCTTGGGGAGATTCTTTGTGATGTAAAAGGGACTCCCACAAGCATTCTAAAACTCAATTCCATACAAAATCTTTATTCATTAATGCAGAGACTCTCTGCGTACAGACAATCTCACGTCCATACACAACATAAACAACAAACAAACTCATTTTATTGATAACATATCTCACAAAAAATTACATCAAATATCTAACTACATATATCTACAACAAAACAACAATAATGGCCTTCCATGGCCTCTCATATGCAAGAAATTCCTCCAACCTCTTACAGACCTACACACAATCCTCACACACCTTCAACATTCCTCGTGTATGCAATTTCCTGGTAGCTCTACCACACACTAATTTGCAACACAACATCCACTCTCTATTATTTCAGCTACATACCCCCCAGAAGTGGCACTCCTCTGTATTAGATTTTCTTTTAAACATCAACCCCAATCACCTCCAAATGAGGTGGCGCCCTCTTGTTTTTTCGATCTTTCTTTAAATAAAATATGCCTCTAAAGAGGCATTTCATATGCTATTATAAACACTGGAATCTTAACCATTTATGACACATTTCCATCATTTTATTTTGTTTAGTATTTTTATTTTTTTTAAAATCTAAAATATCCTTCATTAGTGGCACCTCAATCTGAAGAATTAATTTCAGAAAGAAGGTCTTCAAGAAGGCGATGAATATTCCCACTATATTTAGCTCCGCCTCTTTTGAATGAGACATTTTACCTTCATGAAGTTGGAATTAATTTTCCTGATTTTGAAATGTATCCTGATGCTGAAATTAAAATGTAACAAAGGATCAACAATAAGCAATTAAAATCCTTGAGCAATACCTCTCAAATATGTAATAACAACTTTGGATAAAAATAATCAATTGATATGATTGCAACAAGGTGCGTAATCAGGTGCCACAAGGCCGAAAAACTCAAAGTTCTCTGTTTCACTTGAAAATTTGTGAGTACAATTGGAATGATGTCCAAAGGTCCCCTGCAGAAGGATTTTTCTCTAGCCTCAAAGGATTTCAAAATTTTAAACTTTTCGTAAATTGTCATCCCCAAACAAAAAGTTTTAAAATATCTAAAATGATGTGACATATGATTGTGAAATCTTCACCAACACTATCGAAATACCCCCAAAAATATACTTGTGAAAGGATTTGATGCCAAACCTCACCAATCTCGCAGAACAATAGTTTTAGTGAAAACTGCTAATGTGTGCCGAAACCAAAAATATGGAGAAAACTGAATTCCTGCAAATCTGATTGTCCAAAGTGTCCTCAATGCTGAGAGATGCCATATGAAACCCAAAACAAACCAAAACTAAAAGAAAACAAACTGTAATTTTTTTTGTCGATGTTGATTGCCTATCTGCTCGGATGTTCCTACATCACTTTGTCACCTTCAAAAGAGAGGAGGTGTCTCTTTATTTTTCTTGACATTCACCCATGCTATCTAATAAGCCAACAAAAGGGATATAAGAAGTAATTGAATAGGGGGTTACTTTGTGGACTATGACTAGCATCTTTGACTAACTATTAGTAGCATGTGTAAGTTATAATTACTAAACCTACACTGAGTGTTTGGGAGTTACTTTGATCCCACTTGGTCCTAGGAGTCAAACTAGTCAATCAAGAGTTATATTCTATTTGTGGAGGAGTTACACTTGGAATTGGAGTGTGTGGATTGAATATGGACCACTTGGACTTGGTTTTAGCTCATAGTTTTGAGCCCATGGTTTTGGAACCATTCTTGGTTTCTTAGGCCTTCTTCACCTATATATAGGGCTTGGGATGGAGATTGTACATGTTCATATTTTATGCAAGGTTATGCCGCTAGAATTTCTCCAAATTCTAAGTGTAGATCTCATTGCAAGATAGAGACACTGCTATTATATTTTTATACATTCTTGTTAAATCATACATTAGGTGTGTGCTTTGGAGGCTAGGTTTTTCCCTTTATATGTTTTCATAGGGTCTATTCTATGTACTACATATTGTGCTCTTCTTATTCTTCTCTTCTTCCTTTGTTGTTATTGATCTAATGTTGTTACTTTGCTAAAACATTGTCAGATCTAGTATACTTGAATTGCTCTCTTTATTGGATGAGCTACAAATTATCACATTTATCCTTTAATTTGGTATTGGATTGTAGCCAACTTTATGTATCTATGGAAACATTTAGTTTTGTAACTAATCTTTATTTCAATAGGATTTGTCCAGTGTGATCTTGTGGGATAAATATGGTGCAAGTACATCTAGAATGGAGGTTTTGAGAAGTTCAATGGAAACAACTTTGATCTTTGGAAGGCCAAGATGATAGATTTTCTCATTGATAGAGATCTATGGGAAACTATTTTTGGTACAAATCCTTCTAACATGAAAGGTAGTGAATGAAAAGTGATTTATAGAAAGACAAGTAGCCTAATTAAGTATTGCCTTTCAAATTTAGTGCTCCTAAAAGTTTTGAGAGAGATCACCATAAAAAACTTTAGGAGAAGTTGGGGAATTTGTATCAAACAAAGTCACTTGTTAACAAGATTTTTCTATGAAAGAAATATCATCTAAAGATGGGTAATGGAGACTCAGTGATGGAGCCATGAATGCGTTCAACATCATGGTGAACTAGTGGATGTGAAGATGAATGAGGATGGCTAGTGCAAAGCCATTATGTGTTTTTTATTGATACATGGAATAGATTAGTTATGGTGATTAGTAGAAACATCTCAAGGTTGAATCTTGATGAGGTAGTGGGTGCATTACTTGCAAAGGAGATTAGGCAAAAAAAAAATAGAATCTATCAAAGATGATTTGTCTATTAGAGGTTGTTCCAAAGAGAAGGACAAGAGCAAGAATAATGACATAGGATCTAGATTTAAGGGGAGATCCAAATGTTCTAAAAAATCTAAGGTCAAGTGTTGGACCAATGGAAATATTGGCTACATTAAGAAGGATTACAAGGAGAAGAAGTCCAAGAAGGAGTTTGAGGATGGTTTAGACTCAAGGCTCCATGATGATAATGTTGACATGTTCATCACAACCCTTGGTACACATGCATTTGAGAAAGCATGGTTGATTGAATTTGGTGCATCCTTTCACATGAATCCCCATAGCGAGTGGTTTGATGAGTATGAGAGCTTTGATGGCGGAAGGTTATACATGGGACATGATTCTTCTTTTATGATTGTTGGTCATGGGAGAGCCATGCTTGTGTGCACAAATAGGAGGATTAAATCCCTCTCTTATGTTTTGCATATTCTTGGTTTGGCAAAGAATTTGTTATTTGTGAGAAAGATGAATGATATGGGTGTGCATGTGGTCTTTAGTTTGAAGAAGGTTACAAGATGGTGCATGGAGCCATGCTTTTAGCCAAGGGAGTTCATGCTAGAACTTTGTTTCATTTTGATGCAAACACCATTGAGTGCAATAGTTCTACAATTCTTGTTCCTAAGAACCAAAAGGAATTTTATAATAAATTTCATCCTAACTATTTGTAACCCTTCATTATTACTTCCTAGTATGGCATAAGTTCTTTTAATTTATCGACTACCTAAGGAAAATTGGTGAAAGATTCAATTAATGTTATGCATTTGTGCTATTAGTATTATTGATTATAGATTTAGTGACAGGGGAGGTGGTTACATAATATTTTAAACTTTAAATATACCATTATGGGTGAATGTGAGATCATCATGGGGCAAACAATGATAATGGGGGAAAAGATACATGAAAGTGTTAGACAAAATCATAAAACTCTTTTTTAGGCTAAGATTTTGGCTTGGTAAGTGGAGACAAAATGGATATTTGCTTTTCCAAAATAGACACCCATTTTGGGAAAATTGATATCCGTTATGGAAACAAAATGAATATTCATTTTGGGAAAACAAATATCTATTATGAAACAAAAGAGATATCCATTTTGAAAATCCTTTTTTTCTTAAATTTTCCTAAGAAGAAACATATATCTGTTTCTTGAAAATGGTTATTCATTTTGGTTTTAAAATCCCACCCCATGCTCCATTCCACCCCAAAATTGCATGGGAATTAGGCTTGGGATTCCAAACCTACCTTTTCCACATGAATGAAAATTTGGGATGTCTTCACAAAATTTCCTCGACTTCACCCTTGATGTTGATAGAATTTTTTATCCAAATTTGATAAAACAAAAAGGGTATATTTGGGAAATTGTCAAGATTATAAAATATAATATGTGCCTAATTATAATTTTAATAGGTATTTAAATATTAATAATTTTCTACCTACACTATGTCTGAATTCCTAATAGACACACTAATTGAAAAACATCTATAACTTTCAAACCATTTCACCTTTTTCAAATCTAAAAGATATGTCACACTCTACGCTTCATCAGCTACTAGTCTAAAAAAATTTGAATTTCATTTTTTCTACCAAGTTAGGTTGGCCAGAAAATTACTTTTTAATATTTTTAAAATTTAATAGTAAAAAATTCATAACTAATTATTTACTCACAAAAAAAATCACAAAAATATGTGTCACATCCAAGCATGTGTCCTTTACTTATATCTAAAGATTCAATTTTTTTTGCTCATACCTAGGTTGGCCAGAATGACACCTACTTTTTATTTTTCTCAAAAAAATTTAGTAGTGCCTCATTTTAATATCCAATTTTCACCAAACAAATTTAATTAAAAAAAGTAGCCATAAACTACATTCAATTTTCTACAAATCTTTTTCCTACATATTTCTCAAATTATGTGGATAACCCATTCAAATTTTCATGTGAACTTGCTTAAGTCTATTTTTTAGGATTTTTATTGCCAATCAGAGGTATTGTTTGGCCCATGATGATCTCACACTCACCCTTAAATACTTTACTTATTTTCCTTTTCTACCTATGTGTGTTGTCTATTGCCATATATTCCACCTTAGGTGACCTTACTATTTTATCCATGCCATGTGCATTCTCTCTCCTATCTTATATGATTACCCTACATGTTGGTATTGACATTGTTTACATCTTATATGATATGTTATATTGTGCTTACATGATTCATCTTCATATGATATTGCTTGTGTTTCCATGAGGGAACCATGGGGTATCTTATGACCCTTTATTTTATTGTGCTTACATGCTTATGGGGAACCATGGGGTATCTTACTTGATTATTACACAATATTATCTATAGCCATTTGTTACAAGTTTATTGTGGTTCAATTGTTGTTATCATTTTTTCCCTTATTTTCAATTCCATGCATCCTTTGTATGCAACCAATTAGAAGGGGGAATATCTTATTACTGCAGTTTCTTATGAGTTTGGACTACAGTGATACATTTATGACACTATGATCATCTTCTGGTACAAGATATAGCTTCATAGTTGGGGACCTCATCTTTCTTTCTACAAAGTTAGATCTTTTTATACATAGTTGGAGTCCTTTGACATCTTATCCAATTGGTTAAAATCCTTTACATTGTCCACCTAATCAAATTATTGTACATTTGTTTGTATAATCAAACCCTTACCCTTTTATATAACACGAAAAATCTCTTATCCTATTCCTTTTATTTTTTTAAACAACTTTAACAAATTATAATGATTATTTAACCCACCAAAATTAACTAATAAGAAATTGTATTCTCCGTTATACATCTTAAAATATGTGGTGATAAACTAAGTCAATATTTAAAAAACAAATTTAAAACCTAGCTCTAGGTCATTTTATGTTAAATGCACATGTGGCAACTTTAACATTACCATTTTCAAGGAGAACCAACCCCACGGGTGTCATTTTCTCATGTTTTATGTGGAGTAATTATCATTTTCTTCAAAGTCACCTCTTCACTTTGGTATGTGCTATGAGTTTGGCCTATAATTTTGGATTTGATGAGAAAGAACTAGAAATAAGCTTATTTTATTTTATAGAGGATTTGGTATATATTGTGCCTTGTCTCATTTGAAATTGTCTTTTAATATGTTTTGATGGGCTAGGTTTATTTATTTATTTTTGGTTGTGGTCAAGTTGGAAGTGCTTGCTTAATGGCATGTTCTAATCTACTCAAAGTTTTATAAAGTTATATTAGTATTTGTGTTGTTAAGAAATGTTGTAGGTTTGTTTTTTATTATGTTTAGCTGGGAAAAGGGTCCCAGACCAATACAAATGGCAAATCAAACCAGAGTATCAACACAACAAAACCCTCCCTGATAATAATCTAGAAAGGGCCAGGGAGCCATCAAAGAATAGTATCAGTTAGTCATTCCCAAAACCATATCCAAAAGAACCCCCCATAATAGTAGTTCAAAGCATAATATCCCTGATAATAACCCTAGGAGGGCTAGGGAGCCAAAACCAAAAACCATGACTGGTACTATACGAAAGAGTAGCATTATAGCAGTTCATCCTAATAATAACCAAGTCAGCCATGATAGTAGTTATCAGAACAAAATAGACAAAACACAGCAAGAACACAACGTCTAAAATGAAACAAGAAAAAGAACTAAAACTTAGGACTATTCCAGTCATTCTGCATTTTCTTCAGCACCTCCTCCTAAGAAGAGGAGTCTCTATTAGTCTTTTATCTTTTTTCTTTATTTGATTAAGTACTTTACTTTTAAATTGTTATCAGATCATTATAGTATTTAGTTAATCAATTTCATTCATCCACATTGTCTATTTAGATCATTATAGAATTTAATTAAGTAATTTTTACTCAAATTTATTTAATTATAGATCATAAGAGCATCTAGGTAAGCAATATAAAAACATACATTATTATCATGATCATCATAAGAAAAGCATTATAACACATAGACATCACTCAAATTCATGTATGTGTGTGTGTGTGTGTGTGTGTGTGTGTGTGTGTGTGTGTGTGTGTCAAAAATGGTATGATACATCATCTCAATAGTACAAAATGCACCACTCATCAAAATGATGCAGGAGCACCCAGGCACAAGAGCAATTCCACGTCACCCAAAAACAAGTTTGTTCCAATTTCGGTTTACTTTTGGTAGTTTGTGGAATTTTGGTTATTGTCACATTCTTCCAGTAACTTCATTGATCCATTGTCGTGACTAATGCTTCTTCAATTTAATAGTTCATTTTGGTGCATAGAACATTCTGAGGAAAATAGAGCACTGGTTTTTGTCTACTTCCAAGTTGTTGCAGAAGAGAAAGGTGTCACAGAGGAATCTTGTGTTGGCAACCAAAGCAAAGTTTCACCTTCACACTTAGTGATTCACATGATAAAATAGGTGAGTTGAAGGTAAATTTTTTTGCCTATGTTTTAGACGTTGGATACTATGGAGAACAGAAGTAAATATCTATATCTGATGCACTCAATAAACTCTTCAAGAAATTACTCTTCCTATGCAACGAATTGGATACAATGTCAATTACATAAATAAATTACCATGCATTTGCTGTTCCAAAGGGAGCGATGGGTGCACTGGAAAATGCCACCACGGTTTGGTCTATGTTAACATTTCAAATAGAATCAAACAAGGATAAAATAAAGGTGACATCCCATTTGACATTTCTTACCTTAGGAAATGAAAAGGCATATGTATAAATGCAAAAAGAGGAAGAATTGGCAGCATTCAAAGGTGAAAAGAAGCACAACATAGAAGGAAAAGAAGTCTTTTATTTTGTTATCAGCAATAGCCCATTGTATTGACGGTCAAGGGTGTATGTACAGACAATGTATTGAATTTAAAATACTTTCTTATTACCAAAATCTACATTAAAAACTAAATGTATTAAGTTTAAGAGGGATGCTTCAGGGTAAAAGCACAAAGCTGTGTCACACTTTTATAAAGGAACTGACCAATGCTAATCTAACTTTTAAACCTAAATCACTAAAAAGTGACATATATGTTTTGAATTTTGAAATGATGTAAACTAATAAAATATTTATTTTTTAGTATATTTTATGTTTGTATTTTTAAAAAAAATTAAAAAAATATTTGAATATAGTTTTTAATAAATTGACACTATAATTTAGTTGCTGATAAAATGCTGAAAAATGAAGTTACATGAGACGTCAATCTTTATATAGTAATTTTTTTTTCTTCAATTTTTTTTTGTGAATTTATAACTTAAAACTTTAGTGCATGGATATTTGTTTTTTCAATTTTGATAAATATATATTTTTAAATAAATAATAAAATGTGTGTGTATTAAAATGTAGTTGTTTCCATTCGACGTCAACTTTCATATTAACTATTTATCTAAAATAGAAAAATAATTATACCATATTGATATAGATTCTTTTATCTAGTGCATCATATTTTTTTCAATTTTTTTAATAAGTTTTACTATTTTTCCTTGACATGGTAATCGACCTAATATTTTGTGCTAATAACCTACTTTTAGTAAAAATAGAAAGGAAAATATAAATAATAATTAAACTATTAAAAAATATATATTTTTCAAAATTAAACTTATAGATCTACAAAAGGGTATTTTTATATTTTTTTAAAAATGTCATTTACATGAGTAGAAGTTGTTGAAATATCAAGTTTTTTAAATAATTTTAATTTCTTGGTAAATTGGCCTCATAGTGGTGCTACATTTGCATTTAGCCAACAATTTTAGTTGGAAAAGTTGTGGACATATCTAACTTAGCTAGAATGAATCTTTCAAGATCATATGTTTGACCAAAATTGATTTTTAGTTAGAAATACTTAAATTCACTTGTGCTGATAAGTTGGCTGAAAGTGTGACACAACTTTGTGCTTTTACCCTGAAATATATTCCTATATATGTCTCTAAAATGAATACATAATACAAAGAGGAGAACTTTGATATGACACAGACTGGGAAGACAAAAGAATCATTATTTGAACCATTAAAAGTGTCACCTCCTCTTCTCCTTTTGGAGTGAAAATTTGAAGTGTCACCTCAGTTTTGGGTCGATTGGCATCCACATTGATAGAGGATTTAAAACTTGTGAATTACAAAATGAAGTCATTGATCCTTGGAGGGGGTTGAGTTTGGGTCTCTGTAAAAGCTGTAAAGAGAAGCTTGAGGTAGAGTGATCTGCCAAATTGAAGAAGCACAAAGTGTGATAGAGAGAGGTCACTGTGGACTTGTATAGAGTTGTGGATTTTGTATTATTGTTTTTCTTTTATAAATAAGTTAATAAACTGTGAGTTGAAATATTGTTTTGTTGCAATCTGAGTTTCAAAGAGTCTATTTTATAAATTGAGTTTGTGTTAGTGAGTTTGCAGAGAGGGGTGAGTTCTCTCTTCTATGTAACAAAATGTAGTGTCTATGAAAATATACATGTACATATAAATACAAAAATTTGCATCAAGGAGCATGGCTCCCTAAGTCCTTTGGTTTTGGTGATACTGGGGGTGGCTACTCTAGTTGCGGCATAGGTGGTTATCATCACAAGACCATAGAGCATAAGTGGAATTGGCTATGAGAGACACTTAAATACTGGAGTCCCCTAATCTCACCCCTCAACTCCATGACCTCCACCATGAGTCTCGACTTCCTTGGCCTCATCTCTACAATCTAGCTTATCAGTGCTTGAACCCTAGGGTGGTGTAGGTTTGATGGACCTAATTCTTATGCCCTCTACAACTCCCTACTGACCTTGTCGATTTAGTTTTGTAGGGTGTCACATGCCATCTCAATACTATCTACTTGCATCACAACTTAGTTTTGTTGGAATTAGCCTGGACAACTGAGAGGAGAGGGGATGAATCAATTGTCCCCAAAATTAATCTTTTCTTCTCTTTTAATCTTCTTTCATAATTGGAAAAATGATTAATGATGCAAACAATAAAGTATATAACATCAATACATAAGCAAAAACATAATCAACACATTTGACACCAAGATTTTTGACGTGGAAACTCGGTTAAGGGAAAAACCATGGTGGGGGTCAACCCACAAGATTCGTACCCTGTTAAAAGTAATTAAAAAGGGGAAGGCACTTGCCTTCGGGCTCACTGCCCAGAGCTCACTGCTCAAAGAGAGGCTCATTGCCTACAAAATTTATGTTTAGTACAGAAAGAATTAACTGAGAAATAGCATCTTCTTCATGCCTGGTTCAGTCTCATTGAGTTCTCATTAAACTTCTGCTCTTGTCCCAAATATTTCTTTACTATTACTTCATCCTTTACTATTCTTGCTCCTCTGCTTCTCTTCTCTGTTCTGCCTCTGATCCTTTCTTGAGATTTGATTAATTCACACAAGGATAATTTTCAACAACTCAACTACATGCCTTTATATGCTTCATCAACCTTGGAATAAACATCAAGGTCAGCACTACAAGCTTTTGACTTAATGCGAATCACTAAGCTGTTGGCCAAACATAACTGGAAATCAAATCTTCCTTGATCAACATGCCATGCTCCATCAAATTGCTCTTAGATCATCCGTAACACTCTTGAATCATCAGGTTGGCCAAGACTGGGAAAGAACAACAACACCAAAAAGGAAATCTTCACCAATGAGCTCAAACTTCAATGCAGACCTCCAACATAGCAATCACATGATCCAGAGATCTCCACAAGCACATTTAAGTCAATAGGAACAACCACACCAATTTGCATCACCAAAATCACTTGCATCTTCACATTGAACCTCAAGAACACATACTGCCATGACTGTCACACTAGAAAGATTGCTTTCGGACCTCCAAACCATGAACCACTTGAGTTGAGGGAACACACCAACATCTAAGACATTTCTTTAGATCCACAGATCACAATATGCTCATATCAGACCAATTCAGACCAACTTCTTGCCACTCTATCATCACTGAACAACTGTAGAAACCTATTCTACTAAGAAGGCCATAACTTCACCAAAACTTCATGCGGACCTCTCAAATCTCAACTGGAGTAGAAAAAGACAATCCTATACAAATCCTTTAATCTGCATACTTTGATCTTCACCTTACTAGAATTACTGATCCCGCCTTTGTACTGTCTTCATTGTTTCTGGTAGAGAGATATGTTGACATCAATGAAAACACATCAGACACATATTTGCAACAAGGTTTGCTCAACAACGAATGTTGTGACCTCCCCTTCTCTGTGATCATGCTCTATTATCATCTCCATTAGCTCTACCATAAAATAGTCAACGCAAACCCATGGTTCCTCATAAGCCTCTCATAGATACACAATCATCTCAAAGATGTCTGTGTATCACTTTACCATCTATATAGGCCTATAACTAGTCCTCACTAGCCACTCTAGTTGGACTATGGGGACCATCTTTGCTAGGACAAATTAACTGAAATCAAGCTAGTTTCATGTGTGCACTAAAAAAACAAAAGAAAAGGTAAAGTTACTCCCTCATCATCATGAATAAATAAAGATCAAAGTAGCATCTAGTGTCCTACCAAATAAACAAAGCAAATAGATCATACTTGGATCACTGGCTTACTAGTCAAGGTTTGTGATAGCTATAACTATTTCTAGGGTGGAGGTGTCACTACCAATACTACTACTATTATATTCTAAGCCCTAGTAGCCCCATCTCTACTAAACTATCCACCAGTTGGCTTGATGGATGGTGAACCTTGAAGGCGGGCCCTAGGCCTATCCTTAGCTACACTCTCCTCTCACCATTGTCATCATCATGACCTTTCCTCCTCATCTTCATCCAACTCCTCCTTAAAGGATATCCCCTCACCTGACTCATCACTCCTTAATGGCCCTAGATCTTTAGCAAGGGCATCAACTAGATAGATCAGTGCATGATGTGTTGATGTCCACTAGGCTACATATTTTGTTGTTGTCCCCATGTCATCGGTGTTAGCGTGTGGACGAGAGTCTTTCCCCTTGAAATTGGGGGATCTTAGTGGGACATCCACCATTATGGGGCATGGGAGGTCACCTGGCTGCATAACTCTCTAATGTGACCATACATATGTGGTCACATTAGGTAGTACTCCTTGGACATATCTAAACTATCATCAGACACATACATAGTAGAAAGGGACTATGATATGGTCATAGTGGCTTATGGACCATCTATCCCTCTGCATGCATGCTATCTACTAGCCATTTGTTCATCCTTACGTAGGGCCTCCATACCACCTTTGCGCTGGGCATTCTATCAAAGTTTGTCACCAATATGTTAGCTCCCTAAATTACCACAATTAATAGAGTGGATAGGTGTGGGATCAGGGGTTCATCCACACGGTATCCATTGGATACCCTATTGGGTGAGTGCATTTGATATGCCTGAAGGTCCACACCTACAGAAGCATGTAGACCATCAAGCTATGTGACTCATAGTACACATACCTACCTAGATCATGGTATAAATGGGCTAGCATGCTATGCCCCTAAGTGAACACAGTCTCTTGCTACTCCATCATCTGGATGGTGTGAACTAGGCCTCTGTGTAGATGAGTACCAATACTATCAGAAGTGAGGCACATCACAATGGTTAAGATCATGACCCACCACATCAAGGGTACCAACATTGTATCATACTCTAGCCATCGAAAGTGATGTGGCTAGAGTCTCTCCCAGAAATCATCCTCCCAATGCAGTACTATTGTCCTACCTACACATAAGCAATCAATCTCTTCTTGATGATGTTCACCTATCAATCCTTAACGGGCATCCTTAGGATGTGATATGCATCCTCCAGCATGACGTTCATCTCCCTGGTAAGAAGAAGAAATATGGACTTGTCCACGTACCATCACTCCATGAGTGCCATGAGCATGCAGTCATAGAACTACATCTCTGGCATTCTATAGGCCTAGTAATTGCCTATTTAGTGTAGTAGGTCAATCTCTATAGGTGTGAGTAGTTCCTATCATTCCCACAACATCAAAAACTTGCACCCTCTCGTGTGCTCATGCATGGTGAGTGGGTGTTGCAAAAAAAGTAGAAACAAGATTTTATCAATTCCTCGTCATTTTTGTAGCATCAAAAATTACACATCCTACAATTCCATATCATGTTTTTCACTCACCTTAGCATCAATCCCTACAACATTCTCTAGGCATTCTTAGGCCTAATCTTAAATTACTTTCTCCAAACCAAGTTTATATCAAAATTGTATTAGAACATCAATGTTGACACCCTTCTAGTCATGTGTTAAATTTGAGCAAAAATCATTTGGACACTAGTGTGACACATTAGCATCCTATGTAATATAGCACATCAAAATGAGCATTACTCACACATTTCGATGCCTCACAATGTCTCCTAATGAGTATAATGCCTTCATGAACATGCCTTGCTATCCAAATCCTTCCTTGACCAAATAGAGGAGTTTTGTTTTAAAATTCATATAGAAGATCTCAGTAGCTCTCTGAAAGAAACACATAGAGAATACCTGTAGGTTTTAATATAACACTCTTTTTTCCATAGGTGTTTGTAGATAATAGATATTTTTCATTGCTTGATCATCTCATATCCCTTCAATCTCATTTGGCATTGCTCCCAATTTTTCACAACTATTGTGCAAATTATCTGGATCAATCCATAGGATGATTCTTTTTTAGAAGTGTAGGCTTATCCCAAATGATTCATCCAATTTTTATTCTACCATTAAAGGTGTCTTCAACAAGTAGTTAAAAGTAGGTTTCTCTTTGGAAATCCTTCCCATCTTTGTTACTCAAATCCATAACGAACAAGGTATTAAATCTTTTTGATGTTTTCTTCATCATACTTTAGTAAAAACTATTTTTTTCTTAATAGTTTTTCTTTCATTTGGTCAATTGATCATGTTGCACAAGTGGTGAATCAACCCTACTTTCAAAACTGTCTAATAAAATTCTTATTTTGTTGCAAACCTTTAGTGTAGACCACCATTGTTTTGATGATTACTCAATTTATAGTCTAGGCCTATTATCCTTCCTGTAGACCAAGGAGGTGCTCCTAGCACACTTTGTCATTGCATCCTAGCTCATAGACACACTTAGGATTAGGTAAACAAACATTCCAATCCTTATTCATAATTTGAATACTTGTGGAGGTCAAAAGACAAAAGTAGGGGTTTGACCATTCCTGGAAAACTCCTTTGCAGTCCCAAATATCTTTTTAACTCATCCAAAATAGGTTATTTGGTGATTAGCCACATGGAAGTTTGTTATTATTGATCTTAGTGTTTTGTTTGATTTTATCTTCTATATTTTATTTGATTTCTATATACATCTAGGTATTACACTTGCATTTGTTCTCATTGTGCTATGTAGGTTGATCCAAGAATCCTACATATAGAGAAGAAGAATGTTGGATAGACATAGATTGTTCCTACTTGACCCTATCATCTGTCTTGCACTGTACAAAAATGCACAAACATCCATGCTATGTTCAGTATTGTCCTTGGTCAAGGCTTTCTCCTTCTAGTGATAGGTTCTATATTTATTGTACTTTCCATATCTACTTTCTATTTCTTGAAAAAAATTTCCAATCTTCTAAAAACAACATTTTCTTTCTGTGCATTTACTTCTTTTCATTTATAAAGTTACATTTTATAGTAATTAGTACATTTGGGATATCTAGGTTAGTTTTATGGTTAATAAGAAAAAAAATTTCTCTCTTGAAACTAGGAATTCTATAGTAGTGTTTTGTAAGATTACTTTGTGTTGGGTATAACTCTCAAAGCTAAGTTGTTATCTTATGCAGTACATTATAGTGAACTTGACATTAACATCTTTTGAACCTTCTAAATTTATATCAAAATATCTTTCACAAACCTTTTTCTCAAGGAGATTTTGACATGATAGATGAAGCCCTTGAGAACTTCATGCATGATGAGTCTCATTCTTTGAAAACAATGAAACTTTCTCCTATATATATGATTAATTTAAATTTTCCTTGAATAGTACCAACTAGAACCAACAACCTAAGATTGTGATTCAAGGTATTTTTTGGTCATCTAAACTAGTGATAACTATTAGGAGTGCTTCTATTCCACCTAGACCCCTTGATTATTATACTCAATATGCTAGAACTATCACTTCTAAATCACCCAAGGTTCCTCTTGACTATCATGCACTACCTCCCCTAACTATCAAACAATATATTATACTTATAATACCCGTGGTAATAGGCAACAAAACTCTATTCATGTTTCCCTTCCTACATCCACTACGATCTTACCTTAGGCTCCTCATGTGTCTCACAAAACCATTGGAGATTATGATTTTATTGAACAATTGTATGCCACTCCATCTAAAATTTTTCTTTGGGATCTAGTTCAAAATTCCTCTACTTTCTTAGGTATGTTTCAAGAAGCCTTACAAAAAATCCAAGTCACTTCCTCCACTAGGCCAAATGAAGTGTCCTCCTTGCTTGATTGCATTTATACCAATACCATTGACATTTTCTTTCAACAATATTAGTTTCCTTCTATTGAAATGCACAAAAAATGAACCTCTCTTAATCATAGGTATAATTTCTATTGCAGTAAAATGTACCCTCATAGATAATGGTTCTAGTCTTAATGTTTGTTTTGTAGATTTGCTAAATCATTCAAACATTGACATAGCTTGTATTTCTCCTAATTTATTGATTAGAGGATTTGATAATATAAGTCAAAAATCCCTTGGGACCATCACCTTACCTATAGAGTTGGGTCATGTCACATTACCTACACATAGTGCATGTGATGCTAGGTTCTCTCTCTTATAATCTCCACCTAGGCAGGCCATGTTCATTCATGACATGAGTGTTGTTCCCTCAACCCTACACCAGTCTATAAAATGTGTTCATGGGAATAAACATTTACTATAAAATCTAATCAATGATCAGTTACAATATTCTCTCCAAATTAAGTTGGAACAAAATTCTAATTCTTTGCTGGTAGTTTAGAATTTAATACCTTCATTATCATCACAACAAACTATGCCCTAATCAACTCCTATTGATTACATGATGAAGTATGTGCCCTTTTATTTGACAAGTGCATGGATAGATGATGATTGGGGTCCCTTAGATTTACAACTTCTTTTGTTGGAGAATATAAAATAGACTCATCACACTTTGACACCTCTGAGTTCCCAACTATACCACCTAGATCACAACCTCAAGAGGTCTCTACCTCTTCTCCCAAATAAAAATATAAATACACTTCTTATATCAAATATGCTTTTGACATTGATCATCCTTCTTCTAAGAAGTTGCAATCATGTTATGGCCTCAATTTCTATATCCTTAGAAAAACTAGGTATAAACATGGTGGTTTAGGTTGTAAAGAAAAAAGATTTAAAGTCCCTATAGAGCCTAATGAGTATCATTCTACAACAAGCATTGGTTACAAACACCGTAAACCTTCATCTCAATATTGTCTGAATGTGAACATGATTTCCTCCTCATTTGATTCATCTTCTTTGTATTTATTATACCTAGAGTTGGTCATTGACACTAGAGCATCTTACATGCATCCATTATACACTTTCTCTATAGATGATTCCCTTGTAGAGTTTCTTGGATTTTATGACCATTTACCCATGTATCACCATGATCGCGGTTCTCCCTATTATTTAAATGCTTATGCATACTTTGGGGAGTCTGTTGCATTATATAGTGATACCTAATCATTAACTAAATCCCCACATGAATATCAACATAATCCCAATTCACGGGACTACAATACCCAGCTTGTGGTAGGGAAAACTATGGAGGTCTCTATGGATCATGGTGATCCTAAGAAAATTATAGATATTGGTGAATGTTTATCACCTAAGGAACGTTCATCTCATTCTAACTTATTACATGATTTTTCTGACCTCTTTGCTTGGACCTACAAGGATATGCTTGGTCTAAATCCTAATATGGTCACTCATAACATAGTGCTTCATCCTGACACTTGACTCGTAAAACAAAAAAATAGAAAATACATCACAAGGTGGCTTTGTTGGTTAAGGCTGAGATAGAAAAGATTTTGAAAGTTGGTTTTATCCACCCTATTGACTATTCCCCTTGGATTTCAAACATCATTCCTATTGCTAAACTAGGTAATAGTATTCAAATTTGTATTGACTTTTGTGACTTAAACAAAGTGCCTTTGAAGGAATATTTTCCTCTTCTAAATAAATTAATATGATAGTGGACTCAACGGAAGGCCATGCCCTACTTTCTTTTATAGATAGCTTCTCAGTTTATAACAAAATTCTAATCACCTCGAAGATCAACATAAGACTTCTTTCACATGTCCTTGGGGTAATTCTTGTTATGTTGTCATGTTATTTAGTCTAAAGAATGCCAAAGCAACTTACCAACATGCCATGAATTTGATTTTTCATGACAATTCATAATATTCTAGAAAATTATGTCAATGACATCCTGGCTAAATCTATTTTATGCCAGGATCATGTGAGTAACCTTCATCTCATCTTTGAATGTCTTCAATCGTACATGCATCTAAACCCTCATAAGTGCATTTTTGTCATGGATAGTGGTAAGATTTTAGAGTTTACAGTTTCATAACATGGCATTGAGGTCAATATGAAGAAAATTGACACTATTGTGAACATGCCACCTCTGATGAATATTTCTCAACTTTGTATTTTGTAGGGTAAGATTTAGGCCATTCATTGATTTATCTCTAAATTGGTAGATTGCACCCTCCCCTTTACTAATCTCCTCAAAATGAATGTTTACTTTTCCTAGAATGTAGATTGCTAGGAGACCTTTGAAAGCATTAAAGAATATGTAGAAAATCAACCTATTTTGATGCATGCCATTTCAAGGCATCATTTTCTTCTCTACACTTATGCATCATCTCATGTCGTAGCCACTCTCTTGGCTCAACATGATTACGAGGGTAAAGAGTGTGCAGTTTATTATATCAGTTATATCTTCCTTGATTAAAAAACTTGAAATTCAATGATAGAGAAGTAGTGTCTCTCTTTGGTCTTTTCCACCCACAAGCTAAGACATTATCTCCTTCATGTAGAAACACACATGATTGTTAGGTTTGACCCTCTTAAGAAATTATTTTCTAAGGTAGACCTATCAGTGCATTTGGCTATATGGGTTATGCTTTTAGCTGAATTTGATTTAAAGTTTGTCTCCCAAAGGGCATAAAGGGGCAAGCTACAACTAACCAGCTAGTTGAGGCCCCCTCTCTCTCCTTGTTCCTTGATTTTTATTCATTCCTAGATGATCACATCTTTCTTATAAATGGTGATTCTCCTTGGGATTTATTCTTTGATGGTTTGAGTTGTAGGACCAGTTCTAGGGATAGTGTAATATTGGCCCCTTCTAGGGGTAAGATAATCCAACTTCCTTTCCATCTGAATTTTTAGTGCACGAATAACATTGCCAAGTATGAGGCTCTAATTCATTTTGCATGCCACTATTTCCCTCGATGTAAAAGTCATCCATGTCTATGGTGACTCGTATTTGATTATTAGGAAAATAAATGATGATTATTAACCTAAACAAGACAATATTCTTAGTACCATGATTTATCCTTGTCACTTATTCATAATTTTTCATCCTTCTCCATTGTTATTGTTGTCATACTTTTCTTAACCACAAATTATTCTGTTTCCCTCCTTCTATCAGAGAAAGCCTAAATAGAAGGAGGAAAAAGCTTAAATCCTGCATTTCCCCATGCTATGCTTTGCAGAAAATTCTAAATTTTGACATGGAGTATCCTTGTAGAAAACCCAGGAAAACCCAGAAATCCTTAAGCTTCAAGTGTCTTCCATCGCAAGGATTTCTTAGTTTCATGCTTAGTCTCTTTGTATGTATCTTTGTATGCATTTTTGTATGTATATTCGCATATACATTCGCAGATACAAAGCATATACAAAGGCAGATACAAAAGAGAGATACAAGGTGTCATCGGTGAGACTTTGGCCTATTAGTATGACTCAGCTCAAGGTCTCCCCGATGGTCCAATGTATTTGCATATACAAGGCGGTATGCAAAAGCGAATATGCAAGTCCAGACCCGAAAGTAAAATGCAATCAGTTTAAGGAAGTGAGGCGATTGTATGTGGTTTTGTATGTATATTGCATTGTATATGCGATATACAAAAGGTACAAGTTCAACAGATACAAGCCCAGACGCGACTGAAAATTTAATCCTAGCGGACTTCAGTTGGGGTCCACAGTTGTATGTATGATCTCATGTATATGCAATATACAAAAGTCAAGATGCAGTCATGGATGCCAATGCATAATCAAAAGATACAAAGTGCATTTGTACATACCAAAAGGTAGAAAAGTCAAACATCTTTTGTATGTATTATTGCATGTATATGCAATATACAAAAGCAAGATACAAGGCTGGACCTGTTTTAAAGTTCCATTCTGATTGATAATCCATTGAGTTCCACAATTGTATATTTGGTGATTGTATCTCCCATATACAATTGCACATACAAAAGCACATACAATGGGTTTTCGGTGAAACTTTTGCATATCGGCATGACTCAGCTGGGAGTCTCTTCGACAACCTGATGGGGTTTCTTTGCATGTCTTCTATGCAGCGGTGGGTCCCAGTAACTCAACATTCTTTTTGCAGCGATGGAGCCACAACTTGAAGATCAAATGGAATAATGACACATGTCAAAGCCGATCCAAAGGCTAATTCAAAGGCAGGTACAAAAGCTTATACAAAAGTAAAGGCCCGCTTTTGTATGTTGGCAATTGTATTGTATATACATTTGCATATACAAAAGCATATACAAAGGGAGATACAAAGACATATGCAAAGCGATTTGATATGCAAAATACAATGAATGAAGAAATCACATAAGTGCAAGTTGAACAGTTTGAAGGACCCGATATGCAGGTGACAACACTGAAATCTCCTCTTCCACTAGGTTTTGCAGGATGATAACGTCATCATGATTTTCAAAGTGCATCCAATTTTTTGTATGTCTGTATGCATACAAATGACGGTTCTCCTTGTAGCGAAGACAAAATTGATGGACGGTCTGCATTTAGTTAGGAATGGTCGCCGACTCTGAGGATGAATGTGAAGTTTTGGTGACAAGACATCTTAGCGGCCAAATTAAGTTTTGCAGAGATCCCTTAAACACAAAATTGATGAAAATATAGAGAATTCAAAGAGTCAGAGATTTAAAGTGTTGTAAAAGCTTTGTCAAGGGGCGATATGTCCCATCCGCCATCAATACAAATCTGATCTCTCAACTGCCATGTTTCAGATATTTTATGTATTCATTGTTGAAGATAGATGTTTGAGCTACTCACATTCAAGGCCCAAAATATCTTCCACCTGCCATGTTCTAGATATTTTATTCCATAACTTCTTGCAGGTGGATGTCCCTTCTGGCGATGATATTTTTTGATAGAGCCCATGGGGAGAATTCATTGTAACTGACTTAGGTCAAATGCAAAATGCTCTATATGCAAAAACATGAGATGTAAAAAAGGGGTTGGAAAATTTAGTAATCTATGCTTCTGATTCCAAACAGAGCATTCCTCTACTATAACCTCACCTTCTAATTAATACATGCTGGCTATTTTACCTCTTCATGCTATTTTGACTCTGTGTGATCTAAGAATGATGTGTTTGTGAATGTTTAATCCCTTCTAATCATCTCTTGCTCCTTGCCTCTGTTAAAATCAGCTTGATCTGTGTATGTTTATTGGTTGTATCTAGTCATTTTATGCATTTTCTCAGTTATGTGAGGGTTCTTTTATTCAACCTGGTGTATCACGTAATTTCTATTTATGTTTCCTTCTACCCCTTTTCCCCTGCAGCATTAACACTAGGTTTAGATATATTCCTCTAAGCATTAGGCTTAGAATGAGGAACCAACCTTCTTTGGAGGTTTGATCTCAGTTCGCAAGGTCCCACACTTCGAGATCATTCCCATTGTGTCATTAGAATGCTTGGACTCTCTCCAAGCATGGTGCATTTCTATGTGACAACAGTTTCTGGCATGCTCGGTGGGACCATTCAAGTCTGAACAGTGCTATGTTACAATCATATTGCTGGTTTTGATATGCTACCAGCATTATCAGGCCTTTAAGAGGTAGTTTTCTGCATATCTGGTGACTCATACTGAGAAAGGATAAGTAGATTAGTGCTGTTACATTTTATGAGAAAAATACAAACTCAGAGTTTGAGTTCCTTTCATTATTTGTAGCTGTTTCCGCCTAGAAGATAGAGTAGAACTGTCGTAAGGATGCCAGTTTCAAAAAGAATACAATCAACCCCACCAAGTTTCAGGCCAGTAGTACCTGTAGTTCCTGTACCGGTTCAAGAAAACCTACCTCCAACTGTTCCAATGGCAAGGAATCAGCCATTTTTTGGCTTTTGATGGGGGCAACCCATTGAATTTGATAGTGCATGATAATATACCCATGGCAGCTTTGAAGAGCCTACCCTATTTCATTGGGGAGGATCAAACTACCCCAATCGAGCACATTAGAGACATAGCTTCGCTATGTGGTGTTCATCATGTAACTCAAGAAAATGTAGCCATCAGGCTGATGGCTGCCTTGTTTAAAGGAAAAGCATTACAGTGGTTCAGGAGTTTACCAGTACAAACCATTGGAACTTGGGATGATCTGGGTGATAAGTTGAACAAACAATTTCAAGCTAAGTCAGATAACTTATCGCTGGTTGAACAGCTGACTACAATAAAGAGAGCTCCCCAGGAGCAAATGATGGATTTCAATTTCTAGTTTCGGAAGACATGGAATAGAATTCTTGCCACGGTAAGGCCTTCATCAAAATATGCATTTCTGTATTTTTTGAAAGCTTTAAATAGTGACATTTCAGTAATGATACAATCGTTGGGAGGTACAAGTTTACCTGATGCATATGAAATAGCTATTATAGTAGAGAATACCCTGATTTAGGCTCAGAAAATAGCACCTAGACCACCAGTGCCCATTTTTCCCAAGATTCAAGCTTTAATGCCTTTGCTGATCCCGTCTTTTGCCCCTTTACCTGCTGCAGCAACATTGCCAAGTACTGCCAATCCTCAGACTACTGTTTCTAGCTCATCACAAGAGTTAGGAGATAAAAATCAGCCAACAGAAAATAGAGAATATCTTGCAAACTTTTGGGAATGAGATGGTGAACATAAAAAAATAGCAGTCCCAGAACAGATAGCCTTATCAGCCACACAACCAAGGGCAAAATCAACCTTATCAGGGGCAAAACCAACCATACCAAGCCAATAGGCCTCCATATCAAAGCAATTACCAGGGTGCCAGGCAGAATGTGAACTAGAGGCCTTTCCAGCCTTACAATCTCGTACCCATTAATGCACTTAGAGACCTTGTCCTTGTTCAGAATAACCTTGCAGCCAAGTATGAATGATGTTTTCCATGCAATCAGCCACACAATCAGGCAACCTGTTCAAATGGAGTGATAAATTAGGTTCTAATGGTACAAAATGTTGCAGTTTCACAGCCAAACACACTTAATGATGGGGCTATACAACAGCAAGAACAACCTCAGAATGATACTGCCTTTCTAAACTGGCAGGGAGATGAGTTCTGTGCTGTAAACATAGATGATACTTCAGTTGTAGCAAATATGAGATCTAAAAAGAGGGGTTATGAGATAGATCAAGAAACAAACAAAGGAAAAGGACCCGTTGATCCTTCTACATCCCAGATTCCCCATATTTTGCAAAGGAATACTCAAGCAACTGCTAGGGAACAACCTCATTTGCAGACTGATATTGCTGTTGCAAAGTCACATCAGAAGGTAAATGTCACTTCACCTTTTAATATCATTGAAAATATGAAGAAAATGAATGTGACAATATCTATGTGGGATTCCTTAGCCATCCCAAGTCAAAAGGACATGTTACAATCTATCTTGTCTGATTTAAAAGTGTCAAATGATGCAACTGTTGACCCAACTAGGGCTATTCTTACCAATTCATCCTAGGACAATAGTAAACAACCAAATAAGAGTGCTAAACCACTTCCATTTTTTGTGTCATTAATAATAGGAGACAGGTTAGTACATAACTGCATGATGGATAGTGGTGCAATTAGTTCTATAATGCCAAAATAGATTGCAGACCAATTAGGATTGAAATACTAGCCCTTTGAGAAGGGTGTGCTCTAGCTAGATGGCATAACTGTTAACACTGTAGGTGTGATAAAAGATCTAGGTCTCACTTTGCATACCTATCCAAATGTTTCCATTTCTCAAGAGGTGTTCATCATAGATTTACCTCCTTATTTTGCCACGTGTTTGTCAAGGGAGTTCACAACCAAGATAGGAGGATATTTATCCTCAGATTGGTCCCACATGTCTTTTAGGACCTAATATGGCACAAAAGTGACCATAAAATCTGAATTGCTTGCCAAAGATCACATAGAGCCTTATGTCCCAAGTGTTGTTAATGCAAATTGTATTATTTCTGATGATCCTAAGCTTGTTGCTACTCAAGAGCTACAAGTTGAGAGTATACCAGAAGTGCTGTTAAAGGAGTGGGTCTTAGAAAATATTGTAGATGATCCTAAGGGACACATTCAAGAAATTGGTATGGGGGTTTACATGCTGCACGAACCTGAAACAACAATTCCAAACCTTGTAAAGAATGCAAAACAACAGATAAAACAACAAGATGAGGTATGGAAAATGTACTTTGATGGCTCTAGGAATAGGAATGGATTTGGTGGTGGTGCAATGCTTGTGTCTCCACAAGGTGATAGATATTATTCTACTTTCTATTTTACTTTTTTATGTACAAATAACACTGCTGAGTATGAAGGGTTGATTCAAGGTTTGCAGTGGGCAAGGAAGAGGAAAATTGGCTATTTGCAGGTGTATGCAGACAATGAACTTATTGTAAATCAGGTGAGGGGACTGCATGTTACAAAGAATGATGCTTTGAAATGCTATAAACATAGGGTATGGGATATGATTGAGGAGGTTAACGCTTTCAATCTAATCTCTATTCCAAGAAATCAAAACCGTCATGCAAATAGGTTAGCTACGATTGGGGCTCAGTCCGATATCCCCAGTGATATTCAAAGATAAAAGGTACAGCCTCATGTGAAAATAGTTGATAGGCCCTCTATCCCTGACAATAACATTCATTGGCAGGTTTTTGAGAGTGATGAGTAGGTTCTACGTTTCCTATTAGAAGAGGATGAGTTCTCTGTGATGAATCAAAACAAACTCAAATAGCAATATGGTGATCATCAAGTTGTTTAGTTAAGGACTAATAAGCTACCCAGAGGGTTGGTAACCTTGGAATCCATTTTTGGTACTGATGAGCGGCTGAAAAAGAGTAAAACCAACATACAGGTCAAAGAGGAACATTATGAGGAGCTGGAAATTTTTAAAGGTAAGCTTCTCAAAATTGGTAAAATCTATTCACCTAAGGATAGGAAAACTTTTTTTTGCTCTTTGTCAAGAATTTGAGGCTGTGTTTGCTTGGGAATACTCAGACTTAAAGGGGTTTGACCCTCATATTGCCTAGCATACTATAGAGTTAGAGCCAAGTGCAAAACCTGTAAGGTAGAAACAAAGACCTTTAAATCCAAAACTTGAGCCTCTGATGATTAAGGAATTAACCAAGCTGATCGAGGGAAATATCATTTTTTCGATCAAGCATACTTCTTGGGTCTCGAATCTTGTTCCTGTGAGGAAAAAGAATGGAGAGATTAAGCTGTGTGTTGACTTTAGAGACCTTAATAGAGCCTCCCTGAAGGATCACTACCCGCTACCCTCAATGGAGCAAATTCTACAAGTAGTGGCTAGTTTAGAAAGATTCTCCTTACTTGATGGATATTCTGGTTATAATCAAGTATTAGTCAAGGAGGAAGATCAGTGTAAAACTACTTTTACCACCAAATGGGGCACCATGGCCTACAAAATGATGCCTTTTGGTCTATCAAATGCTGGCTCTACTTTTCAGAGAGCTATGGATATGGCTTTTAAAGGTTTGCTTTATAAATTGGTACTTATGTACCTTGATGACATCACAGTTTTCTCTAAGGATGCAACTGAACATTTATCCCACCTGAAACAAATATTTGAGAGATGTAAAGAGTTTGGGATATCTCTCAATCCCAAGAAATCTATTTTTGTTGTGCATGAAGGCAATCTTTTAGAACATATTGTGTCAAAAGAGGGAGTTATCATTGATACAGAAAGAGTAAGAGCTATTTTGGAGCTACCTTTACCCAATCACAAGAAAGGATTACAAAGTTTTATTGGCAGAATTAATTTTCTGCGAAGATTTATACCTGACATTGCAAATTTATTGAAGCCATTGACCTCTATGTTAACGAAAAATGTAGTTTTCAGTTGGACAAAAGAGGGAAAACTCAACTTTGAGTCCATAAAAGAAGCGTTATTGGCTGCACCAACTCTGGTAAATCTTGATTTATTAAAAGATTTTATTTTGTATGCTTATGGCAGTTTAGATATAATTTTTGTAATTCTGGTACAACAGCAAAGTGAAGGCTTTGAGCAGCCAATTGCTTTCTTTAGTCAAGGACTGGAGGAGTATGAATAGAGGTATAGTTTCATTGAAAAACATGTCCTTGCAGTGGTAAAGAGTCTCAAGAAGTTTAGACATCTTATTTCTAACAATAAGGTACATTTGATGGTTGCTCACCCTGGTGTGAAAGAGTTTTTGTTAGATAAGGATGTTAATGAGAAAAGGGCTGGTTGGATTACCAAAGTCATGGAATATGACGTAGATATGAAGATAACTAAGCTCATCAGAGGTAGAGGACTCAGTGAACAACTTGCTACTAGGTCTGAAAATGAAACGAAGAAGGAAGAAGAGGTGCTTCTAACCATTGAAGATGAACATCAGGATGATACAACAACAGTTGGAACTGGTTGGGTAAATGACATGACTCATTTTTTGCAAACTGGTGAATGTCCAGCAGGTTTAGATAGAACCAAGAGAAGATATTTTAGACTGTAGTCTATTCCATATGTTTTAATTAATGATATCCTTTTCAAAAAAGATTTTAATGGTGTGTTGTTAAGATGCATTGATAATGATCAAACTAACAAGGTGCTGCATGAGTTTCATGATGGAACAGCAGGGGGTCATTTTTCCCCAAGGACTACTACTTAGAAAATAATGAGAGCTGGATATTATTGGCCCAACTTATTCAAGGATGCCCATGCATGGGCCAGAAAGTGTGTAAAATGTGTCATTTTTGCAGGCAAAGAAAGGCTGCCAGCTTTACCTCTGCAGCCAATTCAAGTAGAACAACCCTTCATGAGATGGGGCATTAATTTTATAGGTCCCATTAACCCACCGTCAAGTGCAGGCCACAGGTGGGTACTTACAGCAACAGACTATTTTACAAGGTGGACTGAAGCAGTGGCTTTGAAGGAAGCCAATGAGAATGTTGTTTTAAACTTTTATTATGATTTGGTATCTAGATTTAGAGTACCTGAGTCAATTATCTCAGAAAATGCTTTAGCATTTGTTGGATTGAAGATAACTAACTGGGCTGTAAAGAATGGAATCTATTTGAACACTTCATCAAATTATTACCCATAGGGTAATGGTTTGGCTGAATCCACAAATAAGAATCTCATAAAGATTATCAAAAGATTAATGGAGGACAACCAAAGAGCCTGGCACACCAATCTAAAAATTGCTTTATGGGCAGATAGAATAACTCCCAAGAGGTCTATTGGAAACTCCCCATATATGTTAGTTTAGGGAAAAGAGGCAAGATTGCCTGTGTCTGTGGAGCTGCCAACACTTGATATCATGAATCAACTAGAGATGTTTGAAGAAGAAGACCCCATGGCTGTCAGCTTTGCTCAACTTATGGAGCTTGAAGAAATGAGAGATAAAGCTATGAAAGCTATGGAGTATCATCAGCTTCAGACAAAAAGAATTTTTGATAAGGCCACTCCCAGAAATTTTAGGGAGGGTGATATGGTACTCAAATGGGATGAGTTGAAAAGCAGGCCAGGGAAGCACTCCAAGTTTGACAACATGTGGAGTGGTCCATTTATCATTACTAAATGTAAGGAGCATAATGCATTTCAGTTATCCAACATGGATGGAGAAAATTTGCCTATCCCAGTCAATGGGATACACCTAAAGAGGTGTTTTGAGGTATGAGTTGCCTTGTAAAATAGTAGATTAGGTTTCTTGCTTTCAATAAGTGCTGCTGCACAATAGTTTAGGTACCTTTTTGTTTTCCCTAAGTGTTGTCTAGCACAGTTAGATGAGTTGCTTTCAGCATTTTTTTTTAGTTTTGATCTTCCAAGTGTTCTTCATTGCTAATATGCTGAGTTACTGAGGTCAAGATTGATTGTCAAAGGTATTTTTAAGACTCTGTATGACCTTGTGCCCAATGGATAAGGTCTAGGCAACTGGTCTGATATTTAGTAGGCAAACATCCTTGAGAGGTCACCAAAAATGTTGTCATATTTTGCTTAACCACAAATTATTCTGTTTCCCTCCTATCAGAGAAAGACTGAATAGAAGGAGGAAAAGGCTTAAATCCCACATTTCCCCATGCTATACCTTGCAGAAAATCCCAAATTTTTGCATGGAGTATCCTTGCAGAAAACCCAGGAAAACCCAGAAATCCTTAAGCTTCAAGTGTCTTCCATCATAGGGATTTCTCAGTTTCATGCTTAGTCTCTTTGTATGTATCTTTTTATGCATTTTTGTATGTATATTCACATATACATTCACAGATGCGAAGCATATACAAAGGCAGATATAAAGAGAGATACAAGGTGTCATCGGTGAGACTTTGGCCTATCGGTATGACTCAGCTCAAGGTCTCCCTGATGGTCTAATGTATTTGCATATACAAGGCAGGATGCAAAAGTGAATATGCAAGTCTAGACCCGAAAGTAAAATGCAATCAATTTAAGGAAGTGAGGTGATTGTATGCAGTTTTGTATGTATATTTCATTGTATATGCGATATACAAAAGGTACAAGTTCAACAGATACAAGCTCGGATGCGACTAAAAATTTAATCCTGGCGGACTTCAGTTGGGGTCCATAGTTGTATGTATGATCGCATGTATATGCGATATACAAAAGTCAAGATGCAGTCACGGACACCAATGCAGAATCAAAAGATACAAAGTGCATTTGTACATACTGAAAGGTAGAAAAGTCAAACATCTTTTGTATGTATAATTGCATGTATATGCAATATGCAAAAGCAAGATACAAGGCCGGACCTGTTTTAAAGTTCCATTCTGATTGATAATCCATCGAGTTCCACAATTGTATATTTGGCGATTGTATCTCCCATATACAATTGCACATACAAAAACACATACAATGGGTTTTTGGTGAAACTTTTGTATATCGACATGACTCAGCTGGGAGTCTCTTCGACAACCCTGTTAGTAATTATTTATGTTTAGGGTTTTAGGCTCGAGCTACTGGTGGTGCCTACATAAGTATTCAGGTGTCAAACATTTAGATATGCAGGCACCTTCCCAAAAATTCAAATAATTCTAACACTTTTAGCCTCTGCAGTTGAAAGAATGCAAAAAATCAGTTAAGGTGCAAGTGTCTTTGTATATACAAAGGTGTTTGTATATACATACAGGTCAAAATATACATTAGCGGGTCAGCAATTTCCATCGGCCTTTGAAAATGGTGAAAAAATAAGTTGTATGCATTTTATATACATATCGGGCTTGCATATACATTGGGGAATCTTTCGCAAGATTCTGGGAATATTTTGTGTTTGTATGTCGGCCCTGCTGGTATGTCAGGCTTGTATGTTTAAACATGCAAGTGAAATGTGCAAAGGAAATACAAGGGGTCGACATGCATTTGTTATAGTGCGGCCGAGATACATGCGGTGGGGTCCGCAGATATGCAAGGATTTTTGTATCTTCGATGTACAAGGTAAATATGCATTCCTCGCATATTCTTTGAAGATTCCCTGTTTGTATGTTGGGGAGGTTTGTATGTTTGCTTTTGTATATTCGACATACAAACAAAATATACAATCGAATATACAAGGTGGAATGTATATGCAATATACATTCGGGCGGACATACAATGGTTAGATACATTACAGGAATATTCTCTAAGGATTCCTTGTTTGTATGTACAAAGTAAAAGGATGCAAAGTTCAAACATACAAGGGAAATATACATTTCAGACCCGATGGGGAAATCAAATACTGTAGGTAAGTGTCTGGGGTCCGGCTTGTATCTCAGACGATTGTATATGCATTCAAGCATGCATATACAAGGGGTGAAAATGGTAAAATAGTGAATGGAAAAATTGGCGATAGAGGAAAAAGTCGCCTATGTGGCACAATATCATTGGCTCTTAGCTTTCCTGCAAGTTTTTGAGCCGTTGGATCTCAGCGATGGGGGGAGATCGACGGCCCTATTTTGAATGCTTGACGAAGGAAGGACTTTTTGTGTGTCTGCACCAATTTGTGCGGGAAAAGCTTCATAGGAAAGTGAAACTGCAATGGCTGCGGGTAACTGAGCATTAATGGCATTTTTCAGATCCATCGGTGGATGAAATGATAGATGAACTACCAGATTTAAAAGAAAATCTTTAGGCGGTGGTGCAGATCCTGGACCTACCTACTCCTTCCTCTTTGTCCCTCTGCCGCATTTAATTTTGCGCCAATTTGAAGATGCGTTGTATTTGGCAAAATTTTGACTTGCCATGTAATTAATTTGATGAGTACACAGTCTTGGTATAAAAGCCAAACTGTGTTACTCATTGTGTTGTTGAAGACTTGGGCAATTTTGGGGGAAAAATAATGAAATACAGAGCATTTCCTATTTGTTTCATCTCTGTGGAGTTTATGTGTTGCATCTGAGTTGTATCTTGCACATATGTTCAGTTTCAGTGTTAATGTTATATGAAAAATGCCTTTGTTGCATGTATTTATCTGTTTGTCTCCATGTGTTGCATGTTGTTTCTTCTTTTGAATCTGGTTGTTAAGGGTTTCATAGATTCAGGGATACAGGCTTCTGTATTGCATGTTTGATCTTTTGACTTCCATTCAAGGAGTGGATTAAATTTGTCTTAAGTTAAATCTGAAGAAGAACGTATGTCAACTAGGATGCTTGTAAGTATGAACAGTTAAATACTCATCCTTGGGTGATGTTTGTAAGGTAAGCATCAGTTCTAACCCCTTGAAACTCGAATGACAGTTGCAATCCATTCTTATGTATACGTCTAGTTGATTCTATTGCCCTGAGATAGGCACCGGTCTATTCTTGTGAAGTAGTTATGATCCAAAACCCCTGTCTTGCATCCAAACCATCAAAGTCATCCATTCCATTATTCCACCCCATTAGTTGTAGGAGTAAGATTAGGAACCCCCACATACTCTCATACCTGACCAGACAAATATGTCCAAGAATGTTGCCAACCTTGTGATTTATCACACAAATCTTGGTCCACACATGAGAGTATTCTGCCTGTTATTACAAAGTCAAATCTTTCTATCATTTGGAGAGTTAAGGTCATATCTTTATCAAATAGGGATACCCCCCTTAGTGCGGCAGAACCAGAAGTGAAGGGGAGGCAGTTCACGCAACCTCCCGTATCTGTTGGCCAAATCTACCTGTGCATTGGAACTGGCAAACCCTCTGTCGATTTGGGATAAATAACCAACAAACCCGATGGGGTTTCTTTGCATGTCTTCTATGCAGCGGTGGGTCCCAGTAACTCAACAGACTTTTTGCAGCAATGGAGCCACGGCTTGAAGATCAAATGGAATGATGACACGTGTCAAGGCCGATCCAAAGGCCGATTCAAAGGCAGGTGCAAAAGGTGATACAAAAGTAAAGGCCCGCTTTTGTATGTTGGCAATTGTATTGTATATACATTTGCATATACAAAGGGAGATACAAAGACATATTCAAAGCGATTTGATATGCAAAATACAATGAATGAAGAAATTGCATAAGTGCAAGTTGAACAGTTTGAAGGACCCAATATGTAGGTGATGACACCCAAATCTCCTCTTTGACTAGGTTCTGCAGGATGATAACGTCATCATGATTTTCAAAGTGCATCCAATTTTTGTATGTCTGTATGCATAGAAATGACGGTTCTCCTTACAACGAAGACAAAATTGATAGACAATCTACATTTAGTCAGGAATGGTCACCAACTCTAAGGATGATTATGCAGTTTTGGCGACAAGACATCTTAGCGGCCAAATTAAGTTTTACAAAGATCCCTTAAACACATAATTGATGAAAACACAGAGAATTCAAAGATTCAGAGATTTAAAGTGTTGTAAAAGCTTTGTCAAGGGGTGATATGTCCCATCTGCCATCAATACAAATTTGATCTCTCAACTGCCATGCTTCAGATATTTTATGTATTCATTGTTGAAGATAGATGTTTGAGCTTCTCACATTCAAGGCATATCTTCCACCTGCCCTGTTCCAGATATTTTATTCCATAACTTCTTGCAGGTGGATGTCCCTTCTGGCGATGATATTTTCTGACAGAGCCCATGGGGAGAATTCATTGTAACCGACTTAGGTCAAATGCAAAATGCTATATATGCATAAACATGAGATGTAAAAAAGGGGTTGGAAGATTTAGTAATCTATGCTTCTGATTCCAAATAGAGCATTCCTCTACTGTAACCTTGCCTTCTGATTTAATACATGCTGGTTATTTTACCTCTTCATGCTATTTTGACTTTGTGGGATCTAAGAATGATGTGTTTGTGAATGTTTAATTCCTTCTAATCATCTCTTGCTCCTTGCTTCTATTAAAATCAGCTTGATCTGTGTATGTTTATTGGTTGTATTTAGTCATTTTGTGTATTTTCTCAATTCTATGAGGGTTCTTTTATTCAACTTGGTGTATCACCTAATCTCTATTTATGTTTCTACCCCTTTTCCCCTACAACATTAGTGTTGTGATGTTCACAACACGCCCCATTTTACCCCTTAGCAAAATCAGGACTCCTGCTGTGGTTTTTTGCTTTTTGCTTCCGTGTGTTGTTTTGCTTGGTTGTAAAGGGAAAAGGAGAGTTAAAATTGTAGACTTTGTTAAAACTAGAGGAAAAAATGTATTTTAGTACCAGGGCATGATATGGTTGGATTCCTTGTGAAAAATGAACTAGGGTTGCTTTTTGAACCATCTTAAAATTTGCCATATTTTGCAAGTTATGATCATTTTGGTAAAATGTACAAGGGAAGGGTTTGTTGTTTGCATATACAAAGTTGTTTGTATAATCGGGTTGCATATACAAGGCCCTTTGTATACAAGTCTGCTTGTATACAAAGTCCTTTGTATATCACTTTTATATACAAAGTCGTTTGTACGTCTTTTTGCCCTGTATGCATTTTAATAAAGGTTTCATGCATACATACAAGGCGGACCCTAAATGTTTTTTAGGGTTGAAGTGAATATTTTGTTAAATCTGCCGGTTGTATATTCGGTGTTTGTATGTTTAACATACATACAAGTGAAATATACATTGCCTGGACCCGAAGCATTTATAAATTTGAATTAAGTCTTTGTATGTTTCGATTTGTATGTATGTTTCGATATACATACATTCCGAAACATACAAAGTGGAGATACATTGCTGCAGACTTGAAAAATTATGAAGCAGAGTTAAACCGTTGTATATTTTGTGCGTTGTATGTATCCTACATACAAGGAAATATATATTACTTTATACATTGTGGCGGAACCCAAAAGATCATTAAATAAGGCTAATTCGAATATACAAGCCTGATATACATTGCATTGATACATACAATGTGGAATCCAAATAAAATAAAATCTGATTTAATGCTTGTATCGAACCCAAAATGTATACCTAAAGCATACAACGGCTATATGCATTGCACGGACCCAAAGAGGGTATTAAAATTGGTTAAATCATTGTATGAGTCCGGCTTGTATGTATCTAACATATGTTGCGAAATATACATGCAATGGAACCCAAATGTTATAAATTAAAGTTAAATGCTTGTATGTTTCGTGCAATGTATATTTCGTAACATACATTGCATTATATACATTGTCCACATGTAAGCTGCGGATTTGAAAGGGGCTATTAAATGGGGAGTAATCATTGTATATTCCGTCGCTTGTATGTTTGTTTCGAAGCATACATTACTTAACACATACAAGGGCGGAATCCAAAAGGGCTTAAGCACAATTCTTTGAATGTACATGCTTATATGTAAGCAATATACAAGTTGATGTGTAAAGTTGAATATGCAACGCCAGATTCGAAATGGAAATTAGAAAATAGAAAATCCTTGCATATTTCGGTGCTTGTATATTAAGATATACAAGCCTGATATACAAGGATTTGGATAGGCGAAAAGGCAGGAAAACAAAGCGATGGAATTTTGAAGCTGATTAAGGGCCAAATGCATGTTTTTTGGTCAATGATGGTTGACCCGACTAGTTTTAAACGCTAAATATGCATTTGAATGCGCGATTTTCTTGAATTTAGGGCCCAATTTCTGCGATCACATAGTCACGACTGGATTTAATAGCTGTTTATCTTCCTGCAGGTTTATTAGGTGAAATGGCACTTATTACTGGTCTATTTTTGCAGGATGTTGCAAAGCAAAGTAGCTGAGAGTCACAGAGCTGCTGACACAATGGCGGCGTGCAGGTAGATATGAAGACAGAGCTAGGACTTGATGGTGATGACGTCATGGAAAGGAGATCTGATCTCAGGAGCAGAGGAAGATAAGGATGAAGGGAGAGGAAGTCAAAGGTCTTCATTGATGAAGACAAAATGCAATTGGAAACTTTATTACAGCAAGCCACATAAATTATTATTGAGCTGCTAGGGTTTCCCGAAGGGCATACTTCGCCCAGATTTGATGTATGCTTAGAGATATTTTTGGGAGACTTGTTCTCCACCATTTAAGGCTATAATTGAGGGTTTGAACCATTGCTTAACTAGGGTTTTGAGTTGTATTGAGGACAATCAAGTCTATATATATTGTGCCTCTTTATGCTGTGAAACTCTACACAGGGGCTACACAGAGATTTGTAGCAGCAGAGATTTGTAAAACACAACATTTAGCATAAGCATTTAGGAGTAGAAGAAGGAGGTCGCTTGTGTCTGTTATAAGGAATGTGTGGAACATTCTGCTTCCTTAGTGTATTTGTAAAGCTTGTAAGTTTTTTGTAATTTGATCATTGAAGCTAAGAGTCATTCAGAAATTGTAAATCTTATATGACTGTCTGTTTCTAATACAATTGAATCTGGAATTCTGCATCTATCTTCTGAGTGTTTTCTTGCTCTTCATTGTGTTTGAAACATTTTTTCTCTTAGAGCTTGCAATTTTAAGTGTATGTTTGTGAAAATGCTCAGAACTTACATTTAAGGTTTTATCTGTGGATTTGATCAAATTGCTGCATTAATTACAAAGTGCATAACAGAACATTTAGATCCTTTGGTAGATTGAATGAAGTTTAGTTTAGATCTTTCTAACTTTTCCCAACCCATCTGAAAATACCTAGCTAAAAACATAGAAATTTAAAGGAAATTATCTCATATTTGAAAGAAGCATGAACAACAGAGTTTGAAAGTAGACAGTTTTCATAATATTCAAAGAGGAGAAAGCTTGTAATAATATAAATCATTTAAAGCTTTGTAACATAGTAACAAGTTTATGCAAAAGGAATGATTAACATGCTGATATCTATGATCTTTTGCATAGTTTGAGTCCAGTAAACCAACAGGAAACCCTAAATTATGTAAGGCCCCTTGAACATTACAGCTTCACATCAACCAACTGAATTTGCCCAACAGGTCAAGACCTGACCATATTAAACTTGGGATTAAGTGAATCTTAACCGATTCCTTCATATCTTTCAAGTCAGTTTTGGTTCATTTCATGTGAATTTTAAACTATTGTTATGAATGTGTTAAAACAATCACCAATAGTTTTTTGGCGCTAGAAGGAGGGCCCCACTTGAGTTAGGGTTTGTTTAAGGAAAAACTGGCTAATAACATCAGTAGATTAACTAGGTCTAGATCTAGTTCCGGGGATATATTTGTGCAATTACCTGATATAAGACGAAGTAAGAGTCCTCTGATTTGGAACCCTAAAATAACACACCCAAGAGGTTCATCTTGAATGCCCCCTGGATCACCTTATACTATCCATAACATTGTGAGTCCTGACATTTCTTCATTCACATCTTTAAATCTTGGTTCAGGTACTTCTAGATGTCCTAGTCCTCCTAGAATTCCTATCCCACCACTAAATCCAGGTATTTCTACAGGTCCAGGTTAGGCTCAAGTGCCTGCGATGGCTTATTTCAATGCCGACTCTCCCATACACTTCAATGATTACAATGAGATGCCCAAAAATCTAGAAAAGATATGTCCCAAATACCAGTTGCACCAAGATTTGGAAGACCACATTAGAATATTCAAGGAGGCATGCTTTAGGGCCAGATTAGAACATGAGGACGTTGTGTGTAGATTATTTCCCTACACCTTCAATGAACAGGCCTCTAACTGGTATGTAAACTTACCCAATGGCTATATTTCTTCTTGGTCACTTATGGAAGAAGCATTTCTGTCTAGATTTAGAGGACCTATTGATCCTTGCATCTTGTATCACAAATTGGCTACCATAAAAAGAGGAGAGGGAGAGCTGATTGATAATTTCAATGACAGATTTCAAAAGGACTACTCTAGGTTGGTACACCCCTACACCGTGAATGATGATACCTTGTTAGCTATGTACTATGTAGCCTTGGATCCTTTAACTGCCATGTTTGTCAAAAGAAAACCTGACATAGATTCAATAGCTAAAGCCTATAAAGAGACAACTTCAGTAAACCAAGATATGAGGCCTACAACTTATGGTCCATTTGCCAATGGAGGAAATTTTGGGACGCAAAATTAGGCACAACCTTGGAATGGAGTCCCTATGCATCACACTCCACTATTGAATCCGGTTCCAACATACACACCTGTGTATAGTCCTACCCCAATCCAAGCCATAGCTCCTTACATGGGTAACACTACTAATAACAGTCAGAATAGTGATCAGCCTTTCTTCTGACCTCCTAGAGATACAACTATGGCAAAGGCACAAGAGGAAAGGGAAGAAATCAAGGAGATCACTGCACAATTGAAAAGATTAACCACCAAAGTGACACAACTAATAAATGAGAATCTTTATGGAAGAGGCAACCAAGGATACAATCAAAATCAGAATTATAACCAAGGCCAAAATCAGAACTACAATTCAAATCAAAATCAGCACTACAATCAGAACTACAATTAGAGCCATAACTAGAATAACAACCAAGGTCAGAATCCAAATCAAAACCAGAATTATAATCAGCATCAAGGTCATAACCAAGGGCAACCAATGCAAAACAGAGGGCAAGTGATATACAATAGGGCCTGGGGTAACAATAACAAAAATTAGAATCAGCCTAGGGCACCCAAAACATGGAACATTGGACCAAACAACAATACTCTAGCTTCTCCTTTTGAGAATATAGATAATCATGATGTAAAACAAACAACTGGCATCCAAATGGCCAATACATGACTAAGAAAGTGGTGCAGATTTCACAATACTAATGCCCATGCTGAGCTTTATTGTCCACAATTCCACTTAGCAGCCAACATTTTTAATATAGATGTGTAGCCTCCTACTTCTGAATTTCTCATTCCCAAGGGTAATGAGGTAGTACCCTCAGGGTATGATACAACTTTAGTTTTAGAAACCTTTACCTTTGCAACTACAGAGGAGAAAGAGGATGACTTGTTAGAGGATGAACCATACTTCTATGAAAATCTTTATCCTGAATCATCCTTTTTGTTAAATGCTTTTCAGTTTCCCTTTGAAACTGAAAATGAAGTATTGACTGAAACAGAAGAGGTGTAGGCCTTTCAACAAACAAATAAAAACCACACCTACAATTTAAGGAACAACACTAGGCCAGGAGGACCTTTCACCACTTCCATTCCTCCTAACAACTTCAATACACCCCCAGATCAGAATGCTAGCAACAATCCCGCCATACTTAAAGCTAATCATCATACAAATAGTGGAATAGCAGTATAAAAGGTCCAAACAAGTAAAATTGAAACCATAGAGACAACAAGATTAATGAGTTACTTGTCCGAGGAAATTAAGAAAATTAAGATTAGTATACCTCTGAATGAATTATTGAAAACTCCAGGGATCAGAAATGCTTTTATAAAATCTTTGGATACATCTATGACAGATGAGGTCACTGCTGATATAGCTATTCCTAATAGAGATTCACCACCTAAAGAGAAAAGTAAGAAAGTTAAGCACCCTTCCAATACAAATGTAGTAATGTATGCTGATAAGAAGGATGCTCCTCCTTTCTTGTTAACTGTTAGATTGTGTGGAAAGAACATACACAATTGCATGGTAGACTCTGGTGCATCAGCCAATGTAATGCCCTTAGGGATATGTAAAACTCTAGGGCTGAATCCCACCAGATCTGCCAAGGTTGTCACACAGTTAGATAAAACTGAGGTTAGTGTGATAGGAGAATTGATGAACATTCATATGCAATTAGCTTTAGACCCTAGGGTAAGCCAATTCATTGACATTCAAATAGTGGATATACCTGTGAATTATGGAATGTTGCTGAGTAGGGATTGGTCCAAGACACTAAACGGATATATGGCCACTGATTTTTCACATATGTGGCTGCCTTGGAGAGGTGTCCCAAACCAGATTAGAATAGAGGTAGAACCCAGGATGAAACACATGATAACAGAGTATAATCAAACTAATGAAATATTATATGCTGCTGTTGAACCTGGTGTTTATAGGATTACTAACAATGGGGTACAAATTGAAGAGATCATGATGTTAAACTTTAGAGAAAAACATGTCAGCAATGAGACAGCATTATTAATTGAGTCTGATGGAAATTCTTCGGATGAAGAAAATAGTGCAATGAACAAATTTGGTCATGCCATTAGACAAGAGATGGAAGAGTGCATTAAACAAAATATGCCGGTCCAGTGTAAACTATATAAGGATAGATGTAGAGTTCATGATAGGCCACATCCTGAGGAGAGCTGTAGGATGTGCAAAGACACCATTGAATATGAATATAAAAAATGCACAAAGAGGGTAGAGTTGCAAGAGGAAAATGTGAATCCTAATCAACCATAGAGATACTCTCAGAGTAATGTAGATGCTCTGATTTTAGATTTAGAAAAGGAAAGAGTAAAAGACGAGGGTAGTTATCTTTCTGATTTACAAGCTAAAAACACACATATGCAAGTTGACGAAACATAAATACCCATGAATAAACATGCCAGCACCTCACAAGTGATAGAAGGGACAAAGCATGCCAAGGTAAAAGGTCAGAAATGCAAAGATGGCATGTGGACACTAAAATGTGACGGATCCAAATCAAAACAGGGTGCGGGTGTGGGTGTTGAACTTATAAATCCTCAGGGTACATCATATCTAGCGGCATACAGACTGCAGTTTTCCTGTACTAAAAATATTGCTGAATATGAAGCCTTAATTTTGGGACTTGTCATGGCCATCAAGAAAAAGGTGAAAACAATTAAGGTATTTTCAGATTTTGAGCTAGTGGTCAGACAAGTAAGGAAACTATATGCTTGCAATTACAAGAAAATGATTTGTTACAGACATAGGGTATGGGGTTTAATAGATTCATTTGATGCATTCAACATAGAGCATATTCCTAGAGAGCTGATCCATCGGCTAGATGCACTAGCAGTTGCTGCTAGCACACTAGAACCCTTGACACTATTAGGATTGAGGTGATTTGCTGTTGAATTAGTCAATGTTCCCAGTATCCTAGACAATGTTACACACTTTCAGATATTTGGAGGGGATCAGCAAATTATTGATTTTCTGACTTGTAATGAGGTATTTGAGGCTCAAATCATTGACGAACAAGAAAGGCCTGAGGTAACATGGGACGAAGAAGATATAATCAACTTGAAGAGCAACTTCTTACCCAAAGGAGTAATTGAATTAGAGCATATTTTTGACTTTGATGTGGTAATAAGACAGAAGGACTTACCCAAAACAGAAGGGGATAAGTGTGATTCACACAACTTAGGGACAGAGCAAAATCCCCAAAATGTGCTGATCAGAAAGACTTGTTCTAAGAAAATAAGAAAAAAAAATTTAGGTGTCCTAAAAGAATACAAACACGTCATAGCATGGACATATGAAGACTTGAAAACATATGATACGTCCATCATAACCCACGTGATACCTTTGAGACCAAATCTTAAACCATTTAGGCAGAAGCAAAGGCCTATGAATGCCATTTTGGAGCCTTTAATCTTTGAGGAAGTAAACAAATTGCTATCTGCTGGGATAATTTCTCCAGTCAGACATTCAGTCTGGGTAGCTAACCTAGTACTAGTGAGGAAGAAAAACGGAGACATCAGGTTATGCGTAGACTTTAGAAATTTGAACAAAGCATCTGAAAAGGATAATTATCCTCTGCCTCCAATAGATGAAGTGCTGCAAATAGTGAACGAGGCAAAGATGATGTCTTTTTTAGATGGTTTCTCGGGCTATAACCAGGTCTTAATAGATAGAGATGACAGATTAAAAACCACCTTCACTTGTAAATGGGGAAATTATGCATATAGGAGAATGCCTTTTGGTCTGATCAATGCAGGTGCCACTTTTCAGAGAGCCATGGACATTGCATTCTGTCAGTTATCAGGTAAGTGCATTGTTGTGTATATGGATGATCTGACTATGTATTCCAAGGATGCATCCACTCACGCTGAAGATCTCAGGAAAATACTTAAACGATGTGAGAGGTACATAATTTCCCTTAACCCTAAGAAATGTTCATTTGGGGTAACTGAAGGTAAATTACTAGGGCATGTCATTTCTGAAACTAGAATATCAATTGATCTAGATAGAATAAAATCAATAAAAAATTTGCAAATACCAAACAGTAGGAAAGAGTTGAAATCATTTTTTGGTAAAATTAACTTTGTTCGAAAGTTCATCATGGATTTTGCAAAAATCGTACAGCCATTAAATGCCATGTTAAAGAGGGATGCACAAATGGAGTGGACACCAGTGGCTAGGGCTGCATTTGAGGATATCAAGCGGGCCATTTCTGATGCCCTTGTACTGACAAGTCTAGACTACACGAAGCTGTTTTACATATATTCCTTTGCATCCTCCCATTCAGTCGTGGCTGCCTTGACGCAGAAGGATGAAGACAATGAAGAAAAGCCCATAGCTTTTATGAGCACACTGCTGAAGGATGCACAACTACGATACCTTGATACGGAAAGACAAGCATTTGCGCTAGTAAGGGCAGTAAAAAAGTTTAGACACTATATCTTACACAGCCAGGTCAAAGCCATAGTGCCAGACGCAGTAGTAAAGATGCTGCTGATGCAGAACGAACTTGGGGAAAAGAGGGCCAAATGGATCACCACACTGCAAGAGTTCGATATGGAAATCATTCCAATGAAGTTGGTCAGAGGGCAGGCATTGGTGCAAACGATAGAAAACACAGACCCAGATTTGATAAAATAGTAGTATGTATTGAATTCCCATGACACATTAGACTGGTATGGTGACTTGAACACTTTTCTAATAGATGGAAAGTACCCTAACAGGATGAAAGCTTCTCAGAGGAGAGCTTTGAAGATTAAAGCACAAAAGTATATGGTGCAAGGAGGTCTTCTATTTAGGAAGAACCATGATGGTATTTATTTGAGACGTCTAAACAAAGTTGAGGTGAATAAGGTGTTGACAGAACTGCATGACAAGTATGGAACCGGCCATGGTTCCCATCTAGCTACAACACATAAAATATTGAGGACAGACTATTATTGGCCTACGATGTTCAAGGATACAAAGAGTCACATCAAGAGTTGCCACACCTGTCATATTGCAGCAGATAAGGGAAGAAATCAGGCCAATCCATTACAGCCTGTGATTGAATCAAGACCATTTGCACAATGGGGCCTGGATTTCATCAGAGTCATCAATCCTCCATCTTTTGCAGGACACAAGTTCATACTGATGGTGACGGACTACTATACAAGGTGGACTGAAGCCACATGTTGTAAGTTCTCCACGACTGAGGAAGTTATCAAGTTCCTTGAAGAAAACATCATAACCAAGTTTGGAACTCCCTATTCATTAGTATGTGATAACGGCCCTGCTTTCTCTTCTTTGAAATTTTCTAAATGGGCATTTGAATACGTGATTGTTCTAAAGTTTTCTTCAAATTATTACCCTCAAGGTAATGGATTAGCTAAGTCTACAAACAAAATTTTATTAGATATAATCAAGAAGCTAATTTCAAAGAGTCCTAGAGAGTGGAATACATTGTTAAAATATGCACTGTGGGTAGATAGGACCAAGTTTAAAATAGCTTTAGGCAGTGCACCTTATCATTTAGTTTATGGGACAGATCCCATACTTCTAGTAAATCTGAGAATACCAATCTGGAAGTTTACCAATGAGTATTTAGGCTTTGATAATCACAGGGAAGCCAGGATAGTACAAATGCTACAACTAGATGAGAAAAGAGGTCAAGTCATCAAGAAATTTGCCAAACACCAAGCAATAGTTAAGAGGTGGTTTGATAAGAGGGCAATAGTCAAAACATTTAGGATATCAGACTTAGTGCTGTGCTGGGATAAAACACATGAAAAGAAGGGGAGTCATGGAAAATTTGACAAACTATGGTTAGGTCCATTGCAAGTCTCAGAAATAATAGGAGACAACACATTTAGACTCAAGACCTTGACTGGAGAAGATGTACCATTACCAGTTAATGGCCGACATTTGAATCACTACTTCCAGGCTTGAGGTAAAGGGGCAGTCCTTTTTGGTGTAATATAATGTAAGTAGTGTACAGTTTTTCTTTTGCTTTGTTTTCTGTCTTCTTTTTTCCTTTTGTTTGTACAGTCTGTTGATTGGTTTGTTTGTTGTCTCCTCAGCAGGGATCTTTGTTTTTCTTTAGAGTATTAAGGAGTAAGCTAACAACCATTGAAAAGAATATGAAATTTAGAATATTCAGGTTAATCATTTGCAATTTATGCATAACTTGTTGTGATTGTCATGAATGTAGAGAGTTGTTTAGCTTCTGAAATTTCATATTCAATAATAGTGATTGAGAATTCAAGGAAGGTTGCTCATGAATGACACACCTAAAATCCTTGGGTTTGTTGAACCTACCAGTGTAGATATTAGGTGAAAAATCTGAGGTCACCCTTGCTACCATTACAATTTTCAGCTTAATTTCAGCAAGTGGTCATCCCTTGCATCATAAAGTTACAAATTGCTATATCTTATGAAAATTTCTATCAAAAATCAATAAAATGTAAAATATAAAAATATAAATAAAGTAGATTATACTAAAAATCTAGATTAAGCCATCTAAGTAATTCTACCGGGGCTATGGACGCTCGCTGGCAATGGGGCTCTACTTAGGAGAATTGTAACGATAACCTTGCCGGGGCTATAGACCCTCGCTGGCAGCAAGGCTCTATCCAGTCGGCTATGAGGGAATATCCTCAACTATGTAGGCTAATGTCAGTCACTAGTTTGTTCAACTGATCTTCAAGATGAGGATAATTAATCACGTGCACACACTTAAACTGAAAATGAAAATTCATGCACCCTTATTGAATACCTTAGGTCTCAAGTTGAATAATGATTTGCAAGAAGGATAGTTGGAAGTTATGGATTTATTTCATTTAGTTTTCTCAAATGTTGTAAATTTAATTGTTTTGTTTGGTTACTAGTTGTTGTGATGTTCACAACACGCCCCATTTTACCCCTTAGCAAAATGAGGACCCCTGCTGTGGTTTTTTGCTTTTCACTTCTGTGTGTTGTTTTGCTTGGTGGTAAAGGGAAAAGGAGAGTTAAAATTGCAGACTTTGTTAAAAATAGAGGAAAAAATGCATTTTAGTACCAGGGCATGATATGGTTGGATTCCTTGTGAAAAATGAGCTAGGGTTTCTTTTTGAACCATCTTAAAATTTGCCATATTTTGCAAGTTATGATCATTTTGGTAAAATGTACAAGGGAAGGGTTTGATGTTTGCATATACAAAGTTGTTTGTATAGTTGGGTTGCATATACAAGGCCTTTTGTATACAAGTCCGCTTATATACAAAGTCCTCTGTATATTGCTTTTATATACAAAGTCGTTTGTATGTCTTTTTGCCTTGTATGCATTTTAATAAAGGTTTCATGCATACATACAAGGCGGACCCTAAATGTTTTTTAGGGTTGAAGTGAATATTTCGTTAAATCCACCAGTTGTATATTCGATGTTTGTATGTTTAACATACATACAAGCGAAATATACATTGCCTGGACCCAAAGCATTTATAAATTTGAATTAAGTCTTTGTATGTTTCGATTTGTATGTATGTTTCGATATACATACATTCTGAAACATACAAAGTGGAGATACATTGCTGCAGACTTGAAAAATTATGAAGCAGAGTTAAACTGTTGTATATTTCATGCATTGTATGTATCCTACATACAAGGAAATATATATTACTTTATACATTGCGGCAGAACCCAAAAGATCATTAAATAAGGCTAATTCGAATATACAAGCCTGATATACATTGCATTGATATATACAATGCAGAATCTAAATAAAATAAAATTTGATTTAATGCTTGTATTGAACCCGAAATGTATACCTAAAGCATACAACAGCTATATGCATCATGCGGACCCAAAGAGGGTATTAAAATTGGTTAAATCATTGTATGATTTCGGCTTGTATGTATCTAACATACATTGTGAAATATACAAGCAATGGAAGCCAAATGTTATAAATTAAAGTTAAATGCTTGTATGTTTCGCACAATGTATATGTCGTAACATACATTGCATTATATACATTGTCCACATGCAAGCCGCGGATTTGAAAGGGGCTATTAAATGGGGAGTAATCGTTGTATATTCCACCGCTTTTATGTTTGTTTCGAAGCATACATTACTTAACACATACAAGGGCGGAATCCAAAAGGGGTTAAGCACGGAATATTCTTTGAATGTACATGCTTATATGTAAGCAATATACAAGCCGATGTGCAAAGTTGAATATGCAACACCGGATTCAAAATGGAAATTAAAAAATAGAAAGTCCTTGCATATTTCGGTGCTTGTATATTAAGATATACAAGCCCGATATACAAGGATTTGGATAGGTGAAAAGGCGTGAAAACAAAGCGATGGAATTTTGAAGCTGATTAAGGGCCAAATGCATGTTTTTTGGTCAACGATGGTTGACCCGACTGGTTTTAAAAGCTGAATATGCATTTGAACGTGCGATTTTCATGAATTTAGGGTCCGATTTCTGTGATCACATAGTCACGACTGGATTTAATAGCTGTTTATCTTCCTACAGGTTTATTAGGTGAAATGGCACTTATTACTAGTCTATTTTTGCAGGATGTTGTAGAACGAAGTAGCTGAGAGTCGCAGAGCTGCTGACACAATGGCGGCGTGCAGGTAGATATGAAGACGAAGCTAGGACTTGATGGCGATGACGTCGTGGAAAGGAGATCTGATCTCAGGAGTAGAGGAAGATAAGGATGAAGGGAGAGGAAGTCAAAGGTCTTCATTGATGAAGACAAAATGCAGTTGGAAACTTTATTATAGTAGGCCGCATAAATTATTATTGAGCTGCTAGGGTTTCTCGAAGGGTATACTTCACCCAAATTTGATGTATGCTTAGAGATAGTTTTGGGAGACTTGTTCTCCACCATTTAATGATGTAACTGAGGGTTTGAACCATTGCTTAACTAGGGTTTTGAGTTGTATTGAGGATAGTCAAGTCTATATATATTGTGCCTCTTTACGCTGTGAAACTCTACATAGGGGCTACACAGAGATTTGTAGCAGCAAAGATTTGTAAAACACAACATTTAGCATAAGCGTTTAGGAGTAGAAGAAGGAGGTCGCCTGTGTCTGCAATAAGGAACGTGTGGAACATCTTGCTTCCTTAGTGTATTTGTAAAGCTTGTAAGTTTTCTGTAATTTAATCATTAGATCTAAGAGTCATTCAGACATTGTAAATCCTATATGACTATCTGTTTCTAATACAATTGAATCTGGAATTCTGCATCTATCTTCTAAGTGTTTTCTTTCTCTTCATTGTGTTTGAAACATTTTTTCTCTTCGAGCTTGCAATTTTAAGTGTATGTTTGTGAAAATGCTCAAAACTTACATTTAAGGTTTTATCTGTGGATTTGATCAAATCGCTGCATTAATTACAAAGTGCATAACAGAACATTTAGATCCTTTGGTAGATTGAATGAAGTTTAGTTTAGATCTTTCTAACTTTTCTCAACCCATCTTAAAATACTTAGCTGAAAACGTAGAAATTTAAAGGAAATTGTCTCATATTTGAAAGAAGCATAAACAACAGATTTTGAAAGTAGACAGTTTTCATAATATTCAAAGAGGAGAAAGCTTGTAATAACATAAATCATTTAAAGCTTTGTAACACAGTAACAAATTTATGCAAAAGGAATGATTAACATGCTGATATCTATGATCTTTTGCATAGTTTGAGTCCAATAAACCAACAGGAAACCCTAAATCATGTAAGGCCCCTTGAACATTACAGCTTCACATCAACCAACTGAATTTGCCCAACATGTCAAGACCTGACCATATTAAACTTGGGATTAAGCGAATCTTAACCAATTCCTTCATATCTTTCAAGTCAGTTTTGGTTCATTTCATGTGAATTTTAAACTATTGTTATGACTGTGTTAAAACAATCACCAACAATTAGCACTAGGTTTAGATATATTCCTTTAAGCATTAGGCTTAAAATGAGGAACCAGCCTTCTCTGGAGGTCTGATCTCAGTTCGCAAGGTCCCACACTTCAAGATCATTCCCATTGTGTCATTAGAATGCTTGGACTCTCTCCAAGCAGGATGCATTTCTATGTGACAATAGTTATTCCATGGAAAGACAACTGTCATGCAAATGGTATGGCTAGTGCTGCTTCTCCATTGTTATTTGATGATTTCGTAGATGAATATCATTTTGTCATCCACACTCTATCTTTACCTACTATTGTGGATGATTTGACACTAGATACCATCTTTTGCTTTAAAATTGACTCAGAAGAGTGGCATTTTCATGTTTTCAACTATTTGTTTGATGGCACATTTCTAAGTGATTCTTCTAAGAATGCTTGTACTCATATATGTAAAATCACTATGTGTTATATCATCCTTTCCAATGTTTTCTACAAGAAAAGTTATAATGGCCTCCTCCTCTAGTGTCTGACAAAGTCTAGGATACATGTTTCCCTTCAGGAGGCCCATTTTGGTGCTTGTGGTGGACATTTCAATTGTAGGTCCTTGGTACAAAAGATCTTGTGTATGGGGTACTAGTTGAAAAGAATGGATCAAGATTCCTTTTCTTTCATCAAGAAGTACCCTTGGTGTAAGCAACATAATAATTTGATTTAGGCTCCTATGCAATAGTTCCACACCGAAACATCTCCCTAGCTATTCTCCATTTGGGGCCTGGACCTAATTTGCTAAATTTTTCCACCTTCCTCTTAGTGACATGTCTTTATCATCATAGCTATAGATTACTTCACTAAGTGGGTTGAGGTCATTCCTCTTTGGTCTACTACCTCTTAGGTAATTTGTAGGTTCCTTCTTGATAATATAATTTCTTGCTTTAGGCTACCTTCCACCTTGGTCTCTAATAATAGATCCTCGCTCAAGAAGAAGGAGGTGAAGAAATTTCTAGATAAATTACATATTCAACATTGTTTCTCTATGCCATACTATCCTTAGTCTAATGAACAAGCAGAGGCCTCTAATGAACCAATCAAGAAAATTCTTTGAAAATGATTAATAAGCCTGGTAAGGATTGGCATGTGTAGCTCTCTTATTCTTTGTAGGCCTATCACACAAGCATTCCTACTATCACAGGCACTACCCCTTATAGCCTTGTCTATGGTACTGATGCCATCATGCCATTAGAATTAGATATTCCATCCCTATGGGTTTCTCTCCAAGGGCTTATTGATGATAGTACCTATCATGATCAATGTCTTTAGTAGCTTGAAATGCTTGATGAACATCCTATTAATACTCTTGAGCATCTTTGAGCCTATTAAAAAGTTCTTAATTGAAATTATAATCAATGTGTTATCCATTGTTCTTTCTAGGTAGGTTACTTGGTTCTATATGAGAATTAGAGATATGTGAATGCCCCAACTTGTGTTTTTTATGGAGTAAAAAGTGGACACTTTCCTTTTTACCTCCTTGTTTAGCTCCTAGGTCCTATTTATTACATTATGCATTATAATTGATCATCTCGAAGAAAATTTCCTGACACCCATGATAATTTGGGACCTTGGGACCTCACTAAGGTTATCTCAGACTAAAAAGGGACCCTTGGACTTGGGTACCAACCACTCAAGTCCTCCCTGATTGGTCAAGGTAAATTAGTGGCATGTCGGCATAGGACATTTCAAAAGTTTGCTCTTTGTTGGCTCTTGTGGTTTAATTTTATGAATGTTAGTGGGAAAGCATATGTAAGTGTGTCTTTGAATTCATTATGAACCTAGATAGATAGAGAAAACTTATGATCTTGGAGCAAAGAGCATTCAAATCATTCATTGTGTTTCTAAAGTAGATTTGTGTTGTTATTGTGTGTGTTGTTGTAGGATTGAAATCATCATCCATCTCCTTATGAGTTGAAGAATCTTCATTCTCCTAAGGTCTTCACCGCATAGGTGATATCATTGTTATTTGAATCATTCTATCATCATTTTTTTAGCCTCTACCCTGCTAGGGCATGCTTTCTTATCTATCAACAGTGTTGGAAGGATTGAATGCCATTCTAGGGTTTGACTGAGGAAAATCCCTAAACACCATAACCCCCCAAATCCTCTCTTGTTTACTTGTGTGTAGGTTTTAGGTACATGATTTGAGAAAAGTGAAGATATAGAAAGACTACAAGAATTAGGGTTTTAGTATCTGAAAGTTCCCAAATATTCCCCCAAAAAGACTTGGCTGATTGGCACCCTAGTCTTTTGGGACTTTTGACACTAGATCTAGCATCTAAGCATCATTTATAGTATATCATAAGTTTACAATTTTGGAAGATTTTGACTTTCAGGACTTGGGCTGTTCCCATTTTGTCCTACAACACTTCAGCTTCTGAGACACAGGTTTCAGTATCTCTCTAATTATTCTTGTGTATTTAGATTATGGGTTTTAGTCATTTTCTATCTGTTATAAGCTAATTATCTTAGAACTAAGGTTTAGTGCATATTTTATGTAGGGTTTGATAAAAGTCTTGATTAAATAATATCTTTCCATAGAAAACAAGAGTACAAGATCTATAGCTAAGTCCACCTCCCTTTGGTAGTGATTTGGCTTGGTCTTGTCCTTGAATGTTATTGTGGAAGAGGGTTTTATCTAGTGTGCATGCTAGTTTTCATCATTCACCTTTTTCATACTTAACAATGTTAAGGGAAAATTTAGTCTTAATTGGCTGGGACCTTACATTATCACCTCAGTTTATGGTTATATAGTGTACTACCTTTCTATGATGGAAGGAAATCCCCTTAAGAATCCCATAAATGCAATTCATCTTTGTCACTTTCATGTGTGACCCTCTCTTTTTATGGATTACCTTTGTCATTGTAAATCCTTTCTTTCCAAGTGACATTCATTATTTTATTTGATTAATTAGATCTTTGTTGTGATTGATTAAAAACAATTTATTATAAGTTGTTTAGTTAGACCATTGTAGTATTTAATTAATCAATTTCATTTATCCATATTGATTATTTAGATCATTATAGTATTTAACTAAATACTTTTTAATAAAGATTGTTTAATTAGATCATAAAAGCATCTAAATAAGAAATATCAAAGCATATATCATGATCATAAAGCAAAAATCAACAACACATCCACATTGCTCAAAATCATGTATATGTGTGTGTGCGCACGCGCACACCAAAAATGATATAATACATTGTCTCAATAGTATAAAATGCACCACTCATCAAAATGTGATGTATGTCAAAATATACATATACATATATATACAAAAGTTTGCATTAGGGAAATGACTCCCCAAGTCCTCTAGATTTGGTTGTACTGGAGGTGGTTGCTCTAGCTTGACAAGGTGTGGATGTCATCTCAAGACCACAAAGTGTGAGCGAGATTGACTATAAGTGGTACTCTAGGATTAGAGTCCCCTAAGCTCTCCACTTAGCTACATGGCCTTTGCTGTGAGCCTAATCTCGCTCTCTCTTTCTCTCTCAAATTTTTAATCTAGCTCATTAATCCCTACACCCTATGGTGGTCCAACTCTAATGATGTTTCTGATGAGTGTCAAATTGCACTCATAAAATACACCCCTTTTTGCCTCTCTTTTTCCCCTATTTAGTTCCTTGTGTCTGCACTCAAATAAGTTAGCAAGATTGTTCTATTTTGTGATTAATTAAGATAGATTACTTGAGATTAGAATTTCTGATTAGATGACTAATGTGTGTGGGATTAATGGAAAAATATAGAATTTCTCTTTCTTTTTTGAATCAGCAGGTGTAAATGTCAGAAACAACGATTTTGTGCATCTCCAGAGATCGTCTTCAATGATCTCCGGAGACCATAACAAAGAACAGTGACACCTGGTGTTTTGAAGATATGGGGAATGACTCTCTGGAGCTCTGTGAGTGTCTGGAATATCTCTGGAGCTGCAGACAGGAACAACTATCTCCGGTGCCTCCTGAGATCAGGGCATGTTCCAGACAGAGCTGCCGCCCAGACACTTTAGCAGCAATCCTAATACCCCCCTCACTTCACTCAAATCATCACCTGAGTGGTGAAGGGTCAACTATCAGTTAAACTACTGAAGTTTTATCTTTCCAAAGATTTTGCATGAGTTACGAATTGAACTAATCCAATATTCTTATTTTTAGGGCTTTGATGCCCGTGTATTAAGACCTAAACTTAGACCTCTGAGTGGACTTCTATTCCACTCAAGTCTACCTTTCTTGCATGGTGATCTTTCATAAGTTAGACAGTTAAGTACAAATAAGAGATGGTGTCATCTCCTAGAGAGACTAATAGATAAGTTCAGTGATATATCATCACTCTTTTTATATATACTTTCAGAAATAGTATTAGAACAACGATGATAAAATTATTCTGATCTTTCAGAGATTTCAGTTCTGCTATAGCCATACATTTTCATGAATATAGAAATGAATGAATTGGACTGAATTTAGTGTAGATCATCTTTTGTGCTGATTTCCTGCAATAGCCTTCAGCCTCAAAGGTGCGGAGCAAGGGCCCACTCTCACCAATCAGGCAAGAGGCTAGTATCTCTATTTTATTGTTTCAAGTTTTCTTTTATAAAGGTGTTTCCTATTTTAATAGATAGATGCATGTTATTGTTTCTTTGCTTTGAGTACATTTCCTATTTTCTTCTATTTTACAAGCATTCATTCCATTTATCCAACAAGCAGATAGATTAGTCATTCTTTTAAGCATTAGGATTAGCTATAAACTGGTCACTTAGAATCCCTAGTTGCAAACAGCCATGGACACACCCCTAGTTCTTTGACATCTGAAAATAGATTAAATGATGAGGTACAGTGACAACCTGTCATTTTTGGCACCATTGTCAGGGATGTAGTTTGTGTTAATTAGGGACACTGAGTTAAAAATAGTTTTTAGAATAGATCTGTATGGTTAGAGCTAGAGACCTCAAAGGAAGATATATTAAGCAGACACCCCAACAACACACCATAGGGAAAGCAGTGAGGTGGTACAAAATCTTGTTGAAGAAGGAAACCTAGATTTTAATTTGGAACTTGCACTTCAAAACAACAATCCCTTAGATCCTACAGATATTCCACTTGCCAATTATATCCAGGAATTACAACAAAAAGTTGAGGTAGATCCTTTGGTAGAACCTAATTTCCTAGAACCTCAGGAAGAAGAACTAGTACTAAACATGGAAAATGATAATCATGGGGAAGAGGAAAATCAGGGCCCAAGAACCTTCTCTTATCCTATTGTTTTGGTTGCTGGAGACAATGCTCCCATGAAGAATATCTCACCAACACATCTGCCAAATTTCAGAGGACTTTTCTCTGAGGATCCAGATCAGTTCTTGTTTGAATTCAAAGTAGTCTGCCAAACTTATGATTATAGATCAGATAACCAGAAACTCAAACTGTTCCCTTCAACCCTGAAAGATTCTGCAATGAGATGGCTTATGGGTTTACCCCAGGGTTCTATCCGTTCTTGGGATCAAATGGAAACAGAGTTTTTAGAAAAATACCAAGATTATTGCAGATCCAATAATAAAAATGAAGAACTGTTTAAAATTAGGCAGGGGGAGGAAGAATCCTTAGAAGACTATGTGGATAGGTTTAATTTTGCCTTGAGAAGGTATGGCAATCCGGTGGATCACTCCTTGGCCAGAACCCTGTTTATAAAAGGATTGGATAAAGAATCAAAACATGCACTGGACCTAATGGGAAAAGGGAACATTAACAAAATAGAAATACCTGACATAGAGGAACTCTGTAGGAATTATTCCAGAACTCAAGATGGAGTAAGGTCATCCAAAACTTTTAAAGGGAAGAATGAGATAGGACAGTTGATGGAGGAAATTGCAAATCTAAAAACAAATATTTTGGTCCAACTAAATACCACATTGGATGGGATTCAAGCAAAAACCAGAACAACTGATCAAAGTAGAGCAACTGAACCGCTTTCCATTTATTGTCCTAGGTGTAGAAACAAACACCTATTGAGAGAATGTCCCTTGGACAAATTAGAGATTTGTCAAATCTGTGATAGGGAACATCCTACCAGTTAGTGTAGTCAGCTTCCAGCCTTGAAAAGATTGAGTAAAAAGAATGCTGTGATAGAGGAGGAGTTGAACTATGTGGGACAAAAACAAGCCAAAAATTTCCCTTATAATCAGTACCCAAGCCAGTCTTCTTACAGGGGTCCTACTAATTGGGGAAATAATCAGTGGAATCCAGCTTGGTATGGCCCTCAAAATAATCCTCCTTGGGGACAGCAGGATTGGCAAAACCAAAACTGGCAAAACCAAAACTGGCAAAATCAACCTTGGGGAAATCAACAATGGCCACCACAGTTTGGGTCACAAGGCATGCAACCTCAATGGGGTCCTCAACAGGGATATCATCAACAATACCAAGGACAACCTAGACGTTTCCAACCTGAATAGCAGGCTTTACTAACTGGATCCTCCAACACACAGGGTCAAACACAAAATGAACCAGTTAGTCAACCACCTTTACCAGCTCAGCCTATACCAAACCCACGGAATAAACAGGAAGTAGCTGTCTATATGACAGATCAAGAAAATCTAGCTGGAATTAATGCTATATATTCAAATAATCTCTAGCTGCGTTCTGGGAAAGCATTCCCAAGACCTTCTCCTCCAACTATAGTTGAAATAACCAATGATGAGGAACCTAAAAATCCATCCAATCAACCCCCAGAGGAGATTACTAACGAAAAAGTGCTAGAAAAATCAACCACAGACAACTCTGGAGTTACTCCTAAAAAGCTAGCTCCAGAGAACAGTCTTGAACACAATTCTGATAAGAGCTCCGGAGATGGAAAAGCTAGCACCCTACCCAGAATGACTTAAACAAAATGCTCCCCAGAAAAAGATTTTACAAAAACAAATCCAACCCAATCAGGAATTAGAGCTTTTACAAGAACTCAAGCAGCTAAACATTGAAATTCCTCTCCTCCAGGCCATCAGAGATGTACCCGAACTAAATCAATTCAGCAAACAGTATTGCATCAAAACACAGGGCAGAAAGAAAAGTTTTCCCTCCATAATACAGGTGGAAGGAAAAGTAATGGATCTATTGATTGGAGAAATTCTCCTCCCAAAATATGGAGACCCTGGGAACCCTGTCATAACTGTTTTCATCTCGGGGGTAGAAATTTCAAATGTTCTGGTTGACTTAGGAGCAGCAATTAATGTGATGACAGTTCATACAATGGACAAGTTAGCTCTGTCAGGTATCCAATCCACGACTACAATTCTTCAACTTGCTGATCAGTCAGTAGCTGTTCCAAAGGGAGTGATCATTGATGTACCTGTTGTGATAGATTCATGGGAATTCCCAGTGAATTTCTTAATACTGGAACCTAGAAACTAGAGAAATGCTTATCCGCTGATTTTAGGAAGGCCATGGCTGGCTACTGCAGCAGCATCTATTGATTGTCGAACTAGAGATATGGTCATTTCTAATGGGATAGATTTAAAGAAAATATCTCTATATCCTCCAGCTAAACCATCGGTGCATTACACAGGAAGAGTATGGGTGGATGAACCGGATAACATGAACAACAGTGCCTCATTAGCTATGGTAACCATTAGGGAACATCTGGGAGAATTAGGAGAAGAAGTATACTATGATACAATGGAAGACTTCACTCACATCCTAATCAACAAAGATGTGATGGAACTCGCCCAAGATCCTCAGAGAGAACTTCTTGTTTCTTCTCATTGTACCCTTAGCAACATTATTCCTTGTGGGGAAACCTTTTATAGGGACTTAGCCACCTTCCACATGTTACTCCCACATTCTTGTCCTCTCAATGCCATGACACCAATGTATGGACCCACCACATCTATGGATCAAATTACAAAATAGGTCATGATTCTGCCAGGGAAAACACTTAATATAAACACTCAGTTAACAGCAAGTCAGGAAGAAAAACTTATTTAGCTTTTCGTTTCCCACTCAGCATCTTTTGCCTGGGAATACCAAGATATGAAAGGCATACCTCCTGAAATCTATACCCATCATATCTACACTGAGGATATTAAACCTGTCAGACAACCACAAAGAAGATTGAATCCTGCCTTAAAGGACATTGTCAAAACTGAAATAGAAAAATTACTCTAGGCAGGGTTCATATATCCAATCTCAGACAGTCAATGGGTCTCACCCCTTGTCATTGTGCCTAAAAAGAATGGGAAATGGAGGGTGTGTATTGATTATAGAGAACTCAACAAGGCCACAAAAAATGACTACTTTCCCTTACCATTTATTGACCAAGTTCTGGACAACCTTGTTGGGAGAAAGTATTTTTCTTTTTTAGATGGATTTAGTGGGTATAATCAAATTCAAGTAGCACCTAAGGACCAAGACAAAACCACCTTCACATGCTCTTGGGGAACCTTTGCTTACAAAGTTCTTCCTTTTGGGTTGTGCAATGCCCCAGCTACATTTTAGAGACTGGTTCTAGCTATTTTTGCTGAACTGGCTAATGAATGCATGGAAGTCTACATTGATGACTTTACTGTGTATGGGAATAACTTCGAGGAAGCTCTCACAAACCTTGGAAAAGTACTAAAATGTTGTGATAAAAATCAACTGTCCCTTAGCCATGAGAAATGTTTTATGATGGTGGAGGAAGGAATTGTTTTGGGACACCATATTTCAGAAAAAGGGATCAGAACAAGATAGAAGTAATCACACAGTTGCCTTCACCCAAAAATTAGACTGATGTCAGAAGTTTTCTAGGTCATGCAGGCTACTATAGGAGGTTCATAAAATTTTTTAGCAGAATAGCTGCCCCCCTGTTTACCCTGGTTAACAAGGAAACAGAATTTCTCTGGACAGCAAACTGTCAATCAACATTTGAAACTTTGAAGGAGAAGCTTACTGTGACACCAATTTTAAGGGGACCTAATTGGACTTTACCATTCCACATACAAATTGATGCTTCAAATGAATCCATTGGGGCTGTTTTAGGACAAAAGGAGGAAGGAGAGAGTATGCATGCCATTTATTACATCAACAAAAACCTTACCTCTGCAGAAAGAAATTATACAACAATTGAGAAAGAATTCTTGGCAGTTATCTATGCTATAAACAACTTCAGACATTATATTACCAGATATAAAATATTTGTGCACACTAATCATGCAGCCATCAAGTACCTAATGAATAAACCAGTAGTAGGTGCGAGGATCATCAGGTGGTTATTGCTATTGCAAGAATTTGATATCACCATAGTTGATAATCTAGGAAAGTTTAATTTGGTTGCTGATTTTCTGTCAAGATTGCATACAGGAGGAGAAGATCAACCAGTGGAGGACAAATTTCTAGATGAACATCTTTTTGCCATATCCACTACTGCACCTTGGTTTGCTGACATAACTAATTTTTTAGCTACAGGCTTGTATCCATCCCATTTTACTTCAAAACAAAGAAAATGTTTGGTTAAAGAAAGTTTATCCTACAAATGGTTGAATGGTTTACTATTTAAATGTGGTCCTGATTTCATTCTACGTAGGTGCTTGAAGGCTGATGAGACTTTTGATGTGTTGAGAGCATGTCATGATGAAGCATCTGGTGGCCACTACTCTTTCCACAGGACAGTCCACAAGATCCTTGGAGCTGGTTACTACTGGCCTTCTCTTCATAAAGACACAAAGATCTATGTGCAGCACTACGACCAGTGCCAAAGGATGGGGCAGCCCACCTTTACCCAGGAAATGCTGCTACATCCTCAAGTCATGATGGAACCATTTGAGCAATGGGGTCTAGACTTTGTGGGATCAATTTCACTGCCATCATCAGGCAAGGACTATATTCTAGTATGCACAGACTATGTTACTAAGTGGGCTGAGGTTCAAGCATTACAGTTTGCAAGAGAAGAAAAAGTTGCTGATTTCCTTTACAATAGAATTTTCTTGAGATTTGGAGCCCCAAAATCAATAGTTTCAGATAGAGGACCTCAATTTACTTCACAGGTAATCAAGGCATTCATAGATTTATACCAAGTCAAGCATAGAAAAGCTTCACCTTACCATCCTCAAGCAAATGGGCAGGTAGAAGTAACTAACAGAGAACTTGAGAATATCCTAACAAGGATAGTAGCAATGAACAGAAAGGATTGGGCTAATAGACTACCTAAAGCAGTTTGGGCTTACAACACCACTTGGAAGTCCACAACAAAGTTTTCACCATATGAATTGGTTTATGGGAAAAAGCCTATACTATCTATAGAATTTGAACTCCAAACACTTAAAACTGTATTGGATGTTGGGCTGCCGCTGTCTACAATTCAGTAGAACAGAATTCTTCAGCTCAACGAGTTGGATGAGATTCAGATAGAAGCCATTCAGCAAACAGAACTGGTTCAGTACCAAAGGAAATAATGGCATGACCAACATATCAAGAGGAGGACATTTCAACAAGGAGATTGGGTTCTTCTCTATGATTCTAAATTCAAAGAATTCAAAGGGAAATTACAGACTCACTGGCTGGGTCCTTATCAAATAAAGGAAGTGTTTGAAAATGGAACTGTATTATTGCAACCAATTGATGGGAGCACAAACACATTTCTAGTAAATGGTCACCGGATAAAGCTCTACAAAAGACCGTCTACTAAAGAAGAATTTCTTGATGATCTGTGTTTTGATACAGGGGATACCTCCTCTGTCACGGTGTTGGAATAATAAAATTTAAAAATAAATAAATAAATAAATATATATATATATAATAAAAAATAAAAGAAGGTTGAAAACTAGCAATGGCTGCCTTCTGAAAAAAAAAAAAAAGAAGGTTGAAAACCAGCAATAACTGCCTTCTAAAAAAAAAAAATTGAGAAAGATGGAAAACCAGCAAATGGCTATCTTTCTCGACCAAGGGAGTTGAAAACTAGTAAATGGCGGTTCCCTTCTCCAGGACAGTTGTAATAATCGAGCTCCGAATATGATCTATTACCAGAAATTGGCCCAATGCATCTCCGACGCTTTCCAATAAGGAGCACCTCTGGCGCTTTCCAATAAGGAGCACCTCTGGTGCTTTCCAACTAGGAGCACCTCTGGCGCTCTGTTAATAACACCGACAGTTCCATAATAAGGGCGGGACCTACCTCGCCAGGTGGTAAAGTAGACAACTCATATGATGAGGTCATCATGACTCATCTTCTACTTCATCGCACAACATAATTAAAATTATAATACTAATAATTGCAGGAGTGTCCACAAGCCGGCGCTGACATCACCCATGGGCGTGGATTTTAGTGCCACTCGAGCAATGATTACAGGTCGCGTGCAAGTAGGAAGTGGATGTCATTTCAGGCCACCGCTTAAATGCCACGACGCGTGCAGTTTCCAAAACGGCATAGCATTTCTCCTGTGTACGTCGCCTCATCATTAAAACTGATCTAGCTAAATCTATTTTTAATTAATCATTAATTAGTAACTGTCTTGTCTTTCTATTTTGGGTGCTGCCGTGATGACACATCCCTCCGCCGTCATTTCCTTTTTCACATCCAAGCATGCTACCATCTGTGCCTTAATGCTACCTTACCTCCAGAGCGCCCTGTCAGTTCATTACAATTATGGCTGCTTTGGCCCCTTAACCCATCTGCATAAGCCTAGCCTGAAAATAATAGCATCCCTCATTCAAACCTCCGGAATAGACTGAAGCATAAGATAAATTAAACAACTCTCTGGAGTCTACAGAGTAATTTGAACAATACTCCGGAGCCCACAGATTAGAGGGACAAATAGACTACAGGCCGCGGAAGTAAAAGAATAAAACACAGAAACTACCATCAATTCAGCAATGGGGGTCAAGAAAAAGTCTGAGCCAGAAAATACTGTAGATCTTCTAAAGGATGCAGCTGTAGCAAACATTTTAAGGGCTGCTGGATGGTTAGATTTCCTAGATAAGTTCGAAGGGTTTCAGGAGGATATTGTGGACGAATTCCTTAGGAATTTAAGCAATGACCAGACCACTGTGAGAGGAAACCAAATCAGTCTCTCCTCCACAATTATCAGCCACATCTCCGGACTCCCCAAACAAGGTGAGAGGTTCTACCACCTGAAAACCTTGTATACTGATTTAATTAGAAATTTTTCTGTTCATGGTGAACCTACTATTCAATTGCATATGAATAAGAATGAGGTCAAAGGAATTTTGAGGTCTACTCTCCCAAACCCTTGGGCAAGTGTTGCTACCTAGTTAATGAAGTACTTTACCTGTGATGGCCAATTCTCCATAGTTTTAGGGCCCATAATGAAAATACTAATTTTCCTCAGACATGGAAATAGGCACCCCAAATATAACATAAATATCCCCAATTTCCTATATTCTGCCATCAGGGCAACTGCAGAGAAATACTAGCAGGGTAAGGGACCCATGAAACATCATGGCCTCATCTTCCTGATAGTCAAGCACCACTTTTTATCTTAGGCCAATGGAGAAGAACTAATGCAGAACTTTCTTGAGCATAACCCTCAGGTCAGAGCACCAGAGATAACACAAACAGAGGATGAGAGTTCTCCCTCTCACCATGATGAAGAAATTGAGCCTACAGCCTCCTCCATAGCTTCTCACAAAAGGACATCACCCTCACAGGAGGCTACATCATCTGCAGCCCCTGTTCCCGACAAGAAGGGGAAAGGCAAACAAATTGCAAAGCCTGCTCGTACATGACCTATATACATGACTCGGTCAGTCAGGTGAAAAATGACTTTACCTGAGGAATCTAGGCCTAGGGAATTAACAGAGGAAAACGCAGGACAGGGAATTGAGGGGAGATGGTGGGTTGAAGAACCATCCCATGACTCTGATGAGGTACCTTTGGTTAGAAAGAGGAAGCAAAGTGAAAATTCTCCAGCACCATCTGTTCATATGGAGTCAAGTCCAGTTTCAACACCACCATGTGCTCCGGAGATAGGAAGCTTACCAACTGTTACTATCTCCTCAGATTCTGAGGAAGGAACACCTGCTCCAGAGGCACCAGTTCCACCATTGCTCTGGAGAAGCAAAAGGGAGAGGTAGCTCTCACAAGCTGAGAAGGATACTTCCCTGCTCGCTGAGGCACTCCTGGAATTGAGCACATGTGAGGACAAAGCAGGGCCTTCATTAGTGCCAACAGTAGCAGAGGATCCTCAGGATAGGAACATTGCAGAAGGAGAAATAGGGCACACGGATACATTGGGAGAAGCAGGGCAGGTGGCCATGGATAATATTGATAATCAGCCAACAGCCACAGAAACAGAGGCAGAAACTCTATCACATCCCTCTGACCAAGAGGATATCGAAATCTCAACAGAGCAACAATTAATGGAAGAAATTAAGAATTTAAAAAGGATGCTCTGGGGAAAGAATTTGATTATTACTGACCTCAAGAAGGTCAGAGTAGAGATGGAGATGGAACTAAAGCAAACTATTGCAAAAATCCAAACAGACCTCTAAAACAAGGACAGAATCATCTAGGAGAGGGAGGCAGAGTTGGAAACACAGAAATTTGAGGCAACAAAAGTGATGGAAGAAAAAGAAAAAGAAGCAGCACAAAAGGTCTCTGAGCTCACCATGGCCAGAGACAATAGCCTCACAGTAATGGCAGCATTGATTGAAAAGGTACAAAGCCAGGATAAACAATTAACTTGGGCCAATAATAGACTGGATGACCAAGAAGAATACATTCAAGAACTGTCTGGCCCAAGGGCAACCAATGAGCAGGAAATTCAAACAGATGCCTATGTGGGTCCAATCCCCATTGACATTCCTAAAGCCCTATTTCATTGGGAGGAAAGGTGTAGGGAATTTGAAGCCTCCAAGCCAATGTTGCAATTACAAAGGGCAATCACTGCCAGAGCAGAAAGGATAGCAACTTTGGAAAGCAAAATCATTCAAATGGCCTCCCTTTCCTCAGAAATGCTATCTTGTAGACCTCCAAGTGCCAGCTATTCAATGTTCCTATAGGAAAGGATACTACAAAGGAAACTCTCCTTAGTCCTATCTGACATGAATGAGGATACTGAAACAACAGAAGGTTTCATGGCAGCTTACACCAGAAGCAATGATGAAGACAAAAATTTCCTATGTGAATTATACTTACATGGGTTCTACATTAATGATATAGCCTTCATGATTAATCATTTTGTGGGAGAATGCCAGCTTAAGGCATTCATGTCCCTCATGAGAAACCACCAGATCTGGGATGAAACGATGGAAGATCATCTTCAAAAGGATTCAAAAACAGATCTCCTCCTCAGAAAAGAATGTCCCAATCCTTTTGCTTTTCAGACCCAATTCAGGTCCATCATCTATCATCCTGCAAGTGCAACCAACATATTGCCATTATACTTGAAAAGTTTATAGGAATGCTCCATTGACTTTGGTTTTTTTATGATTAATTCAGCAAATCCTATCCTTGCTGTAGCAAAAAGGAGATGGAGTATTTTAACCCCAGAGCAAAAACTTAGAGAGGTGGTCACCCCTGCAAACCTGAGACAATTCATGAGGAAGGCAAAGATGATATCCAAACTGATGGATAAACATAAACAGGAATGGATAGGAGGGCAGTTCAGACCTCCTCTGATAATTGAACCACTCCCTATATGGACAGAACAACTGGAAGATGAAAAATTGCAAGATTGGATGAAGCAAGTTGACAAGTACAGAGGGAATGGTAACACCAATAAAACTACTTGGACAACCTATCTCCAGGAGTATAGTCTGACTGACAGATTGCTTCGTCAAAATAAATCCAAAATGTGAAAAGCAGGAGGACCTGCCAAACCTTAGGTATGGGGGGGATGATGAGTATCAAATTGCACTCATAAAATACACCCCTTTTTGCCTCTCTTTTTCCCCTATTCAGTTCATCTTCCTTGTGTCTGCACTCAAATAAGTTAGCAAGATTGTTCTATTTTGTAATTAATTAAGATAGATTAGTTGAGATTAGAATTTCTGATTAGATGACTAATGTGCGTGGGATTAATGGAAAAATGTAGAATTTTTCTTTCCTTTTTGAATTAGCAGGTGTAAATGTCAGAAACAGTGATTTTGTGCATCTCCAGAGATCATCTTCAATGATCTCCGGAGACCATAACAAAGAACAGTGACACCTGGTGTTTTGAAGATATGGGGAATGACTCTCCGGAGCTCTGCGAGTGTCTGGAATATCTCTGGAGCTGCAGACAGGAACAACTATCTCCGGCGCCTCCTGAGATTAGGGCATGTTCCAGATAGAGCTGCCGCCCAGACACTTCAGCAGCAATCCTAATACCCCCCTCACTTCACTCAAATCATCACCTGAGTGGTGAAGGGTCAACTATTAGTTAAACTGCTGAAGTTTTATCTTTCCAAAGATTTTGCATGAGTTACAAATTGAACTAATCCAATATTCTTATTTTCAGGGCTTTGATGCCCAAGTGTATTAAGACCTAAACTTAGACCTCTAAGTGGACTTCTGTTCCACTCAAGTCTACCTTTCTTGCATGGTGATCTTTCATAAGTTAGACAGTTAAGTACAAATAAGAGATGGTGTCATCTCCTAGAGAGACTGATAGATAAGTTCAGTGATATATCATCACTCTTTTTATATATACTTTTAGAAATAGTAATAGAACAATGATGATAAAATTATTTTAATCTTTCAGAGATTTCAGTTCTGCTATAGCCATACATTTTCATGAATATAGAAATGAATGAATTGGACTGAATTTAGTGTAGATCATCTTTTGTGCTGATTTCCTGCAATAGCCTTTAGCCTCAAAGGTGCGGAGCAAGGGCCCACTCTCACCAATCAAGCAAGAGGCTAGTATCTCTATTTTATTGTTTCAAGTTTTCTTTTATAAAGGTGTTTCCTATTTTAATAGATAGATGCATGTTATTGTTTCTTTACTTTGAGTACATTTCCTATTTTCTTCTGTTTTACAAGCATTCATTCCATTTATCCAACAAGCAGATAGATTAGTCATTCTTTTAAGCATTAGGATTAGCTATAAACTGGTCACTTAGAATCCCTAGTTGCAGACAGCCATGGACACATCCCTGGTTCTTTGACATCTGAAAATAGATTAAATGATGAGGTATAGTGACAACCTGTCAGTTTCTACTTGTGTCCTTTTCACCTCACCACTGATCTCATTGAGTTAGTTCTGCAAGGTGTCACATATTGTCTCAACACTCTCTACCCACATCACAACCTAGTCTCAATCAATGACATGTGTTATAGCCTCCATTACCCTCTAATATCTATCAACCATCATTGCCAAAATCTCTACCACAAAGCTATTTGCATGGACCCACACCTCCTCGATGTAGCCTTCAACTATGTAATGGGCTCAAAAATATTTGTGTCTCCCCATAGTCTATAGTGGCCTATAGTTGGCCCTCATTAGCTCCTCAAGCTATATTGTGGGGACCATTTCCACCAAGAATTAACCAATAATGTCTAGCCACTCAAGTATGCATTGCAAGAAGGAAGCCAAAGAAAAATCAATCTCCCATCATATTTAATAAAATTGAAATCAAAACAGCATCTAGTGTTCTATCAAATCAAATTGCATAAACACATAAATCATACTTGGATCCCTCATCTACTAGTCTAGGTCTACAATAGTTTTAGCCCTCATTGGGGAGTGGTGCCACTGATGCTATCACTAGTACCACTACAACTAGGGCTCTCGCAACCCCAAATCAACTAGACTCTCCACTAACTAGATTGACAAATGGTGCACCTTGAATGTGGGCTCCAAGCCTCTCCTCAGTGGCACTCTCATCATGCTACCATCATCATCAAAGTCTCTCCTCCTCCTCCTCCTTTTCTGATGTCCCCTCAGAGGAGATCATCTCAACTACCTCTCCACCTCATAAGGGCATGGGGTCCCTAACTAGTGCATCGACTGGATAAATAGTTGTTGGGTATGTTGTCACCCACCAAGCCACATCGTGTAGTCACTCAAAATCATTTGTATCAGCATGTGGAGAGGAATCATCCTCCTCATCATTAGGGTTACTCAATGGGACAATATTGTGGTCATATCAACCCACAAACCATTTGTCCCTCTACATACGAGCTAGTTGTTGGCCATCTCTAGACCATCCCCATGTATGGTCTCCAAACAACCTCTATCTTGGGTAGCTTGTCGAAGTTCTTCTACTAGTAAGTAAGATCCTTGTGCTACCATGCATGTTGAAGAGGATAAGTGTTGGCCCTAGGGTTCAACCACATAGTATCCATAAGATACTCAACTAGGTGGGTGCATCTAATTTGTTCAAAGGTCGACACCTAAATAAATGTGTAGACCATCAAGCTATGTGCCTCATGGTACACATAGCACCATAGATCATGATATAAATGGGCTAGCATGTTGCACCCCTAAGAAAAAATAGTCTCATGTTGCTCCATATCCTAGATCATGTGGACTAGGCCTTTGTGTAGATGTGTACCCCTCCCATTTGGGGTGAGGCACATTGCAACTATCACGATCATCATGTGCCTCGCCAAGGGTACTAGTTTTGTGCCATACTCTAGCCATCACATGTTAATGTGGCCAGAGTCACTCCTAGAGATGATCCTCTCCATGGCATACTATTGTCCTTCTTGCACATAGGCAAGCAACCTCTGCTCCATGATGCTCACCTACCTACCCCTGATGGGTAACCTCAAGATACGATACACATCCTCTAGAGTCACTGTCATCTCATTGGTGGGTAGGATGAAGACAAACTTGTCCAAGTATCATCACTCCATAAGGGCCATGAGCATGTGGTCATAAAATTATATCTCTATCATCATGAAAGCATAGTAGATTCCCACCCTATGCAGTAGGATAATATTGATAGGTGAATGAGTTGCATGTCAACCCCTTAATAGAGAGAGAATCCCTCCTCCTATATGCTATCACATGGTTAGTGAGCATTACAAAACAAATGAAATAAAAAATTTGTCAGTTCCTCATCATTCTAAACATAAAAATCTTTCTAAAAAAATAGAAATTGGCTCAATTTTCCTAAGACACCTATACCCTAGGACTTCTATGCATCCTTAGGATGTCTGTATCCTTTTGGGACTTTAGCATGTCCCTTGGATGCTAGCATGTCCTTGGGATTATTGCACATCCCTTGGATGCATGCACATCCCATGGACATTTGCACATCCCTGGGATGCTTGTGCATGGGTGGGATGCTATTGCACTGTTTAGATCCTACCCTGCCTTTCAAAGTGCAATAAATACATCTAAATTAAAAAATTTCAACTCACCTCTCATATGCCTAGCTCGATGTGCTCTCACAACTCCTCCAACCAAGGTCACCTAAACTCTCATTATCACACAATAGTGGCTATTTAGGTGCTTTGGGGTGCTTGAAAAATATAAATTTGAATAGTCAAAATGAATAGTAATTTTTAAAATTTTCAGCACCTTCTCCATAGAAATCAACATAAATTTCACCCATGAAATCCCATTTTCATGTCATTTATTTCATTGGAACCCTTCCTACGACCTCTTCACTATGAATTGCTTTTTGTCATATCAATCATCTCTGAAGTAAGATTTTAGAAGCCTTTTCCAATGTCATTTTCAAAAAATGTAACACTTCCAAATCTCCCTTCATGTTTCTATCTCGTGAATAATCAACACAAATAGGAGGGGGCATATAACATATTCACTCTTCTTTATATGACCCCTAATGAAAAACCAAGTTAAAGTTGACATCATGTATCTCTCATTTATTAGTATTAATTGCTCTTTCATCTCTGTATGTGCCACCTAATTCTTCTTTAGGAGAAATTGATCAGTTCTTTATCATTATAATCCTCTATCGATTATAAATGGATTAGAAACTTTTGATGCATCCTGGGAATGATACAAACAATGGGACATCCTCACATCAAGGTCTTTTGTTTTTTGACTAAAAAATTTTCTTTATTTTCCTTGTAACCCTTCTTCTATCTCCACCCTTTCGATGAATGTGACATAGATATACATTTTTATGACATTCTTCTTGATGTTTTTGTCTTATATGGTTTATGATTTTCTAAGATTGTGATCATACATGACTTGGAGTTCTAATCCTATGGTTTTACATATCCTAGGCTAGGGGCATCTTGCCTGGCAGATCCCTTTAATTTCTATAGTATCGTTTTTCATAATAGCATTTAATTTTAGGATTTATTTACAATAATTTAGCATGCTTTCATACTTAGTGTTGTCAGCTTGCTAAAGTGGGGGAAAAATGTAATGTCAAGAATCACACATCCTACAATTCCATGTCATGTTTTGCACCCGCCTTAGTACCAATCCCTGTAGCATGTTCTAGGATTTATTAGGCCTAATCTTGAATTATTTTCTCCCAACCAAGTTTCTATAAAAATTGTATTAGAACATCAATGTTGACACCCTTCTAGGCACATGTGTTAAATTTGAGCAAAACTCCTCTAGACGCTAGCGCAATGAATTGACATTCTATGTTGTATAGTGCCTTGAAATGAGCATTACTAATGCATGCCACCACCTCATAATGTATCCTGATGGCTATAATACCTTCATTAACATTCCCTTCTATCCATAGCCTTCTCTTGACCAAATGGAGAAGGAGATTTTTAAAAAATTCATTTAGAAGATCTCAGTAGCTCTCCAAAAGAAACACACAGAGAATACCTATAGGTTTTAATCTGAGCCTCTATTTTCCATGTGTGTTCATAGCTGATAGATATTTTCATTGCTTGATCATCTCATATCCCTTAAATCTCCTTTGGTCTTTCTTGAAATGTCTCATAGCTATTGTGCAAATTATCTAGATTCAATCACACAAAATGATTCTTTTTTAGAAGTGTAGGCTTTTCCCAAAGAATTCCTCTAGTTTTTCTTCTACCATTGAAAGTGTCTTGAGAAAGCAGTGAACAAAAGGTTTCTCTTTGGAAACACTTCCCAAATTTTTCACTCAAATCCACAATGAATAAGGTAAAGAATATTTTTGGTGTTTTCTCCATCATACTCTAGTAAAAAGTAATTTAATTTTTATAGTTTTTCTTTCATTTGCTTGGTTAATCATTTTTCACAAGTAGTGAATTAAACCTACTTTCAAAACCATTTGAGTAAATTCCTATTTTTCTATAGAGCCTTGGTGTAGGCCACTGTTGTTTTGATCATTACCCAGTTTATAATCTACGCCTAGTATCCTTCTTGTAGACCAGGAAGGTGCTCCTAGTGCACTTTTTCACTACATCCTAGCTCCTAGACACACTTAGGATTAGGTGTACACACATTCCATTCCTTCTTCATCATCTGACTACTTGTGGAGGTTGAAAGACCAAAGTAGGTGTTTGACGATTCCTAGAAAACTCCTTTGTAGTCCCAAAATTCTTTTCAACTCATCAAAAATAGGTTATTTGATTGATATCAACCATAGAGTTTTTCTAGTATTGATCTTAGTGTTCTGGTTGATTCTATCTTCTATATTTTATCTGATTTCTATATATATATGGTATTATGCATGCATTTATTCTTGTTGTGTTGTGCAAGTTGATCTAGGAATCTTATAAATAGAGAAGATCATTGGATAGACGTAGATTGTTCCCACTTGACCCTTCTATCTGTGCTATGTCATGTTGGCAAGAGACACTGCTAGGCATGATAAGTGTTGTCATTGATGGCAACTAAGTCTCTACTACACATCCGCATTTCATAATTTGCCTATACCAGAAATAAGATTGAATATTTATCTAAGTCTGGGTAGTCAAGAACAGAGCAGATGATAGGGTTTGGTATCTTGGTTCAGATCTCTCCGGTGGAAAGTCTTAATTTGTTGCGGATTTGATGTAGTCATAAGCACTATCAAGACAATCTAAATTTAGAGTTTTGGCCTTTGGTGATAAAGGATTCAAAATTTATTAGCTTTTGAGTATTGGGTTAACAGTTTGACAAAGAAGACAGAAGAAGAATAGGCCGACCTTGTAAATGATCTTGGTTCCAGATGTATGGAAGTTGTTGATTAGGTAATTAGTGATGACCAATGATAGTGGCTGACCTGATTGATGATTTGTGAGTGCAAGTTTTGGTCCACGACTCAAGTTATGCATGGATCTAGCTGATAGAGCAGAGTATTCAATAAAGTTCTAAGTGTTCTTGAAGCTGACCGAAAAGTGATTGAAGATCAGGATGCAGATATATATACCCAATGAATTTGAATGAATTGTGTGTGTATGTGATGCAAATATGGAATACATGTGAAAAGAGCAGAGATCCAAGATTCAGATGTTAGCAGAACAGTAAAAAGGGCAGAGTGAAGATGAAGTGTATCAAGTCAATATTTTGTGCTTAACCGAAACTAAATCCTTGCATTGATAGATGCTAATTATCAGTTCAATTTCATTGTAACTGTAGAGTAAAAGACTCTATATTTTGTTTTAGTGGCAGAGTATCCATGGGTTACAGTTTTGTATCTATGAATATTTCTAAGTATGGTTGCGTGGGTTTCTAATTGCCAGAGCCGCGGAACTCATCAAGTGTTGAGCCCCAGTTTAAACCACACTTTTGTTTCTAAGTTACAACTTTGGAGCGGAGCGTACCACGTAGCGGAAATGTTTCAATATAGTTTCTAAGTTTCAACCCTGCGGAAGGCACCATGTGTCATTAGCGGAGGCACTCCCTAAATGTTTCAGTGTGAGCGCAAAAGGTGCCATGTGTCTTTTGTAGTAGTTGCGGAACTTGCCAAGTGTCATCTTCCACAGGTTGGTTTCTATATGTTTTGATGCTAAGTAAAGAAAAGAGGTGGGCCATAGTATGTAATATAAGTGATGCGGAGAATGCCACATGGTGAATGCGGCATCGAAGATAAAGCTTTTTGTCCCTTTCTCCAATGATACCTAATGTTTCTTAAATAATGCGAAACCCGACATGTGTCAACCTCCACTTAAGTTTCAAAGAGGTTCAAATAAAGTTCTAAGTATTGCGGAAAGCACCACGTTTCAGCTGTTGTGCCTGCAGAGTTAGCCACCTATCCCTATTTTCCTTCTTTTGAAAATTACCAAGTGGGAAGTAGTGGGTCCCATTTCTAACGTATCTTAAAGTTTCAGAGTTGCAGATCACAACAGTTGTCACCTATGGAGTTTCTCTCGAGTACAAAGAAACAATTAAGTAAAGTGTTGCGGAGAAAGACACGTATATGTTTCTAGTTGCTGCGGAAGCCGCCAAGTGTTGTTTTTTTGTTTCTTCCCGAGAGATGAAAGAGCTTCAGGTTATGCGCATGGATGCTACCATCTGTCATAGAGTTTATTGTTTCTAAAGAGCGCGGAAGCCGCCAAGTGTCTTTTCCTTATAAGAGGAGGTATGCGACATATGTTTTGTGACAACCAATGGGCTCAAAGGAAGGAGTAATTGTCGTAGATTCTAAAGATCTTATTTGTCAGAGACTCCCAGTTACCTCCAATTTGGTTGGGCCATTGGGATTCGACTGTTGCAGATAATCTAGAGTCAATTTTGGGATATAAATATGTAACATTTGTAATGAATCAGAAGTTAGTTCAAGTTAGAATTCTAGTTTCTGATAGAGAAATTCATACTGTTTTCAGAGTTTTCTGTCAGAGATTTAAGAGAGAAGTTTGAGACTTTTTGTTGTGACCAGTGAATATCATTTGCCTTTATTTTGTTATTCTTGAGTTAGATAGTGAATGTAACTGTGCATGTATCTGTGCCTCTTACGTTGCTGGAAAATTAATGAGAAAGACTGAGTTCTGTGCCTTGGTTGATATTTTCTGTGTCATTGCAAACTGTCTGGTTGTGATCCTTTGATTTTATTCATTTTATCTGTTTATATTAATCATGCAACATCTACTCTTTAATGTAACTGAATCTTGAGGATAGCTTCACTGTGCTTAGTTGGAGAGAAATAATTTTATTCAGGAGTATCGCCATAGATAGATTTGCTTTTTAATTGTATCTGTAATCCTGTTTACTTCTTACCCTTTTCCCCAAAACACATTTAAGATAGAGAAGAGCCAACTTCTTTAAAATTTGGAGGTTGTTTTAGGTAGCAAGTCCCACATTCTTAAAACTTCCCATGTTGGTGTTGGAACCTGCGCAATTTTATACATCAACAGTTTTTGGCATGCTCGGTGGGACTATTCCTGAAGTTTCTGTCAAGATTGTATAAGCCAGAGAGCTACAGGGAGTTAGAACCGTGGACCTATAACAAGAGCTCAATTTGCTGCTAATCCAAGCATTCTTTTGCCACCACTAATAGCTAATCTGAGGAGAAGAGCGAATCAGTTTGCAGCAACACCAAGAGTAAATATGGGAGCACCTGTAGCCCCAAGGAATTATGCAAATTGGAACATTGGTAGTCCTTTAATTCTCCCAATACCACCAACCACATGGGATGCTATTCTAGCTAATACTTTGAAAGCTCTGCCCAAGTTCAGTGGCGAAGATTTCAAGACACCTGAAGAGCATCTGTAAGGTGTATCTGATGTATGTGCAATACATGTTATCACTGAACAGAATGTGGCCATAAGACTGTTAGTAGCTTCTTTCAAGGGGAAAGCCCTGGACTAGTATAGATCTTTAACTCCAAACACTATATCTACATGGGATCAGCTTGGTGATGCTTTCTTTGAAAGATTTAAAGAAAAAGGTGATAAATCATCTTTGTTGCAACAATTGATCACTATCAAAAGGGCACCACAAGAAGCCATGACTGATTTCAATTCAAGATTTCAAAAGACTTGGGAGAAAATTCCTGCTACAGCAAGACCATTACTAGGTATGGCTATTGTGTTTTACCTTAAAGCTTTAAACTCAGATATATCAGTGATGATTCAGTCTCTTGGAGGTCAGACACTACCAGAAGGTTATGAGTTGGCAGTCAAGGCTAAAAATAACTTAATAGATGCTAGAAAGTTGCCCCCAAGGCCTCCTATGCCCATGTTCCCAGAAATTACCTTACCTTTATCTCAGGAAGCTCCTAATCCTACAAGCCCACCTGTGTCTATGTATGCATTTCCTTAACAACCTGCTAAGGCAACCACCCCTATTCAATCATTTGAAATGGAAGATGTCAAGAACATTTTAAGGACATTCTCAAATGAGATAATTAACCTAAAAAGACAACATAATCCTTATCCAAAGACCCCTTATCAAGGTTACAAGGAAATAGACCTCCCTTTCAGCCAAATCAATATCAAGGCCCTCAAAGGCAAACTAATCCTCAGCCATCAAACCAGTTGGTTACAGTCCCTACACCCTTACAAACTGTTCCTCCTAATCCCAACAGGGAAATTGTTCCAGGGCAAAATAATTTTGCAGATAGCACAAATGCTTGGTGTTTTCCTTGTAACAATGCCCATATGCCCAAAGACTACCCCAGAGGAAATTTACAGCAAAAGATAGCAGAATAAAGAGGATTAGAAGGATAATTTGCAACTTCTAACACTCCACCATATCAGTCTCCTGGTGTACAAAATGTAGTCCTGGTGGCCCAGATGCAAGGGATGTCCTTACAACAAGAAGAAGAAATAGCCTCTAAACATGCTCTATTTTCATGGATTAAAGAAGAAGATTCAGTGCTTGTGAATGAAGCACCTACTTCCAAGAAGCCGTTGGTGCAATCTGATTACTATACCAGAGCAAAGAGGAGAATGATGGAGTAGCCTGAAGTCACTAATAATGAGATCATGGGAGCTCCTCAATTTCAGAGTCATCAGAACACAGTCTCTAGACAAGAAATGCCTCAGCCCATCTAGAATCAAGTAGCCTCAGGACAAGTGCTAGAAAAGTCAAGGTACCCTTATTATCCAAAAACCCAAGCATTAGGACCTATGAACATGGTGGATCAACTAAAAAGGACTCCAACACAGGTATCAATTTGGGACATGTTAGCTATTCCTGAGCAGAAGACACCGTTGGAGGAGGCTCTGCAAGGCCAAGAAGTCCCTAAACATACTGGTGCTAAAGGAGGATCTGCTGATAAAGAAAAGCCACAACTCAAAGATATTGTACCTTTGCAGACAACAGCCCTGTTGAATAATGCACCTGAGGTAGGTAAATCTAAACCAGATCCCTTTTATTTGACTTTGATAGTTGGGAAGAAATTGTTGCATAATGCAATGATAGACTCTAGGGCCAGTACTATGATGATGCCAAAGCAAATAGCAGATGCTTTGAAGATAAAATATGAGCCACTTACAAGGGGAGTTATGCAGTTGGATGGGAAATCTGTGCAAACAATAGGAAAAATTAAACAACTCCCATTACAACTATATACTTGCCCCAATATAATTGTAAATCAGGATGTGGTAGTCATAGATATTTCCCCTATTTTTGGTCTATGCTTATCCAGAGATTTCACAGCCAAGATAGGAGGTTACATGTCACTAGATTGGTCACACCTCATTTTGAGAACCAAATATGGGACAAAAATGAAAATACTATCTGAACCATTATCAAAAGACCATATCACAAATGAACCAACTCCAAAATTAGAAGCAACCCATGCTATGCTGAACATAGAAGAGAGAATCTTTGTTGAAGAGTTAGGTGACTGGACTGAATATGATCAATAGGAAGAAGAGAATAATCAGTTGTTGACTATGATGAAAAGTGATCCTTATGGAAATTATGACTCTACAGGTCTAGGCACTTATGTCATATTTGAAGAAGACCAAGAGATTCCTAATGTTTTAAGAAACATCACAGACTCAAGAATCTGAAAAAGACTTAGAAATCTGGACTCTAAATTTTGATGGGGCTAGAAGTAAAAATGGAGCTAGAGCAGGAGTTTGTCTTACTGCCCCAAATGGTGAGAAAATTTTAAGGGCCATTCATTTTCAGTTTGCCTGTACCAATAATGATGTTGAGTATGAATCCTTGGTGCATGGACTCATGTTAGCAAAGAAAAAAGGAGTAAAGAATCTAATAGTAAGAGGAGATTCAGAACTAGTGGTGAAACAAATAAGAGAAAAGGCAGTAGCCAAAAATTTAAGAATGAGATCCTATAGGTACAAAATTTGGGACCTAATAGATGGTTTCAAAGCTTTCAATATTGAAGTAGTCCCTAGAGCCCAAAATTCTAAGGCAGATAGAATGGCACAGATTGGTTCACAGTTTGATCCAACAACTGATCTACTAGTCAACAATGAGTCAGTCAAAGTTATAGTAAGGCCAACTATCCCAGACAATGACCAAAATTGGCAAGTTTTTGAAAATGATTTCCAAGTTCTCTCATTTTTGCAACAGTCAAGAGAATTTGCTGATCAGTTGCAACCTAAAATTGAAGAAGCATATGGTGACCAAATTATTTAACTAAAGTCAAATAAGCTCCCTAAAGGACTGATTACCTTAGAAAACTTATTTGACCCAGAAGATGTAAGCTTAGAAAAGAAAAGGTTTCAAGCAAATAAAGAAGATTATTCTAAAATTCAAGTTAGTGAAGGAAGAAAATTAAAGGTTGGAAATTCTGTAACCCAACAAGAAAGGGAAAGATTGATTGATTTATGTGAAAGATATGATAGGGTGATTGCCTGGACCTATGAAGACCTCCATGGCTATAATAGAGATATCATCCAGCACACCATAGAGCTTACTGAAGGATCTAAACCAGTCAGACAGAAGCAAAGGCCAATTAATCCTAGGATTGAACCTTTAATGGTGGATGAGTTGCAAAAGCTCTTAGAATCAAAGATTATTTTTCCAATTAAGCACTCAACTTGGGTATCAGCCCTAGTGCCAGTTAGGAAAAAGAATGGTGACATAAGGCTCTGTGTAGACTTCAGGGATCTGAACAGAGCATCTTTGAAAGATCATTAGCCCCTGCCCTTTATGGAACAAATTTTACAGATTGTGGTTGGATCAGAGAGATTTTCCTTGCTGGATGGCTTCTCTAGCTACAATCAGATTTGGTTGGCTGATGAAGACCAGCATAAGACTGCATTCACTACAAAATAGGGAACATTTGCATCTGCTAAAATACCTTTTGGCCTTTCAAATGGTAGATCTACTTTTCAGAGAGCCATGGATGTAGCATTTGGGGAACTTATAAACAAAATCATCCTGATTTATCTAGATGACCTCACTATTTTCTCTAAAAATGCTATAGATCATTTTGACCATTTAGAGGCTGTTTCTAAGAAATGTTAAGAGTTTGGAATATCCCTGAATCCTAAGAAGTGTATCTTTGGAGTACCTCAGGGTAAACTGTTCGGGCATATAGTGTCAAAGGAAGGAGTCTCTATTGATCCTGAGAGAGTCACTACCATAATGAACTTATCTCTGCCAGTCAATAAGAAAGTAGTTCAATCCTTTCTAGGGAAGATCAATTTTGTTAGCCGGTTCATATCTGACTTTGCAGGTCTAATTAGACCAATGACACTGTTGCTAAAGAAGGACCTAGTTTTCAAATGGGCTGCAGAAGGGGGATAGGCTTTTGAAGAGATCAAAAGAGCCATTTCAATAGCCCCAGTACTCAGAAATCTAGACTTTTCTAAGTCTTTCATAATGTATGTGTATGGAGGAGAATTCAGTGTTGCTGTAGTTTTAACTCAGAAGGATGAGTAGCAAGAAGGAGAACACCCAATAGCCTTTTTCTCTAGAACTTTAAGGGAATATGAGGCTAGATACAATTTTGTAGAGAAACAGGCATATGCCATGGTAAAATCCCTTAAGAAATTTAGACATATGGTAATAGGAAATAAGATTCTGATATTAGTGGCCCATCCTAGTGTAAGAGAATATATTATGGAGGGTGAGATCACTATGAAAATAGCCAATTGGATAACAAAGATCCTTGAATACGATGTGGAGGTTAGACCCACTAAGTTATTAAGGGGAAAAGGATTGTGCCAATATATGGCTCAGGACATGGAGAGAATGATGACTGAAGAAACAAAAAGTGAAAATGTATTAACAATACAAGAGGTTGATCAAGATTTTTGGGTCACAAACAGAATACAATTTATAAAACATGGGGTTTTCCCAAATGAGCTCTCCCATGAGAAGAGAAGATATTATAGGCAACAAGGGTCCCATTTTGTATTAATTGACCATATTCTCTTCATAAGAAATGCTGATGGTATACTTTTAAGATGTATAGAGAAAGATGAAGCCCAAAGAATACTACATGAGTTGCACCATGGAGCCTTAGGTGGACACTTTTCAGCAAGGACCACAACAATCAAGGTGACTCAAGCAGGATATTTCTAGCCTGCCCTATTTACAGATTGCTATTAGCTGGTTAAGGAATGTCAGTCTTGTCAGTTTTATACAGGGAAAAGAAGAAATACAGCAATGCCTCTAAGCCCTATAATTGTGGAAGAACCATTTGCCCAATGGGGTCTAGATTTTATTGGTATGATCAATCTAGTGTCAAGTATGGGACACAAACAGATCCTAACTGCCACAAATTACTTCACCAAATGGAGTAAAGCAGTGCCACTCAAAGAAGCAATAGAAAAGGTAATATTAGACTTTCTAGAAGGCATCACTGCTCGTTTTGGTCCTCCTCATACCATTATATCAGATAATGCTAAAGCATTTTTGGAAACAAAAATATCTGAGTTTGCATTAAGGAATGGGATTTACTTGAAGACTTCTTCAAACTATTACCCTCAAGGTAATGGCCTGGCAGAATCTACTAACAAGAACCTGATCAGACTCATTAAAAGAATAGGGACAAATTATCATAGAGAGTGGCACAAACTACTTAACATAGCACTGTGGGCTGACAGGATCACACCAAAGCAAGTGACAAAGATGTCTCCATATGAATTAGTTTATGGTAAACCAGCAGTAATGCCACTGAGCTTAGAGATCCCCGCTTTGCAATTATTGAAACATATTGAGATTGAAGAGAATGGTCCCATGCAAGTCAGACTTGCTGAACTGCTAGAAGTGCAAGAGAAAAGAGAAAAAGCACATGAGTAACTGATGAAACACCAAAAAAATAATTAAAGACTCTTTTGACAAGAAGACTTCAAATCCATTTTTTGAAGTTGGCTCACTGGTATTAAAATGGGATGAGAGAACTACCAAGTCAGGTCGACATAGCAAATTTGAATCATTGTGGACTGGTCCTTACAAAATCCATTCCTGTAAACAACAAAATTCTTTTGAGCTTGAGAAAATGGAAGGTGAACCTGAAGAGATTCCTGTGAACGGGATCTATCTGAAGCTTTTTCATTAAGCAGTGGCTCTTATGTATCATAGTTAGTTAGTTTCTTTTTCTTGTTTTCCTATTTTCCCGCTTTCTTTTCCTACTTCCCTTTTCAATAAGTGTTTTGAGAACACGTGTCAGTAGTGCAAGCCCCTTCTCTTTTTGAAAATCTCGCATTCATTAAGGTTTTCTCCAATCCCTAAAATCCTTGAAAGTATGCACTTTTGCAGCCACTCTCATAATGTTTCTGACACTCCTTTCCACGTGGATTTGGAAAGATACACTAACGGTTTCTTGGCGTTAATGCCATTTATAAGACATGATGTGTCATTAAAGCCCCATTAATAAGAGTTAAATCCAAAAATACGGCTCTCATTTGCATCCAACTCTCCACTGTGAAATCATCGTTGCCTGCAATTCCCATCCTTAGCAAACCCTTCTTAGCTGAGTGTCACTTTTGTTACGCAATTTCTATCTTTTTTGTGTTAGAGCTTCCAACATTCTCCCCACAGATACAGATATGGACAAAGCACAGTCTTCTCAGGAGGGACTTGGAATCTATGAGTCAATTGACAAGCTGTTGAGCAGTAAATCATACGCCTTAGCGCCTGTGTAGCCCAAGAGGACCTATCCAAGAATGAGGGTACCTGAGGTAGGGTATTCTATAGACCTAACGAAGGTAAAGGATTTTGCAGATGGCATCTTTGATCCAACCCTTCAAAAATCTACCAAGGCTCTCCGAGAAGGGGCACACCAGAGATGCATTCAAAAGGTAAAGAGCGGATAATCTAAAACTTTTGGAATGAGGATTTGGACCTCACAGCTGGCACAGTTCATGGTCCCGAGTGTGCACCTATTGCCTAACCTAATTGATATATGCGCGGAACTATTTCATGCACCCTCAAACACCATACAACAGGGTCCCTTTATAGTGCAAATTACACCCAAAGCCATAAAAGACATGCTGACCTTGTATCATGATCGAACGGCCACATTTCCCACTATTGCTAAAATGCAAAAGACATGGTCAAATGTCAACAACCAAATTAGGTTTCTCAACTCAGAATTGCAGTTAGGAGATGAGAACACCTAGATGCCCATACTACCTATAGGAAGGGCACAATTCAGCCAAGCTAGTCAAGAGGCACTGTCAATGATGGCTTTTATTTTTGGGATGAAGGAAGACAATATAGTCTATGACTGACATATTGCTATCCTCTTTAGATTAAAGACTATGGACAAGTCACAGGAATATCAGCTGGATTTCTCCGAACAAATTGCTTACTCAATGGCCGATCAACTCATAAATTTCAAATCCAAAGGAGTTTTCAGGTATTCTGCTTATCTATTCCATTTAATGTTATATCAGAACCACAATCTTTTTGCACAAAATATGCAATTGAATATGTATGACCCAGATTTTGGTCATAATAGAACTATTCCTGTGTCTGCATGGACACATGTGCTATCTGAGGCATCAGACCCTTATGAATTTTGGGAACTCTTTGTTGCCCTGGCCTTTTGCCATTTGAGCCCTGAACCTATAGAACATAGGTTGACACAGAGCATTAAGGGTTTCATGACCAATTCCCCAATCCCATGTGATTATTTCTTTGGGGCACAAAATACTATCATTAGAATCCATGACTTCAATCAGGAACCTATGCTGCTACCTAAAATTTTGACCCCTAGGGTAGCATTTCTAGAAGTAACCCGGCAAGTGTTTGTAGTTGACAATGAGTTTGGAACTAAGAAGAAGAAGAGGAAGATGTATGAGATCCCTTGGGTCAAAAGAAACATGGCCCTAGAAGTCAGAGATGTTGAACACCTGTTGCTAAGGAAGCTTGTTGTCCTGGGATTTTTCATCATTGAAGATAAATGGAGGTATGACCCAGACAGTTTTATGGCCTCTTGGGTTGAAAACAACTAGGTCCGGGCTAAAATAGTACATGAGGGACGACCCTTTTGGGAAGATAGGAGAAACCCTAAAGAGGACAACCTAGACCTGTATGTAGAACTAGTAGACTTGCCTTTTGAGGGGCCCAGGCCATGGGAGACCTTTTATGTTAAACAAAAGACCCATGACCCTAAGATCAGAATGGGTACTGGTTTAAAGAGGGCATTGAAAAACAAAGAATGGAAGCTAGAGAAGATTGAGCCCTATTGGAAGTATAGGCAGGAAATCTCAGAGATCACCCATTCATTTGGAAATGTTGACACTGATGAAAAATGGGAGTCAATCTGGGATGAGTGGCATCCCTCTCCAGTCTCTAGCCCTGATACAAGAAGAATCCACAAGAAGGGCGAAGAGTCAGAAGAGGAAGCTCAGTCAACTCACACAATACAAGAAATAGGACAGGCCTCTTCTGCTATCCCCATGTCTTCCTGGCCTCAATCTCTCAGTACTTTAGAGAAACAAAAAGGTGTGGTGTCATCACCAACCAGAGGGACTCCATCAATTTCAGCTATTGGGGCTTCCAGTGTTGTACCCTTGCCACCCCCAGTGGTGGTGAATGTGGCAAAGAAGGAATCAGAAGAGGACACAGGAGAATGACCAAGGAAGCATAGGAGACTGTACCTGTAGGATGAGTCAGAAGAAGATACATAACCATTGCTACAACAACTACCATCCATATCTGCTGCTCCTCAGGTAAGTGTTTCTTCTCCTTTTTCCTCTCTATCTCTTTCTTCCATCTTAGGGGTGGCAATCCCAACTGGCCAAGCATTAGTATCCCCTGCCACTTCTACTATGCCTATATCACTACTTGCTCCAACTATCAATCCTCAGGCCATGTCTTCACAGGCCACCTCATTGCCACTTTTTTCCCCCTCTGTTCCAAAAAGAGTCCCTCCCCAAGTTTCCCCTAGCCAATCATTGGCTATACCTTATGGCCTACCTCAAGGTCATCCCTTTGCTAGGGGATACATTGCTTCTCCTCCCACTTTCCAAGCTCAGGCAGATACAACAAAAAGGGCTAGAGAAGCCAGGATGGACAAGAAAAGAAAGAAAGAAAATAAAAGCTTGGTTGTGCCACACATGAGGTCACTTTTTGACCCTATTCAACAGCAGTTGACAGTCACACATTTGTCCCCAAATGTGATGAAGCCCAATGAGCAGATGTAGCCTCAAGACTTTGCAATGAATGTTGTAGCCATGGACATGTCACTTTTTAGACCACAAGATAGGGTCAAGCTACTCAATGAAACCACATCTGCTGTTGCAACTGATTACTTGAAAGTGTCTAGGAAGTTGCAGAAGGTTGAAAATGACTTAGCACAAGAGAAGACAAACAGTAGCAACCTTGCTGGAGAGTTGCAATCTAAGAAGGATGAAATAGAGACTCTGAATAAATAGTTGCAAAATACTATTTCTTATCAGATTCATCAGGCAACTCAGGCCCAAAATGCTTCTCTAAAAATGGAACTAGCACAGGAGAAGGCTGCAGTAAATGTTCTGAGGCAAGAGAAGGCCAAATTGGAAAAGAAGTATCAAGACAAGCTGCAACAAGCCACACAATTTCAGCAAAAGTTGCTGAGTGAGCAGAATGCTACTGTTGCAATATAGGCACAACTCCTAGCTAAGCAATAAACAACAAAACAAGTAACACTTGAGTTAGCTAACAGGCCATAGAATGCTGGAGTTCTGAATCTGGTCAAAGAGCTATATGTTTCAGTTTGGAAATGAATCCTTAAGGAGATTGTCTAGCTAAGACCATCATTAACATTCATGTTAAATGCACAACAATTGTGTGAGAAAGTGGAAGCTTCAGTTCAGGCCACTCTGTCTACTATTTCTTTGAGAGTTTCTAACTCTCAACTGTTGCTAAAGAAACTATATGACACAACAGATGAAATTTTGTCAGCAGTAGGGATCAGTGACAGAATGATAGCTGCAAAGAAGGTAAATGAAGTTCTAAGTTGCAACTCAGCTGCCACAAACTACTAGGAGCTCCTAGATACTATCAAGGAAGGAGTCAAACATATGAAGAAGCACATAGAAGATTTGGTGCAACTGGGTCTTCCATCACCATTTCCAGATGATAATACTGTACTGATGATTGATGATATCAAGACCCTACTTTTAACAAGGCAAAATGATCAAACTATTTTTCAAGGTTTAAGTGATTCTTCATCAGTACAGGAGGTAGAAGCTATCTTGATACCAATGGCCCAGTTGGAGTTTCAATTGAAGGCTACGGTTCAAATTTTGCAGACATTTTCTCACAAAGACATAATAAATCTTGATTTTGCCTTTCAAGATTTACAGGGTAAACAGGGACTCTCTGATTTAGAATGGTTTGTTTACCAGACAGCTTTGCAAAATTTATGACCCTGTATTATATTTTAAATTCATATTTTGCCAGTTTTGGGTTCTTTTTGAGCAGGCTCAAAAGTCCTAGGGGTTGCGAAGAACTGTAGAGTAAAAGACTCTACATTTTGTTTCAGTGGCAGCGCATCCGCAGGTTATAGTTTTGTATCTATGAATGTTTCTAAGTATGGATGCATGGGTTTCTAATTGCCAGAGCCATGGAACTCACCAAGTGTCGAGCCCCAGTTTAAACCGCACTTTTGTTTCTAAGTTACAACTTTGGAGCGGAGTGTGCCACGTAGCAGAAAAGTTTCAATACAGTTTCTAAGTTTCAACCCTACAGAAGGCACCATGTGTCATCAGCGGAGGCACTCCCTAAATGTTTTAGTGTGAGCGCGGAAGGCACCATGTGTCTTTTGTAGTAGCTACAGAACTTGCCAAGTGTTAGCTTCCGTAGGTTGGTTTCTATATGTTTTGATGCTAAGTAAAGAAAAGAGATGGGCCACAGTATGTAATATCAGTGATGCAGAGAATGCCACATGGTGAATGCGGCACCGAAGATAAAGATTTTTGTCCCTTTCTCTGGTGATTCCTAATGTTTCTTAAATAATGTGAAACCCAACATGTGTCAACCTCCGCTTAAGTTTCAAAGAGGTTCAAATAAAGTTCTAAGTTTTGTGAAAAGTTTGTGCCTACGGAGTTCGCCACATGTCCTTGTTTTCCTCCTTTTGAAAATTACTGAGTGGGAAGTAGTGGGTCCCTTTTCTAACGTATCTTAAAGTTTTAGAGTTGCGGATCACGACAGTTGTCACCTGCAGAGTTTCTCCCGAGCACAAAGACATAGTTAAGTAAAGTGTTATGGAGCAAGACATGTATATGTTTCTAGTTGCTGCAGAAGCCGCCAAGTGTCATTTTCCTGTTTCTTCTTGAGAGATGAAAGAGTTTCAAGTTATGCGCACGGACGCTGCCATCTGTCATAGAGTTTATTGTTTCTAAAGAGCACGGAAGCCACCAAGTGTCTTTTCCTTATAAGAGGAGGTATGCCACATATGTTTTGTGACAACCAATGGACTGAAAGGAAGGAATAACTATCACGAATTCTAAAGATCTTATTTGTCAGAGACTCCCAGTTACCTCCAGTTCAGTTGGGCCGTTGGGATTCGACTGTTGTAGACAAGCTAGAGTTGATTTTGGGATATAAATATGTAACATTTGTAATGAATCAGAAGTTAGTTCAAGTTAGAATTCTAGTTTCTGATAGAGAAATTCATACTATTTTCAAAGTTTTCTATCAGAGATTTAAGAGAGAAGTTTGAGACTTTTTGCTGTGACTAGTGAATATCATTTGCCTTTATTTTGTTATTCTTGAGTTAGAAAGTGAATGTAACTGTGCCTCTTACGTTGCTGGAAAATTAATGAGAAAGACTGAGTTCTGTGCCTTGGTTGATATTTTCTGTGTCATTGCAAACTATCTGGTTGTGAGCCTTTGATTTTATTCATTTTATCTATTTATATTAATCATGCAACATCTGCTCTTTAATGTAACTGAATCTTGAGGATAGCTTCACTGTGCTTAGTTGGAGAGAAACAATTTTATTCAGGCATATCACCATAGATAGATTTGCTTTTTAATTGTATTTGTAATCATGTTTACTTCTTACCCTTTTCCCCAAAACACATTTAAGATAGAGAAGAGCCAGCTTCTTTAAAATCTGGAGGTTGTTTCAGGTAGCAAGTCCCACATTCCTGAAACTTCCCATGTTGGTGTTGCAACCTGCACAATTTTATACATCAACAGTAACCTTCTTTCTATAGGTAGTGAGCCTTCTTTAGGCTATAAGCCTTCTTTTGAGCAATGAGCTTTGGGAAGTGAGCCCGAATGCATGTGCATTCTCAATTGTATCTTTGTGGGTTAACCCCCACCATGGTTTTTCCCTTAACCAAGTTTCCACATCAAAATCTTCGTGTCAAATGTGTTATTTCTATTTCTGCTCATGTGTTGTTGATTCTTCCTTTTCATGATAACATTAATGGAGTAATAAAGTAGAATTAACTACTGCAAGTATTAAAGTTTTATGACAACTAATTCACGCCCCCTCTCAGTTGTCACCTCTAATTCCAACAATTGGTATCAGAGCGAGGTTCCTTTGAAAAAGTTTAATAGCTTAAGGAAGATCTGGGAAGGCAGTAAAATGGATGAATATAACCTTCAAGGGCAACTTAATCTCACCCTAGAAGATCTTGAGCAGTCTAGAGCAGAAGTCCAAGAGTTGCAAGAAAACCTCAAAAAGGCTGAAGACTTCATTGAGATTTTAAAAATAAAATTGAGCAAATCCAATGAAAAAGGGAAGGAGCAACCTCCTCAACTGGGAAATCATTATGAAGACAAGGCCCTGAAAGAGAAGACAAAGGAATGTGAAAAGTTAGCTAAAGAAGTTATTGTCCTAAAACATGAGATGGAATCTGGGGTGATGAGACTAACCAAGGAAATTCAAGAGAGGAAGAAAACTAAAGAAGAGATGAATCAAAATTTGAAAGAGAGAATTGAAGAATGTTGTAAATTGGATGGAATAGCTGGTCTCCTAGAATCTAATCTACAAGAAGCAGAGAAAATGAGAGAGAACCTGAGAGACAAATTATCACTCTCAGACATGACATAGAAGTTGCAAATGAATATAAGAAGTTCAAGATAAGTTCAGCTAAACTTGAAGCACTGATTGAAGGACAGAAAAAGGATAATAAGCATGGTCTTGGACATGAGAAAGGTGAAAGCTCCAGATCCAGACATAGAAAATTTCAACCAAGGAATGGGAGAAATAGAATTAGAAAACCTCCGGTAAGACAACCTAATGCTCAAAGATATCCATCATTCAATGGAAATTGTTTCAATTGCAATAAATTTGGTCATAGAGCTACTCAGTACAGAAGCAGAGTAAATCAAAATGGTCCATCCTTCTCTGGTCAATGCTTCAAGTGTAAGAGGTATGGTCATAGATCAAATGAATTTAAAAGTATGATAATGAATAATTCTAACAATAGAGGAATTGGTAATTCTTTCAATGGTTACTGTTTTTCCTGCAATGGGTTTGGACACATGGCTAATCAGTGCAAATCAAGAGGAAATCAAGTTTACAAGCAAGGAAATGTTGTGTGCTTTAATTGCAATAAGTCTAGTCATATTACAAGATTCTACAGAAGTAGGAACAATGGAAGAAGAGGTCCGGTAAACAGAAAACCGAATGAGCAGAGACAAGACAAAGGCAAAAGAAAAATTGATGTGAATGAGATACAAAGTGAAATAAACAAGATTTGGGTGAAGAAAGATAAAATGAACAATGGTGATGGGTCCACACCGGAATCTGGTGCTAACAATTCCTCTAGGAATTAAATCAGGAGTTCTAGCTCAGGGGGAGCTGCATTGAACATCAAATTGCCCCAGTCAGTAAGTGGGTGCCTGGATATGGCACAATGAGAGAAGATATTTTGAATTGTTTTAGAACTTTTCGAAGGATTTTCAGAAGAAAATATGTTACTATGGAAATTTATGGAGTAATTCATGAAGAACAGTTCAAGAAATAGAGTAACCAGATGAAGTTAGGGCAGCGCATTTATTACAATGTGAAATTAGGTTTTGCGAAGGATAAAAGCTCACTTAATCATTCATTTGAACCACTTTGCATTTCAAAGAAAACAAATAGAAGATATTCTGAGCTACAAATTCACAGATTGAAGAACGAAGAGCGAATTCAACCAAAAATTGATTAACCCTAAACCTGTGGAAGAAAAAGGTACTTCTTTGTAAAGATTTAAATCTAAAATCTGTTGAGATGGCTTCTCCTCATGTTGTTGACATTACTGAAAGGCCTTGACCCAAATTTAAGAAGCATCCTCACAAATCAATAGAAGTCGACCCATTAGGTGCTTTTTCAAGTGTTCCGTATGGTGTGCTGCATGTTGAAGATATTAGGGTTTATATTCATGCAAACATAGATGAATTTGGTGATTCAAGGTATGTAGACTTGTTTGAGAGTCATATCAAGGATGAAAATCATGATCTTAAACCCGAGTATAAGGCACTACATGATAAACACTTTATTCAGATTATGGGGTTTCCAACATTTGATGAAGATGAATGGGTTCGATATGTTTTGCGTCAGATGCATGATGAATTCATTTGTGTATTAAAACCATTCAAGATTACCAAAGATGTTATCAGAATTGTGAGTGGGTTAAACTCAACTAGTGGATTACCCATGTTAAAATCTATGAAAAACCAAACTATTACCAATACAACTAGTGCCAAATTTGATAGGAGGGCTATGACTATAAATGACATTATAGAACCGGATGTGAAGTTTTCTTCCATGGTCATTGGCTACAAGATATATCACTCCAGTAAGGAAAATTCTATTTTCACAACTACCATATATGCAACATATCAAATGTTAAAGGAGAATGTAGATTATGACCTTTGTGAGCTGTTACAGAACTAGCTGATTGAAAACTTGAACAAAATCAAAAGGGATAAGAAAAACACTTTTAAATCTAGTACATTGGTTTTATGCTTGTTTTTCTATTATATGAATCAAGTACCTGGAGTACAGGGTGTTCACTGGACTAATGATGAGCCAGTTGCCATTTAGATCAGAGATCATCTTCACAACATTGGTGATTTCAAAGCTCAGAAAATTACAATATGGGGTTACTTCAAGAATTTTTAGAGTATGATGCATTTAAGGGAAAGAATCCCTAAATCAATTGTTGAGAAGTACAAAAATGAAATATGCTTCATGGTTGACACTGATCAGTGTCTAATGGAAGTAGTGGAACCCAGAACTATTTGGATCATGCCCATAGGGTATGAGGTAGATGGAAAAATCTTGAATATGTATGCTCAACATCTTCTAAGTAAGGCTAAAGACACAATGGTTGAAAGATTTGGAACATATGAGGAGCTAAGTTTAAAATTGCATACTAAGCTTAGAGAACCTGAAACCAATAGGAAAGTAAGAAAAGAAGTTGAGCAGTTGGCTGAAAATCTGGGCCTAACTAAGGATGCTGTGAGGAAATTCAGGGAAAGAACTAAAAAAGATGAGAAAGAGAAACAAGATAAGAAACAAACAAGTGCTATGGTGGAACCCTCTTCCACTTCAAGAACTACTAGGAGCTCTGCTGCTGCCCCTGTTCCTCCTAAGAGTGCAAAACTAGAAGCAAAATCATCTGGAAAAAGAGAGAAAATGAAGAAAACAAAAGCATCCTAGACCTATGAAAGCACAAGAGAAGAAGAAGAAGATACAGATTTTGACATTGAGATCAAATAACTAAAAGCCACAGACACAAAAGCGGCCAAGATATCCAAGGAGATGCCCTCCGGAAGCCAAAGGGAAAGCAAGAGGCAAAAGATAGAGGAATATATAGAGAAGCCTACCCTTTTAGTAGATGACATCATTAAATTAGTTACTGTAGATGGAAACTTCGCTCCAATGATAGAATTCTATGATGACTATAGTGATGTTGACAAAAGAGTACTCAAGGAAGCAACGGTAAGATATTTAAATATCTGCAACAAGGCTCTTATTGAGATATGTTCATTGATACCAAAAAGCCTTGAAAAATTTTTGGAACTGAGAAAAGAGAATGCAAAAAGTAAGGATCTTGAGATTCGAGAACAAATATTAATACAACTATGCCCCCAAATTACTCAGAAGCAAATGAATTTGATATTCAAAGAAGCCAATGATGAGTTCTGAAGTAAAAAATGAATGAATAAGCTTATGCTTGGGGAGACAAACAAGATTGCAAAGGAAACCAAAGAGTTTCTCCAGAGTGCTTTGAAAAAGCACAATCTTCCTGTTGTAGAGAAGGAAAATGTAGAGATTGAATCCTCAGACATGGATGTCAAAGGATCAAAGAAGAACAAGTAACATACTGAAGCTCTAGACTCCTCTATTTCGGAAGAGGAAATACAAAAAGAAGGAGAGGAAGTATTGATAGAAGAAGCAAATATTGGCCATGATCCTCTGGATTCTCCTGCTATTGATGACTCTGGAAAGGGCCAAGAGAAAGAAGAAGAAACAAAGAAAGAGAAGGAAGAGAAAGAGGCAAAGGGAAAAGAAGATCTAGTAGAAGGAGATGGTGCTAATGCACCAAAGAAAAATAGTCCGGTTGCTACCACTGACAAAGCATAAGGGAAGGAAACTAAAATAGCAAGTGTGGCAAGAGACACTACGAATGTAGTACAGAGTTTTCTCAACAAGGAGATCCTAGAGTTAGATGAGTCAGAACTAATACAAGGACCAATCAATTATGATACACTCTCTAGATCAAATACTAAAGATATCATCATTCACACAGGCCAAGGCAAGGGAGAAATTACTGAAGTCTCACATAGAAGATAGTGAGTTGATAAGCCTAGCATCTGGAACACTGGAGAAGATCATGCCTACATATTAGAAAAATACATCTGATTCTCCTTCTCATAATTTGAAAAATCTTGTGCATTTTGTAAATACAAATTTTGAGTCCTTTGAGAAGTGAGCCGAAATAAAGGTCCGGAAAGAATTTTTGGATAAGAGGTTTAGTGAACTAAAATGTCTTATAGATAATGATAAGAAAAACACTTAACATTGGTATAAATAGTATTGAAAATGCTCTTAAGGATGGTGGTGATGTATATAAGTTTTGTTTATCATGGCCCAAAATAGTAGAGGATATTGAGAAAAAGATAAAGGAGCAGGAGAAAAAGCTGCTAGACCTATCTCAAAGTTTTGATCCTTTAACAGTATCTCCGGTGAGCCAAGAATGTCAAGCAATTAGCCTGACAAATGAAATAAAGAAACTTATCAATGAAAAGAAGAACATTATTGAAAGAATGGGTGAGCTCTAGGGACTGATTACCCCTAAGTTGGAAACAATGTTTAATACCTTGTCAGAAGCCCAAAGTACTACTCGGACAAGTGATCCCTCAAATCAAAGGAAAGCAGAAGCATATGCATTTCTGCTGAGTGGACACATTTCAATTTTGGATGGTATGAAAAGAAGTTGGGCCACCAAATTTGTACAGTTAAAGAGTACTTTTGCAGATATCCTTAAATATATGTAAATATAACATATGGACTGTTTGTACATATGCGATCATATATACAAAGTTTTTTGCATCATTAGTGATTGCGGACCCCACCCTTTGCCATTGATGTCAAAGGGGGAGTGAAGATCAGTGAAAAATGAGGAATCTAGCAAAGGGGGAGCACCGGAAAGCAGTGTGAACAATAGTATGGAGCACAAGCAAAGGGGGAGTTATTCTAACACTTAGTCATTTTTCGGAGCACAAGCAAAGGGGGAGTTATTCTAACACTTAGTCATTTTTCACTAAGTGTTTCCATCAATGCCAAAGGGGGAGATTGTTGGAAAGAGACATTGCTAGGCATGATAAGTGTTGTCATTAATGGCAACTAAGTCTCTACTACACATCCACATTTCATAATTTTCCCATACTGGAAATCAGATTGAAGATTTATCTAAGTCTGGGTAGTCAGGAATAGAGCAGACGACAGGGTCCAGTATCTTGGTCCGGATCTCTTCGATGGAAAGTATTAATTTGCTATAGATTTGAGGTAGTCATAAGCACTATCAAGACAATCTAAATCTAGAGTTTTGGCCTCTAGTGATAAAGGATTCAAAATTTATTAGCTTCTGAGTATCAGGTTAACAGTTTGACAGAGTAGACAAAAGAAGAACAGGACAACCTTGTAAATGATCTTGGTTCCAGATGTATGGAAGTTATTGACTGGGCAATTAGTGATGATCAGTGATAGTGGCCGACCTAATTGATGATTTGTGAGTGCAATTTTTGGTCTGCGACTCAAGTTGTGCACGGATCTAGCCGACAAAGCAGAGTATTCAATAAAGTTCTAAGTGTTCTTGAAGCCAACTGAAAAGTGATTGAAGATCAGGATGAGGATATATATACCCAATGGATTTGAATGAATTGTGTGTGTGTGTGTGATGCAAATATGGAATAAGTGTGAAAAGAGCAGAGATCCAAGATTCAGATGTTAGCAGAACAGTAAAAAGGGCAGAGTGAAGATGAAGTGTATCAAGTCAGTATTTTGTCCTTAACCAAAACTGAATCCTTGCATTGATAGATGCTAATTATCAGTTCAAATTCATTGTAACCTTCTTTCTATAGGTAGCAAGCCTTCTGTAGGCTGTAAGCCTTCTTTTGAGCAGTGAGATCTGGGTAGTGAGCCTGAATGCATGTGCATTCTCCATTGTAATACTTTTAACAGAGTATAATCTTACTGGGTTAACCCCCACCATGGTTTTTCCCTTAACCAGGTTTCCACGTCAAAATCTTGGTGTCAAATGTGTTATTTGTGCTCGTGTTGTTGATTCTTGCTTTTCATGATAACATTAATGAAGTAATAAAGTAGAATTAACTGCTGCAAGTATTAAAGTTTTATGACAACTGATTCACCCCCCCTCTTAGTTGTCACCTCTAATTCCAACATGTCATACAGATGACAACACAATGCATAGATGTCCATGCTACATGTTGTCATCATTGGATGAGGATTTGTCTTTCTAGTGATAGGTTCTATACTTATCGTACTTTTTAGATCTACACTTTGTTTCTTGAAAATCATTTCCAATATTCTAAAAATAGTATTTTAGTTTGGTACATTTACTTGTTTTAGTTGATAAAGTTACATTTTATAATTATTAGCACATCTAGGATATTTAGGATAGTTTTGTGGTTATAAAGTAGAACTTTTTCTGCCTTCAACCCTAGGCATTCCAGAGTAGTGTTTTGTAAGGTTACTTTAGCTTGGGTATAACTCTCAAGACTAAGTTTCTATCTTATGCACTATAATTTCAAATAGAGAAATCAACCTAAAAATTGAGTTTTCATCCTAAGTCTTTGGGATGCTAGTGCCCCAAGACTCTAGGGATTTTTTTGGACACCAACACCCCTTTAGGATGCTAGTGCATCTCTTTGATGGTAGGACACTCCTTTGACATTGACATGTTGCATGGGTCCCATCCCATCATTCAAACACATAATAAATACACCAAATTAAACTTTTTCAACTCACCTCTCGAAGCACAATACCCTACTCGATGCAAGTCCAAAGCTCCTCTAGTTGGGGCATTTGTAGTATCATCATCATGGCATTTTGGCTCTCTGAATAATCTAGGGTTCTTAAGATTTTAAAATTTGGATTGTGAAAATGAATAGTAAATTTTCAAAAGATTTACTATTTATAGTACAAATTTCAAATGTTTACCATCCCTTTCACCACCGCTTCTCATCAAAACCTTCATATTTTTCACCCATGATCTTGATTTTTTGCAATGCTTCCTTCATTGGTGTTAAGTGTGAAAAAGATGAATGATGACAACTAGCATGCACACTGGATCAAACCCTCTTTCATAAAAACATTCAAGGACAAGACCAAGCCAAATCACTACCAAATGGAGGTGGACTTAGCTACATATCTTATACTCAAGAGTTCTATAGAAAGATCAAATTTAATCAAGCCTTTTTTCAAACCCTAGGTCAATAATGCATTAAACCCTAGTTCTATGATGATTTGATTATAATAGAAGATGTACAACAAATCTTCAGAAATTAATTGTATAGGGAGAATTGGGAAGATGATATAACCTATGTCCTAGAAACAAAGGTGTCAGAGGACTATTTCAGGACCACCCAAGTCCTAGATGGTTGAATCTACAGAAGCTATAAACTGGAGAAATGTTGCAGAGACTACCTTGATACCAGATCTGAAGCCTACTGGGAAGAAAGACTAGGGTGCCACTACCCAAGTCTTGCATAGAGGAATATTCCCAAATTGCTATCAGATCCTGAAATCCTAATCCTTGCTTAGTCTTCTTGTATCTTCATATTTCCTAGATGTCACTCCTGTAACCTGCACACAAGAAGAAGAAAAGGGGTTTGGGGGTTATGGTGTTTAGGGACATGCCTCAGTCAAATCTTGTGATAGCATTCAAGCTTCCCAACACCGTTGATAGATAAAGAGAGTGTACCCTTGTAGGGTAGAGGCTAAACACAATAACAATATGATGATAAACAACAATGATATCACCTATGTGATGAAACCCTTAGGAGGATGAAGGATATTCAACTCATAAGGAGAGATAGATGATAACTTTAAAACCTACAACAACACACATAATAACATCACAAATCTTCTCTAGAATCACAATAAATTCTTTGAATGCTCTTTTACTCTAATGCTTCAAGTTGGCTATCTCTATCTATGTTCATAATGAATTCAAAAACACATTTATATATGTTTTCCCGCTAACATTCATCAAATTAAACTAAAAGATCGAACAAAGAGAGACCTTTTTAAAGGTCCTAAGCTAACATATATTTGAATTTACCCCGATCAATCAGGAGAGACTTGGATGGTGGCGCCCAAGTCTTAGGGCTCCTTTTTAGTTTGGGGTAAGATAAAATATGGGCCCCTTGTTCCCAATTTACATTGGTTTCAAACAATTGCGCCGAAGTCTTAGGGCTCCTTTTTAGTTTGGGGTAAGATAAAATATGGGCCTCTTGTTCCCAATTTACATTGGTTTCAAAAAAATTTGCATTGGGATAAATATTTAGAATATATAATGTAATCACAGGGACCTAGGAGCTAATCGAGGAGGTAAAAAGACATGTGGCTACTTTTTACTCCATAACATTTAGCCCCCACTTTAATGTGTGTATGATCTTATGATCAGTACATGCATTAAAGTATGATCAAAGCACATCAAACACATCAGACACTAGAGCGAAGACACACCCTAAGTTTCGAAGACACACCCTAAGTTTGGAAGACCATCTCTAGCCCCCAAGCTTAGACAAACATAAGAAAACACTTGATATTTACACAAAACACAAAGAATACAGTGAAGAAGCATACAATACATGAAGAAGACAGTAGAAAGGCATGCAATATATGAAGAAGGCATGTGAGCAAACATGTAGTACACAAGGCATGCGCAAAGAGAAGACATGATTAAACAATTATATAACCCTAACTAGGCAATGGGGGGAGCTCATCGCTATGTGCTGCCATCAAAATCACACAAAACACATAGCATGGGGGGAGATCATCGCTACGTGCTGCCACAAAACATACAAAACACATGGTGTGGGGGATCTCATTACTATGTGCCACCACTAAAACACACAAGACATGCAAGGAAAACACATGAAAAACACATGGAATACACGAGCATCATAGAGTATGTCATCGACACACTATACATCTTAAACACATAAAACACAAGCGATGGGTGGAGCTCATCGCTATACACTACCATCTAAGACATGCCATACACACCTAATGGTTGAGATATGCTACCACAACCACCAAAGACACACTTAAGGGTGAATAACTCAAGATCCAATTCCACCTCCACAAAGAAATTTTTAAAAGGATGTGCAACCACTCAAGGGAATACACAATCCCACCTTCCGTAGAAGGGATTTCAAAAATATACAACTCCACCTACATTGCGAAGATGCCTTATGGTGAAAAGGAGGCATGTACACAAAGTAAACAACCCCACCTGCATCACAGAGACACCTTATAGTGAAAAGGAAGCATGCACAACACACAAAATAGAGTATACAACCCCACTTGCATCATAGAGACACCTTACAGTAAAAAGGAAGTATACGCAAACACACTTTATCACAATATCTAAAATATCCAAGGGGTAAGTGCAAAGAGATGTAGGACCAAAAATTCACCACATGACTTTTTGGTCCAATGCAAGATGAAATGCGAGCACATTATAATGCATTCACATTTTAGGTTATATAAAGTAAAAAAAGCCAAAACAAAAAAACCTGCTACCATTCTTCATTTCTACAAGCAAAAACAATCACAAGAGCGCAAGTGCATTGGAGGAAGGAGAATCAAGCAAGGGAGAAGTGTAATCAACATTTTCACCATGCCACCTCGCTATCCCACTCTTGAATACATCGTGAAGGAAATGTAGAGGGTGTAGTAGCTGAAGAAGGTAGGGTTTGATTAATTTTTGTGAGTTTGAAAAGAATTTTTTACTTTTACAATGTTTAATTAGTTTTTTATATTGAAGTTATAGTCAACGAGGCAACACAAAACACAAATCTAGCAAAGGAGGCTCAAAACAACCCCAAAAACCCTCAAAACCCCCACCTTCATGTCCTCACCATGAAAGAGATACATAGGAAAACTATGTAGGGAAAATAGAAGAAAATAAAAAATATCTTCAAACCTTAATTGAAATGTTAAATAGTCCAAGTGCAAGCACTGATCATAGGAGAGTGCTTGCCAAGTCATTAGAGGTGATTGTTTCTCACACTGAATTGGTGACAAACCAAATCACCAAATTTCATTACTATAGGGAGAGGTGTCGGCAATACTATGGCAACAAATTGTCTTACGAACAAGTGAAGGACCTAAAAATTACAAAATCTACAATATTTTGATAATTTATGAATCCTAAAACTAGCCAAATATTAGAAGAGACTTGCAAAGGCTTCCTGATTCATTGGTGTAGGAACGGAGATATATCCTAGAACTTTTGGGATATATGGTACATGGTGTTTGATGAGTGTCCATACAACAACAATGAGGTGCCACAATATTTCTTGAGGAAACTCTATTGTGAGTTTGTCCTCAATAAGATTCCTAATTATTTTGACATTTGAGAGTTCCAGGGCAGAGGTGGTGGCTCTACCTAAGATAGAGAGGGGCACAATGAGACCAAACATGTGTACCTATACCCCTGATGAGGCCAGCACATGTGTCACTCCCTTTGACTTTGAAGGAGAGTGTTGAGGTGGAGACACTGCATTCATTGAATGCTCTCACATAGTCTTTAGCACAACACAATGATGATCCCACCCAGGCTGATGAGGATGAGGGAAATAGGCATCATTTTTCCCCACATCTTTGTAGTTCATGTGGGAACTTGTATGATTATGGGACACAGGACTCTCAGCAGGACTCTCGACAGGATGTTGTGATGCAGGGGCAGCAACCAATGATGGACACATCCATATTGGATGATCTTGTTCTCACAGATGATGTCTTATAGCATACATTTGGTATTGAATCCCAGGTAAGTTTTTACAAGGTTCATCTTGATAAATAATATATTTGTATTTGAAATTTGTAATTAATTTTATACGACTATCTATATTATAAGTCAAAATTAATGTATGTAATTATCTACGCAATGAAATTCCAAGGTTAGACTTTTCATCCTTCCTCTATTAGTCATCCATTGGTGGGTTATGGGAGGAGGTCAATTCAGTAGGTATATAATTTATCACATGATCATAAATATAGTACATATATCAAAGGTAATATTATTTAGTGACAATTTTATAATTTCAATAGGGAGCTTCACTAGTACCTCCCTAATTTCGTTGGTCCCCTAGATGCATAACCACTTTTACGGAGGTAAATTTAACCATTTGTAACCATTATACATTTAAATAATGTTATGTATCTATTTTGGTTGAATAACCTTGAACTCTATTTTTAGATGTTGAATATGGAGACTCCTCATCTTCATGAGTCAGTGGAGGTACGCATTGCTGTAGCTATGTTGTCTTCAAATCCTTCAAGATCGAGGTATGAACCAATAACATGTAAATGTCATTTTGTATTTCTTGTTTTATCTCATATCATTTGATGTACATAAATGATATTTATGTTTAGTGAATTTTGCTTCTTAATGCTTTTCACAGGATGTCACAACTCCAACCTATCCAACTACGAATGAAGAGAGAGAAAAGATTATCGAGAGGGATCATCAGCTAGTAGTAAGAGATCGATTACATATGCGATGTTATATATTTCATGTTTTCTATATTAATGTGCATATTGTTTGATTGTATTAACAGGTGGAGCTACAAAAATCTCTGTCGAGGAGGTCTACTCAATGGGAGAGAGAGGATGAGTCATTGATTGGCTCTCTGTCTTCATGGCCAAGCAAGGGCCATCGATTATTTGATAGCAGTTCATGGGAAACTAGATTTTAGGATATTTTTTGTATGCCTAGATGGCTTTGTATACATACTTTTGTATGTTACCGATGTATATTTTGTATATGCCTGTATGGATTTGTTTGGACATGCCTATATGGCTTTATATATAGACTAGATGTTATGTTCATAACATTATGTATATGATAGTTTACATTAAATATTTAATATGATGATCAATTAGTGTTACATGAATTTGGTTTTACACGTGCCAATTGCATTTTCTTGAAAGTTTATAAATTATTTTCAAAAAATCCTTTTTTTGCATATCTTGCAATCATTGCATTCCATGAGACTATTCATTTCTTTGAGGCATCAAGTCAAATAGTTCATGCACCTTGTCTATGCTTCCACACTTTGCATACATGTCTACAAGGGCAGCTGCAAATACAACATGTGATAGAATTCCTATATCCTTTATGCTTTGATGGTTGTCCACACCCTATTCCCCAGATCCCATTTTGGCATAGGTAAGGAGGATGTTGGATAAAGTTGTGTAATTTGGTTTTAGATGTTCCAATTGCATTTGGTAGAAAGTTTCCTTTGTGCATTTGATTGAAAGTTTCTAAAGCCTTATGAAAAATCCATTTTTTGCATATCTTGCAATCATTGCATTCCATGAGACAACATTTCTTTGAGGCATCATGTCAAACAATTCACGTGACTTGTATATGCTTCCACACTTTGCATACATGTCTCACAGGGTAGTTGAAACTACAACATTTGACATTTTAATTCCTATATCCTTTATGCTTTGATGAATGTCCATACTGTGTTCCAAAGATACCATTTTGGCATAGGCAAGGAGGATGTTGGCTAAGGTTTTGGAATTCAACTTTACACCTGCCAATCACATTTGCTTGAAAGTTTCTAAAGCCTTATCAAAAAAATCCTTTTTGTTCATATCTTTCAATCATTGCATTCCATGAGACAACATTTCTTTGAGGCATCATGCCAAACAAGTTGACATGCCTTGTCTATGCTTCCACACTTTGCATACATGTCTCCGGGGGTAGTTGCAACTACAAAATATAACAAAATTTCCATATCTTTTATGCTTTGATGGATGTCCATATTGTGTTTCAAAGATCCCATTTTTGCATAGGCAAGGAGGATACTGGCTAAGGTTGTGGAATTTGAATTTACACTTGCCAATTGTATTTACTTGACCATTTATAAAGCCTTATAAAAAAAATCCATTTTTTGCATATCTTTCAATCATTGCATTCCATGAGATGGCATTTCATTGAGGCATCATGTCAAATAGTTCACGTACCTTGTCTATGCTTCCACACTTTGCATACATGTCTACTAGGACCGTTGCAACTACAAGATCCGACAAAATTCCCATATCATTTATGCTTTCATGGATGTCCATACCATGTTCCAAAGATCCCATTTTGGCATATAAAGGGAGGATGTTGGCTAAGGTTGTAGAATTTGGCTTTACACCTCTGAATTGTATTTTCTTGAAAGTTTCTAAAGTGTTATTAACAAATCCATTTTGTGTCTATCTTGCAATTATTTCATTCCATGAGATGGCACTCTTTGAGGTGTTTTGTCAAACAGTTCATGTGCCTTGTCTATGCTTCCACACTTTGCATACATGTCTGCTAGGGTAGTTGCAACTATAATAGACTTGACAAAATTCCCATATCCTACATGCTTTGATGGATGTCCATACCATGTTCTAAAGATCCCATTTTGTCATAGGTAGGGAGGATGTTGGTTAAAATTGTGGAATTTGGATTTACACCTACCAATCACATTTGCTTGAAAGTTTCTAAATCCTTATAAAAAAATCTACGTTGTGAATATCTTGAAATTATTGCATTCCATGAGATGGCATCTCTTTGAGGTGTTTTGTCAAACAATTCACATGCCTTGTCTATGCTTCGACACTTTGCATACATGTCTACTAGGGTAGTTGCAACTACAACATCTGAAAAAATTCCCATATCCTTTATTCATTGAATTATAATATTAGTTAGAATTATAAGCTTGGCGAAGAATATAATATTCATGAGTAAATTGTAAATCTTAAGAATTTTGTGGATTTCTTTTTGGGAAGTATACTTGTAACTTGAATTGAATTTGCAACACATTAGGTAAGGTATGCAATGTGTTTGAATTTTGATCCCTTAGTATTATAATTTTTTTATCAACCAATATTGTCTATATTGGGGTGCAAAGACAAACTTTATTCTCAAAAGAATTTTCTATAAAGTCAATATGAATTGTTTCCTAGACAATTGAATCCAAGAAACAATAGTTGAATTATGAATATTGAAGCTAACTTTTATTTGGCTAACAAATAAATATATTGTGAAACTATTTGCAACAATTTATGATATGGTTTTCATATAATTAGTTTTTGTAACTAAATTATTAGTTAAATTTTACACTTTTATGTTAAGAAAAATATGGAATATGAAACATCAAATAAAGCATTTTTGTTAAGAGAATGGTGCATAGAAGGAAAGGTGCATCCAATCATAGGATTTATCATTTAGGCCTTTATAAGTTTTCTTTAGATGAATCTAAAAATTCATAGTTTGAATCATATAAGGAAATATAATTTGTTTATGCTAAATTATTAGATTGATGCTAAGTGTTAGCTAACATTCTTGTTGTACTCTTCTTTTTGTATACATCTCATAACAATCTTGATATTGAACTACTAGATTTGATATAGAAACTACTAGATTTGATATGATAATCATAGATAAATTTCTCATCTTACATGTTAGACATATCCTCATTTCACCTCCTATAGGTCTAGCATACCCTCATTTCACTATCTATATGGGTTACAAAAAGAGCAGAATGAGGAAGAGGGGAAGAGAGAAACATGTCTGGAGTGATTTGTATATCCTCATTTCACCTTGTATATGGTTTTTGGATGCTTTTCATATCCTCATTTCACCTTTCTACATTTGCTTTACAGCTACCAATTGCATTTTCTTGAAAGTTTTGAAAGCCTTATCAAAAAATCCATTTTGTGCATATATCTTCCAATCATTACATTCCATGAGACAACATTTCTTTGAGGTGTCATGCCAAACTATTCACATGCCTTGTCTATGCTTCCACACTTTGCATACATGTCTAAAAGGGTAGTTGCAAATACATCATGTGACAAAATTCGTATATCCTTTATGTTTTGATGGTTGTCTATACCCTATTTCTGTAGCTTTTCAATGGAACACCTAAAAATGTAATCTCCGTGAGGATCAAACACACAACCAACATATGACTTCTTGTTCTAGCAAAATGCCTATGTTGTAATACTTAACTCCCAACACTTAATTTTTTTTTGAAAAAACTTGAAAACTTTAAGAAATGCAAATGAGTTGTACATGCACAGAAAAAGTAAACAAAAGTGCATTGTACCATACCAAGGTAATTTCCTTACTTTTAGAGCCAATAACTAATAATAATAAAAATAACTAGTTGTAAAATAATAAGGGTTTTAAAAATAAAGGAGTTTATAGACATTGAAAGAAAAGAATGGATAGTCTACTTGAACTATAAAACAATAAAGAATGTTACGCTTCACAAGTTTTGCATGGATCTGTGCAAGCAAAGCATCCAATACCTACACAACAAATTTTTGCAATATTTTACAATGAGACTTTCATGCATGTTCTGCTATGAGATGTCCCAATCACAACTAATTTTTTATTTCCCATTAATCAAATCTACGTTACAGAGACCCCTAGTCCATTTGGCCTAAAGAGACCCTGTTTTAGTTTATTTTTGAGAATTCTTGTGCTGGGTGAGTTATTTTTTCAATGGAAGTGTTTAGACATGTTATATATGCCTATTTACACCTTCCCTATCAATCTCAAGGTTAAAATCCATGTGCAAGTCTCTGTTGTTACATTACAGCCCCCAAAATAAGCCTAATTTGACTGTAACAACTTATTTTTTCCTATTCTGTACAAAAAAAACATATCTCAATTTCACATATGTTTTACAATGATGAAAAGGGTATCCAAATCAGGTCTCGAATCTCCATTATTAGGTGTATGAAGGAAGTTATGATAGGAAAGGTCTCTGAGAAGGGCTATAAACTCCTAGGCCACTTACAAGGTAAACACATGTGGATTTGTCTTTCTCTTGCAAAATGAGGAAGAGAGTAAGAGGGAGAGAGAGACACATTTGGCATGATTTTCATATCCTCATTTCACCTTTTATATGGTTTATATGCTTTGCATATCCTTTTTTCACCTTTCTACATTTGCTTTACACCTGCCACTTTGCATACATGTCTATTAGGGCAATTGCAACTACAACATCTAATAAAATTCCTGTATCCTTTTTGCTTCGATGGATGTAATTAGAAAACATTCCATACCTACCTCAAATTTTTTTATCAAGTTCATTTGCCTATGGTGGCAAGGAATGCATTGTTAAAAAATGCTTTAGTTTCATGCTGTGGAAAGTTGCTAGGAGTGACATTTTGCATTACACAGCTTGTGGGGCTAAACTGACTATGCCAACACATCAGGGTGGATGGGTAAATTCTACAGGAGGTCTTGTTACATGCGTCAAGTGTCCCAGTCATTTGGGGCAGCAAGCTACTGACAAAGTCATTTAAGATCCCTAAGAGCAAAAAACTACCAAACTTTGATGGAGCAGTTCTTAGAATTCATGGTAGCTGGGAATGTTTCATTCGGACCTATAGGTGCAGGTGGGGTCCATCCACAATAACCTCTCTCAGTTTTTCTCAACTCTGATATGTTTGACCGTGCTGATGTCAAATGCATTCTTGCAAAATGCTTTAGTTTCATGCAGTGGAAAGGTGCCAGGAGTGAAATTTTGCATTCCACATATCGTGGGGCTGAACCAACTGTACCAACATGTCAGGGTGGCTAGGTAAATGCTAGGAGAGGTCTCATTTCATGTGCCAAGTTGATGAAGGGGGTAAATCATACAACACACAACAACATAAATTACACATAGAAAATAGAATGTTCTTTTATTGATTTGGACAACTCATTACATTATAGAAGCTCAAATACAATCAGAGGAATCAATCCTCCACAGGCTACAACACATTACAACTTCCAATCTCAAGACTCTGGAATCTTTTGCCTTTTGTAACCTCAAATCAACTAAGGTTTATGTTTTCCCACCTATTCTTGACTCTACACTTTCCCCCTTCTCTCTACTATTGCCCAGGGTGTTGGATCTAGGGCATACAACTGAGAGGGGGGGGTGAATCAGTTGTATAAAACTTCTTGTACTTGATTCTTGGTTGTTAGTTAACAGCATATCAATTAATCATCCATGAAAGCATAATACATAAACACAAGAGCAGATAAACATCAACACATTGAACACCAAGATTTTGACGTGGAAAACCCGGTTAAGGGAAAAACCACGGGGTGATTAACCCAAGAATTATTCTTTGTTAGAAGAATAAGAAAAAGAATGGCATTTGCCAATTAGGGCTCACTGCCCGAGCACACTGCTCACAAAGAGGCCCACTGCCTACAAGGAGACACACTGTCTACAAAGTGATAAGAATCACAGTCTTGAACTAGAGAATGACATCTCTACCATGTCCGGATCAGTTCCATTTAAGCCCAAAAACTTCTGCTCTGCCTTTCGCACTTCTCTTCACTATGCCACACTCATCCACACAAAAACCACACTCGAAATGAACTCACAAACCTTTATTTATACAAGACATCGACTTAGGAACAAACATCTAAGTTGGCAAACAACCATAAGAGTATCTGCAAGATGAATAACACATCCGGTCGGCCACCACAAGAACATTCGCAGGATGAACAACTCATCCGGTCGGCTAAACAGAGCAAGAACTTCATCTGGTAGAATAACTTCAATTCTGGGCTCTACTATCAATGCGGACCAACAACACAACCTAAACATGATCCAAGAACCTTCACAAGCCTGCCTGAATGACCGAATACATCCGCACTTCCTCTACTTACTGGAATCTCTTGTCTTCCTCATCCGGAACTTCAAGAACACAGTCTGTCGCCACTGTCATAATGCAAGAGGTACTTCCAGACCTCCAAATCATACACAAATCAGGATGACACATCACAAGGACATCCCAAACACTTCCTTCCAATCCACAGATTAGGATAATACAATTCCGGACCTCACCAGACCTTTTTGTGATCCTCTGTCACCTCTGAATACTTGCCGGAACTGGTTCTACACCGACAGCCACAACTCCTTCAGATCTTCATGCGGACCTCTGAAATTTTAACTGAAGCATCTCAAGACTCATATCTACAAACCCTTTAATCCGCATCCTCCGGTTCTCAACCTATACAATACATTTGCCTTCTTCTCATCACTGTTCTTCACTGTTCCTGACTGAGGCTAATTTTCTCAATGTCCTCAGCACACAGCTCATCCAATCCTTCTTGTCAATGCAATATGAGTATGTTGACATCAATGACAACACAGGCTCACCTCATACTTGCAACAATCTCCCCCTTTGTCATTGATGGCAACATATGATGTGAAAAACCATCAAGACAAGAACTTCTCCTTTCTGTCACAGCTCCCCCTATCAACAACAACTTTTCACATGTCTTCTCTTCCTTTACTGCTCCCCCTTTGATCATCAACCACTTGTTTTTCACATGTCTTCTCTCCCCCTTTGACATCAATGGCAAAGGGCTCATACTTGCAATTCTCATACATCAGAATCATACCAGCTACTCCCCCTTAGTTGCAGCTCCCCATCATCAATCCGGATCACAAGATATGACTGTGATATCCACCGGACTGATGCACATCAGTGCATCCTAGTTCATCACCGGAGGGGCCATGACCCCTAACTTCTCGCGGAGATATTCAAAAGAGTCCTTGGGAAGAGGTTTAGTAAAGATATCTGCAATCTGATCCTTGGAGGGAACATACTCCAATCTGACTTCTTCCTTGTTCACTTGTTCTCTCAAGAAGTGAAACTTGATAGATATGTGCTTAGTCTTAGAATGCAATACCGGATTCTTAGAAATATTAATTGCACTTGAATTATCACAGAAAATTGTGATAGGCTCCTCATATTCAACTTTAATGTCTCTTAGCATCTGCTTCATCCATAAGATTTGAGTGCAACTACCTGCTGCTGAAATGTATTCTGCTTCAGTTGTAGACAGAGATATTGCATCTTGTTTCTTGCTTAACCAAGAAACCAATCTCTTCCCCAAAAAGAATGCTCCACCACTAGTGCTCTTCCGGTCATCCACATCTCCTACCCAATCTGCATCTGTGTAAGCATGAAGAGAGAAATCCGGATCTCTAGGGTACCATAGACCATACTCAACTATTCCTTTCAAGTACCTAAAAATTCTTTTGATTGCCATAACATGAGATTCTCTAGGATTAGCCTGGAATCTTGCCACAAGACCAACAGCCTGCATTATATCTGGTCTAGTCTGAGTGAGATACAACAATCCACCAATCATTGATCTATACTTTGTCTGATCTGCCTTTGGAGAATCATCATCTTTGCTTAACTTACATCCGGTTGCCATAGGAGTGTTCATTGGCTTTGAGTCTTCCATACCAAATTTCCTTAACAATTCTTTCACATATTTGGTCTAAGAAATGAAGATCCCTTCTTTTGTTTGAGTAATTTGTAGACCCAAGAAGAAATTCATTTCACCAAGCATAGACATTTCAAACTCACTTTTCATCTGATTTGCAAAAGTTTTGCACATACTATCTCTTCCTCCAAAAATGATATCATCCACAAACACTTCAACAATCAAAATGTTTTCATGATCAATTTTGAAATATAAGTTACTGTCAGCAGTACCTTTGTTGAATCCAATCTGCATAAGATGCTTATCCAACCTTTCATACCATGCTCTTGGGGCTTGCTTTAGTCCATACAATGCTTTTTTTAACTTGCAGACCATATCATCATTATCAGACAATTGAAATCCATCCGGTTGTTCAATGTAGACTTCTTCTTCCAGATCACCATTTAGGAAGGCAGACTTGACATCCATCTGATATACCTTGAAGTCTTGGAAGGCAGCATATGCAAGAAGTAATCTGACTGCTTCAATTCTTGCCACCGGAGCAAAAGTCTCTTCAAAGTCAATTCCTTCTATTTGAGAGTACCCTTTGCAGACCAATCTAGCTTTGTTTCTGATTACTTCACCAGCTTCATTTAGTTTGTTCCGGAAGACCCACTTGGTTCCAATTACATTCCTATCTCTAGGTCTGGGAACAAGATCCCAAGTATGATTTTTCTCAATTTGCATCAATTCATCTTCCATTGCTTTGGTCCAGTTTTCATCATTGCAGGCTTCATTTATTGTTTTAGGTTCAATCTTTGAAATCAGACAACATTCATCCTGATTTTGAGCAACATTCCTTCTAGTTTGTACACCTTTGCTTCTGTCACCTATGATCTGATCTTCAGAGTGGTTCAGTCTTACATACCTTGGAATTTTGGGAGTATCCTGCACTGCTGCTTCTTGATCAGGCTCATTCAAACCTATCTCTTCTTCCTGATTTACCGGATCAGGCTGACTCTGTCTCACCGGAGAGGATTGAGTTCCTTGAACACTGTCTTGGTCATCTTCATCAAACTCATAAAATCTTGAAGGCTTCTCAATTCCTTCATCAACTTTCACATTGGTGCTTTCTATCATCTTCCTCAATCTCTTATTGTAACACCGGTATGCTTTGCTTTGAGTGGAGTAACCCAAGAAAATTCCTTCATCACTTCTAGCATCAAACTTTCCTAGATCTTCATCTCTTTTAATATAACACTTGCTACCAAATACTCTGAAATATTTCACAGTAGGAGTGATGCCAAACCAGAGTTCATAGGGGGTCTTACCGGTGTTGTTTCTAATTTGAACTCGATTGAGAGTGTAGACTGCAGTGCTGATAGCTTCTTTCCAAAACATCTGAGGAACATTTGCTTCCAACATCATTGTCCTGGCAGCTTCCTGGATGGTCCGGTTCTTTCTCTCAACTACTCCATTCTGCTGTGGAGTCCTAGGAGCAGACAACTGTCTCCTTATACCCTGCTTCTCACAAAAGTCAATGAACTCACCAGATGCAAATTCACCACCTCTATCAGACCTTAGACACTTTAGTTTCAATCCGGTTTGATTCTCTACCATAGCTTTGAAGATTTTGAACTTCTCAAATGCTTCTAATTTTTCTTTTAGAAAGGTAACCCACATCATCCGGGAATGATCATCAATTAACAACATGAAATATCTATCACCTTGCAGACTCTTGATTCTTGTCGGACCACAGAGATCAGTATGTACTAATTCCAACAATCTGGTAGAAGACTGATCTTTGCTTTTGAAAGAGACTCTGCTTTGTTTACCTAACTGACATTCTTTGCACACACTATTTGTAGGTTTCATCAATTTTGGAAGATCTCTTACAGCCTGAGTATTGCTTATCTTGATGATGTTATCAAAATTTACATGACACATTCTTCTATGCCATAACCAACTCTGATCAATTTGAACAAACAAACAACTTTTATTTGAACCAACCAGATGAAAGATATTACCTTTTGTCTGAGTACCAGATGCAATTTCAGTTCCGAAGCTTGTAAAGATTCTGCATTTTCCATTCTTGAACCGGAGATCATAGCCTTTGTCCACTAACTGACCAACACTGAGAAGATTGTGCTTCAATCCTTCAACATATAGTACTTACCTGTTTTGCTCTTTCCATCAAAGGAAATAGTTCCCCTACCTCTGATTCTGCCAGCAGAATTATCACCAAACTTTACCATTCCTCCTTCATATCTTTCCAAATCTAAGAACTTATTCTTGTCACCAGTCATATGGTAAGAACATCCACTGTCAATAACCCAATCATCCTTTTCTTCCACTTGAGCAGCCAAAGCTTTTTCAACAATTTTGTGATTGACAGATTCAGAGAGTATTGAATCTTCTTCCTTGATGGCAATAAACACCCACTCATTTCTGGATTTGCTTCCTAGTTCTGATTCATCATCTGTTACTCCTTCATTGTCATCTTCTTCATGAACATAATAGCAATTCTTTTGAAACCTTTGTCTGTTAGTATTAGACCTTGCAGATCTTTCCGGACATCTTGAAGCAAAATGACCAATCTTATTGCAGTTGAAACACTTAAAGGGTAGTTTTCCTTCATACTTACCAGATCCTCTTGGTAGTCTCTTTGCAATGAGGGCTTCAAGTTGAGCTGTTTCTGCTTCTTCTTCTTCCATGTCTCTTCTTGCTTGATCATACCATGACATCTTCCTTGATGAGTTTTCTCCCAGATCAAATCTCTGTTTGCCTTTCACATAGGTACTAGCTTTGAAAGCAGATTCAGTCTTGGGAGGATCATCTCCAAACTCGGTCATTTCAAATGCAGCTAGTTTGCCAGCCAGTTGTTCTCTTGTGACAGTTGTGTGGGCTCTGAATTCATCAATGGCAACAACCTTGATTTTGTAGGCAGCAGGAAGGGATCTTAGGATTTTGCAGACAATCTCATTTTCATCTAGAGTTCCACCAGCATTTCTAATTCCACATACTAGCTCATTCACTCTTGGCATAAAGGTAGTGATGTTTTCATCATCTCTCATTTTCAATCTTTCAAATTTCCCTTTCAGACTTTGCAACCTTGCACTTTTGACAAACTCATCTCCTTCATATAGAAGTTCCAGTTTAGTCAGGATCTCATAAGCAGTTGGTAGGTCAATAACATTCGAGAGATCTGAGTCATTCAATGCGCTTAGAAGAGCTTCCTTGGTCCGCAGATTGTTTTCAGCTTCTGTGATTTCATTCAGAGTTGTCGAACCACCTTGTAGAGGTACATATGGTTTTGAAACCATAGCCAAGTATGCTTTTCCCATACATTCCAAGTGACACTTCATGCGACCTTTCCAAAGAGTGAAGTTGGTTCCATCGAACTTCGGACTATCCTTCTTGTAAGACGACATCCTGGATCTCCTAAAGCGGTTAAGCTCCTTTCAGAGGAACTTGGCTCTGATACCAATTGTTGGATCTAGGGCATACAACTGAGAGGGGGGGGTGAATCAGTTGTATAAAACTTCTTGTACTTGATTCTTGGTTGTTAGTTAACAACATATCAATTAATCATCCATGAAAGCATAATACATAAACACAAGAGCAGATAAACATCAACACATTGAACACCAAGATTTTGACGTGGAAAACCCGGTTAAGGGAAAAACCACGGGGTGATTAACCCAAGAATTATTCTCTGTTAGAAGAATAAGAAAAAGAATGGCACTTGCCAATTAGGGCTCACTGCCCAAGCACACTGCTCACAAAGAGGCCCACTGCCTACAAGGAGACACACTGTCTACAAAGTGATAAGAATCACAGTCTTGAACTGGAGAATGACATCTCTACCATGTCCGGATCAGTTCCATTTAAGCCCAAAAACTTTTGCTCTGCCTTTCGCACTTCTCTTCACTATGCCACACTCATCCACACAAAAACCACACTCGAAATGAACTCACAAACCTTTATTTATACAAGACATCGACTTAGGAACAAACATCTAAGTCGGCAAACAACCATAAGAGTATCTGCAAGATGAATAACACATCCGGTCGGCCACCACAAGAACATTCGCAGGATGAACAACTCATCCGGTCGGCTAAACAGAGCAAGAACTTCATCCGGAAGAATAACTTCAATTCCGGGCTCTACTATCAATGCGGACCAACAACACAACCTAAACATGATCCAAGAACCTTCACAAGCCTGCCTGAATGACCGGATACATCCGCACTTCCTCTGCTTACTGGAATCTCTTGTCTTCCTCATCCGAAACTTCAAGAACACAGTCTGTCGCCACTGTCATAATGCAAGAGGTACTTCCAGACCTCCAAATCATACACAAATCAGGATGACACATCACAAGGACATCCCAAACACTTCCTTCCAATCTGCAGATTAGGATAATACAATTCCGGACCTCACCGGACCTTTTTGTGATCCTCTGTCACCTCTAAATACTTGCCGGAACCGGTTCTACACCGACAGCCACAACTCCTTCAGATCTTCATGCGGACCTCTGAAATTTTAACTAAAGCATCTCAAGACTCATATCTACAAACCCTTTAATCCGCATCCTCCGGTTCTCAACCTATACAATACATTTGCCTTCTTCTCATCACTGTTCTTCACTGTTCCTGACTGAGGCTAATTTTCTCAATGTCCTCAGCACACAGCTCATCCAATCCTTCTTGTCAATGCAATATGAGTATGTTGACATCAATGACAACATAGGCTCACCTCATACTTGCAACACAGGGTTCCCAAAAATAGTCATAAATAGCCATTTTGGCAGCCTCCAGCCAAAATTTTGAAATTTACAACTCCCTCCAAAAGTAGGTCATCTTCTGGGAAGCATAACTTTTGATCCGAGTGTCTGATTGACAAACCGTTTAAAGCATCAAAAAGATTGCAAAGTGAACTATGGGATGTTTTAGTGCCTCATATCTGATTTCAAAACTTTTTAGGGGACCTTGCAAAATTGAAACTTTAATATCTTGAAATCCAGACATGAACTTGAGCTGAAATTTACCAAGAATGCTTATTTGACTATTCTGAAGCTTTGGGGAAAATTTTGGGCTCAACTGCTTCTCTAATAAAGACTTACTAAAAATAATAAATTCTGGTATCCTTTGCCCTTAGCCCTGTTGGAAACTTTGAAGCTTCTGAATCATTATTCAAGCAAATGGGTGTCCAAAAATACAAATTTTGAAAAGAAATGGAAACAAAGACATAAATTTTGAATCAACATTATTTTTTAGGTGATGCAAGATTGCCCTTACACCACTGGATGCTCCTGCATCAGACACCCAGGATAATTTTGAGAAGCAACCTTGTCACATCTTAGGTATTTGAGGAAAACCCCAAATCGTCTACTTCTGTCTTAGATAACCAGGAAGAATCTTCAACAGGCCTTCCTTTCCACTTCACTAGATATTCTTCATATTGCCTATTCTGAGTACTCCTTCCCACATGTCTATCCAAGATCTCTTCTATCTCCTCCTTTGAAGTAGATGATGGAATACTCCATTGTTCTTCTATTGGTCCATCCTCTATTCCACCTTCATTATATTCTGATAAATTAGCAATGTTGAAAATAGGGGAAATGTTGATACAACTCAGTAGCTCTACCTCATATGCATTTCCTGAATCATGCTTCTTCATAATTATCCATGGTCCAAATTTCTTCATTTTCAACTTATTAAAAGATCCAACTAGAAACCTCTCTTTTCTCAAGTGAACCATGACTTCATCTCCTTCCTAATACTCCTTATATCTCCTCTTCTGATCTGCCTTAACCTTGTACTGAGTATTCATCTTATTAATGTGCTTTCTCACCTCTTCATGCAAATTCTTTAGGTGTTTTGCAAAGTCTTCAGCTTCGGCACTTGTCTTTTCTCCTTTGTCCAACTTCCTTAACTTTGAAGCATTTCTTGGACTACTCCCATAAACAATCTGGAATGGTGATTTACCAATAATCCTATTGATAGAATTATTGTAAGCAAATTCTTCCTATGGTAAAATCAAATCCCATCCCTTGGGATTATCTCCTACCAAGCATCATAGCAGGTTACCCAAACTCCTATTCACCACTTCTATTTGTCCATCAGTGTATGGATGGTGTGTAGAGCTGAAATTCAAATCTATCTTCAACTTCTTCCACATTATTCTCTAGAAATAACCAACAAACTTGGTATCTCAATCTGAAACTATGCTCTTAGGTAGACCATGTAGTCTTACCATCTCTCTAAAAAATAATTATGTAATATGAATAGCATCATTAGTCATCTTACAAGGAATAAAATGTGCCATCTTCAAGAATTTGTCCACCACCACAAAAATGGAATCATGTTCTCTTTGTGTCCTTGGTAAACCAAGAACAAAATCCATACTAATATCATCACATGGCTTCTCTGGTACAGGTAGTGGCTGATATAGCCCTGTATTCTGACTTGCTCCTTTTGCCATTTGACACACTCTGCAACTCTGCACAAATTTCCTCACATCCTGCTGCAACTGTGGCCAATAATAATTCTCACCAACAATAGCAATGGTCTTATCTCGACCAAAGTGTCTAGCTAATCCCCCACTATGCTTCTCCTTAATTAGGTTCTCTCTCATGGAACTCCTCAGAATGCACAACTGGCTTCCTCTAAACAACATCCCATCTTGGATTATGAAATCCAACTATTTTGTCCTATCCAAAGTAACATGTTCTAAACAAGCTTTCCAAGCCTCTACAAAATTTGGATCTTCAAGATACAAACTTTTGAGCTCATTGAACCCAACAACCTCTATCTTCATTTATGTCAACAAATTTTGCCTTCTACTCAAGGCATTTGCAACTTTGTTGGACTTCCCACTCCTATGCTTCAAAACAAAAGTATAACAAACTATTTTGGAAACAAATAATGTCTCCATTTCTTCAAATCCTAAACTATAGCATAAAACTCCTGATCATAAACATAATACTTTTTCTTGGCATCATTAAGTTTCTCACTAAAATAGGTAATGAGCTTACCTTCTTGACTCAAAACAACTCCTTTAGCACTGCCACTAGCATCACAATCTACCTAAAATACCTTACTAAAATATGGAAGTGCCAAAATGGGTTGCTCTATGACTTTTTGCTTTAATGTATCAAAGCTCTTGGCTACTCTTGTAGTCCATCTAAACTCTTTTCTATCCCCTCTCATTATCTTTGTTAGGGGTGCACAAATGCTACTAAAATTCCTGTAAAAACTTACCAAACCATAAAAAAATTGTGCCTCTATAGCACTCCTTGGCATAGGCCATTCAATGATAGCCCTCACCTTCTCTGGGTCCATCTTAAGACCATCTAAGACAACAAATCCCAGGTATACCAACTCCTTCTTTGCAAACATTTCTTTAAATTAATCAACAACTTCTCCTCCCTTAGCTTCTCTAAAACTCTTTTGATATGCATTAGATGCTCATCCCAAGCCTTACTGAAAATTAAAATGTCATCCAAATAAACAAAACAAAACTTCCCAAAAATTCTTTCAATACATCGTTCATGAACCGCATGAATGTGCTTAGTCCATTGGTTAGCCCAAATGACATGACTAACCACTCATACAAACCTTCCTTTATCTTGAAAGCTATCTTCCATTCATCTCCTTCGTTTATTTGGATCTGGTGATACCCACTCTTTAGGTCAATCTTTGTGAAGTACTTGGCTCCACTTAAACAATCCATTATGTCATCCATTCTAGGCAATGGAAATCTATACTTGATCGTAATCTTATTGATGGATCAGGAATCTATACACATTTTCCACTCTCCATCTTTCTTCGGTGCTAGCATTGTAGGTACTGCATATGGACTTAGGATCTCACTTATCAGTCCCTTCCTTAACAACTCATGAACTTGTCTGTTTAGCTCTTCATTCTTTGTAGGAGTCATTCTATAGGCTGCCTTATTTGGCAAACTGGCTCCTGGTATCAAATCCATTTGATGACTTATCTTCCTCACTGGTGGTAAACCTTCTGGTACATTATCAAAGACAATATCCTAAAATTCTTCCAACAGATCTGAGACTTCTACTAGTACATCTTCACATTTCTCTTGACTGATCTTAGGAATCAATACAAAACAATGATGCTCATGCTTCATGCCCTCCAAAAATTTCTTTCCATCTACCAAGCAAATTCTAGTAGTACTACATACCTTTTCTTCCACCTCCTTCAAGGTCTTCAACTTATGATAAACTCCATCCTTTGTTAAGGAATATGTGTTTGCATGGCCATCATGGACAATGCACCTATCATACTACTATGACCTCCCTAATAACATATAACATGCATCTATCGGTATGATATCACACAACACCTCATCATGGTAGTCACCAATCTTGAACTTGACTAAACATTGTTCATTAACCAAAGCTCTATGGTTGTTCTACAACCATGCAATCCAATATGGATGTGGATGTTTTCTCCTTGTCAACTTCAACTTGTTAACCATCCCCTCTGAAACAAGATTGTTAGTACTTGCACTATCAATAATAATATCACAACACTTATCTTCACACTTGCATCTTGTGCAGAATAAACTCTTCCTCTGATCTGGTTCTTTCTCCTCATTCAACAAGGTTCTTCTGACAACTAGGGTTTCTCCCCTTTTAGCATCTTTAGTATGCTTAGACTATGCATCTTCATCTACATGTGCAACTCGTACATTTCCTTCATATCTTCTATTTGTCCTTCCTTGATGTTGTGGACACTCGTATGTTTGATGTCCTTCTCCACATTGAAAACAGGTTCCTCTAAAACCTCCTCTTCTAGGCCCTTGCCTAGGTCTGCCTCTTCCTCTTCCTCTTTGTTCACCATTATTCTGGTCACGTGGGCGATAGGTATTATCTCCTCTTTGATTTTGACTGCTGCCATCTTCTTCACTTTTCTTTGGATCTTCATTTTGGCCTCCATAGGGGCTTCCACTAGTCCTTCTTCCTTGACCTCTTCCCCTTTGCTTGCTATCAAATCTTTTTTCCAGCTTCTCTTCCACCTTTAGGGAAAACTGGTACTCATCTTCTATGATGGACATTCTGACCAGGATCATCTCCTCTTGAATACTTGGCCTCAACCCATTAATGTAATGGGATACCTTCTCCTTGTTGGCCTCTACATGACCTATCCTGATAGTAATCTTATAAAACTCTTATGTATACTCCTTAACAGACTTCTTACCTTGCTTCAATCCTTGTAGCTTCTTCAACAACTCCATCTCATAGTCCATAGGAATGAACTGATTCTTTAGTTTTTTCACCATCCAATCCCATCTGGTAATAATTCATTTTCCTCTTCTATTTATCTCTAACTGGACCTCCTTCCACCTAATACTGGCGTGGCCCTTCAACTTTGTTTTTGCAAACTTGACTCATTCTAGATCCTCCACATCTTCATACTCAAAATATTTGTCCATATCATTGATCCAATCAATAAGCTGTGTTGGGTTCAAATCTCCAGAATAGGTAGAAACTTTGATCTTGGGCCTCTTTTCAATCTTTGAAATGACTCTCAACATCCTAACTTTTGTAGGATCTCCTACAGCTTCTTGTTCCTCCTTAGATAGTTCTTCTTCAACTTCATCCTCACTTTCTTCTCTTGTTCTCAGCCCAAACTCTCTTCGTAGCTCCTCTTCCAATGCATCAATCTACCTTTAGAAGGCTCTGAAACCCTCTTCTGTTAGAGCATTTCTTCCAACATAGTTTCTTCATGGATGCATCTTGATCTCTGCAGAAAACCAACAACCTCAGGTCCAACTGCAAACTGTCTCATAGTCGGTGATCTATCTACACACTCAGGAACCCTTTCTCTGATACCACTTGATGAAGGGGGTAAATCATAAAACACACAACAAAAAAAATTGCACATATAAAATAGAATGTTCTTTTATTGATTTGGATAACTCATTACATTACAGAAGCTCAAATACAATCAGAGGAATCAATCCTTCACAGGCTGCAACACATTACAACTTCCAATCTCAAGACTCTGGAATCTTCTACCTTCTATAACCCCAAATCAACTAGGGTTTCTATTTTCCATCCTATTCTTTACTCTACTCTTTCCCCCTTCTCTCTGCTACTACCCTGGGTTCCCAAAAATAGTCATAAATAGCCATTTTGGTGGTCTCCAACCAAAATTTCAAAATTTGCAACTCCCTCCAAAAGTAGGTTAACTTTTAGGAAGCATAACTTTTGATCTAGGTGTCTAATTGACAAACTGTTTGAAGCACTGAAAAGCTTGCGAAGTAAAATATCATGCCATAAATCTGTAAACGGATTTCCATAAACTTTTTGGGTGTGTTATGTGACGTTTTAGTTCCTCATATCTGATTTTGAAACTTTTCAGGGGACCTTGCAAAATTGAAACTTTAATATCTTGAAATCCAGACACGATCTTGAGCTGAAATTTACCAAGAATGTTTATTTGACTATTTTGAAGCTTTGGGGAAAATTTCAGTCTCAACCGCTTCTCTAATAAAGACTTACTAAAAATAGTAAATTCTAGTATCCTTAGCCCTTCCTTAGCCCTGTTGGAAACTTTGAAACTTCTAAATCATTATTCAAGCAAATGGGTGTCCAAAAATACAAATTTTGAAAAAAAATGGAAACAAAGACATCAATTTTGAATCAACATTGTTTTTGGGTGATGTAAGATTGCCCTTACACCACTAGATGCTCCTACATCACAAGTGTCCTAGTCGTTCGTGGTGACAGGCTACCAACAAAGTCACTTAAGATCCCTATGAGCAAAAAATACCAAACTTTGACATAGCAGTTCTTAGAATTTGTGGCAGTTGGGAATGTTCTGTTCAAACCTGTAAGTGTAGGTGGGGTCTTTCCACAATACCCTCTCTTGGTTTTTGTCAACTCCAATCCGTTTGACCATGTCGAAATCAAATGCATTCTTGTAATATACTTTAGTTTCATGTAGTGGAAATGTACTAGGAGTGAAATTTTGCATTACATAGCTTGTGGGGCCGAATTAACTAGACCAATGCATTGGGAAGGGTGGGTAAATGCTAGGTGAGGTCTCTTTTCATGTGCCAAGTATCTTAGTTGTTTGGGGTAATAGGCTACCGACAAAGTCACTTAAGATCCCTAAGAGCAAAAAACTGCCAAACTTTGATAGAGCAGTTCTAAGAATTCATGGTAGGTGGAAATGTTCTATACAAACCTACAAATGCAGGCAAGGTTTGTCCATAATATCCTCTTTCAATTTCGGTTAACTCGAATCCATTTGACCATGTTGAAATCAAATGCATTCTTGCAAAATGCTTCAGTTTCATGTAGTGGAAAGGTGCTAGGAGTAAAATTTTACATTCCACATCTCATGTGGCCAAACTAATTATGCTGACACATTAGGGTGGGTAGGTAAAAGCTAGAGGAGGTCTCTTTTTGTGCGCCAAGTGTCCCAGTCATTCGGGGCAGCAAGCTACCGGCAAAGTCACTTAAGATCCTAAGAGAAATAAACTACCAAAATTTGACAGAGCAATCCTTAGAATTCATGGTAGCTGAGAATGTTTCATTTGGACCTACAGGTGAATGTAGGGTCCATCCACAATAACCTTTCTCAATTTTGGTCAACTCCAATCCATTTGACTGTACCAAAATCAAATGCATTCTTGCAAAATGCTTCAGTTTCATACATCACAACCTTACCTGGAGCCATATTTTTCATTTTTCTAGTCGTGGGGCTGAACTGACCATGCTAACATGTCAAGGTGGGCAGGTAAATTCTAGGGGAGGTCTCGTTTTGTGTGCCAAGTGTCTAAGTTGTTCCAAACTGCAAACTAATGGCTAAGTCAAAAGGTGCTAGGACTGAAATTTTGCATTCCATAACTTGTGGAGATAAATCAACTATGCCAACACATCAGGGCAGGTTGGTAAATGCTAGGGGAGGTCTCATTTTGTGTGCTAAGTGTCTCAGTCATTCTAGACTACAAGCTACCAGTAAAGTCAAACCACAACTCGTGGGGCCAAACCAATTGTGCCAACACATCAAGGTGGATAGGTAAATGGTAGGGGAAGTCTCATTTCATGCCCCAAGTGTCTCAATCATTCAAGGCAACAAGATACTGGCAAAGTCGCTTAAGATCCCTAAGAGAAAAAAACTACCAAACTTTGGTGAAGCAGTTCTCAAAATTCATGGCAGCTGGGAATGTTCTATTTGGACCTACACATGTAGGTGGGGTCCATCCACAATAACCTCTCTTAGTTTTGGTCAACTCCAATCTATTTGCCTGTGCCAAAATCAAATGCATTCTTGCAAAAAGCTTAAGTTTCATGTAGTGGAAAGGTGCTAGGAGTGAGATTTTACATTCCACAGGTCATGGGGTTGAACTGACTATACCAATGCATCAGGGTGGGTAGGTAAATCCTAGGGGAGGTCTTGTTTCATACACCAAGTGTCCCAGTCATTCGGGGAAGTAGGCTATCGACAAAGTCACTTAAGATCCTAAGAGAAAAAAAACTACCAAACTTTGATGGAGTAGTTCTTAGAATTCATGACAACTGGTAATGTTTTGTTTGGACCTACATGTGTAGGTGGGTTCCATTCACAATAACCTCTCTTGGTTTTGGTCAACTCCAATCCATTTGACCATGCCAAAATCAAATGCATTCTTGCAAAATGCTTCAGTTTATTGCAGTACAACCTTTCCAGATGCCATAGTTTTTGTTCAGCTCATCGTGGGGCTGAACCAATTGTGCTAATGTATCAAGGTGGGTGAGTAAATGCTAGGGGAGGTCTCATTTCATGTGTCAAGCGTCGTAGTTGTTCCAGGCTATAAGCTACCAACAAAGTCACTTTGTTGGTAGCTTACATTTTGGAATGACTAAGATGCTTAGCACATGAAATGAGACCTCCCCTAGCATTTACCCACCCACCCTGACACATTGGCATAGTCAGTTTGGCCCCACAACCTGTGGAATCAAAATTTCACTCATAGCACCTTTTGACTTTGTCGGTAGCTTGCAGCTTAGAATGATTGAGACACTTGGCACATGAAAAGAAACTTCCCCTAGCATTTACCAAACCACCCCGATGTGTTGTGGAATGCAAAATATTGTAGACACCCAAAATTATCCCTTTTCATTATTGTCAATTTGTCACATCATTCACCTTGCATATGTCGATTTTGTCTAGCACACTTGTGTCAAACAACTATTTTCCTCTAAACCACTCCTTTTATATCATTAATTAATAAAATTATATTTATTTAATTAATTCCATCTATTATCATCTATCTTCATCTATTTTCTATCAATAATTAAACAATCTTTAATTGTTTAATTATTTCACTATTCCTCTTATAAATAAATAAAATCAATATTTTATTTATTTATCTTCTCATCATCTAAATAAATTAAATAAATTTATTTAATTAATTTATGTTCACTCTAAATTTAACATTTTCCTCTATTATTTAAAAATAAATTAAATGAATTATTTATTTAATTTATTTTTATCTTATCATCTTCTTATCTTATCACAGTCTTCTATGTGTACAAGATAGGGCCTATCCTAAATCAAATATAAAAATGATTTAATTAGTTCTAAAATCAATCATCCACATCATCTAATTCTTAAAATAGAAAAGCACTCTATTTTAAGAAAGTCAATTTTAGTACTACCAACAAACCAACTACAATCATTTAATAAAAACTTTTCCTATGGACACTTGTCTTATACACATTCATCTAAGCTTCTTGTTCAATCTCAACAATTCATGTAGCCTTCTAATCTCCACCATTGATCAATCTTAGTAGAGATCTATATAAATACACTCTCACCTCATTTCATGATCATCCCACACAATCTTGAAAGCGTCCAGATTATCATCTCATGCATGTTGATCATCCATTGAGCACTTTTAGTATCTCATCCATTATCATTGTAGCTATGGCAACTATGATTGTTCACTATTGAGAAGCAATCCACAATCCAACCAAGGAATCATGCAATCTAGGTGACTTTGCTTTTGATTTGCATTCATTTTGTGTCATTTAGATGGATTCTTTGAAGGTGGCGGGATTAGGTTTAATATGCAATGCTTGATCTTATAAACCTGATTTATCCTACATACACATTCTGGCACACTCGTGGGACTTCGCGTCCTTGATTAACATTTTCATTTTTGAAAGTTTTTGTGACGTTTAGATATGTAGAGCACATTTGATCCGTAGATCGTCACACTTGAATGACAAAAACTCGCGTTTACAGGGATCTCGACCATAGTTGATATGCAAAAAATTGCGTTTGCATTATCCTTGGTCGCATTTGGTCTTTAGGAAGTCACATTTGATCAACAACGGCTCGCATCTGGTCATTTAGGGGTTTATTCATGTTTTTCTATCCTTGCAGGGTCTTTTATGGCTTTTAGCTTATTTTTTGTATCAAATTTTGGGTTGTAAGCTGGTTTATTTGCTAACCCTAGGTGTTTTTGTCATCCCTAAGCTAGTTTATTTAGGGTTTTTATCTGTCCTTGCTCTAATCACATCAATTAGCTAGATCTGGGTCTTTGTGTTGCAGTATAAAAGGTGTTGATCTGAATAATCCATCTTCAAAGATTATTAAAAGCTTTTATCATTGTCGATTGAATCAATTACCCTAATCAAATTTGGAGTTTTGCAGAAATTATAGGATCTGGACACATTTGAGCAATAGTAAGTCACATTCGTATAATATAAAATTATGTTTAGTAATTTCAAAATTGCACTTGAGTAGCAAGTGACCGCGTATGGTAAAATGCTAGTTGCATTTGGTTAACAATAAATCACTTTTGGTTTCTGTCATATGCATTTGGATATTTGCATCTTGATTTCTTTGGCATCTAACATCTATTTGTGCAACATCTTATCATTTGTCAAAGAAAGGAGGATTTAAACTACTGACAAATCTATTTATAGGATCGATCGGTCAAAGACTTGTCATATTTTCCACTAATTTAAGAACATTTGATTTTGGTGCTTCAAAAGGAATCTTGTTTGCTCCATGCTTGTTTTATCTTCTTTGATTGATTGTTGTGCATGTTTGTAACCCTAAGCTAATAACAAAAGTATCCTCTCCCCTTGCCTATCAAATGGATCTTGGGTGCATGCGAACTTGTTATTATCTTTAGAGAGGGCCCACTCTTAAGACACATCCACAAGGAGAACTCATTTGTGACTGCAAGAAATACTTTTGTCTAGTCGGCTATATAAACTAGGATAAGGCGAAAGCCAAGTCCAAACTAGTATAAGCGCTTATCATAAGGTGCTAGTTTGAAAGGAGGTGTACCTAGTGTATATGAAAACTCCTAGTAGAGCTTTAAGTGGCTTGCTAGATGCTCGTAAGGTGCTGGTCCCCTAGATATTCACTAGAAACCTTTGTGTAGTGGCCAAAATCCTTCTATTTGTTGACGTAGAAGGTCAGACCTCTGAAGCCATCCCACATTCTCACAGTTCTTAGAAGAGATAGCAAAGTACCTTAAGATCTGTGTGTTTTAAGGACTTGGAACTTGGTGTGCTTGAGAAGTGAGTGCACTATAAGGGGGAGCCCGTGGCACCAAGTTTCTGGAGCTATCCGCTTTGAATAAGTGTGGCTGGAGAAATCCAACTGAGAACTCAACAAATATTGTCCTTGCCTAACCTAGGTTGTACAATTTAGAGTGTTTTGCATGCTTGAGTGTTTGCAATCATTTGTTTTCTTATCAAAACAAACAAAACATTGTCAAAAATAATTCCCTATCATACTCAATCATATTTAAACAATAGAAAATCACATTTGAACCTATACCGGTTGCATTTGAACATCAGTCAATCACAGTTGAACAATAACCTATCGTACTTGAACTTTACAATGCTCGTATTTGGCTTACCTTGAAATTGTTAAAAACCCCAGGTTAATCACATTTGAGCCTTTACTAGTCACATTTGAACAATAGGAAATTGCATTTGAGCCTTTACTAGTCGCACTTGAACAACAGGAAATTGCATTTGAGCGTTTACCAATCACATTTGAACAACAACATCCCGCACTTGGTCATCAGACACTCACCTTTGCATTATCCTATATCGCATTTGAGCTATTAGTAATCGCACCTGGTCTACATAGCATCATGTTTGGTAAACTATAATTTGTCATAAGCTATCCAGTCTATCCATCTCTTTATCTTTCAATCTTGAGTCCATTAGCAGCTTCCAGGCTTATACATCAATCATTTTCAACCAGTATCTGTCAAATCAAGCCTCAATCCCATCACATTTTTTGACTTGTTGAGCCCTCCATCCTTTTGAGGCTCAAAAAGAACTAGCATCATCATCATCAATCAACCAACACATTATCATTATCTTTTGGCTCTGATCAGTAGCTTGCCCTTTTGATCATTTCAAAAAAAAAAACAACTTTTGTCCACCTTTGAGTTCATGAGTCTATCTCTTGGGGGATAATCCAAATAAATAATCAAACCAAATCCCATCCAAACAAACAATTAATCCAAAAAACCAAATAAGCAAACAATCCTCAATCCAAATCCATCTGATCACACCAATCCTATCAACCAAACTCAGCCAAGCAAATCAACTTAGAGTCTCAACTTTGACAAACTAGTCCAAACATCACATCAATGCCTCGCACAAGAAGCCAATACAAAGCAGTTATGGAAGCCAATTTGCAGCAATTTCAAGCTACTCCCCTTAAGGATGCTTACCATTTTACGACTAGAATGCCTAAAGATACCTTCGTACCCAAAGGATACACTATTTCAGCTCCCTCAAATGCTCAAATGCCACAATGCCATTTTGGACCTTCATCATCTCATGTGCCCCAATATCAAGAGGATCTTCAAGACCCTATAGCTTTGTGACATGCTAACAAAATCATCGACACCAATCAAGAACAAATTTTCCTATGCTTAACTCAAGCTGGAGTCAAATTGCCTAATGAATTTGATATATCCACGCTCCTAAAACATGGACCTACCAATAATACTATTGTTGTTGCAAAGGACAAATCCATTTCTACCATGTCTATCATATCCACACCTTCATCGTATGATAGTCATACCATTCCAAACATTCCTCCATTTCATGTACCTCTATCCGTCAAACCTTTGATAACACCAACCAATGTTGTTAATTCTTATGTGTCACAAGCTCCTCAAGTATCTCACCTAAATGCATCACAATCCATTCCATCTCATGTGTCTAAACCTACTCCACTCTCTTCCATAAACACAACTTCTTTGTATATACCCCAAACATCTCAAGTGGTTTGCCCAAGTGTGTCACATATTGTCACATCTCATGTGTCTCTCCCCATGGTATCTTCTTCCATGAGCACATCTTCCGCACATGTTACCCAAGCACCTTTAATTGTATCGCATGTTGAACCATCCCAACCATCCTTATCCACAAATCTTGTTCAAACATCGTAAGCATCTCCCGCTCCTAATACCCCCATTATCAACCAAACTTTTGGATCAAAGTCATACATGGATCAATTCTCTTCACTTGGACCACAACCATCCATCCAACAAATGCCGCATGCTAATCCACCAAATGTATCCCAAACTCCCTCTAATCGTCATTCTTATAGATCTTATATCAATCCATCCACCGTATCTCAAGCCCCCATGACTTCCAATTCACATATCTCATACATCAATCCTTCCCATGGTTCGCATGCGATGCAAACTCAAAGTGCTAATCCATCTCTAAACACCTACACCTTGCTACCAATGGATAATCAAGTTCAAAACACTGACATCCCATCCCATACCATATCACAACAACATTCCACTAACAACACTTTGGCATATCATATCCCTCACTCGAGTCACCATCAATCATTTACATCTAAAGATGAACAATGACTCTTAGACATGGAGCAACAATTGGCTGATTTGTGTATGGGACACACAAAGAAAACATTTACCTTTGAGGATGTATGTCCATACCCATTCGATAAGTCATTACAAATGTTACCTTTCCCTCCACATTTTGAGATTCCACAATTTGACAAGTATAAGGGAAAAGGAGATCCAACTGACCATCTTCAAACATTTTATGTTGCTTGCCTTGATGTCACTTAAATGATGATACATACCTCTTGCGACTATTTCCTCAAAGTCTTAGAGGACAAGCCTTGGAATGGTTCTCACATATGCCATTGGGTATCAAATCTTTTAGAGAACTTTCAAGCAAATTTGTTTCACACTTTGCCTTCAATGTTGAACATGAGGTAACCATGAATGATCTTGTCAACAACAAACAACATAATGGAGAAACCTTTTCATCATTCATTCAATGATGGTGTAACATAGCTAGCAAACTCTCATGGCAAATCCCCAAAAAACAAGTGGACATCTTTGTGCAAAACCTTCATCCTGAGCTATCATTCCAGTTACAATTGAAAAGTGCCACCACTTTTGATGAGCTCATATCTAAAGGGACCACCATTGAAAAGGTTTTAATTGCTAAGGCTGTTATTAAAATTTTTAAAGAAACCAAAGACAATGCACAATCCTCAAATGACAAATCTCATTTTTGGAACAAAAACAAAAATGTTGTAAATGATAGTGTTGTCGATGCAAAGAACATTCAAACTATGACATCTTCTATCCATATTCAAGCAACAAACAAAAACACACCATTTCTTCCATGAGACCAAATGTGAACAACTCCATCTCCTAAAAGGCAATTTACTCCTTTGGGAGAACCCATTGAATCAATCTTTAAGAAATGTTTGCAAGAAGGCACAATAAAATTACCCAAGGCTCGAACTTATGAAGAACCACAATACAAGCCCTATTGGTACAAAGACAATGAATATTGTGAGTTTCACAGAGTGAAAGGACATAGTACATATGGATGTATGAAATTGAAACATGTGATTCAAAACTTCATTGATTAAGGGATCATTTGCATTGATACACCTAAACAAACTTCAAACTATGACCTTGATATTTTTAAAAATCCACTCCCATCACATGATCAGGAAAGTACTTCCAATAAAGGGAAGAATATCCAATATACCTATGAGTCATCTACTATTGGTCGCATCGAACAAGATCATATCTCCACCATTACCATAAGAGAAAAAGAACATCATCATCCTGATACCATTCGTCAAGCTGTAGTTACCATCCTAGGAGCTCCTAATTGTGTTGTTACTACTCACCACAGTCATGTTACTATCTAAGGTGCACCATCGAGTGTTCACCCAACCTCTAACTATAATATCTTTGATCACCTTGGCAAGACCCTTGCTCACATTTCTATTTTGGAGCTCTTGCATATATCACCTGCTCATAAAGCCATCCTTGATAAGGCCTTGCAAGAGTTGTTAGTTCCTAATGATATTGACACTACACAATTCCAAACCATGATAGCTAGTATTGCATCCCCCTGCCATTTGACCTTTCTGACAAAGACCTTTCATCCCTCGGTCTATCCCATAATGAAGCCCTCCATATCAAAGTTTATATCAATCAATGCCATATCAAATGAATCTTACTAGATGGTGGAGTTGGACTCAACATCTATTCTTTAAAATTAATCAAATTACTAGGATATTTTGAGGATAGCATTGATACCACTAAAATCATAACCATCAAGGAATATGATGATGCTGAGAGAGATTCTGAAGGGATTATCTATTTGCCCATAAAAGTTGGTCCTATCATTACAGATACCAAGTTTCAAGTCCTAGATGTTGAATTTCCATACAATATTATCCTTGGTCACCCATGGATACATACTATCAAAGTTGTGCCATCTGCATACCATCAATGTCTCAAATTTCCCCATAATGGAGTTGAAGTCACAATCCCCGCTCACCTAAATCCATTTGAGTATTGTCAAACTTTCAAGCCAAATATAAAGATCCTAATCGTATCCCCATCAACGCTGAAGCCTATCCATCTACCTCATATGTGTCTCTAGCTGATTAACATAAACCCTTATCTAGCAAATTCATCCCTGCCATTGAAGCTAAATACCAAGAGAAAGGACTTGGGTGAATACACTTTACAAGAATCTTGTTTTGTAGGAACCTTGCCCTTATCTCCAAAATATTATGGCCAACTATCCATATCCAAAGTCAATTCATCTCCAACCATTATCAAAGCACCCCCTACCATATTCATAGAAGTAGGCATGTTTTAGGATGAAGATATTGATGACATTAACTCTTGGCTTTTCTTTGATAAGAATGATCAACTTACTCTAGAGGTTGAGAGATACAACAATGGTTTTTGCATCATCAAGAATATGGGCTATAAAGGACAAGGAGGTTTAGGGTCACATGAGCAAGGACCTATTGAATCTATCATTGTTACTAAAAAGTTTAATAAGCAAGGTCTAGGGTATGGTCAGGAGGACCCACCTTCCAAAGACATTGAGTGTATTCTTGAGGAAGTAGCGCACACTTTCCCCACAAAAGGGACTTCTAATATAGGTGTCATCGAAGATTCTTCTTTCCATATAATAGAGATATTCCAAGAAACCACCATCTTTACCTTTTCATTTGCCTTATCTGTTTCCTACTCCTCATCCTCTGACCTTAAACTCGTATATCCTCACCTTGTTGATTGGGACCAACAAGGGGCACCTATTCTAGACACATTTCAAAACAATAAAGCTATAGTAGAATTTATGGGTTTGAGACAAGGCATACCATTGGGAGATCACAAAGTAGGTTTCATGATGGATCTACCTTTGTTAGCATATTTTGGTGGGAGTTTCAAATCCTTCAGTCACAAAAGTGAAATAAACAAGATCAAAAAAGATAGGTCACTAGGTGAAAACTACAAGGCACCTCTTGACTGTGAAAAGTAAAAATAAAGGACGTATCCAAGGGTGAAAACCTCTCTGAGGCACCTGAGGATGGAGGATTTGACCTTCCTTTGACCACTAAATATCAAGAATAGTCACCACTATTAATAGAGAAATCTCAAGAGCTAAATTTGGGCACAACACAGAACCCTAAGATCATATTCCTAGCAGCATCATTATCAGAAAAATAAAGGAAAGATTTCATGACCTTCTTTATAAAGAGAACAATCAACTTTGCATGGACTTATGCAGATATGCTAGGCTTAGATCCTTAACTAGTTGTACATCATCTAGCGGTATCTCCAAATGCAAAACTAGTAAGGCAAAAGCTTCGAATGATGCATCCTCAAATAGCACTATTGGTCAAGGCAAAAATTTAGAAATTATTGGATGCAAAGTTTATAAGGCCAATTGACTATCCAGAATGGGTTTCCAACCTAGTACCGGTCTCAAAGCCTGATGGTTGTATCTGTTGTTGTACTGATTTCAGAGATCTTAACAAGGCTTGTCCTAAAGATGACTTCCCATTACCAAGCATAGATACAATTGTGGATCTTACTACAGGACATGAAATGCTATCATTAATGGATGGATTTTTTGGATAATATCAGATCAGAATTGTAGAAGAAGATCAACACAAGACTTCCTTTATATGTCCATGGGGTACCTATTGCTGGGTTGTCATGCCTTTTGGTCTTAAAAATGCAGGAGCAACCTATCAGCGAGCCATGACAGTTATCTTTCATGACCTTTTTCATACCATAATGGAGGACTATGTGGATGACATCTTGGGAAAATCCAAAACCAGAGAAGGCCATTTACAAGTATTGGAACAAATCTTTGATAGGTTGGAGAAATATCAAGTCAGACTAAATCAAAAGAAATGTGTGTTTGGGGTAACATCTAGAAAGCTATTAGGTTATATAGTATCCCGATAAGGTCAGAGCTATAATGGAAATGCCTCCCCCATCCAACTTGAAACAGCTTCACAGTTTACAGGGAAGATTAGAGTCTATCCATCAGTTCATTGCATAATTAGTAGATAAATGTCATCCATTTCAACACCTTCAAAAGGGAGAACCTTTCAAATGGGATGATAAATGTCAACAAGCCTTTCAAAAAACAAAAGAATATCTAGCCAACCCTCCAGTACATGTACCTCCTATACCTGATTGACCATTGCTTTTATACATCTCTTAAACAACTTTGGGTGCTCTTTTGGCTCAACATGATGAATTAGGTAAAGAACAAGCCATCTACTACATTAGTAGAACCCTTGTCGGTTATGAGCTTAACTACACGACCATGGAAAAAACATGTTAGGCAGTAGTGTTTGCTTCTCAAAAGTTGACATTATATGTTAAACCAAATGACAAAGCTCATATCTAAGTTTGATCCCCTTTAGTATCTTCTCTCCAAACAAGCGCTCATAGGAAGGTTAGAAAAATGGGTCATGATCCTAAGTGAGTTTGACATCGAGTATGTGGATTGAAAATCTATCAAAGGACAAGTGATCACAGATCAGCTAGCAGAAGCACCAATGACAGACATCCATCCTATCCACCCTGAATTTCCTAATGAAGAACTATTCAATTTATACCCTTTAGTTGTTTGGAAGCTATATTTTGATAGATCCTTTAAACAACATGGGTCCGGAGCTGGAATTTGCTTCATTACACCTCAAGGAGATTGTATACCAAAATCATACAGAATTATCTTCCCCTATACAAACAACATTACCGAGTATGAAACATTAATCATAGGACTACATATGGCTGTAAAATGGGCCATCACATAGTTACAAGTCTTTGGAGATTCTCAATTGGTTATCAGACAAGTCATGGATGAATATCAAACCAAAGATGAAAAGCTTCTCCCATACAAGCTAATGGTAGATGATATTAAGAAATATTTCTCCAGAATCACATTTGAGAAAATTCCTTGAGTCAACAACAAGGTGGTAGATGCTATGGCCACTATTGGTTCTCTCTTAAACATGTCATCCAATGCACATACATATGAGTTCTTGGTTGAACAATTATTGATACTTGCTTTTGAAGTTCTGTAGTCTGAGCTTGTATGTGAACTTGTTGGTCCCAACTCTCCTTGGTATGAGGATATATATGAGTAACTCCACCATGAAGCCTTCCCATTTCAACTATCTAAAACCTAACACAAAACTTTCATTCGCTGAGCCTCTCGTTACACTATCCTTGGGGAAACCCTATATTACAGAAGCCTCAATGGCATTCTTCTTAGATGTCCTGACTTAGAGGAAGCAAACATTGCTTTACATGAGGTACATGAAGGTGTATGTGGTTTGCATTCCTCCAGCCCTAGTCTTGTTAAGAAACTTTTGAGAGCTGGATAGTAGTGGCCAACAATGGAGCACGATGCACAAAAAATTGCTAAGCATTGTCTACAATGTCAGAAACTTGGGGACCTGATACATGCTCCAGCACATGAATTACTACCTATTACTACACCTTGGCCTTTTTCACAATGGGGGCTTAACCTCATAGGAAAACTCCATCCCACCTCGTCTAATGGTCATAAGTTTATCATCATTGCCACTGAGTATTTCACAAAGTGGGTAGAAGCCATACCAATGACCTAAATCACTGGCAAGCAAAAATCCAAATTTATCCTCCATCACACCATTTGCCTCTATGGAATCCCATAAGCCATTGTGATAGACAATGGGCGTCCCTTCAAGAACCAAGAAGTCTGTGAGTTATGCAACAGGTTTCATATCCAACATAGGTTCTCAACACCTTACTATCCTCAAAGTAACAGTCAAGCTAAGGCTTTTAATAAAGCCATTATTAAGATTCTTAAGAAGACAGTCAATGAAGCTGGCTATGATTGGAATTCACAACTTAATCTAGCTTTATGGGCTTATCAAACATGTGTTAGAACTCCTACTGGTGCTACACCCTATGCTCTTGTATATGGCACTGAAGCTATCTTACTTATAGAGGTTGAGATCACCTCGCTAAGAGTATCCTTACGACATCTTATCTCTGATGAAGAATATAGGGTATCCAAGTTAAATGATCTAGAGCCACTGGATGAATGATGTCTTACAACACTCAATGAGCTCCAAGTTTATCAAAATCGTCTTTGTTGTAGCTACAACAAAAGGATCAGAGAAAGGAGATTCTAGGTAGGAGACCTTGTCCTTAAAGAGAATTAGAAGAATCAACAAGATCATGAGCAGAAAGGCAAATTTGAACCTAATTGGCTAGGACCGTATGTAATCACATCAGTCTATGGATCATGAGCTTACACTCTCACAACAATTGAAGGCATTCCTTTGGATGAACCCATCAACAATGTTCATCTGAAGAAATTTTATGCTTAATTCTCAGAATATACCCAAAAAAAAATCAAAAATAAAATAGTAAAGATAAATGATCCATCCTCCAGTGAAAACCTGGTAAACAGGCACCTTGGATAAGTACCATAGTGAAAACTTGGTAAACAGGTGCTATGTGTAGACTTAGCTCCTATCATCTACTTGGTCTTCGTTTTCCATTCATCATCCATAATAAACCTTGTCCATATCATAATCACCTTCACCCATCTCCCTTATAAGCCTAATTATCCATTACATAAGACCATTTCCTTTTTTTTCACCCTTATGCTTACTGTTATCATGAGTTTGGAAATTGTTGGAGTCGATATGTCATTTTGATCGATATCCCTCTAGGTCTAGGTTGTCACCCCAACTTTCATTACCTATAATAAGTTCAACCCATACTAGGGGCACTTGTCTATATCTGGTCTTTGGAGTGAATATGTTTAAGCATCTGACAATATACCAATCCCATTTCACATCACTAAGCATCCAAGTAGCTCTCGTCATCAAAACTCAAATCAATCAATCAAAATCACATCAATCCAATCCATGTCATCTCATCAATAACATCATATATCATCAAACATCCAATCAATCCATAATCCAATCAATCCATCTACCATCTTCATCACCATCAATAAAATACAAAATCAGAAATACATCTCATCTCTATCGTTAAGTGCCTTGATCTCGTGGATACAGGGTATGTAGGCAATCTAAGATATGAAGGAAGTACTCAGATTCAGGCATAGGCGATAGATCCTTTATTCCATTTTCCATCTTTCTTCTAATCTTCACCAATCATCATCTTTATTCATCTCTCATTTCTTCTATCATCTATCTCCTGCAACCTCAATAAACACCTAGAATTACATATCATCATGTCTCATCATCATCATATTATGCTTTGATCTCATGGATACAGGGTATGTAGGTAGTCTAGACTATGAAGTATCTAGTACACAAGCACAGACAACCCATTCTTCCATCCAATCTCTTCTCTCCACTTCCTCCATTTTTCTTCTCTTTGGCTAACTCAAGCAGGAACCAAACTATGCAGGTCACGATAGCTCAAGCACTTATCAAAGCAGGAATAAACCAAAGATACTTGTCCACATGCCTTTAGCCACCATTTCCTATATCACTCGAGCATCTCAACCTTCAACAAGATATATCTTTCCTCACATCAAGGCACTATCCAGTCCATCCAAGAGCACCCTACATTTGGAAAGAGAACATGATGACTGTATCTTTTGGTTTATCTTTTGTCCCTTTTAACACCTAATCTAGACTACATTGATCCATCATATCTTGGTATGTTGTGATGAAGTATAGACTGGGGCATGGTCATTTGCTTTCATGTGTTGTGTTTGCAAGATGATTTTATTCTCCTACTATGCATATGATATAACCTCTTGCATATCAATTCTCTTTTGTATTTGAGAAGCTAAATAGTCTCCTATGCATTAAGAGTGTTCTATGCTAAGACTATTTATCATACATATAACCAACAAGGTTTCAGTATGTATAGTGGAAATAAGTTCAAATCATTGTTTGTAGAGTCAAAGTCCATCTCACATCAAGTAATATTCATATCTTGTGTATGTTGGATCAACATCTTGACCTCATACGATAGACAAGGTTGTATTATGTTGTTTTGCATTGGATACATTGTCACTCTGGTAATTATACCTTGGTGCATAATATCGATATGCTATATCAAACATAAGGATTGCAAATCTCAAAAATTTGTGAGCAACCATTATCAAATGTTGCATCAACTATTCATCTACTGTAATAAGACCCATAGCTCTCACAAGGATTGATCAAGTCTAATCTTCTTCCATTTTTATCCTCTTCATCCTCTTCTGATTCATCATGTAAAACAAGTGTGTTAGCCATATCAATATTCTACTCATGTTCATATAGTATTTACATTATCAGTTGACCATCATTTACATCATTTATAAGCACTTATCATCAAAGCATTATAAGCATTGCATTCCAAAGTCATCATCATATCATCCAATCATAATCATAAGTATCCATACACATAACTCATATGCATCTCATCGTCAAAATAGGCAAACATAATCAATATCCATAACATACATGCATCCATAACAATATGAACTATGTGTCAACATGAAGTGCATAACCTGCAAACCCTAATTTTTAACCAACTACGCCTCTCTATAGCCATATGCAATGAACCCGTGCCCATTTGTGACTTGTTTTGCCAAAGGCGACTTTTTGTCACTCAACTGTGCTTTCCCTAAACCTATGCACAGTTGGTAGCGCAAACCTATTTATGATGCATATGAAGCAATAAAATCATGCAAATGGAATTTTTTTTGATAATTACTGGTGCGGGAGCTCCTGCTAGTCGTCCATGGGTCCTCACCCTCTTAGCTCGGTGATCTACATGTGGAATTGGCATCCCCGAAGCTCTCAAAAGTCTTGAAGCACTCTAAACACTCAAAGCTCTAGATTTCTCAAAGCAAATAGCACAAATGAGTTAGACTGAGCCTTAGTATCCTATTTATAGCGCCAAACCCTACTCTTTCTTCTAAGCCAAACCCTAATTTCTGTGTCAGCCTAGTACATCGTTCCTTTTCATTGCGAGTCAACCCAGTCCTTTTCTCGGTAGCCTAGATATCCTCTCGAGGGGGCACCACCACCAGCTTCACTGGGGCATAGCCAGTTTATCTTAATGTATCAGCTTCATCTTCTTTGAAACAACGTCCTAACGAACATTGTCTCAAAGAGGGGCAAAAATGACACCAAAATTGACCCCTTTTCATTATTGTCAATTTGTCACATCATTTACCTTGCATATGTCAGTTTAATCTAGCACACTTGTGTCAAACAACTATTTTCCTCTAAACCACCCCTTTTATATCATTAATTAAATAAATTAGATTTATTTAATTAATTCCATCTATTATCATCTATCTTCATCTATTTTCTATCAATAATTAAACAATCTTTAATTGTTTAATTATTTTACTATTCCTCTTATAAATAAATAAAATCAATCTTTTATTTATTTATCTTCTCATCATCTAAATAAATTAAATAAATTTATTTATTTAATTTATGTTAACTCGAAATTTAACTTTTTCCTCTATTATTTAAAAATAAATCAAATGAATTTATTTATTTAATTTGTTTTTATCTTATCATCTTCTTATCTTATCACAGTCTTCTATGTGTACAAGATAGGGCCTATCCTAAATCAAATATAAAAATGATTTAATTGGTTCTAAAATCAATTATCCACATCATCTAATTCTTAAAATAGAAAAGCACTCTATTTTAAGAAAGTCAATTTTAGTACTACCAACAAACCAACTACAATCATTTAATAAAATCTTTTCCTATGGACACTTGTCTTGTACACAGTCATCTAAGCTTCTTGTTCAATCTCAACCATTCATGTAGCCTCCTAATCTCCACCATTGATCAATCTTAGTAGAGAGATATATAAACACTCACCTCATTTCATGATCATCCCACACAATCTTGAAAGCATCCAGATTATCATCTCATGCATATTGATCATCCATTGAACACTTTAGCATATCATCCATTATCATTGCAACTATGGAAACTATGATTATTCACTATTGAGAAGCAATCCAGAATCCAACCAAGGAATCAAGCAATCTAGGTGACTTTGCTTTTGATTTGCATTCATTTTGTGTCATTTAGATGGATTCTTTGAAGGTGGCAGGATTAGGTTTAATTTGCAATGCTTGATCTTATAAACTTGATTTTTCCTCAATACACAAATGTCACTCCTAGCACCTTTCGACTTAATCAGTAACTTCCAAATTGGAATGACTGAGACACTTGGAGCACAAAATGATACCTCTGCTAGCATTTACCTATCCACCCCGATGAGTTAGCGCAGTCAGTTTGGCCCCATGAGCTGTGGAATGCAAAATGTCACTCCTAGCACCTTTCGACTTTGTCGATAGCTTGCAGCCTAGAACGTTTGAGACACTTGGCACATGAAATGATATCTCCCCTAGTATTTACCCACCCACCCTAACATGTTGGAGTAATCAATTCGGCCCCATGAGCTGTGGAATTCAAAAGTTCAGTCCTAGCATCTTTCAACTTACCAAAGTAGCTTGCAGCCAGGAATGACTAAGACACTTGGTGCATGAAATGAGACCTCCCCTAGTATTTACCCACCCACCCCAACATGTTGGTGTAGTTGGTTTAGCCCCACAAACTATGGAATGAAAAATCTCACTCCTAGCACATTTCCACTACATGAAACTAAAGCATTTTACAATAATGCATTTGATTTCAACAATGGTCAAATGGATTGGAGTTGACCAAAATTGAGAGAGGTTATTGGAACAGACCCCACGTGAACCTATAGATCTAAATGAAACAATCTTAGCTGCCACAAATTTTGAGAACTGCTCCAACAAAGTTTAGCAATTTTTTGCTCTTAGGGATCTTAAGTGACTTTGTTGGTAGCCTACAACCCCGAACGACTGGGACACTTGGTGCATGAAACAAGACCTCCCCTAGCATTTACTTTCCCAACTTGACATGTTGGTGTAGTCAGTTCAACCCCACGAGTTGTGGAATGCAAAATGTCACTCTTAGTACCTTTCAACTTTGCTAGTAGCTTGCAACCTGAAACAACTAAGACACTTGGCACATGAAATGAGACCTCCCCTAGCATTTGCCCACCCACCCTGATGTTTTGGCATAGTCAATTTGGCCCCATGAGCTGTGGAATGCAAATTTTCACTCTAGCACCTTTTGACTTAGTCGGTAGCTTCCTGCTCGGAATGACTGAGACACTTAGGGCACAAAAGGAGACCTACCCTAGCATTTACCCATCCACCCTGATGCGTTGGCATAGTTAGTTTGGCTACATGAGCTATGGAATGTAAAATCTCACTCCTAGCACCTTTCCGCTACATGAAACTGAAGCATTTTGCAAGAATGCATTTGATTTCGACACAGTCAAATGGATTGGAGTTGACCAAAACTAAGAGAGGTTATTATAACCCACCTGTACCTATAGGTCCAAACAATTTAACATTCCCAGCTACCATGATTTTTGAGTACTGCTCCATCAAAGTTTGGCAGTTTTTTTCTCTTAGGGATCTTAAGTGACTTTGTCGATAGCCTACTGCCTTGAACAACTAGGGCACTTGGTGCACAAAACGAGACCTCCCCTAGCATTTACCCACCCACCTTGATGTGTTGACGCAATTGGTTCAGCCCCACAAGCTGTGGAATGCAAAATGTCACTCCTAGCACATTTCCACTACATGAAACTGAAGCATTTTGGAACAATGTATTCCTTGCCACCATAGGAAAATGAAATTGATTTAAAAAAACAAAGTAGGTGTTTGTAGGTGGGCCTAACATCCACCTATAATGCAAAGAAGATGTTCCTAGGTACCACGGTTTGACGAAACAATCGGTCCAAAGTTTGACACCCTTTTTGTCTTAGGGCTCTTGAGAGATTGGTTGCATTCGATGTAGCTAAGAACAACCATGAGGCTTCACCACTGAAAAGACATCTCCCCTAGCATTTACCCACCCACTTGGATGCATTGGCACTATTTGTTTGGCCCCAGGAGATGCCGAATGTAAAAATTCAATCCTAATACCTTTCTAGTAGATGAGAATTTAGTACTATAAAGGTGTTCTCACTTGATCCAATGTCTTGTAGGGAATTAATTAAGGCTACCCTTAGCATTGCTATCAATGGTTAGCACCAAATGTGAAGAAACAAATGAGGGTTTGTCATTAAAACTCACAATAACATCATTAAAACTCATTATGAAATAGGAACTAAAGGACATATCATCATGAAATAATCATTAAAACCTACCTTACTTTCCTTCCAAAGGCAAATTAATAAGGATTATGCCTACCTGCATCATATTCAAATCTTGCATGCAAATGCAATTGCACTATTTAGCTAAAATGAGTACACCAATGAACTCTACAATGAAACAAAGCTAATCAACCAAGAGCAAGGAGCACATATAAGAAGGTAAGATAGGTGTCAAAAACATAGAAGGTGAAATGAGGATAGCAAAGAAAAATAACATACCTTTCTGTCATTCCACTTATTCAATCCAATGAACCATTCGAGTCTTCTCTACTCTTTATTGTGTTGGGTATTGCCTCGTGGCCAAACTCACAAACCTTCCATAAGGTCCTATTCAATGGTCTACCCCCATATTTGATCAAATGAATGTTTGATGCCACAACAAGGTTAGAATAATGAAGAATCTTCCTATGTATGTCAAAGTCCTCGAACAACCACACATGAAACTTCTTCATCGAGTACCTTCTAAGCCATGTTTTAGTAACAACCATAGATCCTATATGGTACTCAATGTTTTCTCCATCTATAATAGGGGAATCTAATTTCTTTTTTGCCTCAACACAATGACACAAATAATAATATGTTCCTTCTTCTCTTCAGTTGTAATAATTGCATAAACATGTCTTGCATTGACACATGAATTCAATTCAATGAATATAGTCAACAACAAAAAACTACAAAATAAGATGAAATATTGAGTTTTATTAAATTTGAATGCTGAAAATACCTAGTTGAACTAGATCTAAAACATGGTAAAAGTCATCCGATGATTCAATCTCTATGAGTTGTAGTGCTATCGATAGTCGATACATGTCAATCAAGCTTAGGCTTCTTCTACACCAATCATCGACCCACTCATTTGACTCACAATCATACCAAGCTTCATCTCTAAATGAAGAATAAAAGCATACCATCTTCCATGTATGAATACTCCATGAACCTACATTAGATCTTCTAAAAGAGTGTAGCTCACTCGGTCCTCATATTTTGTAATGTTAGTATTATCAACCAACCAAAAATATCTACAAACTGTAGACTTACCTTCATTACTTGGACCCATTGTAGCATTACACCATTCGATAATAGATCTCACATCTATCAAGTTTGCATTGTATTTGTACTTCAACTCTTCTCATGCTAATACTCTTTTGATACATGCTCCTGCACCATCATGCTCCCTCTTTCCATGCCCAGCCTCACAAAAATTCCACATATGTTGAACACCATTCATCTTATGCATCCTACTCAACCAATAGAACATCTATGCGTTCTTGAATTATGATGCATAATTATCTGATCATATGATATGCTGATGAAATGATATGCTCCTGCTAGCCAAATCACGACAAAACATCTGAAAGCAACCTTGCATGAACTTTGTAGAATGTGTGTGATCATCACTGATATAAAAATGATAATCCCTCAAGATCTTCCTATCGTCCTTTGTACTATCTTCTGCATTAATGAATGCTATTTACATAAATATAGCAACCTGCATAGAGTTGTAATACTACGATTGCACCTCATTCTATTGTTGTAGTGTGTAGTTCTCTGCAAAGTCAACAACTGAAATGATGGTACCAAGTGGAAATGTGTCCTTGAATAACTTGAATTGCAAGTCCAACCATCGAGCTCTATGGGTATGCCTTGCATACTCATAAAATATATTATCTTGGAAAATAGAGATAAAATAATATATTTTCAATGACCAATTCACACCATTTTTCTTCTTTTTCATCTTCTAGACTATATGCCACTGTCTTATATTTGCCAAAACTTACTAGCTCATTTCTAATTGCATGTGTGTTCTCCATATGTTCACAAATTGGAAACTGTTGTAACCCACCACAATGATCACATGTGCCATCCAAGCATAAGCTATTGTGGAATAATTGACCATCCACTCTTTGACATAAGATGCTCAATATGAAATCTCTTGAAGATCTAGGTGGAAACTTTATATTACACTCCTGCAAAACATCGTTAGTATGCAAATCTACACATATATATATCTATCAACATCATAATGATTAGAAAACTCAATATGTACTCTACAAAAACAAGTTGTGTGTGTGATTTATTTTGACATAAAAAAGCTTTACCATTTCAAAATACCTTTGACTAATTTTGACTTGAGGATACATCTCTTGAATTTTCTTGAAAAACTGTGTTTCAGACATCCAAAAAATGCTTTGGATGTGGCTCACGGTTTCGACAAATAAATCTCCTTCTTACAACATCTCTTGCATTAGGATATACCCTCATGTTATTTTTTCAAAATTCTTCGATGAGGGATCTCAAGGCTTCAACAACAACTTTGTCTTTCCATGGGAGTCTCCCTAAGAATGCCCACAATTCATTGATTTTTAGGTCCTCAAGTCTTTCATGGTTTCCAATGACTCTCTTTAGAGTTTTTTTTACTTATTTTCAATGCTTGACTTGTCTTTCTAATGAGGCAATCTTTGTTTGTTTCTTGGCTTACTATTGTTGACGTAATGATATGTCTTGTGGAAGTACTATCTTTGGTGCATATGGTGGAACCCATACTCTCATATGCAATCATTAGATTCTTTATAATTGATTTTTCACTTGAAGCAGCTGATGTTCTTAGCCAAGAATCTTCATAATGGGCCTTAATTTTAGGATTCTCATCAATAACAAATAGTTGATATCTTCTGGTTTCATTTAAGTTCTCAAAGAATGATTTCCATAGCTTATTGATATATCTTTGGCAAGTATGCTTGGGAATATTATCTTGCATGGGCTTCAAAAATTTCCCATCAATATCAATTAGAAACTTAGGCTTTCTATGCAAAATTCTAGGAGGCATTTTCATTGGTAAAATTGACCAAACATTAGGAATTTGTTCAATATTTACTTGAGATGGGATATATGGCATACCTTCAATTAGAGATGGAAAAGATCAAAAGGATTGAAGGCTAGATGGAGAATATGGTGTACCTTCAACTTGATGTGTGAATGATGGCATGCCTCCAATTTGAGAAGAGAATGAAGATGTACCTTCAACTTCACCTATGAAAGATGGAGTGCCTCCAATTTGAAAAGAGAATGATGGTGTTCCTTCAACTTGACTTGTGAACAATGGATTGCCTCTGACTTCAAGATTCAATTTCCTCATTGAATAGAGGTTTTGCATTCATTCCCTTTGTGTCACCAATTCCATCTCTCTTAGCTTGATTAGATATGTCATGTTCCTCTTCAATTGGCAATGGTGGCATGTCTTCTTGTATGGTTGACAATTTCCTACTTTCGTAAATTTGCGTCATTCTTTCTCTTTTCCTCTCATTCTCAGCTTCACACTATTCTGGTGTTAGAGTCTTTGCTCGTTTCCTCGTCATGATGATGATTTCTATATGCATCATGAATAAGACAATGATGATGTTAGAAATGTAATGAATAATTAGCATGATGATTGTTATGGCAAACAAGCTATGTATATTACCATTATAAGGACTAAAAGTGTTGAATTATCACAATCAATTAATACAAATCAGTCAATTGGTAGTAAAGAAGACATTGAGCATGATGGTGCACCTAGTCCTAATGATGAGCATGAGTTGAATGGTTTATATGTCACTATTGAGAGTGGAAATGAAGAGGGATTTTATGATTAGGTTTGTCTAATAAATGACTCCAAACTTGTTGATTTGGACATGATTAGATTAGAAGTGAAATGTGTAATGACAGTCTAGGCCTAGATGTTCTTGATGACATAGATGAGCACATGTTGATTGTTGATCTCGTATTCTACCATGATCAAAATCTTAAAGTTTTAACTCTTTTGCGTAATCCTAACTATGGTACAATCTTCAAAAGTTAGAAGAATATCCTTGGTTTGACTAGAAATGATGTGACAATTGTTCTAAGTGGTAAGACACTAATCAAGACTCCTTGCCTTCAATAGATATGTCCAAAGAAATGTTAAGAGACAAAATAATAACAAATTATAAATCTAAAAATTTCAAGTTTTCTAGGGTGGTAGGCACAATCTCTAGCTTAATTTACAAATGATGGTAAGCACAATCTAGTTTAGTTTCACATTTTCTTAACATGTCTTCTCAAACACGCTTTGTTAAGCTCCCATGGATACACCTACTCAAGACAAGATAGAAGAAGTCACTATCACTAAGGAGAGTTATGACAAGCACATTGTGATGGACCAACCATTCCAAATGGAGACTCACAAGGTAAAACTAGACCTACCAACATGTTAGGACAGCTCAAATTCTTATATTGTAGGTGGTAAATTAGTTAGAGTAGCTCATGAAGACAAGTATGAAATCATCTCAAATCAATAATCTATTGTCAATCAAGGTCATGAGAGTAATGATCACAAAGGTAATGAAAAAAACCAATGGTTTTCATGAAAAGGAACACAATGATGATGTTAGAAGCATAATGAATAATCAACATGATGATTGTTATGACAAACAAGCTAAGTATATTACTATTATAAGAACTGAAAGTGTTGAATTATCTTCAAAAGTTAGGAGAATATCCTTGGTTTGACTAGCATGATGTGACAATTGGTCTAAGTGGTAAGACAATAATCAAGACTCCTTACATTCAATAGATATGTTTGAAATGTTAAGAGACAAAATACTAACTAACATTAGAAACTAGCTTTATGATGTAAGACTCGAAGAAAGCCATGGTGAACACAAAGAGCATCAATTATAGTTTGAATTATCTATTCAAGATAGCCAAGGGATGAAATCATCAAGAAAGGAGTAATTTTAAGGCTAATTATGATGACAATGTTGTTGGTGATCTTTTGACCGAGTTTATGATGACAAAAAGACTAAAATATAGAGTTTATTACAACCCAACCAATCTAATTTCTTGGAGAAACCTAGAGATGACAGTCCAAAAAATTTAGAGGGTACTCAAACAAAAAAATACTTATCTAGTATAGGTCCAATAAATGAAACTCAAACTAATTTTTTAGAGGTAAATGGCTAAAAAGATGATAGTGACAACTCATTACTAAATGAGGACTAGTTATATCAGATTTGTAGCATCAATCTTGCAAAATTGTATGTTGATACAATTCGTTACATTAGAGAAAATGATGATAATACTTTTTTATAGGGAGGTATCAGTGACATAGTTCAAATTGATAGAGTACAAAAGATTCTTGAATGTCATTATGTTGTTTATAAAGGTCATGGTTCACTTCCACATTGATAAGAAGAAGAATTAGGGATGTGTACTTACAATTTTGACAATGTTTAAAATTCTTTAGGGTTAACTAATCAAATACAACAAATTCATGTATATCATATTTTAATGATTCTAATTCTATTAATGCACATAATGATGACATTTTTAACTTAGATAGTTCCACTTTTAGTGATTGTGAGTGTTCTTATGAGAGTTTTATGTATTTTATTATGATTTTGTTAATGGTGTCTTTGATGCTTCATAAATCATTTAGTTAACCTTAAAATGTGCAATAAGAGGCTAGTGACAACTTGATGAAATTGTAATAGTCTAGGCTTTGATCATGACAATTACTTAGGGTAGCTTATACTAACTGTTATCACTGGGAATTGCACCTGTATGCAAGGCTAGAAAAGCACTGCAATTCCATGTAACATGGGACTAATTTCAGGTTGTGGGTGCCTTATAATGAAATTAGACCTCCAGATTGTGGGCTGGTTCCCTTAAAATATTCTATTGGAATGTATGATTTTCTATTTTGGAAAAGGGTAAGAATGAAACTATAAGGAAATGAAAACTATAAAAAGTTGGTGATGCACCTAAAATGGGTAAAAATATGCAATCTAGTTCACAATACAACTCAGATATCTGACTCACTCAATCTAATCTTGGCATAAATATCACAAAAATGTTTCTAAGGAAGGTTTAAAAATAGGCTTTCTATGAAGGAAATGGATTTTTCACAACACAAAAGGATTATTTTCATTAACACAACCTAAGACCTGTAATAACACTATGCTTAATACTACAAGTAAAAGTGAGACAATAATTTTAAAGGTTTAAAAATTAAACACGGTAAAACTTTATCAAATCACTTCAAACAATTAGCATTAAATGGAAAGGCAACTACTTGATTTCAAAGAACAAAGGAAATATTGCAAAAAAGACAAAAATGGAACCTGTAACCTGCTAATCTCTCTATAAAATTGTAAAAATTAAGATATAAAACTTTCTTCTCTCAAAGTGTATAAGAGAAAAAAGGTAAGAACTAGAAAAAACAAGCTTTTGCTTTACAATATATAGTTTTTCTCTCATTAAGAGGCATACAAAAATATGAAACAATAGCTAACTGCCTCTAAAAATAATTTCCAAAGTGATCCATGAGCAACCTCAAAAATCCTCAAAAATAGGGGCTCAAACTGCCACAAATTGAGCAAAAATACCTCCAATTTGGGCCTCTCCATATACTTGACCAAAACGTTGACCAAGAACCCTAAAAATACTTCCCAAATCATGCAAAAAACCTCCTAGATGGCCTAGCTAACTCAACTAATCAGTTTGCATGATTTTTCTTTAGCAAAATTGATTGTGAGTAAATAATAAAGTAATTCGAATAATTACTCTATTATTGGTTACAACTTGTACTTATTTGACTTTATAATTTGTGAAAAATAATAAAGTAATTATTCTAATTACTTTATTATTTATTTACAATTAATGTATTTGTAAAATCATGCATGAAAATATAACTCCTTATCACTCCAAATACATATGCCTAATTTGCATTATTTTAGCAAAAATAGGACTTTAGAGAAAATAAAAATCCCTTATATCTCCCATTATAATCACATGATTATGTCAATGCGTGAATGATGTCAAGACAATTTTATCCCTTTATGTATGCAAAAAGATAAAAAAATATCTGTTGCCTTATATCTCCCATGCAACATTCATCATGTACTATCCATTGCATTTATCTTCACCTTATAACTCCTTGATATATATGCATTGCATAAATATATACCTCTTCACACCTTATCACTCTAAAGATCATACCTTATGCATCAAGAACCTTATGGCTCCATGTAAAAACATACAACATCATGTAATCTTACCACATACACCTTATAACTCCCATCATGTCTAATGCTTTATTATTATCTTATTACCTTATATTGAATAAGGCCTTTAACACTCCATGCAACTCTATTATTCTTCACATTTGAATGATTACAACTTTTTGACTTTGTAAAAAAAAATCAAAGGAAGAAAAGATGTGATAAGACATAAGTCTTGGCCTCATGCCCCTTGCATAATCATTAGGTTTGGAGACTCTTTCAAGTCTTGAACATGAATGAAAAAGGTTTGGAATGATTATTTTAAAACAACGGTAAAAAAAAAGCAAAAGAACCTCTTAGCTGTGGCTAGGCTCATTGAGCAAAAAGCAAGAAAACCTAAAAATCTTTCATTATTTTCATTGTTCCTTTTTTCTCCTCTTGAGCTGCCATCCTGCTTGACTAGGGTTTGGAGCTTTCTTTCACTATTTCTTGTCAATCTTTTGGCTTCCTAATACACTTTTCTCTGCATCTTCGACAGTGAAATTGAAGGTAAGTATGTTTGTATTGGTTCTGAGCTACTTTTAGACTTCTCTTCACTGGTTTTGTTGATATTTTGGCCTCAGCCACCTAGTTACTTTTGGGCATATTATGATTCTTTTCTCTTTGCAACTGCTCCTCCCTTGTATGGCCGCCATGGGAACATGATTTTGAGCTTTCTTGAAAGAAAATAAGGGAACAAATACCAGCGACCTGTTGGTCTTTCTTTCTTTTTGCAAAAATTAAGGTAAGTTCTCCTTCCATCTTTCACCATTTGAGCTCTCGACTGCATTTCTTAATATGTGATGAGTGTTTTGAAAAAGACCATATGGGTTTATATTATTTGGAAAGAGACTGTCTCCAGGCCATGGCCATAATCATTCTATGTATATGAAACATCTCATTTTTATTTAGCTCTGTGCGGAAAAGATTCGTCCCATGAATGAAGAATCCTCTATGCCACTTGTATCTTCTTATCTTTTTTGCTCTCTAGTTCTTGTATTTTTTGAGTTTTATTTCATATATATTATGACAAGGGTTTAGGGCATCTTTCATTTTCCTATAGCATTTTGGCCTCCATGGCTTAGCAATACAAGTGTTGTAGCATTTTTACTCTCCTGTAGCAGTATGAAACTAGGCTTACATTTTGATATCTTAAAGCTCTCTATTCTTTTATCTTTAAAACAATCACAATAACTGCTCCGCTACAACATTTGTCTTTACTTATTCTGAAAATGCAAAATGTTAAAAGAATGTATAGCTCTGCACTCCTTATTTCTTCTTCTATATCTGATATGGGGTTTGACTATTATAACCATTCCATTGCTTGCTTAGCAGCCTCTGCACCATCAAATGTCTGTATCTTTCACTGGTTGATGGAAATTTGAGTTTAACACAGAAAGAACTAACTGATAATTATCATCCTTTCATGCCTGGTTTAGTTTCATTTAATGCTCACAAAAACGTCTGCCTCTATCTCTAAATTCTTCTTCTTTGACTCTTCACTCTAAATTGCTTTCACTCCTCTTCTTCTCTGCTCTGCTTCTGATCCTTTCTTTGGATTTAATTAATTTCACACAAGGATGATTCTCAACAACTCTTCAACAAGTATTTATATGCTTCATCAACCTTGGAATGATTAACAAGGTTGGCTAGACTTAATGTGGATCATTACACTGTCAGCCAAACATAACTGAGACTTGAATCTTCCTCTACTAATATGCCATGCTTCATAAAATGCTCTTTAGATCATCCACAATACGCTAGAAACATCTGGTCGGTGAAGAACTAGGAAGAACAACAACCTCAAAGAAGAAATCTTCAACAACAAGCTCAAACTTCAATCTAAACCTCCAACACAGTAGCCACATGATCCAGAGACCTCCACAAGCACATTGAATTCACCAATAACATCCACTCTATACCAAATTACCAGAATCATTTGTATCTTCCTTCGGAACCTCAAGAACACTGTCTGCCATGACTGTAAAACTAGAAAGATAGCTTGCGAACCTCCAAACCACAAACCACTGGAGTTGATGACACACACTAAATTCCCAAAGATGCCTTCAGATCCGTAGAACGTAATATTTCACTGCGGAGCAATCCAGACCAACTTACTATCATTTTGTCTCTTCTAAACACAACAAAATCTGGTTCTACCTAGATAGCCATAACTTCTACAAATCTTCATGCGGACTTTTTAATTCTTAACTAGAAAAACCTCTAACAACTCTACACAACCATATGGTCTGCAAACATTGAGTCTTCATTAATTTTCTCAATATCCTCAACATTCCAATCTCCTGATCAGGCAACAAAATAAGGCATAGTTTACACCAATGATAACAAGAATATGTTAACATCAATGACAACACTGCTTAGGCACATATTTGCAACAATATTTTATGAACTCAACGGGATAACGATTTGGGTAGCCTTGGATATTATTGAAGTTAAATAGTTTATCAATGTCTTGGATAAGAACTCTTCTTTGTGGACCTAGCTAATATTGCTAACCATTCTGGTGTAGATCTTAGCATTGATAATAACTAGCATGCTGATAGTATCCATAATCTTGGTAGCCCACAAATTGTTGATCAGGTGAGACAGGATAATCATTCATATGATTTGAGCCTCCTAGTGTAAAAATGTCCTATTGCGTATGATATGCACTACATCTATTGCCAAAGTTTTTGATTGTATCATGAGGTACTTGTGGGATAAAAGGATCACTTGTATTCATATATCCATCCTCATTAGAGAGTATATTTCATGATGTATATGAAAAAAATGTAGCTCTCAATTGTAGAAGTTGTTGAGTCAATTCTCCCTTTTTTGATGTCTCAAGTCTTCCTACTTCCTCCATTAATCGTTCTAATTTTTGTTTTATCTATCTCCATGGCTTAGTTAATTCTCTTTCAGAAGTAGGTACATCAAGGGAACCATAATTTGCATTGGGCAGATAAGAATTAGAACTCATACTTTAATAAAAAATCTGCATCATCCTTCAATCTTTATTTTATCTAGAGATATAGTTGTTCCAAAATCTATTTTTCATTGGTTCCTTTTAACAGAGTCGCCACCTCTTTTCAAAAGAGGAAATTATTTTATCTTTTCGGGTCCTTTCCAGAAGAGTTACCAATTTGTATTCAAATTCAAAACTTCAATGACTTTGAATTGATATGGTCTTTTAACCAGAATTATGGATTGCTCCCCAGCAAAGTCACCAATTCTGTTAGGTCACAAAAATGCAGGTCGTTAACCCTAAGAGGTTGCCAATCTCTTTTCACGCTTTTGGCTAACAGGCACAAGGTTAATATGATTAAACACTCTTCTCTTTAGGCTCTGCTAGACCTAGGTGGGTATACCTTAATTGTTAGTGTAGACTTTTGTGTAACCTTCATGATGGCAAATGAGTGTGAAGTAGCTGTAAGGTTTTGAAAGTGTTTCTAAGGCTAATGTTTCTGATTTGAAAATGTGAATAAGGTTTTAAAATGTAATTTGTAATGACTAGTCCTTTATCTATGATGGGCAACAAAGTCAGGATTTATATGATGAATGTGTCCTCTGTCTTGGCTTAGGTTGAATTATTTGGCACTTCTAAGTATTTATACCTTGTATAAACATGCAAAGTTGTAGGTTATTTGTACTCTTCTTACCCAATCCCAATGATATTTTCCCAAGTTACTGTGAACAACTGAAAGGAATTTTAATTCAAATAGGAAGGAAACCCATTAAGATGATCTGTTCAAAGGATTTTAATTCTAGTTAGAAACCAATAAACTGAAATCACTTAAGCGGACTTAAATCAACTTCTTTGCGAAACCAATCAAGTAGCACACATAGAATTAGCAAATGTGATTAGATAAATTAAGTATATTAATTTAAATAACATGGGAGACCATTTTGGAGATAGCACAAATAACACATGTGAATGATAATCAACAAATAATTGAACACCAGAGGTTGAAACACTTGATTATAATATTCCTTCTCCAATTGCCTTAAAAGATTTTATAATGTATAGAAAGTCTCCCTTGTGATATTCTATCTAACCCTAATAATTGTTTTTGTTACTACTCATTATTCACTTAATTCCATCAAAATAGCCTTGATATCCCATATTTATAGGATGCAGACAAGCTTCAGGCATGAAATAATGTGACTGTTCATAATTACATCTTTTAACACAACTAATGCAATGATCAAGTTCTGGGCTCTGTTAATTATCTGAGAGGGACCTGTGACCGTTGGTCTAGCAAGATCCTCCAATGTTGTAGTTTCTATGCTTCGCCTATCCTCATTGCTAGAAGCAATACATCAATTGACAAAATGTCATGCATATGCGGTCAAGTTCTTCATTTTGCTAGAAATTCCTTTGTATCAACATTTTGCATTTGTATTTTGTAGATTTTATGTATTTGGAACATACATACAAATGAACAGTTTATACGGGCATGATTCTTCTTTTGATACATTTTAGGAGGATAGATACAGAATGTCCTTTGTTTCCACTACAGGAAGTTAAGGATTTGCATTTGTATGTTTGATGCATTTGTATATTTCATACAAATGCATTTGCATCTTATTTATGTATACACAGATATGCGCTCACTTTTGTATCTTGTATACATATACAACATACTTCTAATTTCTTCCCTTTTGTTTTGCTTACTTCCCTATATATGTCTTTTATATATCTTATACAATCGTAACAACATACATATGTGAACTCCATCGGGTTTGTGAATCAGATTGAAATTATCTTCAGATCTGCCTTTGTATAATCTTTTGTATATCATATACATGAAATTTTTGACCTGGCGATGTTGACTTTTCCATCCTTCGTAATGAACAAATGCACTTTATTTTGTAGCCTAATCTAGTTTCAAATCTGTAAGTGCATATTGCTTTTTTGTATATCGGATACATATATCTCAAATCTACAATACTCGGACCTCACCTAAAGTTTATAAAGTTTTAACTTTCCAATTTGCGTCTAGTTTTGTATATGTCTATCAAATACAAATGATTATACATGCAATGATACGGGCTTCTACTTTTGTGTTTTTAATATTTGTATGTCTTATACAAATGTATTTGTATAGCTGTTTGTGGTGGGGCCCATACATGAATTTTCCTATTTTGTATTTCAGATGCTTTATGCATTTCTGTCTTCTTTCTTCTACATCTTGTATACATACATTCAATATACAACCACAGACATCAAGTAAAGTTCTCCAAATTTAATTTTCCAACCGGGTCTGAACTTGCATATGTATATTAAATACATGCATTCATGTATACAAGATACATACAAATAGAACTGTTTGTTTTTCGCCTTCTACATTCAATTGAATCTTCTTTTCGGGTCTGCTCATGAGTATGCAATGTATACAAGTGGTAGGGTCACAGAATTCACCAGTTTTGAATATCTCTTGCCATCCATGAATGCACATTTGGATTTGTATAAGATATACATGAGCTATGACATACAAATGTGGATTTCAAACATCATGAAGCACATCTATGAAAGATATCGGGTCTAGATTTGTATGTCTTTTTTGATAACTTGAGAATTAAACCCAATGAATATTATCTCCTGATGGATATGAAAGGTATTGTATATGATATGCATCTAAATGAACATGTATATGAGATACATTTTTCAACCAGTGTGCAATTTTGACTCTTGTTGACTTGGTCATAACTTTTGAAAAACAAGGAATTTTTAGGAAATTCAAAAAACAACCCTAACTCATTTTCAACGGTGATGCCAAATTTTTAGGGTTCTAACATGGTGATCTCCAAACATAGTCTAGTGTACACATGTTTTCTCAGCTCAATATCTTTAGCTCTAGCAGTCTCCTTTCTGATGCTCAAAATATTTGTCAGGCTTTCTGGGAGATCATAGATGATCTTGATGAGGGCTTTGTTGAAAGTGTTAAGATAGTTTATAGTGGCTTCTTCCAGACTCCTTTTATCATCGTCACTATATTCACCATAGTGCTTAATCATGGGTTTTAGATTCCCATCTACAATGACAACCTTTACTATATCTGCAAGTGTTGGGGGCATTTTCTATCTTTTACTAGACTTCTCTTCTCTAGAGGATTTTTCTTTACTACTTCTAGAAGCTTTAACAACCTCATCTTTCATCTTCTTGACTTCTTCATTTGACTGAGTCTCTTCTTCTTCCTTTTCACCAATACTAACATATAACTTCCTTCCCTTCATTTTTTTCCTCTTCATTTGTTTGGTAGCAGTTTCCTTTGATGATTTCTCCAGGTTTGATGATGATGTAGCACTAGATGGAGTGGAAACGCTTATAGTGATCCTCTAAGTCCTTTTCAGTTTGTTCTACTTCAATTTAGATTCCTCCAAAATCTATTCTGGCTCATCCTTTTTCTTCTCTTTTTCTGCTCTCTCTATCTTTTTCTTGATTTGTTCTTTGGTTATGCCAAATCTTGCTGCAATTTCTTCTACTTCTCTCCTCACTTTTCTGGAGGATTTAGGTTTCCTGTGTTTAACATATAGTTTCACAGATATTTCTTCATAAGTACCGAATCTTTCTTCCCTTGTATCCTTAGGTTTACTCAACATATGTTGGGCATAGTTGTCCAGTATCTGACCATCCACTTCATACCCCATGGGCATGATCTAGACTGTTCTGGGCTCAACAGTCTCCATCAGAGATTGGTCTTTGGTATCCATGAAACAGATGCTATCTTTGTATTTCTTAATGATTCCCCTGGGAATTCTTTCCCTAGACTGCATCATGCTCTGAAAGTTTTTGAAGAATCCCCATAGACCTGACTTTTGATCATTTTGACTACCTAGGTTGCTAAGACATTGTCTTATTTGAATAGCTGCTGGTTTATTTCTTAACCAGATTAAACCCTTGTGATTAGGAAATTTATTTAGAAAGTAAAAGAATAAGCAGATAATGAGCGTACAAAATTTTAAAGGGTAACTATTACTTTCCTTGATTTTCTTCAGATTGTCCATTAACTAAACCCTCAACAGTTCACACAAGTCATAATCAACATTTTCCTTAACCATATGATATGCAGTGTAAATTGCCATACCTAAAACATAGTTTTCTCTGCTAGAGAAGTAGATCTTATACCCTATGACCATTGAAGCAAATTTTACTACGGGATTGATGATATCATTTATTGTCATTCCCCTTTTATCGAATTGGGCTATAGTAGCTTCTGTGACTACTTGAGTTTTAACTACCTTTAGCAATGGCATACCTCTAATAGAATTTAATCTGGTGACTTTATGGATTGCATCTTTTGTTATCTTGAAGGGTTGCTCCTTTCCTAGCCACATAAATTTGTCATGGATCCTACTTAGTACGTAACACACCCATTCATCTTCAGCAAATGTGGGAAACTCAATATATTGGATGAATTTATTTTCTTTCAAAATTATGTGCTCTTCCTTTAGGTTAAACTAATCATCACTCAAGTGATTCCGATATAGGTCTATGAAATTGGTTCCACTGTGCTCCTCTAGGGCAACATGAATGTATGCCCTAATATCTTCAACACATAAAACTGTGTGGTATACTTGAGAATGCACCCATTTGATCGACTTTGGTTGCTTTATGAGGGTGTTTCTTGAATTTGGGTAGAGGGTGTTCAGTAATATCTACAATTTGTGGAGTCACCATAGAAAAGATTCAATAGATTCATAATGAGGGTTTCTATGGTAAATACCTTGATATGCCGAATTTGGGTTTTCTTCACCTGAATCGTTCAGAGTCTTTGAATCTTTATTGCACCTTGAATTCTTGCTTCAATCTCTCTCTGACGTCTGAAAACTTTGAATGTAAAGTGAATTAGAGGGCAAATGACTTGCTTTTTATCCTCCGCAATTGACCTAATAGTCATAAATGCTTGTTTTCAAAAAGTTGCTTGACTTTTCTCTGATGGACATAGTTGATTAAAATTGCTCTACAATGTGCCGCAACAACTTATTTCCTTCCATTTTTTTTTCAGAGGATTTGTCTTGTCGAATTCTACCAAGAATCTCTATGCTGGATTCTAGCACCAACTACCTGGCTAGGGAGTTTGGATTTTCAATATTGCTCCCCCTGAGCCAGTGCTCACAATTTACTCTTCAAAGAAGGTATTCGCATCAGATGTTGGTGCGGATCTATCCTCAATTAAAATTACTTCCTTATCAACCTAGATCTTGTCCATTTCTTCCTTAGTTCCAATCAGATCAATCTATTCTTTTCCCTTCTCATTCCTCTGTTTTGACTTACTTTCTTCAAAGTAGTGATTTTTCATCACATTCTTGCTTCTGCAAAATCTTGCAATATGTCTAGATTTGTTGCAACTAAAGCACACCATATTATTTTGTCCTTGATTCTTTTTATTTATTGGATTTGATCTACATTGATTAGCCATATGACCAAATCTATTGCATGCAAAACACTTTCCATTGAATGATTGATTGTTCCTTGTGTTTTGAGAATCATCCCTTACCAAACTTCTGCATTCATTTGATCTGTGTCCCATTTTATAGCATGCATTGCACCTAATAGAATTCTGACTCACTTTACTCCTACATGCAACTGCTCTATGACCAATTTTGTGTGCAAGTGAAGCATTTACCTTTGAAGAGTTGTTCATTCCTCCTATTGTTGAAACTTTTCTTGATTTGATTTCTACATTCATTTGCTCTATGACCAATTTTCTTTCAATTGAAACACTGACTAGAAGATGATGGGGCCTCTTGATTTATTCTGCTCCTACACTGAGTAGCCTTATGACCAAACTTATTGCATAAATTACAATAGCCATTGAAGGATGGGTACCTTTGAGCATTTGGTTGTCTGACTAGAGGTCTTTTGGGTCCTCTTCTTGGATTCCTAATTGGATGGTTTTTGGGTTTTCCTTCTTCAAATCTGACTTGTCTCGAGTTTGAGATTTCTCCTTTTTCAAATCTGGCAAGCCTTGCTTGTCATCAGGATGCTTTTGATAGACCAACAACTCTTCAAGTTTTACAGAGCTTATCTTAAACTTCTCTTCAAAGCTCTTGGCTTTTTCCAAATCTACTTTTAGTCTTACAATTTCTTTTTCAAGTTTGACAGAATCTTCTGATTTGTTTTTCACAATTGAATTTAGATCTTCTTTTGTTTTTGCTCTCTTTGCTTCCAAGAGATTTAGGGTTTCATTTGTTGATATTAATTGATCACTAACCTCTTTGTATTTTTCCTTGAATTTCTTGACTTGTCCCTTCAATCTTGTGATGCATTCATCAGCTTCTTGCAAGTTGTCCTTTAGATCCCTAATTTTTGCCTCAGAGTTTTCAAGGTCAGCAAGAGTTTCTTCTAGTTCCTTGTTACTTTCGTAACTACCAAATCTTTTGGCTACCATGATTACACAATCCCAGATCTTTCTCAAGCTGTTAAACTTATTCCAAGGAACTTGGCTTTGATACCAATTGTTCAATGTCAAGAACACTAAGATGGGGGGGGTGAATTAGTGTTCCATAAATCTTTTCATGCACCTTTATTTTCAACCATTTCCAAGGATTAATTTAATAGAAGTATAATATGCAAATGAATAGCAACCACAAAAGCATGACACATAACACCAAGATTTTATGTGGAAAACCCAAAGAGGGAAAAACCACAAAAAGGATTAACTCTCATATATATATTGAAATCTTTAAAAATAATGATGCTTAGGCTTGGTCACTCCACGGGCCTGGAACATACTAGCTCACTACCATGAAGTACAACTAGGTCGAGCAGGCTCACTGCCTCAACCCTAAACCTAGAAAGATTATGATAAGGGTTGTTAAACCCTACTAAAGGCTCATTGTCTTGATGAAGAAAGGCTCATTGCAAAATACAAATCAATTAGTGTATGAAAAGGATTACTATAGGAGCATCTGTCAATATGCTAAGGTGCAACAACTAAATTCTGAATCCAAAGTCTTTATTATCACTAATCTAAATCACTACTCTGCTATTCACATCACTCACCACACACACACTTCCACAACTAAAATTCATCACCTTTATATATCCGCGTTATGATTTGATCCACAATCAGGTTGGCATCCAAGAGGTGAAACGTGTACATAGAAAAGAGTAGCTTGTCGACTCAAGCCAATGTACTATATGTTATGCAGACCCAAGTATTTACCCAAATGTGTTCATATATGTTAGCTCTAATCATTCAATCACTTAAATAGATCCTTCACATATTATCTCTTCTCTGTATCATGATTTATCTCACCAGTCAACTTGTTCCTCAAGAGCATGCTTAACAGGTTCATCTGCTGACTTGCAACTTTTACTGTGAATTACCAAGCACCTCCAAAACCATATCAAGGACTCTTTACACCTTCCCAAGCTTACCCTGAAAACTACAAGGCATGATATCATTTAGCAGAGAAATGTAGACCATCAAAACTTGGACTCTACCACAGTCAGACTACCAAACGCTATGCCGATACTCAATAGCTTTCAACTATAGATATCTAGTGATCTTCAAGCCTCACAAATATGGATTTAGACACCCCATATATGTGTTTACACCATCTTAGAACCACATAAAAAAATACTTATTTGTGGAGGAATGCAGACCACTGCACTAAACCTTGTTCACTATTCCTGCTATACCTTTGCTTACTCGAACTTAGACATTTTTGCAAGGTGACTTCTGGAGGAGGTCAGGACTTAATCTTTGATGCATAACACTATCAAACAATTGAGAACATCATACCTAAACCGCATTACTTGATCATCATCTACAAAGGCATACTATCTAGCTTACTGAGAGGAACCTCCTGCAACAAAACAATGAAAATGCACGAAATAATAGAAATGGCATAACACAGAAGGAATTTATTGATCATAGGCCACTTTGAGGGGGCAAACTCCTTTGAGCAAGCTCAATACAATAAACTCGTGGATGCATTCATTGGCCTCAACATGTACTTATATAGTAAGTCTAATCTAAACAACTATTACTTCCCATGAATGTGGGATAATACAATATACTCTCAGGATGACTTACAAAGCATATGCGTCCAAATGTAATATACTAACAAATTAAAGAGAAGGGTTAAACACGGGTTCCTAACATCCCCTCCCTCTTAGAAAATCTTTGTCCTCAAAGTGTAAGATGTGCAAATTATTGTTGAATCTAAAGGAGTGGTTCCCCTATAGCAATCTCTGGGTGCATTCCATGCCACTAAATTAATACCTCTATGATGGAGCGGGAGCGAAGAGGACAAGTGCCCCTATTGAGGATTACCTCTATCGCCAAAAGGATGGATCCTCCATTATCTAGTTGTGGTAAAATAGTTTGTGCTATGTTGTTGGCGCTAAGAAATTTCTTTAGACAAGAGACATGAAATATTGGATGAACGCAGGAAGAAGGAGCCAACTTATGATCCCCAATCTGATCCCAGGTGCAGAGAACTGTGTCGACTACCTAAACTTGTGAACTGCTGGGGGAGTATGGAAGGAGCACTGGTGGTGCCTAACCATAGACTACTTCATATGGAGTCATGTTAAATGTAGTGTGATAGGAGGTATTGTACCACCATTCAGTGAGAGGGAGCCAGTTTGCCCACTGATGCTGTTGTTTTGAGGTATCACATGCAGCAACAATCTATTGAATTGCCCTATTCATTCCCTTCTAAAAGAAGTGACACCATGCCCACTCATAAGTTTGGAGGAACCCAGAGTGCCCTATCGATGGAGAAACATAGAGTTCATAGAAGACAGCCTATAGGATATATTCCAACCAATTTGGAACAGACATAGAAATAGATGAAAGAGAAGCTTGGTCATCACATGTGCGAGAAAGAGAATCTACCACAATATTGTCCTTACCCTTCTTGTAAGTGATCTCATAGTCATAACCCATGAGTTTGTTGATCCATTTTTGTTGTGCTGGGGAGGAGACCCATTGTTCCAGGAAATATTTCAGGCTTTGGTGAGCTGCCCCAATGCAAAAATGATTCCCTAATAGGTATGTCTGCCACTTCTATACTGCATGGAAAATAGCCATCATTCATTGTAGAGTTGAAGGAGTAGTGGAGACCACAAATGGTTGCATCTGAATGGAGTGAAGATGAGTGATGACACCATGTGAATTCTTCTTAAGAAGCTTTTCTAGGCGATGTGAACTTATGATGCTGAGAGACCCTAGTTCTAAGCCCTTCAATGTGTGTTTGTGCCCATTATCTGAAAACTACATCCAAAGTTTAGAAAAATCCCATAAGATGGGTCCAAGTGTGCATAGCCATTGGGTGCCCAAAACCACATCATATCTACCTAAGGGCAAGGTAGACATGTTAGAGCGCGGGTTATAATCTCCAATAGAGATATGCACATTGTGACACTTCCCTTTACAAGGTAATGTGCCCCCATTGGCAATCATGACTTCAAAGTTTGAGAAAGGATGAACAAAACAATTAGCTTGTTTGGTTGTGCAAGGGTCAATGAAGTTATGAGTACTACCAGAATCATTGAGTATTGTAAGAGGGAGCTTCTTGAAGTAACCCTTGACCCGGATGGTTTGTGGGGTGGTGACTCTTGCTACGACATGGAGAGAGATCTCTTGGTGGTCTTCCCGAGAAGTAGGGTCAACAGGTGACTGTTGAGTTGCAACCTGATCAGCTACTATATCTTGAGCATCTGCATAAACTTTAGTTTTAGGCAAAGAATCCACATCCAAGAGATAGAGCTTTTGCTCAACACATCTATGTCCTTGAGTGAACTTGTCATCACAATTATAACAAAGCCCCTTTTCTCTATGTGCCCACATCTTTGCTTCAATCAAATGCTTGATAGGAGTTGTTCTAGGAGCTGGCATTATTTGAGGGCTTTGGGGATCCATATTTCTGAATGGAACAAAATTGGATTTGCAGCATTGTTGAGTTGTGATTTTGTCCTCCGCCAACTTAGCCAACCCTAAGGTTTCCATCATTGTGCTTGGGCAGAACATTTTAACCTCAGAGCGAATTGCATCCTTCAAACCACTAACAAAACAACTCCTGAAGAATTCATCAGACAATCCCTCTGTGTAATTAGCTAGTTTTTCAAATTTTGTCTGATATTCTCTCACAGTGCTTGTTTGGTGCAGTTTTGTGAGTGCTCCTATGAAGTCATCAAAAGCACTAGGGCCAAATTGTTGCAAAATGAGTTTGCAAAAATCTGTCCATTTTGGCTCTTCATGAGCTTTGATGTACCAACATAACCATTGAAGGGCTTCATGTTCCAAATGAAAGGAGATAAGTGGGACTTTGTTGACATCAAAAGTATCATGCATATTGAAATATTGTTCTGCCCGGTATATCCATCTAGTCGGATCATCACCATTGAATAAGGAAAATCAAGCTTCGGTCCACGAAAATTGCCAGAAGAAGAAAACCCTATATCTACAGAAGAGTCTGGCTACCATCTATTGTTCATGGCTGAATGCCGAAGATTGAGCCCAAGAATTTTTTCATCTAGATCTTGGAGTTTGGTCTTGATGGCTGCAAGTTCCTCCTCCATGTTTTTTGCTCCTGCGCAGGTGACAACCATAACCAGGATTTTTTTTTTGGAATGGGTAGAAAAATAAAAACAAAAACTTTTTTAGTAATGGAAAATTTGGATTTGGGAAAAACTTTGATGGGTAATTAGGGTTTGACTAGGTTTTGGACACTTTCTAAGGGATAGGGAAGCAGAAAATGGGGACGTCAGAAGTGGGGTGAAAGAATGGGAAAATTTGTCCAAGAGGGACAAAGGAGTAGAAATAGGAAATGAACATTATGGCAAAATTTGAAGGTGATTGGGTGAGAATCAAAGAAGTTATGACAAACCCTAAAAATAGACAAATGTGACATTTCTGGCTTCGATAAGTGGAATTTGGGATATGGTCCTCAAGGAAGGAAATACGCAGAATGGAACTTCAAGGGTTCCAGTGAATTTCCAGAGGAAACAGAGTGAAAGCAAGGAAGATATGGAAAAAAAGTAGATTTTTTTTGGAAATGATTTGCAATGGGATCTACAAACGGCTCTGGACAGATTCAATCGGTAATTTGTCAACTAGTATTATATATGGATCCCAGGTATGGTCGGCTTCCTAAAGGTTCAGGGGATTCACTCGGATACCAATGCTGTCTAACGACTTGCGTATTGGGGCAGTACCCCTCACTCCATGGCTCAGGTAAAACTGATAACTGCTTTGCCACAAACGACAGCTCTTGGTTTAGCTCACGAATGGGAACTAGTCAATCAGGTAGGGGCCATTTCCCTTTTCACTGGCAGGTCCTCTCAATGGGCTAGCTACTTTGGGGTTCCTGTGGTACTCCTCACAATGAATTTTAGGGCTATGCCTAGGCACTTCGCACAGTTAAGCGGATAGGGATTATTCCCTGATCCAAACTTGCAATTGAAATGAACAATATAGATGCAAAGAAAAAAGAACTGTAATAATCACAGGGCCTAGAGGCCACTGCGAAAAAAATTCAGTAGAAATTCCACCCAGCGAGCCCAAGAAAGTGCTCTAATACCAGATGAGAGGAACCTCCTGCAACAAAATAATGAAAATGCACGAAATAACAAAAATAGCAGAACACAGAAGAAATTTATTGATCACATGCCACTTCGAGGGGGCAACCTCCTTTGAGCAAGCTCAATACAATAAACTCGGGGATGCCTTCATTGGCCTCAACACATACTTATATACTAAGTGTAATCTAAACAACTATTATTTCCCATGAATGTGGGATAATACAATATACTCACGAGATGACTTACAAAGCATATGCGTCCAAATGTAATATACTAACAAAGTAAAGAGAAGGGTTAAACATGGGTTCCTAACACTTACTATCCACTACTCTGTGCACATCCATAATTAGCCATTTCTACCAACCAGACTTGAATTATGATGTGGTTTTCCAGAGATGTGTCTCTTTGACATGCTGATGAGATCCCTGAACCTTGTTGTCATCAATGACAACATACAGGTCTATACCGAAGCAGTGTCTCTTGCCAACAAAGTGAACAGGAAAGACATACAATCATAGGAAGTAGCAGGTATACTAATAACCATGAAATCTAATAACATAGTTGCAGATATTTATTTTAGATTGCATTACTTATGTAGAATAGATAAATGTGAACAAATAGAATATGAAAGGCTAATACAACATAAATGATAATGTTAGTACTTATTATGTATCAATGAATAATCATCTTTAATGTATTTCAAATGTAAATAATATTGAACCACATCATGGAGGAAGGGAAAGACATGTAGATAAGAGGGTATAAGGTTTCCATCTAAGTACTTCACCTTGGATGGATGTCAAAGCCCTGCCATAAGGCCAAGAGGGTCAAAGTCCCGCTCTTGGGCTTAGCTTGGATAAACCAAGAACCCCACTACAATCACCATACAATTCCTACCATGATGAGTGGTTAATTATAATGGATAAGACATTGATAGTGAAGCAAGACAAGAACTCTACTAAGTACACCACTTTGGTGGATGTTTAAGTCCTACCACCAAATCTATGAGGGCCAAAGTTCTGCTCTTGGGCTTAGTATGGGTTGGCTTGGTCAAACCTATCATGTCCCTATTACTATGCTCCAAATGCATTTGATAGTAATAGTAATATTGGAATTGTATTCTGAGTTTAATAAATGCTGAGCTAACCCTAACAATAACATTAGTTATATGCATATATATGCACTTGTGTTTTCTATATGATGGTTACAATATTTTTATTCAAGAGAATAACAAAGAAATAACTACCTATAAGTCATCTCCCTAACCCTAATTTATTGTAATTGTGATTGTAGGGTTTAATCTAGGGCAAATCTAGAAGGGAACATTATATGATAATTCTGAAACTTTAATCCTAAACTTGTGGTATTTGAATTTTTAGGGTAAAATTAGTATTATTCCAATAGAGGACACTACAAAGGAGGATTTAATCACACTATCAACCTGTTTAATAGGAAAAGTGAAGATGATTTGTTTAGGGTTGATTTTGAAGGTTTGTGTAAATCCTCCTTTCACCACTAAACATTCAAGGACTTTCAACTGAGTAGGAAGTCTACTATAGGCCTTCTGTCACTTGGAACATAGGGGAAGATTGGAATTATATGATTTTGTTGTTCAATTAAGTCCAATTATGCTCAAATCCCTAATTATGCAAATTTGGAAGCAAATAGACAAATTACAAAAAATGCTTGCACACAGAGATATTAAATGACAATCAAATGTGTACTAGATTTTAAAGTTCAAAAAATGGAAAAGTTGAGGACTAATGAGCAAGCACCCTAGTCCAACACCACCATTTCTATCGAGATCTGGGAATCTTGTCTATAACCTATTCCTGTTGTTCAGAGATTTTCCTATTGCAAGATCTAGAGGACTAATGAGTGGGCGACCGAGTCTAGATCCCTATTTTCTTCTTTGATCTACAATTTTGATAGTATACACTACTCTCTTGCAACTCCATTTGTCTACTCCTGCAACCTCTAACCTGTAATCATAGAAAAAAGGGTTAGGGTTGTGGTGTTTAGAGGCTTGCCTCAGTCAAGCCCCAGAGAGACATTCAAGTCTTTTGAACACTGTTGTCAGGATAAAGAGTGCGTATCCCTGCAGGATAGAGGTGAAATCCAAATGATAAATGATAGAAAACACAATTGATATCACCTTGTAGTCAAGATCTCATGGAAGGGAGATGCTCTTCATGCCATGAGGAGATGGATGTCAAATCTACAAACACAAACACAAAAACAATGCTCTCCTCTGTCGCACAATGAATATCTTTGAATGCTCAAATCACAAGAATGCCAAAATAATCTAATTCCCATCTAGTTTACAAATGATATCCTAATCATGCTTATATATACAACCACAAACATTCTCGCTAAGAATTTCATAATTCAAACTTACCGTGTCAGCATAGGACCTAAATAATGGCCATAAACTGACACTCCAAAATTGGGCCTGACCTAAAATAGGGTAGGACTAGGGTGTAGGCACCCAAGTCCTCCCCCTATTTCAAGAAGGGTTTTGTCATAAATGCATCCCTTGAGTCCCATTTGCCATGAAACTTCAGGGTTTTCTCATCGAGATGTCAAACTAACATGCAAGATGTCTTGAATGCATTCTAAAGGACCCAAGAGCTAAACCTTAATAGGAAAAAACCCCCCAAGGTTACTTTGTATGACATAACATTTAAACCCCCCTTTAATGCATGTATAAATGTAAGGCTAATTCATGCATTAAAGTACGGTCAACAAGCACAATAATCACGCCAATCATAGAGAAGACAGTAACAGGTACATAAAACATGGAGAAGACAGTTATAGTCACACAAAACATAGAGAATACAACTTTGAAGACACACAAAACATAGTGAGTACAATGAATGCAGTGAAGACAATGATGATTTTATTTTTCTTTTTCTCATAAATATGAAATGCAAATGCAAGTACAAGGAAAGTAAACACACCACCCATAATGCAGGAGGGACTCATCGCCACTGGTATTTAAGACTGATTTGGGCAACAGACACATAATACAAATCAAGCACGCCATACAAATCAAACACATCATACAAATCCCAAAGCATAAGAGGGAATCATTACCACCGGTCTTTAAGACTATGCTTGGGAACAAACACACAATACACACACACTTGGAAGACATGGAGAAAACATGATAGACAAGCGATGGAGTGTTCCTATTTCTAGGTTCATCACCATCTTAGACACATTATAGGCACACATCGACAATTGGGCTTCACCACAACAATCATCAAAGATACACTTAAGGGTTGAGTTAGTCACAAAACCACTCCCTGCCTTCGTAAAGGACTTTTTGAAAATAATAGGATGTGCACTCTCCATAAGAAATACACCATCCCCGCTTCCGTAGAGGGCTTAAGATGAAAAAGGATGCAATATCCTACCTCTGTATAGGGCTTAAATGATTGCAAGTTGATTTCAAACAAATCTCAGAGTGTAGGAGAGACTCATCACCACCAATCTTTAAGATTGCACTTGAGAACAAGCACATTGCTAACATCTAGAATAGACAGCTTACCTTATATATGCCCCCACCTTAAGGTGGTTGATATCCTGTACCAATATCAAGCACGTTAAGGTAGGAAGAAAACACACAAGGGAACATGAGCTCTTGCAAGGCCCATGCCCCCGAAGGTGACATGTACTTTACGATTGCCAATGTTCCCACAAACACATCCCTGCAAGAAAATTGTTAGTGACCATATAATCACGATAAACAACCATGCATATGATCATTCACATAGAGAGCTGAGATTATACTACGGATTTGGAGACCGAATATAACCATGGGGCTATACAGTGTAGAAATCTCAAAACTGAGTGTAACCAAGGCAAGATTCAAAGATAAACAAAGTACACGGAGTAGAAGTATTGTTATGGTTTGTAAGTGCAATAAGATAACATCAAGATCACACAGAGTGTTTCTACTAGACAAGCATCAGATAATATATAACAACCCCATTGTCATGTATGGACTTGGTCCATTTTTTAATATTTTGCTAAAGGGACACTAGGTCCGCATCAGTATAATATGTTTTTCGTCATCCACCTGCTAGATAGAAATACTAGAGGAAAGGAAATAATAAATTGAGAGAAGAGAAACAAGTGCCTTAGGAATAGTCATGTAGGAGAGTGCCCCCAAGTCACCAACTGCAATGCTATGTCCATAAGACACAACACACAATAGTGAAAAATAGAGGAGAAGCAATATAGAAGAATGATGATAAAAATAGAAGAAGGGTTACAACAGAGGCGGTCTCCTAGTATCCTGGGCCTTGTAAGAGAATCAATGGTCATCCAAAAAGGCCTAAACAATACATAGTTCACATCATGGGGGAAACACAACACGAGAGGTAGAGGGTTAGAAATACTTACCTATAAGGAGATTCATGCTAGAGGTTATCAACAATCAAATCATCCTCTTCCCAATCTCGAATGCTAGAGGAAAGAGGTGTGTAAGGTACCATTGCCAAGTCTTTGTCATTATTCTTTTGTTCATTCTTAAATGCTTCTTGGTTTGACTCAATGTTAGGTGGAATGTTTTCTTGTTGTAGTTCATTAGTACCCTTATTCACTATCCTCTTAGGAGGTGGAAGAAGCGACATGTTTTGAGTGATTTCAACATCCATCCTTGAAGGATTTAATGTGAGAGACCTTTCCTCATCCGCTAGTGCTACATCTTTTGGAGAGAAAGCATAGGGATGAAGGGAAGGTAAGGTGTTGTGAGGAGAAATTGTCAATGTTTTTAAATCCTTAGTGATGTTCAAATGAATTAAATATTCAACTAAAGGAGGAAGATTGATAGTATGATCCAAGAGGTTTCATGCATGATGATAGGGGGAGAGTTTTTATTATTTTTGGTTGAAAGCTCATTGTCTACCCATGGAATGTTCTTTGTTGGAGAGGCTTCTTTATTCACCAATGTTTCATCTTGGCTAGAGAGAACATTGTAATAAAGAGGTGATGGGAGTTCTTCATTCACTAATACTTCTTCTTGGCTAGATTGAGCATTGGAATGAAGAGATGGTGGTATAATGTTAAGAGATGTGTTAATTAAATAATCCTCTTGCATCAAAGTGTCCACATAAGAAGGAACAACTTTGGGAGAGGGATCATAAGGTAAACCTAAGTTATCATCACATGTAGGAGGTGTACTAGAATGTTCAACAGAGTGAAAGTCATCTTTAAGGTTTCATCTAACATATTGAAGTCATCACTAATAAATGTATTTTTGGCTATAAATTTAGTGAGATCATCTAATATCGCAGGGTATATTCCCATGAGATTTGTGAAGCTATCAAAATTAGATATATAACAAAGGATTTCATATGTGGAGCACATAAGAAGATCAACATCATATATGTATTCTATTTGTTTCAGGACTTGAGGATACTCATGATTAAATTGAGAGAAATGATCAATGTCTATGATTTATACAAAAAAATCTTCAAAAGAAGTAGCCATGAGATTTGCAAGCAAATAAATGCAAAACTATGTATGAATATGACCAAAAATGCTTGATTGTTTTCAACTTTTTCAATGCAAATGAATGACAGAAAGGGTGTTGTAAGGAAATTGATCAAGGGAATAAAATAATATGTCGGATATCAGTCCAATAAAGTAATAATATCCTTCACAACACACTTTTAATTCAATCCTAGAGTGATGACAAGTCAAAACCTAATGAAAATACACTAAAATATGCAAATTTTCACAAATTTTCAATGCAAAGACCCAATAGAAAGGGTGTTGTAAGGAATTTTAGGAGGTGCCACAAATTATATTAGTGATATAAGTCACATGAATCCATAAAGTCTATCACAACATGCTTGGAGTGCAAATCTAAGTCAAACCCGGCTAGGGAAAATATAGCCAAAATATGCAAATTTTCACCAAATTTTCAGTGTAAGAGCCCAATAAAAAAGGTGTTGTAAATAATTTGAAGAGGGAAAGCAAATAATAACCCTGATAAAATACAATTAGTGCAGAAAAATCTTTTACAACACACCTATGGTGCAAATCTAGAGAGACGATAAAGCTAAAATCTAGTGAAAAATCAAGGTTTTCAAACCCTAGTTATGAAAATTTGCAAGCAAACCACTATGATGCAACACTAAAGTTATAAATCAGTCCTAATGAGTTTTTTAAAAGTCTATTACAATCTAAAACAAGATTTTGACTACAAACCCTAGCTAATGCAAAACTAGGTTATATAGAAAAATTCATAATTTCAAGCAATTTTCATCAATTCAAGCATAAAAATGCTATCTAAATGAATGATGAGTGAAAATTTTCTATATTTTAAATCATATCTAATTATAATGATAGAAATATATCAAAATTTGATGCCAATTAATCTAAATTATTGAAAAATTCAAGCTAAAAATACTAATTTGTTTTAGAATTTTCAAAATTTTCAAATTATTTTGTGATTTTTTGAATGCAATAAGATGAAAAATGATATTAATGAATGCAATAAATGTAAATCTGAAGAAAAACACTCAACAAGGTGACAAAAAGTCAAAAAACATGGGTTCACCAAAATTTTTAATAGGAAAAGTGAAGAGGATTTGTTTAGAGTTGATTTTGATGGTTTGTTTAAATCCTCCTTTCAGCACTAAACATTCAAGGACTTTCAACCAAGTAAGAAGTCTACTACAAACTTTTTGTCACTTGGAACATAGGGGAAGATTGGAATTGTATTATTTTGTTGTTCAATTAAGTCTAATTATGCTCAAAACCCTAATTATGCAAATTCAAAACCAAACACACAAATTATAGAAAATGTTCGCACACAAAGATATTAAATGATAATAAAATGCATACCAGATTTTGAAGTTTAGAAAATGGAAAAGTTGAGGACTAATGAGTGGGTACCCTAGTCCAGTGACACCATTTCTGTTAAGATCTAGGAATCTTGTTTGTAACCTGTTCCTGTTGTTCCAGAGATTTTCCTATTGCAGGATCTAGAGGACTAATGAGGGGGTGCCTGAGTCTAGGTCCCTATTTTCTTCTTTGATCTGTAATTCTGACAGTCTGCACTACTCTTATGCAACTCCACTTTTTCTTCTCCTACAACTTGTAACCTGCAATCACAGAAAAATGGGTTGGGGGTTGTCATATTTAGAGGCTTGCCTCAGTCAAGCCTTGGAGAGACATTAAAGTCTTCCAAACACCATTGTCAGATAAGGAGTGTGTACATCCCTACGGGATAGAGGCTCAATCCAAATGATAAATGATAGAAAACACAATTGATATCACCTTGTAGTGAAGATCTTATGGAAGGAAGATGCTCTTCATGCCATGAGGAGATGGATGCCAAATCTACAAACACAAACACAAAAGCAATGCTCTGCTCTACTAGACATAATGAATATTTTTGAATGCTCAAATCACAAGAATGTCAAAATCATCTAATGCCCATCTAGTTTACAAATGATAACCTAATCATGCTTATATATGCAACTACAAAAATTCTCGTTAAGAATTTCATAATTTAAACTTACCGTGTCTACATAAGACCTAAATAACAGTCATAAATTGGCACTCCAAAATTGGGCTTGACCTAAAATAGGGCAGGACTAGGGTGTGGGAGTCCAAGTCCTCCCCCCTATTTTAGGTAGGATTTGTCATAAATGCATCCCCTGAGTCCCATTTGCCATGAAACTTCAAGGTTTTCTCATTGGGATGTCAAATTAATATGCAAGATGTCTTAAATGCATTCTAAAGGACCCAAGAGCTAAACCTTAATAGGAAAAAGCCCCCAAGATTACTTTTTCTAACATAACACAACCTCATCATCATTCCCTCTTTTCCTACATAACACATGATAAGCCAATGACCTAATCCTAACCAATGTAGAATATCTAAGGAGGAGACCAAAGATTCACCATGATAATAATCAAAGACTAGGAATCTATTAAGGTTCTCAAATATAGATTCAAGCCCACACCTTCTATCTTTCCAAGTAAGATGACCAAATCTGGGCTTGACATCAAATAGATTAAGAAAAGACAAGTTTTCTCTTAGCAAGGAAGAAGAAGGGTCTAACTGATTAGAATGACCTAAATTTTCATTGAGGCTGAAGATGGTATTGAAATCTTCTACCATGATCTAGAGAGCAATAGGAAACATAGAGCGAGAAAGTATTATATGAGCCCAAAGGATGTTCTTACCTTGGAAATATATAGGATCATAGACATTTGTGAGGAGACTAGATATACTAGATTCAAAGTAGGAACCAATCAAAGATATAGAATAATTGTTGACAACCCAAATGGAAGGAGTGAGATGATGAGGGTCCCATAAACAAGCCAAACTTCCTAATAATCCCTAAGCCCCATTACATTAGCATTGGTTTACTTTCCATAGCTTAGAGGATAAAGAAACCATTTCCTCTATTTAAAGCTTTGTTTCTTGAAGAAAAATGATATTTGGGTGATGCTCCTGAATAAGGTCATGGACAAACTTTCATAAAGAGAGCATCCCAAATCCCTAGTATTCCAAGAAATCACAATAATTTTTAGGGGGTGGAAAAGTGAGCCTCAAGTGTGCAGATGACACTAGATTCCACCAATGCTTCCCTGCAATCATTTTTACCTTTTCTTGGTCGTGTTTCCTTTCAACTTTGGAGTTCTTTCTTGATGAGATTCTTCTAGTGAAGACTAAGAAGAACAGGAACTTTCTTCCTCGACTCCTCTTTGAACCATGGGGCAATGATCCCTCTGGAAATCCACAATTAGAGGTGTATTCAATGAAATCATTTGTAGAGAAAGGAGAGATAATGGTCATGGTTGTGTTTGCATTGTCCACTTCATGGTGCATGGTAGCAACTTCCATGCAACTCAGATACGTAGGAAAACACACATTGGAGGGTACTTGCAAATTAGAAACCACATGGATTTCTATTGAGTAGGAAGGAACAATAGGGACACCAAGATCTGGTTCTTGGATCACTGGGCATTGCTCAACTATCAAAGGTTTGAGTTTCTCAAAATTTTCTAGGACTTCAAATCTATTATTGAATTCCCCTCTTGAAGGGTTTCCTTTCTATCAATTTTGTTGTTTTCCCATATTATAGGCTTTCACTGGCATGAAACCATTCAGGTCCAGACCATTTACATGGGCCATAGCTTTCCATTTTGCTTTAGGTGTTGCTGTAAAATTGTCTAGAGGTGAGTGATAGGGAGTTGAAACCATTTGAGAGTGGTCTCTTTGCAAATGTCTATATGCATGATAGATTTGATAGTGAAAGGGGAGGGCTTCATTATCTATTTGCTAAATCCATCACATATTTCTCATTCCAATCTCCAAATAATCAAGTAGAAGCTTATTCAAATCGATTTCACAAATACAAGCATAAGTGAAATTAGCTTCTTTTGTAGCATGATATGTGAGGAACCCATGGATTTCTAAGGACCTCAACAATGAATTGAAGAATATCAAGTCTCCAGAACTCAATAGGCAACCAAAAAAAAGATTTAGACAAGAATGCATGAAGAAAGCTCCTCCATAGGGTCAAAACCCACATACTAGAGTTTGATGAATAATCCAACTTGATTGTATAAATAAGGCCCCCCTTCAAAAACCATGGTTCAATCAACCATCCTAGAGAAAACCACAAAGAAATAAAAGAACCTCCATGTCCCCCTCTAGTTACCAAGTTTGATGGACCCAATTCTCAAGGAAGGGCAATGTTATTTTAATACCCATGAACCTACAAATCAAATCATGCTTTACAATTATAACACATTATTGGCAATCATTTCTAGTTTGATGACAAGGATCAGTTGATCCTTGCTCTTCTACAAGTTTCCATTAGTTTGGAGGCATTTTTTAACCTTTGGTTCAAATTAAAGGTCATTTATAGCTTGTAGCAAAAAATAACTAACATTTTCATGATTTAAGGTCATGGCCTCAAAGGCTCGAATAACATCTTTAAAATAAGAGGAAAGGGGTCCCTTTGCCACTAGGCACAATCACAACTAAAAAAAGGATTACCAATGGCACCAAACCCTAGCTACTTACAATCTTGTCAACTGCCCAAACCAAGTGAAAACAACTCAAAAAGACCAACAAAAACCAAAAGAAAGCTTGGTGCAACAAGAACATGACCCAAGAAGGAGCATGTGCCACAAAAAGGCTATGTAGCAGTAGTTGTGAAACTCAAAATCCCTTCACGACCATCCCTATGAGTTTCAAATTTATTATCCCCTGTCAACTCCTTAAAATTATAAATATTAATATATTTATTATTAATTATATTAAAATATTTATTATTTCACCAATCTTTATCATCTCTAAATTTATTTAGTTATTATCAACTATAAGTTTTAATAAAAAATATGTGCTATACATCAATTGTTATATTAACATTTGAATCTACATAAATGAATCACAAGTTTATATAAATGAGTCATAAGTTTATATTAAAATAATGGAAAATGAGAGAAAAAGATAGAAGTTGCTTAAAAGTTTTAGGTGCAATATCAAATAGTAAATTGATCCCACATGACTAATAATTACTCCACTATTTTTAGTTAATGAAAATTAAAATTAAATGCATTAATAATTGTTCACATAGTGTTTACATTATTAAACTTGAGGGAAGAGTAAAAAAGTGAACTTAAGAAAAACATGACCTGACAAAGTACAATTGAAGTAAAAGGCATTCAAAAAGCATGACTTCCAACACCAATGGGCTGTATATCTTACATTTATTTTGAGTGAATATATAGCTCCTCAAATTTGTAGGATAAGAATGAAGCGATGCCGGAACGTATGTTAAAGCTGCTAAAACGAATAGTAAGAGAGTAGAAATGTTCGTACTGAAAAATGAATATGAATATGATTCTTTGTATGGTATGGTATAGTTGGTATTGAAAAAATGAAGCTCCCCTACTAAAACAGAGGGTTTCAAATCATGGTTGGCATGAGCTTCAATGACACTATTGTTTTCGAAAAGGGAACTTTCTAGAAAAGAAGTTCTTATTTCATTCTACACGCATTCTCGTGTTCATCTAGGGAAGAAAATATATGAAATTCAATATTATGTATACGTTCATATTTTGTATCCAACATACTACTCTTTCAATATAACATTGTTATTTTTTCATGGAATTTTCTACTGTGATTAGGGTACTTATAGTTTTTTTCACTCTGTCAAAATTGAAGAGATTACTAGGCTTACATTTAACCCTTCAGTTTGAACATATCAAACTGAAATGTGAATTTCATGTTTATATATAACCAGTTGTTGCAGTAATAGAAGCACAGAAAGACATAACACTTCCTAAAAAGGAGAAATAAAAGGAGACTTCAATTTCTGGAGGGTTTTTTTGTGTTGCTACTGGCACACAAATATCAAAGTTAGAATTATACCCGTAAACTCTGAGCACTTTGTCATATTTCAGGTAGTCCTCATTCTCTTTTCTTGTGAATCTGGACAAATTCATGTCATCAGACACAGACCAAACAATGATTGGAGTTTGCAGTATTCATCTTTGGGAGAGATTTATTTTTTACATTTTGACCTTACTTTCTTTGATTCAATAATTGCTCTGGTTCAAATGAGAATTATAACAGCTAGCAGCGGGTAGAAATGTGTGCGTGTTTTTCTAAGAAATACATTCATGCATGTAGTTTTCCATAGATTTTTTAGGATCTTAATGATAATATCTGTATGTGTGCAGTGCATTCAAGGCTTGCCAGAATCTGCTTTGCTAATAGCTTTAGGAAAGTACTCTGTGGAGCAAGTTCATGTTTCCCATATTGCTCTTTCAACACACTCACAAACAAGCTATTAATTTATTCACCTTGTCAATTAAAAATATGATTTTATTTTCAGATCATACTAAATTAATATTTAAAATGTCCACTGTTGTTCCAGTTATCTGTTATGGCATTACTTTCCTATTTGTGGCAGTTCAATTGATATGATCATAAAAAAATTAATATTTAAAATGTCCAGTGTTGTTCCAGCTATCTGTTATGGCATTACTTTCCTATTTGTGCCAATTCAATTGATATGATAAATTAGGAAGCCAACCTGTGTATCTCTATGATATTCTAGAGGAAAATTTAGCCTTTTTCCACTATAGCAACTATAGATATTTCAGTCTTAGGCCTTGTATAATAAGCCAGACTTAATTGGCTTTGTAGAAACTCCATTGGTAGAAATAGATATTTCAGGCTAAGGGCGAGTGTAATACTTTCATTGATGTTTCATTCTCCATCTACAAGTTTAACCATCTAATAATCCACATCTTCATGTTGTTTGAACTCGTAGGATGGATATATGCTGTGGATGTTTCACAATGTCATGAATATTGAAATTACCATGTTACTTCAATATTCTAAAGAATCAAGCATGTTACTTTTACTATGCATGAAACTTAGGGTATATGGTTTCATTCAACATTCTATGGGTATTATATTTTTCAAAAAGGATATCTAACTTCAACATTGATGACAATATCAAATCTATCGCTCTTCTGATTTTAATTTCTTAGATGTCATTATTAATCATTATTGTAACAGAATATCTTATCTTAGTGATATGTGATTTTGCTGAATAAATGGATGATCAATAATTTTCTCTCCTAAGACCAACGTTACAGTTCAACAAAGATGACCAGCCAACCTCTTGATTGAATTTTACAAGGCATTGTACATAGTAATATCTACATTCGTGGAAACCAAGTGCACTCATACCCTTTTCTTAATATCACTTAAATAATATTTGTTTCTATTTTGATGGGTAGGGGTGATTAGAATCCTGCTAAATAGACACCTGAGGATTCAGATAGCTAGAGAACCATATACTGATAATATTTGTTTTAATGCCTTTTATAAAATAAATATATATACTGATAATATTCAAGGATACATGTATTCTTTTCAATAAGGATTGGACCCAAGGAAAATATACCTATCAGGACTTAAATTTGATGGTTGTATGGCCCTATTTAGTCATTTTAATCCTAAAATATAATTATTATTTTTTTTAAGATTGTATCACTTGAAAGGTAAGATTTTAGGTAAGCTGTCCAAATTTCTATATAATTATTCTTATATATATTTAGTCTATATATAATTTTCTTAAAATAGATAGAGTTTAATATTTGAAAAGCAACTTCAAAGAGATGACCATCACAAAAAATTTGCTTGACAGACAAGGTCAACCATCAAATTTAGGCCCTGATACCTATATATACATTTTTGTTTATTCCAGAAACATGAAACATGTATCTAGAGCTATATCAGAATGATATTAACGGGCAGCCTATGCATGTCCTCATGTATGGAATAGTCAGTTACCTGTTGTATTGATAACATTATTACATGAATTTCTATTCTAAATTCAAAGATTCGCCCTTTATGTCCAAACTAGATTTTAGCATGTTGAACGTTGGAAATGTTGGGACAACCATTGAGAAATACCAGTCATATTTCAATATATGGACTTTAATATACGTAACTAGTTGAATCTACTCTTACATATATAAACAATTATAGTTATAAGTGGATGCCTTACCATAGGTCCATGTTGTCTTTTGGTGAAGGACCCGTGATTATTATTATGAGTCATCTGTATGCCTGGTATCTTTTGTATTGTGATCTTCAATATTGGAAGTTGATGATGAAGTTAGTGGTTCGACGTAGTGGATGCTATAATATTAAATCATAGTGCCATTGCATTCAACCTGATCAATCATAAGCCGCTACATTTGCCCTGCTGTTTCTCAAGTTTTCAAAAAGTTGTTTTGATTTTTTTATATATATCTCTTTTGACTGACTTTTACACCTGGAGCAAAAACTGCAGAGCAAAGGCAGGTTAACCTGCCTGATAACCTAGGCCCTAGGGTATTTAGTATACATCTTGGATGTGTATAAAATACCCAGGCTATGCATTATTTGTGCACATCACAAAGGCTAGCCTTTTGCTAAAGAAGAATAAGGTGATAATAAGAAATTAAAAAAAAAATGCTGTCAGAGTAGCTAGGTGTGTATGTCATGCGCCATGATAAGTGGTATTGCATGGCAAGCAACACTGTTGGCATGCTTAGTGTAGTAGGATTTGCATATAAAAGCACATCATATGGATATTAGTACATAGGCCTAATCTTAGGCAATATCAAAGCAAACTAGACTGGCATCATATGGTAGAAATATTACTCAAATGTTATGTGCTATGTGTAGGAACAGGGAAACGTGTAATGTAAACACTTTATGCCCAAACTATTCGTCACAAACATCGCTGTCAACTTCCTCTTTTTCATCGTAGCCCATACAAATTTCAATGGCTGAAAATAGAAAGACTTAAGCATTTATATACATTGAGTGCTATAAAATTCCATTTTCAGTGGCATCATTTTATTTGTAGTATCACTCTACTAATAGTAATATCTCAACTCAAACTTGCAAATACTTGCGTAGGCCTCTTTCTGTGCTGGAAATTGATCATGGCAGCTATGCTTTTGTCTTATAGCTCAATGTTACCTTAGTTGTATTAGGGGTTCTTCTTAAGTTTATTCATGTTTTTACAAGTACCTAGTTTTATATGGTATCTCTCTAAGCAGTTAACAGATTCTTTTTATCATATCACAGATCTCTGTTTTAGCTATACAGACATTCATAATTGCACGGAGTGGTATCAGTTTTATGGCAGTTACAAGTTTATGAGTTTGAAGCATTTTTCTTTGTTTAGAAGGTGGTTATCTGTTGCTTAAAAAGGGATGTAAAACGACTGATCTTGTTGCTGGAAACCATGTTGTACAGGGACTTGCTTTTGTCTCCGCTGACAACTAAAGGCTCCCCCGTACACTATAATGTTTTCTTATGTTTTATTTGCTAACTTTATGCCATGTTGTTAATACTACTTATTCAAACACTGGATAGTGTTGCCTTTTCTCAGTCATAAAACTGCTACAACTAATGCCAAATGGGAATGGAATGGGTTGTTTGATATTTCAACTTGCATAATAGCTAGTCATAACTATTAATCTATTTAAAAACATCATCTAAATCCATAATCAACTAAATATGACATGTATTCTTGCTTCAGGTTTTTGTTTGTTTATTTAGTTCTATTGTTTTGATAAAGATAAATGGGAAGGGCCCGAACTCATATATAGAAGCCCAAACGGGATTTTGAAAGGGCCCGAACCCTTCAACAACAAAAGGCAGCCCCACTGCAAAAACAAGGACAAAACACTAGGAACTAGACAACACCAGAACAGACTTAAGAAGACCTTTTTTCCTTCTCTGAACAATGGTCCATGAACTCACATGAGAAGAGGGGAAAGCCCTAGCACAAGAAGCTGGGGAACCCAATTTCCCACAATCTAGTAAATAACACGGGCATTGCATATATTTTTTATCTTTAATTTTGTCCTGCTGCAATATAGACAAGTTATGGGTTTTGTTCATTACTTTCTTTACAAAATAGACATATAAATAAGTTTTAATTTTTACCACCATGCTTTTCTATTGTCTTCCTTTTTGTCCTCAAAAAGTTAATCATGAAAAATATATACCCAAGCACAACATTAGTTTTCTATTTTTTTTCTAAAACATAAATTTAAAAAAAAAAAAAAAACATTAGAGAAACAAATTAATTCTTATCTAAGAAATGCAAAATTCAAAAGTTAATTAGGAAAAATAAAAATAGGTTAATCAAAATATTGGTTTCCTAATTTTTCCAAAAAATAATTCTAGGAAAAATAATATTAGAGAAATAGTTTGGTTATCAACTACACAACCAATCATTTTACACCTATTTTAAAAACAAATCAACAAAAAACCATCCTCTCAACAAGGGAAAAGGTTTTCTATGTTCTTGGGCTTGTCCAGGTCACATTCTTCTCACCTTGTTGTTCTAGGGTTGTTGTTGGTTAGTTGCTGGTTGTTGTTCTTTGATGTCTTTTGTTGTTCTTAGTGGCCTAGGGCCTGCTTCTTTGTTTGTGTTGTTTTTGGCCTGTCTGGTTGGTTGTTCAAGGGTTTGGGGCCTTTCAAAAACCCATTAGTTCAGAGCTCCAATTAAAAGTGATTACCATAATCAAAACAAGGGAAAAGGTTTAGACCTAAAAACTTGTAACTATCCTAAAAATTGTTCTTGCTCCATGTAATATAATTGTATAGCCAAAACAAAGATCCATGTTATAATAAAAATAATCTCTTAGCCACCTAGAGAGAGCTTATGTAATTGAGAAGGTGGCATGGAATTTTCAAGGTATGTAACATGATTTGAATGCTAGTGTGTTCATACTATTAGCATCCTTGCAATATAAAGGAGGGAACAAGAATGAAGAGCGATGTAAGTCATGCAACCATCTAGGATGGACCTGCTTAGAAATTGAGGGAAGACATGTGTTGGGTATTTCACACCCCACTAGTTTTACAAGCTATGCTTATGATTTCTAAGTGAGAGCTCAAGCTCCACAAGAAATTATTAAAGTAGATTGTGTTTGGCTTTTTACATGCACTAGAAGTGCCTAAATAGAATTGACAAAACATGTAAAATGTAGAATGCACATCAAAAAATACACAAAATAATAGAGGGCACACATCCACTATTGAAACAATATTTTAAAACTATTGCCAATTCAAATCCATGACATAGTGCCTACAAAGAATAGGACATGTGTTGAATAATGTCAATGTCATTTGAAAATAAGTTATTTAAGCTCTCCTCTCTATCCTCTAAGAAATTTGATTCATGTCCACACCCTACCTTGTCTGGACACCTCCATGCAATAGAAACACTCACCATATTTCCCCAACAAGATCAAACAATAGGAAGTTGGGTGAAAATGCATTCTACCTACAAAGCACAACAAAAAACATTAGGAGGTAGAAACTATTAAAAAAACCTCTTTTATGCCCTCCGATATTAAAAAAACATTAAAATGGTTTTGATTTTTGTTTCTTTTCCTAGCTATGATTCATGAAGGCAATGACTTTACAAAATGGTTTAAATTTTTACCCACGACACTTTTCTATTGGTTCATTTTAGTACCTACCTTCCACAAGGATTCTATTATTTTCATCTCCATAATTTGATTGCCTCGGTACAATATAAAAATAATATGGGTTTCCAACATTAATGTTTTCATGAAATGTATTTAGTAGGGATACTTATGTTTTTATCTTCATGTTTTATTTGCCTGAAGAACTATACCATGGTAAAACTATTCTATTTCTCTATGTTGACTTTTTTTCTAGAATTTTCTTGAAAAAATAGGAAACTATTATTCTGATTGGCCTTTTTGTATTTTCCCATTAACTTTTGAATTTTGCATTTCTTTAACATCAAGAAAAAAAAACCAACAAAAAAGGGTAGTGCATAAAAATTAAAATCATTTTATAAAGTTGTTGCCTCAATGAATCATGCATTACAAAATTAATACAAATCAAAACCATTATAATGTTTTCAAATTTTGGAGGGCATGAAACATTTTTTTCAAATAGTCCTTGCCTCCTAATGTTTTCTATTATTCTTTGTAGGTAGGGGGCCTATTCACCCAGCTACTTTCTATTTGAGCTTGTTTTTCCTTGATTTTAAGAAATTCAAAAGGTAATAGAGAAAATACAAACAAGCCAATTTGAATATTAGTTTCCTATTTTTTTCCAAAAAATAAATTCCAGGAAAACATTAGCATTAGACAAATAGATTAATTTTCCTATTGCATAGTTCTCAAGGCAATCAAATTATGGAGATGAAAACGTTGATGTCCTCCCAAATAGCAAAAGCAACAAAAATAAAAATTCTTTTAATTTTTTTTTTGAGGGCACATTGATATGTAGGGCTTGATTATGTTTTGTATTGAGGCCTTTGTCATTGATAAAGCCTTCAAAATCCTTCAACAAACACAAATCCCACATTAGAAACTAGTTGCTCCAATTTGTGTTCCCATAGCTCTAGCTACCAACAAGCTTGGGGCTTTGGATAATCAAACCATTGAAATTTAATTGAAAATGGGCTTTTTTCTACAATGACCTTGTGGTTGGTTTGATAATCATATTTATAAAATTTGTGACTATATAAAAAGAACGAAAATAATTAAAATATTTCCATATGCGTTTGTCTATAAATTAGAAAGCTATAGGGGCTAACATTCAAACACAAGTTTACCTACCACCTAAGTAGCTACAACCATCTAATGCAGGAACTTCTGGAGGTCATAACTTTTGACTCGGAGGTCTGTTGGAGATAAAATTTGGTGCGTAGATGCATCTTGAAGAGTTTAATAAAAATCCCATGAATTGTTTAATTCGGTAGGTCCCCGTTTTGACACTTTTTTGAGACCTTATCCGATCATCTAGGGCCTCAAAATGAGGTTTTAATGTTTTTTTTTGAGATTTTCCAAGAAGTTTTTTCTAATTTATTTTCAAACTTTACTTGCAATTAGATTAGAAAGTTGACAATTAGTCATCTTTTAATACGTTTCAAATATTTGGAAACTTTCATGGTCATACGGATAAGGATGGGAAGTTACCAAAAATGACAATTTTAGAAAGTTGCTAAAATCTACCAAAAATGGTAATTTCATTTTGTATAAACTTAGTAATTTTTTTTTCAGTTGTAGGAGGATGGAATGGAATGAGAAGGAATTGAAAAATAGTTCTGAGCTTTGTGGATATTCTTTTGCAATAATAGTGTTAAATTTTATGTTGTGAAATTTGGTTACATCACCATCCATTGTTGACAAACTATTTTGTGGCTAATTAGTCTATTACAAATTATTTTTGTAACATCATGTCTCCATTTTAGAATAGCGTTTGTGCATCTTTCAAAGACTAGAGCAGGATCCTTATGTGGAAAATAGATCAAGGATTTCACCTATACCAAAGGTTCATTATCATTATCATTATCATGATACTCACTTCTAGTCAACACTCTAGCTATCCATCAATGTAGGTAGGTTGTTTCTTCTTCATTGAGGCCTATTTGTTTCCTTGGTCTAACATTTGATAAATTTTAATGGTGGATTTGATATGAAATGTAAATACAAAATGATTAATGGTAGTTTTATGTATGTAAACACAATGCCTTTCAATGGAAAAGGCTAATCTCATCAACATGACTAGTGCATGTAAGAACTTGGAGGCTGGTTTGGAGTATACTTGTTTTACTTGTTCTATATAGATGTTTGTCAAAACAACTATATTTTGACTTAAATTTGATGTGATGGTTTTGATTCAAAACCAATTCTAAGGTGTATGATGTTCCTTTGTGTTTCAAATGTAGCAAAATTTTAAGATTAGACTCTTAGTCACTATTAAATAAATAGGGTCGAAAGCCAAGATTTCAAAACATATAATCTCTAGCAAAAGGTGATTATTTTATATCTTCATAACTAACATTTTTAATAGTCAACTATGCATTGTGAGATGAAATTGAGACTTTGGTATGCTCTATTATTGTCTGGGATTACTCATATACCTGCTTACGACTCCTACACCATGTGTAATATCTAGTCTCATGCATACCATGGCATACATTAAGCTTCCTCCAACTGAAGAATATGGTACCTTGGACATTTTATCTTCCTCCTCTTGTGTCTTTGGACACATCTCCTTAGTCAATTTCAGATGACTAGGCAAAGGTGTGTTGACATCTTTTGTATTCTCCATATGGAATCTCTATGACACCTTTTCAACATAATCAGCCTGAGATAGAGTCAATTTTTTGTTCTTCCTATCTCTACAAATTTTCATTCCAAGGATTTGTTTTTCTACCCCCAAATCCTTCATAGCAAATGATTGTGCTAACTGTTATTTTAAATCTCTTATGTGATCCATGATAGACCTTGCTACAAGCATGTCATCAACATATAAGCATAAAATAATGTAGATATCATTATCTAACCTCGTAAAATAAACACAATGGTCAGAATTACACTGGTTGTAGCCTTGCTCAACCATAAAACTATCAAATTTCAAATACCATTGCCGAGGTGCTTGTTTCAAGCCATATAAACTCTTCTTCAATCTGCACATGAATTTCTCCTTACCTTTGACTTCAAATCATTATGGTTGTTCCATATGTATCTCCTCCTCCAAATCACCATGGAGAAAGGCAATTTTCACATCTAGTTGTTCCAAATGCAAATCTTTAGCAACCACAATACTTAAAACAGTACGAATAAAATTCTTCTTAACAACTGGAGAAAAAATCTCATCAAAATCAATACCTTTTTTTTGTGCAAATCCTTTTACAACTAACCTGGCTTTAAATTTTTTCTTACCTCCATCTTCCTCTTTCAACCTATAAACCCATTTATTTGGTAAAGCCTTTTTACCTACAGGCAACTTACATAATTCTCAAGTCTAATTTTTTAGCAAGGAGTCCATTTCTTCTTTCATTGCAAGCTCCCACTAAACCTTTGTATCCACCTGCATAGCTTCATCATACCCTTCCAGTTCACTAACATTTTTTAACAAAATAGATTACAAAGACAGAGAGAACCTTTCAAGAGGTCTATTTAGCCTGGTTGACCGTCTAACATTCACTGGAGTTTGTGGTATTTCTTTTTGTTGTTGTGGAGCATGAGAAACCACTAGAACATCATTATCTAGAGTATCATCCAGCAACACATAATCCTTTTATTTCTTCTTATGCTATTGCAACTAATCTTTGTATAACACCTTCTCATTGAATACAACATCCCTACATCTCACAATTTTTAGATTTTCAACATCCCAAAGCCTATAACTAAATTCATCAATGCCATATCCAACAAAGATACACTTTTTTGATTTTGCATCCAACTTGGTTCTATTTTCAAAATCTACATGTGTAAATCCTTCACATCCAAAGGTTTTGAGAAAAGAATAACTCGCCTTCTTACCTGTCCATGCTTCCTCTGAAATACCACAACCCAAATAAACTGAAGGACCTCTATTAATTAAATATACAATAGTATTAATAGCCTCTGGCCACATATTTAAAGGAAAACTAGCATGCAATCTCATGCTCCTTGTGTTGGATCTCAAAAATGCATGTTGTAGATTCTAAGAGGATGCCAGGCTCTATGATCAAATCTACAACATTTTTTAACCAACTAACAAAGCTAACCCTAATAGATGATTACTCCCTGCACTTCAAGCTTCGTTAAACCTAGGCGGGGGAACCTTTAATTAATAAAATAGATTAAATGAATGTGCAACTTTGATTAATGCTAATTTATCTATTCACAGTGGCATAAAATGTGAAATAGATGAGAAATTACTAACTACTTCTATAAAGCAAATAATTTGGTATAAACTATAATGTTAAAGGAAATTAAAGATTTACTAATGAATAAATGAAATAAATTTTCCAGACTAGTGCCTCATTCGGTAACGGAGTTGAAAGAGATTAGGAACAAATAACTTATGCTCAACAATAACTCGAATTGTTTGGCATAGAGAAATGGTTTACAACTTGTGTAACCATGCAAGGAAGTAATTATTAATCCATACTTAATTATCCAAAGGACAAAATCAGATTAATTGCAAAATATTCAAAAGGATTTAATCCTTCCTTGAAGGAACCAATTAAAAATTATGCAAAAATAACATATTGCATCAACTTTGGAGATAGAAGAATAATTCTAGTTAAATGATTCTACTTATAAATCCAAACAGCATTTCAAGATTATTGTGATTAATCAAAAGGATTTAATTCTTTTCAAAGAAACCAGTTAATCTAATCACACAGATACAACAAATGTGTTCTGACAAAATGAATATATGCTTGATATATCAAATTGAATAACGAGAAAATACTAAAATGGAGACAATCAAATAACTGAAATAAATAAATAAAAACTAATACTGTCATGAAGTCATCGAATCTAAAATCTTCCACTGACTGCTTTAGGATATTGTGTGCAACATAGTCATTCCGAAAATGAATATAGATATTCTATTCCCCTGTGTATAATGTTCTAATTCAAATCTAAAAGTATTTTCTCAAACCTAAAGTTATCCCTAAAATTTATCCTACCGTCCAATCTTCTTTTTGGGTTGTGGTCATCTCTTATAAAGAGAGGCAAACAAGCTTCAGACCCGTTACAAAATTTGTGATGGTCGATAGCTGATTGGACCTAAATATGAAATGAAACAATATTAATTATTACATAAATTAAATACTCTGATTAAAACCATTAATGATCATTTAAGGCTGGGATGAAATATTTGATCTTTCGATATGATAAAATCATTTAACCACCGATTGAGAACTGCTTCATTGCACTCAATGTAACCAAAATCTTGCAAAGAAAGTAAATTATCATCAGATAAATAATATATAAACATATATGCTTTGCATTGATGTGAACCTTAGGACCTATGTTGCGAGGTATCGTTTCCTTATTTCCGTTGTATATTTTCTCACTGACGTGTATTTAGGGTTTTTATCACAGTGACAATGTATTTCATTTTATCATCAATCGTCACTTTATCACACCAAAATTTTTAATAATAATTTTCTTCGATGTCTTTTTAGGATTTCCAATAGTTTTAAAAAATCCTTTGGCATGACTTTTCATTCAATTTGTTTTGGGCAAAATAAAATATTTAATGGGTTGCCTTTGGCAAATTAAATATTTAAATTAATCTTCATCATCTTTGATAACAAAATATTTAATCTCATGCCTTAGCATAATAAAGTATTTCCAATACTTTAATCCTTATCTCATTCCCCGATCATATTTCTTATGTTTTAACTATTATTTGACAAAATAATTATTACCCCCATTTTACAAATTTAGTGAAAATACCTTACTCCAAATATTCCTTAGGCTTAATTTGTAAATATTTATTTGATGGCTTTACATGTATTTTCACTCTTTGTATGATAATAATTCCATTTTGGTGAAAATAATTGTCAATTCCTTGACTTCTTAGGTGAAAATACAAATACTTTATATGCATAAAATAATTGCCCTAGGGAAAATATTTTTTATTTTAAAATAATAATCTTCTAATGAAGATGTGAAGTTCACCTTTATACATTTCCATTTTTCTTTGCACCTTTTCGAAATATTTATTCTCACTTTAATAACTTTTTCACCTCATGGGGCTCCAGCATACTCATCGGCAAGAGATATAGGATCAATGCGACTTAAATAATCTCTCCCGATATTTAATATCTCCCCAAATCTATCTTTCCATTGTAAACTTGTCTTTTAGTGCTATCGGAGGGACTTGGAGCATCAGGGAAACTTTTAAAATGTCCACCGATGCTTTATTTCTTTCTGATAATGTCATTTTAGGGTTTGGTATATCAAACCCTGGCTATGAGGATTCTAGTCAATGTCAAATATAATAATTGTATCAGTAGCTTGCAAATTGATTCCAACACCTCCCGTGCAGATACTGAGTACCACAGGCTTGTATGGAAATCTAGAATTTTGAGAAAATGTTACTATAGTAATAAGCTTTGAAAATGAATAAAACGCAAGGTGCAGAAGAAACAAGAAACTAGGTTACAGTATAGTCAACGACATTAGGAGTCTAGACTGGTAATTTTGACATTTCAGCTTTCCTTCCATTGTGTTTTTTTGATGTCACATAAGCATCTTCATTGCTTGTATATGTAAATGATATCAAGAGATTGGTCAGAATCAGAATATGCTTACAGGCAGAATACATGTGATCTGTTAGCTAATAGAGTTATGGCTAGGTTGGTTATGGCATTTGTCTCACCTGAATTCCTGCTCGTGGAAATTTACTTATGGAGATGGCCAAGTCCTCTCACTGGCTAGAGGAACTTTTATGAAACCTATTGTTAGCTGTATGTTCCCAATGTACTTGATTTTGAGCAATTGGGTTAGTCACATATGTGGTTTTGGTCATGATCTTCAATGTTGTACTATAGCTATCTTTTCTTTTTACTTCCAAAACTACCCTATTTCTGGTCAGCCATTTTTGGGGTTCAAATTTCTCAACCATTCTAAGGCTCTAATTTATGTTAGTGATCCAATGATTTATAGAGGATCAACAGTGAGTTGAGTTTTAGGTTGAGAAAAGTAAAATTGATGATGTTTCAAGTTCTACAAAATTAATGTTGTTGGAATTGAAGTGAAAGCAGTGAGAGGCTGTTATGTTTGAGACTAGAAGACCTTCAATTAGGTACACATGTTAATCATAGCATAATTCAAAGCTTGTTGGTGGCTTAATTTTCCCAGCTAAATACTGATAATGCGTCTTGATCACCAATTGTAATTAAAACCATCTGAATCTTGTCTCTCACTCTTGTTGTAGATGCCTACAGGTGGGATTCTGAATGCTTTGTATACCTTTCATAACCAACTATAGTTCTTTCTACCTCAGCTCTTGCACATTTAAATCTTATTTCCATCCCTGCGATATGAGCAATTTCTTCAGAGAACTGGTGCAGAAATAGTGTTTCCCGTCTGAGAGTCTTCGAGCTCTCAATGGCATATTATCAATGATAAAGTCTAGCACCTCGTCAAACGCCCAACTCTACCTAGAAGATCCATCATGGAGCAATAGTGCTCTGTCAAAGACTATATTCTCGAGTCATGTGATGAAAATATTGCCAACCCTCAATGACTAAGTCTGCATGGTAGTATGTAAAAAAAGCACCAAAAATGTAATAATGTATGGTTAATTTTGGCATATTCCATCGAGTGGCCTCTTTTCCATACCCATGCATAGCATATCACTTATTTCCTAAGTAGGTATTCTCATGTTTCCGGCCTTTGTCACAGAAGGAACATCAAAATTGGAAGTCCTTCATCATATTTAGAAGCCTGGGCACGAACATTTTAGTCCCCTTTTACTTGTGAATTGATCACTCTACTGTGCCCTCTACATAGGAGTCCCTTTTATGGAATCCTTGAAAAATGATGACCCATGTCGGGTCCCTATGCGGGCCCAACTAAATATTTTTCATTTTTAACAAGTTTTTGTATTCACAATTGATATGGGATCCCTCCAATGTGTTTCTGGAGTGAGAAATCAAACTGGGTTGTCATCAAAAATCCCTTTTCTGGCATCTTGTACTATGAGCAAAATAGGCCAAGTGGCCGTCAGAATTGGCTTGGAGGAGTGGTCGAATGATCTCTCGGAGCCATGAAACCGCACATACATGTAGACTTTTGACCCAAGAATTGAGTGCAATAGACAGTTTGGCCAAATAAATCATGAGGTATAAGATATAATTGTTCAAAGTAGCCCACTTGACTTTTTCTGCAATTGTACCTATGAAAACCCTATTAGGGCTCACCAACTTGCAATTTTGAAACACCATTAAACCTCTTCCTGGGAAGTTTCAATCGGAGGATTTAGTTTGTTTAGGCTTCATGAGAGAGTGTACAAGAGAATTTTTCACCAGTCATCTTTCTTCACCAAATACTTAGGGTCAAATTTGACCTTTCTGAAGATAAAACTATGAAATCAGGATAAATTGCATTTGGTTTTGATTTTGAAAAGCTAGAAAACGAGATGCTGGAGCCTTGGAACTGGACATGGAAGTAGATTTTCATGAGGTGAATCAGGAACACCAATTAGTTTGTCATGATCATTATTCAGCTCTTAGATATTAGCCTCCAAAGTTGGCCTTCCAGGTAGATTTCACACTGTGCAAGCAACAAACTTTACGAGAACCTTTCAACCTATCTCCTCAAAACTTAGTCAAATCTCGTCATAGGAAGCTGAAATCAGACATGTGCACTCACATATGATAGGAAAGCATGCTGGCAAAATGATTTTGCATGAAACTAAGAAGGATCTAAATTATGACCCCTCCATGAAAGCCCCTCAGGTAGATTGCACAGATATATTTATGAGTATTGAAACTGAGTTTTCTCATGAAAACCTGAGATTTTTTTACAAAAAACTATTAGAAATTTCCAGCTCCAACAATGGCTCTGTCTGGGGATGTATGTCCCTTGTGGACTTAGCAAGATCCCAAATCTCTGGGGAGCAGACCAGTGCTTACTCCATTGGGCAATAGAGTCTAGATATCACTTCTGCCCTAACCTGATATGTTTTGAAAAATCACACTTCAGTTGATGGCCTGATGCCACTAGAAAAAGAAAAACCTTTATTTTCCTCTGTCAAAAATTGTGTTCTAGTCACGCTGTAGTGAAACTAATTTGAACATATCATTGAAGTTTGGATGATTGGACATATCCATATTTAACTGTTCAATGATGCTGGTATATTCTTCACCATTATGCATCTAAAAACCATCTATAAACTTACACTTGTATGACAAGCTAGACACAATCTCTGTGTGATATTTTATGCAACTGTATTTGCTGTCATCTTCCAAATGATGGTTCTCTATCTAAACTGGGAAGCAGAAGAAATCAATTTGCATCTGATATTTATTTTCTTGAGTCTTGGCACCATCCAATGAAAAAGCATCACTATTATTTTTAGCATAACAAGTAACTTCCCCACACGATTGTGATCTTGAGACTCCATTATCACAAGATTCAATAGAAGCATTTATCTTTGGACAATCATTGCTATCGAATTTATAATCATCAATTGTTTCTATCTCATCTGAATGTGATCCTGATACTGTACTTTCACACCAATCATGTGGTCTACTATCATGCAAAGTATCCTCGCTATCAAAGCATATGTATGTTGGACATGGTATTTGAGTATCATCCTTATGTGCATATTTCTGATATTCTATAGTGAGTAATTCTAAAATTTGCTCACTGTTAAGTGAGCACATTTCTTCATCCACCACATTGATGATACTTTCTTCATCTTTTTCATCATTACCACAACACCCAAAATCAAATGTAGCCATTTCATCAGCATGGTCACAAGATGATGTATCATTTTGACTATCTGAAAATACTTCATCCTCTTCTTCCCCACATTGCTGGTTCATATATTGCAGTGGGTGGGCTGGGATAAAATTTGTCTCATATAGAGACTGATAGTAACCATTGTGATGTGGCACATATTGTTGGTATTGTGGGGCATAGTACTGTCCTAGTGGTGGATAGTATTGAGGAATGTTATTTGCATTTATAAGTTGGGGCCCTTGTGGTGGCTTATTATGCTAGATAGGGTTATGGTATGGATCATGAGGTACTCTTAGAGTATATGGAGCGTATGTGTTCTGAGAGGGCACATGTGAATTGACATCACCACTCTATTTATATGGAGGGATAGGTTTTGGTGGTTCCAGTACCTGGAGGCCCAATTGTGCCATCTATCTATCCAATTCTACTATTTGTCTATCAAGTTCTTTGCTTTTTTGTATCATCTGTGATCTCCTAAGCTGTTGTTCTTCCCATTCTAAATACACTTCTAATTCCTGATTAGTCATGCTATCAAGATCAACAACAACTTGATTAGCAAACTTCTCCTATTCTTCTTCCACTTGTCCCTCAAATTCGTTTGCTTCTTGAGGTTCTGACATGTGATTGGGGATATTATCATCCATATTGTTCCTTTCAGGTGGTGTTGATTTGAATACGCAAATATTCATCTTGGCTGAGATTTTTATTCAGAGTTGCCACCTCTTATCATAAGAGGAATAGATTTTATCCTTTTGGGTCCTTCATGCCACCAAAGTTTACCAATTTGAAATCCCAATGACTCTATAATGAGATGGTCTTAAACCAAAATTATGGATTAGTCCCCAGCAGAGTCACCAATTTGTTGGATCTCAATAATGCATGTTAGAGATTCTAAGAGGATGCCAGGCTCTATGATCAAATCTACAAGGTTTCTGAACCAACTAACAGGATTAACCCTAATAGATGATTACTCCCTATGCTTCAGGCTCTGTTAAATCTAGGCAGCTAAACCTTTAATTAATAAAACAAATTAAATGAATGTGCAACTTTTATTAATGCTAATCTATTCACAGCGGCATAAAATGCGAAATAGATGAGAAATTACTAACTACTTCTATAAAGCAAATAATTTCGTATAAACTATAATGTTAAAGGAAATTAAAGATTTACTAATAAATAAATGAAATAAAATTTTCAGACTAGTGCCTCATTCGGTAATGGAGTCGAAAGAGATTCAGAAACAAATAACTTATGCTCATCAATAACTCGAATTGTTTGGCACAGAGAAATGGTTTACAACTTGTGTAACTGTGTAAGGAAGTAATTATTAATCCATACTTAATTATCCAAAGGACAGAATTAGATTAATTGCAAAATATTCAAAAGGATTTAATCCTTCCTTGAAGAAATCAATTAAAAATTATGTAGAAATAACAGATTGCATCAACTTTGGAGACAAAAAAATAATTTTAGTTAAATGATTCTACTCATAAATCCAAACAACATTTCAAGATTACTATGATTAATCAAAAGGATTTAATTCTTTTCAAAGAAACCAGTTAATCTAATCACACAGATACAACAAATGTGTTCTGACAAAATGAATATATGCTTGATATATCAAATTGAATAACCAAAAAATACTGAAATGGAGACAATCAAATAACTGAAATAAATCAACAAACAACTGATACCATCATGAAGTCATCCAATCTGAAATCTTCTACTGACTGCTTCAGGATATTGCGTGCAACATAGTCGTTCTAAAAATGAATATAGATATTCTATTCCCCTATGTATAATGTTCTGATTCAAATCTAAAAGTATTTTCCCAAACCTAAAGTTATCCCTAAAATTTATCCTCCTATCCATTCTTCTTTTTGGGTCGTGGTCATCTCTTATAAAGAGAGGCAAACAAGCTTTAGATCCATTACAAAATTTGTGATGGTTGATAACTGATTGGACCTAACTATGAAATGAAACGACATTATTTATTACATAAATTAAAAAATTTGAGTAAAAACATTAACGATCATTTAAGGTTGGGATAAAATATTTGATCTTCCGATATGATGGAATCATTTAACCGCAGGTTGAGAACTACTTCATTGCACTCAATGTAACCATAATCCTGCAAAGAAAACAAATCATCATCAAATAAATAATCTATAAACATATATACTTTGCATTGATGTGAACCTTAGGACCTGTGTTGTGAGGTATCGTTTCCGTATTTCTGTCATATATTTTCTCACTGACATGAATTTAGGGTTTTTATCACCATGACAATGTATTTCATTTTATCATCAATTGTCACTTTATCACACCAAAATGTTTAATAATAATTTTCTTCGATATCTTTTTAGGAGTTCCAATAGTTTCAAAAAATCCTTTGACATGACTTTTCATTCAATTTGTTCTGGGCAAAATAAAATATTTAACGAGTTCCCTTTGGCAAATTAAATATTTAAATTAATCTTCATCATCTTTGATAACAAAATATTTAATCTCATGCCTTAGCATAATAAAGTATTTCCAATACTTTAATCCTTATCTCATTCCTCAATCATATTTCTTATGTTTTTACTATTATTTGACAAAATAATTATTACCGTAATTTAACAAATTCAGTGAAAATACCTTACTCCAAATATTCCTCAGGCTTAATTTGCAAATATTTATTTGATGTCTTTACATGTATTTTCACTCTTTGTTTGATAATAATTCCATTTTGGTGAAAATAATTGTCAATTCCCCAACTTCTTAGGTGAAAATACAAATACTTTATGTGCATAAAATAATTGCCCTAGGGAAAATATATTTGCTTTTGAAATAATAATCTTCTAACGAAGATGTGAAATTCACCTTTATACATTACTAGTTTTCTTTACACCTTTTGGAAATATTTATTCTCCCTTTAATAACTTTTTCACCTCGTGGGGCTCCAGCATACTCATTGGCAAGAGATATAGGATCAGTGTGACTTAAATAATCTCTCCCGATATTTAATATATCCCTGAATCTATCTTTCCATTGTAAACTTCTCTTTTAGTCCTATTGGAGGGACTTGGAGCATCGGGGAAACTTTTAAAATGTCCATCGATGCTTGATTTCTTTCCGATAATGTCATTTTAGGGTTTGGTATATCAAAGCTTGGCTATGAGGACTCCAGTCAGTGTCAAATATAATAACTATATCCGCAGCTTGCAAATTGATTCCAACATCTCCCGCGCAGATACTGAGTACCACAGGCTTGTATGGAAATCTAGAATTTTGAGAAAATGTTACTGTAATTATAAGCTTTGAAAATGAATAAAATGCAAGGTGCAAAAGAAACAAGAAACTAGGTTACAGTCCAATAAATGACATTAGGAGTCTAGACATGTCACATAAGCATCTTCATTTCTTGTATATGTAAATGATATCAAGAGATTGGTTAGAATCATAATATGCTTACAGGGAGAATACATGCTATTTGTTAGCTAACAGAGTTATGGCTAGGTTGGTTATGGCATTTGTCTCACCTGAATTCCTGCTCGTGGAAATTTACTTATGGAGATGGCCAAGTCCTCTCACTGGCTAGAGGAACTTTTATGAAACCTATTGTTAGCTGTATGTTCCCAATGTACTTGATTTTGAGCAATTGGGTTAGTCACATATGTGGTTTTGGTCATGATCTTCAATGTTGTACTATAGCTATCTTTTCTTTTTACTTCCAAAACTACCCTATTTCTGGTCAGCCATTTTTGGGGTTCAACTTTCTCAACCATTCTAAGGCTCTAATTTATGTTAGTGATCCAATGATTTATAGAGGATCAACAATGAGTTGAGTTTTAGGTTGAGAAAAGTAAAATTAATGATGTTTCAAGCTCTACAAAATTAATGTTGTTGGAATTGAAGTGAAAGCAGTGAGAGGTTGTTATGTTTGAGCCCAGAAGACCTTCAATTAGGTACACATGTTAATCATAGCATAATTCAAAGCTTGTTGGTGACTTAATTTTCCCAACTAAATACTAATAATGTGTCTTTATCACTAATTGTAATTAAAACCATCTGAATCTTGTCTCTCACTCTTGTTGCAAATGCCTACAGGTGGGATTCTGAATGCTTTGTATACATTTCACAACCAACTACAGTTCTTTCTACCTCAGCTCTTGCACATTTAAATCTTATTTCCATGCATGCGAGATGAGCAAGTTCTTCAGAGAACTGGTGTAGAAATGGTGTTTCCCGTCTAAGAGTCTTCAAGCTCTCAATGGCATATTATCAATGATAAAGTCTAGCACCTCGTCAAACACCCAACTCTACCTAGAAGATCCATCATGGAGCAATAGTGCTCTATCAGACACTATATTCTTGAGTCATGTGATGAAAATATTGCCAACCCTCAATGACTAAGTCTTCATGGTAGTATGTAAACAAAGCACACACAAATGTAATACTGTATGGTTAATTTTGGCATATTCCATCGAGTGGCCTCTTTTCCATACCCATGCATAGCATATCACTTATTTCCTAAGTAGGTATTCTCATGTTTCCGGCCTTTGTCACAGAAGGAAACATCAGAATTGGAAGTCCTTCATCATATTTAGAAGCCTAGGCAAGAACATTTTAGTCCCCTTTTACTTGTGAATTGATCACTCTATTTTGCCCTCTACACAGGAGTCCCTTTTATGGAATCCTTGAAAAATGATGACCCATGTCGGGTCCCTATGTGAGCTCGACTAAAAAAATTTTGTTTTTTAACAAGTTTTTGTATTCACAATTGATATGGGATCCCTCTAATGTGTTTCTAGAGTGAGAAATCAAACTGGGTTGTCGTCAAAAATCCCTTTTCTGGCATCTTGTACTGTGAGCAAAATAGGCCAAGTGGCCTTCAGAATTGGCTTGGAGGAGTGGTCGAATGATCTCTCAGAGCCATGAAACTACACATACATGTAGAGTTTTGACCCAAGAATTGAGTGCAACAGACGGTTTGACCAAATAAATTATGAGGTATAAGATATAATTGTTTAAAGTAGCCCACTTGACTTTTTCTACAATTGTACCTGTGAAAACCATATTAGGGCTCACCAACATGCAATTTTGAAACATCATTAAACCTCTTCTTGGGAAGTTGCAATCGGAGGATTTAGTTCATTTAGGATTCATGAGAGAGTGCGCAAGAGAATTTTTCTCCAGTCATCTTTCTTCACCAAATACTGAGGGTCAAATTTGACCTTTCTGGAGATAAAATTGTGAAATCGGGATAAATTACATTTGGTTTGATTTTGAAAAGCTAGCAAACAAGATGCTGGAGCCTTGGAACTGGACATGGAAGTAGATTTTCATGAGGTGAATCAAGAACACCAATTAGTTTGTTGTGATCATCATTTAGCTCTTAGATATTAGCCTCCAAAGCTGGCCTTCTAGGTAGATTTCACACTATGTAAGCAACAAACTTTACCAGAACCTTTCAACCTGTCTCCTCAAAACTTAGTCAAATCTTGTCATAGGAAGCTGAAATCAGACATGTGCACTCACATATGATAGGAAAGTAGGCTGGCAAAATGATTTTACATGAAACTGAGAAGGCTCCGAATTATGACCCCTCCACGAAAGCCCCTCAAGTAGATTGCACGGATATATTTTTGAGTATTGAAACTGAGTTTTCTCATGAAAACCTGAGATTTTTTTTACAAAAACCTATTGGAAATTTCTAGCTCCAACACCTTGCACACTCCATTATTATCCTATTCATGCGCTCAGCCACTCCATTTTCTTGTGGAGTCCTTGGAACTGTTTTCTACCTATGAATTCCATTAAAGGAATAATAATCCTCAAATTTTTTGCTGCAATACTTACCACCATTATCAGATCTGAGACATTTTAATCTTTTACCCATGTCTCATTCTCAACCAAGTTTCTCCATTTTTTAAATGTTTCAAATACATCAGATTTCTGCCTAAGGAAATAAATCCAAACCTTCGTAGTTGCATCATCTATGAATGTAACATAATATCGAGAGCCACCGAGAGAAGATACCTGAGATGGTCCTCATACATTCGTATGCACAAGCTCCAACTTTTCATCTTTCTTTTGCTTCCCATCCTTGAGAAAACTAACTCTCTTTTGTTTGCTATACACACAATTTTCATAGAAATCCATATTAATGCATTTCAGACCTGGTAAAACTTTCTTAGAATGAAGTACCTTCATACCTTTTTCACTCATATGTGCAAGTCTCTTATGCCACAATGTTGTCTCAGAACCTGCAGCAACCGATTGAGTCTCTTCCTACGAACTCGCAGCAACTGTTCCTGAACCTATTTATTTTTTCTTTACAACAACTAAAGTAGAAGGAACAATATGACCTGTACAAAGATATAAGGTGCTTGTTTTCACACATTTTGCTACTATTAAGGCACCTCTTGAAACCTTCTAATTTTTATCATTAAAAGTAAAATTGTGCAACCTTCACCACCTAGCTGCCCTACTAAAATTAAATTCCTACTTAGCCTTGGAACATGGCTTACTTCTTGTAGTAGCCAATGATTCCCATTCTGTAACTTAATCTTGATTCTTCCCTTTCCAACAATCTAACAAGGTTTGTTATCTCCCAAATAAACCAGCCCAAAATCTCCTTGGACATAATTAATAAAATAACTTCTATGGGGCGTAGCATGAAATGAGGCCCCTAAATCTAAAACCCATGAATCATCAACATTATCTAGGGAAAGAATCAAAGAAACATCTTTAGATTTATTGCTTACCACATTTTCCTCCTTATTGCCTTCTTGTTTGTCTCCTTCTTTATTCTTCTAAGACCAGCAATCTTTCTTCAGATGCCTGGTTTCCCATAGTACCAGTAATCCTTCTATCTTCTAGATTAGGACCTCTTGTCCTTTGATTTTTCTCATGACCTCCCATGACCTCTAGAACCTTTTCCTCTCTCCTTTGATCTACCCCTGCTTTCTGCATTCAAAACACTACCTGATGTGGACCCTCATGAGCTTTTTCACTGCATTTCCTCGCTAAGGATAACACCAACAACATCATCAAATTTTAAAGTATTTGAACCAGAGATAGTGTTACTTACAACCATTACCAAGCTATTCCAACTTTCTGGCAAAGAACATAATATCAAGAGAGCCCTCGCCCCTTCATCAAAAGTTACTTTTACAAAAGTTATATGACTGATAATCATAGTAAACTCATTTAAATGATCTGTCACAAATCCACCTTCAATCATTTTCAAATTAAAAAAATGCTTCATGAGTTCATACCTTATTTGAGACTGAGGGTATTTCATACAATTTAGCCAAAGCTTTCATCAGTTCATCTGTTGTCTTAACTTTTATTATATTGAATGTCATAGATGGTGCCAGGCATAACCAAATTCTAATCCTCATTAGTCATTGTTGTCGATTTCTTAGCTATTCCTTCCAACAACCTCCATAAATCATTCTGATAGAGATAATCTTCCATCTACATCTTCCATAACTGATAGTTCTACCCATTGAATTTATCTACCTTCAATTTACCCTCATCTGCCATTGCTCCCACTTAACCGTAAGACTCCCACTCAACCGTGAGACCTTCTTATAGATGATAATTGAATACAACCTACTCTGATACCACTTGTTAGGAATTGCATGTAGAAGATATCAATTAAATGCAAATAAAGATTAAACAGAGGAATGAAAATACACATAAATAATAACAACAAGAGACAATTTTTAACGTGGTTCACCCAAACTTGGGCTACATCCACCAACAGAGAGTCCAATATTATTATCCAGCAAATCAAACCGATTACAACCAGCAATCCTTGCAACTCAATACCGCTGCAAATGCTACAATACAATATCCATGGAAACCCTAACCCTTAGCCATTTTATCAAGACTTATGTCGGTTACAAAATAGGGTTTTTTATGTCAGCCAATAGAAAAATATCTCCTAATGCCTTTATAAAATAATAAAAGTCATTTAAGGTCTCAGGGGCGCTGCCCCTCAACCCTGCCCTATATCGTGACAGGAAGTGCGCCAGGGGCACTGCCCCTAGACCTCGCAAGGGGCGTTGCCCCTTGACCCCGTCTTGGGGGCACTACCCCCAAACCCCTATTAAATAATTTGGGGTGAAACCACACCGATAAAAGTGGGGAAAATTTAACCTCCAAGTCTGATTAAGCTCCATATAACAACAACTCTAATTTAGATCCTGGATCACTAATTGATTGGCCAAGAATTGGAATAGCTCCAGTAAATGAGTATGTCACTGAAGGATTACTTGATACAACACTATTTCTAGATGGGTGATGTGATTGGCTAGAACCATGAATAATGAGAGCCCATTTACATGAGTTTGTTAAACATTTATTTCGATATAGAGATCATCGCTTTGGATGACACCCTTAATTTAGATACTATATGATGAATATGATTATGAGACATTGTGCATAAAACTTGTTTTCCATGTTTGTCAAAACAAGATTTCAAAAAATGCCAATCACAATCAATGAGCTACAAGAGCATATGGAAAATATCCCCCATTCACATCTAACTGATCGTTTGATGTATTTTGGTACTACACTACAGGGTACAAGATCTTATTGGGCAAAATGTTGAGCTAAATTAACTAACCTCTTGCATCAAATTGGAACATCAACTATTTTCTGTACTTTGAGTGCAACAGATGTGTATTGGCCAAATTTGCATGCACTAATGCCAGGAACACAACCAACTAATCCACAAGAAGCACAAAAGTCGTGATGACAAAATATTATTGACTATCCACATATTGTGGCTTATTACATGCACCTACAATATACAATGTTTCAAAAGGAAATAATGCAGAAGGGAATGAAAGCAAAATATTATTAGTCAAGATATGAATGGCAGCATAGAGGATCACCACATGTGCATGGATTTATATGGTTAGATCGTGAACCAAATATGGAAAATCTTAATTGGAGTAATGATCATGAAATATAAAATACACAAAAATACTTTGATTCTATTATTCATGCGTGGAATCCATGAGGAGATCCACATCAACGAAACATACATGTATGGTATTAATTCTAAATTATATATTTTGCAAAATACATTATACTTTAAAATATTGTATGTTAACTAATAATATGTTATATTGTCAATGATAGCTCCTCCAAAAAATTTCACAACATCCATGCCTTCGAAATACACAATAATTGAACCAGATAGACTTGGAATGTGACTATGAAGAATTACTCAATTGTGTTAAATGCCATACAATATGTAAAGAAGGTGCTTCCCTCCGTAAGAAAAGAGGAAGAATGGTAAATGTAGGTAAGCTATTCAGACATTTAAATATTTTGTATCAAGTAATAATTAAAATATTTATATATACTAACAAATGACCTTTCGTTTGTAGGTACAATACACCATGGCCATTACACCTAGATAGATCAAAATTATTTGAAGACTCAACCACAGGTGATAAAATATATGAACTTGCAAGAAATGATGATCGGGTGAATACACATAATCGTAATATACTTCAGTTATGGAGAGCAAATGTAGATTGGCAACTTGTTCTTTCAAGACATGTTGTAATGAGTTATATTGCAAAGTATGCAGCAAAAGCTAAAAACAGTTCAAAAACGTATCACCAAATGTTAATGCGACTTGCAAATATTGAAAACCCAAATGAAGTAGCATCAAGAGCATACATAAGACTTCTAACAAAAAAATCTCATTGAATGAGATTGGAGCACAAGAAACATGTCATATGTTATTAGAGTTGCCATTGGTAGAAAGTACAACAGAGTATTTGTCTCATTAAATGTTTCAAGAGAGGTGTTCAAGCCAGTGACCAAAAAAAAGAAGAAAATGAAGATGAAAGTCATCTAAAACATGTTGTCGAATGATATTTGGATAGACCATATGCAATGGAAAGTGTTACACTTATAGATGTGGCTAGATCTTGGTTTTATAATCCCAAGCAGAGAAGAGATAACAAATGGGAAGCAAGGACTATGGCAGCTATTATGAGAGTGTTTCCAAGATTTACCATCATACCTACACGTCAATCAAAAAAATGGCTTGACTTTTGTTGGTCAAAATTATTATTGTACAAGCCATTTCGTAATATAGAAAGAGATATCAAAGTTGATGAGACTACAATTATATCAAATTGGGAGTCACTCAACTACAATCAATGACATTTGGAATGAAGGAATATTATAGATGAAACTAAAAATTATAATGATTCTGAAGATGATGATGTTATACCTAATGATCATAATACAATTGAACATGAGTGGGAGATCATCTCAAGACTACACCATGAACAAATTATGGATGGAACAGAGATAGATATGTTGGGTAGAAGAGATGTTGATAGACAAAATCTATGGACTGCTGAATATAAAGGAGAAGATTATACCAATAAAGCAATAAATTTTATCAGTACCATGAAAGAGAATAGATTATTATTACTAGAAGATATGATGTCAAGTATCTCTTATGGTAACTTAGATACTAAGCAAAAAAGAACACTTGATATTATTATGTCACATTATTATCAAGATGAAAACATCATGCCATTATGAATGATAATTCAAGGAACAACTGAAATAGGTAAATCATATCTAATTCATGCAATTCGTCAAGCTCTTCAAGATGCATCAACACTACAACGCTCTCCCCTATTATTACTAGCACCAACTAGAGTTGTAGCTTTTAACATTGGTGCATCGACTATTCATTCAACACTGAGAATTCCACTTATAGATTTTGTTAAGTTAGAAGACACAAGGCTCATGACCTTCCAAGAAGAGTTACAACATATAAAATATATATTGATTGATGAAATGAGTTTTATTGGACAAAATTTGCTTAAAAATATTGATTCAAGACTACGCCAAGCTTTTCTAGAAAAATCAAACTTGAGTTTTGGAGGAAGATCAATCATTTTGGTAGGAGATTTGGGTCAACTACCTCCTATTATTGACAAACCACCTTATGATAGTAATGTACATGCAAAATTATTATGGGAGGAATTTAAGATAGTTGTTACTTTGGATAAGGTATTCAGACAAGAAGGTGAAGGTGAGGATCAACAAAGGTTTCACCAATCACTTACAAATATTAGAGATGCAAATCCAACAATCGATGATTGGAAATTATTGATGACAAGGATAGATGCTTCATTGCATCAAACAGTTCGAGAAGAGTTTGATAACAATTTCCATCTATTTGCAACAAATGATAATGTACATAACCATAACAGGAAAAAATTATATTCATTAAGAAGACCGATTGCCCATAGCATTGCAACAAAAGAACATGTAGCATTAATCCAGCAGGAGGTCAAAATGATGAATTAGATGTTGAATTATTAAGTGCAAAGGATGCAAGAGTCATGTTAACATCTGATCTATAGATAGAAGCAGGCCTTGTAAATGGAGCTTTAGGATACATTTGAAATATCATATACAAACTTGGAATGCCCCACCAGATCCACCAACATATGTCAAGGTTGAATTTGATAATTACTCAAGAATGTCATTTGAAGATGCAACTCCAAATATAATTCCAATTGTACACTGATACATAGGGGACACACACATCAATTGCCATTATGATTAGCTTGGGCACTAATAATCCATAAATCACAAGGATTAACTCTTTCCAAGGCAACAATTGATATAGGACCGAAAGAAAGAACATGATTAACATTGCTATTTCATGTGTTAAATCCTTGGATGGACTCAGAATCTCACCACCATTTTCATAAAATTGTTATGAAAAAATGAAAACAGGGAAGCAACTCATCAAAAAGGAGAGCTGAGGAAGAAAGACTCAAATATCTTTGGAAGCACAATAAGTTTATGTAATGTATACATTATTGGATATAATTATTCTATTAAACTGTATTGATATAGCATGAAGATTATTTTTTTGGTTTAGTGTGAAATGTCTCATTTAATATTTGCAAAGGATAAAAAAAAAATTCAAACACAATAAAAACATGCTAAAGTAATATTTTACATACCGCACTTGGATGCTACTAGCTTAGATATCATAAATACATCTATCTAAAATACGCCTATCTATTCTTAAAAACAATTAAACTGAAAGTGCTATATCTCTCAGCATATTTTAGATAGATGTATTTAAGATATTCAAGCTAGTTTAATTATTATAACTATAATTTTTAATTAAAAAAATACATGCTATACATCACTTGTTATTTTAACATTTGAATATACATAAATGAGTCAAAAACTTATATTAAAATAAAAGAAAATGAGAGAAAAAAATAGAAGTTACTTAAAAATTTTAGGTGCAATATCAAATAGTAAATTAATCCCACATAACTAATAATTACTCTACTATTTTTAATTAGTGAAAATTAAAATTAAATGCATTAATAATTGTTCACATAGTGTTTAACTCAAACCTATTATTATAAAAAAAAAATTGAAGTTGAGGGAAGAGTACAAAAAGTAGCCTTAAGAAAAACATGACCTGACAAATTACAATTGAAGTAAAATACATTGCAAAAGCACGACTTCAAGTGCATTCAAAAAACATGACTTCAAGTGCATTCAAAAAGCATGACTTCCAACACCAACGGACCATATATCTTACATTTATTTTGAGTGAATATATACTGTAGTGAATATATATAACTGTGCTATAGAATTGTTAGCTCCACAAATTTGTAGGGGAAGAATGAAGCAATGCAGGAGCGTATGTTAAACTGCTAAAATAAATAGTAAGAGAGTAGAAATGTTCGTATTGAAAAATGAATATGAATATGATTCTTTGTATGATATGGTATAGTTGGTATTGAAAAAATGAAGCTTCCCCATCAAGAATCCACTTTCAATATTATGTATACGTTCATATTTTGTATCCAACATACTACTCTTTCAATATAACATTGTTATTTTTTCATGGAATTTTTAACTGTGATTAGGTTACTTATAGTTTTTCTAACTGTCAAAATTCAAGAGATTACTTGGCTTACATTTAACCCTTCGGTTTGAATATATCAAACAGAAATGTGAATTTCATGTTTATATATAACCAGTTGTTGCAGTCATAGAAGCAGAGAAAGACACAACACTTCCCAAAAAGCAGAAATAAAAGGACTTCAATTTCTGGAGGATTTTTTTGTGTTGCCACTTGCACACAAATATAAAGTTAGAATTATACCCGTAAACTCTGAGCACTTTGTAATATTTCAGGTAGTCATCATTCTATTATCTTGTGAATCTGCAAGAATTCATCTCATCAGACACAGACCCATATTGATTGGAGTTTGCAGTATTCATCTTTGGGAGAGCTTTATTTTTAAAATTTTGACCTTACTTTCTTTGATTCAATAATTGCTCTGGTTCAAATGAGAATTATAACAGTTAGCAGTGGGTAGCGATGTGTACGTGTTTTTCTAAGAAATACATTCAGGCATGTAGTTTTCCATAGATTTTTTAGGATCTTAATGATAATATCTGTATGTGTGCAGTTCATTCAAGGCTTGCCAGAATGTGCTTTGCTAATAGCGTTAGGAAAGTACTCTGTGGAGCAAGTTCATGTTTCCCATATTGCTCTTTCAACACACTCACAAACAAGCAATTAATTTATTCACCTTATCAATTAAAAATATGATTTTATTCTTAGATCATACTAAATTAATATTTAAAATGTCCACTGTTGTTCCAGTTAGCATTACTTTCCTATTTGTGCCAATTCAATTGATATGATCATACCAAATTAATATTTAAAATATCCAGTGCTGTTCCAGTTATCTATTATGATATTACTTTCCTATTTGTGCCAATTCAATTAATATGATAAATTAGGAAGGCAAGCTGTGTATCTCTATTAAATTCTAGAGGAAAATTTAGCCTTTTTCCAATATAGCAACTATAGATATTTCAGGCTTAGGCCTTGTATTTAATAAGCCAGACTTAATTGGCTTGTAATACTTTCATTGATGTTTCATTCTCCATCTACAAGTTTAACCATCTAATAATCCACATGATCTTCATGTTGTTTGTACTCGTAGGATGGATATATGCTGTGGATGTTTCACAATGTCATGAATATTGAAGTTACCATGTTACTTCAATATTCCAAAGAATCAAACATATTAATTTTACTATGCATGAAACTTAGGGTATATGGCTTCATTCAACATTATGTGTATTAAATTTTTCAAAAAGGTTATCTAACTTAAACATTGATGACAATATCAAATCTATCGCTCTTCTGATTTTAATTTCTTAGATATTATTAATCATTATTGTAGCAGAATATCTTATATCAGTGATATATGATTTTGCTGAATAAATGGATGATCAATAATTTTGTCTCCTAAGACCAAATGCTTCGATGTTTTTACAACGTTACAAGTTTAGATTCTATGATTTCTTGTGCACTAAACTTTTCCATACTTGAAGGTTCCCATGTGCTTCCTGTGTCTTGGTCTATAGTATACATCTGATGCTCTTTATTTCTGATGGGTTGAGGCATGACTTCATTATATTTGCAATTCAAAAAAGATGGCCAGCCAACCTCTTGATTGAATTCTACAAGGCATCATACATAGTAATCTCTATATTCGTGGAAACCAAGTGCACTCATAACCTTTGCTTAATATCAGTTAAATAATAGTTGTTTCTATTTTGATGGGTAGGGATGATTAGAATCATGCCAAATAGACGCTTGAGAATTCAGATAGCTAGAGAACCACTGGAAATGTAGAAGACAATTGTGAGAGGTAATATACTGATAATATTCAAGAATAAATGCATTCTTTTCAAAAAGGATTGGACAGGAAAAATATACCTATATATACATTTTTGTTTATTGCAGAAACATGAAACATGTATCTAGAGCTATATCAGAATGATATTAATGGGTGGCCTGTGCATGTCCTCATGAATGAAATGGTTAGTTACCTGCAGTATTGATAACATTATTACATGAATTTCTATTTTAAATTCAAAGATTCGCCCTTTATGTCCAAACTAGATTTTAACATGTTGAACGTTGGAAATGTTGGGACAACCATTGAGAAATACCAGTCATATTTCAATATATGGACTTTAATATACGTAACTAGTTGAATCTACTCCTACATATATAAACAATTATAGTTATAAGTGGATGCCTTACCATAGGTCCATGTTGTCTTTTGGTGAAGGACCCGTGATTATTATTATGAGTCATCTGTATGCCTGGTATCTTTTGTATTGTGATCTTCAATATTGGAAGTTGATGATGAAGTTAGTGGTTTCGACGTAGTGGATGCTATAATATTAAATCATAGTGCCATTGCACTCAAAAAAAAACCATGATTCAACCTGTTCAATCATAACCTGGTACATTTGCCCTGCTGTTTCTCAAGTTTTCAAAAAGTTGTTTGGATTTTTTTATACATATCTCTTTTGACTGACTTTTACACCTGGAGCAAAAACTACAGAGCAAAGGCAGGTTAGCCTGCCTGATAACCTAGGGTATTTAGTATACATCTTGGATGTGTATAAAATACCCAGGCTATGCATTATTTGTGCACATCTCAAAGGCTAGCCTTTTGCTAAAGAAGAATAAGGTGATACTAAGAAATTAAAAAAAAAATGCTGTCAGAGTAGCTAGGTGTGTATTTCATGCGCCATGATAAGTGGTATTGCATGGCAAGCAACACTGTTGGCATGCTTAGTGTAGTAGGATTTGCATATAAAAGCACATCATATGGATATTAGTACATAGGCCTAATCTTAGCAATATCAAAGCAAACTAGACTGGCATTATATAGTAGAAATATTACTCAAATGTTATGTGCTATGTGTAGGAACAGGGAAACGTGTCATGTAAACACTTTGTGCCCAAGCTATTGCCACAAACATCGCTGTCAACTTCCTCTTTTTTATCATAGCCCATACAAATTTCAATGGCTGAAAATAGAAAGACTTGAGCATTTATATACATTGAGTCCTATAAAATTCCATTTTCAATGGCATCATTTTATTTGTAGTATCACTCTACTAATAGTAATATATCAACTCAAAAATTGCAAATACTTGCGTAGGCCTCTTTCTGTGCTGGAAATTGATCAAGGCAGCTATGCTTTTGTATTATAGCTCAATGTTACCTTAGTTGCAATAGGGGATCTTTTTAAGTTTGTTTCACTAATTTTCTATTCATGTTTTTACAAGTAACTAGTTTTATATGGGCTCTCTCTAAGCGGTTAACAGGTTCTTTTTATCCTAGCATGGATCTCTGTTTTAGCTATACAGTCATTCATAATTGCACGGAGTGGATCAGTTTTATAACAGTTACAAGTTTATGAGTTTGAAGCATTTTTCCTTGTTTAGAAGCTGGTTATCTGTTGCTTAAAAAGGGGATGTAAAACGACTGATTTTCTTGCTGGAAACCATGTTGTACAGGGAATTGCTTTTGTCTCCACTGACAACTAAAGGATCCCCCGTACACTAACGTTTTCTTATGTTTTATTTCCGACCTTTATGCCATGTTGTTACTACTACTTATTCAACACTGGATAGTGTTGCCTTTTCTCAGTCATAAAACTGCTACAACTAATGCCAAATGGTAATGGAATGGGTTGTTTGATATTTCAACTTGCATAATAACTAGTCATAACTATTAATCTATTTAAAAACAGCATCTAAATCCATAATCAATTAAATATGACATGTATTTTTGCTTCAGGCTTTTGTTTGTTTATTTAGTTCTATTGTTTTGATAAAGATAACCGGGAAGGGCCCGAACCCATATACAGAAGCCCGAAGGTGAAAGAAGCGAGTTTCACAAGCAGTGAAACAAAAGAATGGGATTTTGAAAGGGCCCGAACCCTTCAACAACAAAAGGTAGCCGCTCTGCAGAAACAAGGACAAAACACCAGGGACTAGACAACACCAGACCTATCATGACGAATGCCTTTGACCAAAGGGTGCAAAGTAGAAAAGACTTAGGAAGACCTTTCTTCCTTCTCTAAACAATGGTCCATAAACTCACAGAGTCTAAGTCCACAAAACACGGGGAGAGAGGGGAATCCTCTTCAGATTCCACAACAAAAGACAGAACATGAGAAGAGGGGGAAGCCCAGCTAGGGAACCCAATTTCCCACAATCTAGTAAATAACATGGACATTGCATATATTTTTTATCTTTAATTTTGTCCTGCTGCAATATAGACATATAATCTTAGTTTCTAAGGTCCTGCAAGTTCTAGGCTTTGTTCATTACTTTCTTTACAAAATAGACATATAAATGAGTTTTAATTTTTACCACCATGCTTTTCTATTGTCTTCTTTTTTTCCCTCAAAAAGTTAATCATGGAAAATATATAGCCAATCACAACATTAGTTTTCTATTTTTTTCTAAAACATAAATTTAAAAAAAAAATAAAACATTAGAGAAACAAATTAATTCTTATCTAAGAAATGCAAAATTCAAAAGTTAATTAGGAAAAATAAAAATAGGTTAATCAAAATATTAGTTTCCTAATTTTTCCAAAAAATAATTCTAGGAAAAATAATATTAGAGAAATAGTTTGGTTATCAACTACACAACCAATCATTTTACACCTATTTTAAAAACAAATCAACAAAAATCCATCCTCTCAACAAGGGAAAAGGTTTTCTATGTTCTTGGGCTCTGTCCAGGTCATGTTCTTCTCACCCTGTTGTTCGGGGGTTGTTGCTGGTTAGTTGTTGGTTGTTGTTCTTTGATGTCTTTTGTTGTTTTTAGTGGCCTAGGGTCTGCTTCTTTGTTTGTGTTGTTTTTGGCCTGTCTGGTTGGTTGTTCAAGGGTTTGGGCCCTTTCAAAAAACCCATTAGTTCAGAGCTCTGATTAAAAGTGATTACCATAATCCAAACAAGGGAAAAGGTTTAGACCTAGAAACTTGTAACTGTCCTAAAAATTGCTCTTGCTCCATGTAATATAATTGTATAGCCAAAACAAAGATCCATGTTATAATAAAAAGAATCTCTTAGCCACCTAGAGAGAGCTTATGTAATTGAGAAGGCGTCATGGAATTTTCAAGGTATGTAACATGATTTGAATGGTAGTGTGTTCATACTATTAGCATCCCTGCAATATAAAGGAAGGAAAAAGAATGAAGAGTGATGTAAATCATGCAACCATGTAGGATGGACCTACTTAGAAATTGAGGGAAGACATGTGTTGGGTATTTCACACCCCACTAGTTTTACAAGCGATGCTTACAATTTCTAAGTGAGAGCTCAAGCTCCACAAGAACTTATTAAAGTAGACTGTGTTTGGCTTTTTAGATGCACTAGAAGTGCCTAAATAGAATTGACAAAACATGCAAAATGTAGAATGCACATTAAAAAATACACAAAATAATAGAGGGCACATATCCACTATTGAAACAATATTTTAAAACTATTGCCAATTCAAATTCACACATAGTGCCTACAAAGAATAGGACATGCGGTGAATAATGTCAATGTCATTTGAAAATAAGTTATTTAAGCTCTCCTCTCTATCCTCTAAGAAATTTGATTCATGTCCACACCCTACCCTGTCTCAACACCTCCATGCAATAGAAACACTCACCACATATACCCAACAAGATCAAACAATAGGAAGTTGGGTGAAAATGCATTCTACCTACAAAGCACAACAAAAAATATTAGGAGGTAGAAACTATTAAAAAAACCTCTTTTATGCCTCCAATATTAAAAAAACATTAAAATGGTTTTGATTTCTGTTTCTTTTCCTAGCTATGATTCATGAAGGCAATGACTTTACAAAATGGTTTAAATTTTTACCCACCACACTTTTCTATTGGTTCTTTTTAGTACCTACCTTCCACAAGGATTCTATTGTTTTCATCTCCATAATTTGATTGCCTCGAGAACTATACAATATAAAAATAATATGGGTTTCCAACATTAATGTTTTTCATGAAATTTATTTAGTAGGAATACTTATGTTTTTATCTCCATAATTTATTTCCCTCAAGAACTATGCCATGGTAAAACTATTCTATCTCTCCATGTTGACATTTTTCTAGAATTTTCTTGAAAAAAATAGGAAACTGTTATTCTGATTGGCCTTTTTGTATTTTCCCATTAACTTTTGAATTTTACATTTCTTAACATCAAGAAAAAAAAACCAATAGAAAAGGGTAGTGGGTAAAAATTAAAATCATTTTGTAAAGTTGTTGCCTCAATGAATCATAGATTACAAAATTAATAGAAATCAAAACCATTATAATGTTTGCAAATTTTGGAGGGCATGAAACATTTTTTCCAAATAATCCTTGCCTTCTAATGTTTTCTATTCTTCTTTGTAAGTAGGGGGCCTGTTCACCCAGCTACTTTCTATTTGAGCTTACTTTTCCTTGATTTTAAGAAATTCAAAAGGTAATAGAGAAAATACAGACAAGCCAATTTGAATATTAGTTTCCTATTTTTTTCCAAAAAAATAAATTCCATGGAAAACGTTAGCATTAGACAAATAGATTAATTCTCCTATTGCATAGTTCTCAAGGCAATCAAATTATGGAGATGAAAATGTTGATGTCCTCCCAAATAGCAAAAGAAACAAAAATAAAAATTCTTTTAATATTTTTTTTATTTTGGAGGGCACATTGATATGTAGGGCTTGATTATGTTTTGTATTGATGCCTTTGTCATTGATAAAGCCTTCAAAATCCTTCAACAAACACAAATCCCACGTTAGAAACTAGTTTCTCCAATTCGTGTTCCCATAGCTCTAGCTACCAACAAGCTTGGGGCTTTGGATAATTGAACCATTGAAAATTAATTGAAAATGGGCTTTTTCCTATTATGACCTTGTGGTTGGTTTGATAATCATATTTATAAAATTTGTGACTATATAAAAAGAACGAAAATAATTAAAATATTTCCATATGCATTTGTCTAGAAATTAGAAAGTTACATTGTATGGGCTAACACTCAAACACATCTTTACCTATGTTCTAAATAGCTACAACCATCTGATGCAGGAGAAGGTCATAACTTTTGACCTGGAGGTCTGTTGGAGCTGAAATTTGGTGGGCAGATACATCTTGAAAAGTTTAATAAAAATCCCATGAATTGGTAAATTTGGTAGGTCACCGTTTTGACACTTTTTCGAGACCTTATTTGATCATCTAGGGCCTCAAAATTAGGTTTTAATGTTTTTTTCGGGATTTTCCAAGTTTTTTCTAATTTATTTTCAATCTTTACTTGCAATTAGATTAGAAAGTTGACAATTAGTCATCTTTTAGTAAGTTTCAAATATTTGGAAACTTTCATGGTCATGCGGATAAGGATGCGAAGTTACCAAAAATGGCAATTTTAGAAAGTTGCTAAAATCTGCCAAAAATGGTAATTTTCATTTTGTATAAACTTGGTATTTTTTGTCAGTTGTAGGAGGATGGAATGGAATGAGAAGGAATTGAAAAATAGTTCTAAGCTTTGTGGGTATTCTTTTGCTATAATAGTGTTAAATTTTATGTTGTGAAATTTGGTTACATCACCATCCATTGTTGACAAACTATTTTGTGGCTAATTAGTCTATTACAAATTATTTTTGTAACATCATGTCTTCATTTTAGAATAGTGTTTGTGCATCTTGCAAATACTAGAGCAGGATCCTTATGTGGAAAATAGATCAAGGATTTCATCTATACCAAAGGTTCATTATCATTATCATGATACTCACTTCTAGTCAACACTCTAGCTATCCATCAATGTAGGTAGGTTACTTCTTCTCCATTGAGGCCTATTTGTTTCCTTGGTCTAACATTTGATAAATTTTAATGGTGGCTTTGATATGAAATGTAAATACAACATGATTAATGGTAGTTTTATGTATACATGTAAACACAATGCCTTTCAATGGAAAAGGCTAATTTCATCAACATGGCTAGTGCATGTAAGAACTTGGAGGCTGGTTTGGAGTATACTTGTTTTACTTGTTCTATATAGACGCTTGTCAAAACAACTATATTTTGACTTAAATTTGATATGATGGTTTTGATTCAAAACCAATTCTAAGGTGTATGATGTTCCTTTGTGTTTCAAATGTAGCAAAATTTTAAGATTGGACTCTTAGTCACTGTCAAATGAATAGGGTCGAAAACCAAGATTTCAAAACATATAATCTCTAGCAAAAGGTGATTATTTTATATCTGCATAACTAACATTTTTAATAGTCAACTATGCATTGTGAGATGAAATTGAGACTTTGGTATGGGCCCTTGTTATGGCATCATTCGTAATGGATTGAACAAATTAAAAAGAATTCTAAATAAGCCATGAGTAATTCAAATCAAGCCATAAGCAATTCATGCCTTTTCTATGCTTCTACATTTTGCATACATGCCTACCAAGGTAGTTGCAATGATAGAATTTGACAAAAACCCCTCTTATCGTTTGATAGATGTCCATATTGTTTTCCAAAGCTCCCATTTTGGCACATGCATGTAGGATGCTTGCAATAGTTATAGGCTTTGGCTTTACAGCTGCTAATTGTATTTTCTTGTAAGTTTGTATAACTTTTTTTTAAACTTTTTTTGTGCATATCCTAAAGTCAATGCATTGCATGAGACAACACTTCTTTGATGCATTTTATTGTGGTTATATTCTATTGCTTGGTGCAAGAGAAATGAATTATTGTTCTCCAAAATCTCCAAGGTGGATTATGGTTTTACATTATTGTTCTCCAAAATCTCCAAGCTGGATTGTGGTTTTACATTGTTTTCCATTAACTCTACAATAGTAATGTCCACTTTCTATTTCCCTAGTTCAATTTTTTTCAAGGGGGTGCTAGTAGGACTTTCAAGTTCCACCACTTCTGATTTTATTAAAAAGAATAGTTAAATTTGAAGTTTGCCGATTATTAAAAGTAAACATCTGCCACAACAGAATTAAAACCAACAACTCTATGCTTTTTGTTTCTTAATTTTTAAAATAGTTTGTGAGAGATACTTTAAGTAAGTGTTGCATTAATTGGAGTTATATAGGTTTTTGTGCACTAGAAGAAATGATAGAAGGATTTCTTCATGGAGAAAATATTTAGATAGGGTACAAAAGGATTTAGAGTTCTAATCAGTGGTTGCTTTGTATACAAGACCTCATGGAACTAGAAACAAATTACCACAACCAATCAAATCCATATAGTGAACTCAAGTAAGTATGATTCCTTTAAAATTTATCTTATTTTTTAATTTTTTAATTCCTTCTTTCTTGCTATGTATATTTATTAGTGATGATTTTTGGTAATTTTATTGGGTTTATGTTCTGGGCAATGAAAAACCAATGAAGAAGGTAAGACAAAGGGGACTAATGGTAAATCACCTATAACCTCTATCAATAAATTGTTCTAATTAAGGTACATGCTTATCCATATTTAAAAAAAAAAAAAAAACCAGAAACATTGTTAATGCATGTATCCATTTGTGACAAGGTTTTTCCAACTCACATTTGTTGTGGCCAATAGAAAGTGTAGGTAACTTGGCCTCAAAAATGTACATATGATAAGAAAGATAGAAGTATCAAAAATACTATGCCAAGAGGAAAGTCATCCTAGAAGTTTCTTTGTGTTCTAATTATTTATTGTTTAGTATTTGTGATGAGGGTGGATTCCACCTAAAACACATATAACAACAATTTATAGAGTTCAAATAGACACAAACAAGATTTTAATAAAGGTTAGTTAAGCAAACTGTAAACTATTTCATAATTTCTTCATTAAGCTTGCCTGTAAAAGGCTACAAATCTGAAATACAATTCCCAGGGTCATATGCCCTCTTATTACAACAATATGGGCTATCTTACAATAGAAATATCTAACTTACAGAACCTTCTAGAGCTATCTTCTGATATCTACTGACCTTCTTATTCGCATGAATATGACTTGCCAATAACTCCCCTTCATGCCACCGCCTCCAGAACTATTAAAAATAGGCTATAAATAAACATCAGCACCACTTAGTGTAACTTCCCCAATGTCGACTTGCTTTGAAATGTGTAACTCCCATTTGGGTGCCAAAATGAACCCAACTGTCCCTTTTTTCTGCCCAAGGAAGAATTTTTAAATTTTTAAAATTGAGAAACTAGGAATAACTTTTGATCTAGGCCTTTGATTGACAAACTGTTTGATGCATTGGAAAGTTTGCAGAAAACTAAAGCTCCACAAAATGTCATGTTGAGGGATATTTTGATTTTCAGCCAACTTTCGGGATGTTATGAAACCTCTAAGTGCCTTAAAATTGATTCCAAAACTTTTTCCATGAACCTCAAAAAATAAAACTTTAATATCTTAAAATCCAGACATGATCCTGGGCTGAAATTTAATAAGACTATTTATGTTGCTATTCCGAAGCTTTGGGGAAAATTTTGCTCCCAACCGCTTCTCCGATATAAGGTTACTAAAATAGTAAGTCTTGATATTCTTAGCCTTTTTTGGAAACTTTGAAGGTTCTGAATCATTATTCAAGCAAATGGGTATCTGAAAATACAAAAATTGAAAAGAACAAAAAACAAAATCATCATATTTTTTGGATGAGACAAGATTGCCCTTACACCACTGGAGGCTCTTACATCAGACACCCAGGGTAATTTGAGAAGTGACCTTATCACATCTTAGGTGTTTGAGGAAAACCCAAATAGTCAACCTCTACTTAGACAACTAGGAAGAATCTTTGATAGGCCTTCCTTTCCACTTCACCAGATATTATTCATATTGCTTATTCTGAGTACTTCTTCCCACATGGCTATCCAAGATTTCTTCTATCTCCTACTTTGAAGTAGATGCTAGAATACTCCACTGTTCTTTTGTTAGTTCATCCTCCGTGCCACCTTCTTGATACTCTATTAAATCAGCAATGTTGAACACAGGGAAAATGTTGATTCCGCTCAGTAGCTCTACCTCATATGCATTTATTGAATCATGCTTCTTTAGGATCATGCATGGTCCTAATTTCTTCATTTTCAACTTATTATATGTCCCCATTGGGAACCTTTATTTCCTTAGGTGAACTATGACTTCATCACCAAACTTGAATTCCTTAAAATTTCACTTCTGATCTGCCATAACCTTGTACTGAGAATTCATTTTATTAATATATTTTCATACCTCTTAATGCAAGATCTTCAGGTATTTTACAAAGTCTTCGGCCTCAACACTACTCTTCTCTCCTCTCTCTATCTTTATCAACTCAGAAGTATTTCTTCTAATACAGTTTGGAATGGGGATTCACCAGTACTCCTATTAATAGAATTGTTAAAAGTAAACCCCACCTGTGGTAATATCAAATCCCATCCCTTGGGCTTATCTCCTACTAAGCATCTCAACAGGTTGCCCAAATTGTAATTCACTACCTCTATATGTCCATCAGTCTATGAATGATGTGCAGAACTGAACTTCAACTCAGTCTTTAGCTTCTTCCGTAAGGTCCTCTAGAAATACCCAAAAAACTTAGGATCTCTATCTAAAACTATATTCCTTGGTAGACCATGTAGTCTAACCACCTCTCTAAAAAATAGCTCTGCAATGTGAACATCATTGGTTTTCTAACACGAAATGAAATGTGCCATATTTGAAAATCTATCATCCACCACAAATATTGAATCATGCCCTCTCTGTGTCCTCGGTAAACCAAGAACAAAGTCCATGTTGATATCCTCCCATAGTCCCTCTAGTATAGGTAATAGTTGATATAGCCCAGTATTCTAACTTGCTCCTTTGGCCATTTGGCATACTCTACAATTTTGCACAAAATTCTTCACATCCTGGTGTAACTGTGGCCAATAATAATTCTCATTAACAAGAGCAATGGTCTTATCTCAATCAAAGTGTCCTACCAACCCTCCACTATGCTTCTCCTTAATCAAGTTCTCTCTCTTGGAACTCCTCAAAATGAACAACTAGCTTCCTTTGAACAACATACCATCTTGGATTATGTAATCCAACCATCTCATCCTATCCAAGGTAACAGGCTCCAAACAAGCTTTCTAGGCTTCTACAAAGTCTAAATCTTTAGGGTACAAATTCTTGAGTTCATTGAACCCAACAACCTCTATCTTCATTTATGTCAACAAAATTTGTCTTTTGCTTAAGGCATTTGTAAATCTGTTGGACTTACCACTCCCGTACTTCAAAACAAAAGTATAAACTCAACCCATTTTAAGTGCCTCTGATTTAACTTTCCTTGACTATTAAGACACTGTAAAACCTGATGATCAGTATATAAAACAAAATCTTTCAGCAATAAATAATGTCTCCATTTCTTCAAAACCTGAACTATAGCATAAAACTCAGGTGATCATACAAAAATACTTTTTCTTGGCATCATTAAGCTTCTAACTAAAATAGGCAATGGGCTTACCTTCTTGACTCAAAATAGCTCCTATAGCACTACCACTAGCATCACAATTTACCTGAAATACCTTATTGAAATCTAGAAGTGACAAAAAAGTTTCTCTGTGACTTTCTGCTTTAATGTATCAAAACTCTTGGTTTCTCCTATAGTCCATTTAAACTCTTTTATATCCCCTCTCATTGTCTTTGTTAGGGGTGAACAAATGATACTAAAATTCCTAATACATTTTCTATAAAAACATGCCAAACCATGAAAATATCGTACCTCTGTAGCACTCCTTGGAGTAGGCCATTCAATGATAGCCCTCACCTTCTCTAGATCCATTTTAAGAACCTTAGCTGAGATAACAAAGCCTAGGTACACCAACTCCTTCTTCACAAAACTACATTTCTTCAGATTAATCAACAACTTTTCTTCCCTCATCTTCTCAAAAACTTTTCAAACATGCATTGGGTGCTCCTCCAAAGTCTTACTAAAAATAAAAATATTGAATCTAAATAAACAATGACAAATTTATCCAAAAACTCTTTTAGTACCTCATTCATGAGCTGCATAAATGTGCCTAGTGCATTGGTTAGCCCAAATGTCATGACTAACAATTTGTATAGGCCCTCCTTAGTCTTGAAGGTTGTCTTCCTTTCATCTCCTTCTCTGATTTAGATCTTTTCATATCCACTCTTCAGATCAATCTTCATAAAATACTTGGCTCCACTCAAGCAATCCATAATATCATCCATCCTTGGCAATGGGAATCTGTACTTGATTGTAATTTTATTGATGACTTAGGAATCTGTACACATTATCCACTCTCCATATTTCTTCGGTGCTAGTACTGCAAGTACCACACATGGACTTAGGCTCTCCCTTATCATTTCTTTCCTTAATAGCTCATGAACTTGTTCATCTCTTCATTCTCTACAGGAGTCATTCTATGGGTTGCCTTATTCAGTAAACTAGCTCCTGGTATCAAATCCATTTGATGACTTATCTTCCTCATCAGTGGTAAACCTTCTGGTACATTATCAGAGACAATGCCCTGAAATTCTTCCAACGGGTCTAAGACTTATGATGGTACATCTTCACATTTCTCTTGGCTGATCTTAGGAATCAACACAAAGCAATGATGCTCATGCTTCATACTATCCAAAAATTTCCTACGCATCACTACATGTACCTTTTCTTCCACCTCCTTCAAGGGATTCAACTTATGATGAACCCCATCCTTTGTCATAGAATAGGTGTTTTCATGGCCATCATGGACAACACACCTATCATACTACCATGGTCATCCCAATAGCATATGACATGCATCCATTGGTATGATATCACACAATCCCTCATCATGGTAGTCTCCAATCTTGAACTTGACTAAACACTACTCATTGACGAAAGCTCTAAATGGTTCTATTGTAACCATACAATCTGATATGGATTTCGATGCCTTCTCTTTGTCAACTTCAACTTGTTAACCATCTCCTCTAAGACAAGATTATTAGTGATTTGACTGTCAATAATAATATCACAACGCTTACCTTCACACTTGCACCTTGTGCAGAATAAACTCTTCCTCTGATCTGGTTCTTTCTCCTCATTTAACAAGGTTCTTTTGAAAACTATGGTTTCTCCCCTTTCAACATCTTTAGAATGCTCAGACTATGCATCTTCATCTACATGTGCAACTCATGCATTACCTTCAGGTCTTCTATTGGTCCTTCCTTGATGTTGGGGACACTCGTAGGCTCAATGTCCTTCTTCTCCACATTGGAAACAGGTTCCTCTAAAACCTCCACTTCCAGGTCCTTGCCCAGGTCTTCCTCTTCCTCTTTGCTCACCATTATTTTGGTCATGAGGGCGATAGACGTTATCTCTTCTATGATTTCAACTGGTGCCTACTTCTTCACTTTTCTTTTGATCTTCATTTGGGTCTCCATAGGATCTTCCACCAGTCCTTCTACCATGACCTCTTCCTCTTTTCTTTCTTTTGAGTCTTTTATTCAACTTCTCTTCCACCTTCAAGGAAAATTGGTATGCATCTTCTATGGTGGTCATTTTGACTAGGCTCAGCTCCTCTTGAATACTTGGTCTCAACCCATTAATATGATGGGCTACCTTCTCCTTTTTGGCCTCTACATGGCCTATTCTAATGATAATCTTATAAAACTCCTCTATATACTCCTTAACAGACTTTTTACCTTGCTTCAATCCTTGCAACTTCTTCAACAACTCTAACTCATAGTCCATAGGAATGAACTACTTCTTTAGTTTGTCCATCATCTGATCTCATCTGGTAATCTTTCTTTTTCCTCTTCTGTTTCTCTCTAACTAGACCTCCTTCCACCAAATACTAGCATGGCCCTTCAACTTCATTTTCGCAAACTTGACCCGTTCTAGATCCTCCACATCTTCATACTCAAAATATTCCTCCATATCGTTTATCCAATCAATAACCTCTTCTGGATTCAGAACACTAGAATAAGTAGAAAATCCAATCCTAGGCCTCTTTTCAATCTTTGAAATGGCTCTCAACAACATAACTTGTGTAGGATCTCCTGTATCATCTTGTTCTTCCTCAGATAACTCTTATTATTCGGCTTCATCTTCGCTTTCTTCTCTTATTCTTGGCTCAAACCCTCTTCGCAACTCCTCTTGCAATGCATCAATTTGCCTCTGTAGGGCTCTAAAACCCTCTTCTATCAAAGCATTCCTCCACCATGGTTTATTCATGGAGGCATTTTGATCTCTACAGCAAACCAACAACCTCAGGCCTTGGTACAAACTACCTCACGGTCAACAATCTATCTACACAGTTAGGAACCCTTTCTCTGATAACACTTGATGAGGGTAGATTCCACCCAAAGCACATATACCAACAATTTGTATATTTCAAATAGACACGAACAAGATTTCAAGAAATATTAGTTAAGCAAACTAGAAACTATTTCATAATTTCTTCATTAAGCTTGCCTGTAAAAGGCTATAAATCTGAAATACAATTCCCAGGGTCATATGCCTTTTTATTACAGCAATATGGGCTATCTTACAATAGAAATATCTGACTTATAGAACCTTCTGGAGCTACCTTCTGATATCTACTGACCTCCTTAATCACATGAACAAGACTTGCCAATAACTCCCCTTCCTACCACCACCTCTGAAACTATTAAAAATGGGCTATAAATACACATCAACACCACTTAGTGTAATTTTCCCAATGTCGGCTTTCTTTGAAATGTGTAACTCCCATTTGGGCACTAAAATGAACCCAACTGTCCCTTTTTTCTACCCAAAAAAGAAATTTTAAATTTTTAAAATTGAGAAACTAGGTAGTGCAACTTCTGAGAGCCATAACTTTTGATCCAGGCATCCGATTGACAAACCATTTGATGTGTTGGAAAGCTTGCAACAAATTGAAACTCTGCAAAATGTTTTGCTAAGGGATATTTTGATTTTCAGCCAATTTTTGAGACGTTATGAAACCTCTAAGTGCCTCAAAATTGATTCCAAAACTTTTTCCATGAACCTCAAAAACTAAAACTTTAATATCTTGAAATCCAGACATGATCTTGGGCTGAAATTAACCAAGAATGTTTATGTTGCTGTTCTAAAGATTTGGGGAAAATTTTGGTCCCAACTGCTTCTTTGATATATGGTTACTAAAATAGTATGTCCTGGTATTTTTAGCCTTTTTTGGAAACTTTGAAGGTTCTGAATCATTATTCGAGCAAATGGGTATCCGAAAATACAAAAATTGAAAAGAACAGAAAACAAAATTATCATATTTTTTGGGTGATGCAAGATTGCTCTTATACCATCGGATGCTCCTGCATCAATTTGAATAATCTGTCAATGCATAATCCTAGGTGGCTAACATGTGACCATTTTCCTTTTAGGTCAAGAATGTTAGCTCCAAAAAGATAAAGCCAAAAAAAGAGAATAGACCCTCTAGTTATAAACCATGTGAATATATTCAAGTTGGTGAGCTGGTGAAGATAAAAAAACATGGATTATTTCTAATTTGTTTACTAATGTTATCATCTAGCTATAATTGATCATTGCTTTTGGTTTTCCTTTGAAGACGAAATTGAAATGCTTAATCTCTTATACTCTATGGATATCATTAGTTCTTTCCTTTGTCATTAGCATTCGAAAAAGTGGCTTAGGATTTTCACATTTTATCATTGTATTTAAGTGGTCAAATTCAATCTCCATAGTTTTGTAGGCAATATGTAGATCTAGAATAATGTGATCATATCTTTTTGCGCAACAAATCTACCAAATTAGAGCATTATACCAATTTTGGTTCCAAGCCATAGTTTATACATGTTGAAATTAGATGTATCTTTGCATACAATTACTGTTATGATTAAACTATAACCCCAAAGCTTTATCACCTATTTTCAATGATATAGGCTCTATGGCCTTGATATTTTGAAGAGCATGTGTTGTTTTGATTTTCTACTTTGAAGTGGTGAAAGAAAAATTCTCTTCCATGTCATAAGTTTATTATTTATACAAATCTATTTCCATGCTTCCAACAATATTTGGCAAGGACTATAGTTGTAGCATAGCTCTTGTTTTGTTTTTTCCATCCAATCAAAGCATATAAACTATAGTTTGGTAGTTTTATAAATTGAGGTAAAAGTTGTAAAATTGGAATAATCATTTTGTTCGAACCTAAAGGTTAAGAGTTTCATTCCTACCAAGTGTATGTTTTTCTAATTTGCATTATTTGAATACAAGCCTTATACCATAAATATTTTTTGTCTTTTGGAATTATTTTTATGTCTATTTAGGTATGTAACTAGAAAATCTTGAGATTTTTGGGTTTCTAGATTTATTGGAAGTATTATTATTTTATTATGAAATATTCTCTATAATTTTTTAGTATTATTGTAATAAGATGCATTTTTGGTTGAACTTGACACCTTTCAAATGAATACTTTTATCTTGTGACCTCTTGTGTGTGTGTCTTCAGAGCTCTCAATACTTTGGATACTAGATTTATAAGCTAAGATCTAAGTAGGTCAAATAGGAGGTTGGAAGATACTCCCACCCTCTATCACCTTGTGCTCCAAACTAGGCAAATTGAAGAAACATATTACATTTGAGGAACATGTGGTTGTGTGTGGAAACTATCATATGTTTGGCCATTCCACTTCCCACTTAAAAGCACAAAGTTGTGTTACACTTTTAGCCAACTTATCAACACAAGTGACTTTAAGTATTTCTAAGTAAAAATCAATTTTGGTCAAACATATAATCTTGTAAGATTCATTCTAGCTAAGTTAGATATGTCCACAACTTTTCCAACTAAATTTGTTAGTTAAATGCGTATGTAGCACCCTATGAGGCCAATTTACCAAAAAAATAAAATTATTTGAAAAACTTGATATTTCAACAACTTCTACTCATCTAAATAACTTTTTTTTAAAATATAAAAATACCCTTTTGTGGATCTATAAGTTTAGTTTTCAAATATATATATATATATATATAGTTTAATTATTATTTATATTTTCCTTTCTATTTTTACTAAAAGTAGGTTATCAGCACAAAACATTAGGTTGATTACCATGTCAAGGAAAAATAGTAAAACTTATTAAAAAAATTGAAAAAAATATGATGCACTAGATAAAAGAATTTATATCAAGATGATATAATTTTTTTTCTATTTTAAATAAATAGTTAATATAAAAGTTGACGTCGAATGGAAACAACTACATTTTAATACACGCACATTTTATTATTTATTTAAAAATATATATTTATCAAAATTGAAAAAATATATATCCATGCACTAAAGTTTTCAGTTATAAATACACACAAAAAAATTGAAGAAAAAAATAGAATTTACTATATAAAGATTGACGTCTCATGTAACTTCATTTTTCAACATTTTATCAGCAACTAAATTATAGTGTTAATTTATTAAAAACTATATTCAAATAATTTTTTTAATTTTTTCAAAAAATATAAACATAAAATATACTAAAAAATAAATATTTTATTAGATTACATCATTTCAATATTCAAAACATATATGTCACTTTTTAGTGATTCAAGTTTAAAAGTTGGATCAACGTTGGTCATTTCCTTTATAAAAGTGTGACACAGCTTTGTGCTTTTACCAGCTGCACCAAAGTAATAGGCAACCACAGAAAAAAGGAAAGGAGAATAATCTCCCAATGCATGACCATCCTCACAGTGAAGGGTTTCATGTTACGGATGTGTTGAAGGTCCTTGGTGTGCTCCTTTTAGACGATGGGCATATTTAAGGTCTTAGCAACATGAAGCAAAGCAAAGAGCTTCAGATTGTGTCTATGGGTAGCTAGCTCTCATCTGGTGGTTCTACTCTTAAGAGGAAGAAGATGTCTAGCATGAATCTTGATCAACTGATTATAGTAGATGGTAGTTTTGACCATATTCAAGATAGCCACAGTGGCTCTTTGGAGGGTTTCAAAGGAAAAACTCAATGTTCATTGGAGCACTTTGGTTTCAAGCCACCATGACTTTTCTAATTCTTAATGTGATTTGATCCTCAGTTGATATTTTTTCGTTTTTTGTCTCATGGTGTAATCTAGTTGTTGTTGTGCTATCACTATACTTCTGTATAGCTATCTTGTTTTCTCTATACTTATAAAAAGGGTGGGACCCTTTCAAAAACTTCCTTTTTACCCTTAATAAAAAAATGACAGAGATTAAATTAAAATTTTAATTATCAATAAGAATAAAAAATTATTCAAATTTACTTTTGACTATTATATTAATATTGGTTATAATAGATAAAAGACCTTAAACCAAACTATATATGATATAGACATTAAACCAAACCATATATAATATAGATACACTTTGAGTAAAGAACATCAAAACAAACTATATATGAGATAGACAAAGTTTTTGGAAAAAGACAACCACCATATTAAATGGGCCACCCTTGTCATTAGTTTCATATTCCCTATTGTAGAGAGGGAGGCCCACCCTTGACATTAGTTTCATATTCCCTATTGTAAATAGGGAGGCCCACCCTTGCCATTAGTTTCGTATTCTCTATTATAGAGATGGATGTGCTAAGTTAGTTTTCTACGGGTCATTTTTTATCTTAAAAATTAGAATTAAACTAAATTAGAAATAAAATAAATTTGATTGATGTATAAGAACTGCATAAAAAATTTGTTAATCCAAATATTTTGTCGATAATATTCTCTTGAAGAAGATGAATGTCTTTCTCTATATCTCACACACACTCACCCTATATATATGTTTATATAGGTATATATTAGTTATTGAAAAGAGAAGGGAATCATTATGAAAAATGATTTATTTCCCTTCCATATACGGGCATCTTCTCACTGTTGCAAATGGATGAAAATAAAGCAAGTTCATAGATTATAGTTCAAAAGGAAGTGGAGTGTTTTTGTATAGAGTGTGTAGTGTGCATAATGGATATTTTGAAACATCATCCTCTTCAACAGTCAAACAGTCAAAAGTTACAGTTACTTTTGATGAATAAAAATACCACAAATAATATTTACCACTTTTTGTTGTAGATGAGGTGTAAAATTACTATTAATTTTTTGACCATTAAAGTGGATAAAGTATAAATAGAAGCACAGTGTAAGGGGTATGTTGAGCTTGTCGGTTAGTAGGGAGTCCAGAGTCCAAAAATTGGGTCCAAGGGGGAGTTTGGATTTGCATCCGAGTACTTATCTAGGTTTTTGGCACTCAAGCCGAACACTATGTTCGTGGTCCTGTTTGGGTCTGGATCCGAGTCCGAGTACCTATCCGGATTCTTGTCCAGGTTCCTATTCGGGATTAGAAGTTCCATATTGGGACCAATTATAGAGTTTGAGTGTTGCAGAAATGGACTTAGGGACTGAGCAAGTCCATGAATGAAGGCATGGAGGCTGGGGAGTTGATGAGCTATGAAGTCTTGAAAGCAAAGTCTGAGGTGAGGTCAATGTTACAAAACAATTCAGAGATGTTTTTCCATGTGAGCTGGGAAGCTGAGGATGAGTCCTGAGTCTGATTATGGATAGTGCAACCCTGAGGATGGAACCAGAGGTTCTGGGTTTGAGTCCATCCTAGGAGGCCAGAAAGATATGAAAACAGTATGGTGGGCATGCAATGTGAATTGCTAAGTTGGTTGAGCTTGAGCTAGGACAAGCCCAATGAAGTATAACAGTGAAGCATGGATCAATGTTGAGTGCATGAGATGCCAAGTGATGAAGCCTATTTTGGTGCAAGAGATGTGACAGTGGATTTGGGATAGACTTGTATTGGGTTTGGACTGGAACTGGATCTGGGTAGCTTTGCATTAGGAATGCTGGAGTAGGACTGTTCTAGAGTCTTGCAATGTTGGAGGTCGAGCTCTTTGAGAAAAGAGTTCTTATGAGCATTAGATCCGAGCAAATTAGAGCATCATTTGACTGGGATTAAGAGGTTTTGAAATAGCATGAAGGGAGAGTTCTTAGCATAGATTGTGAATGTCTTCATGGAGAGTTATTGGGTTCCCTAGGGGTGATGTTATGTGTAGTGTAAGTGTTCCAGTCATTGTCGGCGATGCCCGACCTGGAGATACATGGGATGGTGAATTTGAGGATTGATGTAATAAGTCTGAATGAATCAAAGGAAGTTGTCTTAACCATAAGGTGTGTACTGAGTACTTTGTTTATGTTGCATTGCATTGTTGAGTAGGTTGTTGTAGGATGAGTCATGTATTCTGCATAGTAGTCGAGTTGAGTTGGACTACGAGGAGGAGGCATAGTCTGGGTTTTGTGTAAATGTTATGTCTTCTTGGGAGATTTAGTACCAAAAAACTAGTGTCACATGGGGTTAAAAATCTAGCCTTGTGACACACGGGGTTACAAATTTGATTGACAATTTTAAATGTGAATAATGGTATTCTATCTATATTTACATGCAATGGAATATATGGCACTTGTGGAACAATCTTGCAGCATTGATGGGATAGAGTTTGATTGTAAAAACGAATATTTACTTGTCTTCACATTAGTTATTTTGTGATCGTTTGTAAATTGAAATTAATGTTTAGAATGATGTTCTGAAGGATAGATGGCCAGCTTCATGCAATAAAAGAAAGAATGTGCATAGCCTGCAAGCAAGGGTGCATTATAAAACACTCCCATGAAAACTTGAACACTTATTATTATTTTTCATAGTTATGGACCACAAGTCTTGTAAATTTGTGTGAGTAATGCATTTAGTTCTCTCATTATTGTTATGATTTTTATATAATAGCAACATTGGCATCTAAAAGGTGTTCATCAACTGACTATCTTGACAGTAGATCCCTTCACTATGGAGAGGCCAAGATCAATCACAGGGTTGCAGAAATGGAATTTCAGAGGGTCCAAGCGGGTTCCTACATGGCATACCACATTGTGTTTTTGTGACACTTAATTCATTTTTCAGAAATGGTTTGGAAAACTTTGCTTATAATAATTTGACCACTTTTGTTGTGAATAACGTGTAAAATTGTTATTGATTGTTTGACCAATGAAATAGATAATATTTAAGTGCAATAACTCAGAACAACCTCAAGATCTCATTGTATTTTGAAATGTCAGGGATGCACTCCCCTCAAAAAATAAAGACATGTCCATAGTTTACAAGAACAATGGTGAAAGATGCAACGGCAAAAGTCAAATAAGCCTTTCTATAGAGCAGCCAGCTATTTTAGATACAGAAGAAGAAATTGTGGGTTAAACCCAATCAGTATTTCCATCAAACACCCATGGCTCTGCAGATCTTAAACCAAATGTTCTCTCTCAAATGGAGTATCTTGTAGCTAAAGATAATATTTTTTACCAGAAACTTCAAGAGACTTGCAAAGCTAAAATTCAAGCATGCTTTTCTTATGGACAGCCAATTATTTTGAATAGAGAAGAAAAAACTGTGTGTCAAACCCAATTACCATTTCCATCAAAGACCCATCACTGCGGAGAACATAAATCTAATGTTCTCTCTGGAATGGAGGATTTTATAGCTAAATGTTCTTTCATGGAAACATCAAAAGAATTGTGACTTGGATAAAAGCCAAACAGGTCTTTCTGGAGAATAACCAATTATTTTGAATAGAGTTAAACGAAATGAATATCGAACAACCATGGATTTGAGGATCACAAACCTAAAATTCTTTTTTGGGATGGAGGATCCTACAGCTAAAGATAATGTTCATTCTTGAAAACATCAAAGGAGTTATAAAGTTAAAAGTCAAGCGAGCCATCCTAGAGAATGTTGTGTTCAACCAATTATTTTGAATAGAAAAGAAGAAAAAAAAAAATTGAAGTATCAAAGCAGATCACCATTAGAACCACAAACACCCATCACTATAGAGAACAGAAACCAAACGTTCAATTTGGAATGGGATTTTTATGCCTAAGCCACCTATTTGAGGTGAGGACTTTTCCTTTGCTTGCTTCAAACAGTTATTTTTACTAGCATAAGAAAATTGAAAGGGCTTATCAATCAGCCGTGTTTGTATATTTTTTTAAAATAGAAAATATCAAGTGGGCTGTCTGGTTAAGGTTATTGTTAAACACAATTTAGTAAAGGTCAATTTTGGTTAATAAAAATAGAACAAATATTTACGGCTTTTTAGTATGGATGAAAGATAAAATTACTAGTGACTGGTTAACCATTCAACGGGATGATATTTAAATAGAGTAATTGTAGACCATCTTTTCTTATTCAAAAAAAATTCAGAAGTTGACCAGTAGCCTACCTAACTTTGAAAAAATTGCAAACAGGAGCGATTGTTACTTAAAACTAAGAAAACAGGAGTGACTGTTACTTAAAACTAAGAAAATCAGACCTTGCACATTAATTTATGTGTTTGCATCTGCATGTATAAAATTCGCTTTACCACAGGCCAAGAAAAACAGATGGACTAAAATTTTCAAAGAGGATGACAAAATATGCTCTCACCATTCCATTTTCATTTGAGAGTCTATGCTTTCCTTCCTGCTCATGTTGGCTATTTGCTAAAAAGGTCGTTGTTTTTTTTGAATTTTAGATTTCCATGGATAATCATATTTGTTGAATTGTTCTGGATAAGTTGGATTTGTGTTTTTATGCAACACTATTGCGTTGGTGTTATTGTGCAAGACCATTGCTTTAAAAACCCTCTAAGGTTCATTCTTTTTTAATTTAATACGGTTGTGTATTTGGTTTAGTTTGGTGGTAAGAACATTCCAAACAGACTTTGTTAGACATTAGTTATCCTATCTAAGAGTAAATGTCATATTGACACGCTATGGGATTTAATGTTTTGCGACATTTTTAAGAACCACAAAAAATTATATACTTGTGTTGGTGTGAATGGGTTATACTATCTAAATGGTTTTCTTCTTGGGTTCTTTTCACACCTTATTACTTAAGTTTACTTAAGGCATTCTTAGAACATTTTCAATTTATGTCTCAAGTTATAAGGTCAAGACATGTCATAATCTTATGTTATCCTATGTCTCACCTTGGCTTATATAAGCTAGGGTTTCTCATTGTAATCTCAATATATTCATGACTCATGTAATCATATTGTATATTTGCATGACTTGATAGAATAGAATTATTCTTTCATATTGGATCTCTTATGCTTTCATTGAAGCTCCTAGATCTTGGATGGCTACCTCTATAGCCAAATCTTGCATGGTATAAAAGATTCTATACCAACTCTTACATGCATCAGAGCTTGTTGGATTGTTTTATGTTAGTCTTTTGAGAGATCTAGGTTGCAAATCTTGGTTGCTATTGAAAAGTTGAGTATGTTTTTTTCTTGCATCAAATGGTGACCTAGAGAATCAGAAAAAACTTGATAGAAATACGAGATTTGAGGAGGGTTATTCTTTGTGTCCTTGTATTGCAAGTTACTTTGAGAGATTCCTAGAATAAATCTGAGCTCACGATTGAGTTTAGAGTGTTCAAAAAAGTCAGTTTAATTTTTTGATTTATTCAAATTAGACATTGGATGCTAGATCTACAAGGGTTTGAAGTTGAGAGGTGAGATCTAGTGGATGCCTAATCTTTTGGAGAATTTTGAGTTAAAATTGACCCTACCATCGCATCCAAAACACCCAAAAACTTATAGATCGACTATTATTTCATTAAATTTGGAGCACTTTGTCTAAAGCCATAAGGAATTTTTTCTACCCACCCGACCATACAAATCATATAGCAAAGGATATTCTCTGAGTAGGTAGAATATTTTGTTGCATCTTTGCTTGCACAAATAGAATCCAACTAGTGTAGGTAAGTATACGAAGGGATAAATAATCTATTTTTTAATTAATGTTTTAGATTTTAACAAAATCTACATTAGGGTACACTATGAGTACCCTACATAGTCTATATGGTATGAGACCCTTTGCAAAGCACCATGTGGCAACCTACCGGTAGGGTATCCCCACTAGTAGCCACAACCACTGGCAATTACTAAACAGGTGGTGGCTTTTTCTAAAATACCACCACCACTAGCAAGCATAACCTATACACTATCGTCAATAGACCTGTATGCCTCAAAACCACCTCCAACAACCACAAACATTTTTTGACCTTTTTGACAATGGTGTTGCAAACAAAAGGCAGTTTTGTAGAATCTTAATAGTGCTTTCAACCTCTATGTAGCATCTTAGAATATTCTAGTGTTTGTGTAATTTTTTGACTATTAACGATGTCAATGTGATGTTATTAGTTTTCTCCTCTCAACCTTCCCTCTCACCATTAACAGCTTTGATTGTGCACTTCATCTTTGTAAGCTTTTTGTTCAATCATATTGGCTCTTTTTGTGAGCAATTTTTTATATTTTAGGTAAAATTTCAAGAGTTTCATAGTGGTGCAAATGGTTTTTGATAAATTAGTGTCTGGCTTTCCCAAAAATTGTAGATTCTCATAGGTGATGTTGAGAAATTCTTGTTTTAGAAACTTCTGAGGCTCTATTAGGGCTCATGTGGTATTGTTTTTTGGTGTAATATTTTTTGAAAGTGCATATTTTTGTGTACTTCACACTGGTGTAGTTTGATCTATTTCATTCTATATCAAAAATTGTAGTTTTATCTCTATAGTCTATTTTGGCATTTGTAATGCATTAGGATCAAAACCACTTTACTAATTTGGCAACTGACAGTTGTAATTGCACTAAGTATAAATTCTCATCATCATAATTTGTTGGGGCGTCTTATGATTGTGTATTTTTAGGGGGTTTCAATCTTGTGATTCTACATTTACTTTTGTTGATTTCTTGATTGAGTAATCTTGGATGAGCTAATCATGTCTCACTATCACTCCTTTCCATTTGAGTATTCTATGTAATCCTCCTAAATCATGGAAGGTAAAATGTGGTTAATATGGGAAAAAAAATATATTGAAGATGAATGTATTCAAAAGTAAATTGATGAATTGAAACAACTTCTTTAGGATAATCACATTAATTTGTCAGATTCTTCTCGAAAGGAAGAAAGGTATGCAGAAACAGCTTCCTACACTAATCTAATGAGGAGAGATATGCAATTTTTTATCTTTTAACAATTACAAAAGTGAGATACACATAACAGAGAAGACACAACTTCAAAAACAAGTACAAATGCTCACAACACAAGATATATGTGGGGTAAATCCTTTCGGGTGAAAAACCCCACACTCCAAAGCACAACCCAATGTATTATTCAGTAATCAATAAAGGTTACAATACACTTCCAGAGCCAAGCTCTCATAGGAGTTCACAAATGTCAATAATCTGGAGTAATTCTGACAGCATAATGTACCTGAAAAATGAATCATATGAACTACTCCCACAAGCACCTTATTTATAGAGGTACAAGGCCAACATAGGAAGCTTCTAGAGGTGGGCCTCCAACTTGGCCTCATGTCCCATTTCCCAACACTTTTTTCTTTGCAGTGACACTTTTTCAACATGCACTTGACCCTCGTACATCTGTCATAACCTATAAGTTTGACTTTTCCAAGTTGGGGTGCTCCATCAAAGAATAGACTATGGCAGATGCTCTTACACATCTTTTAGTTGTCATAGAATCTGTCATGCATGACAGCACTTACAGTTGTAAGAGAATCTGTCATAACTGACTAATAATAGCATATTCCTCTTACAACTTGTCATAGTCAAATTTGGGCACCTAGGATTGCCTTCTCACATGCAAAGATACTTCATGACACTTGTCTCACCTATCATAGGAATATCTATTTTCAGCTCTTACATGTCATAGATTTTGTCATATGTCATAACCTCTTACACAAGCCACATGATGTTGACACATGACATATTTGTGCCACCTCAAATGGGATGCCTACATTCTCAAGTGTTGACCTGTCCATCCAAGTCATCTTCCAAGTGGGATGACATATCAACATTCTACCTCACACCAAATGACAAATCCGAATGAGCAAAACTAAATAAAACATAGGCAAATAAATAAATACATAATCAAATAATAAGTACTAGGAGTTTCCAAAGGTTGAGTCACCTTAATTCCCAACATTTCTAATCTAACATCAACGTATATATCAAGTGTTCATACTTAGATATCTTGTGTGGACACATCATTCATGGATGAGTAGTATAGTTAGATGACATGCATTGAGATCTCATCTCCATATCCTATTGCTTCTTTACAGTTCAGTGTTGCTTCAGATGGGGCTTCCAGTGATTTAGTGTAGCAAGATCATCATCTTCTAAATACAACTACTTGGGATGAATACTTGATAGACATTGCAAGTTTGTTTTGTGAGTCCCTTCTTGCAAACTTGAAGGAAATTATTGAGGATATTCATCTCCTCTTTGTTGATAGATCCTATAGAGTTGCATCTATTTCTTCATATGTCATCAGGCATATTTAGACCCTCTTGTTCTTTCTCCACCTATATTTTTTACTATAGTGACAAATTTTGTAGATATTCATGAGTCCACATATAAGATAGTTATCATTCATGTTGAAACCCTCTACAAAAGTACCAGATTCTCATTGATCCAGTTGTCTTGCCTATGGTGAGCACCATACATTCATAGTTATTGTACCTATATCTTATACGGTATCTAATTCATCTTATCAGTATTTCTCATAGTTTGGCATTGGCTTGGAGATCCTTAAGCAACATTTGAAGGATTCATCTTTGTCTTTGGATCATGTTCTACATCCATTTTCAATAAGTTTTAAATTTTCACTTTTTTCAGTTTGGCATAAGACTCCTGATTTGATTGTGGCACCTCTCAACATTAACATGGAAACACCTAAGCATATTCTAGGGACATACATTTTGAGCTTTCTTCTCTCATATTCCTTTCAGGAATGGGAAGATATCTTGTATACATCTTTGGTTTTATTTCTTTCCAAGGGGAGGAACATTCTTTAATGATCATGGACCATCTTTAGCATCATGTTAGGCATCTACCATTAGTGTAGGAGACTACTTAAGAGGGGCTACATGGTCTTTCTTTTTCCTTACACATGGAGCTTTATCCTTCTCACTTTTGGGGGGAGGGGGTCACGTAGACCTTCTCTCTTCATCCTTTCTTTGAGGGAGTTTTGTCCTATGGGTTTTCTCTTTCTCATCTTCTAAGGGCCATTATTATTATACATGGGTACCTTATTAAGCCTTATAGTTGAGACCCATCTTTGCATGTTTTCACATTCTCCCTAAGTTGCACTTAAATGTGGGTGTTCATGTGAATGGGGTATATTACCTAACTGGTTTCCCTCTTATGTCATTTTCACATCTTCTTACTTAAGTTTACTCAAGACACGTTCTTAGGGCATTTTCACTTTATGTCTCAAGTCATAAGACTAAGACACATTTCATAATCTTATGTCATCCTATGTCTCACCTTGGCCTATATAAACAAGGGTTTCTCATAGTAATCTCAATATATTCATGATTTATGTAATCATATTGTATATTTGCATCCTTTGATAGAGTGGAATTATTATTTCATGTTGGGTCTCTCTTATGCTTTTATTGAAGATCCTAGATCTTGGGTGGCTACCTCCATAGCCAAATCTTGTATGGTATATAGGATTCTATACCAACTAGCTTGGATCTAGTTGGAAGTTTTTTCCTTGGTAATCAACTCAAGTTGGGGAATACTTACTTCTTTGAGTTGAAATGCATAAATAATCATGTGTTTGAAATAAATTATCCCGAGCTTGCCTTGAACACTATAAACCCACTTAACAAAATGGTTTCATTAACAAATTGATCATTTCAAAGAAATTATGTTAGAAATGCAATAGAGAGGAAATTTTGATTGCATATTGAAAGATGAAAATTTGAGATAGTAAAACAACCTTTTTTTCCATTAGGCATGGAATTTGATGGTCTATAAACTATTTTTTCAATTTTAAGTTATATTTTATAATTTTAAAATTTATTAGATCATTGACTTGTTATATTTTTATATAATTATATATAATTTGGCTTGTTATATTTTTATATAAATATATATGATACTTTGAATTTTTAATACAAGCTAAAAATTTATTATAAAAGAATGTAATATATCATTTTAATATATAATATTCTTATAAAGATATCTATTAATGTCAAATATTTTTTAAACATAAAATATAAATAATTTTTTAGAATGTTTTTTTTTAATACATAAGTGCCACCAAAGGGTGTGGCTCCCTATATTAATATCAAAAAATAAAAATATTACATAGTGTTTGAGATGGTGTTTATCCCATCTGCCATTACATTGATTCGCTCAACTTGTTGATGTCATGCCCACATTTCCCATGTGGTCACAACACGCATCACACGTGTCATGTCCACATGTGTCATGTGGTCATGACATGAAATATCAAAAATTTTCCCACACTTCCCTAGAAACCCCCTCACATGCATAAGCATGCTCGGTGGTGTACGCTTAAGGCATAAACAATACAATTGTTAGTGGGGTAGCACACACACGTGCGCATACCCAAATGCAAGAAGGCCAACAAGGGGGTATTCATAACGCAGTTGACAATGCTACAAGGGTTGAACTTTCTAAGCTTCTAAACCCTAGATTCTGGAAGAATCCGGCAGCATAATGCCTCACTGGCGTGAGTGGGATTTATTACACAAACACTACTCTTAACACGTGGTTTCCTGATAGGGTTAACAACTTCCTACGACTCCCTAATTATAATGAATTTACACTTGATCTCATTAATGGATCATTTTTCAACAAAGCCCGATCATCTGTACTCTTTCCTGTTTTCTAAAATTTAATATTAATTTCTCCTCCTTTGGACTTAGCATTTTCAACAAAGCCCGTTCATTTGCCCTCTCTTCCATTTCTCTAAAATTTAATTTTGATTGTATTTCTATCACGTTCACTTTACCATTCTTCTGAAATTTAATTTTGATTGTATTTCTTTATGTTTACCCTGCTTTTCTTCATGTTTTCTATCAATCAGAGTTATCACTGCATCCTTTACATTATTCCTAATTTCCTGGTAGACCAGATCACTTAAACAAGGTTTCCTAACTTCGCTTGACATAATCTCCTAGGTTTCCATTCTGGTTTAATTCAATGTTTGATTTACTTTGATAATTAACTTGTCCCTAATCAGGATTAATGGTAGGTCAAACTTACTTAGTTCTCTTAGCCCTTTTCGAAAATGTCACGCATTTTCTCCTCTTTGTTTTCACGGTTAACTTTTCTTTCTCTTTCTCTCTCTTTTTCTCAATTGGACGTTTTCTCAATCTGCAGTTGAGTTTACAATGGCCACATATGGAATGCCTATGATGGCTTCTTTACATTTATAAAGATACGCATATCTATATAAATGCAGATAAGCATATATATACTGTATATATATGTTTATTTGCATTTATGTAGATAGGTATTTTTTTTTCTTTTCGTTTTCTTGGATTTAATTTGTGATAATCGTTTACATCTGAAACTCCTTTTTTTTATAATTAATATATATATTCATTTAATAAATATATATATATTTACTCTTATTAAATTTTCATTATACCTTTCTTTACCAATATTGAACCCATATTTATATCAATTGATTAATATATATAAATGTATTTATATATAAATAAAATATTAATATATATATATATATATATGTTAACATTTTATTAAATTACATAATTTTAAGTTTTCTTTTATAAGACCTTTGCTTATAGAAGCAACTCATATTTTTATTTTGGAAACATTGGAGAATGCCCTAACTCTTTTTTTTTTTTGTGTTTTGTTTGGCAGAGCAAAGGTGAGTAGGGCGGCGGTGGCGCTTGGAGCAGAGGGCGGATCTGTGTGTGGTTGCGGCAGAGGTGTGATGGAGGTTTTGCGGCGGAGGTGTGAGGGAGGTGGTGTAGGAGCACCAAGACATCTAGGATTTGGTTAAATCTTCAAGTTGTTTTGTTTGGTTCAATAAGGTCCTTGAGACCATTCAATGTTGTAATAAGGCTTGAAAGCCATGCTTGTAAAAGGACTATGTCCAAATACCTAAAATCTACTCTCATATTGTAAAGGAGGACAGTCATATTGTATAAGGTAGTCATGTGTTTCCTTAAGTTTGAAGCCTTCCTAAAGGGTGTAGGAGGCAATCCTCTTAGTTAGAAGCATGTCAAAGGTTGGAAGGGTGTTAGAACCTTGTCCAAGGTCAACAAAATGTTAGAAAGCTTCATGTAAACATAAAAACTTGTCGATGCAGTCCAAAAGAAGACAGTTACTATTTACTGCAGTTTGAAAACAAGAAGGAAGTTCGATGGTTGGGGCAGTTTCATCGACCCCAACCACTCCTAATCTTCTTCATGCAAATGTAGGAGGCTTATTTGAAGCCGGCCAGGATTCATTTTGGGGGACACATTCGGTGGAAGTGGAATAAGAGCGAAGAAATCACTGTTTTCCTATTTTTCTGTGTTTTTTTTGCTGTTTGCAGTCTGTACCCGTGCCTGTATGGAACAGTCATAGCCCATGTTTGTAATGGAAGGTTAGAGGATTGAAGTAGCTTTGATTTGAGTCTTGTTTGAAGTCTTGACATTAGATTTGGTGTGAGAAATCACTATTTTTGTGCTAGGCTGTCTTAAAACCTAAGCTAAGGTTTTTTCTGAGTACCCGATGGATTTCTCCTCATTCCACTAATCTTTTCTATTTCTGATCAGTGGAATGGGTTGTAAGATAGTTAATGCAAGGTCTTGTGAAGGTTTGGGAGGTAGGAGGATGGTTTAGTGTGAGTTTGTCATGTTAATGACTCTGCAAATCCATGTGTTGGGATTGAGTGAAGGACAGCAGCAGGTAGGTGTTTACCCTTGACTGTATTCAGTGGTCAATCAGAGAATGTCATGCATTGTGACCAACACAAAGGGCTCCTGGTCTAGAAATGATCCTATGACAAGAAATATGGAGAGATCCTCTGAGGAATCAATCCCCTCTGCCTGTTGATTGCTGACTCTGCCAGTCCTCTTGGAGACAGTCACTACAAAGAAGGTAGTGGGTTTGGTTGTCTTGTTATTGATTTGTCAATGAAGACATTAGGTGCTTGGTAAGTTATTGAATTGGTATGCTACAATGAGATTGAGTTTGTGTTGATGGAGATCATCCCAAGGAGGATGCTGTGATTGTGAAGTAGAGATATTGTGTGACTGTCTTTAGAAGACATTGTTGAAGACTGCTGTCCTATAGACCCTGCATAGTGGGTTGGATGAAATACTGAATGGAGTTAGGTATCTTGGGATAGGTGTCCTGGAGTCCTCTCACCTTGTGTCATGAACAAGTATAATTTGTTGTGTTAAAGCCTTTCATTATGAGAAGTTTGAAAATAGTGAACCTTGAGAGAGACCTTTCATTGAAGTCTTGAAGACTGTTGTCCTATTGTCCTAGATGCTCTACATCATTTGTGGTATCAGAGCTACTAGTAGATCCTTGAGGGAGTAGTAGGATCTTGTGAAACAGTAAGGGTTGGTGAGAGTTGTAAAGATGCCTCCTAAGAATTAGATGGCTAGGGAGAATAGTGAATTGAGGGAAGCCTTAGAGGCTAGAGAAAAAGAATTGAGAGATAGAAGAGAACAGGATGCTGCAAGGGAAAAAGAGTTAAGGCAAGTAAGAAGGGAGAATGCATCAATCTTAGCAAGGTTGGAAGCATTGGAGAAGAATCCTAGAAGGGATGAGCAAGATGATCAAGAAGGAGATGAGGAGACAGATGAGAATCCTCCTAAGGATGAATTGGATCCTGAAGAGAAGAAATTTGTGAGATTGCTGAAGGCAGTCCAAGGTAGTGGAACAAAGGTAAACATAGAGTTACCTATCTATCAGGGGAAGATGGATAGTGAAGAGCTATTAGGGTGGATAGATGCCCTAGAAAATTTCTTTGAGTATGAGGAAATGAGTGATGAGAAGAAGATCAAATTTGCAAAAACAAAACTGAGAGGAATAGCACTTACATGGTGGAGTAGTGTGCAAACAGAAAGAGTGGCTAGAGGTGCAACAAGAATCACTTCTTGGGGTAGGATGAAGGATATGATGAAGGATCAATTTCTTCCATCTGATTACTCCATTCAAACAAAGAGGATGAGGCAGAATTTGAAGTAGAAGGACATGGATGTTATGTCCTATACTGAGCAATTTCATAAGCTTAGTATTAGAGGAGGATTGGAAGATGAAGAAGAGAAAGTGGCAAGATACCTTAATGGGCTTAGGTATAATTTGCAAGATGAGATTGGTTTGACAGTACCAGAATCACTAGGAGAATGTTTTTAGTTGGCCATAAGGGCTGAAGAAAGGGTGAAGAGGAAGAAATAATGACAAGGAGGTAGTGGAAGAGGATATAGAGGTAGGGGCAGACCTACTAATGAAGTACAAAACAGCAATGAGAAAGGCAAAGAGTTTTCTGCAGATCAGAGAGGTGGATATAGAGGTGGAGGTAGATTTGGATTAGGTAAAGGAGTATTCATAGGCAGATGTTATCATTGCAATGAAGTGGGACACACATTGATGCAGAGCTAAACCCAGTGGAAGCATAAAACATAGGTTGAAAAATCCTTTGAAGCCCACAAAATAGCCATGGTAGAGTCCATCGGCAAGACCTGCCCTCACGTCTCCTCGAAATATACTTATCGAGCTAACAATGACTATCGGTACATTAAAATGCAACTCACCCTGATGCTCAGGTCACACAGATGAAGTCTTCGTTAGATTTGCCTATCGGCATGACATTGCCTATCGGCGAATTCTTTGAAACTCCTGCCGACGCCTTCACCTCACACCGATGAACCTTCACTCTTCCCTCCTTCAGCTAGACTTTTAACTTTCAGGTTGAACCATTTTCTTGAACCATTGCCTTGAACCTTTTCATTGAACCGTCGCCTTGAACCATTGCCTTGAACCGTCGCCTTGAACCATTTCATTGAACCGTCGCCTTGAACCATTTCATTGAACTGATGAACCGGTTCAATCGGACGGTTCAACCATCTACCAAACTTCAATTGGGCGATTCAACTGTCGGCAACACTTCTCTCCACTCTCACCGACGCCACATCTCCATCGCCCAGACATAACCTTTCGGCGAAGATATTATCCCTTCCGCCGATGCCTTTGGTCACGCCGACATCTTTCATCAGCGACATTTCATGATGATCTCTCCGATCGGCGTGGCCTTCTACTGTCAGCCCACGAACAATTTCTCAGGCTGATGCTTATACTCACGCCGATGTATATTACATCAACCACACTCCTCCGTCGACGACACAGATGGAAACTCACGCCAATGTCTCCAAAACATACATTTCAGGCTTGAATTGGACCCTGACCTGAGCAGTGATACATATACAGATACTATGGATGGATACACACAAACTATTCACCCTGTAGATGCACACTACATGATGGTTTCCTCTAGAAAGGGGTCCGTAATTCTTATCCTTCCATACCTAAACGAATAAACAAAAAGATGGGGAATTAATCTACAAGCCCATTCCATTGATTTCCCCAAAAATCTGCCAGTGGAATGGAATTATCCAGTTAATTCGACCACAGAAGCACAAAACTAAATTATATACAATTTCTACACAGAATGAACTATACAGGGTATCTACATAGCCTTCAAAGTCTAAAAAGAAAACAATTTACAAAACTTCTATTCCTCCTCCTTAATGTTTCAGAATTACATTTCGACTGTTTTTCTCCAAAAGACAAAAAACACACACCACACCACCGTCACTGTTCTGCTCCATTCCATATTTATTTTTCCCAATATGAGGGACTGACATTCTCCTCTGTTTCTGGGATTTGAGCTTACCAAGATTATAGGTGGAAATCCCTAATTAATTATATGACAACTATTTTGCATGGGATAGCAAAACTCTTAAGGTTAAGACACATTTGTTTACCCTTCCCTTAATCCAAATTGTCTAGAATGTCAAGTTTGGAGTTTACAAACATGAAATGCCCATACAAAATGTTACATTTTGAAAATGCTATGAGGTAGCATGAAATGTCTAAAAAAATATATTAATGTCTTATGCATATTTATATTGTCTATGGGGGACTCTTGCACCACACATCTTTCAAATGTCCTAAGAAGGATGATGCTGATAAGAGCAAGGATAGAAGAGTTCACTTGGCACAAGAGGAGGAGAAGCAAGAAGAACAGGAAATGTTATCAGCCTCTCCAGTAATGGTTGGAGAAATGCTCATGGTAGAAAAAGGCAAGTTGCAGCAAACACCATAGGTATCCATTTTTAAAACTAATTGTTTAATCCATGGAAAAATATGCAAGTTGATTATAGATTCAGGTTCACATGATAATCTAGTCTCTTGGAAAATGGTACACAAGTTGGGATTGAAAACATTTGATCATCCTAGTCCTTACAATGTCACTTGGGTAAGTCAAGAACAGCAAGTAAGGGTTAGTAAGAAGGCATATGTTGATTTTTCGATTGGTCCATATCAGGATTATGTTTTGTGTGATGTCATTTCAATGACATGTGGGCATATCATTTTGGGTAGAACATGGCGGCATTTGAGAAGGACAATTCATGATGGTTATACTAATAACTATTTGGTGCACAAAAATGGTAAAAAGTTCAAACTAATGCCTTTACCTTGTGAAGACAAGAAGGAACATGTTACTATTTGTTTTGGAGAGAAATTGTAGTTGAATGTGCAGGTTAAGGATGATGGGAAACAATAGGAATAGTTGCAATAGAAGAAGGTGGAAGACAGTCCTAAAGAATAGCAGGTTTGGCACTTGAATTATGTCAAGATTAGGGACATTGACTGCCCTATAAGGAGGTAGAAGAAGGAAGGAAAATAGCAGATAGTACAGGGAGGAATAAATTAGAACCTCAAGATGGGAAGAGTAGAAGCATTGCAGCAGCAGGGTCCTAGGCAAGGACATCACAACATGTTTTATGGTCCTAACACTGTTTATAGGAGCCATGCAGGCTGGAGAAGGAGGAAGATAACTCTTGGAGAGTTCATGTTTCCTAGTCAAAGGAACATTCCAACAAGATTGAAGAACATTTGGAGAAGAAGCCATAATTCTTGGGACGAGTTTTCATCATGCTGGGGAGTATGGTGCAGGAGGACCAAGACATCTAGGATTTGGTTAAATCTTCAAGTTGTTTTGTTTGGTTCAATAAGGTCCTTGAGACCATTCAATGTTGTAATAAGGCTTGAAAGCCATGCTTGTAAAAGGACTATGTCCAAATACCTAAAATCTACTCTCATATTGTAAAGGAGGACAGTCATATTGTATAAGGTAGTCATGTGTTTCCTTAAGTTTGAAGCCTTCCTAAAGGGTGTAGGAGGCAATCCTCTTAGTTAGAAGCATGTCAAAGGTTGGAAGGGTGTTAGAACCTTGTCCAAGGTCAACAAAATGTTAGACAGCTTCATGTAAACATAAAAACCTGTCGATGCAGTCCAAAAGAAGACAGTTACTATTTATTGCAATTTGAAAACAAGAAGGAAGTTTGATGGTTGGGGCAGTTTCATCAACCCCAACCACTCCCAATCTTCTTCATGCAAATGTAGGAGGCTTATTTGAAGCTGACCAGGATTCATTTTGGGGGACACATTTGGTGGAAGTGGAATAAGAGCGAAGAAATCACTGTTTTCCTATTTTTCTGTGTTTTTTCTGCTGTTTCCAGTCTGTACCCGCGCCTGTATGGAATAGTCATAGCCCATGTTTGTAATGGAAGGTTAGAGGATTGAATTATCTTTGATTTGAGTCTTGTTTGAAGTCTTGACATTAGATTTGGTGTGAGAAATCACTATTTTTGTGCTAGGCTGTCTTAAAACCTAAGCTAGTGTTTTTTCTAAGTACCCGATGGATTTCTCCTCATTCCACCGATCTTTTCTGTTTCTGATCAGTGGAATGGGTTGTAAGATAGTTAATGCAAGGTCTTGTGAATGTTTGGGAGGTAGGAGGATGGTTTAGTGTGAGTTTGTCATGTTAATGACTCTGCAAATCCATGTGTTGGGATTGAGTGAAGGACAGCAGCAGGTAGGTGTTTACCCTTGACTGTATTCAGTGGTCAATCAGAGAATGCCATGCATTGTGACCAACACAAAGGGCTCCTGATCTAGCAATGATCCTATGACAAGAAATATGGAGAGATCCTCTGAGGAATCAATCCCCTCTGCCTGTTGATTGCTGACTCTGCCAGTCCTCTTGGAGACAGTCACTACAAAGAAGGTAGTAGGTTTGGTTGTCATGTTATTGATTTGTCAATGAAGACATTAGGTGCTTGGTAAGTTATTGAATTGGTATGCTGCAATGAGATTGAGTTTGTGTTGATGGAGATCATCCCAAGGAGGATGTTGTGACTGTGAAGTAGAGCTATTGTGTGACTGTCTTTAGAAGACATTGTTGAAGACTGTTGTCCTACAGACCCTGCACAGTGGGTTGGATGAAATACTGAATGGAGTTAGGTATCTTGGGATAGGTGTCCTGGAGTCCTCTCACCTTGTGTCATGAACAAGTATAATTTGTTGTGTTAAAGCCTTTCATTATGAGAAGTTTGAAAATAGTGAACCTTGAGAGAGACCTTTCATTGAAGTCTTGAAGACTGCTATCCTGCTGTCCTAGATGCTCTGCATTAAGAGGTCCGTGGTGGAGGAGACCACGGAGGGGTGACAGTCGGTGGGTTGTGAGGTCACGGCAGCGGTGGTGTGGTCGCAGAGGGGACGGACCGGCGGCAGCGTGGTGTTTTGCAGTGGAGGACAGCTGCAGGGAGCGGCGACAGAATTCACGGGGAATAGAGGGTGTAAGGGGGAGAGGCTGCAGTGGTCTCAGGCTACGGAGGTTAATGGGGCGTAGGATATGTGGCAGCGTGGGGTTAAGGAGATAGCGGTTGTCTGTGGTGGCAGGGGTGTGGGGAGGGGCGGAGCCCCACCCACACCCCACGTAGCCCCACACCCATTATGTAAAATCTACGGTGGGGGTTCAAACCCCCACCATTGTATATTTTTTTTTATATTTTTTTTAATCACTGTATAATAAACATACAAACTGCGAAGATTTATCCACTTTTTTTTTTTTCATTTTAAAATTTTGTTTATTACAGTTTAAAATATATTTTGTAAATATATTAATTAGTTTCTATCAATTAACTTATAGGACAGGATACTATATAAATTTATAATGAATTTTCATACAATTATATCTTTCAAATGCAACTCAAAATAAAAATTATAAATAGAAGTATTTCACAGAGATATTCATTTCAAATTTTCTCTTAATTAATTTTCAAAATCCAATTCAATGACTCAATTTAACTATAGTAAGCCCTGATTTAAAGGGAAGAAATTAATTTTATTTTCACTTCTTCTCAACAAATAAAATGCATGATTATAACAAGAGTTCATTTCTTTTCATAATAACAAAAATTCAACTTCACATACTTTATAAGATTAATATTTGCACTAGTTTACAATGAGATAAATTTTAAACAAGCTTGGAATTTTCCAGAACAACTAACTTTCAACTTTACTAATAGAATTATAAGGAAATAGACAATTCTAATATCCTTTTAAAAACAAATTTTCTTTTCTTTTTCTCATTTCAAAATGGTAAAACTTAATGAACAATAAAATTACAACTATCAACACAATAAGGGAGGTTTTTCTCACAACCCCAAAACAACCATTTTTACAACAATAGAGAGAGAATTTTCTCCTCTTGGCAAATCAACAAGGATAAAACTAAACAAGACCAAGCTCTCCTTAAGACTTAAGGAAAATAAAATATTTTCCAAGTTTAAATAATTTTTTCCAAGTTTCACAGTAAGCTCCAAGAACCTGCATATCATGCAAGGGAAGAAAACACCACCCAACTTGCTCTCCTCCCTACCATAGACCCGCAAGAGGGTCACCCCCGAGCTAGGGAGATCATCCACACACCCAGGGTATTCCAAAATCCACTTCACAACAAGGTAAAAATAACACACCAAAACACACAAACACCCATGGATATTTACACAACACTAAACTCAACCAAGGTAAGTTTAAAGAGGGGTAGGAGAGTGGACACACTCAACTCTAGAGTGCCACCCTTCAACTTTATTTCAACACAATTTTTCTCATGGCCTCAAACCAAACTTGTTAACAAGAATTCCAAGGAGTTCATATTTTAGCTCTCAAGCCATATAACACAATTTCTCAAAATCACACAAATGCCCTCAAGGCTTTCAACATCCCAAAACAAGGCATGAACTCAAGGAGGATCACTCCTCACCTACCCCACACTTGATGAGCATTTCTCCCAAGTGGAAGAAGCTCTGTCAACATCCCCATAGAATTTCCCCACAATAACAAAATTTACAATACAAGCAAAATAAATAATTTTCACACATCCTTCATGCAACAAACAGAAATACAAAGGAAAGGCCATGAAATCCAACCTTAAAAATCCCTTTAATGGATGAAGTTGATGTAGAGCTCCACTAAAATCTCCTCCAACCTAAGCCACAAAACTCCCTCTATCCTTCTTCTCCCAAAAGCAATTTTCAATAAACAAAAAAAATCCTCCAAATTCAACAACCCCTCTCCCTATCCCAAGTGGGATTAAAATAACCCAATTCCATGAGTTTAGAGGAATGGGGAGGTGGCACGTGTCACCTCCTCACTCTTCCCCAAACTACTATTGTGTCCCAAGGGATGAGTGTTGGAATATGTCACTCACCCATCCCTAAAGTCTTCCTTATCCCTTACCACATGTCATCTCTCTTACACATGGGAGAAAAAAAAAGAGTTAAAAGGGGAAAAGGGTGACACATGTCTCTCCTTCCTTCCTTCTTATGAATGACCACACAACTCCATGGGGACTCTCACCAATTGTGAGGGAGACTTGAAGTCAAATCCTCCATAATTGGTAGTTCTTGGAGTCATCCCTTACCTTGGGAATTGAAAAGGGATGGGCTTGAGTGTTGGTACCACTCATCCTATCCCTCCCATACCTCCAAATTCGTCACTTAACTTCAATGTGAAGTTAAGGTGACCATACGGAGGTTACCCAAGGGTTACCCAAGTAAAAAGGGACCCTAGACCCATGGGGTATAACCCAGGGTCAACTTTAACCTAGTTAGGACACCCAGGGTCAAGTTAAGACACAAGAAAAGGGTCTCAAAAATTTAAATTTAAAAAAATAAAATTCAAATACAATTCTTACAACACAAATCATAATTCAATTTTACAAGAGGGTAGACCTAACCCATTCAACCTCATGAAAGACAACATTACAACATTAAATCAAACACAGAGTTGATCTCGGTTCCTAGTGGAACCAGATCAGCTTCACAAGGGATCACAACATAAGGTGCGGAATGATCTCCAGTATGTGTGGTTTTGTTAGAAATACCTGCACACTCAATTTCAAAGTTAATTCCACATATACATATCATAGCCGAAGAAAATTTAATACATGCATTCCTGAAACATACCACAGTTCTCATAAACATAATGAAATCACATTACAATTTCCTTTCTAACATCACCCAATTAATTTTCCTGTAATTGTAAACATTAATCAGACATCACCCAATTAGTTTTCCTATAAAATAAACATCTATCTAAGATCACCCAATTTTTTTCTCTTAAAGCAAACATCTAACTAGCATGACCCAATTAGTTTTCCTTTAACATAATAAGGTTTAATAGTTTGAAAATCCAGGATCAACAGTCCCACAAATATAAAAGTGTCAGCAACAGTACGGTAAATAGTCACATGTACAGAAATAAAAAATGTAGGCCTCACAGTTGAGCCGAATACAAGTCTCCATATACACTAACAAAATTAGCAAATGGAGCCATATCGTAGTTGTCCAAACTTTCCCTAAAGATTCCCAAGGCTTGTATTGCAATTTGCTTCTTGTTGATTATCTGAGCATCGAACACTCCAGCAATATACCCTTTCTTGGGATTTACATTAATGGTTGTGATGGCATTGATCACCTCAAAGATTATGTCTTCCTTGACCGTAAAGTGAGTGAGTCTAGAGGCATGACTCATACTTCTCATTGCCTGTGCCACATTGGTGCAGTATAGTTCCATAATTTCCCATCATGCTTGTGGCCTCCTAGCAGTAGCAGGTCTCCAATGATTTGCTTGATTGCCTTTTTTGCGCCGACTCGTGAACTTTGAACAGCCTACCTAACTATTGCTCTAGGTTTTCATCCTCATAGCAGCATGTGAGGCCAAACTTCCTTCCTCCTGGCATTTTCTTCATACTATGGGGCTCCTTTCTAGTTAGGCTGGGCTATGAGTTGTATCCAAAACTCTTGATCCATTCTAATGGAAGCTTTCTACATTGAGAGATCAACTTTATAGATCAACTTTGTGACTCTCTCTTAGTTGTACTTTTAGATTTTCTTACCTCCAAATCCATCTCCTTGGATTTATGCCAGTCCTGTGGATTTTTACAATCTTGTTTTTTGGCAAACCATGGAGTACATGAGCTGGTGTGTTTATTTTTATCACAAGGAAGTGTTGTTGTACTCTAAGACTACTCTACCTTATAATCTTGGATATCTTTGTTGATCTTCGGCCCTTGAAACCAAGAGCTTTTTTCCTTTCCACAGCACCTCCCAAGTCTATTGATCTTTGGTTGTTGTACCCACTACCCATTCTAATTGCCTTTGATTAGGGATTAGTCATCCTTCTACCAAGCTTAGGTTTTGTTGGATCTCGAGAACTCGTCAGCTTTAGATGGCTTGTACTCCTTGCTTAAGTGGGTAAATCCTTTGATATGATTTCTTCCAAGTTTAGCCATCTTGAAGCTTTTGATTTGGTGATTCTATTAAATCTCATTGGTGCACTCCCAGATTGGCCAACTTGTCCATAGCTCCATTAGCTTCACGATATATATGTGACATAGTAAATTCTCCAAGGTTCCCCAAGTGCTCCCAATCCAGGTTGATCCAATTTCTTAGCTTCCAATTTGGCGTTCCCTTTCTTTGAATGGCCTGAATGCAAACTTTCGAGTATCCCTCTATATCTACATTTTTTATCCCTTTAGCTTTGCATAGTCTTAAACCTAAGATGAGTGCTTCCCTTTCAGCCTCATTATTAGTCGTATTGCCAACACTTTTCAAACTTGCCCACACACAATTACCGTTACTATTCCTGATGATGCATCCTGCCCTAGCTGCCCCCAGGTTGCCCTTTACAACCCCATCAAAATTTAGTTTATACCTTCCTGGGGCTAGAGAAATCCACTTGGCATCCTCTCTTGTCTTCTATTTCTTTTTAAATTCTCTTGTTGGTCTTTTCAAGCCATTCCACCTAGACTATACTTCTTCATCCCAGCTGGTGAATATAATTTCACTTTTTACCTTACATTTCGAATTGGTCATCTCACTAATGCTCTCCTGTATCAATAAGATTACTTCTTCCACTAATTTGTATGTGTCATTAAAGATCTTTCTATTCCTCTCCTTCCAAATCTGTCACACGAAGAGAGAGGGGGAGATTACCTAGATATCCACCCAAAGAGCATTCTTCTTTATTCTCAGCCAACTCCTTAAGAGGATTACGAAATCTCTTTGTCTGGGCTCATGCCACCCTAGGGATGCCTATAGCCAATCCCAGCATTTTGTTGTGAATGGGCATTCAAGAAGCAAGTGGTCAATTGTTTCGCTCATTTTGAGGAAAAGGGGGCACCTTGTTGGACCAATGACTCCTAGGGTGGCCAGTCTTTCTACTGTTAGTATTCTTCTATGTAGAGCTATCCATAGGAATGCCCCTACCTTTGGAAGGACCGAAGAATGCCAACAGAGTTTAGTGGGTCAATCTTCTAACTTACGAATTGCTTGTTGAATTTTGTATCCCATATTTACAGTGTATTTGCCTATTTTGGAACCACACCATATGATTTCATCCTTTTGTCTATTGAGCATGATCCTCCCATTTTCTAGTTCTCCACGCAAGACTTGTCTGATAGCCTCCGACATTGTAATGGATTTCAAGTTATTCCATTCATACTTGGGTCCCATATCCTCATCAATCACTACCACATAATCTATAACTTTTAGTCCTATCGTTGCCTATGCCTGTTCCATGTAGGGAACTACCCCTTCCAAATATTTGAGCAGTTTGTGATAGTTCTAGGAGTCAACCCAGAAATCTGCACTTCACCTTTCATTGATATTCTAGGTGAGGTGATCCACAATGATGTGACAGCTTTGCCATAGGAATTTCCATATTGTCGAGCCACTCGAAGAGTTGGCAATCATTAAGATCATCTCTAACTCTGTCTCATCCAGATATTTGCTTTGGAAAATTCTGTACCAAAGTCTATTGAGCTCCCTATACATTTTCCATGCGAGCTTGGCTCCTAGTGCCAGGTTTTTTTCTTTCATGCGTCTCAACCCCACCCCCTTGGCAGCTTTTAGAGTGCACACCTTATCCCAATGAATTAAAGGTATCTTCTTTTCCTCCTTAGATCCTTCCCATAGAAATTTCTTGAGAAAACTCTCCAAATTAGATTCCACCTTGTGTGTGATTTGGTAACATGACATAACATTTATAGGGACTACAAATAAAACGGATTGAATCATAGGTATTCTCCCTGCTAGGGTGAGCCACTTGTTTTTCCATGCCACCGATTTGTTTCTATAGCTTTCTACTATCTCTTCCCAGTGTTTTGAGCTAGAAACACCACCGAATATTGGGGTGCCCAAATATTTTGCTAGGAGAGATGAGACCGAAAATCCTAACAGATTTGCAATTCTCCTTTGGGCCCCCCTCTTTGTATTAAAGAAGTAGATTTGTGACTTTTCTTTGTTCATGTCTTGACCCGAACAAACTGTGTATTCTTCCAATGTTCCCTTGATCACTTCTACTTCCTTCAAGCTGGCTTTACTAAACAACACTATGTCGTCAACGAACTGAGCGTGAGTGATTGGTTCTACATTCTCTGCCACTTTTATTCCCTTCCATATGCCTTCTTCTCTGCATTTTTTGATGGACCTTCCAAGTGCTTCTGCCATGATTATGAACAAGAATGGGGAGATAGGATCGTCTTGCCTCAGCCTGTTGGTTGCCTCAAAGAATTTGCAAAGAGAATCATTTACCAAAATTCAGTACCTTGTTGTAGATACGCATTGAAATATTAAGTCCACCCAATGCTCACTGAACCCAAATTTCTTTAGAACTGCACTCAAGAAACCCCAATCTACTTGTCATAGGCCTTCTTTACGTCTAGTTTCAGCATCATACCTTTAATCCTTTCTTTTGTCATCGTATGAATTGTTTCGCTAGTGACTATGATGCTATCACTTATTTCTCTCTCAAGAACAAACCCATTTTGTTCTTCCAAAATTATTGATTCCATCACACTCTTCATGTAGTTGGCTAATACTTTCGATATGATTTTATAAATAACATTACAAAGGAATATAGGCCCAAAGTCATCAAAAGTGCTACAATCCAATTTCTTTGGAATGAGTGCTATGGTTGTGTTATTAATGTCTCTGACGAATTTCTTCTTCCTTCTAAATTCTTCTACAATCTTCCAAATGTCTGAGCTTATAAGGACCAATATTTCTGATAGAATTTTGTTGGGAATCTGTCAGGGTCGGGGGCCGTATCAGGGTTCAATAGAAACACTGCATAGTGGACCTCCTCCTCCGTCATTGGGGTGTTTAGTGCATCATTATTTGTCTATTCTAAGATCCTCGAGATTACTTCCAGAATTCTATCAAAGTTTCTTGTCGATGTATGTTCCTTGTTTCCCAGCAATGTTCAAAAGAAGTCAATTGCCCCTTCTTCGATTTCTGACCAATTGGTCACCATTGTTCCATCAGGCTTCTTGATTTCATTAATTTTATTCTGCAATCTTCTTGCTCTAATTGTTGTGTGGAAAAATTTTATGTCAGAATTGCCAGCTTTTAGCCATGTTTCCCTAGCCTTGTCCCTCCAGAATAATTCATCCTGTGCCAAAACCTCCTTATGCTCTGATTTTAATTTCTGCTCTAGTTTAAAATCTTCCTTGAACATACCATATGCTATCACTTTATTATTCAAGTTCTCCAAGCTTTGTTCAATGTGAATCTTTTCTTTGAAGATGTTTTTAAATGTTTCCTTATTCCATCTTTTTAACTTCCCCTTAATGTACTGTAGCTTTTTGTGAAGCAGTAGCTGGCTATTCTTGAAATCTTACTCTTTCCACCATCCTTCTATGTTTGATATTAACTTTTCATCTCTCCACCACATGCTTTCAAATTTGAATGAGTTGCGTATGGTTTTTTCCTCCGTCCATATTTCCAAACAAATAGGGAAGTGGTCTGATACTGATATGGGGAGGGTTTTTGCTTCCACTGCAATTGTCCTTATTAACCAATTCTTTGAAATAAAGAACCTATCTTTAAATTGTTCTGAAATGTTTGTGAATCCAGTTCTTCAGTTGGTCCACGTGTAGATGTCATTCAATGTTATACAGTCAACCAATCCTATCTCTTTTACAAACTCCCTAAAATCTTGAATTATGTTATTCTCCTTCTTAAGGCCACCGCTCTTCTCATCAAGGCTAAGTATAGCATTAAAATCACCTCCTAAGATGTATGGAAGATTGTCCACCTCCCTTAATTTGTTTTTAATCATCATCCAAGTGGTTGCCTTGTCCTCAATTCTAATGGGTCCGTAGACATTTAGCAACCCAAACTGTAAGTTAGATCCTACACTTTTAACTTGGCCCATCATCCAATTTGTATGTGACTATATGATCTTGACTACAACCTTGTTTTCTTTCCAAAGAATACCTAGCCCTCTTGTGGAGCCATTCGCTTCCTAAAATTCCCCTACCTAGATTTTATAGTACCTGACGAATTTTGATGCTTCTCTGTTTCCTATCTTGGTTTCTTGTAGAATTAATAGGTCCACTGCCTCCTTCTCCAAATGACACTTAACCAAGAATATTTTGTCAAGGGCGTTTAAGCCCCTGACATTCCAGGTGAGGCACTTCATTGCTCTCCAAGGGAGGCCTCTCCTCCCTTGATTTGATCAAGAACTTTTTGATGCTGGTGAAGCCCTTCTCCATAGATTCCTCCTCCCTCTTTTGCTTTTCTGACTTTCTACCTTTTCCTTTCTTACTATTGGTTTTACCTAAAATTATGGAGGCAAACTGGCTTATACATCTTGGATCAACGATCCCTAGGTCATCTCCCTATCCTTTCGAGTCTTCTTCATCTGCCAAATGCTCCTCCACCTCTCGACCTATATTCATGCTAGCTTCTATTGCTTGATCGTTCACCTTCAGATTTTGATTGTCAATCTGGGAGTCTCCCCTTGGAGTGTCCATCCTTGGTGGTGGTGTTGTCTCTTGATTGTCCTTGTCCTCCTTGTCTCCTGCCTATGAGTTTTCTTTTCCTCCCATATTTTTCTCTGCATGAGATGACTTTTTCTTAGGGCTAGGGTTACTTCTTGGATCCATCCCCACTTTCTTCTTCTTCAGGATCCACTTTTTAACTGTCCTAGGCTTGATTCTGCAATTCTTTTTCAAGTGGTTTCTCCTTTGGCATCACGCACAGAAGAGTTTATCTTCCTTGATTTCTATCTATTGAATGCAATGATACCCATCTACACACAATCTCACTTCCTCTGGTATTTGTCTGATGGTAGTGATTTTCATCCAAGCATAGAGATAGGAGTCTCTGTCCAACAATTTTTCATCAAATTTTTTAGAATGTTTTTACTCTTATAATATTTTTTAATTTTAAATATGTTTGGGTATTTATTTTGTATTTTCTTGATATTTACAAATTTATAATTAAATTATAGAGAAATAATCAAAGAGGACTAAAGGTAACTTATAAGTAATGTAATTAATCTTTTATTTATTTTTGGATTTTAATTTTTTCATTAAACTATAACTTGTAAGTAATGTAATTAATTTTTTATTTATTTTTGGATTTTAATTTTTTAATTATATGCATGTTTTAAAATTTTGAATTCTAATTTTTTAATTATATGCATACTAAAATATTTATTTTCTTTGTAAATAATGATTTATCTAATCAAATTTTTATTTAACTAATTTTTAAAAATGTTAAAAAAATATAGAGTGAATTCATTTATATATTTTTCTAGAGAACTAAAAATGGCCCATAATATTCTTTTGAACATTGAGTAATGAGATTAAATTATCAACTAAAAATTAATAAATAACATCAATTGAGAAGAACCTATATAGATTTATATTTTCTTTGCAATTAAGATGAAATTGAAGGTGAAAGATAAATCACTCAGTAAGGCATGAAGATTAGATTAGTTTGTACCCACTTATTCAATTTATCACCTAAATAAGTGGGTAGTTAAATTTCACCTCACATAAAGCTTGCATTTTTTTTTACAGTAAAAATAATTAGATTATGTCATTTTGATGTAAAATGGTTTTAAAATATTTATTTGAATTTTAAATTATCTATTTATTAGAAAAATAAGTCACATCCAATTTTAAGTAAGACTATCAAAAATTGTGGTCATAGAAAATTTCTAATTCAATGGTACAACACCTCTCCTACATATAAAAGGTTCTAAATTTAAATTCTAATTGATGCATCAAGATGGGAGTGTTACATTTTATTTGTTTAAAAAATTTTAAAATTTGAGTGCATAGTTTTTATTTTTTCTTAATATTGGATATAACAATAAATTTCAAAAATACATACACAAAATTATTTCCAAGTAAATGACTATCATGGACTAAGGAAGATCAAAATTTGTAAAAATTTATTATTTAAAATTATTTGTATTCATTTTAATTGTAGTCAAGACTAAATTCCCAAAAACAAGGAGCTCATTGTGAAGGAGGATGGCATAGTCGATGATGCCCTCAGCATGAAATTGTGGGCCTAAAGTGTTTGGTGGGCCTTTGGTCCTATGATTAGCAGGTGCCTTTGTCTAGATTGTAGTGTGGGTTTTTAACATGGGGTAGGGTTTTATTCCCTATTTTTTCTATTTATTTTCTGTAGTGGTTTTTCTTCTCTCAACACCAAGGGTTTCTTGGTTGCATGGTGGTGGTTGGGGGTCCAAGGGATCCCCCTTTATCTTATAAAGATGCTATTAGATATGACGAGCCCTCCTCTTATAGGAATGACAATGTTGTTTGATTTTTGGTGCATGCAACAAGTGAGATCAAGGTGATTAAAATTTTAGAAAATGAACCTAAGATAAATGGCTACATAGAGAAGGGTGCAAATAGGCCCATTTTGGTCATAAACACTAATCTAATTGCCGATGATGTCCTTTATCTATTTGAACATGGTCTAACATCCAAGTTTATGGGTATTAGAATTTCTCTACCCTTTTTAGAAGCTTGGGCTCGATAGGCTTGGAAACCTAAAGGAGATATGGAGATTATTCTTGTTACGAATAGGCATTACTTTTTGGTTTTTTGAAGAATGGCTTATTAGAATATGATCTTTGAGGGTAGACTATACTTTCATGATCAAGCTATTTTATTTATCAAACCTTGGCATGTGGGTTTTGATCTAATGGAGGAACTCCCTTCTAATATTCTAGTCTAGGTCTACCTCCTTCAGTTTCCCATGGAATTCTAGAGACTTGATATTATACAATCTACAGTTGTCATCCTTGGGAAACCCTTAGGCCCTTCACATCATACACTCAAAAGAAAGGTAACCACCTATGCACGTATTTGTGTTGAAATTGATTTGACTAATCTATTGCCTAATTCTTTAGAGATTAGATTGGGGAACATGTAATAGATCCAACAAATAGATTATGAGGCTATGCATTTTAGATGTTATGATTGTCATGCATATGGGAATTTGCAAAGAAACTATCCAATAAAAGACCCAAAGGCCCCACAGTCTTATCTAGGGAATTCTAAAACTAAAGTCAATGCAAAGATGAAAGATCTAGCCCATGTGAAAGAGCCCAATTCAAATGGGTTTATCCCTATGAAACATGTGTATAAAGGAAGAAATGTAAACCATCATAAAAAAGATCTTGCAAGATGGAAATTTAATAATAGATTTGGTGTCCTCTTAGAAATTTTTTATGAACTTGATTCCAACATGTTTGAAAAGCCTCTTGTTGGTGAGGACTTGGATCTCCTTGATCCTAGTACCTCATCCAACCCAACAAAAATTAATGCCTCAACTAGTCTATAGGGGTTATCTAAAGAAGGGGTTTCCCCCTCTCCCAATCATATTGAGGGATCTGTTATGAATCAAGAACCTAATATCGTTGATTCCAAGTTAATTATAGTTCATCTCCTATTTTGATAGAGACTTAGATTGAAGATTGTGTAGATTGTGTTATGCCAGAAGCTCCTCAAGAGCTAGGTGTAAAGGATGATTTTAAGAAGAAATCTCCATCTTTTTAGGTATCTAGCAAAAATATCTAAAAGGTTGGATCATATAAGCTCTCCAAAGTGAGGAGAAAAGGAGATTAGGAGAAGGTGAAGATGATAGGGGAATCACTAGTGGAATCTAGTGTCATTAGGGAATTAGACACACTTCTTTGTTCTAAAAAGTGATAGTAATTTCATGAAATTCTAAGGGTTTTGGTAACACCCCTCATCAAAAAGTTGTTCAAGATCTTATCTAGGAACACAAGCATGATATCATCTTTCTTTAAAAAACTAAAGCTGTATGTGGAGGAAATGGCTAAGATTTGGAAAGGTAGTCATTGTCAATGTATTAAGGCTCAAGGATCTACTAGAAGGATGGCTTTCTTATGGGATCCTCATCATTTACCTCTTCTTGTTGGATTGTGAGAAAACATTGCTTATCATTGGTGGGTTCTTGCTTTGATTCAAGCAGCTCCATGCTCCTCACTAATGTGTATGCTCCTATTGATTTTCAAGCTAAAGCTCTTCTTTGGTCCCATATTAATTGTTGGGTTGGTGACAAATGGGTCTCTTCTTCTAACATTTTGTAATGAAAGGGATCAGATCGTTGATGTTATATTCTTAAAATCATTTGTAGTATTTCTTCTACAAAGAGGATTACTTCAAAAAGCAAAAGCCAAAATAAGAGGCAAAATATGCAATGAATACTTCATGTGCATTAAATTATTCACAAAGGAATAATTACATAGTTATATATTCACATTTGTCAAAAATAGACAAAGCAAAAAAACAAAAGGCAATCTTATCCTATGTGATTAGATTGACAACTAATAAAAGAAAATGCTTTCCTAATTAACTCCCTAATTAACTTATTCTAATGTGTAAATATTAATTTACACCAACATCCCCATAAGTGCAACTTAGGGAGATTACATAGAAGCTAAAAGGAAAGAAGAAGATGGAGATGGGTCCCAGAACTAAGGCCTGATTAGGTACCCATTTACAAACAAAGATCTCTCATAAAGTGGAAAAAAGGAGAAAAACTCAGTGGGAGAAAACTCCTCTCCAAAAGAGAGAAAACACAAACATGTACATGAACATGTGATGGAAGGACTAACGTTAAGACTCCCCAAGAACTGAATCCATCACAAAAGTACAATCATGAGTTCCCCCCCATAAGAGAGAGAGGATGGAGACTATGAATCCGCTCTAAGAAATAGCTCTAGTAGAAATGATGAATGCCTAGATATAGAATCCAATCCACTACCTACAAACAATATTTCTCCCCTTTAGAAGAAATAGATCCACTGGTGTATGTAGAATCCATTCCCACATCCTAGATTAATAGGGAATCCATATCCAAAAGTGTGCCTCCAAATGCAACTATGGTGACCTCTTGTTGGAAAAAGATGTCTTCTCTAAAATAAATTGTCTACCCAATTAGAGAAGTATAATAAGGAGAGGATATGATCTGGACTGCATATGGAAACATAAAAGATGGTGCTGATGCAAATCCACCTGAGATGGCATCAAATAAGAGAGATAAACCCTCAAATGTGTCCTCCAAATTAGTAATGTGAGACTCCATAAACAAGGATGATATGTCTGCAAGATAAGAGTCCCAATGTGGCAGATTTGAAAGAATGTGATTGACCTACTACAGAGAATCACTAGAAGCCATGAATAAAACAACACTAGAATCAGAAGTAGCATCAAGTGATGAAGATGTGATCTCAAAAAGAGGAGAAGAGGGAGTAGGAGAAGTCTCTGAGTCATCTAAACAATCAAGACTTACAATATACTCAAGCTCTCAGCTAAAGTATCATCATCATAGGGTATGTTACCTGCATCATGAAGGGGAATGAGGCAATTTGTAGTAGGATCATCTAGAAATGGTGAGTCATGAGGATCTCCATACAACTCCTAAATACTTGTCCAAAGTGTGCATGGACACTAAAGGTTCGAAAGAGCACACACAGTTTCATAATCAACAGTGGAACAAATTAATCCTACAATATGATCAATATTTTTACCCCAAATTAATTTCTGCTGAGGGGTATTTGGTTCAAGCATGAGCCCATAAAGATAAGGCAAAAGATTCAGCCACCTAAGATGTGTCAGGATACCTTTTTGCCAAGACTCATAATTACCCTTAGTCAAATTGACTAGAGAAGGATGAGTACAGAAACCCATACCGCCTCAAATGATTAAATCAGAGATCAAAAATAGATTTATGCAGATAAATGAAGCCCATCAAAGCAAATAGAACTTCTCCAGGAGCCAAAATATCTAGAATATCAAACAAAAGCCATAAAATTGGCAAAATGAATAAAATAGACCTAGGGTTAAATCTGAAAAAATTACATAGGTGACTATGTAGAGCTCATTGATGCCTTTCCAACATCTATTCGTTTGTAGAAACATCTAGATTCTATGCCAAAGAAATAAGCTCAAAAGTCAAAAAAGATGCATAGACTTCAAATAGAAATAAAAAACACTAGAAGATAAATCTAGTAGAAATATCAACACCACTAAATATTTCTCATAAACTTATTTCCAATGCCTATTCTTTTGTAAAATTTTGATACCATATGCCCAAGATATGGTTGTTTCTGTAAACCTGCTCCTTTAGGCTATAAAAGGAACTGTACAAGGCCCTAGTCACCCATATGACCAGGACCTAAGCCTCTTAGGGTCAGCACCCAAACAAAAATTGTTATTTTTAGATTAAATAATTAATTAAATATTTAGTTGTACCTTTTGTTCACAAAAATTGAGATGGCACAAAAATCAAGACAACACGCAAATCGAGGTGACTCAAAAATTAAGACTGGTTCAAAAAAATTTGGCATAGAAATCAAGGCAATTGTACTACCATATGGATCTGTACAATTGTATAGATTTTTAACTACACAAAAATTCAAACCTCAAAAAGAATGCCCAAAAGTATTCATATGTCCGATTTCAGTGTTTTTGTATGCTCCAAAACATGACTCAAACACAATGCAGATGAGTTAGCCTTATTATTGAACACATGAACCCTCTAGTTGCTATGGTAACCTCTGAGTCACTCTCTCTTATGGCATGAGCCAATTGAGTGGAGGCAAGACTTGGGGGCAGTTTTGTTCACATGGAAGCAGAACGTCATGGAGAGCAGTTGGCTAGTCTATGGGCCTGGTATGGATTGCTATATGATGAGCTTTCTCTAGGAATGTTGTGGTGGAGATGATTATATCACCCAAAGGGTCACCAATTCTATGTCTCCTATTAGTATTTTTTAAGTTCCAACGCCTAGTGAGTAGACTTTTTTTCTCATTGATAAGTCTAGAGCGTTGTAACCTATCCTCATTCATTTTAATTTGTGTTGTTGTATGATGTCTCTTTGTTGGAAGATCCTAAGAGCATGTTCTTCCTCTTCTATGGTTTGTTGTGTGTGTTGTGGTCTTGGGCGGATTTCATCTATCTCTTCAAGAATAGCCTTGATCCAATTTCCTCTTATCCCTGGGCACATTGAATGCTTGGGAGAGGGTTTGTTGACCTATTTGACATGAGTTGACTTTTGTTGACTTTGACCTAAGGTCAAATGTTTGTTTCTCTTTTTGTGAGATGTTGAATATGAAATGTACCTTGTAATGGAATCAAGGGTCTGACCTTTGTTTAACACGAAATGTACCTCATGATGTGATCGAGGGTTTAGTTTTCCTAAGTTCATAATATTTTTGTTTTTTTGTATGAATGCAACTAATATGAATGCAAAATGATTTTTTGGTTCTTTTCCCAATTTGAATAATAAAAGTGATCTATTTAACTAAGAATTGAAATATGGATGCAATTAATATGAATTTTCCAAATATAATCTAAACTACGTTTTTGGTATTTTGTGAGACAATTTTTTAATCTAATCTAGGAATTAAAATTGCTTAAATGAAATAAATTGAATTTAAATGTAATCTATGAATTGAAATAATTATAATCTAATCAATGCTAATCAAACCAAATCTAAACCTATAAAGGAAAAATTAAACATAAAGATTTCTTCCTCCAAGAGCAAATTTATGGTTTAATTAACTACAAAAGCATATAAAGAACCTGGATTTCTCTTTGGTGCATGATCCTAGCATATCCTCAAAAGTCCTTGTGGAAACCTCCTTTGCTTTGCAGCAATGGGGAACTCCTCTTGGTGATAGGGATGAAGTGAAATTGATTGAATGATTGAGCTATTGAAGCTATGATTGATTGAATCGAATTATTTGAAGCTATGAAGTACTATGGCTTGGCAATTTGCAAGTGTAACAATGCTATTGAAGCTTTTGAAAACTTAGAAACTATACTAAGAAATAAAAAGACTCATAAGTCTTGCAAAGAACATAATCATACTATGGCAAACAAAAAGAAAAGTTGGGCAAGAGTCTGCAACAATGAATTTGCCTCCCATATTTCATATAGAAGGGGGTATTTATAGGTTGGTAGAGCTCACAAAGGGTGGAGCTGATTGAATAGTTAAGTAAATTGATTCATGAGTTATCAAGATTGATTGAGGAGTGAACAAGCCTAATTAGGGAGTGAACTGAGCTTGATATCATATCAGCCATGGAGGAAGGAGAGTTAGCATGATAAGAAAGGGAGATAAGAATAGATTTTTTGGAGCTAAGAATAGAGTTATTGGGAGTGGAGAAGGAGTTAAAACCAGACTAGGATCAGTTAGGGTCGAAGAGCCATGTAAACTAGAGGGAAAATGGAGCTAAATTGGGCCCAGACTTAAGAGAAACTCACATTTTAAAATATGATTGGGTCACCCCTTTTAGCAGGGCAGATCACCCAGAGGGATTGAAGGTTGCCTAGGGGGATTCAGAAGGAAAGAAGAGTGACCTAGAGAGACAAGGTTCTGCAAGTGGTTTTAGGAGCTAAGAATGGTCAAATGGGGGCTAAAGATGATCTTAAGGCTTGGAGATTGATTGACAAACTTGAAGAAGGTGGGTCACCCCTAGGGACTCAAAGCCACCCAAGGGGAGATCCAGGGTTGCCCAAGGGGTCTAGAAATAACAGGGGGTGATCTAGAAAGGTAGAATAGGGAGGTAAAATTGATAATGGGGAATGATCTGGGAGGTCAATTAGAGACCTCTAAAATGTTGAAATGTATGAAAGGGGCTTAAGGAAAGTGTATTTCCCATCTTGAGACACTGGTTAGTCAAATCAACAAGGCTAGAAAGCAAAAAAAAAATGAATTGTTGAGAAGGGGTGAAAAATAAAGAAACAGGACCTAGGTGGGTTAGTTAGGGGACTGGGGAAACACAAACAAGACAAATAACTTTGATCCACATGTCACCAAGAAGAATACTATTGAGAGGTCATAATGATACTCTTACATGTATGTGATTAAGACTATAACTCATCATTGGATTACCATGTAGGCCCATGCACTTTTTTGGTGCTTATATGTTTGCCCCCTCGAGGATGGTAGTCTACATGAAAGGTAGGTATTGTTCCCAAACTAGGCCTTACCTATTGTTGTTATCTCAAAATTGTACCTAAAATAATGTGTATTAGTTTGATTTAATGATGTTCAATAAATACTGAAAGTAGAAACAAGGAAATGTACTATCAATTTATGAGTCATAAGTATACCTGAGTCACCTCGTTTCGTCATGGGGTCCTACAAGAATGAAAACTTGTAAACCAAGGATGCAGGAGCACTACAAATGCAAAATTACTCCTAAATTCAATTAAATGAAACTATACTAAGAGAAGGGGAAAGAGAAGAAAATTGAAGAAACAAGGTCAAACGGTAACAGAATCATGTGTGGAAGCAGTCAATGGAGAGAAATCATCAAGGGGATCAAGAAGATGATAGCTAACCTTCCTCCTACTAATAGTAGGGCACAAAAAATAAGAAAAACCTCTCATGCAACCTTAGTTTTTGTTTTTTCAATTTTTCTCAAATGAGTCCATTATTTTCCAATTTTGTCATTGCATTTCTCTAGTTTTCTTGTTTTAGTCTATTTGCAACTTTTCATTCATAGAATTTCAATATTTACTGGTGGTTTTTGTGATGTTTTTACGCTCCCAGGGCATGGGGTAGGATCACCACTTTTGACAGGGCAGGCCACCCAAGGGGATCCAAGGTTGCCCAGGGGGATTTGCCTCGATAAACTGGGTGACCTACCCAAAGTGTTTTCTGATGGTATTTTTAGAATTTTGACACATCTGATGCTTAATTTTACCTATTTATTGACACTAACCTCTTTATTTTATTGTAGATTTTCTAATGATATATGTTTTTTTTGTGAAACTTTGCCATGTGTTATGCTTTTTTGTATGTTTTTTGATTTTTAGAGATCTAACTTAACATTCTTTATGTGCGATAAGAGGGAAGCATTCAATGGAATGTGACATATGAATAGGATTGGTTTCCCAAAGCCCTTGAGGATTTATCTTCTATAGATCATGATATTCTTAAGAGGACAGGTTTAGACCTAGTGGCTTGAGTCCCGGTTGTTCATCCTTCTTCATGGATTTGTTGTGACATTCTAACATATTGAGATGCAAATAGGAACACTTTCATGTTCCCACATGTAATGCCCTCCCAAAATAAAACTAATAAATTAAAATAATATTATAAAAAAAATTAGAGAAATAATTAATGAACTAAAATAACAAGAGATAAACTACTTACACTGAATTTAAAATTTTCTTATCGAAATGGATAAAACAATATTGATGAAGACTTGTCCATTAAAACTGGTCAATAGATTATTTTGTAAGTTAGATATTTCAACTTTAAATAAAATTTTCAAGAGAGTGTATTAGTTAAAATAAAAGTCGATAGAGAAAATTTATATGTTCTTGCTAAAGCAACTGAAGATAAATTTTATGATAATAATGAAAGAATATATATATACTCTAAATACAAACAAGATTAATAGATAAAACCATTTCTATTTCTTATTGAAATTGATGAAGATTAAAATAGAGACACATTATATAATGAGCACAAGCAATTACACGAATGTATATATATATATTCATTCATCTATTCTGTTGTGTAGCAATACAGTGACCACATCCAAAGTCTATATATTATAAAACACGTGTATATAAATATATATATATGTATATATATAAATACATAAGCATCCACGAATCACTATTATCAAATATCAACCAAGGAATAATCAATGCTTAAGATATTGGAGCGACTATTACTTATTGTAATGTCCAACAGAGTAAATAATAAACATAGTGTTATTCTTTAATGAAAACTGTTGTGGTGGCTATAGCCTGTGGCAGCCTTAGTGCCGACCACAGCCAGCCAAAATAGAAGAGTGGGAGTTGTGGCTCCCACGGCTACCACTACACTTAAAATATTTAGGCATAACATAAAAGTTGATATCATAGTTCAAACACTATTGTTTATTCATTACAATGCTATCATTTGATACATAGAAAGAAACAGAAGCTCGACTATAGCTATCAGATATTAACTGTGAATGTAAATTTGATATCAAAACGAATACTATCAATAATGATATCAAAACAGATATATTCAATAATGATATCAAAATAATTACAAATGGAATCAAACAAATATAAATTATATCTAAAGTAATTATAATATCATTCAATCACATTTCTCTCTAATTTTCATATCTCTGTACAAATGAACTATGTATCCATTTTTAAAATACAACATATGATAATGAGATAGAATAAACATTTACATTCGATGTAAACCTGTACAATAAACACCTTTTTCTTAACAAGAGAATCTTTTGAAAATTTGTAACTCTGTATTGTTCATACAATCAAATTGAATCAGCAAAATGAAAAATTATTACAATAAGAATTCTTGTTCATTCAATCTTCTTCAACAAATCCAGATCACTCTCTAAACCTTCAACACCAAATTAAAGCAGCCCAGTCTTTCTCTCCTCCCAGCCATAGGACTGATGAAATCAAGTCCACCCCAAGTGGGAGACAAAATCCAAATGCTTAACTTAGATAAAAATTAGAAAAACACAAAACATTGACTCACACACAAAGAATTCGCTCATGGGATTCTTGTAAAAGGGGAGAAGGGGAATTCCCTTCCCTCTTGGGGCACAAACATCATCTTCCATCATACACAACCAAATCCATTCTTCTGCAGACAACCACCACCAACCTTCCAAAACCTTAAACCTTCCATACACAGCTCTTCAACATCCAATCTCACTTCACACCACTACATCAAAACACCCTTCCATTCTCAATTTTTCCATACACAAATCAATCCACATCTCCATTTTATACATATTTTTCTTTATCAAAGATCCCCAAGAGAGGCTACATGCCCTCCTCAACCCCAAACAAAGGAGGCTCTCAGCCCTCAGGTGAGATCAGCTCCATATTCACACCCAATCCCCTTAACATCCAAGCATGACTCAATACAATAAATAGATACATACAACCAATAAATTTTTACAATACCAAGAACACAATCATTCATCAATCTTTACAAATATACCAAAAATTTCAATAAAACCCAAGTCATACCTTGGCTATCCAAGTTAGGATCAGCCCAATGAAAGAGGTCTAAATCCAGCTGTTGACCCATTTTTCCTCAGACCAAAGTCAAACAGTCAACCTGGTCTTTTCCTTGAAAATCCCTTTGAAAAGGTCCTTATAAAGCAAAAGAGCCAAATTTCCCAGGGAACCTTGCCTAAAAAAAACCTTACCATTAGAAAGAGCTTGAAAAAATAGGCAGGTTTGCTTTTTACATCACCTTGAAATTCGGCCAAATGAAGAAGTTATCCATGGTCAAAGTTTGGTCAAACATACAGTTCAAATTTACATTTTGGCGGGCTTGCAATCTATATCGGCCTTAGGAAATATGAAAAAATTTGAGTTATATACATTTTTTGAATGTATATCAGGCCAGGCAAATGCATATACATTCTGGGAATCTTTCGCAGATTCTCGGGAATATTTTGGGTTTGTATATCGGCCATATACAAGAGAAACATACAATGTATAAATATGCATTCATGGCATATTCCTCGAAGATTCCCCTTTTGTATGTTTAGCGCCTGTATATTTGCCTTGTATGTTCGCACATACAAGAAAATATACATTCGCTAAATGTACAAAGGCAAATGTACATTCGTGGCATATTCCTCAGAATATTCTGCAGTTGTATGTCAGCAGGCTTGTATATTGCTTTGTATGTTCGCAATATACAAGAGGAAATATACAAGGAAAAGATACATTGCGGGAATATTCCTCAAGGATTTCCTGTTTGCATGTCTGGAGGTTTGTATATTGCGTTGCATATTTGTCATACATGCCCAATGTACATTTGCTACAGTGCCGCAAGGAATATACAAGAGATTGTTGCAGGGGATATACAAAAGCTTTTGTATATCGCCAGGATGCTTGATGTGGGGCCTACGCAGATACAACAAAGAGGTTTGTATGTCTCCTACATATAAGAGATACATTGCGGGAATATTCCTCAAAGATTCCCTGTTTGTATATAAGGGAGTTTGTATATTTGTGTTTGTATATCTGCATATACAAACAAATGTGCATTTGCTACAGTGCGACAGAAGGAGATACAAATGGTGGGTCCCGCACATATACAAGCAGGATTGTATGTTTCGACATACAAAGGATCTCATGAACAGTGGCTTGTATATCGCGCATATACAAAGAAATATACAAAAGGAAGTGATACAAGCCGAACCCAACAGGTAATCAAATATACTTAATGGTTTTTTTGAGTCCGACTTGTATGTATATAGCGCTTGTATATTGCGATATACAAGTCAAAGATACAAATGAGATGTGCAAGCTGGATTTCAAATGGGTATCATTTTTGCCTCATTCAGGTTCCAGGTCCGACTTGTATGTATATGGCGCTTGTATATTGCAATATACAAGTCAATGATGCATTGCATATACAAGGTGGATTTGAATCAAGGATCAGTTTCGGCACATAAGGCTTTCAGGTCCGCTTTGTATGCATAGGTTTTGTATATTTGCATATACAAAGAAATGTACAAGGAAAGTGATACAAGTCAGACCCGATAGGACAATGAAAAGCAGCTAAAGGTCATTTTCGGGTCCGTGGCTTGTATGTTTTGACATACAAAGGAGTTGCAGAATGAATTTTTGAGTGCCGATTTAGGTGCCAAGATGCAGCGATATATACAGGCAGTTGATCGAAAGTTTGACTGCCTGTATCTCCTCCATTTTGGTGAATTTTGGCATGCTCCAAGAGGCAAAGTTGCATGTTTTTGTCCCCTCTTTCATTTGGCAGGGTTTTTCAGGAGCTTTGTCACTTTTCAATTTTCAGATCTGGAAATGCATGTTTTGAGCAATGAATATTTCAGAGACGACTTTTGGCAGATGGAGATATTTTTTTTGGGCATTCATTGCAGTAGACAGAACAAGCAGCTCACATTAACAACAAAGAATATCTTTCCACCTCTTCATCTCCAGATTGATGATGAGTAAGCAGCTGCAATAAAGACTCCAAAATATCTCATACCTTCCCAGTTCCAGATTTCAACGCCATAGCTAATGTAGCTGGACAGTCAGATGTAGATATTTTTCTGAGACAGCTCTTAGAGCACTTTTTGTAAATGACTTGGGAATTTTGGAATGCTATAAGTATGCATTTGAATGTTGTAAATAGGGTTGTTGGAAATTTTTTAGCATTAAGGCTTTTTTGTTTCCAAACAGGGTTTTCAGATGATGTAATCGTGCCTTTCCATTGAATATATGCAAGTTAATTTTACCTCTTTACTGATTTTTCTAGTTCTGTGTGAATCTGTGTATGGCTGTCTGTGAATGTTTCATTCCTCTCAATCATATTGCTTCTCACCTCTGCTAGAGTCATCTAATCTGTGTATACCTACTTGCTGTATTTGATTACATTGTGCATCTTCTCAGTGTTGTGAAAATTTCTTTTAATCTGGTGTATCACCCTTTCATGTTTTCAAGCTTTTATTTCATTTTCATTACAAGCTTTCTCTCTCCGTTTTCCCCTCAAAATTTAGTAGTTTTAAGTGATAACTAGACAAGGAAGCCGGCCTTCTCCGGAGGTTTGATCTCACTTAGCAAAGTCCCACACTTAGAGATCGATCCCATGTTATTCCAGTTTGTAGAGGTTTCACAACTTATGCAAGGGTGCAAAACTGGGTGATAACACCAGCAACATGATCAACTTTGAATAATTTCCAGACAACATTGTTCTACAACCAATTCATTTCAACCATCTCCATCTTGCTCAATATTCCACACAAACCCCTAGAAAAGAAAGAAGAAAGAAGAGAATAGAAAATAAAATCCAGAAGGAAGCCAAGCTATAGCACTCCCATTTACAGCATGAGGAATGCTTCTAATTCCTCCTTAATATAAAAATTACTCCCAACCTTTCAATTTCCCCATTATAAATCTAAAAAGATAATAATAATAAAATGACTTCTTTATTCAATAAAACATATTTCCCTTCCAAGACATAAAATCAACATACTTTTTGACATAAAAAACCCCCTTAACAAAATTATATAAAATAAATAAATAGCATTAAGCATTTGGATCTTGTCTCTAATTCTTAAGGAACTTGGACTGCCCCACCTGCAAAAATCTCATTGAAACATTATTACATTTTGGAAATTATAGCCAAAGCAATAAATATTAAACATTTAAATTCCTAACATCAAATAATTATAAAATCTATATAATAATTAAAAATATTTATTTTACGGAAATTAAACATATAACTATTAATACTTTATGATCATATCATTTATTAAATTAACATATTATTTCATTTATAATCAAAGAAATATCTAAACATGCATATAAAACATTTATGTCCATAATCCAAAATAATAATATCCACCATGTCCAACCACACTCATCAAAATATATAACAAAACAAAATCTCTAGTATAGTACCAACTAAGCCTCACATTATCCCCTCTAGTATCAAGCTTCCTCCTGGAAGCTATCAAAGAGATATGGAAATAAGATTTCATTATGGTTGTATCCTTCCATGTTGCAGAAGACTCATCGTAAAGATCCCATTGGATCCTAACCTGGTCCAACTATCATCCTCGCAGGGCCAAAGTTTGTTGATCCAAGATGTGAACTGGTTCCAATGTTAGATGTCCGTCCTGAGCTACCTATAAAGCATCCCACTCTAGTACATGAGATAAATCTGGTACATATTTCTTAAGCAAAGATACATGAAAAACATTGTGGATATGAGACAGGTTGGGTGGCAATGCTAAGTGATATGCAACATGGCCAATCCTCTCCAAGATCTCAAAAGGACCAATAAATATTGGTGCCAACTTAGAGCCCTTTCCATAATGGATAGAACTCAAATGAGGTCATACATGCAAGAGAACTCTCTCTGACCTAGAACTCACGATCAACTCTTTTGGTATCAACATACTGCTTCTGTTGATCCTGAGCTATTTGCAACTATTCACGAATCTAAGTCACCTGCTACTCCATCTCCCAAATGAGTTTAGGTCCTAATGTGACCCAATCCTCTAGATGGTCCCAAATCAAAGGAGTCCTATAGGGTCTACCATAAAGTGCCTCGTAAGGTGCCATCCCGAGTGAACTATAATGCCCATTGTTATAAGAAACTACTACTAGACACAAGTAATCCTCCCAATGAGACTGCTAGTCCATAACATACATCTTGAGCATATCTTCTAGAACCTGGTTCACTCATTCTGTCTGTCCATTTGTCTCTAGATGATAAGCGGTGTTGAAATTAAGTTGAGTGCCTAAAGCTTACTAAAGAGCAGTCCAAAAGGATGAAGTGAAGATAGGATCCCTATCTAAAATAATCCTCCTCGGAACTCCATGAAGTTGAGCAATATCATGTAGAAAAACTCTAGCTACTAAGGTAGCATTATAGGATGAACACATAGGATAAAAATGTGGCCCCTTAGTTAATTTGTCCATAGTCACCATAATCGCATCATTTCAATGTGTAGTCATAGGTAAACCCACAATAAAATCCATTGTTATCACATCCCATTTCCACTCTGGAATAGCATGAGGGTACAATAAGCCAACTAGATGTTGGTGTTTTGCTTTTACTCTTTGACATTTGAGACAACGAGCAACAAACTCTGCAATATCCTTCCGTATCCCTACCTAGAACTACATTTTTCAAAGATTTGCATGTATTTTCTTAACACCAAGATGAGCCACATAAGGTGCTTTGTGGGCCTCAGCTAGAATTAGCCCTCTAAGGTTTCCAAAAGGAGGAACGTAAATGTGCCCATGATGACAAAGCACACCATCAGCATCTATAGAATATCCCTCAAACTTCTCCTTCAAAGGACCATGAAACTAAATAATCTCGCTGTTTAACACATCATGAGGCAGCAACTTTAAAATACTCCCTCTAAGATTTCTCTTAACTGTCAAAGCTAGCAATTCATGTCTTCTCCTATAGGGCATCAGCTACAACATTCTCCTTCCCCTTAATATAATGAATCCCAAAATCATACTCACAAAGAAACTCCATCTATCTGCATTGTCAAGCATTCAAATTAGGCTGAGAAAAGATATACTGCAAGCTCTGATGATCTAAATGCAACTCAAATGTATGCCCAAGAAGAAAATGTCACCATTTAGTTAAAACATGAACTACTGCAACTAACTCTAAATCATGTGTCTCATGATTCCTCAACTTGCGAGACTCGAAGGCTATCATATGACCTTCCTGCATGAGAATAGCTCCAATGCCCTCGATTGATGCATTTGTGCAAAACAACAAAGTCACTAGCAGGATCTAGAGTAGCTAAAATAGGTGCACTAGTGAGTTTCTCATTTAAGATTTGAAAAGCTCTCTCACACTGATCAAACCAAACAAATTTATTTCCCTGCCTCTGGAGATAAGTAATCAGATAAGCAATCTTGAAAAAGCCTTCCACGAACCTTCTGTAATAACCAACTAGTCCCATGAAACTCCTTACCTCAACTACATTAGTGGGAGCAGGCCATTACAAAATAGCATGTATCTTAGGGGGATCTACTGAAATTCCATCTCTTAAAATAATGTGCCCTAAGTACTGGATTTCTATCTGGAAGAATTCACACTTAGAGATATTGGCATACAATTGATTCTCTCTCAGGCACTGCAACATGTGCCGCAAATGCTCCTCATGTTCCTCCACTATGCGAGAATAGATCAGAATATTGTCAAGAAAGATAACCACAAATTGATCCAGAAAAGTGGGGAAGACACCATTTATCAGGCTCATAAAGAATGTTGGCACATTAGTCAATCCAAAAGGAATGACAATGAACTCATAATGACCATATCATTTGTGGAAAGTTGTGTTATGGATGTCAGCTTTTGCAATCCTTAACTAATGATACCCTAATTTAAGATCTATCTTTGAGAAAATCTTTGCTCCCTGAATTTGATCAATAAATCATCTATCCTTGGCAAAGGGTAACGGTTCTTTATTGTGAGTTTATTTAACTACCTAATTAATGCATAGACAAATAGTTCCATCCTTCTTCTTTACAAAGATAACAGGTGTACCCCAAGGAGATACACTTGGATGAATATGGCCTTTCTCTAAAAGCTCTTCCATCTATAGCTTAAGCTCTTGAAGTTCTTGTGTTGTCATTCTATAAGGGGTTTTAGAAATAGGATGTTCTCCTAGAACCAAGTCGATATGAAAAATCAATCTCCCTTCGTGTGGCATCCTAGAAATCTGAGAGGGGAAAACATTAGCAAACTATCGAAGAACAGGATGATCATCCAAAGAAGTATCTAGCTTGTCCTCTGATCTGTCACTAATAGAAATAGCAAAGAATTGGCATCCTTTCCTCATACAATGCTTAAGTTGTATGGATGAAATCATTCTAAGCGACAGTAGTCTCTTAATCCTTGAGACTACCACCCTTTACCCATATCATCTAAACACTCAACAAACTTGTTACGACAATCTAACTTGGCCTCATGAGCATTCATCCAGTCCATTCCAAAAATTACATCATATGATCCTAATAGTATCACCATGAAGTCTACTCTAGTAGAGAAAGTGTTAAGTTCTAATTGGCAATCCCTAACCAAAGAACTGACAAACATCCTAGCACTAGAAGCTAGCTCCACATCCCAATTAAAATCTTGCTTAGTAGCCACCAGCCCGCACTTCTCCACTATGGATGGTGAAATAAAAGAATTTGTAGCCCCATAAACAAAAAGTATAGAGACAACAACCTTACCAGTTTTACCAGGAACCTCAATGATTGATGCCTAAAGATCTGCTTGTCGATTATCAATTGTTGCAAAGACTCGATGAGATCTACCTATTATGTCATTGTTGGTTAACAAATTTGTCTTGGTCTAAAAATATTGTGTTCTGACTCTATAACCCTTTCTTTTTAGAACAAATAAGTTAAACAACAATTAGGTGAATTATCAGGAATAATTCCCCTCTGAATTAAGGTACAGCTCCCTTTTAAGTCTTCAATGAATTCAAACTATTCTAATCATTTGGATACACTTTTAACCAGAAAGCATTTAAGGAAAACTAACATCCATACATCACTATGTCATGAATGTGATATCTTTTCTTTCATATAACATCATTCAGTGATAGAACACACAGATTCCATTGTCGACAATAATCAAATATATAAATATATACATGTATTACTAAACCAGCAAATGATAAAACATATATGATGAGTCATCCAATGAAATAATAATTACCACATAAAAGAAGAATTCGCACAGAAACCCAATTTCAAGCACTTAAACACACAGATTTAAGTCTGCAGCAATCATTTCTTCTTCTCATTCACAGATGCAAATCTTTTTCAGACAAACATCACATACATTGTAAACATCAAAGTTCAGCTCCAAAATTCCTTGTTTCTTATTTTTCTATCTCTCCGTCTATCAGTTTTAAGAACCAAAAATAGATATATATTTTACCCTAATTAACTGTTCTTTAAACCCAGAGTTAAAACAAACTCTAACCCATAGCGGGATTTAGTTTCTTAAAAGCTGATTGAAAGACAAAGTTTTTAAACATAATTCTGCAACTAAATAACTGAATAAAAAGATTATGTAAGCACGATCATGACTAGGGCAGTGGGTTGGAATCTCCGGATTTGCTTTGTTCGGCTGAAGAGACACGTTGCATCTTCCATTCCTAGTATGCGGCAACAAATTCCTAAATTTTTGGGAAGTTAGGGATGCCAATGTGTTTAACTCGTGCTTTCCAAACATCCTTTTCTCTTTGAATGTTCACCACCTTTTCCGCATGCTCTAGGAGTGCATCGACACAAAGGTGAAGAAGTGATTCTACTTTTGATATCTGGGAGAAATCATCAATTATTAGGTTATCATTTTCTTTAGAAAAACTAATTTTCTCTCTGAAGGATTGTACCACAGTATCAATATCTTTTTCTGGATCCCCATCATCTTTTATGTACTTCACATCAATACATTCCAAATCATGTTGTAAAGATTGAGTAAACTCAGTTATCTCTTTAATCATCTTTGTGAACTCTATTCATCCTTGTCTAGACATTGCGTTTCTCCATTCGATGTTTCTCCTACTTACATATAGCATATTGTCATTCAGACTTGTTATATTCCTTTCTGATAAAAACTTTGTCACTCCATACTTCTGAACTTCACCAATTTGATTTATTACACTCATCCATTTCCCTTCATCTTTTTCCCATGAGGCATTTTGTATTTTCAAATCTTCGATAGTAGCCATGGTTTCATCATATATACTTTTCAATTCATTAATATATTTTGTACCCTTTTGGATGATACCATCCAGCCAATCATCGAACACTTTGGTCACCATCTTGTTCCTATGTATCTGATCAAGCATTTTCTTATTAACTGGAGATTTTGGATCAAAGGACAGAGGTAATTGAGAAACGGGTTGTGGATCTGGATTATGAATGGTGTTAATATACTCTATCATTGATCGTAAAGCTTGCTTCAACTCCCTCTTATCTTTTTCATCCTTCCATGTACAGCTAACTATCCTTTTAGTAGATGCCTCGAGATGGTGCACATCTATAGCACGCGATGCAGTTCCAAGATCTATTGTTTCTATTGCGAAATCCTAGACTATGGGGTCCTAAACTTCTTCATCAGCTATTGGTCAAGCTATCTCTGCACTCCAATTTCTTGTATTAGGGTCAATGTCCACACTGGAAGTGGTTTTTAGCCTTTTAGATTTTGGGGCCTTTCCCAGACATTTGCTAACCATATCCTCCAATGGTAAGGAAAACAGAACTATTTTCCTTTTATCATTAATTGAATTTTCCAACCAATTAGGTGCAGTGACTAGAACTCCTTTATTAGGATTAAGTTGTTCAGAAGGTGCATTTGGTATTATCATCAGATCGGTAGAATCTGAAGCAATCTCTTCTTGTTGGTTTGTACTAATCTCTTCGGCCATTGGTGAACCAAACCCTTTATCACTCATTGCTTCTTTCAAATCTTCTTTAGTGTTTAAGTCCACAACTATTCTTTCTGAAATTTCCTTCTTCTTTCTTCTTCCTACTTTTCGTTCTTGACCTGGTGGTAAAGAAGGCAGAATAGTGGCAAGGGTTTTCTTAGACCTTTTGATGACAGAACCTTTGTCAATTTTTGACTTGGGAGTACCTGCATCACAGATATTAATAAGTTGATTAGAAGAGCTTACAAGAGATTGTGATTCATCAATAGGTGCACACCGCTGGGAATCTTCATTTTGAACCTTTTTCAATCTCTGTTCCCTTAACCATTTTTTAGTTCTCCTTATTACGGGGAGGATTTTAACTTCGATCCAATCCTCTTCATCTCTATTCCAATCAACTTATAGAATAGGTAGCTGTTTTATTTGTTCAAAATGAGAATCGATCACCTGTTCCTTATTGTCTATTATTCTAGTGATATTCATATTCAGATTAAGGGTGACTATTTGCGCTATGGACAATCTGCACCAAAGCCTTTTTCTAACTTCAAATTCATCTGGGCAATCCTCCCAATAGTCCTCTATCTAGGGAATATGTGAAAATCCCTCTCCAAAATCCAAATTGTCTCTAGAAAAACCTTTGCTATCGAACTTGGGTCTGGCATTGTATTACTGAAAATTGAACTTTTTTAGGCCCACCTCTAGATTTAAAGCATCAGAAACTGATTGACATGAATAGTGACCAAGTTCAATGGGAAAAGATATACCAGACTCTCTCTTCATTAGAAATTGTTTATCTATATGAGCTAACTTCTTGCAAACTTCGATCAATACAAAGCAGTCAAAGACATATCTGGGCAGTTTTACAGGTTCACCATCAAAACCACCAACTCTGATGTAAGTAAATCTGGGAAACTAAATGAAGAAGCTGCCCTAAATGTTGATTAGTTGCATGGCTTCATCAGACATCCTTTTATTGATATTGCCTGTCAATTCATAAGCCATCCTACCGGTGAAAACATCATTAACTCTTCCATAATTTTCATAACAGTTTTGCACTTGTAAATGTGAGTAATAATCATAAATTTTTCTATTTTCAACTAAGGATGCATTAGGTAATCCTCTCCATTCCCTTGTGGATGCTAGGTAGTAAAAGAGATATGAGGACATATAAAAGTCTTTATTTCCCAAATAATTACTCAAACCCTGATGTAAACATTCAGCTATTATTTTTGCCCAATCCAAATACTATTCTCCTTGAAGGATCAGTTGAATGAAAAAATACATCCAGTCCTCCCAATAGAATGCTTGAGAACTACCTTTTAACCTGTGTAACAATACCATGATATCTTTTATTTTCAGTATCATATGTTCTCTGGTTAATGCTCTGGGCAGTCTTGAACCTCCCTTTTGAAATTTCAATAGCCAATTTCTTGCAATTACACTCTTGTAATTTGCCTTTTTCAATGAAAAATAACTGTAAGAGGAAGTAATGTTAAGATTAGAGTATGGCTCCTTAGGTGGGATTTTCATTACAGCCATTAGGGTTTGTCTATTAACAGGCAATAACACATTACCATCAAAAGATCTAATGCATCTATTTTGGGGGTCATATCTGCTCATACATTCGAGAACTAACTCAGGACATTGTACCACCATAGGAAAGGCTGCAGCTTTGACTAAATCACTTTCCACTATTCTTTCCATCATAAGGGCGGACATAGGATTTTTAACCCTTTCCTTAAAGTCCTCTAAATTGTACTAAGCTAAAAAGGTATCTCCATATTCAGGAAGAGAACAAACAAGGCTAGAACCATGCTCGGAACCAAGACAGATAGCTTTCATGGCTACAGGTTGGATAAATAGAATGGAAAATGCTTTGAACTTCTTTAACAATACCAAAAACTCAAAATGATTCTCTTTTTCAACAAAGTAATGGGATCAGCTATAAGAAAAGTTGAACTCACCTTCAACAGATCTGAAATCACTATCAAACTGGGCAAGAAAAATCTTTTACCTATAGCGTTGTTCTCCTTATGTATCACCCTGTATGTTTTACTGTTAAAATTGGCCTATTCTTTCTTGATAAGAGGCATAAAATCTGGTCAAATAATTACTGGATCAATTAATTTGTGTTGAATCTGCTTGATAAGACACAAATTCTAACAGATGCATTAATTGATAGTAATTCTCGCACATGACCTTGATGTGTAATCATTACCCATAACCTTTCAAAAGTTAAAACTTTCTATTTCATAAAATGTTCTAGATATATTTCCCTCTAAATGATTTTCTCCTTTAAAATCTCCCGCAAATTTTGACTTAAAGAAGACTTTGGGAAAAGTGGGGCTAATTGCATAAGCACATTTGTCACAGAACATTGAACCTTTGAACCTTTGAACCATTAAACTTTTGAACTCCTATATGAGGTTCAATCAAGAGGTTCAAAGATACAAATTGAGTTACACAAGGGGACCAAGGGTAAACGACTTCTCAAGAAACATTGAATATTGAACCATTGAACTATTGAACCGTTGAACTTTTGAACTCTTGAAAAGGGTTCAAGTTCAAAGGTTCAATACTACAATAATTTTGCACATAAGATGATAAGTGAATGAATTTTAAAAACAAAGAGCCGACCTAAGGAATAAACATAACGACCAATAAGGGAAAATGGTAGATTGACTTTCTGCTTAGGGAAGGATCATGAAAAATTGAATAAGGGTGAATGAAAAGGTAACATTGGCTCTGACTGGGGACTGCATTTTATGATAGAATGGAGAGAACTTAGAAACTCTGGTTACGCACGAACTGAAACATAGGGATAGAAGAAAAAGAACCAAGGCAAACCAAAACTAGAAAAGGAAAACGACAGCACATGACAACAAAGAAATGACTATGTACAAAATAGGGGACACCTGTTTCACAGTTGATACAATTTAAGATCATATCCATTATTGGACAGGGGTAGAACAGATCCATCTGGATATTCTAATTTGAAAGAAATAGGGCCCAGTACCTGATGAATTTTGAATGGCCCCTTCCAAAGTGAATCAAACTTGCCATGTGCTCCTTTAGGTTCTCTCCTTCTATCCCACAGCAGCACTTGGTCCCCTTCCATGAATTTTTGGGGCCTTGTTTTTCAATCAAAAAACTTCTTAACCCTAGCTTAATGGGCAGTAATCCGATCAACTAGTTCATTCCTTTCCTCTTCAATCCTGTTTAAGTACATAACTCTTTTTTCTAAGGAATCTTGAAAGTATTGATCTTCAATGACCTTTTGTAATTTAGCTGCAGATAATTGCAGAGGTAATGATAACTAAGCTCCTATTCCATAAACCAGCTCAAAATGTGCCATTCCTATTGCCCTTTTTGGGGTTACCCTGTCAGCCCAGAGTGCTTCGTACAATTTTTTATGCCAATCTTTGGGATTATCACTCACCAATTTTCTCATAATGGCTATCAGATTTTTGTTGCTGGACTCAGCTTGCCCATTCCCTTGAGGGTAATAGTCTGATGAGTGAGAAAGAGAGATACTATGCTCATAACAAAATGAAGTAAGTTCAATTGAGGAAAAGCTGGTAGCATTATTTGCCACAAGTTTCTGAGGGACGCCAAAACATACCAGTATATTCTCTCTGAGAAAATTACATACTATTTCTAAAGTGGTTCTCTTCATAGGGACTACTTCAACCCATTTTGTAAAATAGTCTGTTGTTGTTAAAATGTGTGTATGTCCGGCACTCAAAGTTGGTGAAAGAGGTCTAATAAAGTCTAAACCCCATTGTTTTAAAGGTTCTTCAATAACAACAGGCCTCAGAGGCAATGTTGCAAGTTGTGGTCTTCCTGAAAACATTTTACATTTTTCACAATTGACTACCCATTTGTATGCATCTCTGAACATGCCTGGCCAATAATAACAATTTCTAAGGATTTTAAAGGCTGTGACCAAAGAAGAGAAGTGTCCACCACAGGCTTCATTATGAAAAACTTCCAAAAGCTTGTGTTGTTGTTCTTTATCTACACATCTCATAAAGGTTCCATCTAATCCCTTTTTGTATAAGACCTCACCCCAAATGACATATTTCGCTACTTTTAACCTCAGATTCCTTTTCTCCTTCGGGGATAAGTGACTGGGACAATCTCCATAAGTAAGATAATGTGCCACGTTTAGGAACCATGGATCATGTAAACTCACCAATAGGACAATGGGAAGTTCTTCCTCTTCTTCTTCTTTACTTTCAGCAATCAATTTGCATAGGCCTTGACCTCTAACTAATTTGGTTGGCCTAACCTCCAAGTCATATTCTTGAATCTTAGCAACCCATGTTGCTCTATTATTCATCCCAACATCCTATTGAGTCAGAATGCTTTTCACAGCCAAACTAGGAACAAATACAATTGAATGAGAATGAAGTATGTAATATCTAAATTGTTTGACAGCCTTTACCACAGCGAAAGCTTGCTTCTCAGTTAAAGAATATTTAAGTTCATGCTTCTTGAGAGGAACACTCATAAAGGCTATTGGGGCTTCTACATTTAATTCATTTTTCTATAGTAAGATACTCGACATGGTATGTTTTGAAGCATAACAATAAATAATAAAATCCTTTTGGAAATTGGGGTTTACCAAAGTACGTGTTCGTGCAATCACCTCTTTAATATATTTAAATGCTTTCTTAGCAGTCTTGTTCCACCTGAATGCCTATTTTTCACTCATCATCCCTATAATATGTTTCGTAATCTCAGCAAAATCAGGAATGAACCTTTTGAGGAAGTTAACCTGGCCAAAGAAAGACTTAACTCCATTCCTATTAGAAGGAAGACTTAGCTATTGTATTGCTCTAACCCTTTCTGGATCAATCTTGATTCCATCCTTCAAAACTAAATGTCCCAATAACTTACCTTCTGTTACACAAAAAATTGACTTCTTAGGATTAAGAGATATCCCATGACTCCGACACCTTTGCAAAATGATCTACAGATCTTTCAGATGATTCTCTCTTCTTCTAGAGAAAACAATCAAATCATCAAGATAAATGACAATAATTTTATCTTTTAGGTCTTTAAAGGATGAATTCATTCCCCGTTGAAAAGTTACACCAGCATTAATCAAACCAAAGGGCATACGGGTTCCCCAAGGTGTAGTGAAAGCAGTTTTATGGTGATTGGCCGTAGCCACACTTATTTGATTATAACCTAAGAACCCATCTAACATGGACATCATCTCTGATCGAGCAACTATTTGTAAAATGTAATCCATCACAAGTAAGGCATAATTATCTTTCAAACTGGCTTGGTTCAAATACCTAAAATCAACACAAATTCTTATTTCTCCATTTTTTTTGCGTACTGGGACAATGTTTGCCACCCAGGTGGAGTGATGAATTGGATAAATAATCCTAGCCTTAAACATTTTGTCAACCTCCTTATAGATGGCCTCAGCAACCTTTGGGTTATAGTTTCTTAACTTTTGCCTGAACGGAGTTGCATTTGTTTTTAAAGGAATATGATGCTGGAATTGTCCACCCCTAAAATCCTTTAGGTCATCATAGCACCAAGCAAAGACATCCTTATACCTAGTTAACAGATTAATCAACTTGTTTTTCTCCTCTAGCGAGCAACACCTACCAATAGAATCCATTTAGGATTAGTTTTACTCCCAATGTTTATTTTTTCACAATCTCCCAATTTGTCAGGATTCTGAGCAAGTTTGTCTTTGGTATATTCATCTTGTTGATTGAACAAATATTCCAAAGAGACCAGTCCTCTAGGGATTTTGTTTCCCTTTAACTGAATTACATCATCCTTTGAATTGATCCCTGGATCAGGACTGAATTCTTTACATTCTGCTTCAGAACCTTCAAAATAAGTCCCCAAGAACATCTCAGCATTCTCCAAGAAGTTTCTAATCTGTCTATCATTCTCAAAAACTTGCCAATTTTCAGCATTATCTGGGACATTAGGACAGTAGATCAGTTCTATTCTATATGAATTCTTTTTGAAAATAGGGTGTGGGAGAAGAAGAGAAGCTGACACTGCTAGAGAATCCACCCGTGTGTTTTGATCTTTGGGAATTGCCTTAATAGAAAAGGCATCAAAATATTCTATCTCATCCCAAACTTTGTTCCTGTAATGTCTCAATCTTTCATTTTTAACTGAAAAGATGCCTCTCACCTATTTAACAATAAATTCAGCATCTCCTTTTGCTTTGATCATCTTTATACCTTTTCCTTTGGCTTTATTTAACCCGAACAATAGGGCCTCATACTCTGCAGTGTTATTAGTATTTTTAAATTCTAACTTGAAAGAGTACAGAAAATTTTTACCTTCAAGTGAGATCAAAACAACCCTTGCTCTTGAACCAATGGTAGCACAACTACCATTGAATTCCATGGTCCATAGATCATCTGAATGAACGGACTTTGGGATGGATTCTTCCTTCATGTCTTCAGAAGAGAGAAAATAATTACCAAATTCACATTCTTCAAATAGAATCTGAGATTTAGGATGATCATAAGGGTATACAGTAAACTTGCATTTAGGTTTAGCTTCTAGTTTAACTTTCTGCTTTCCCACTAGAATTGTAGCTTCTAACCAATCCAATTTAATCTCCCTGCCCAAATCTTTGCAAAAAGTCCTGCTCAACAGCATTCCATAACTAGCAAGAATATCTGCTACCAAGATAGTCAACTTCAGTCTTTTATCAGGATAGGCTGCAAGAGCAACCCATGCATCTTTAATTTGTCTAAGCAAAGGAATATGTTTGCCATCCATGGAGTAACACCTACCAAATGTTTTTGTAAGGGATAGGCCTAGGGCTTTGGCTATGGAAGAAGGCATAATATTATTAGAAGCGCCTGAGTCTATAATACAATTACTTAGTTTATGGCCATTTATGAATAAAGAAACATAAAATGGGTTGGGCTTCATATCGACCATATAAGAAGTATCATTAGATGAATTGATTGCCATTTTAGGAGTGTGTGTGGGTGATTCAGGTGGAGAAGCAAATAATTGGGCAATCAGAGACTCAGCATTAACATTTAGTTGACTTTCGGGTTCAATTTGTGTAGGATCACCTTTGACATATTTAACCAATTTATCAAGTTCTTTGGGATTTAACTTGAGGTATTCAGTAAGGGATATTTGAATCTTTGTAGACTTACAAAATTCTATAATATCAAAAGAGGTTTCATGATCATTTCTGTGTAACAATTTAACTTCTTGGGCCTTCAAATTAGTATCAGAGGTTCTAATAAGAGGTTCCTTACCTTTAACAAGCACTTCTTGAGTATTAGAAAATCTCAGATTCTTCTGACTTTTGGTAAGCACAGCACATAAAGGATCTTCAAGAGTAACCAATATTTCACCTCCTCTTTCTGAATCTAATTCATATTCTAGGAAGTGTATTTTAGAGTCGCCAAGTTCCTTAGAGTTCCTTTCTTCTTCGGTAATCTCTCCCAATAGATCTTGAGTAGTGACCATTTGAGCATATCTAAGCATCTCCGGACAAGAACTTCTATCATGATCAATAGTCAAATGAAAGGCACACATATTCCCTCTTCTAGGAGGAGCTTCAATAGCTAACCTTGGTTGTACTAATGTAAGTGGCAATGTCTTACCAGTATTTGTCTGTTGATTAAAATTTTTCCTGCTGACATCTTGATATGGTTGTTGAAATGAAGTACCAACCTTAGGTAATTGTCTTTTTAAAGTAATCATATCATTAACCAATCTTTGAACCACAGGATCCGTAGAGGATGAGGGATGAGCATTAGATACTTGGACTTCTTTCTTCCATTTTCCAGCCATAAGAAGGTCATCTTCTAACCCAACTGCCAAGGTTTGTGTGTTTGCTAAGTCGGCAACTACACCTCTTCTAAGATGAAAACTAATATCAGGGGGCATAGAATTGATAAAGAAACATTTCTAATTCTCAGGAGTTGGCCTTTTAGCATTTGGGATTTTGTGCATAATTCTATTAAATTTGGCTATAAATTCCCTCATAGGCTCATGTATTTCTTTCTTGAGCTGAGTCAATTGAGCAAGAAGGGCATGTTCATCTTCTGCACTTTTGAATCTATTTTCGAATGAAGTTTTCATATCATTCTAGTTTGTAATTGAAGAGTCAGATAGATGATAAAACCATTCTGCTGCAATATCAGTTAGAGTTTGCACAAAAAGCCTTATGGCTACATCTTGATGTTGTACACCTAACACACCACATGCTACGGCAAAGGCATTCAGAAGCTCATCTGGTGATTGTCTTCAATCTCCATTAAACTTGGGTAAGTTTTCTCTTGCACTTTTAGGCAGAGGATTCAGGTTAGCCCCTAACTTTAGAGGGCCTATAGCTGCTCCCCAAGGTTGGACCATTGGTAGAAAGCTTATAGCAGAGGGAATGATAGTACCAAAAAGAGTTAAGGCTTGGCAGACAGAGGATGTAGAGGGCTTAGGAGGGCTAGGAGGTCTACTTCTAGCTCTTCTAATAGGAGTAGGGATATAAGGAAAATTTAGACTTTGCAACGTTTGAAAAGTAGGATCTTCAACTCCCTCTCTCCTCCAAGACCTTGTGTATCTTCTGAACTCTAGTTTATTATATTGTAACTAGATAAGTAGTTATTAGTTTTTAGGCTATTCTTGACTTATTAGGACTTCAGGGGCTTGATTTCTTACTGTGTTTTCTGCTTGCCTCCTTCTTTGTCTAAGTAACAGCAATCTTAAATTATCAGCCAATTCTTCTTCTTTTTCTAATACTCAGCTTGCCCTTCTATAATCATCAATATTTCATCAAGTGCGCCATGCAAGAGTATTTAATTGACCAATTATGTCTTCCTGTTCGTCTTGAAAATCAAGATTGGGCTGTAAAACAGGAATTATATTTTCATGAGGAAGCACCATCGTTGCTTCATATTAAGGGGACTAATCTTTCAACAAACAACTTTGATTCCCCAGCAGAGTCGCCAAAAACTATTGATTAATAGATTTGTCTTGGTCTAAAAATATTTTGTTCTGACTCTATAAACCTTTCTTTTTACAACAAATAAGTTAAACAACAATTGGGTGAATTATCAGGAATAATTCCCCTCTGAATTAAGTTACAGCTCCCTTTTAAGTCTTCAATGAATTCAAACTATTCTAATCATTTGGATACACTTTTAACCAGAAAGCATTTAAGCAAAACTAACATCCATACATCACTATGTCATGAATGTGATATCTTTTCTTTCATATAACATCATTCAGTGATAGAACACAGATTCCATCATTGACAATAATCAAATATATAAATATATACATGTATTACTGAACCAGCAAATGATAAAACATATATGATGAGTCATCCAATGAAATAATAATTACCACATAAAAGAAGAGTTTGCATAGAAACCTGATTTCAAGCACTTAAACACACAGATTTAAGTCTGCAGCAATCATTTCTTCTTCTCATTCACAGATGAAAATATTTTTAGACAAACATCACATACATTGTAAACATCAAAGTTCAGCTCCAAAATTCCTTGTTTCTTGTTTTTCTATCTCTCCGTCTATCAGTTTTAAAAACCAAAAACATATATATATTTTACCCTAATTAACTATTCTTTAAACCCAAAGTTAAAACAAACTCTAACCCATAGCAGGATTTAGTTTCTTAAAAGATGATTGAAAGACAAAGTTTTTAAACATAATTCTCCAACTAAATAACTTAATAAAAAGATTATGTAAGCACTATCATGAATGGGGCAGCGGGTTGGAATCTCCAGATTTGCTTTGTTCGGCTGAAGAGACACATTGCATCTTCCATTCCTGGTATGCGGCAACAAATTCCTAAATTTTTGGGAAGTTAGGGATGCCAATGTGTTTAACTCATTCTTTCCAAACATCCTTTTCTCTTTGAATGTTCGTCACCTTTTCCGCATGCTCTGGGAGTGCATCGACACAAAGGTGAAGAAGTGATTCCACTTTTGATATCCGGGAGAAATCATCAATTATCAGGTTATCATTTTCTTTAACAAAACTAATTTTCTCTCTGAAGGATTGTATCACAGTATCAATATCTTTTTCTGGATCCCCATCATCTTTTATGTACTTCACATCAATACATTCCAAATCATGCTGTAAAGACTGAGTAAACTCAGTTATCTCCTTAATCATCTTTGTGAACTCTATTCATCCTTGTCTAGACACTGATTTTCTCCATTCGATGTTTCTCCTAGTTACATACAGCATATTGCCGTTCAGACTTGTTATATTCCTTTCTGATAAAAACTTTGTCACCCCATACTTCTGAAATTCACCAATTTAATTTATTACACTCATCCATTTCCCTTCATCTTTTTCCCACGAGGCATTCTGTATTTTCAAATCTTTGATAGTAGCCATGGTTTCATCATATATACTTTTCAATTCATTAATATATTCTGTACCCTTTTGGATGATACCATCCAGCCAATCATTGAACACTTTGGTCACCATCTTGTTCCTATGTATCTGATCAAGCATTTTTTGATTAATTGGAGATTTTGGATCAAAAGATAGAGGTAATTGAGAAATGGGTTGTGGATCTGGATTATGAATGGCATCAATATACTCTGCCATTGATCGTAAAGCTTGCTTCAACTCCCTCTTATCTTTTTCATCCTTCCATGTACGGCTAGCTATCCTTTTAGTAGATGCCTCGAGATGGTGCACGTCTGTAGTATGCAATGCAATTCCAAGATCTATTCTTTCTATTGCAAAATCCTAGACTGTGAGGTCGTGAACTTGTTCATCAGCTATTGGTTGGGCTATCTCTACACTCCAATTTCCTGTATTAGGGTCAATGTCCACCTGGAAGTGGTTTTCAGCCTTTTAGATTTTGGGGCCTTTCTCAGACATTTGCTAACCATATCCTCCAATGGTAAGGAAAACGGAACTATTTTCCTTTTATCATTAATTGAATTTTCCAACCAATTAGGTGCAGTGACTGGAACTCCTTTATCAGGATTAAGTTGTTCAGAAGGCGCATTTGGTATTATCATCAAATCGGTAGAATCCGAAGCAATCTCTTCTTGTTGGTTCATACTAATCTCGTCGGCCATGGTGAACCAAACCCATTATCACTCATTGCTTCTTCTGAATCTTCTTTAGTGTTTAAGTCCAGAACTATTATTTCTGAAATTTCCTTCTTCTTCCTACTTTTAGTTCTTGACCTGGTGGTACGAGAAGGTAAAATAGTGGCAAGGGTTTTCTTAGACCTTTTGATGACAGAACCTTTGTAAATTTTTGACTTGGCAGTACCTGCATCACAGATATTAGTAAGCTGATTAGAAGAGCTTACAGGAGATTGTGATTCATCAATGGGTGCACACCGCTGGGAATCTTAATTTTGAACCTTTTTCAATCTCTGTTCCCTTAACCATTTTTCAGTTCTCCTTATTACGAGGACAATTTTAACTTTGATCTTATCCTCTTCATCTCTATTCCAATCAACTTCTAGAATAGGCATTTCTTTTATTTGTTCAAAATGAGAATCGATCACCTGTTCATCATCGTCTATTATTCCGGTGATATTCATATTCAGATTAATGGTGACTATCCTAAGGAGAATCTGCACCAAAGCCTTTTTCTAACTTCAAATTCAATCTAGGCAATCCTCCCAATAGTCCTCTATCTGGGGAATATGTGAAAATCCCTCTCCAAAATCCAAATTGTCTCTAGCAAAACCTTTGCTATCAAACTTGGGTCTGGCATTGTAATACTGAAAATTGAACTTTTTCAGGCCCACCTCTAGATTTAAAGCATCAGAAACTAATTGACATGAATAGTGACCAAGTTCAATGGGAAAAGATATACCAGACTCTCTCTTCATGGGAAATTTTTTATCTATATGAGCTAACTGCCTGCAAACTTCGATCAATACAAAGCGGTCAAAGACATATCTGGGTAGTTTTACAGGCTCACCATCAAAATTACCAACTTTGATGTAAGTAAATCTAGGAAACTAAATGAAGAAGCTACCATAAATGTTGATTAGTTGCATGGCTTCATCAGACATCCTTTTATTGAAATTGCATGTCAATTTGTAAGCCATCGTACTGATGAAAACATCATTAACTCTTCCATAATTTTCATAACAGTTTTGCATTTGTAAATGTGAGTAATAATCATAAATTTTGCTATTTTCAACTAAGGATGCATGAGGTAATCCTCTCCATTCCCTTTTGGATGCTAGGCGGTAAAAGAGATATGAGGACATATAAAAGTCTTTATTTCCCAGATAATTACTCAAACCCTGATGTAAACATTCAGCTATTATTTCTGTCCAATCCAAATACTGTTCTCCTTGAAGGATCACTTGAATGAAGAAATACATCCAGTCCTCCCAATAGAATGCTTGAGAACTACCTTTTAACCTATGTAACAATACCATGATATCTTTTATTGCTGGTATCATATGTTCTCTTGTTAGTGCTCTGGGCAATCTCGAACCTCCCTTTTGAAATTTCAATAGCCAATTTCTTGCAATTACACTCTTGTAATTTGCCTTTTTCAATGAAAAATAACTATAAGAGGAAGTAATGTTAAGATCAGAGTATGGCTCCTTAGGTGGGATCTTCATTACAGCCATTAGGGTTTGTCTATTAACAGGCAATAACACATTACCATCAGAAGCTCTAATGCATCTATTTTTTGGATTATATCTGCTCATACATTCGAGAACTAACTCAAGGCATTGTACCACCATAAGAAAGGCTGCAGCTTCGACTAAATCACTTTCCACTATTCTTTCCATCATAGGGGTAGACATAGGATTTTTAATCCTTTCCTTAAAGTCCTCTAAATCATACTAAGCTAAAAAGGTATCTCCATATTCAAGAAGAGAACAAACAAAGCTAGAACCATGCTCAGAACCAAGATAGGCAACTTTCATGGCTACAGGTTGGATAAATAGAATGGAAAATGCTTTGAACTTCTGTAACAATACCAGAAACTCAAAATGATTCTCTTTTTCAACAAAGTAATGGGATCAGCTATAAGAAAAGTCAAACTCACCTTCAACAGATCTGAAATCACTATCAAATTGGGCAAGAAAAATCTTTTACCTCCAGCGTTGTTCTCCTTTTGTATCACCCTATATGTTTTACTATTAAAATTGGCCTATTCTTTCTTGATAAGAGGCATAAAATCTGGTCGAATAATTACTGGATCAATTAATTCGTGTTGAATCTGCTTGATACAACACAAATTCTGACAAATGCATTAATTAATAGTAGTTCTCACACATGACCTTGATGTGTAATCATTACCCATAACCTTTCGAAAGTTAAAACTTTCCATTTCATAAAATGTTCCAGATATATTTCCCTCTAAATGATTTTCTCCTTTAAAATCTCCCGCAAATTTTGACTTTAAGAAGACTTCGGGAAAAGTGGGGCTAATTACATAAGCACATTTGTCACGGAATGTTGAACCTTTGAACCATTGAACTTTTGAACTCCAATATGAGGTTCAATCAGGAGGTTCAAAGATACAAATTGAGTTACACAAGGGGACCAAGGGTAGACGACTTCTCAAGAAACATTGAATATTGAATCGTTGAACCATTGAACTTTTGAACTCTTGAACTCTTGAAAAGGGTTCAAGTTTGAAGGTTCAATACTACAATAATTTTGCACATAAGATGACAGGTGAATGAATTTTAAAAACAAAGAGCCGACCTAAGGAATAAACATAATGACCAATACAGGAAAATGGTAGATTGAGTTTCTGCTTAGGGAAGGATCATGAAAAATTGAATAAGGGTGAATGAAAAGGTAACAGTCATAAAATGTTCCCCTAGGAGTTTTACCTCCTAAGTTTAGCTCCCGAGTCCCTTCATTTTAATCATGCATCTTAGAAATGAATCCCGAAGCAAAATCCCTCGAAACCCATGACAAATGGGACTTAGGGGACATCTGTGAGCTTAATCTAGCCCTAAAATAGGTGCCTAGACAAGGGCACCTACACCCTTGTCCTACCCTATTTTTTTAGGGCCCTAAATTTGAATGTTAGTTTTATGACTGTTAAAAAGTTTTCTTGTCGGCATCTTAAGTTTGAATTACGAAATATTAGCTAGAATACATATATAAGCATGTTTAGGACTTCATTTTACAACTAGATAGATAATGTGAATTTGTGATCTTATGCTAAGGATACTCATGGCTTTCATTGTGTTGTAGATTAGTATTGTGTTGTGTTTATTCATGTTTGTTGCAGATTTGTCTTCATCAATCCATCTCCTCATGGCGTGAAAGATCTTCATCTCCCCATGAGAGCTTCACCTATGAGGTGAAATTTACTTTATGTTTCAAGCATTTATCATATCATTGATTTTGCCTCTATTCTACAAGGACACACTCTCTATCTAACAACAGTGTTGGAAGGCTTGAATGCCATTCTGGGGCTTGACTGAGGCAAGCTCCTAAACACCACAACCTCCAACCCTCTCTTGTGATTGCAGGTGACACGTGTCAGATTCTATGGAGAGGAGTTGCAGGAGATCAGAGTAGAGTAGGAAGAATCTAGATCTGACAAAAATGACAGAAAAGAACCCTAAAAGGACAAGGAAGCCCACTCTTTTGTCCCTTAATTTAGCACTGTCAGGAATCTCTGAAGTGGTTGCAGTCTGTAGCAAAAAATATTAGGAAGCCCTTAGAAAAAGCACTGCACTGGACAAGGGCTCCTACTCTTTTGTCCCCAATTTTTTTGTCTTCCAAAACCCAAAATTTGGTATATCTCTAATCTACATTTAGTGTCTTCCTGTGCGAGCATTTGTCAAGTTTTGTTTGTTTGTTTACGATTTTGCATAATTAGGGTTTTAAGCTTAATTAGACTAAAATTAACACATTGATCAACAAATTCTAAATTTTCTTATCATTCCAAGTGACACCAAACCTGTAGTTGAGTCCTCTTGCAAAATTTGTGATTCAATTCAGTTTAATGTCCTTGAATGTATGTAGTGAAAGGAGGATCTAATTAAATTATTAATCAAATCAACAAACCCTCTTTTTCTACATAACATTTTGGTGAACCCATGTTTTTATTAAATTTTGTACCTTGTTGACTATTGTACATTAGATTTACATTCATATATTTCATTTTCATCATTATAAATTTGAAAATCTTACAATAAATTTGAAAATTTTGAAAAAACAAAAAATAGGTATTTTTGGCTTGCATTTAGACATAAGTTGTACTATTTTCATTGCATCTCATCTAAATCATTTAAAACACTGGTATTTACATCCGATCTGAGATAAATTGTAGTATTTCATATTTTCATTATCATTATCTTGCATTTGCATCTCTCATTTGCTAGGGTTTGCTTGAAATTTTGCATTTTTCATATAACCTAGTAATCTCAAAAGCTAGGGTTTGTAATTAAAATCTTATTCCAGATTTTTTTACTCCTTTTCACACTCATTCAAATCTGATTTTTTACTGTAGTGTTTCATCTTTGTGTGTTTTTTTGCATCTACATTTCAAATTTTGCCTTTACACATTGTGTATTTCAACAAAAATTACCATATTCATTCATTTTTCTTTAAGATTTCACTTGCACTTTACATTGTAGAAATTTTGCATCATTTTCTAGTTATTTTATATATTAAATCTTATTAGATTCCATTCATTCATCATTTTGCATACTTTCGTGCCTTAATTTTACTATTAGGGTTTCAAAAATCCTTGCATTTTCACTACATTTTGGTTAATCTTTCATCTAGCATTGCAAGATTGGTGTGTTGAGACAAATTTCACTACATTATTGGACTTATTAAAAGGTTTTAACTTTCTACCCCTCATCACTCTCATAATTTCATTACATATTTTGTGCATTTGCATTGAAAAAGGTGAAAAAATGAGCATTTTAGAAGCATAAGCAAGCATAGATTGGTGTTGTCTCATTGCATTCATCTTAGACATCTTGCATTTCAAATCTTCCAATCATATTAAAGCATACATCCATTGGTCATTTGAAAATTTTGCATCAATTCATAGCATTTTCTAAAAATTGGCATATTTTTAAATACACATTGTGTATTTCAACACTAGGTGTTTATACACTTTGTTCACACGTTTTTGATCAAAATTTTTAAAATCATCAATTGGGCCTTGTTGTGTTGTACTCTTTCCTCCTATCCACCTTGCTTTTTGTGGACTTTATGTGTATTCTTACCCATTTCCCTCAAACAAGTGTTTTAGGTGTGAAATAGTCCCACATCTATGGCTTTTCATCGTAAAAACAATGTTATGGTCCCTCCTCGCCCTGATAGGAAAAGGAAGATTCCTGAACCTGATACTACATTCACATCAAATGATAGAATAATAGGAAATGTCTAAGGTCCCCTTTACATTGAAGTAAGCATAATGGGCACTTCTATAAAAGGAGCCCTTGTTGATCGAAACTGCATAACTAACATTGCTACAAAAGAGTTCCTCTATTCAAACAATTTGATACAAGAAACTTATGAACCTACTGACATGATGACAAAAACACATAATGGAGCTCTTATCTCAGATTTAGGGAGGATTTCCTTATTGATCCAAGTATTTGACAAAGCCTTGGATCAATCATTTGACATTATCCCAATATCTGACCTCTTCCATGTGAAACTAGGCCACCCATGGCTCAAGGCTATGAATGCTATTCCTTCAACAATACATAAATGCTTAAAATTCACTCACCATGGGAGTACACATACCATTCACCATAGTTGATGGAAACCTATGGTTACTAAAAAGAATGTCATCCTTGATTACTTTTGGCCTAAACCTACTAAAGAACCTGAACCACGAATAGATCAACTCTTCTTGGAATATTGGCGTGACAAAGCACAATTACTATCTAGATTGGTTGACCCTCCTATTCAACAAGTGGTGCCTAAAGAGCAACCTATATTACAAGAACCCCCTAGACCGAAAGGAAAAGGGGTATATGTTGAGGTTCCTCCTCCGTCATCCCTACAAGGATTGAGAGAAAACCATAGAAAACAATATCATGCATCACCATGAGTTAATCATGCAGCTGCCTCCTCCTCTAAGATACAAAAACCTATGGAAAAACATGAGATTCCTTTTGGAGATATAAGCAATAAAACAAAAACAAATTGATAAGCTAGAGAAAGAAGGAGGAGAAGACAAGACTTGGCTCGAAGCAATATATCACCTCAACAAGAAAACATTGAACCTAACTTCAAAACAAATCAAGAAGAGCCCAAGGTTGATAAGGAAAAAGATAAGGAATCTGAATGGGCACTTGTCCCTTATGTACCTCTTTCCTCCAGCATTCGAGATTGGGAGGAGGATGATTTGCTTGACAACAACTGCTAGTTCAGTTGTATGCACACGTAAGTATTTCTTGTTGGCAAGAGACACTATATGGACTCATGAATGTTGTCATTGATGGCAACAAAGGTTAACCCACACATCCATAGGACATAATGAGTCTCTACCGAAAGGCAGATTGCAGAGTGTTGTGATCCGGTAAGCAAGAATAGAGCATGTGGCGAGGTCCGACAGTCAGCTCTGGATCTCTCAGAGGAAGTATCTTGGTGAAGTGCGGATTTGGGGAAGTTAAGAGGACTACCTTGACTGATAGATTCCAAGGATTTAGCCTCCGGTGATAGATGAAGAAAAAGATATGAATACTTGAGTGTCGGGTTCCTGATTGGCAATGTGGACAGAGGAAGAACTGACTGGCAGAACATTCTACATTATTCTGGATGCGTTACTGATGATGGTAAAGATTCTTAAGGCATAAGTTATGATTGGCTGACATGATTTATGACTTCTACAAGTATATCCTTGATCCGCATTACTTGGTAAGCAAGGATTCAGCTGACAGATCAGAGTTCATGGAAAATATTGACTATTCCAGATGCCGACTAGAAAGGTGATGAAATCACTTGTGTGGATATATATACAAGATGGATTTAGTTGTGAGAGGTGTCGTGGTTTTTTTGAAGTGCGAAGAAAAGTAGTAGAGCAGAGTGAAAGCAGTAAGGCAAGTCCGGTATGTGAAAGGACAGCAGCACTAAGGAAGAGAAAGGATGAAGTGCAGCAGTTCAGTGTACTGAATTTAACTAGAACTGATCTCCAGCATATGTAGATGCTCCTTATGAATTCAAGTATTATATTACACTCTTTATAAATTGTAGACAGTGAGTCTCTTGTAGGCAGTGGGCCTCTTGTGAGTAGTGTGCTTAGGCAGTGAGCCCTAATTGGCAAGTGCATTTTATATTTCTATTCTTCTAATAGAGAATACATTCTTGGGTTAATCACCCCATGGTTTTCTCCCTTAACAGGGTTTCCACGTCAAAAATATTGTGTCATGTGTATTTCCATTTCATGGTTATGTTTGCTTATTTGAATTAATGTTGCATTGATTAATAAGAAAGTTTAGAAAGCTAAAATAATTAAGATAACTGGTTCACCCCCCCTCTCAGTTATCAACAATTGGTATCAGAGCCAAGTTCCTCCCAACAAGACCTAACAGCTTGAAGAAGATCTGGGAATTCAAATGGATGTGTATGGTATGAGGGAGCAACTTAAGTCTACCCTAGATGATCTTGAGCAGTCAAATTCTGAAGTCAATGAATTGAAGGAAAGACTCAAATAGGCTGATGATTTCATAAATGAACTAAAAGGGAAACTGAGTCTCTCTATGAAAAAGAGAAAAGAGCACCTTCAGCAACTGGCAAGTCAAGGTGAAGCCAATGATACAAATGGAGATCTGAAGGAGAAAACCAAGTTCTGTGAAAAGTTATCAAAAGAGATCATTATGATAAGACATGAGATGGAATCAGGAGTTATGAAGTTTTCCCAAGAAATTGAAGAGAAAAGAAAAACTGAAGATGATCTAAGACAATCTCTCAAGGAGAAATTAGAAGACTGCCACAAGATGGATAGAATAATCAAACACCTTGAATCTAATCTTGAAGATGCTAAAGATAATGAAGAAAAACTTGAGGATCAAATTGTCTCTCTTAAAAGGGATCTTCAAACAACAAATGAATATAAAGAAAAATTCAAGATAAGTTCTGCTCAACTTGAAGTTCTTCTTGAAAGTCAAAAGAGGGTAGATGACAAGTGTGGTTTGGGATATGAGAAAGGGGAAAGCTCTGGATTTGGTCAGAAGAATATTGGATCAGAAAATCCAAGGAACAGGCCTAGAAGACCTCCGGTAAGGCAGCCTAATGCTCAAAGATATCCATCCTTCAATAGATACTGCCACAACTACAATAACTTTGGTCATAAAGCTAATTAGTGCAGAAAGAGAATGAATCAGACTAATACATCCTTCTCTGGACAGTGTTTCAACTGCAAAAGGTATGGTCACAAATCTCATGAATGTAGAAATATGCAAATGAACAAATTATTCAATGGTAGATGCTTTGCATGCAATAGAATAGGTCATGTGGCTAATCAATACAGATCAAGAGGATATCGATCAAATATGCAAAGAAATGTTGTTTGCCAAATTTGCAATAGATCTAGTCATATTGCAAAATTTTGTAGAAGCAAGAATCAGGACAAAAGAGGTCCGGTACATCATAATCAGAATCAAGATAAGGGAAAACAAAAAGTGAATGCGGATGAAGTTCAAAGTGAGATGAACTAGATTTGGGTGAAGAAAAGTATAGAGAATGTAGGGCATGGATCCACACCAGACTCTGGTGCTAATATTCCTTCCAAAAATTAAAAAGTGAGCTCTGGCTCAAGGGGAGACACAAAGAAAACCTTGTTCCCCCAGCCAGTCAATTGGTGCCGGAACTGGCACAAGAAGAGTTGCGGATTAAAGGGTTCATAAGAGAAACATCCAAATAAACTATGGTTAATATTTGGAAGATCCGCAAGATGTTTAAGATCAAGATTGATCTAGTTCTTCAAGTCATCAGAATAAGGCAAACCAAAATGACTTATGTCGAGCATTTATTGCAACTTGACATTAAGGTTTACGGAGCAATATAAGGGTTTTCTCATTAAGCATTTGTTCATTCTGCATTCAAGAAGAAACGAAAAGAGAAGCTCTGCAACAAAATTCCTCAAGCTCATCAAAGATCATTTGCAGAAGTCAATTCATCCAGAAATCAATCCAGCTAACTCCGTGAAACCGAAAGGCACAAAAGGTATTCTCCGTTATCAAATATCTCTCTGTAAATCCTTGAATGATGGGTACTCCAAATATTGTGAAGATCTCTGATAGGCCTCACCCCAAATTCAAGAAACATCCATACAAATCCTTGGAAGTAGATCCCCTAGGAGCATTTTCCAGTGTTCCGCATGGTGTGTTGCATATAGAAGATATTAGGGTTTACATACACATGAATATTGAAGAGTTTGGGGATTCAAAGTTAATGGATATCTATCACAATCAGTTGATAGATGATGCTTTTGAGCTTAAACCACAATATAAGAGCATCCAGGAGAAACACTTTGATCAATACATTCATTTCCCCTATTTTGAAAAAGATGAATGGGTCCAGTATGTACTGAGTAGGGTACATGATAACTTCTTATGGTTGAATAGACCTTGTAAAATCACTAAGGAAGCAATTAGGGCAGTAACCGGTTTACACTCCTCCGGAGGGATACCTGTCCTAAAATTTGTCAAAAACCAAATTGTAACTGAGGCCACCGGATCAAAATTTGATAAGAGAGCAATGACCATTGAAGATATCTCTGATCTGGATATCAAGTTTGCATCTATTATAATCGGTTATAATATATATCACTCCAGCAGGGAGAACTCAGTATCTGGAACTGTAGTATATACTGCTTATGAGATGCTAAGAAAAACTGTAGAATATGATCTCTGTGAACTCCTTCTGAGCCAATTGATGGAAAACATACAGAAGATCAAAAAGGACAAGAAGAATTCCTTCAAATAGGGAGGACTAATATTGTGTCTATTTTTCTATTTTATGAATGAGATGCCCAGATCCATTGGATGGGTATGGCAAAGTAACAGACCTATAGCAATTCAAATCAGGGACTACTTGCATAGACTTGGGGATGCTAAGGCAAGGAATATAGCTCTGTGGGGTTACTTTAAGAACTTTCAAAATATGATGCAAACCAGAGAAAGAATCCCTAAATCATTAGTTAAGAAATACAAAGACACAGTGTGCTTCATGGTAGACACTGATCAATGCCTAATGGAGGCAGTGGAGCCAAGGATAGTCTAGATCATGCCTATGGGGTATGAAGTTGATGAGAACATTGTGGAGCTGCATGTTCAACACATGCTCAGTCAGCCAAAGGATCCTAAGGCAGAAAGGTTTGGAACCTTTAAAGAACTAAGTGTAAAAATCCATGTAGAGCTAAAGCATCCAGAGACCAAGAGGAAGGTGAGAAAAGCAGTTGAAGAAGTTGCCAAAATCTTTGGCATCTCAAAAGAGGCACTTGATGCTAACAGGGAAAAGAGGCAAAGGGTTGAGAAAGAGAAGAAAGAGGCAGAAAAGGAAAGTAAGGAAAGTGCTCCGGTAGAACCTTCCACCAGGACCAAATCATCAAAGAAATCTGCACCTACCATTGCTAAAAGCTCAAAGGTGTCACAACCGGAAGCAAAATCATCTGGTAAAGCAAAGAAGAGAACAAAGAAAAAGGCAACAAGGTCCTATGCAAGCCAAAAGGATGAAGAAGAAACTAAATCAGATGAGGAGATAAAGAAAATGAAGAAGCAGAAGAAGGAAGGACCCGGTGAATCCTCTACCAGTCAAGGTGAAGAAGAAAAGGCAAAGGAATTTGTTGAAAAGCCCACTCTGTCTTTAGATGATGTCATCAAATCAATCACTGTGGATGGAAATCTCCAACCAATGGCTGAATTCTATGATGATTATAATGAAGCTGACTAGAAGATTTTGCAGGAAGCTGCAGTTAAGTATCTAAATATATATAATAAGGCTTTTATTGAAATCATATCTCTTATTCCTAAAAGTCTAGAAAAAGAGTTAGAAATAAGAAAGAATAATGCCATGGCAAAAGACCTTGAGATCTGAGAGTAGATAGCTATTCAGCTATATCCTTCAATCACCCCAAAGTAGATTAGTATGATCTTCAAAGATTGTAAGGATGAATTCCAGAGCAAAGCCAGAATGAATCAGCTCATGCTTGGTGAGACTGACAAGGTAGCCAAGGAAACAGAAGAGATCTTCCAGAATGTCTTTAAAAGATTCAATCTTCATGTCATAGAGGACTTGGGTGCTGATCCCTCGGCCATAAGTGTTGGAGAGGAATCGACTGAGAAAATGGCAGAAGAAGTCATGGACACCGGTGCAGAAAAGGACAAGGACTTAGAATCCTCTGTTCTGGAAGAGAAAGTTCATAAACAGACAAACATCTCTCCTCTGGTTTCCCCTACAGTCTCCAGATCTAAGGGAGAAGAAAGAATACAGGAAAAAGAAGAAGATGTGAAAGGTAAAGAAGCTGACACTGCAGAAGAGAAGAAGAATCTGTCTCCGGCAAGAGACACTGCAGAATCTGTCAAGGACTTCTTGACAAAAGAGACTATGGAGATTAATGAACTGGAACTACTAAAAGGGCCATTTGATTTTGACTCTCTTTCTCCGGTACAAACAATGAAGATAGCTTCATTTGCTCAAGCAAAGGCCAAAGAGAAACTACTGAAATCTCACATGGAAGACTGTGAGCTTATAGCAGCTACTTCCGGAGTACTAGAAAAGATTATACCATCATTTCAGAAGGATCCCACAGCTTCCTCATTTGGAACTCAAATCTTTAGTCAATAGTGTTAACACACATTTTGATTCTCTAGAGAAATCAGCAGAAGATAAGGTCCGAAAGGAATTTCTTGCAAAAAGATTATTAGAGGTACAAGGGTTGATAATTAATGATAGGAGAAATATAAATATTGGGATAAAGAGCTTAGAAAATGCTCTTAAAAATGGTAGAGAAATGTACAAATTTTGTTTATCATGGTCCAAAGTAACATTGGACATCGAGAAGAAAGTAAAAGAATAGGAGGACAAATTGACAAATCTATCAAAGAATTTTGATCCTCTCTCATCTTCCATAATAAATCAAGAATGTCAGACTATTGCAGTCTTGAATGAAATCAAGAAGCTTGAGAAGGAAAAGAAAAGCAGAATAAGCAGGTTAGGTGAACTCAGAGGCATAATTATCTCTAAGTTAGAGGCCATGCATGAGGCCATAAAAGAAGCTCAGATCACAACCTGGACCAGTGATCCGAAAGATCTAAAAAGGGCAGATGCGTTGGCATTCCTGCTGAGCGGTCATATATTAATTTTGGATAGAATGACGCAAAGTTGGGGAGCAGAATTCGTCCAATTGAAGACAACTTTTGCAGACATTCTTCAGTATATGTGAGTATGTTATATGCGGCTAAGTATAGTTAAATTTTTGAAAACTTTGATGCGCGGTTCCCACCCTTTGCCATTGATGTCAAAGGGGGAGTGAGGAGCAGTGAAAAATGAGGAATCCAACAAAGGGGGAGCTCTAAAAAATGTATATAAAAACAGAGCATCAGTCAAGGGGGAGCATAGTGTAAACACTTAGTCATTTTTCACTAAGTGTTGCCATCAATGCCAAAGGGGGAGATTGTTGGCAAGAGACACTATATGGACTCATGAATGTTGTCATTGATGGTAACAAAGGTTAACCCACACATCCACAGGACATGATGAGTCTCTACCGAAAGGCAGATTACAGAGTGTTGTGATCTGGTAAGCAAGAACAGAGCATGTGGCGAGGTCTGACAGTCAGCTCTGGATCTCTCAGAGGAAGTATCTTGGTGAAGTGTGGATTTGGGGAAGTCAAGAGGACTACCTTGACTGATAGATTCCAAGGATTTAGCCTCCGGTGATAGATGAAGAAAAAGATATGAATACTTGAGTGTCAGGTTCTTGATTGGCAGCATGGACAGAGGAAGAACTGACTGGCAGAACATCAGACATTATTCTGGATGTGTTACTAATGATGGTAAAGATTCTTAAGGCATAAGTTATGATTGGCCGACATGATTGATGACTTCTATAAGTATATCCTTGATCCGCATTACTTGGTAAGCAAGGATTCAGCCGATAGATCAGAGTTTGTGGAAAATATTGACTATTCCGGATGCCAACTAGAAAGGTGATGAAATCACTTGTGCGGATATATATACAAGATGGATTTAGTTGTGAGAGGTGTCGTGGTTTTTTTGAAGTGTGAAGAAAAGTAGTAGAGCAGAATGAAAGTAGTAAGGCAGGTCCGATATGTGAAAGGACAGCAGCACTAAGGAAGAGAAAGGATGAAGTGCAGTAGATCAGTGTACTGAGTTTAACCGGAACTAAACTCTAGCATATGTAGATGCTCCTTATCAGTTCAAGTATTGTATTACACTCTTTATAAATTGTAGACAGTGAGTCTCTTGTACGCAGTGAGCCTCTTGTGAGCAGTGTGCTCAGGCAGTGAACCCTAATTGGCAAGTGTCATTTTGTATTTCTATTCTTCTAACAGAGAATACATTCTTGGGTTAATCACCCCGTGGTTTTCTCCCTTAACAGGGTTTCCATGTCAAAAATATTGTGTCATGTGTATTTCCATTTCATGGTTATGTTTGCTTATTTGAATTAATGCTACATTGATTAATAAGAAAGTTCAGAAAGCTGAAATAATTAAGATAATTGATTCACCCCCCCTCTCAGTTATCAACATTTCTAACCCTGTTGGTCACCTTTGTCATAGCATATCTATGCTCACTTAGTGACCTTCTCTTATGTGTTGTGTTCCCCTGTGATGTGTTATGTGTTGTTTAGGTCTCCTTGGATGACCCTTGATACTCTTGTAAGGTCAAGGATATCTATTGTGACCATTCTTCTATTTGTTTCATCATTCTTCTATTGTTCCTCTCTATTTTATTGTTGTGTGTCATGCCTTAGGGGCATAGCGTTGTAGTTGATGACCTGGGGGCATCCTCCTATGTGGTGTTCCTAAGGCACTTGTTCTCCTCTCTCATTTTTATTTTTTACCTTCTTCTAATGATTCTACTTAGTCAGTGAATGACGAAAAACAAATAAATACTGATACGAACCATGTGTCCCTTTAGCAAGCAAAGCAAAAATGGACCTAGTCCATACATGATGACGGGGTTGATATATATATATATGACGCTTGACTAGTAGAATCACTCCGTGTGATGTATCATCTTATGGCATTTATTTTGACTAACATTTTACAATCCACTCAATCTGCTCTTGTACACTTTGATTGATATCTCACCTTGTTGCTACACTCAGTTCTGAGGTATCTACAGTATAGCCTAATGGTTATACTCGATTATGAACCTGTAGTATAGCCTTGGTCCTTGATGTGACTGTTTTCATGCATAGCTTTTATCATGTGTTATGGTTGTTATCTTAGAATAAGATTTTATAACCATCTTGTTATCTTATCATATCTTATCAATGTGTTTGTGGGAACATTCAGCGAGCGTAAGCACATGTCGCCTTGGGGGCATGGGCTTTACAAAAGCTCTTATTTCCTTACGTGTTTTCTCTCTACCTTAACATGCTTGATATCGATACACTACATCAACCATCTTAAGGTGGGGACATATATAAGGTTATTTATCTGATGATTTTGGTACTAACGAAGTGTGTTTGTAAGCCCTCTCTGTGAGGCGAGATGTTGTATCTCTGGTGCGAGTACACATCTTTATTTATATTGCAAGCAAAAAGCCCTCTCCGTGAGGTGGGATAGCATATCCTTTTATCAAAGAAGCCCTCTACGGAGGTGAGATAACATATCTCTTGAGCTAGTGCACATCCTTTCACTCAATAAGCCCTCTACAAAGGTGGGATGGTGTATCTCTTGAGTTGGTGCACATCCTTTTATTACAAGAGTCCTCTGTGGAGGCAGGGTTGGATCTTGAGACTATCCTCCCTTAAGTGTGTCTTTGGTGGTTATTGTGGCATAAGCCCAACTGTCAGGTGTGTGTACAACATGTTTGAGATGGCAAGACTTAGCAATAAGCTCCTTCCATCTATCATGTCCTCTTTCCAAAAATAGTACTTTCTATTTTTAGTAAGTCCTGATGTCCAAAAATAGGTCATGATCACAAGACTACATTGAGAAATAATTTTTTTTATTTAATATTATATTGTTAGGAGCCAATTTCTAAATCCTAGAAAATAAATAATAAATAAATACATGCATAAAGCAAGGTGTTGAGATTTAGTGGAGAAAAAAAAGCAAATTTTTGTTTTATGAGAAATCTCTCCATTTATGGTTTTTTTGCTTTGAACCGACAACTTGGAATGGTGGAGTTTTTTTAGAAAAGATTATTTTGGGAATTAATAATGATTTTCCAACAAGCATGACATTGGGATTTGGGCATCCAACTTGGCAATGACATATAAAAAACAAAGGCTTTCATTTTGAATTATTATTGCTATTTGATCATTTTTCTTCACAGAGTTGTTTAGCTTGTGTATTTTCAGTGGGCCATGTATCCATTGAAGCTGGAGACTATTGGGCGTTTGTTTGAGGGTTTCAAATTGCCTAAGGCTATTTAGCTTTGGATCTTAGAGGGTAATCTCACCTGGAGGTTACATTTGCATTAACAAATTTAGAGAAGTTTGGCAATTTTCAATCTTGGGGTTTTACAGGTGTATGTAGATGTTGTTTCAGTGTTTTCTGGAGTAGTGTATAGTGTTTTTGTTGTGTAGCACATGGATGGCCATGTATTTTTTGTTGCACATCCATCCCAGGCATTAGAGATCAGCTTTATCAGTTTGAGTTGGGTTTATGGTGTTTCGGCAGTGTCGGCAGGGCATTTTTTAGTATTTTAATTGTGTAGTTTCAGTAGTTTCAGGCATATTGTTGGTTGCTATTGTTGCATGTCATTTATTTTCTATGTATTTGCTTCTATAACATCGTCTTAGGTTCCCTAGCCCATTGGATGCAAGTGTGGTGAAGTTTTTGTGCGATTTAATCAATTTTGGGTGTTTCCAGCAAATAGGTTTTTAGCATAATTCACTAGTTTGCTTTTTTTGTTGTGGGGTTTCTACAAGAGATTTCTGCTGTTGTTTTTTGTTGTACCAGACCTTATATCTATTTTTATATCATAAAAATCAAGAATATTTCAGTTTGAAGGGTTTCTGTGTGTTTCTGGCAATTTCGAGTGAATTACACATTGTGTATTTTAGCCTGTTTGCAACGTAGTTGAAGATTGGTGTTGTGGGATTGTTTCAAAAGTTCATGCATGCATATTTTCTTCTGTAGCAGTCATGTTACTGTTTTAATCAGTTATTTAATAAAAAAAATCACATTTGGGGTTGCATGTTAAGTTATTGTTTATTTGCCTCAAAAATTGTTAATATTTTTGAAGTAGTTTGGTGGAATATCTGAAATATTTGGGTGCATATTAAAAAATAGATTTAATTGCAATTAAATATCATTTGGGACATTTCAAGTGGTATCAAAGTAAAAATCTTTCCAGCCTATAGGGTATTGAAGTGTTGATGTGAATAATGGGAGGTTTCTTGGAATCATTATTTATGAGCATGCGACAGAATGATGAGGTAAGAGAAATTTCTAAGTGTTATGAACAATATCAAGGTTATAAGGACCTTCTATCATTTCAAGAATATTTACTATTGCTAGGAATATCTATACCCTTGGAAGAGGAAACCATCATAATCTTCAAGGAATACCAAGGAGAACCTGAAGCTATCAAAGCCACAAAATCATTTGACAGGTATTACGTAAGGAGAAGGAATAATGAAGAGGAGTTGAAAGAGACTAAGGAGCATGATACAAAGCCACAAGAGGATGGGAAAAATCATACCATGGTAAACCCCCCAATACAAGATAAAGGTAAGGATTCTTTAATTGAAGAAGATATTTTAGTGGTTTATAATAAGCTTGTATTCCAAGATAATGGTTATCCCAATGAAGTCAACAAAAAATCAGTTTTACATATTGAAGATGTAGAACTTATCCTAAAGGAAGAAGAGAAATCAGATTTGCAATATGTTTGTCAAACTGAAGATGAAGAAGAGAATGATGATATTGAGAATGTGGAAATCATTAGGGCAGAAATTAGTGATGAGTACATAAATATCTCTAATGAAGCCTTTTCGGAAAGTAAATGGGAGATGCAGAAAACCTTTTAGAATAAATTTCAAAATTATTTTATTGAGAGGTATGTCTTAGAGGTAAGTGTTGATTTTGGGATTGATTTTAATAGAGGTCCATTATCTTTGCATGACCCTAGATTTCATGAGAGGAAAGAAAAAACATATCTGTACATAAGTGTATGGGATCCAAGCACTACTCTTAGCTACATGGAGGGTCAAGTTATGGATATATTCAATATCCAACTTGTTGGAGGGTTCATCATTCTATGCACCTTCATTAAAGTGAAGTCAAAACCTACTAGAGAAGAATACAAGGATTTGGGAATGAATGTTGATAGATTTTAGTCGTTGCAATTTATGGAGCTGAAATTTACACTTGATAAAAAAATTCCTTGGACAACGAGATGTCTAGTGATGGAAGACATGCATGCTAGCTCATTGTATGGTAAGAAACATAGTCTTTGTTTTGATAGTAGAATGCTTACAAATCAGCATAGTATGGTAATCAGAATGGTATCTAGTAATATGCCCCCAGGATCACTATTAGAAAGAGGAGTCCATCATAACATAATTCATTTATCAAGGAATGGTGTTAAATCTGGCTACCACCATATATGTGTTTGTAAGAAGACATTTTCTAGACGCTTCATGAGATACATTAAGTTTTTTATCATGACATGCAATGCTCTAGCTACCTTCAAATTCAAGGCAAAGCAAGTGGATCAAAAGAGGATTCAATTTTCTCTAGTTTGGTTATTTTCTATCACACTAACCATGTTGAGAAGATTCATCAGTTTATACAGCCATGTTAGAAGGAATGATTATATAGCAGCAACCATGACCATCATGACCAAGAAAGGATCTCATCCTAGGATGGATAGAACACAAAAGAAACTTGATGAGTGTGAGGAGGTAATTGTTGATTTTTTTTATGCACATGCAAACTCAAAATAAAATACTAAGTATTCTATCCTCTCTTGAATAAAGTCTCTCAAAGGCTAAACAATGTGATCTAATGAGACAACTCCAAGATTCATGATATGTTAGGTTTTGACTTGCAATGGATAGACTCAGTAGTTGATGTGATTTGCTAAAAACTCACAAAGGGACTTACACTGAATTGATGCCTTATTCCATTCTAAATATGTTATTCTCCTTCTTGTGAAGTGGAACTTACTCTAACCGACTATGAAAGAAAATTAAAAAAGGACAAGGGTTGAGAGGATTCTAATCTAAGGACAATGAGATAATGAAATATGCCAAGATAGACAAACTCCTCACGAAACCTGACTCTGCTTTGCCATGAGAACCAACAACTACACGAAGCAGGTGTCATATTGCAAACACACATCTAAACACCCACAGCTAATGCATCTTCAATATTCACAATCGAACTAAAGCAAATGGAGGTTCAGGATAACTTTGTAAAGTGAGTTGCCTTCGACAATCCACAAAAAGTATGAACCAATAAGGAATTCATCAAATATCATTGCATATACTCATTACATCAATGAACTTTCTAATCTAATTCTACTCTACTTGAAAACATTTCTCCATCACATCCAAGAAATAAGAAACCATGCTTAACATTCCACAATCACACCAAATCACCATGGAACAACCAACAATGAGCTTGTATTGATTTTGGAAGTGTTTTTACAACAATTTCATAAGTCTTTTCAATGACTTCAAAGAGTCTCCTCTACTTTAACTTCTAACTTCTAAAGAACTTCTAATCATCAATACCCTTACAAATGAAGAGAATGAGCTTTAAATAGAGCTCAAGATTACAACCAAGGGCCCAAATTGATTCTTGAATCAATGGCCAAGATTAATACAACACAAGGTAGTTACAACTACTTTTGCTTTCAACCAATGAGACGTTTACAACATGATATTCTAGAAAGTTCTATCCTTATCCTCATTTTGGTAGCTAGGTTCAATGTATATGGTCATGTCAATGTGGCACAATGTGATTGGATGACAATGATTGGATGCCACCTCAACATGATTATCCTTTGAATGTTCCTTGAACTTGGAACTCTATCTTGGTCTTGTACTTCCTTTGAATTTCCTGTATTAGTTTGGAATTCTTGGTGTAATTCTTGATTTCCTAACTTTGAGCTCAGTTCTATGGATGAATGGTGCACTAGGTTCTTGTTCCTAAGTTTCTAGGATCAACCTTCTTGTTCTAGAACTAAAATCTTTGATGTGGAATTTTCCTTTATCCTATCATCTTGAACTAGAATTCCTAAGTGGAATTCTTCTTTACATCACTTCATTTCTTGAGTTTCCTTTGTCTTCTTCAGAAATTTCATGAAGTTTCCTTGATATTGCAAGAAATTTCCTTCTCCGGGTTTTGGAATTCTTGTAAAGTCTTCTTGATTGTGCATCAGCTTCCTTGTTGGCATCGGAAGTCCTTCATCTTTCCTCGAACATCTTCACAATCATTGTCTTCGCTCCTAAAGTGGATTCAATTCCCGCACTTGCCATTTACCTATAAAATGTAAACAATTCGACTGAGGATCAAGGATAATTCCAAGAAATCTATTTCGAATGAAAAGAAAATTCACTTCGAATATAAACAATTCTTGTCAAACAATGCATGAAGGATAAAATTTTCATGCATAACAATGCATCTCTAACCCTTGTGAATGAAATACTACTTGGAAATAACTCTCTTCACAAAATTTCTCTTCTTCCTTAGTGTAATTCACTTCCTCAATGAAGGAATTTCTGCCCTTTTTTTTAATGAAAATCTATGTTTTAAAAGATTTGCTATGCCTTAGGGAATTCATTGCTCTTAGTGCAGAAATCTGCTCTTCGATGGAATTCACCCTTTGCTCAAATGGGTTTTACTATTTTTTATTTGAAATTTATTTCTACCTTTTGAAATTCACTTCATTCTTGAAGTGAATTCGCCTTGTCTAGAGTGGAATTATGTTGTTGATTGGAAATTCATCCTTGTTGATTGGAATTTGCTTGCTATTGTAGGAAATATGCTTTGCTGCTAGGAGGAATTTGTATTTCAAATTAATTTACAATGTGGAATAACGACATTCAATGTCTCCTATATATAGCTTTTGGAGAATTCACTTCTCCTTGGTTGACCTGGTTTAGGAATACCTTAGGCCAACTTGTTAGAGGTTCCTTATATGTTTTTCATGAGGTAAGAAAATTTCTCCAAGGTGGCGCATATAAAGGGTGTTGAAGAAATTCATTCAAGTGGCACAAATCACAAGTATTGGAGAAATACACCAAGATGAGCACATATTGAGATGGGCAAGGAAATCTTCTTCCAAAGCGACCGCATTCAAGAGGTCTTAAAGAAATTTTCATTGATGGTGCATATAAGGCATGATGAAGAAATTTTCTTCTTGGGTGCTTGTGAATGATGTTAGAGAACTATTCATAGCGGGTCTGCCTTTGATTGGAGTGAAATTCATGAATGCTTTCACAATTTCTGAGTGGAATTCCTTTTTCATAAAGTAGAGTCGCATATTTCCTATATGCTTTCATAGTTTGGTGCATTCTGAAAGAAGTCTTTCACAATTATTTGGGCCAGGAATTTCATAACTTCTAGTCAATGTTGAGTGTATAAGCTAAGTGTTAAGGAAAATCTCTTGAGGTGAGCGCATTTGCTAAGTGTTAGAAAAATTTCTCTTCAAGGTGAGTGCATTCTCATGTTGTTAATGAAACTTTCCTCAATGATGGGCGCAAATGTCATGGAGTGAAGAAAATTTCCTAAGGCAGCTTTTCATAGTGAAATTCATTTTCTCAATGAAGGAATTTGTCTCTTCCCCTTGATGTAATTTGCCTATTGCTGATGAAGAAATCTGCCTCTGCAAATATGAAATTCGATCCTACAATGAAATTCACTGTTGCTAGATATTTGAATTCATCCTTGCAGATTGGGAATTCGTTGTCTATGATGTGGAATTCACATAGATCCAATGAATTTCATTGTTGCTGACTGGAAATTTGATCTGCCCTGAAGTTTGCCTTGTTTTCTAGAAATTTCACCTTATTTTATTGGAAATTTGCCTTGATTGATGGAATTTGCTTCTATACTGTGCTGCCCTTGATGAAATCTACTCTTTTTCTTGTGGTATTCGCCCTCATTCTTTGGAAATTTCTTCTTTTCTTTAGTGAATTTTCTATTTGTTTAGAAAAAATGTAAGGATCCAGCCTTCTTAAATACATAACATGGGCAAATTTCTTTCCTAGGTTGACATTATCTAAGGTCTTTCTCAGGCTGACCTTGTCAGGAGATAAACAATTAGCTTTGTGAGGCCGACTAATATGTGAAACGTACACATCCTCTTAGTGAGCAGGATTTCATATGCCTTCTGCAATAAGTGCATTTTCATGTGTCAAGTGTAGTATACCCAGGGCAGAATTTCATGTGTGAAGTAGAATGTTCTTTCCTTAGGCAGATTTTAATACTTCTCTTGAAATTGCTTCTTGGAGCGCATTTCAGAGGTGTTGAGGAACTTTCTCAAGCTAGAGTGCATATGGGGGATGTTAGAGAAATTCCTTCAAAGGGGGTGCATAGGACAAGTGTGAAAGAAGTCTCCATGATGGGTACATATGCTAAAGTATGAAGAATTCTTCCTAAGCTAGAGCGCACTTGATGGAGTGAGGAGAAATTCCTTAGGTTGGAGTGCATATAAGTGTGGTTGAAGAAATTTCTTGCTTGAGCGCATATGCATGATGATGGAGAAATAAGGGCACATTCCTTGAGTATTGGAGAAATTTCCTTAGGAAGGGTGGATTCCACTGTGGGTGAAGAAATTTCCCATACTTAGCCACTTTTCAGTGCCCGAAATCAAGTATATTTCAAAATATATTTAAGTATGAATTTCCTATACTTTAAATATTTTGAAATATACTTTCAAGATGTTTGAGATAGGTCTCGGATCCATGAGATTTAACATGCAGATTCGAGATTTTTGAGGATCCACCAGATTTCAAACTTAGTCATTTTTTCAAGATTTTCGGACATCAGACTTAGTCAATTTTTAGTATCTCGGGGACATGCTTAAGTATTCTCAATTGCACCTTGTTTGACGAATGACCTTCCTAATTTCTCACTTGCAAGGAAATTAACTCACTTGACTTGTTTCACGTCACTTTGGAGAGGCTCATTCTTCATTTCATGGAAGATACTAGGTCTGACAACACTTCCTAAGGATCCTACAAGCTCAAAATTGCAAAAAAATGTGGGTCCCTATTTGCAATGGGGGGATGTGTGATTAGGTCACAATAGTAATTAATTCATATCTTATAATTTTCATTTCAGATTTCTCACATCCATTGTTGGAAGGATATGGTGTTTCAAGGGAAGGCTATTGGACCTTGCTGATGCAAAGGTTGGGCTCTATCCAAAGTAACAACAAGAATTAAAGGTTGTTGGAAATGGGTTCTCTCTTTATGACAAGAGTTTTCAGTACACTAGAGACTTTTCTATGGGCTGCATTGAGTATTTTCCCTTAACACTTGTTACACTATTTATTTATGCAGCATCCCAAGATGACTATATTAAAAGGAATGCACATGGAAATGGTTCCTTACTAGTTACCAATGTCAAATTTGAGCTTGTTGAGATTTTCAAATCAATAACCTATGTAGAAGAATTCAAGTCAAACATGCAAGAGCATAAGGAAAATGGTCTAAAGAGTTATATGACCCAATGGTTGCAGCCTATGAGTCAAACACAAGGATCCAAAGGATGTTAATTATTATCCGATTATGGTGATGAAGAATCCATAATTCAGGCAAGCAGTTTCATATTGTTCTAGTTGACAACAAATGTGACTCTTGGGGAAAGGTTTCCATGAAGATTTGGAGTGCATTCCACAAGCATGATTCAATTTCCCAAGTATCTACTTGGAATATTGCTATCATACGTTTGGGTCAAATCATCAGTACCCAAAGCATACAAGAGGTTGCAACACAAGAAACATTGAAGGAGTTTATTAAGATAACCAACTCATACCATCTACTCATCATTTCATATTTATCACCAGCATTTTTTATAGTGTGTGATGCTTCAAGGAAGGGAGTTACTATGGTTTCAATGCAAAGGTGGAAACCCATGAAAATTGATAGCATGAAATCCAAAGATTCTAAAGAGAGCTTCACTACGAATGATGAGGAGGTAACCACCACTATTTATGCTTTTGTTCATTTGGTTTATGGTATATGTGTGGTAGGAAGAAATCACAAAGAATTGGATTTCATCTTGGATCAACATGTTTTGAATGATGAGTAGCAAAAAGGGGATGTGCTGGTGGGTGGATTTAGAGAGTGTACAATCTTCCATCAGAATGAATTGTTGTTTGCAGATTTAATATCCAGAGTTGGGTGGAGTATTTGTTGTTATCTGATTTTAATTATTGTTCCTCGAAAGTACTATTTTTTTCTAGATCAGATCTTGAAGTTGCATTTAACATCCTTCAAGATGAGGTAATGTATAAAACAATTAGTGATGACTTCAGCATGGTGTATCTTCACAATGCGAAGGTAAAAAAGGTAATTGTTTCAAAATTGTGTCTTTTCTATTATGGAGGATGCATGGATTGCTATAATAGTCCTATAAACTATAAAACTTAGAATTATATCATTGTAATAGGTTGCAGGAGTTTCTGGTTTAACTTTTCTTGTGACAGTGCACATACACTTTGGGAAGGACAAGCTAAAAGAAAGATGTTGTTGATTGGGGAAGATGCTAGGCATACTACAAACCCAAAGGTAATATGGAATATTTGGTTGTACATCAAATATTTTTGTAACAATATCACACATCACAAGTACACTTCTCAGATATTTACCAAGATGCTAAGATGGAAGATGGACAAAATTGTATTTGGCAAGTTTATAAAAATTTTGTGGGAGGATGTAGTTCAGATTGGGAATCAGAGAGAAGGCCTCAATCATCCACATATCAAAGGGATTAGATTCCATGGATTTTTTTTTAGCACATGGTATTGTCACAAATAAATCCGAGTCTTTGGGTTGGCACTATATTCTTTGGCAAGAGTTGTCTCACTTGACAGGTACAGGATCAAGGGTTTTTGAGTAGTTTAGCATGACTTATCATTTTGACATAAGGATTCTGGAGAACTATGGTTGCAATTGTTTGAGGACAAGAAATTTGGGGAGCCAAGATTTCTCATGTCCCCTTTCCAAAAATAGCAATTTCTATTTTTAGTAAGTCCTAATGTCCAAAAATAGCATGTCATGATCACAAGACTACATTGAGAAATAATATTTATTTATTTAATATTATATTGTTAGGAGCCAATTTCTAAATCCTAGCAAATAAATATTAAATACATAATAATAAATAAATACATGCATAAAGCAAGGTGTTGAGATTTAGTGGAGCAAAAAAAGTAGATTTTTGTTTTATGGGAAATCTCTCCATTTGTGGCTTTTTTGCTTTGAACCGACAACTTGGAATGGTGGAGTTTTTTAGAAAAGATTATTTTGGGAATTAATAATGATTTTCTAGCAAGCCTGACATTGGGATTTGGGCATCCAACTTGGCAATGACATATAAAAATAAAGGCTTTCATTTTGAATTATTATTGCTATTTGATCATTTTTCTTCACAGAGTTGTTTAGCTTGTGTATTTTCAGTGGACGATGTATCCATTGAAGCTGGAGAGTCTTAGGCATTTGTTTGAGGGTTTCAAATTGTCTAAGTCTATTTATCTTTGGATCTTAGAGGGCAATCTCACCTAGAGGTTACATTTGCATTAATAGATTCAGGGAAGTTTGGCAATTTTCAATCTTGGGGTTTTACAGGTGTATGTAGATGTTGTTTAAGTGTTTTCTGGAGCAGTGTATGGTGTTTTTGTTGTGTAGCATGTGGATATCCATGTATCTATTGTTTCACATCCATCCTAGACATTAGAGATCAGCTTTATCAGTTTGAGTTGGGCTTATGGTGTTTCGGCGGTGTCGGTAGGGCATTTTTCAGTATTTTAATTGTGTAGTTTCAGTAGTTTTAGGAGTATTGTTGGTTGTTGTTATTGCATGTCATTTATTTTTGATGTATTTTCTGTTGTAACATCATCTCAGGTTCCATAGCCCATTGGATGCAAGTGTGGTGAAGTTTATGTGCGCTTTAATCAATTTCGGGTGTTTCCGGCAAATGGGTTTTTAGCATAATTCAATAGTTTGTTTTTTTTGTTGTGGGGTTTCTACAAGAGATTGCTGCTATTTTTTTGTGTTGTACCAGACCTTATATCTATTTTTATATCATAAAAATCAAGAATATTTCAGTTTGAATGGTTTCTGTGTGTTTCTGGCAATTTCGGGTGAATTGCACATTGTGTATTTTAGCCTGTCTACAACGTAGTTGAAGATTGGTGTTGTGCAATTGTTGCAGAAGTTCATGCATGCATATTTGTTTTTGTAGCAGTCATGTTTCTGTTGTAATCAGTTATTTAATTAAAAAATCAGATTTGGGGTTGCATGTTAAGTTATTGTTTATTTGCCCCAAAAATTGTTAACATTTTTTAAGTAGTTTGGTGGAATATCTAAAATATTTGGGTGCATATTAAAAAATAGATTTAATTGCAATTAAATATCATTTGGGACATTTCACCATCACCTTGTTTGGCATGTTTAAGACATATAGTATGTCGTTGGCATGCTATATGGTGCTCGTGTATTCCATGTGTCTTCCGTGTGTTTTCCCCGTGTGTGGTTTGAAGGGTGTAGTGATGAGCTCCTCCCACACTCGGGCTTTGTTTGGAATGTTTTCCCTTGTGTGTGGTTTCAAGGGTGTAGCAATGAGCTCCTCCCACACTTAGGTTTTGTATGGCATGTCTTCCCCCATGTGTGGTTTCAAGGGTGTAGCGATGAGCTACTCCCACACTCAAGTTTTGTATGGTGTGTTTTCCCCTACTGTAGTTTTGAGGGTGTAGCGATGATCTCCTCCTACATTTTGGGGTTTTATGTGTTGCAATATTTTCCATGCATATATATAAATATATGAAAATGAAAATGTTATATCAGTGTATTCATCATGTTTTGTGTGACTGCTCTCATGTCTTCATCATTTTTTGTGTGTCTTCAATACTGTCTTCTCTGTGTCTTACATGCTTGTTACTGTCTTGTGTTTTGTATGTTTGTGATGTGTCTTCTAGCACTTACCTAAGACTGGCGGCTAGAAATGGTTCCTCAATCTTTGTGTATGCCTTAGCTTTAAGTGCCTAGTGTGTCTGATGTGTTTTCAACTATACTTTAATGCATGTATGGGTCATAAGATCATACATACATTAAATTGGGGGCTAAATGTTATGTCATAAAATGTCCCCCTAGGACTTTTACTCCTAAGTTTAGCTCCTAGGTCCCTTAATTTTAATCATGCATCTTAGAAATGAATCCCGAAGAAAAATCCCTCGAAACCCATGACAAATGGGACTTAGGGGACATCTGTGAGCTTAATCCAACCCTAAAATAGGTGCCTAGACAAGGGCACCCACGCCCTTGTCCTGCCCTATTTTGTTGGGGCCCCAAATTTGAATGTCAGTTTTGTGACCATTAGAAGGTTTCCTTGTCGACATCTTAAGTTTGAATTATGAAATATTAGCAAGAATGCATATATAAACATGTTTAGGACTTCATTTTACAACTAGATGGATATTACAAACTTGTGATCTTATGCTAAGGATACTCAAGGCTTTTATTGTGTTGCAGAGCAATATTGTGTTGTGTTTGTTGCAGATTTGTCTTCATCCATCCATCTCCTTATGGTGTGAAAGATCTTCATCTCCTCGTGAGAGCTTCACCTCCGAGGTGACATTTACTTTGTGTTTCAATCATTTATCACATCATTACTTTTGCCTCTATCCTACAAGGACACGCACTCTCTATCTAAAAACAATGTTGGAAGGCTTGAATGCCATTCTGGGGCTTGACCGAAGCAAGCTCCTAAACACCACAACCCCCAACCCCTCTCTTGTGATTGTAGGTGATAGGTGTCAAATTCTACGGAGAGGAGTCGCAGGAGGTTAGAGCAGAGCAGAAAGAATCCAAAATTGAAGAAAATGATAGAAAAGAACTTTAAAGGAACAAGGGCGCCTACTCTTTTGTCCCTCAATTTAGCACTATCGAGAATCTCTAAAGTGGTTGCAGTCTATAGAAAAAAATATCAGGAAGCCCTCAAAAAAAGCACTGCACTAGACAAGAGCACCCGCTCTTTTGTCCCCAACTTTTCTGTCTTCTGAAACCCAAAATCTGGTATGTCTCTAATTTGCATTTAGTGTCTTCCTGTGCGATGATTTGTTAGGTTTCATCTATTAGCATCTTTAACTATAAGCTAACTAATGAGTTGATTGGAGAAACAGGTTGTCTCTCTTTTCACCACCATCTTTGACTCGCAATTTTGCATGGAGCTCATCTCCTGCTATATATTGTACTCATTCTTAAGTTAATTAATGATTGATTCATAGTTTATCTTTCATGTCAATTAATTTGTGCAATCATGTAATTTGTTGCTCTACCAGTATTCCTGGTTTTCATGGGTTTAATTAAAATTTAACATGGTATCATAGCTTTGTAAAAATTGAACTTATATAAAGTTCCATATGGGGGTTTTGCTTAAAGCATCTAGTATAGGTTTCTTTCATTTTGCTTCTGGATAAACAAACTTAGGATAAAAGTTGCCAATAAACTACCAGAGCTTTGCAACTTTTCCTCCTATGGCAGCCAAAAGTGTTCTTTTGTTCTAAGTTCTAATCTACATGAGATTCCAGAGTTGCATCCTGAGTGCTTCCAAAGTTTCTTTCTAGCAAGACAATACTACTAAGCATTGGATAAATAATGGCATCATCCCAATCGAAGGGAATCTATACAGTTCTTTGGAGCACATCTTTGCATAATCATATCTTCCTATCTTTAGACGATCAGTTTTTGTATTTAGAGACCGTGTACCTGTATGTTCATCCATTTGAGAAATGCACAATATGTATAGTGGTTTCTATGACTCTGATATAATCCTATTGCTATGTGGTTTTATTTGCAGTTCTTCATGGGAGTTGTAACTTTCTTCTTTAGTTTGAATATAAATGGTTAGGAGTTTTTCTCACTTTGGTTTTCTTCTTTCCTCTTTTTTGTGTCTCCTTAGTTAGACTTAAGGGGGGGTGTTAGCATCTTTAACTATAAGCTAACTAATGAGTTGACTAGAGTAACAGGTTGTCTCTCTTTTCACCGCCTTCCTTCATGCAAATAAGGAATAGTGAAATAGTAGTTTAAATTTGCTTTCACTGCCTCTTTCTTCAGGGGTTGCTTTGCGGTAGTTCATCTTTGACTCACAATTTTGCATGGAGCTCATCTCCTTCTATATATTCTACTCATTCTTAAGTTAATTAATGATTGATTCACAGTTTATCTTTTATGTTAATTAATTTGTGCAATCATGTAATTTGCTGCTCTAGCAGTATTCCTAGTTTTCACAGGTTTAACTAAAATTTAACATCATCTGTTCGTTTACGATTTTGCATAATTAAGGTTTTAAGATTAATTGGACTAAAATTAACACATTAATCAACAAATTCCAAATTTTTTTATCATTCCAAGTGACACCAAACCTATAGCAAAGTCATCTTGCAAAAGTTGTGATTCAACTTGGTTTAATGTCCTTGAATGTATGTAGTGAAAGGAGGATCTAATTAAATTATCAATCAAATCAACAAACCCTCTTTTTCTACATAACACTACCTACATCTCCAACTGTAGGTTCTGAAACTGCCGCATATTGACCTCTTGTAGCTACATTTGTCTGAAAATATTCCCAAGCAATATGTCCCATACCTCCGCAATTATAATAGGGACCCTTAGGTGGTGCTGGTGTCTGAAAAACTAGTTTACTGGAACTAGCCTGACTGCCATGAGAACTCTACTGAGAATGAGTTAGCCCAACAAACTATGTCTAAGTTTTTTGATCTCATCTTTGTGATGGAACTTGCCATGATCTAACCGAACCTCCTTGAGCTGACTTAGCTTTCTAACCTTGTTGTTGTTGATGTGGTGCTCACCTAGCAGGAAAAGAATTTGCCCTAAATCCACCCTTAGGAGGTACAAAAGAATGGGAATTATTACGGTTTTGTTGAGGTGGATTCTGATGATGATCATAATGCTTCGGTTGGATCCTTCCTCAGCAATAAGAGATTTCTCCATTGCTTGTCTCAAAGTTGTTGGCTCAGACAACCGTATAGGTCCTGCAATACCACATGATTAAGACCCCTAATAAAATGGTTTACCATCATCTTTTCATCCTAAATGTAATCAACATACTGCAACAACTCAAAGAATTTATTCTCATACTAAGCTACTATAAGTCCCCTTTGTTGGAGATCATGAAACTCATCAATTTTTTGCTATCGGAAATTATCAGAGATATATCTTTTCTTAAATATATCCAAGAAAACTTCCCAAGTAATATTGTCTAAAGTCAAATGCCCCTTTCTCTCTTCCTGTCACCACCAAGTATCCACATTATCCTTGAACAAATGGACTGCCAGTCTAGCTTTGAGGTTACTTCCATAAGTTTTGAGTGCAAAACATTTGTCAAGACTAATCAACCAAGACTTTGCCTCCAACCCATCAATATCTAACCAAAAAAGTGTTGAGGTTGAAGACGAAGGAAATCTCAGATAATTTTATCTATATCAATGGAAGCATCCTTTTCTACTCAAGTGTTATGAGGAGGGGGTATATAGTGTTTTGATTCACCCATTCCGTCCTCTGAATGCTTTGCTCCTTCCCTGATAGGGCTTCTACTGCACTCTCGAGGAATAGAATAGTGCTCATCTGAATGGTGTTGATCTTGATTATTGGGTAGGGGAAGTCTATCCTGAATGACATCCACCAAATGTTGCAAGGCCTGAAGTATTTGAGGCCTATGATCTATAGGCTCCTCAGAATGTTCTGACCCAAACAATGTTCAATGATTGCACCTTCATCGAGGAGGCATACTACAGACGAGAAACAAAATTACATAATTACTACATTTTCCCCAAAGCTCCCAAAGTGTTGTAACTTGGTGCTCTGATACCTATGTAATGCCCTCCCAAAATAAAACTAATAAATTAAAATAATATTATAAAAAAATTAGAGAAATAATTATTGAACTAAAATAACAAGAGATAAACTACTTACACTAATTTAAAATTTTCTTATCGAAATGGATAAAACAATATTGATGAAGACTTGTTCGTTAAAACTGGTCAATAGATTATTTTGTGAGTTAGATATTTCAACTTTAAATAAAATTTTTAAGAGAGTGTATTAAAATAAATTCGATAGAGAAAATGTCTATGCTCTTGCTAAAGCAACTGAAGATAACTTTTATGATAATAATGAAAGAATATATATATACTCTAAATACAAACAAGATTGATAGATAAAACCATTCCTATTTCTTATTGAAATTGATGAAGATTAAAATAGATATACATTATATAATGAGCACAAGTAATTACATGAATGTGTGTGTGTATATATATATACTATTCTATTGCTTAACAATACAGTGATCACATCCAAAGTCTATATATATTATACAACGTGTATATATATACACACATATAAGCATCCATGAATCACTATTATCGAATATCAACCAAGGAATAATCAATGCTTAAGATATTGGAGCAACTGTTACTTATTGTAACGTCCAACAGAATAAACAATAAACATCTAGTGTTATTCTTTAATGAAAACTACTATGGTGGTAACAGCCTGTGACGGCCTTAGTACTGACCACAGCCGGCCAAAACAAAAGAGTGGGAGTCATGGCTCCCACAGCTTCCACAACACAGCTGTGGTAGCCGTGGTAGTCATGACTACCACTACACTTAAAATCTTTAAGCATAACATAACAATCGATATAATAGTTTGAACACTATCATTTATTCATTACAATTGATGCTATAATTTGATACACAGAAAAAAAAAAAAAAAAAAAATAGAAGCTCGATTGTAGCTATCAGATATTAATTGTGAATGTAAATTTGATATCAAAACAAAGACCATCAATAATGATATCAAAATAATTACAAATAGAATCAAACAAATATAAATGATATCTAAAGTAATTACAATATCATTCAATCACATTTCTCTATGATTTTCATATCTCTGTGCAAATGAACTGTGCATCCATTTTTAAAACACAACATATGATAATGAGATAGAATATATATTTACATTGGATGTAAACCTGTACAATGAACACCTCTCTCTTAACTAGAGAATCCTTTGAAAATTTGTAGCTCTGTATTGTTCATACAATCAAATTGAATCAGCAAAATGAAAATTTATTACAATAAGAATTCTTGTTCATTCATTCTTCTTCAACAAATCCAAATCACTCTCTAAACCTACAACACCAAACTAGAGCAACCCAATCCTATTATCCTCGTATCCATAGGACTGATGAAATCAAGTCCACCCCCGAGCGGGAGATAGAATCCAAATGCTTAACTTAGATAAAAATCAGAAAAACACAAAACATTGACTCACACACAAAGAATCCACTCACTGAATTCTTGTAAAGGAGGAGAAGGGGGATTCCCTTCCCTCTTGGGGCACAAACATCATCTTCCATCATACACAACCAACTCCATTCTTCTGCACACAACCACCACCAACCTTCCAAAACCCCAAACCTTCCATACACAGCTCTTCAACATCCAATCTCACTTCACACCACTACATCAAAACACCCTTCCATTCTCAATTTTGCCATACACAAATCAGTCCACATCTCCATTTTATACATATTTTCTTTATCAAAGATCCCCAAAAGAGGCTCCACACCCTCCTCAACCCCAAATGAAGGAGGCTCTCAGCCCTCAGGTGAGATCAGCTATGTATTCACATCCAATCCCCTTAACATCCAAGCATGACTCAATACAATAAATAGATACATACAACCAATGAATTTTTACAATACCAAGAACACAAACATTCATCAATCTTAACAAATACACCAAAAATTTCAATAAAAACCAAGTTTTACCTTGGCTGTCCAAGTTAGGATCAGCCCAATGAAAGAGGTCTAAATCTAGCAACCTGGTCAACTTTGAATCTTTTCCAGCCAACATTGTTCTATAGCCAATTCATTTCAGCCATCTCCATCTTGCTCAATCTTCCACACAAACCCCCAGAAAAGAAAGAAGAAAGAAGAGAATAGAAAATAGAATCCAAAAGGAAGCCAAGCTATAGCACTTCCATTTCCAGCATGAGGAATGATTCTAATTCCCCCTTAATATAAAAATTACTCCCAACCTTTCAATTTCCCCATTATAAGATCTAAAAAGACAATAATAATAAAATGACTTCTTTATTCAATAAAACATATTTTCCTTCCAAGACATAAAATCAACATACTTTTTGACATAAAAACCCCCCCTTAACAAAATTATATAAAATAAATAAATAACATTAAGCATTTGGATCTTGTCTCCAATTCTTAAGGAACCTAGACTACCCCACCTACAAAAATCTCATTGAAACATCAGTACATTTTGGAAATTATAGCCGAAGTAATAAATATTAAACATTTAAATTCCTAACATCAAATAATTATAAAATCTATAATAATAATTAAAAATATTGATTTTGCGGAAATTAAACATATAACTATTAATACTTTATGATCATATCATTTATCAAATTAACATATTATTTCATTTATAATCAAAGAAATATCTAAACATGCATATAAAACATTTATGTCCATAATCCAAAATAATAATATCCACCATGTCCAACCACACTCCTCAAAATATGTAATAACAAAACAAAATCTCTAGTATAGTACTAACTAGGCCTCACACCACAGGTGTCAGGAGAGTGAACCATTACTTTATATGATGTTTATCGCATACAAAGTGTTTCTATGAGAGGAGAGCACCTTCAGCTTAATGAGAGTGAATCTGAGAGGTTCGATTCTTGGGCTACTATCATGGGGGTCACTCATCCTGGAGACCAATTATGTGTCTAGCTCATTTCAGTTCTTAATCTTGATATTTCACCTTTACGTAAGGTTCTCATCAGATTGATTGCTTCTAGGTTATCAAGGGATAAGGGATTAGCAAGGCTTAAATGGTGTTGAGTACCAATCATGTAGAGATTTGAGTAGGGTATTATTTTTACATGGGGGATTGAAATCCTCGGGCCATGATATATTGAGACTTGTACCATATTTCAAGGAGAGGGGCTCTTGCCTTCAATCATCCCTCTTTGATCATGACATGGATTTATGAGCATGTTAATCCATATCAGAGAGATGTGTCACTCCCAGATCTTAGACTACTGAGAGCTATGTAGTGAGGTCATATGGTTTTCTTTGATGCTACTACATACATTGTAGCTACTCTCACTGATGCAGACTTTCTTTGTGATCCTTATACTAACATGGATGTTTGATAGCTAGGCGATAGTCAGGTTCAAGATTACTATAGAGACCTATTTCACCTATGAGACAAGAATGGTTTGGTTGAGTCTCATCACATCAAATGATTTCTTTAGCAATTTGGTGAGGACTTTCCAGAGGACTTGCCCCTATTGATACTTTCTATAGATCTGCATAGGAGATGGTAGATGTTCAACACAAGGCATCCTTCTGGATCCTTTTGACTCTGGGTGTTTCAATTGTGATGCATGTTCGTGGATCAAGACAAAGACGTGTGAGGCCATCCTTCTCTTAGGGATTAATGGTAATTGAGGAGGAGCTTGAGGACTCCATAAATGAGGATTATGATCTTGAGAGAGAGGAGCATGATGAGGTTAGCATAGGAGGGGATAGAGAGATTCCTTTAGACAAGGAGGCATCCACACCTCCCACACTTGGTCCTTTATCAAATTATCCTACATGGTAAGTTGGCAATCCTTGTAAGAATAGTTTCCTTTACTCCTTTCTTTCTTTACTTCTTTGTTTTTGTGAAATTAATCCTTGACTAAAATTTCCCCTTCTCACATCTTTTTAAGTACTGTAGAGGGATGGAGGGATCTCTTTCATGATGCTTCGTTGGATATTCTAGTCCCTATCATTGGCCATGAATTTGAGGGAGACTCTACTTGTTGATGCTCGTGTACCTTCTCTAGTGGGTCATCATACTGATATCCTAGCTCCTACTTACCACACAGGTCAATAGATTACTTCCCAATGAGCTAGGACCTCTACACTTAAGGCTTAGATTGTTGTGCTTCGAGAGATGGCAAACCTTGGGATACGTAGGTAGGCTTCATGGATCGATATAGTTGGTCCTTAATGCGCTCCTAGTAGGGTTCCTCATTCTCACAGGACTCATAGGGGTTCTGATATGGTTGATAGTCATAGGAGACCTAGGAGCAGGAGCCTGACATTTCTATTGGTCAAAATCGTCCTTGATGCTCTAGAGAGTCTTAGGTTTCTATACTTCTCCCTTGCATGGGGAGACTTGCATACTTGAGTGTACTTTTGCTATGAACTCGGACTTTTTGCTATTTATTCCAATTCAACTTAAGTTTAATACCATATGCCCCCATCTTTTATCTCTTGTGCACTTGGATTGTTGAAGTTTTAGTTATTGATAACAATGATAATGTAATGTTTTTGATCTCTTTTGGAATATATTATGTATGAAATACATGGATGCAAGGACATATGAAAGTATGAGTATAACACATTTCTATATTTATGCAATGTCATGGACTATGACATGAAATTATTTCTTTTCATTTTCTCTTTTGATATGATGTATGCAGATGGAACAAACAATGTGACTTCTCTTAAGTAATATTTTTGACTTAGGGGATTGAGAGTTGACTTGGCATAGGGAGACATACTGACCTTTGGGATAGGACTATGGACTCAATTGAGAGAGGGGAGGAGATGGAATGTTCCTAATTTTGGGCTTTGCAAAAGGCTAAACATTGATCCTTATCTAGACAAAACATTTTGACAAGCTTTCAAATTAGACAAGCAACAAATTTTATTATTACCTTCTAGACTTAGATCAAAGATGACCAACAAGATAGACCTAGGGTAAAGGAAAGGCTCTAAAGTGACCCTAAAGATAGTTAGACTCTTGGCTTTGCTCAGCTAGTGCATGTGTGTGCTTTGTACCTTTCTTCTTTAATTTTCTCTAATAGATGTCACTCTCGTAGCTTTGAGCTTAGATTTATCTCCACCCGAGAGTAGGGACATAAACAATCTCTCTCTCTCTCTCTCTCTCTCTCTCTCTCTCTCTCTCTCTCTCTCTCTCTCTCTCTCTCATATTTTACAATGCCTTTTCTAATTCTCTCATTCTTTTGATATTTTGATGGTTTGTGCTTTTCGGTTGCTCTGGTACTCTCTCTTATAATCTTTATTTTTATTTTTCTCTCACCCTCTTATTTTTTTTATCTCTTATTTTTATTCACTTGTTTTTTATTGTGTCCTACAAAGTTATATTCCTCTGGCATTTTTGGCTAGGGAAGATAAGGGGTCGAGCACCACCAAAGGTTTTCACTATCCAAATCAAACTTCCCTTCTACTAAGGAGGAATGGGGAAGGTCTACTTCAAAGCTTCTATTGAGTACTATGGGTTTGAATATTGACTTTGCTTAGACTCAACATCATGGTTCATTAAGACTGGGATCAGTGTGAAGCTAAGAGCTAGGCTTTGATTAGGACTCATTGGGAAATGTAATAGGGGAATAATAATAAGTAGTAAAACATGATTATTAGGGATCTCAAAGGTTTAAAGGGTCAACCTATACCTAAGAAACCTTAGACTCCTTAATAAGAAGAAAATCAAACAAGAGCATGTCACTCACAAAACGCATGGTGGAATAGAATGAAGAATACAAAATTTTGAATTTTTTTATGATTTTATAATTTTTTTGGATTTTTATGAATTTTTTGGATTTTTCAAACATAGTATTTCTTGAGGTGGAAGGCATTAAGTATCTCACCAAACTCTTCACCTTCCATAGTGCACAAAAGATATGCATTGTTTCCAACATCTTCCTTGATTATGTAAGGGCCTTTCCGATCTTCGTGAAATTTTCTTTTCTTCCTATGTTTCTTGTTCTTGGTACTTCCTTTCCTAAGGACAATTTCTCCTATTTTGTAAGGTCCTAAAGGATTGTTGTGTTCTTGCAAATTTGGCTTTGTGACTTCTTGAGGTAATGTGATATGAGCCAAGGATTCAAAGGCTTGTTGATGAGAAGGAATCCAATACAGAACTCCATCACAATTCAAAAGTTTAGTGAGTAAGTCAAATTCATCATGTAAGTAGATTTTGACTTCATCATGCTCCTGGACACTTTGTAGAAATTAAAACAACTTGAAACGAGTTTGTGGCTCCCTTTGCTCATCTAAAGGGAAAAAGATTATACGTGTCTTTCCATTTGGTTCTGGTAGTAATTCCATAGAATATCCTATATACTTTTTAGGTAATTCAAGGATAACGGGATCCTGCATTCCTATGGTTATTTCTAACTTGCACACTTTACGAAATTCTCCTTCAATTACCTCATCTTCATTGGGGAATCTTTCAATCATTTCTATTTGTACTAGAGGTTCTTCCCATGTATCAATATCATTGGATTATATTGAGGTCGAAGTAGAAGGTTGTTCTGGGGGTCTGGGAACTATAAAAGCTCTTGATAAACCTCTAGAGAATTTGTTGATTCGTTATCAACCAAATTGACTTCTTCATGGTTATTAGATTTCACTTGTGTTGGAGGTGTCCATGGAATATAAGTATCTTCAGAGGGTGAATGTGGCTCATGTGGTTCACTTTCTTCCTGAGTTTGAGGTATGTATGACTCACTTGACATCGTTTCTTTTGGAGGTGTCAAAGGAGTATAACTTTTTGATGTTTCTTCCCCAGTATTTGAGAAGGTGTGTGGATCCACCTCCTGCAAGTCTAATGTTTTAGTTTCAAACTCAAGCCACTTCATCTTTTGGGGAACTTTTCCCATACACATTATGGTTTGATTAATCATTTCTTGTTCATCTTTGGGAGTACATTGATTGTGAATACATTGAAAGGAAATTGAATGGGACCATCCTTTTCTAGCCATTCCATGATTTTAGCAGTTGTTTCTTTTGGGATGATCTCTTTTTGTTTCGACGACTCTCCTGTCTCAAAGGTTTTTATTTCTGCATTGCTTATCATTTCGCTGAGTGGTTTGATCCTCTTTATTCATATCGATTGCGAAGTTGGATCCAAAATAGAGATTTTGATTTTTGATAGCTTGTAATTGATAGGAATTCCTATCTTCTTCTTGGTTTCATCTATCTTGATCATACTGAAAGGTTCAAGGTCTCCCTTTGCAACATATATCTTTCCAAGGTGTAAAAATTGAACCTCTTGGAATAATGTGGAGGGTACCACCTTCATTTTATGTATCCATAGTCTTCCCAATAACAAGTTATAATTGATGCCCTTATCAATGACATAGAATATTGTGGGAATAGTTTTAGGTCCCAAGGAAACTAGTAGCGTGATCTTTCCAATTGTAGCTACTTTTAGATTATTGTAACCTTTGGGGGTATCTTGGCATGTTGTGATGTTCGTGTGTTCATACCCCATTGTTTCTAGTAGAGAAAATGGGACTATATTCATAGTAGCTCTTTCATCAATAAATGTTCTTTCTATACATATTTCATAGATCCATACTTGTAGATACAAGGTTGGATCCCCTTTCTTAGTCAATTCAGCCTTGGAACGCATTTGTTTTAAGACAAAGAAGAATCTTAGATCTTTTAACTTAGCATTTGGTGAGTTCATATCGAGATCGACTTGACTAATTTTCTCGCTAGAGGGTGGGGTGATTCAATCTAGATATTTCAATCCTATCACTTTTAAAAGGGCTAATTGATGTGACAGTGAATTCTTAAGGAGATCTATGAAGGAAATGTGAGCATAGGTCTTCTTTAGATCTTGGATTAATTATTATAGCCTAATTGGGGCGGGTGTTGGTTCTATAGCTGAAACTATCCCTTCATGAAGTTCTATTGTTTGTTCATTGTTGTGTTAAGTGCCTTCCTCGTGTAATATTTCCACTAATCCTAACATCCTTTCCTCTCCCTTTCTTCCCAATTTCACAGGGATGTTTGTCTCCAAGGCTTTAGGAGGACTAGCTAACCCTAAAGTTGTTGTGTCATGACTATTCATTTCATGGTTCCTATGTACTAGAAAGGGGTCTTGGAAAATTTTCATATCCGCATTTTGTGGTGCGATAGGTTCCTATGTTAGTTTGTTATTGTTGTTTTACATGGCCTCTTTTGGATTTAGAAACATTTCAATGAATAATCGTTGTCGATCCTCAGGAAATCTCGCAACAAACCTATTATATTCTTGCATGACTTGATGCTATTATTGGTTCCCAAAATGACTGCAACGGAAAACTCTTAAACATTTCTAAATCATCTAGGCCATGGATGTCATCAAGGTGATAGAAAGAGGTTTATCAACAAGTTAAGGGTGATTTTGGCCAACTGACAAGAGCTGGTAGACTCCTCTACACTTTGAGCTCAACTAGGCTCTGGAGGGATATTCCAAGGGGTATACCTTAATAGGTATTGAGTTCAAACCAAATGAAAAACTAAAAACAAATGGACAACCAAACCCAACTCGTCATCTTGATTCCAAAGGCTATCACTAAATCAAGAACAATTGGCTATCACAAAACCCATATATAGCTTATTCCATTGTGTTAATGTACATGCACAAGAAATATGGTTTTTCCCCTAAACCACTAGTAAATATTTGTGTTTATTTAAAATGATGTGAGGCTTATAGGAATGGCTCTAGACCAGTGCCTACTCTATGGGAAACAAAGTCATAGTTCATCAAGAAAGCAACAAACTGAGACCAAAAGGACAATGAGCTATGTATCTGCATACACCACAAAATATGAGATCTTGAAACAAAACATACTTAGTAATCCAAAACATAACTGCATATACCCATATATAACATGAGAAATATTATTACAAAGCTTGCAATATTTTCAAAATGCTATCACATTCATCCGACCCAGTATTACATTCATGCCATCAAACATGGTGTTGGCACTCATTTTGGTCTAGAATTGAACGCTGATGTTGGAGGGTTTTTTCTTTTTAAGCCCTAAGTTTTCTTGTCCATCTGAGTGACTTGGCATATTGGCAGAAGAGCTTTTTGTTGCTCCGATGGTCTTTGTCTTGGCGACAAGGGGTGTGAAACTGGCATCGGGGTGACGGGGAGGATTGTCTTGGCGACAGCAGTGCCATCGGAGAGAGTGGTGTTATCGGCCAATGTGTTCTATGGTTCACCGATGGAGGGAGGCCACCCCGATGGAAAGTGCCATCGGCGTGTGTCTGGCCGATGGTGGATGGCTTGAGGGTGTGGCTCGTTGGTGCATCGGCGAGACTCATACTATCGGTGGGAGTCTGGAGGGCTGGCCCGATGGTTTAAGTCTGGCCGATGGTGGAGTTGATGGTAGGCATCAGTGTAACATGTGCGATCGGCGAAGAACTTCTAAGTTGGGCCGACAGTTAGGGGTTTTGCCGATGAAGAGTCATCGACGTATGTCTCGCCGAAGACCAGGATGTGGAGTAGCGATCAGGGAGACTTGCACTATCGGATGGTTTGAGGAATGCTAGCCCGATGGTTCTTCTCTAGCCGATGGAGGGGAATGTAATATTGAGATCGGCGAGACTATTAAGGTCGGTGAGAGCTTTCATTGGGTTGGCTCATAGTCTATGTTTGGCCGACAGAGGCTTGCGAAGGTGGAGAATGTAGTTTGCATCAGTGAGACTAGTGAGGTCGGCTAGAGAATTTGGGAGTTGGCCGATGGTTCGGGTCTTGGTGATGGGCTTTGGGCTGAGAGGCGTGTGTCGAGCGCGGCAAAAGCGCTTGACACCTTTTATGTTTGCGACTATGTTTTTAAAGTGCTAATGTGGTCTCCGCACCGTGCATGTGGGACTATTATTTTTGCATAATTTGAACATGCTGTGAGTGCAGTGCATTTTGGCGGGAAGTTTTCTTGGGGTGCTGTTGCTACTTTTTCCGTTGGCCGCGGGTGGTTGAGCCATCAATGGTAATTGTAGTAGGGGTATGGGTGACAGTACAAGTGATTAAACTGCCCGATTGTGAATAAGGACTTCCATATGGTGGTGCAAGGCTCGAGGCCTCCCTGTCAACTCTCCTGCCTACTGCATTGATGACTTATGAGCGCCATTTCTCATGGGCTGTATCTGACATTTTTTTATGTCCATCATGTAATTAATTTCTGTGAGTACACTTTCTGGCTGTTTTAAGCAGGAAGTGTTACTCATTTTCAAGTTGTTGAAAGTTGAACATTTGGCTCTGTGATACAATACAGTTGGTTTTGGTTGCTCTGTCCATAAAAACTTGTGAGTTTATGTATCTCCTGTTGTATGTTTTTGCATGAATCCACTAATTTCGTGGTTAATCTTATATGAGAAATGCTATATTAGCATGTGTTTTTGTTAATTCTGTCTCCAGTATTGCATGTGTCTTTCTTCTAAGTCTGGATATTTAAGGAATGTCTGAGACTCTAGAACATGGAATTCCTATGTTGAATGTTTGATCTCTTAACTTCTGCTCAAGGGGTAGATTAAATTGTTCTCAGATTGAATATTGGGAAGGGTACACTGCAATAGGGATGCCATAAGTATAGATAGCTTAACACCCTGTATTGGGAGATATCTGTAATGCAAATATCACATGTATCCCCCTGAAATCTAGTTTCAGTTGTTCATGCTGATCATTCACAGGTGTATGTCTACTGACTGGATAGGCACCAATCTTGCTTTGTGTTAGTGTTATATACCATGTCCAGCTTTGCATCCAAATTCAAAATCTAAATCTAAATCTGAAACAACCATTAGGACAGTAGAATTAGTTTTAGGATCCAAGTCCTCTGTCTACAACTGCAAATAGGCCCAAAGCTAGCCCCTTTGCTCTTATCTTACAGTTTTGGTCTACTTACAGGAGGACTTATCTGCTTTCTGTCAGCATCCCAGCCTTTGTATACATATCCTCATGGATGTTGAGTAGGGAATACCCCCCTAGGTTTTGCAGAGCCTGAAGAAGAAGAGGAGATAAAATATAGAGTCTATCTCCTACACTATTGGCCCCTGGCCCAGAGATCCTGTTGATCATTGATGGCTACCTTGTAGGGAAATCTGGGAGTAAGCATCCAGTCTGGGAAAAAACCAACACATGGAAAAGGAAAATACCCAACTGCAATTGAGAAATCTTCCTGCATACATACCTAATGACCTGGAAACATTTAGCAACAAAACCCATATACAATATCAATCCCTTTGACTTCATGGGTCTGCACTCCTCAATGAGCTAGACTAGCATTTCTATGGTTGCCCTGCAATTTTCTGCACGTATAGCTTTCCTTTGGAGACCACACACCAAAAACCAAGCTCCTTTGAAATGAGTTCCATTTTTCCTTTTAGACTTCACAACTCGGATTTGATCTTGGAATGGGAAGGAAAACCCCACCAACTCCATCAACTACATTAAAAACTATTAAAATAGATCACCCACTTTGTATTTATGGTGATCCAGAGAGTAGCTAGTGTGTTTTTGCGTGTTCCTAGGTGTTGATAGGAGTTTGGACCCTGGTGGGGCTTCGAGCCACGGGTGGAAGTTGGAATTTGGGACCATGACCCAAAATCCCATCAGGCCCTGGATGATTGATGGAACCGCTATGAAAAGAACTGTTGAAGGAGCTTGGAAGGTTGGGTTGGGTCAGAAGAAGAAACTGGAACCTTGGACTCGTACCAAAAGTTCCATTGGGCCCCGAAGGCCCAATAGAACCTCTTCATTACTGCTTCTATCTGGAGGAGCAGGAGACAGGTTGGAAGCAGGGACCGGGCCTGCGGGAGGAACAAGAACCTTTGGACCTTCAGGAAAAGATCCAAAAACCCAGTCGAGCCCTGAGGCTTGAAAAGGACCAAATTCCTGAAAGTCAAAATTTGAAGTTTGACCTGAAACATCATCAAACACTTACCCATTTTCACCAAAAATTACCTGAAAACTTGATTATTTGCATCCCCAAAATAGACTTTGAAAGTTCAGAGGGTTTGAGAATAAGTTGAACTCTGGCAAGTCCATTTTGGCTGGTGGGTCTTGGGGTTGCAAAAGAAACTTGGACCCTCAGGAAAGAGTCCAAGAACCCAGTGAGGCTCGAGATCTCACCGGGACCCAGGCCAAATGTCCAGTTGGGTCCCAAAAACCTGACAGGATAACATGCATTTAAACTTAGCCAATTTCTTAGGATTTTCAGGGTTCACTCAACATGCACTAGGGTAAAAGCACAAGGACCCCTTAGGAAAATTTGATGGATTTGGTAAGATTTTGCAATTTTGAGGCATGGAAAATAGGAGTCCCAAAAGCTATGACCCCTTGTTCTATGGAAAGAACAAAATTGATTGTATTTGTAAGGAGGGAATTCATATCTATTATCTTTCTAGTTTTGATTCAATGATTTCTGATTATCTCTTTGATAGTATCCATTATTACAAGGTCGATCTATTGCATTAACGTTGGGAGGGAACTAGTCTCTTCTGTTGTAGTCATCCTTCACTTTGTTTCATATCGGGGGCTGATCTGTTATCCCATTTGTGGTTGCATTTTTGTTGTTCTATAAAATTTTGATTATGGAGCCATTGTTTCCTCCATTGTCACTTGTTTGTGTTAACAGTCATCCATTCGTGCCATAGGTTCTTCGCCCACTATCAATGGTAGCTTGATCAATTCGCAATGCACTTTCTAGTGCTTCCTCATAGGATTTGTAGGGTAATTTATATACTTCCTTTTGAGTATCCATATTAAGGGAATGCAAGAAAAAGTTGCACAATTCTCTATGATCCATATTCGGGGCACTTTTTGACAAGTAGAGCACTTGTCTCCACCATGTAACAAAGTGTGTCATTGATTCATTTGTGTCTTGTTTCATAGTTAAAAATTCATGAATATCTATTTTGATAAGTTTGTTCATGTCAAACACCATGAAAAACTCTTCTATAAGTTGGAGAAAGGAATGAATTGAAGCCTCAGGTAATCGATAATACCAATCCAAGACAATCCCTGCAAGTATTTTCGAAAACATTCTTGTGACAACTCCATCCCAAGGAAGGAGTTCTCTTACTACAGTTGTGTATCACTTGATGTGATAATTAGGATCTCCCTCACCTTTGAACTTTAGTAAGTCAAGGAGGGGTTGTGGTAGCAACACATTTTGTATGACATGGTTAAGAGGTTCTTTTAGGTATTCAAGATATGTTCCTAAGAATGTGTTTTGAGATTACAGGGTTGAGAGCATCAACCCCATTGGTAGATTTTGATATCTTGGTGTAGCAATGTGATTTGGTTGATAATTTTGAATGGTTTGTAAGTTTTTCATTATATGGTTTCCATTTGGGAGGGTTTCTTTACTTCTATTTTGCGAGTAGAAGTTTAAGTACCGGAAGTTTTGAGATGCCCTCAAGTGTCTTGTTCCATTCTACTGTTGTGAGTATTGTCATGTGTTTTTATTTGTTTGTCCTGAAGAGGTTGCTCCATCCATGTTGCCTTTAATGTATTGATTCTTTGAACTAGCATAGCTATGAGGTCTGCAGGAGTAGCACCTCATTTCTTTGTGTTTCTCTATTTTGTGGATTTTCATGGTTGACTCCACTTTGTTGCTCCCTTAAAGTCTTCTTTTGTTGCTCTTCTTGACAAGCAATACGTAAGGCTTCTTGAGCGTCTTTAGCCTCTTGTAAATTTCTTTCGAGGCATATTAGTTTGTCATCTAAATGCATTGCCATGTTACTTGTTGAAGGTTGATCCACTTGGTGGATTTCTGATCTCACTAGCACCTTGTGTGCTCTAGATTTTATGGGTTGAATTACCGTGCCTCATTCCCATGTGAGATTGTTTTAAATGTGAGAGAACAATGTGGTTCTCTTTTGTCATTTTAATAATTAGAGTCTTCATAGTCAAAGCAATTGGTAATTGGTGTCATTGGATTTGGTGGCACATAACTATCGAAAGAGGGTGTTTTGGGTTCTCTAGAGGGAAGATTTCATGGGTTGGCTTCAGATTACATCATATTCGGGGGTGCATGAATTATTATGATGAGAGTGAAAGAAAAGATGAATGTGGTGGTGATGAGAGAAAATGGATGAGAAAATGATATGAAAGTGATGATAGTGTGTGATCAAAACTTTTTGGTGTTCACATCGGGTTCACCAAAATATGTATGCTCCAAAACATGACTCAAACACAATGCAGATGAGTTAGCCTTGATATCACACATGAACCCTCTCCTTGCTATGGGTGATCTCCAAGTCACTCTAACTCTTGTGGCAAGAGCCAGTCAAGTGGAGGTGAGACCTGGAGGCAATTATGTTTGCATGGAAGCAAAACATTATAGAGAGTGGTTGGTCAGTCTATGGGCCTGGTATGGATTGTTATATGACAAGATCGTTCTAGGATTTTGTGGTGGAGATAATTATATGACCCTGTACTCTTCAAAATGTGACACATGCACAATCATGGATGAATCAGCTCTGACACAGCACATGGACCCTCTCCCTGCTTTCGGCGACCTCCAAGTCACTCTTGCTCTTGTGGAAAAATCTAATTGAGTAGAGGTGAGATTCAGGGGTTGTCCTATTCACTTGGGAGCAGGACTTCATGAAGAGTGGTCAGCCTGATTGGAAGCCTATTGTTGTTTTGGATTTGTCTTGTTATTTCTATGGCAGTTGTTGTTGAGATGACTATATGACCCGAAGGGTCACTTGTGGTTTGCCTCCTATTGGAGTTTTTGAGATTCCAATGCCTAGATGAATCTTGATTTGCTTTGTTTATGCTTCTATTACATTGTAGTCTAGCTTTGAATGCTTGTATGTGTTGTTGAATTTTTTGTTCTTGTTCTATGACCTTGATGAAGTGTTGTTGTTCTTGCATGAGTTGTGGTCTTGGGTTTAACTCTTCAATCTCCTTAAGGACTACCCTGGTGCAGGAGCACCTACCTGACAGCTGGTCTTGATAAGGCAATTAGTAGTTTTAGGTCTTGTTTGTGTTTCCAAGAAGGTCTGTTAGACCAAATGCATGTAATAAGGTCATGCTGATCAGGATAAGATCATGCTGACCAGGCTTTTGCTATTTTTAGTTAGTTAGTTATAACAGCTGTCATGATGTATGTTCGGTGGGATCTCCCAGCCGCCTGGAGAGTTCCCAGCCGCTTGGAGTCGGGTCAGTAGTACTCGTAGGCAAATCTTTATAAGCATGAGGATCGGTTGATTGTAGATCATCGATCGGCAGTTTAGTATTGCATCAAGCAGAGGAGTTGAGTGTTCTGTGTGAGGAACATCATATTGTATTGCATCTTTGAATCAATAAAGATCCTGTTTTGTTTCCTGTCTGATCCCCTTTGTGTTATCGATTGCTGGTTTGGGTGGCTTCATGGATGTACTGATCCATTCCACCGGTTGATCCGTCTGATCGGTGGAATGGTAATGTATAGTAGGTTAGGTAGTAGGTTGTTTTCTGTTTGCATGCAGGTGTGCAGGATCGCCGTCAAGAAATGTTGAAGACCCTAGCATGGGCATGTGCTAGGTCAAGCTGATAAGATAGAGTTGGAAGATCACCCTGAGAGTGGATCGGGTCATTCCTGGAGGATCGGCGAAGTGAGATTTCGCTAAGTGAAGAAGTTCACTAAAAACGGCATCATCAGGATATCTTGGTGAATATCCTGCAGACAGTTCGGATATCGTCATCCGGATAAGTGGAGGAGATCGGCATGATGTTGTCGATTGCATGAAGTGTGAGTTCGTCGGGGTGATCATCAGCAGGAGGAGCCGAGGTGGAGTGTATCAGCATCAGGATCATCATATCGGAAGTGCCAAACATCCGCGTATCGCGAGTAGATGCGGGAGTGAAAGTTCAGTTTTTTTGGCTAAGTGTTGAAGAGGTCATCAGGATAACGGGTGACATCATCGTCATCAGGATATGACATCATCGTCATCAGGATATTGAGATATCCCCCTGTGCGAGTTTATCCTGCCGTTGTTAAGTGGTTAAGTATCGGCATCGGCAGAAAGTGTGAAGCATCATCAGGAGGTTTCGAAGAGAACCGGATAAAGTAGATCATGATGCTGTTGCTTGTGTCGTCGGCTAGCGGAGCATCGAAGGTAAGCTGCTGAAGGTGGTCGTCATCAGGATATTTGAACAACCGGATATTTGGATATCCTGCTGACGAAGACAGTGTTGAAGGTCATGATGATGACGATGGAGTTCGGTGCCCGATGAACAGTGCAACCGGAGGATGTTTGCGCCCGCTGAACATCATGATGATGATGTTAGGAGGAAAGCAGAGAAGGTGAATAGTTGTCGGCAGGAGGACAATTGCGATCGTCTGAAATATGATGATGCTGACTGTGTAACGCGAATTATGATGATGCTGTTGGTGGTTTTAGGAAATATGATGATGATGGCGAAGATGATGATGATGAGGTTGGTCTGCAGACATCCATGCTATATGCGAAGGTTATAGTGTGGATGCCTCTGCATCATAGTGGTATCAGAGCTCAGCAAAAGGTCTGGGCTGTTGTGTGTTGATTCTGTCACCGAAAGGGCAGAGGTAGAGATAGAGTTGAGTTGTGTGTTGATTGAGAGGTTGACAAAATGCCTCCTAAAGGTAGTGGTACTGCAAGGGAATTGCAGGAAATGAAGGAGAAACATGCTAGAGAGATGAGGAAGATGAAGGAGCTTGCTGAAGCACTTCAAGCCAGGCTGACAGCCCTGGAAAAGAACAAAAAGAGGGAAGTGGAAGACAGTGAGTCTGAAGAAGATGCAGATACTGTTGAAGAGTATGAAGAGGTAGCTGAAGATCTGGATGCTGAAGACCAGAGATTGGCAAAACTGTTAAAGGCAGTGCAGAGTGAAAAACCTAAGGTAAAGGTTGATGTTACCAAGTATACTGGAAGCTTGAATGAAGATGAGTTGTTAGATTGGATTGCTGCACTTGATAATCACTTTGAATGTGAAGATGTTGCTGAAGATCAGAAGGTAAAGATTGCAAAGACCAAGTTAGGAGGTCATGCTTTGGTTTGGTGGGATTATGTACAATCTGAGAGAAGGAAGCAAGGGAAGTCTAAGATCACTTCATGGGATAAGATGGTAGCAAGGATAAAGGGTAAATTCTTGCCAAGGGATTATGAAATCCAGATGTTTAAGAAGCTGCAATTTTTAAAGCAGAAAGACAGGGATGTGAAAGCATATACTGAGGAATTTTATCTGTTAAGTATGAGATCTGGTCATCATGAAAATGAGGTAGAAAAGGTGGCTAGGTACTTGGCTGGTTTGAGGTTTAACATACAGGATGAGTTAGTTTTAGCTAACCCTAAGAATGTGGAGGATTGTTATCAAATGGCAATCAGGATTGAAGAAAAGATGAATAGAGGACATGATAAGTCCATGAGAGGAAGAGGAAACAATAGGGGAAGAGGAGCAGCCCCTGCACAAAAGCAAACCAATGAGGGTCAAGAAGACACTGGTAAAGGACAAGGACAGTCTGATTTCAGAGGTGGATGGAAAGGTAATAGAGGAAGATTTGGAGGTGGTAGAGGTTCTACTGCATTTTCAGGAAAGTGTTACACCTGTGGAGAGTTTGGTCATCCATCTTTCAAATGTCCAGAAAGCAAAGGTTCATCATCCAGAAATGATAGAACTAGTGACAAGAGAGTACAACTGATACAAGAAGAGAAAGTAGAAGAAAGTGCACAGAGTTCAAACAAAGGTCCTGAGAATTTTGGATATCCAGAGAGTGGAGAATCATTGATGTTAAGGAGAATTAGTTTGCAGGCATCAAAGGATATGATGCAAAGAAAAGCTCTTTTTAAGACCACATGCAAGAGCAAAGGTAAGGTATGTAAAGTTGTCATTGACACTGGTTCAACAGACAACATGGTATCCCAGGAAATGGTGGATAAACTGAAGCTGGAAAGGATTCCACATCCACACCCTTACAAGACATCTTGGGTGAGTGATAGGCAATCACTTTTTGTCTTTGAACAGGCATATGTGGATTTCCAGATTGGGCCATAACATGATAGAATTTTGTGTGATATTTTGCCTATGGAATGTTGTCACCTACTGTTGGGTAGACCATGGCAATTTGACAGAAGGGTACTGTATGATGGGTATGCTAATACCTACACCATCAAGAAGGATGGGAAGACTATTAAGTTGATGCCATTGCAGGCAAAAGCTGCAGTACAGAAGGTAGCTCAAATCATTCTAATGGGAAAGAAGGAGTATGTGCAGATGCCTAGAGGAGCAGGCATAAAGGCAGTTCAGGATACTGCAGGGAAAGGAGCTGTTACAGACAACAAGCTGAAGAAAGTTTCAGTTGTGACTGACAGAGGTCAGCAGCAGGTTCAGAAACAGGGGTGTAAACAGCAACCAGTTGAGAGGAATGACAAGGATGTTGTCATAGTTGGGACTATTGCTTGTCCTATAAAGATTGACAGGAAGATAGAGTTGAACATTTCAGCAGTTCAAGAGGCAGTTCAGACAGAGGTTCTGGTCAGACAATCTGACAAACACAGGGTATGTGAGAGAAAAGCCTACATCAACAGGCATGAGGATTTACTTGCCCGAAAGCAAGTTACAGTTCAGAAGTCTTGGAGCAGCCAAGAGACAGCAGCAGACAAAGCTGGAGCAGGTCAGACTATTGACAGGGCAAAGGGTAGAGGTGGAAGACTTCCACATACTAAACTCATGGGACATGAGTTCTTTTTTGTTGGGGAGTATGGTGCAGGAGCACCTACCTGACAGCTGGTCTTGATAAGGCAGTTAGTAGTTTTAGGTCTTGTTTGTGTTTCCAAGAAGGTCTGTTAGACCAAATGCATGTAATAAGGTCATGCTGATCAGGATAAGATCATGCTGACCAGGCTTTTGCTATTTTTAGTTAGTTAGTTATAACAGCTGTCATGATGTATGTTCGGTGGGATCTCCCAGCCGCCTGGAGAGTTCCCAGCCGCTTGGAGTCGGGTCAGTAGTACTCGTAGGCAAATCTTTATAAGCATGAGGATCGGTTGATTGTAGATCATCGATCGGCAGTTTAGTATTGCATCAAGCAGAGGAGTTGAGTGTTCTGTGTGAGGAACATCATATTGTATTGCATCTTTGAATCAATAAAGATTATGTTTCGTTTCCTGTCTGATCCCCTTTGTGTTATCGATTGCTGGTTTGGGTGGCTTCATGGATGTACTGATCCATTCCACCGGTTGATCCGTCTGATCGGTGGAATGGTAATGTATAGTAGGTTAGGTAGTAGGTTGTTTTCTGTTTGCATGCAGGTGTGCAGGATCGCCGTCAAGAGATGTTGAAGACCCTAGCATGGGCATGTGCTAGGTCAAACTGATAAGATAGAGTTGGAAGATCACCCTGAGAGTGGATCGGGTCATTCCTGGAGGATCGGCGAAGTGAGATTTCGCTAAGTGAAGAAGTTCGCTAAAAACGGCATCATCAGGATATCTTGGTGAATATCCTGCAGACAGTTCGGATATCGTCATCCGGATAAGTGGAGGAGATCGGCATGATGTTGTTGATTGCATGAAGTGTGAGTTCGTCGGGGTGATCATCAGCAGGAGGAGCCGAGGTGGAGTGTATCGGCATCAGGATCATCATATCGGAAGTGCCAAACATCCGCGTATCGCGAGTAGATGCGGGAGTGAAAGTTCGGTTTTTTTGGCTAAGTGTTGAAGAGGTCATCAGGATAACGGGTGACGTCATCGTCATCAGGATATGAAGTCATCGTCATCAGGATATTGAGATATCCCCCTGTGCGAGTTTATCCTGCCGTTGTTAAGTGGTTAAGTATCGGCATCGGCAGAAAGTGTGAAGCATCATCAGGAGGTTTCGAAGAGAACCGGATAAAGTAGATCATGATGCTGTTGCTTGTGTCGTCGGCTAGCGGAGCATCGAAGGTAAGCTGCTGAAGGTGGTCGTCATCAGGATATTTGAACAACCGGATATTTGGATATCCTGCTGACGAAGACAGTGTTGAAGGTCATGATGATGACGATGGAGTTCGGTGCCCGATGAACAGTGCAACCGGAGGATGTTTGCGCCCGCTGAACATCATGATGATGATGTTAGGAGGAAAGCGGAGAAGGTGAATAGTAGTCGGCAGGAGGACAATTGCGATCGTCCGAAATATGATGATGCTGACTGTGTAACGCGAATTATGATGATGCTGTTGGTGGTTTTAGGAAATATGATGATGATGGCGAAGATGATGATGATGAGGTTGGTCTGCAGACATCCATGCTATATGCGAAGGTTATAGTGTGGATGCCTCTGCATCATACCCTCACCCACTCACCTCTAATTCCAAGGCACATTCAAATGCTTGGATTTGAGAGAGTGAATTTTATTTGACCAAGAGTTGACTCTTTAACTTAGTGATGTAAACTAAGGTTTTTCTAGGTGTTTTCTTGATTTTGTTGACCTCGTGATGAAATTGAAGAGTTTCAACTTGTGCTGACTTTACATTGACCTCATGATGAAATCGAGGTTTGTGTAAACTTGTTTCACTTTTTGAAGTTTTCTAATGTTTTTGGTATTTTGTGGGTTTTTCAATGTATGCAAGCTATGATGTATGCAAACAATTTTTTTGTTCTTTTCTCCAAATTTTTGAAATACAACAAATTAAATTAATCTAGGAATTGAAAGATGTATGCAAACAAATATGAAGTTACCTAGTGCAATTATTCTATGTTTTTGTATTTTCAAGATCAATTTTGGATTAAACTAAGAATTGAAAAGTACATGAAATGAAACTAATCTAAAATTGCAATTTAACTACTTAAAACAAGCTAATCTAAGCAACTTAAATTAACCTATCAAGGAAATCACAATGACAAGATTACTATTCCAAGAGAAAGATTTGTGATTTAATTACTACTAAAATATGAAAAACTTGGAATATGGAGACACATGAGCCTTCACTTCCCTCAGGAATCCCTATGTATGGCAACCTCTTTGTCCTCCTATAGCAGCGGGGCCATCCTCTTGGCAACAAGTGGGAAGGAAAAGAAAAAGAATGAGATTTAGAAAGCTTTGAATGAGCTCAATGTGAGCTAAGCGCAATATGGCTTGAGAATTGGCGAGTGTAACAATGCTATGAAGCCTTTGAAGGCTTTGGAAAAATAACAACAATAAATAAAAGGCGCCTATGTCCCGCAACGAGCATATGCATGCTAATTAGAGAGAAAAAACTAAGAAAAGATGGATTGCAACAATGAATTTGCCTCCTCTATTGCTTAGAGGAGGAGGGTATTTATAGGTTGGGAGAGCACAAGAGGGGTGGGGATGATTGAGGAGTTAACTCCCTTGATTGAAGAGTTAACTTGCTTGATTGATTAGAAAACTAAATAGATTGGAGAGTGAACAGGCCTTGAAAGCTTATCACGGAAGAAGAAATGGAGTTAGCATGAGAGGAAGAAGAGATAACAAGAATAGATTGGGCTAAATTTGTATGATTGGGAGTGTTGATTGAGTTAATTATGGCCTCCTCTATGTTTAGCTTGAAATTCCATGCAAACTGGGTGAAAATGAAATCTTTTTAGGCTCAAATCGAAGGAGAAACTCACGTTCAAAATTCGCAAGGGTCACCCCAAGGTCACCCTTTTCACCAGGGCAGGTCACCCTTGGTGACCCCTAGGTTGCCCTAGGCAACCCATGGGTGACCCACAGAGCATGACACCTGGGTAAAGGAAAATAGTTGTGTATGCTAAGCTACATTCTGAAAAGGGGATTTGGCATCTGAAACAGGGTGTAGGAGAACTTCAAGTGGGGTCACTTGGGGAGTTTTGGTTGTTAATAGAGGAGACCCATAGAGGGGGAAAGCTAGGTAGAAACTAAGACATGGGTTTGGTCTGTTAGGTTGTCTAGAGGCTTCCTAAGGTCAGAGACCTTTAGAACAAGGTGTTGAAAGGTGGAATTAGCAAGAAAAATAAAAACTAAGAATGTAGGAAAGGGGAAGAATGTGATAAAAGAAGAATTGATAAAGGGGAAAAGAAGAATGGTTAGGAAACTGAAGAATTGACACTTCTAGAAAAAATTAACTGACACATGTGTCACCAAGAGGAGTGTTGCTGAGGGGACATTATTATTCGCGCTTTCGTGTACGTGATTGGTATTACATGTCATCATGGGGTCCTTGTGGAAGCTCAAGCATGTTTTTAGTGCTTACAGACTCGAAGGGTCACCAATTCAATCTCTTAATAGGATTTCTTAAGTTCCAACGCCTATTGGGTAGATTGTTTTTCTTGTTGATGAGTCTAGAGCGTTGTAACCTATCCTTGTTCATTTGAATGTGTTGTTGTATGATGTCTCTTTGTTGGAAGATCCTAAGAGTGTGTTCTTGCTCTTCTATGGTCTATTGTGTGTTGTGGTCTTGGGTGGATTTCATCTATCTCTTCAAGAATAGTCTTGATCTAATTTCCTCTTATCCCTAGGCACATTGAATGATTGGGAGAGGGTTTGTTGACCTAGTTTGACTTGAGTTGACTTTTGTTGATTTTGACTTGAGGTCAAAGGTTTGTTTCATTTTTCATGAGATGTTGAATATGAAATGCACCTTGTGATGGGATCAAGGTTTAATGTGAAATGTACCTCGTGATGTGATTGAGCATTTAGTTTTCCTAAGTTCCTAATATTTTTGTATGAATGCAACTAATATGAATGCAAAACCATTTTTTGGGCTCTTTTTCCAATTTGAATAATAAAGTGATCTATTTAACTAAGAATTGAAATATGGATGCAATTAATATGAATTTTCCAAATGCAATCTAAACTATGTTTTTGGTATTTTGTGAGACGATCTTTGAATCTAATCTAGGAACAATAATTCTAATATAATCAATGCTAATCAAACCAAATATAAACCTATCAAGGAAAAATCAAACATAAAGATTACTTCCTCCAAGAGTAAATTTGTGATTTAATTAACTACGAAAGCATATAAAGAACCTGGATTTCTCTTTGATGCATGAGCCTAGTGTATCCTCAAAAGTCCTTGTGGAAACCTCCTTTCCTTTGCAGTAGTGGGAAACTCATCTTAGTGATAGGGATGAAGTGCAATTGATTGAATGATTGAGCTATTGAAGTTATGATTGATTGAATTGAACTATTCGAGGCTATGAAGCACTATGGCTTGGCAGTTTGCGAGTGTAACAACGCTATTGAAGCTTTTGAAAGCTTGAAAACTATACTAAGAAAGCAAAAGGCTCATATGCCCTGTGAAGAGCACAAGCATGCTATGGAGAACAAAAATAAAAGTTGGGAAAGAGTCTGTAACAATGAATTTGCCTCCCATATTGCATATTGGAGGGGGTATTTATAGGTTGGGAGAGCTCACAAAGGGTGGAGCTAATTGAAGAGTTAACTCAATTGATATATGAGATAATAAGATTGATTGAGGAGTGAACGGGCCTGATTAAGGAGTGAACTAAGCTTGATAGCTTATCACTCATTGAGGAAGGAGAGTTAGCATGAGAAGAAATCGAGATAAGAATAGTTTTTTTGGAGCTAAGAATAGAGTGATTGGGAGTGGAGAAGGAGTTAAAAATAGATTAGGCTCAATTAGGGTCACAGAACCATGCAAACTAGAGGAAAAACAAAGCTAAATTAGGCCCAAACTAAAGAGAAACTCACGTTTTAAAATATAACTGGGTCACCTCTTTTAGCAAGGCACGTCACGTAGGGGGATCCAAGGTCACCTAGGGGATTCAAAAGGAAAGAGGGTGACCTAAAGAGACAAGGTTTTGTGGATGGTTTTAAGGGCTAAGAATGGTCAAAAAATGGCTAAAGATGATCTCAAGACCCAGAGATTGATTGATAGACTTAAAGAAGGTGGGTCACCCTTTTTAGTAGGGCAGGTCACCCCTAGGGATCGAAGGTCACCTGGGGGAGATCTAGGATTGCCCAGGGGGAACTAGAAATAATAGGGGGTGACCTAGAAAGGAAGAATAGGGAGATAAAATTGATAATGGGGAATGATCTGGGAGGTCAATTAGAGGCCTCTAAAATGTTGAAATGTATGAGAGGGGGTTAGGGAAAGTGTATTTCCCATCTTGCAACACTGGTTAGTCAAATCAGCAAGGCTAGAAAGCAAAAAAAATGAATTATTGACAAAGGGTGAAAGATGAAGAAACATGACCTAAGCAAGTTAGCTAGGGGACTGGGGAAACACAAACAAGATGAAGAACTTCAATCTACATGTCACCAAGAAGAATACTGCCAAGAGGTCATAATTACATGCTTACATGTATGTGATTAGGAATATAACTCATCATCGGATTACCATGTAGGCCCATGCACTTTTTTGGTGCTTACAATTTGGACAGATGATCTTAAGGTTTTGACACCTTCTAAGCACAACCATGAGGTTTGATTTGTACCAGGAAGCACTGATCATGACCTCATGGCTAAAACCCTCTCAAATTTGAGAAGAAATTGATAGATTTGGGGCTCCAACACTATTCTAGATTCCCAAAATCATCTGTATTATTTCTTCTACAAAGACGATTGCTTCAAAAATCAAAAGCCAAAAGTAAGAGGCACAATATGCATTAACTCCCTAATTATTCATGTGCATTAAATTATTCATAAATGAATAATTACATAGTTATACATTCACATTTGTCAAAAATAGACAAAGTAGAAAAGCAAAAAGAAATCTTATCCTATGTGATAAGATTGACAACTAATAAAGGAAAATGCTTTCCTAATTAACTCCCTAATTAACTTATGTTAATGTGTAAATCTTAATTTACACCAACAATTGGCCTATCAAATTTTCTTCTTCTTTATTTTCCCTACCTAAAAGCCTCATTTCAAGTTTCAAATAATATGGCTCGATCGAAATATTCATGAAAACATGGCCACATGGTGATTAGAAGGAAATATTTTATCTGGTACTTCTATGTATTATTTCTTCAAGAGACTTTAGTTTGTTAAGTTCAAGCTTAAGTAGTGGAGTAGATGTTCTTTTGAAAACATTTTTTGAAAAAGGCATAGGTTTAGGTACCACTTTCCCAATTAAGGAATTTAGAATGACCAAGGAGCATCTTCTTGACAAGTGCTTATATTCCAAAGAGCTTAATGAATGGGAGCTTTGGAAGAAGATATTTTGGAAGTATGAATCAAGAATCAATTGGCTTTAGAAGGGAGATAAGAACACATCTTTCTTCCATAATTTAGTCAAAGAAAGGAGAAGTGGCAATGTTATATCATCTCTCATCTTGGCTCAAGGAGATCAATTTTCCTCTTTCTAAGATATTACTAATGAAGTTTTAATGCATTTCTACTCCTTGTTCATGAAAAGTGGCCCTAGTGCTCCGAAGGAGGAACAATTCATTTTCAACTATATCCCCCCTTTGGTTTCTAATGATATGAATAATCTACTTATGGGGCCAATTTCTATTGAAGAGATCAAGAAGGTTGTGTTTCAAATGAAAAAAGGCAAATCCTCTAGTCCTAATGGTTACCCTAGATTGAATTTTTCAATAATTTTGGGATATTCTAAGGCTTGATCTATTGGAGGTTGTTCAAGAATCCTAGGCCAATAAGTAGATGCTTAAGGCTATTAATTGTACCTTCATGGCCTTGATTCCTAAAAAGAGGATGTTGATTCTTTAGATTTGTTTCACCCTATTACACTGTGTAATGTTACAAGATTATCACCTTGAAATTATTGTAGAATGCTTTAAGAAGATTTTGGCCTCTCTTATTTCATTTGAGCAAGGCAGTTTTGTGAAAGGGAGTCAGATCCTTGATGGTATTGTTGTTGCGGTTGAGGCTATTCATTCTGTGTCTAGTTCTAGGGATAAAGTTGTGTTCATTAAGCTAGACATGTTTAAGGCGTATGACAAGGTTAGATGGTCATTCTTCAAGAATATTTTATTAGCATTTGGGTTTTGTTCAAGGTGGATTGACTAGGTTATGAGCTATGTGGTGTCTCCTTACTTCTTTATTCTTATTAATGGTATCCCATCTCTTCTTTTTTCTACTTCTATGGGACTTTGTCATGGAGATTCTATCTCCTTACCTCTTCATCATTATGGTAGAAGGTTTAGATATAATGCTAAAGAACTAAAGAGTTAATGGTTTCATACAAGGTTGGTCTTGGGCTCAAGATCTAAATTTGCAATCCCACCTTCAGTTTATGGATAATTGCTTTAATGGGGGTTACAAAAATCTGATAGGTGATAAATTTTCAGAAAGCTTTGGATACTTATTTAGTTGCTTTTGGTCAACAAATTAATGAGTATAAGTCTAGCATTTTTTCTTTAATACTCTTGTGTTTATTCAACAAAGAATTGCACAAATTTTACACTTCAAAATAGGGAATCTCCCTCTGGATTATCTAGGAATTCCCATTTCTACTAGTAGCCCCAAAAAATATTAGTGGAATTTCAAATGAGGGTTAATTATTGGAATTTTCAATGGTTGTCTTTTCCAGGTCGGTTGACATTGTTAAAATCTATTTTGTAGGCTCTTCCTAATTATAGATTCTTAGTGTTATTGTCCCCAAAAATCTTTCTCAAGGAATTCAACATTCTTTATAGGAAATTCTTATGGGTGGGGAATCTGGATTCCCACAAATGGAATCTGATAAGTTGGGATCAAGTTTGTATACCTAAGAAATATGGTGGCCTTAGCCTTAGGCAGTCTAAGCTCAATATCTAAGCCTTGGATACCAAATTATATTGGAGATGGTGCAAGCATGTGAATCAACATTGGGCTAGAATCCTTAACTTCAAGTATTTGGTAGGAGTAGTTGATGAGGATGTTCCTCAAATGGATCTAAGTGGGAAAGGTTCAATGGTTTGGAACACCATTAAGAAAGGGGCCTTGATTGTCAAAGGTCTTTTTTGGATTATCAAAAATGGTCATAGATCTCTTTTTGGAATGATTCCTGGGATCTCCACCCCTCGATCCTCTCATCTTCCCCCCTTCATCCCTTGAGTTAAATTTTTAGGGTGTGAGGTGGTCAAAAGTTGTTGATTTTAACCGTGCCTTATCCTACTATCACTACTTCATGCTTTCAAGTGTGCCTTTACCTCTTTTTTTCCTTCCTTGAACCCCTCCCTCCTAGTTGTCATTACTTTGTGCTTCTAAGTACACATTTACCTCTTATTTTTCTTTGTTTCTTTAACTCGGCCAATTTTGTTGCAAGATTATAATTTAATTTATACTTTTCTATTTTTAATTTCAACTTAGAATTAGATCTTTAATTTAATATTATTTTTTTTATTTTATCTATTATTTTAAAACCATAATTTAATTTATTTTTTTAAATTCTATGCTTCCCTAGCTCAACTTTCTCTAACATCACATGTACTATTTATTAAATTAACCTAGTAATCATCTTATTATTTGTTTCTTATTCTAATGACAAATCACAAAGTGTGATAAAAATGTTGATGCAAAAAAAATACTATATTTTTTTTAAAGCACGACAACTCAATGCTTTTATACATGTAATGGTGAAAATTGCATACCCATGTCCTTTTCCCTTATGATTTGGATCTACTTTGATTAGAGTGTCCAAAATGCAATAATAAGTGTACAAGTGGTGTATTCTTGCATGAATTCAACTCATAATGTTAATGTATCTTGATCCCATCATCACTTATCTCCAAAGATTTGGTCTTGATCCCTAGATCCTATATTTTCATCCCAGATCAAATTTGCACATATGGACTTGATCTAAGTCATTTATGCAATCGCAAATTTGAACCCTAAAATTTTAAATTCAAATTTACACATTCCTAACTATTTCACTAGTCATTATTAGCCAACCTAGTGCATGTTTGTGTTGATTTCAGTGCTTTGTTGTTGTATTTAAAGACATTCAATTCATGTGGGAGATCATCTAGGAATTATGCAAGGACTTGGTGTTGAGCATTTATGAGAGCATCATAGCATTACATCAACAGACATCATCCTAGGTCCATTACATACTTGTCTTCTATCTTCAAACCTTTTGCTTAAAGCCATAAAGTTAGTCCAACAAGGGGTCTAACTAAGGAGAATGTAACCCTCACAATTCAATAGATATCCAAACATGTTCATAAACACCACTGGTCCTTACACAAATATAGATATTAGAAAACTAAAGCAAACAACTTCCAATAGTCAGTAATCTATTAGATCAATCCTACAAGTTACAGTTTAGATCTACACATCAAGTTCACATCTATAGTCACAAGGATCAAGTGTGCATGTGCATAGGTGAACTTACACCAAACACAATCAATTTGCTAAAATTTGAGACAATCATTCATGCATAGACTAAGATTCCAATTATATAACACAATAATTCAACATCTTCAATGCCACTTTCCCACCTTCAAAATTTAACTAAATATTGCAATTAATATTTTTAACTCACATTTAATTTTAATTACATTGTTTCTAATCCCAACTCATTAGCGTATATCAAATTTGTTTATCATTAAAATTTAATTAATTATCCTAAACTAATTTATATAAAAAAAATTATTTCTCCTTTCAATACTACATCATAATGGCTGAAACTTATATAAGAAAATATTTCATTAGATTTCCAAATATGAATCATTACTTGAAGGGATTGTTCCTATCCAACTTGCTTGGAGATTGAGACCACCTAACACAGCACCTTTATATAAGAGATTGAAAAGGCTTTCGTGTCATTAATGCTACGTTCTAAGAAAATTATAACACCTAGTTTAAATGCTTAGCTAAAGATAAGGTAATGTTTCGGCCTCGAGCTCTAGAACATAAGATCCCTCTTGCAAGTATACAACACCCATTAAATGTAAGGCATAATGTACCTACACAATCCCCCTCATCCACTTGTGTTGAAACTATATAATACTCTATAGAAATTGACTTTAAGTTCAACTCAAGCAGTGTTAGGTTGTGGCATAGAGTTGGCCACACATACCCACAAAGCTAGTATAGGTTGTGGCACTCCAGAGTACAATGTATATAAGAAAAAAGTAAAAATCCCAAGGCACTTTCATATGGTTGCTTTCCCGCTAGTTCTAAATTTTGTATTCTAGTGAGTATCATGCCAAAGGGTGGTTTTCAAGGAAGGAAGCCTTATTTAGGACACTTACCTTTGCCAAAGAAAAATTTGGCCCAACATATGATAGTTTGTTCATTACATAATTTCCTAGAGATATGCCTCATATAGTTAATGTGCAACCTAGTTTTTTAGACATAAGTATATCTAAAGAATTTCAATTGCCGCATTGTTCCCACATTATAATGACAACTAGCCAATTATCCCCCTTGATTTGATGTATTATGCCGATTATGGGACAATTCAAAAGTTCTCCAACTCTAAACCAATTTCAATTTATCATCAATCCTCGTTATTTCACTTACAATGTCTTCCACAATCCTTTGATTTTTTCTCCTCGTTCGGTGTCCCAATCAATATGACAATTCAAGTACATTCCATAGGCAAAAGTAATTGCATCCAAGTCACCCACAATTCATGTGTTTGGAAAGAATCCAAAAGGTTTACGGAAGCAAATTAGGCACATCTTCAATAATGCTCCAAAAAAGGGGCTTCCCCTCTTTTGTTCCCACAAGGAAATTCAACCCCAAAAGGACAAGTTGCTATCTAGCTATTCAATTTCTAGTGATAGGAGCTCAAGGTACCCACAAAAAGAAGACTAGACCAAAATAGGCTTGCAAGACAATCCAAGAAAGTATTATGGAGCCCTTTAGTATTATTTACTAGGCGGGCCCCCCACCATTGCTTGACTTTGACTTGTGAACAAACATTTTATTTTATTTCCTCCTTTGCCCTAGAAAAAAACTGATGCCTTTCCCCACCAACCCTGGCCCACTTTGAAAATTTGCACATTGGCTTTGATCTAATGGGTGTTGTGTTTTCCAACTGAGACGGAGATAACTAGATCGGATGGACAAGGTTGTTTGGGTCGGGACCCCATGGCCACCTAATGCCAGACAGATTGATATTCTCATAACTTGCTAAAGATAGAAGGAAAAGGTGGTGTACATTCTATCATTGCATCAATAATGAGGTTACAACTGGCAGGCATTAGAATCTGGGTCAGAAATTTGGTTTGAAGACAAGAGAACAAAGGCTTGGATGGACAAAAGTGGGGTGATTATTCTTGTTATATCATAACTGATTGATTTTTCTTCCTAATTTCTTTTTGGGTGGAAGGAGGAGCAGAGACGTGGGAGTACAACAATCATGCCCAAGATGGGAAAAATATCACAAAATTGAGTCGTAGATTTGTCTAGCATTGGGTGTTTAACTTGTCAGACATCTTCTCACTTCTTTCCAACATTTGTTCTTTTATTTGCATCATAATTACCAAGAAACTAAGGTTTAGAAATGGTGCCTCGTCCTCCTACCCACATTTCCTAATGACTAAGTAAATGTAATATCTCTGTACCAGTTTTCACACACCCAATTTCAAAATGGCATCCCCCTACCCTACCCCCCATCTCTTGGTTACTACAATTCACATGCATCACAAACACTTGTGTTTGATCTCAGCACCCACTGCATCTTGGTGTCTTACTTCATTGGGGCTTTGACACAAGTGTACACTGTACAGCATGGTGTAGAGTCAATCCCAAATGTTTGGAGAGGTTCACCACCCTTCTTACCTCTCCAATTGATAAATGTATATGCACACATTACATACATTTATATGCATTATTCAGAAAATCATTTTTGGCAATATTCCTCTGGTTAGCAACAAGACGCGGGGCATCTTAAGAGCCCTTCTTTATTTGTTGTTTTTAACTGCACACCTAGCTGATCTATGCAATTAGACTTTAAAAACGAGGACGATAAGAAATAGGGAATAGTATACAGCACTGAGAGTTTTCTAGATTTGATTGCACTGTTAAATTATTGAGACAATAATTTAACTACACAGTTAAATCCAGAAAGCTCACAAGTTGAAATGCCATCCATGTTGGTCCGCTTCTCTTTGACATTGGCCCCTCTTTTTACTCTTGAAGCCTCTTTGCTCTCTTACTTTACTGTTGTTGTCTTCACTCATTTTTCATTCTCTTGTTTTTTCGCCTTTGCACTACCTCTTTCTTTCTTTTATTATTCTTTTCATTAATTGTAATTGTTCGTATTTATATTAATATATATGCATATATACATATGCATATACAGGTATACATATATATTGATATTTTTCATACTAGTTTTGTGTCTCTAGTATATGTATGTCCTTATATATATATATATATATATATATATATATATATATATATTTATATTTTTTTATATTTTCTCTCTCTTTTCTTTTTCTGGTCCCTCTTTGGTCTCCTTTAGCTAATCGTGTTATCCATGCCTACCCTCTATTTTTAAGGAACTCTCTATGCAATTCTAACTCAATTGTATTCTCTTCCTTTTATCCTGATGATGGACCATGGAGTGTGATCCGAAATGTTGAGACAAAAAAAACAACACAGGTTTTTCCCAGAAGCACTGCAATCTACATCATGCACTGCAATCTACATCATGGACTGTGGAAATATCATGTCTACAAGGACAATCACTCAAAATTTCAGAACTAAAGAGTAATACAGTTCTAGTATTGCTTTTGAGACTATAATAGTGACCTATGGAAGTAAGCAGTTAGCTAACATATTTTTTTATTGTGTATTTGGTCAGTGGGTGAAACTCACAAACATAGACATGGGGATCTAATCGTATGAACCCTATTGATGGATACACAAAACTAAGACTATTGGGATTTTACTACTTATATGACCGGGCTGATTACTCCAATGATTTGGCGTATCCAACAACCAGCGTGTGGCTGCTGCAGGAGAGATATCAACAGCCAAGCTTTGAACTAACAAGTACCAATTTACATGCTTTGGATGTCTGGGCCTCATCAGATCCAAATCAGCTGGCTTTTGAAGGTGGGTAAATGGCAACACAACACCTCATTTGAACCAGTGGACCACATGTCAATGTACACAGAAAAATATGTAGCATGCATATCTTAGAACTTTTAATAAGCATAAGAATCTGAATGATGCTAGGAAACCAACATTTTATGATTTATATAGTCAGTTCGAACATATATATTTTTTCAATTAACATTTGGGAAAGAGATAAGGAGGGACCACAGAAAGTTGAAATGCAGGGTTGCAATGCAGGTAGTACTAGGCTTGCCTTGAAAACAGTGGTAATAAGCAGTAATGATATGTGTTTCATCTTAAGAAAAATAAATCTAGGATGAGGTAGCAAGAAAGACAACTGCACAACGCATTATGATGCCTTTAGTAGCCAGTCTAATCAAGACACCAACGACACTATGCATTAAGGACTAGTTCATCCAATTAGTCAGTTCACTATCAGTATAGAAACTTATTGTGTCAGTGAAAATTGCTAATGAGTAAGACAAATGTACCACAAAAATTGAACGACTGTAGATGCTATAAACAGATAAATAGGATGTGCATGCTAATTCATGACCACGATAGAAATCTACCAAACAAGCAAAAGCCAAAACAGTTAGTCCTAACATGCATCTTAGCCAGAAAGACTCTTAAGAAACTGAAGTCCTAAATGTGTCAGAATGCATCTTTGATAGTGAAAGTACTAGTTTGCAGAATAAGGAAGAGACTAAATCTAGGAACTAATCGCATACTGGGATTCCAAACCTGCAAAAACACAATTAAGGAGACAAGTGCCAGACTTATATTGTCAGATGCACCATACACATTGACATTACCCGAAAAAAAAAAAAAAAAAAGATCAGCCCATAATTAGAATATTTGAATAGAAAAGATGTTGAATTGTAATCCCTGACGTTAAGTGCATTTTTCTAATTGATCTGCTGGGCACATCTATTCACCGTACACTCTACAGGCTAGTCTAAATTAATCAAAATATATATGAAATAAATCTGCACCAATTCATCTGTTGCATTACTGCGACTGGCTAATAAAGATAAAAATAGTTTTTTTTTAGGTCACCACCAAGTGAGACACCAGTTTGGTAAAAGTAGATGTAATGTGCTACTGCAGTTTGTAGTTTTTCCAAGTACAATTCCAAATTTGTAATTGTGACCATTTCAGGAAAACCTTATACTTATCTTCACACACTGGTTCTAAGACAGTTCCAACCAGCAGGATAATTGGTTTATTCATATTCAATCATTTGTAACAGCAATTGTAACACATTCAACAAGCATTTTTTGCTTAAAAATGAGAATGATATTCTAAAGAAATCAGCAAATTTCATTCTTTATCCTAAGCAATAGTTTAGAAACATCCTCTAAATCAATTCCTCAATTATCCCATAAACAAAGGAGATTTCCCCGAATGGATTCACAACAAAGCATAATCCATCCAGTGATAGGTACTGCATGCAGCTGTTATGAACCTGCTGCATATCACGTTTTGACTTTGAGGCCAGTTCCAAGAATTCAAGGTGATTAGAAGGGAGAGAAAGATTTAGCAAGGCAAAGGAATTCATGTGAGAGCACAGCCCTGCATAGGTAAGCAGCTTTAAAAGATTGATAATTTGGAGGTGAAATGCACCTCGTGTGAGATCAAAAGCATTCAGAATAACTATAAGGCAATGCCAGATGACATCCTATTGATGCATGGATCCAAAAACCATAGCTTGCCTTCAATAAGCAACTACTATTGCTCTATGGTTACCCCTAAGAGTCGAGACCAATTCTGAAAAACATGATATTTTACTGAGGCACATGTAAAGCCTGCTGTGTATGGAACGTTATAAATTCTAGTTTTTAAGGCATAGATCTAACTTTCTGAGTGCATTTCAACCCCACGTCCTTTCCTCAGTATTCTTATCATTCTTGGTCTGGCCTTTTCTCAACTGTGATAAGTGGAAGCATTGTCACATAGCAATTTATCCTCAAACTACATTTTTTGACAAGAAAAAAGATCAAATAAAAAGTGTAAACTTAATCAATATTAGTCAGAAATTAACCTCAGGCTGATCTCCAACCTGTTGGTTGTAATTTTTAATTGCATTAATTAAGGGTACTCACTATGTTGCATACCCAAGTATTCTCTCAATATCTCACAGATAGTTATCATTTTGGGTAAAATTTACTTACATATGATAAATATATCACGAAGGTCTAGTCTAGAGTCTTCAAAGGATTATCAATTGGAGTAGAAAGATTTTGCTTGTATAAATTCCCTAACAGGATAATATACACAACTTTAACCCCTAAACATACAAAACCAATAGCTTCAATTGACTTGAATTCTTGATAGCTGCATTTCATTTTTAAATCAACTTCGGCAAATCCCTTTGCATGTAGTGTTAGAATATTCTTTTCCCACTTAATTTTTAGGTTGAACAAAAAAATGCTTGCCCAGTACAAACATTACCATTGAGCTAAATATCTTATCAGCTTATGCAGTAAAGTATAAACTCGTCAGTTTTAATCTTAAAAAAAAGTAAAAATTCATCAGCAAATTTTTTATATTTAACGAAGTTGCAAAAAGTTGTGTCACACATACAAATAGAATGCCCAAATACAAGAAAGATCATTCTTCTACAAATATGACCAAACTCAAAAATATACATGACAATTTAATACAAATTGCATCGTTGTATGTTTTGTTTTTCATTAGTAAGGTGTATTTCTATGATAAACATCCATAAAGAGGAGAAAAAATCCTCCTCATTCTGAATTATACAGTATAGAACCCAACTAATTGCTCGTCAAACATGCAAAAAACATGAAAGAAAATGTGAGATGGCAATGTACTGCCAGTTATAGAAACTTGAGAAATGTGAAATAAGTACTATCTTGCAGAAACCCCTTAAAATTACAATCCTGCAAGAAAACATCCTCCGGAATACAGCCACACTGTTATGCACCTGAAATGAAATAATGACTGCAAAAGATTCCTACATATGTTCACAGCAATCACAGCAGTGAGAAAAAGACAATGGCAACATAAAAATATTCCAACGGCTAAAAACCTTACCCACAATTCTGCCCAGCACATAATCATATGATCCCAAATTACTGTAGGGCAGTTTGACATCTAGAACTCAACAGGTTGGACATATAATATAGCAGTAACTGACATGAATAAGAGTAAATATGTAGAGCCACCCATACTGCCTGCAGCAGAAAAGTTAAGTGTTGAACTTGGCTGCCATGCTTCACGCTTGCAAAAAAAAAAAATCCATGTGTTTCCATTATCATTTTGTTTATCCTAACATACTTGAACTAATCAAAATAGTGTGTGACTCATTCAGACTGAGGGCAGGCTACATCCACAACAAGTTGTAAGCCTTAAAAATTAGGTAGATTTGAAAACATTCAAGAGTAGACAAAATTCAGTTGGACCACCTTCAATCAAGAAATAATTATTATTTCAATGAGAAGGTTATTTGTGGCAGATAGAAAGCTTTGTGCTTCAACATATTTACTACTCAGGTATTACTCAAACACACATATTATATTCATAAAGATATTTCAGATTAATGACATTAGGCCTTACAAAGTCTAGCTTTCATATGAAGGATCCTACAGAATCCAGCCAAAAAACACAGCCATTTGTGCAATCAACTAAATACAATTATGGACCGCTCCAGAGAAAAACATCAGTCCTGACTTCTAACACAGAAGGAATACAGAATGATCTTAAAACAGGACTTTCTGAAGTGTTTAATATTTAGATGACAATGAGAGTAGACTTGGCCAAGGCAACTATGTACAGAAGATATAATGAACAACTTCAAGGTAGGTATTTGGTATATAATCCCTTTAGTTCTGAGGATGTGACTTTAAGTATATACTATATACTCTTTTAGTTCAGAGGGACCAACTTCAATATATTCTCGTTAGTTCAGAAGATCTGACATAAATGCACCACAAAAGATGACAAAATGTACAAAAAAAGAAAACAAACTATTTATTACTTTATATGACATACCCTTATCAGTTTACAACATCTGATAAATAATTTATCTACTGAATAATAAGCATCAAGTCAGACACAACAAATCATAGGCATTGATATGTTGAGACAAATATGGAATAAGCATAAAGGCCTGTTCTCTATTCTAAATTCTAATCCGCATTACACGCAGACAGAAAAAACAATGCAACTTGTACAGCAGGAATAAACCAGATAATTTATGCTGCCTTTTGCAAGTCACTGTTGTTTCTTTCATCAACCAAAAAGATATAAAAGTAAATCTCCCCATATATCATTGTTGCATGAGAAAGAAATCAGATAAGAGACATCAAATTTCCAGGAATACAGAATTCAGAGTTCGACAGAACAAAACAGAAGTAGGTTTACAGGAATACACAGGCAGGCCATTCCTTTTGTGTGCATGGGTGTTAGAAGAGATTGTTCATGAACCAGCAAATGACGGGAGTTATTTGGATAGAAAAACCAAATGGCAGTTTTCAAAACTGTTATACAAAAAGCAGTGTCATGGCCCCCTATGAACTATAGAAATCAGAAACTCCATCCACTTATCGAATTCCACAAACCTTATCTAATCAAGATTTACCTTTATTCTGATTCAAATACATCAATATCGTAACAGAAAAGAAAGACCCAATATGCTAAAATATTTCTAGTATCTTTATTGCAGTCAAAATTGGTCATTTAACTTGCAAATCCCAAATCTTGCCCTAAGAAGAGCACAATTTTGAGGCTTGCCTCAATCTCAAGTTTTGTAGAGCCTTGAAAAATGTGAAAGCTGCATTCTTGATAAAGCTAACAATAGAAGATGTCACTCTTTGGGATGAGAGCTCTTACTTCTCTGGTAGTGCTACAATTTGTACATAGTCCTTTTCTGTACTCTCTTTCGGGAAACTATTGTGGCAACTATAAATAAGAGTGAGAGTTTAAATATCTCTGCGTCTTGTGATGGGCAATATGATCTATTTCTTTGCATAATTCTATTATTTCTGAGTTTCTACAGTTCTGTTATTTTGCTTCGAAGACTCAAATCTCTTCCAGTTCAAAATACTCTCTGTTATCTGATGTTAACCATTCCTACTAACTAATCAATTCTTCTGTTAGAGCTAATCAAAGACTTTCCTGTTTTCTGCAATAACCATTACCCCCTGGTTCTGTTGATAATCCATGGCAGTGATGTACATATAACTGAATTGGCAGAGATGTACGCACAAGGATAAGCTAATATTCTGCCACTCAGATAGTGCTTAATAATCCATACACTAACGGTGCAACAATGTTGTAATCTGAGGTCAAAGAATAAAATGATTGAACCCAGAATTCCACAGAATGTAATGAGCTTTACATACACTGAAATGCATAATTGATTTCTCTCTAAGCTTATAAAAGCTTTCTTGTCGAAATCAGATAATGTAGATTGAAATTGTAACAAACATTGTTTACAAATGCTAGTCACCTACAGAAAATGGAACTCTGCTAGGCCGCATAACAAACCAAACAACAGCATATGTTGCTGTGAATTACTTGAAGTTTGAACATACATTGTAAGTATGAAAGAGGGAAGAAAGTTGCTCCTCAAGAAGGCAACTTCAAGCCAAAAAAGAATTCCTATTTAGCTTCAAATGTGGCTTTCCGTATCTTGTATTTAGTGAAAGATTGATTTTAGGTGCAAATTGAGTCATCAGAAGGTGCAAAGATCATAGGCACTGCATCCAAAATAGGTTAACCATTGAATCAGCCATGTTCGACTTTTCATAAAAAGAACTCCAAATAGGCAGGAAGAGAAACATCATATAGCAGCAAATCAGATTGTACAGGGAATAGAAGATGCAGAAGCTTTACAGAGTAAGGTTAGCTTAGATGCATTACAGATTAAATAATAAGAACCACATTGGCAAAACAAGTAGTAACATTTGGATTTTAAAAGAGATGCATATTGGATTAATCAATTAGACTTTTATCTTGAAAAGATAGCAGCAACATACACATTTGCCTAGCCAGCACATGCGATAACTCAAATATGCAGTTTAATGCTTATGACATCTGGATTTCCACCCATACCCTCTCTCCCCACACACAAATAATGAGCAGAAAAAGTAGATTGTTTATAAAAAATACCTCTTGCAAGAAACTGTTAATTAATGTTTCAACTTTCAAGTTAGACTAAAACTATGGTATAGAGAAGGGAGTTTTTCATAAACATTGATGAGAAAAGTTAAATGGCAAAGAAAACCCCACATCTAAAACAGCTCCCAGACAATTTACTAGCAATGGCATAGTGATGTAAAGCATGTAGACATCTGAGATTATAAAATGAATATTTGAAATGTTTGATAAAACATACCTTAGACCTCAATGCAGTCCATGTCTTCTGTCAATCAGTATTGCAATGACCTAGTTGATGAAAAATGTGGCAAGACATGTTTTTAATTTTCATTTTTGTCTCCCTTGTGTTTATTTTTCAGTAAGCGAATGAGTGCGGTAGCCTTAGACTTGCCTACATCATATAAATAGTGTATGAAAGGACAAGGAAGAAAGAAGGCATCCTCAAGAAATGTGAACCACATTATAGTAACTCTTTGCGGACATGTAAACTAAACCTCATCATTGAGGTTGCAGTTAATGACATCAAATATACTCAGATACCCCTCCTACGTAAACAAGGAATGTCATGTGCCATTGCTACACTCTTGTTCTAATTCGACTAATAGTAATTGGCCATGTATACACAAGCAAATTTTCAATGAGAAGAGAATCCAACTCTTTGAAATCTCAACCGTGTGCAAGCAACAGAACATCACCTCACAAGCCCATGATTCAGAACTTATAACTCCAGTCATTGAGAATGTCAGAAACATTCAAGTGGCTGAATCCAAAATTATGAACAGAATAAAACTATATGCATTATGTCAGAGATCTTATCCAGTATCTCCAATCATTGAAAATGCATAATATGGTGATACATCCAAAATTATGAATATAATAAAACTACATACATTACTTTCAAGAGCTCTTATCCAGTAAGCAAGAATGCCATAACAACTGGAAAAATATGCAAACAAATGGTAAACGAACTGATTAAATGAGTACATGATTTGTCTTCAGATGCAACACAATTTTCTATATATAGTCCAATGCTATAGAGTACAGACAGTTTGCATTGTATCCATAGGTCAGAACCCTATTGCAAATTTATAAAAAGCGAAAGTGAATGTAGCATGCATTGGGCCCTCAAATATCCTGGTAGCTGGGCTTCTGGACCATGTGTCTGCAATGTTTAAAAATTGCTTCACTCTAAAAAATACCGCTTAAGCAATCGAAGTAGAAAACCTTAAAAATTGGTAAGACCCAATTCAAAATTCGTTCCATGAATTCAAAGCATCAGAGAAAAAACTGAAGTAATTGCATTAATATGGCTAAAAATAAGAGCCCTATTTTTAAGATCATTTTATGTTTGCAGGGATTCTGTGGAGTGAAATTAGAACAGCCTTTTGGATGAAAAAGGTGCTTAACCCTTACTATTCTACCTCTTTATCTTCTGCATTCCATATTTTCCACAAGCTCTCATAATCATGATTGAGAGTGAATGAAGTAATGACTTGTCAAAAATACAGAATTAGGAGTAAATTACTCTATCAGCGAATACCCATGAAAAAGGTGCCTCGCCAATCTCAAGAATTGGTCAGAGATCACAGCCTAAAAGAAGAATTCATTTCTCTAAGCTTGTAGCTGTTCCTTGGCCAAGGTGATCTCTGTAATTTCTGATGCAAAGATCAAAATCTTCCCGCCTATCACCTACCAAGCATGTAAAACCTTGTAATGGAGTTTGTTTGATTTGTGCAAGGCCTTACAGATCTAAGTTGCAGAAAGATAGAATAACAAGAGACATAGCGAGGCCAAAAATCAAGGCAAACTCAACAACCCATCAATGCACAGTTATAAACAAATACTCCAGCACGCTCCTTAACAGCAAGAACATTCCACTCTATTGGCCTTCCAGCCTCAGATGTAGGCCTCCATGAATTCAATACAATGCTTTCACCTTCAGGTCCTCTTTGCCCACCAATGACGAGAATGTCATTACCACAAGCCTTGAATGCCAAACCCCAACCATTGGTTGAATCTGCCCTCACAGGCAACCTCCCCAAGACACTCCATGTATTATTTTCCTTGTCATATTTCTTAACTTCATTTCTAGAATATTCAACTGCATAGAGCTGATTATTTACCACAGCAACCAATGGAGGTGCATGGGCGGCTCCATTTCCTCCAGGAAACATGTTCCGGATCCTTCTCCAAGTCCTAGTTTGAAGGTTGTACTCTTCACCACAGGTCAAGGAAGTGGTGTGACTTGACATTCCTCCTATTACATAAAACTTCCCGTCCATGAAAAACCCTGAACATAGCTTCCGTGGAGAATGCATATCAGGCAGAGTTTCCCAAGTGCCTGCCTCAGAATTATAGAGCTCTGCAGACTTGAGCACAGTTCCATCCTTGTCACTTCCTCCAGCAACTATAGCAATCTCTCCGAAGCTGCTTGAACCAAATAAGCACCTAGGGAGCTTCATCCCAGGTAACCTGGACCAACTATGGGTCAATAAGCTATACCTCCATATAACAAATCCAAATATTTCTCTGCCAAAAACAAGTAATTCAGTCCCAACAGCCAGGGACTCCTTATCAGCACAATTAAAACACTCGTCAGATGGCATCCTAGGCAACCTCATCCAACGTTGTCTATAGGGATCAAAAGCCTCCCATCCTATCAAATCACAGACCATGTAAATCCATTGCTCTACTATCCCAAGCTGCCTTCGCCACCAGTAAAGCTTACCATTCCTAATAAGATTCTTAAACCTCTTGTTTAAGCAAGCCAATGAGCCATAATCTGACCTAGATGTCAATGCAAGGCAATCCAAACCTAAGTCATCATGAAGACCTGGAAGCAGAGAATCATGGGAACCCTCACCTTGGCTTTCACAGTCATAAGGCTCACCTTGGCACCTGTCCTTTATGGGAATAATCACCCTGCCGGTGTCAAAAGACTTGATCTTCTTATGATCTAAGGTTGGGTCTTGGGACACCCTCTTCTCCTTTCTTCCATTTCGGGGGCTCTCCATTTTACATTCTGAACCATAGCATTTTCTCACCTGATCTTGTTCACGTAAACCGGACAGGATGCAGCCTTGGGTGTCCAACATGACTGCAATTCCACAAAATCAATCCTTCCTGCAGATCACCAAACCAAGTCATCAATTATTTCAAAGCAATCCCATTTGCAACTCTTTACATCGAAAGGTCACCAAAACGAATCGAAAGCCTTACAATACAATTCTATTTCAAATTTCCACATTTTTATATTAAATGGTATTAGTCACCTAAAACAAACTGAAGACTTCTGAAAGCAATTCATTATCAAATTCCTGTGTATCAAATCTGCACAACCGAAATGAATTCCAAAGCCTCTGAAATTCACAGAGTTAGCAAAAATAGCCTACCAATCAGTGAACTTGATCCAAATCTTGTGTGTCTACCAGATTCGCTTTTCAAGTGGAGAATATTGTTATCTCCAGATCAGCAAACTTGGCAGATTTTCTTTTTCTGCAACACACACCCTGCAATTACAAGCAGGCAATCAATCTCCAGATGCTCTCCAAACCTTCTCTGCTACTACCACCAATCTCTCTATCTCCAAAAGTGGATGCTTCTGTACACAATTTTTCTGCAACACCCACACTGTGATTCGAAAGTGGGTACTCCTAAACAATTTTTTCTGCGCGCTACTTCCAAAGTAGCTATCTCAAAACAGGTTTTACCTGCAACAGCCACACAGTTATTCCTTAGTGGGCCTCTCAAAAGAGTCTTTTTCTACAACACCCACACTGTAATCTCAAGTAGGGTATCTCCTTCCCCAAAACCCACACTATAATTCCAAACAGGCAAACTCTACTCCAATTCCAAACCCTCTGATTCAATCCCTCTCCATTAAATACAATCGGACCTTACCACATACCACAACCCAATATCCCGTTTACCTCTAAATCGACCCAACAACCTCAATAGCTTCCCAATCTAGACCTTAACAGATAACAGCCCAAACAGGCCTAAAAACTTTGAAAAAAAAAATCTCAAATTTTTCAGAAAATTAACACAGAGGAAGACGGCAATGCCTGATAATCCCTGAACCGAAATTCCTCTTATTTTAACCAAAATCCTTTGTTTTGGGGTCAAAATCTAACGTTTTTGACCCAAAAAAAAGCGATCTCAATCCTCAAATCCAATTACAACTGTCCTCAGATGGAGTAATATGAGACCCAGTTATACTCTGTGTGGATCTGCACAACCCATTATGCCATTCCCTCCCTTGAATCTTTTTTTTCACACACCCACACAGAAAATCCCCACCGCACGGTTACGTGCACGGTTTGAACCTCACGTGCATTTTTTTTTTTACTAACATGATTTTTTTCACTTTACTGCGGAGGTAAAAAACGAGGACTTTTCTTTCTTAATCTCCCAACTGCCGGGGAATGAATGCCGCCGACTGCTGGCCAACTGCCATGTTTCTCGGCGGGCGTGACGTGGACATTTTTGGGGGTATTATGAGTTTTTATTTTTTTAAATGTTTCCCTTTTGATTGGGGGTCTATGTCTAGTGTCTAAGACCTTAGACCCCTCCCTCTCTTGGAGTAAGTAGCTCAGCTAATTGTGGAGGTATCCTTACAAAAAGGTTTGTCTCTTCTATTGTTTGTTGGGTTTTTTTTTCTTCAAGATATTCATTTTGTTTGGAGATTTTATCTTATTTATAGTGAAACTTGATTCTTAGTGGATTCATTTAGAATTGTTATGAGTAGACCAAAAATTTTAAATAAGGTCGTTTTTAAAAAATATAGTTAATAATTATTGAAAATACTTGTGTTGTTCTATTGGTGAAGTATATTATCTTCTTAGGACTATATGTTTTTAATAGGATACAAGTGGATTACATCTAGATATTGGTATCTACCACAAACATGGGAACTTCCCTGTAGGGGTTGAACTTGGCCTAATCATGCCTCTAGGAAATTGAACCTTGGTGGATGGAATAATCAAAGGAACATGCCATCATCTTCACCAATTGAGCCTTTAGTTATATTTGTGGATTGAGTTCACAATAAAAGACTAAATTTGGAAGGTGAAGTGTGATTTATTATGAAGATGAATGATTATTATTATTTTATTTTGTTGGAGGGTTTTATGTCAAATCTAGATCGTTTTTGCAATTCAATATGAGAACACAAATCTAAGTTGATATATTTTCACCTCAGAGCCAAGGACTAAGGGGTGTCCATTCTACTAAAGTTGCTTGAGGTATGATATGAACCTCATCCCTTATTGCACCTATGAGGGATTTGGACTTTGGTGGATAGTATAATCAAGGAACATACCATCATCCTCACCAATCATGCTCAACCAATTAAACTATAAAGAGATTTTTAAAATTACAATAATAAATTATAAATTGTCATGGTGATGGATCTATTCCTAAAGTGTGTTTTTGTAAGTTATGATGGTTGTTATAGGGTGTCATTCTAATTCATTGACATGATGAGCAAAATATATAATCTATCATTAAGATTAGTGATCATTCGTCAAATTAATGTTTAGGTTAGTTGTGCCTAAACGCAACCTTTACCTTTTATAACTACTAATGAAAATTGAAATGCATATAATAATTATAATTCTAAAGAGGCTCATTTTAGAACTTCTATTAGGAAGCAGTCTCATGGCACCTGCTTAGGAACTATTTTTGTGGAGTAGGAGGTACCATGAGACAAAAAAAAAAATGTTACAAGATAAATTAGAATATTGCCTAAGAAAATAGGAGCCCCTACTTTTTAAATTTTAGATTTCCAAGGGTTCTTTTGGTGGGGCTGGAAATTTCCCTCCCCCACCAGCTTAGGAGGTTTTGCTACCATATGTCATTCATCTACAATTTTTAACTTAAAGTTTTAAGCTTGCCCACTACACAAAATCTACAATTTTAGATTCATCTACAATTTTAGAACTTAAAGTTTTAAGCTTGCCCACTACACAAAATCCATGAGATCATCTAGTTATGAAAACTCCTAAAAATTCTCAACAAGGCCCTTGAAAAAAATGTAGAAAGCCCCCCTCCATAAAACTGTTATCTTAAACCACACCACAATATTTTGTATCATATTTTTGCTTATCTAAAAAATAAAAGTTTGTTGTATATCATCTTGTCTTTTAGATCTATGTAGTAGATGATTATTAAAGATTGTGGATGCATGTTAATCTCAACCTCCCATTTCAATGGAGGTTTTTTAACATTGGTTGATGTTATGAGGTGACAATATTTATATTGTTTAATTATTTAGAATTTTTTTATTATAATAAAATTTGATATTATATTAAAAAAATTATGAAATGGATTCATTTTAAGTATTTCAAAATTAATTTGTAATTTAAATTTATATTTATATTTTATAAAAAAAATAATCTCAATTATTAATAATTTTAGTTATTTTGATTATCTTTATTTTTAAAATATATTTCTTAACAGTTTAATAAAATAATTTGTTTGATCTTTGACCTGTTAATAAAGTTGAACGATTTTTAAAAAATATTAAAAATCAAGTTTTACTAAATATTGTGACACTCTAAAAGAATAAGGCACTGTAAATCATTTTTGTTATGATTTCATTTCAATTATTAACAAATTTTGATGAGGCTTTTTGTAATTTTGGATGAGACTGACAGTTGATATGTGTTTGATATATGTTGTTGTTATGGCTTAGTCTCTACGATAAAGTTAAAGCATAGTAGCTTTCATGTCTAACCTCCCCTAGTTTTTAAACGAAATCATGTTTCTTATCTTGGCCACATGCTCCATGTGATAAGGCTCCCCTTGTATTTATAGGCAAACAGTTTATTCCATTTCATGGAATAATTTATTTTGGGATTGTAATACTTTATTGGTCATGTGTTTCTAGTACAAATCACAAAATTTTTAATCTCATTCTTCATACTATTTTAAGCTTATGTGGAAAAAATTGAACGTGAAATTCAATGTTACAATAGTTGTCAACCAAGAGGATAAGGGGAGTATAGTATTAGAAGAATTAAATATATGTATATTTTGTACCATACTCTTTGGCCCTAAAAAGAGACCTTGAGTACTATTCAAATTTGCCCCAAAAATTTTAGAATGATTGTTTTATTGACATACTAAAATAAATATACTATAAGTCAGGTTTTATTATACTCAATTTTTTTTAAAATGGATTAAGTTTTAATAAGAAATAATTACAACAATAGTTGTAATAAATTATAAAGAAAAAATAATAAAAATTATATAGTTTGATTTACATTAGTAGAGGACAATAAATGTGTTGGGCACTCATATAATAACAATAAAAGTAATATAGTAGTAAATTTGTATGCAAAGAAGACACAAAGTATAATATGAAATAGTATATGAAAGTCAGTAAGTCATGAAGAGTTGCATATAACAACAATAATCTTGGCACTCATAACTTTGTTTCCCTTGGAATGCTTCAAGTTAGGATTGTAGACTTAGATGTGTCTATCCAAATCTTTGTTGGTTTGGTCTTGAAGCACAATGAACAGATTATCAATATGAAGAAACAAATTAGCACAAATCATTTGACTATGTTAAAGAAAACAACCAAGCACTTCCATAAGAATTCAATGACATTTGTCTTCTAATATACTCAACTTTATTTTAAGATTGGGCTATATAACTTTATTAATTGAAACTATTTTATAAAAATAATAAATTTGAATTATAACAAGAGTTAGTTGGATTTATTTCCTCACTTATTTAAAAATAATAATTATATAGAAAAATAAAATAAAATTTCAAATGTTTATTTCTATTTATAATAAAATATTTATTTAGATGTAGTCGATAAGGGCATGGTGTGGTGGTCAAGTCACAAGGTTGTGGCGGCCAACAAGGTTCAAACCCCTACTAGGCTAAAAAGCTTGCAGACCTTGTGCTTTCGCTAGGCTGACGTGCTCGTAGGCTATGGGCCTTCACTGGGCCAATGAGCTCGTGGGTTTGAACAACCTAGTGATAATGCCTTGGGGACTGAGACCCCCTAGTAGCGGTCTTGGCGATAAAGTCATGGGAAGAGATCCCCCGTAAGGGTCTCTTTGGGCTCGAACTAGGCTAAAACCCTGAGTAACCCTCATAAAAAATATTTATTTAGATGTTAATTTTATATTTTCTTTAGACTTCATTTTTATCTCAGGAATTTATAATTATTTTATATATTTACATTTAAAATAATTTTCAAAGTTGTCATACTCTATTTTTAAACTTATAAAATTATTTAGAAAATAAAATATCAAATAATATCATTTCATTTGATATTTTTGCACTTACAATAATTATCTTAATAATTAGAATTGTTAGGGACTAAGATTTAAAGACAATTAATAATTGAGAAATGGCATCGCTTCTTAAATCTCCCAGATTTAGGACTTGCAAAAATAAAATTGCATGTTTGGATGATGATTTAACAACTAGAAATGTGAATGGAGCAACCAAGGAGGGTGTCCCCAGCATAAGTTCCACTGGTCTAGGCATTAGGGCTTTGCGACAAGAATATGGCCATACAAATCACCCTACATTGATGATAGGGCATCCGAAAGAAATCCCTATTCTCAAATTGCCATAGACTTTTGATAAAAACAACCTCACTCCTGATCCTGGTAAGGGGACAGATTCATGCCAAGATGATTCACAAGTGCAATCTAGAAGGACAAATCGATGGTCAAGGATGCCCCTTCTTTTGACTTGCCAACTTATGGGAACACCAACACTTATCCAAGCTCTACACATGTACAACTACTAGCACTTCGAGTAGGGTAATTTTTTCACAAAGGAAATTTTACAATTCATTTAAGGATGTCATCAAGATAGGGAATAGAGACACCACCAACATCCCCTATAATTCATCAAAATTTAGGACATCTAATAACAAATCAAAGTATACCAATGGAACTAGAAAGTCTCTCCAAAGTGCATGCAAACCCATCAAACTAAAATTAGGTGAAGCTATCAAGAAATAAATAATTGAAAAAGAAGAATTCATTATTATGAATGGGTTAATAGTTAGATTCAACTATTTATGGCTGATCCTTCCAAATCTACACCAATGGATCATTGAGACACCTACTAGCCTATTATGAAAGATAATCTCAAAATTTACCCCTGCACCTATGGTTTTCTATTGTGGTTTTTGATAGTGTGGAGGATAAAAATACTATCCTCTACAAATATCTTTGGTCATGGGGTTGGCCCTTTCTTATGTTAAAACCATGGCATCCCACTTTCAATCCCACCACTAAATCCTTCATTGTCATGGCAATATGGGTTTGCCTTCCTAATCTTCCACTTCATTTCTAGGTTGAATTAAACTTTGAAGCAATCAATAACTCATTGGGTAATTTCTTGGTGACTAACAAAGATTTGTCTAATTTCATACACACAACCTTTTCTCACATACTGGTGGATTTAAACACTTCAAAAGACCTTCTTGCAGACATAATTTTAGAAGTTTCAATGATCATAGTTGGTTTCATCGCTTGGATTATGAAGGACTTCCTTTTCATTGCCAGAGATGTTATAATATAGGTCACCTTGCTATAGGTTGTCCTAGCTTCAAAAGTAAATTGAATTATCAAGCCTCATGGTGGAAGGAGCCTCTCCCCACCATTATACCATTGAAGTTCCATCGAGGGAATATGTATTTATCTGAGCCCACCTAGGATGCACACGTGTAATAAGCCTGTATAATAGGATCCCTCTTAGATCAAGTAGAAATCACAAAAGGAGGTGCCAACAGTGCCAGGTAGTGGTTAATAGTTTTTTGGGGATGGGTATTTTAAAGCTTCAACAATTTCTATGATAATAAACTCTTAGCCTTCTCATCCTTCCTCAAAATTTCTTGATGATGGAAGAGTCAACAAATTATGGAATGTGGTGCAAAAGAAAAGGAGAGACTCCTCCAAAAGGGATGAAGTTCATCATAAGATGCACCTACAGTCCCATTCCAAAATTGGTGGTAATGCCTCAAAACTAAATTAGATAGATCATGATGAGATCCCTATTTCTAGGATCCTTTTGATCAATGTATTGCACCCCTATTAATGGGTCTAATGCACTTTTCTCCTTTTTTATTTTTATATATGGGTACAATCCCCTTGACTATTTTCATTGATCAAAAATAATAACTAGATTTTTCAATCTATATATTTTGTCGTTGATATTCATAACTATAGCTTAAGAATGTAATGAATTAATCTAATTTACACCAAATTATTTCTTTAATAAGTTTAGTTTCTATATCTCTACACCCACATTACTTATGTAAAATATTAGTGGTTCTAATGAGTATATTATAGTACCATAAGATTATTATGGATCAGATTGGATATTAACTTGTAGACAAGTTTGCACTTCCAAACCCTCTTTAAGGATTAGAGGATTATGGGTATAAAAAATAAGTTCTTTAATAAGTTAGTTTCTATACCTCTACACCCACATTACTTATGAAAATATTAGTGGTTCTAATGAGTATATTATAGTACCATAAGATTATTATGGATTGGATTGGATATTAACTTGTAGATAAGTTTGCACTTCCAAACCTATAATTTACACCAAATTATGTCTTTAATAAGTTCAATTTAAATATCTCTACACCCACATTACTTATGAGAAATACTAGTGGTTCTAATGAGTATATTATAGTACACAAGATTACTATGGATCAGATTGGATATTAACTTGTAGATAAGTTTGCACTTCCAAACCCACTTTAAGGATTAGAGGATTATGGGTATGAAAAATAGGGGTTGACACGTTTTTTAGTACTTATGATTGATTATAGGCCAAATCTAAAATGGACAATTATTAACTATATAATTTTATTATGAGATTTTGTGAATACTTTTAACTTTCAAAATTTATATTTATTGAAAGAAAAACATCTCTAAAAATTGTATATAAATATTTTCTTGTTGATATCACAACTCACTTTTGGTAACTTATTATGAGGATAAATGCTTACTATGGATTAGAAGTAAGAAACACTTTTTTATTAAAAATATTAATTCACACTAGGTGAGAAGAACTTTGTTACAAAATAAATTAATATTTTCTACTTCATACTCAATTTCTCTCTTTAATTTTGTAAGTGTTAATTATTAATAAAATAAATTTGTTAATATATGAAAAATTTGTTCAACCATAATATTTATTTAATGTATATTTTTCAAAAAAAATTCTATGCTATATGTTTGTTTTCATAAACCTTATATATTTTTGCACTTACTAATCTTATCCAATGAAGACTCCTTGTGCCAACCATTCCTCTATTTTAGTACCTAGAAAGGAAAAATACCTCAAAAAATAATAATAAGGCACTTAAGCCCTATATACACAAGGATTCAATCCATAAAATCTATAGTATAGTTCAAAAACTAGTAAGCAATGAAGCCATGAAGTTGCTTCATTGCCCGTAAGTATTAGTAAATATGTAGATGGAGCTTGGACAATAATAATGCTTGAAATATCGATTATATGCATAATTAAAGTGAGTTCATGCTAAATTATGTGTTTCACAAAATGTATATCAACATAATCATTATCCAAAACAACACAAATTTTGTGATGAATTTTTAAACTTCTAGTGCTCCCAAAAAAAATATTATTATTTATGTCCCCTCTTCAAAATAATTAATCATTAAACTTGAAATTTGTTATCAAAATTACTTTTAATTCAACAAGTATCAATCTCATAAGAATTTTAACTCAACCTCAACCATATCCATGTGTTAACCAAAATAAATATATTATTTAGATGCCACTTTGTGGAGTCATTAAAACCTCTACTTAGACTTGTGAAAAAAGTTAAAGAACACAAAAATGAGAGAACTTCACATTCACTTGGTGTTTACTCTCTTAATTATGCATAAACCATTATCCATACTATTGATATCAAAATAAGGATATGGATCTCCATAATAAGTGTTTGCATTGCCCTAACCAAATTAGAGCCCTACATTTGTCCATGTACATGATAGGGTTGCAACCTTCCTTTATTAAAAGGAATAAAAGGGTGCCTTACTCATGAAGAAGAGATCAATGAAGAATGTATATAATTACGAACTAAAATAAATTTAAATAGTTTTTTTTTTCCAAATTATCTATGGTAAATAAATGTGATAAGAACTATTAGATTAACCTAACCAAATTAGTTTTTAGAAATATTACACAAACACATTATGATACTTAGATTTGAATGCAACAAGAGGATATTATGATGTAAATTATACTTTATGGTTTGTCTAAGTGTTTAGTCATTAGATCTATATTAGTTACATCTAAACAAACCATGGAATAACTATTCTCTATTTTGGGTAAATCTCACATTAGCAATTTTGATCCTTGCATGTGTAGTTTACAACTTGGACATCATGGCCTTGAACTTGCTATTTGATCTCTTCATAAATGTGTTCACCTACAATAATCTTGCCAAGATGGCATAATTGAGCACCAATAGAGTTTGTTTTGCTAGGATAAGAAAGTGGTTATCTTCCCACCTTTTGCCTCAATCAAACCCATGGATCAATTTAATCATTTGGAATGAGTTTGTAAACATGCCAAGAAAAATAGAATGACTATATATGTTCTTTTGAATGCAAATGTTAATTATGTTGTTCTAAATGCCCTTGTAGTAATTATGCCTTGATGATTCTAGATGTTTATATGACATAGGGATTTGTACGCCTATTATATAAAACACTAGTGTGCAATTTTGAATATTTTATGATCAATTCAATGCTTGATTATTAGTTGGGATTGAATCACCTTGATCCCATATTTAAATTTGATATTTGGAATTTGGGTCTCAAAATTGCATGTGTGGTTCTAAAATAGATTCAAGATTGAAAATGTGAGCTTGATATGAGATAAGAAGTAGGAAGGATGAAGATTGGATCTATATCCTTGGGATGTGTGGAGTCAAGTTTAGTCAAGATTTACATAAAAATGCCAACTTTCACATGGAAAACATGAATTACACACTAGATAGTTGCACTAGAGATAAAGAACAAAAGTGGGTCCAAAATGAATGGGGAAAGAGTTAAGGATGCACTTTTCACCCTTACATTTTGCCCCCAATTTGATTTTCATGTGAACTACTATGAATCATATATGTTAAAGTACACAAGCAATCAACAAGTTAGTAAATAACAAGCACATATAAAATGATATGGATATAAGCAATGATCTATACATGCTCCTGTAGTGATTACTCCATCTTCGGGCCTACAAGCACAAAATTCCACGAGTAGCATCTAATAGAAATTTGAAGTAGGCATAAACAACTACTTAACAATGTCAACAAATAATGTGTAAAAATAAAAAAATATATATAGGGTTAGGAAGGAGCCATCATAGATGTGGAGTTGACAAGGAACTAACAAAAGAAGGGTGTAAGGTTGTGTAGGAGCCATCATAAATAAAAATAAGAAATAGAGGGCTATAGAGGAGCCACCATAACTATGAGAGGGTCATTGTAATAATAATAATGAAATAATATTAGTGATATTATATGCCCCCTTCAATTGATTGCATGAAAAGGATGTAACTTGGAATTAGAGGAGAGGGAAAAAATGACATGTAAAAATATGTGAACATGTAATCACATAATATGTAACAAGTAATGTGTAAAAGATATGATGGCATAAATCTTAATATTCATGTAACATGTAATATGTAAAAGATATTCTCATGTAAGTGTAATAATCATGTAACATTGCCATAAATATCATGATGTGGCAAGCAATCAATAAAATAGCAAGATGTAATTGTTGTCACAAGAATTGCACCTTGCTTGGAGAGAGTCCAAGCATTCTAATGACACAATGGGAATGATCTCGAAGTGTGGGACCTTGCAAACTGAGATCAGACCTCCAGAGAAGGTTGGTTCCTCATTCTAAGCCTAATGCTTAGAGGAATATATCTAAACCTAGTGCTAATGTTGCAGGGGAAAAGGGGTAGAAGGAAACATAAATAGAAATTAGGTGATACACCAGGTTGGATAAAAGAACCCTCACAGAACTGAGAAAATGCACAAAATGACTAGATACAACCAATAAACATACACAGACTAAGCTGATTTTAACAGAGGCAAGGAGCAAGAGATGATTAGAAAGAATTAAACATTCACAAACACATCATTCTTAGATCACACAGAGTCAAAATAGCACAAAGAGGTAAAATAACCAGCTTGTATCTAATCAGAAGGCAAGGTTACAGTAGAGGAATGCTCTGTTTGGAATCAGAAGTATAGATTACTAAATCTTCCAACCCCTTTTACATCTCATGTTTATGTATATATAACATTTTGCATTTGGCCTAAGTCAGTTACAATGAATTCTCCCCATGGGCTCTATCAGAAAATATCATCGCTAGAAGGGACGTCCACCTGCAAGAAGTTATGGAATAAAATATCTAGAATAGGGTAGGTGGAAGATATTTTGGGCCTTGAATGTGAGTAGCTCCATCATCCATCTTCAACAATGAATACATAAAATATCTGAAGCATGGTAGTTGAGAGATCAGATTTGTATTTATGGCGGATGGGACAAATCACCCCTTGATAAAGCTTTTACAACACTTTAAATCCCTATTCATTTGAATTTATGCATCCTCACTCATTGAAATCATCTGCACAATCGGGCTCTGTATCCGTATAATCAGCCTTTGAATTTTCCCTGTTTGACCGAACTTGCATTTTTGGCTTCTGAGTTAGCGACCGTCAATTTTATCCTTGCTGCCAAGAGAATCGTCAGTTGTATGCATATAGACATACAAAAATGGATACATTGTAAAAAAAAAACCATGATGATGTCAGCATCATATAGAACTTGGGCAAAGAACAGGCCTAGATGACATCATCATGCTATCGAGTCCTTCAAATCCTTCAATTTTTGCACTTATGCGATTTCTTCATTTTTTGCATTTTGCATATCAAATCACTTTGCATGTCTTTGAATCTCCCTTTGTATATGCTTTTGTATGTACAATTGTATATACAATACAATGGCCAACATACAAAAGTGGACCTTAACTTTTGCATCACCTTTTGTATATCTTCCCTTGCCATGTGTCATCACTCCATTGGTCACTGAGCTGAACCTGGGACCCACTGCTGCATCCTCACTATCGACCATCAGAAAGACCTCAAACTGAGCCACCGATACACATTGTCTTGCTGAAAATCCATTGTATGTGTCTTTGTACATCACAATTGTATATAGGAGATACAATCACATGTACATACAATTGTGGAACTCAAATGGATTATCACCCAGAATGGAACTTTAAAATAGGTCCAGCCTTGTATCTTTGCTTTTTTGCATATTGGCATATACATGCACTTCAACATACAACTACGGAGCCCACCACTGAGTTTGCCAAATTTAATTTCCCAGTCGGGTCCGCATTGTATATCCATGTTGTATCTAACTTTTGTATATGCAATTGTATATAGGATTGTATATGGGATGATACAATCGCATATACATACAATAGGTGGACCCCAACTTGAAATCCACCACATTTGATTCTTTATTCATGTCCAGATTGTATGTATTCCCTTCTGCATCACCTTTTGTATATCACATATACAATGTGATATACAAACAAAACTGCATACAACCGCATATACATACAAACATTGTATCTGACTTTTGCATGTGACTTTGTATCCCGTCTTGTATATGCAAATACATCAGACCGTCGGGGAGACCTTGAGCTGAGTCATACTAATAGGCCAAAGTCTTGCCGATGACCCTTTGTATATTCTTTTGTATATTGCCTTGCATCTGACTTTGCATCTTCCTTTGCATATACAATTGTATGTGCAATTGTATATGTGATACAACAGATATACATACAACGATACATACAAAGATAAATACAAAAATGACTAAGTATAAAACTAAGAATTATCTGCAATGGAAGGCACTTGAAGACAAAGGGTTTCTAGGTTTTATTTTGGGGTTTTTTGCAAGGATTCTCAAGGTGAGATTTTGGGAAATTTTGCAAGGCACAGCATGGGGAAATGTAGGATTTAAGACTTTCCTCTTTCTATTTAGGCTTTCTCTAATTGGATTTCTTTGACAGAAAGAGGGGGGACATGAATATTTTGGGGCTAGGCAAAATATGACAATATTTTGGTAACCTCTCAGGGATGTTTGCCTGCTAAACAAATTGATCAGTGGCCTTATACATCCATTAGGCATGGAGTCAAAAGAGACTGCAACAAGAATAGAGGAGCTGGAACACTGAGCAAGCTACCAAGCCAAAACAAAAAACAACAAGCAAGCATGTATCTCCTAATGAGAATACAACAAAGTGCAAGGGCACTTATTGAAAGGAAACCTATAACTGAAATAAAACCTACTCTAATCTAAACTAACTAGTCAGAGCTGACCTTAAACAAAGCCATTAACTAGTTTTTGAAAGTAATTGCCCTTCCTTAACAATTTACAATATTTCTCATGCATGTGGGCAGTTAAAAAATGGCGAGGAAGGGATGGGCATATGACAAATTGATAAAACATCCCCCACAAAATGGAGATAAACTCACCTATCCACCTGGACTAATTGCTGATGCTGCTAACTTGTGGTGAATAAATAGGTTGATCCCACCCATTTTGATGCTCAACTTCATACTTAGAGGTAAGCATAACAAGTGGTGACTCCTCTTGATGTGTCTCCAGCTGGGCTAGATGCCTGATTGGGCATCCCCTTGAAATGACATGCAAATCATCATGGTTGATCTCATGTCTCTATTCTGATTCTTTCTCTTCTTGCTAGTCTAAATACTCTAGCTCTTGTATCTCAATTAGGGATATGGTTGTCTCCACCTCATGAACAAGATGCTCATGATTTTCTAACTTAGGCTCAGAAAATGAGCCATGCACATGCTCAAAAGAGAAGACCTCCCCACCAAGAAGCTGATATCCCTGCTGGATAATAAAGAATAAATCTTCAATTTGCTCTTGCTCATGTTCAGTCTCCTCATTATTTTCAATAAAGCATGGAAGCTCCTCAAGCATATCAGCATCATCAACCTCTGCATCATCTAGCATAGGGCAACATGCTTGCCCTTCTTTATGGTTTGGAACCTCACTGTCGTGCTCAGCCTCAACTTGCAACAATCCGCCATCATTTTCACGGTCCCCATGTTGTTGCATATCCACAACCAGTTATCCATCCTCTTCATCTTCAACATAATCAGGTAGCTCATGAAGTAGGGCAGCATCATCCACTTCTGAAGTGACCTTAACAACTTTTTCCCCTATGCTTCTATCCTTTGACTATAGCTCCACTAGATTGTGTTTAAGTTGCCTCTGCAGCTGAAGGTTTTCCCCATGCATTCTTTACATTTCAACCTTGTTTGCTTGATTGGATGCATGAGAAAAGGCTTCAAAAGAACTAAAGTCTAGAGGACTCAATCCCTTATTTGGGTTAACAATACTCACAGGTGCAATAGGTTCAAACAATTCTATCTCTGTGAGTGTAGGAACAAACTGCTCCTTATTAGTTATATCTTCTTCCACCTCCTCTTTTGGCTCATCTTTCCAATTATCTTGGTAGACAACAGGTCCACCTTTGAGGATTGAAATAGCATAAGGGAAAGAGGCTTGAATATCTTCTTGAATTTCTTGGAGGGGAGAGGGTTCTGGACAAATTTGTTTCTGGGGAGTGATAATTTGAGTTTGCATGGGAACAGGGGCTTGTGAAGTGATATAGGCTTTGAAGCCTGGAAACTTTTGGAGTCTAGGTTGCTCTTCTATAGGTCGAACATGTGCAAAAGAAAGGGACTGCTTGAATTTTGGGATTGTAAACACATGTTCTTTCTGTTGATAACTGAGAGGGGGGTGAATCAATTATCTTAATTAATTTAACTTTCTATTCTTCAAATTAATTAAGCATGCATAACCAAGAAAGCAGAAATGAACTCAATACACATAACATAATGATTTTGACGTGGAAAACCCTATTAAGGGAAAAAACCACAAGGTGACTAACCCAAGATTGTATTCTCTGTTAAAAGAATAAGGTAGTACAAAATGGCACCTGCCAATTAGGACTCACTGCCCGAGCACACTGCTCACAAGAGGCTCACTGCCTACAAGATACAAAGAAAGTAACTAGGTACTTGAATTGATGAGAAGCATCCACATATGCTAAGGTTTAGTTCTAGATAGGCTCAATACACTGATCTAATGCACTTCATTCTTCCTTTTCTTTAGTGTTGTTGTCCTGTCACATACCAGACCTGTATTACTGCTTCCACACTACTCTCTTCTTTTCTTCGCACACCACTACACACAACACACACACCTTCGCATCCAAATCCATCTTGTATATATATCCACACCAATGATTTCAACACCTTTCTAGTCGGCATCCAGAATAGTCCATATTTTCCCAAACTCTGGCCTGTCGGCTGAATCCTTGCTTATCAAGTGATGCATATCAAGGAGATGCTTATAGAAGTCATCAATCATGTCGGCCAGCCATGAATGATCTCTCAAGAAACTTGATCATCATCAATATCTTATCTGAAAAAAAGGTCTGATGCTCTGTCGGTTAGTTCTTCCTCAGTTTACTCTGTTAAACAGGAACCCAACACTTAGGAGTTCATATCTTCTTGCTCTTTCATCACTAGAGGCTCAATCTCTGGAATCTATTAGTCATGGTACTCCTCTTGACTTTTCCAAGTCTGCACTTTGCTGAGATACTCCCTCTAAGAGATCCGGACCTGATTGTCAAACCTAACTGCATTCTTTGTTCTTGCTTACCGAACCACAACACTCTTTAATCTAACTTCTAGTATAGACACACCATGTCCTACGGATGGGTGGGATGAACTTTGTTGCCATCAATGACAACACTCATGAAGCTACACTGTGTCTCTAGCCAACAATCTCCCACTTTGGCATTAATGGCAACACTTAGTGAAAAATGACTAAGTGTCACACTACACTCCCCCTTGGCTGATGCTCTATTCTAATGTACACTTTATCGGAGCTCCCCTTTAGCTGGATTCCACATTTTTCACTACTCCTCACTCCCCCTTTGACATCAATGGCAAAGGGTAGGGTCCGCACACCAAAATTTTTCAAAAATAATCTATACTTGGCCGCATAAATATATATACATGTTTTACTTACATATACTGAATTATATCTACAAAAGTGGTTTTCAATTGTGTTGGTACTCATTTTGACCTGGAGGTTGATTTTTCATGTTTAGAGGGTTTCTTCATTTGAACCCTATATCTTCTTGCCCATCGGCATGACCTCACAGGCTTCTTGGCGATCTAATTGGTGGTAGTGATGTGCCATCGGCGTAATGTTCATCATCGGTGTGTGTTTGGCCGATGGTGTTGGTCTGGCCGATGAAGGGAATATTCCCGCTTTGTATATCGGGTCATATACAAAGGAAAATATACATTGGCTGATATACATTTGGTGGGGCCTGCCGCAGTCTTATGCAAACGGGTTTGTACATGTTCAATATACAGGGGAGGAATGTATCTAGAATATTCTCATTAGATTCCTTGCTTGTATGTTTGTGTTTGTATATTCAGCATACTGTTGTGTGGTTACACAACATGCCCCATTTTGCATTATCAAAACAGGGACCCAACTTTTTGGCTTGGCTTGTGTTGTCTGTTTTCTGGCGGTTTGGTAAAAATGAGTCAGGTGCATCATCATCATGATCTTGGTCTATCACCCGATAAAAATCATGCAGTCGAAATATCCGGACGTCAATCTTAGGTGATAGTGTGTTTTACCCGTCAAATGACCTTGGGCACATCGCGAGCATCATGATATTTTAACATCACCCGATATTATAATATCATGCTGATATTATAATATCACCCTACTTAGAAAATCCACCATCTGCATAATTTGCATGCGCACGTCAAAGTCCTGGTGATCATCATCATCCTAATCTTTCAAGGCAGGATCATATTTCATATCCTCCTGATCTCCTTTTGCACAATCATGATGATCACCCTATCTTTCAGAGGGAGGGTGATATTCCATTCCTAAGTCATGTTGTCAAGATCATCATGATCTTGTTTGTCTACCCGATATTTCGTAATGTCCTCCTGCCGAGAAATATAACCTTTTGCAAATATCCTGATGACGTCATCCCGACCTGATAAACAAAGAAGCAAATATCAGGATGACATCACCATCACATTTCTCCTTTGGCAGGATATTTTCCAAAACATGATCCGGTTCACGAATATGACGATGACGTCATGTTCTAAGTTCAACAAAGGCCCCGGATATCCTGATGATCATCATCATCCTGATCTTTCGAGAGGGTTACCTTGGCCGCAAAGGGGTCATATTACATTCACCACCTGATCATCTTCCTTAGGTGACCCGATATTACATTTATCCCCTGATCTTAATGAAACATGACGGTGACGTCATCTTTTGCATTTTAATGAAGCCCGAATATGACGATGACGTCACCATCATTTTCCTTTCCTCAGCAGCAGGATCATATTCCAAATCCTCCTATTTTCCTTCGACATGATGATGATGATGATGTCATTCTTTTCCTCAATATACAGAAGCGAAGCATGATGGTGACGTCATCAGGACATTCGAGGAGAAGGAGCATCATATTTCCAAAATATCATGCAGACGAAAGTTTTAAGTCTTGCTATCGGCCAAGTCTGGATTTTTCTCGCCGATAGTTGTTGTCTTCCCGATGGGTGGACATCATCATAATTTTTGGTGTCGGTATAACTGTTGCTGTCGGCCTAAGGTAAATTTGTCATCCCGACAGTGTGTAGTCACGCCGATACATGATCATATTTGAACCCGATACACATGAAAATGGGTGGGAAAACAGAACGATAGAAATTTGAAAGCCCGATTGCCTGTAGCTGCACATTTTGAGCCCTGGTTAATAAAATGTTTAAATTCCTGTTGTTTATCCACATGATGATGAACTAAATGTTTGTCTGTTTACTTGCAGGAAGTCATGATGCTGTTAGAGCTGAAGCTGATAATTACAAAGTTGCACATGAAGGCAACATGAACCAGAAATGAGGAGGATATTGTCAAATATGCTGTTTACCAGCTGGAGACCGAATCAAATCAAAGATGCTGGAATATTCTGTGCGAGCTGTACATTTGCCAACTGGCGAAGCATGTGCTTTTCATCTGGACCGTTGATTATTATGAGAGGATCCTGATCCTTGGATCATTGTAACTATTTTCTGGCATTTGTTCTATATAAGAGCCAGATCCTGAGCTGTAATAGGGGGGATATACATTGATAGACATAGGAACATCTGGCAAGAAGGCCAATTACTGTAGAGTCAATTAGGAGATCGGATTACTGAGACTAATGAGGATAGAATTGTTGAAATGTCAAGGTTCTTTCTTCAGATCACTGTAAATGTACCTGTTCTTGAGCATACTGAATGGATATGAAGTTTCAGATTACATCCTGATTGTAAATTTTACGTAATCTTCCTGTTGATTTCTGGATATGTACTGGTGAATGCTGTGTTCAACTGGAAGCGCTTTCATTTCATTACATGTTGTTGTCAACTTTTCCTTTGAAGATTTGCACTAGATCATGCAGATTTGTGGAATGTCCTGGTGAAGTATGATTCTAGTTTCCTTCTTTTCATTGCATGTATGGGAGCTTGTATGTGGATCAGTGATCTAAGTCAAGTAATTTTGGGAATCTCATTCTTTAACCCTTTTCCTTTTTTTAATTTCATAGATTCATCACCATAACTGCAAATCATGATAAATAACAAGCAGAAACAGAGAAATATGCTGAAATCCCGTAGGTAACTGAAAATCATTAGCATATTTGAGTTAAATGCATGTAGTATTGAAAATATCATGCAAAGAATCATAAATACTGGTAGAAATCATGCAAATATCAACCTGTAGGCACATTATTTGATTAAATTCACAGTGCAGAGGTAGAATTGTTGGAGATTTATGTAGAGCAGACATACAGAGCAGGATATTTGGAGGAATAATGATGAACTTTGCAGAAATACGTAAGGCCCCTGAATGGAAAACATCAACACACATCAACCACTGAGTAACGTCAGTAGATTAAGACCTAATCAATGGAGACTTGGGATCATGAATTCTCTGAATTCATAGTATCTTTCAAGATGAGTAAAGGTTGTTGTGTAACTTTTATTCTATGTTTGTGAATGACTAACATCATGACCAACATAAATTGGCGCTAGAAGGAGGGCAGAACTGGAAAAGACACCACTGCTTCAGTCATCATTCATATCTGCAGGCCCCTCGCTTCTAACGCAACATAAATTGGCTCTAGAAGGAGGGCCAGAACAGAGAATTTCTGGATTTCTGCAAATATTCCATAAATATTTCAGCATTTGAGTTAAATGTCTGCAAATATCTCTTATCTGAGATGTTTTGGTTGCACCTTTGCAAAGATCTAGCCCAGACCCTCAAATATTTGTTTGATTTTCTGGACTTTCAAGTTTTATTCTGAGATATGATAGATCTCATTAAAATTTCAAAATGCTAAAAAATTGAAAAATAGAGTCTCGTTTTGATGGATGTATATGAAGGCAATTGTCAAATTAACATTCCTTTATTTCAAGAAACTTTGAATAGGTAGCTTTACCTTCACAGTTTGTCTAACTTCGGTTTATCTACCTGTTGCAGGATACACCAAACTGTGGAACACAGTGAAATTAATTGTTTAACTTTCCTTACAAGGTTGGATTTATATTTGAAAGGATTAATATTCTTCTCGGATGTGTTCAGGGCCGAGATTTGCCAGGAAAATGAAAAAATTTGCTAGGAAAATGAGGAAATTCTGGAGCAACAAGCAAATGCAGCACTAGAAGTTATTAATTGTCCAGACACTGAAGTGGATCGTTCTGAAGATTTTGAATTATACTTGTCTAGAAATATACAGTGTAGTCAAATATTAGGTTTGCCCATTGATGATGTCTTGATTGAAAGCTGGTGCAGATTACATGATGAAGAGCATTCAGAGAGAGATTGTTACCCTTGCTTGGTCATGTTGAAAAAGACTCTAGAAAACACAATAGCTGAATTAGTTCCAGAAGGTAATGAAGAGGAAACATCTTTCCTTGATTCATTCTATGGTGAGATTGATAGGAGTTCTCTACTTCCTAATACAAGTAAGGATCAGTTAGTATGCAGGTATGAATTTTGTGAAAATTTTAGAGAAGAAACCACTCATCAGGATAATATTTTTGATTCTGATCCTAATACTTTTGATAAAGAAGATGAAACATCTTTCCTGGAGTCATTCTATGGTAAAGAGAAGTGTAAACAGATAGTAGAGCAATGTAAATTCACTGCTGATGATGAAGTTCCTATGATAGTAATTCAGGAAGTCATAGAAAAGAAAATAAATGCTGATTTACTACCTAACTGGGTTGAATTGAATGATCAAATGCAAGAATGTTGCAGGTTAATGGAACCAGATCCTCTAATAGATAGAAGATGTGAATTATTTAATGAACAATTCCTGAAAGATGAAGATGTAGAAGACTTTGGAGTTGTTGTGCATAATCAGATGTCACTCCAGGAATATTTTGAGAATGAAACAGGGGAGTGTCCTTATCAAGTGAAAGTTGTTTCTCTTTTACAGTCACATGATTTAGAAATGATAGATTTCTGTATATCAGGTTGTGATAATAAAGATACTTATTTAGATGCTGATGTGCAGGAAATTGAAGAAAATATTGAGAAGTTTCCTGAACTGGAGGATACATTGAACATCCAGAATGAAGGGATAAAGTTGGATAAAGATGAAGAATTAATACATCAAGAGTCATACATCCTTCAATTTGAAGCCAGACCAGGCATTGAGCCAAGCAGTGAAAATATAATGACAAATGGAAGACCAACTGCCAATGAAGAAGCATGTCCAATAGAATCAGAAATACACCAGGTTGTATTTCTCCTTTCCACAGTGAATAATGTTGAATACTATTTTGATTATGGAAATTCAGGAGATAAGACATGCATATGGATTAATCATGAACATGATGAGCTGCCTCAGTTGCTGATCATGAAGAGTTATTCTGTTGAATACAGTGAATTCAGAATATCAGAATATTTTTCAGAATATAAAGATAAATTTGCTAGGTTGAGAACCATAACTGATACCCTAAGACTCCTGCACAATCGAAAGAAGTATGCAAATACAGGTGTATTTAGGTCGTTTTCTGGTTTTTGTTTGCCTAGTAGTAGTTTGTATTTAATTTTGTAGGTTAGTTGTTTGTACAGTCTGCTTGTTTTGCTTTCTTGTTCTGTTTCTGTTGTTTCCTTTTTGTAGGTTAGTTGTTTGTATAGTGTTTCTTCTATTTTGTGTTGTTTTGGTTGAGTTTTGTTTTGGTAAGTCAAGATGATGCACTTCATCACCTAAGAAAATAACTAAATTGTTAGGATTCAAGTGATGAGATCAGATTTAGATATAGATTGTAATTCATTCTGATAAATATTCATGATCAGGTTTTATAATATCTTTTCATCAGGTGCCTTTTCTTGTCCAAAGTGAATCAAACACAATGAAACACCTAACAGCCTTGGGCTTGTTGAAGATATGAGTATAGGTGTTAAGTGAAAAATCTAAAGGGACTCCCTTGCTACCAATACAATCTCCAACCTAAAGCTGCAAGTGACCATACCTTGTACAAATGAGCTGACATGATGATATCAGATATAAATAAATAAAATATATATAAACAATAAACTTAGGCCATCTAAGTAACTCTACCGGGGCTATAGATGCCTGCTGGCAGTGGGGCTCTACTTAGGGAGATTGTATAGATAACCTTGCCGGGGCTATGAATGCCTGCTGGCAGCAAAGCTCTATCCAGGTTGGCTATGAGGGATGATCTCCAACTATGTAGTTTAACACCAGTTACTTATATTTTCAACTTGCTTTCAAGATGAGGATAATTAATCATATGCACACACATGATCCTTTGTTAGCACTGTTACCTTGATGAAACTTTATCATTCAAAGATCATGATGATTTTACTTAGAAAGAATTAGAATACTATAGATGAATATGATCATATCACTTGAATCATTTGAATTTTGTTGTTTTCTTTGGTGGCAAGTTGTTGTGTGGTTACACAACACGCCCCATTTTGCATTATCAAAACAGGGACCCAACTTTTTGGCTTGGCTTGTGTTGTCTGTTTTCTGGCGGTTTGGTAAAAATGAGTCAGGTGCATCATCATCATGATCTTGGTCTATCACCCGATAAAAATCATGCAGTCGAAATATCCGGACGTCAATCTTAGGTGATAGTGTGTTTTACCCGTCAAATGACCTTGGGCACATCGCTAGCATCATGATATTTTAACATCACCCGATATTATAATATCATGCTGATATTATAATATCACCCTACTTAGAAAATCCACCATCTGCATAATTTGCATGCGCACGTCAAAGTCCTGGTGATCATCATCATCCTGATCTTTCAAGGCAGGATCATATTTCATATCCTCCTGATCTCCTTTTGCACAATCATGATGATCACCCTATCTTTCAGAGGGAGGGTGATATTCCATTCCTAAGTCATGTTGTCAAGATCATCATGATCTTGTTTGTCTACCCGATATTTCGCAATGTCCTCCTGCCGAGAAATATAACCTTTTGCAAATATCCTGATGATGTCATCCCGACCTGATAAACGAAGAAGCAAATATCAGGATGACATCACCATCACATTTCTCCTTCGGCAGGATATTTTCCAAAACATGATCCGGTTCGCGAATATGACGATGACGTCATGTTCTAAGTTCAACAAAGGCCCCGGATATCCTGATGATCATCATCATCCTGATCTTTTGAGAGGGTTACCTTGGCCGCAAAGGGGTCATATTACATTCACCACCTGATCACCTTCCTTAGGTGACCCAATATTACATTTATCCCCTAATCTTAACGAAACATGACGGTGACGTCATCTTTTGCATTTTAATGAAGCCCGAATATGACGATGACGTCACCATCATTTTCCTTTCCTCAGCAGCAGGATCATATTCCAAATCCTCCTATTTTCCTTCGACATGATGATGATGATGATGTCATTCTTTTCCCCAATATACAGAAGTGAAGCATGACGGTGACGTCATCAGGACATTCGAGGAGAAGGAGCATCATATTTCCAAAATATCATGCAGACGAAAGTTTTAAGTCTTGCTATCGGCCAAGTTTGGATTTTTCTCGCCGATAGTTGTTGTCTTCCCGATGGGTGGACATCATCATGATTTTTGGCGTCGGTATAACTGTTGCTGTCGGCCTAAGGTAAATTTGTCATCCCGACAGTGTGTAGTCACGCCGATACATGATCATATTTGAACCTGATACACATGAAAATGGGCGGGAAAATAGAACGATAGAAATTTGAAAGCCCGATTGCCTGTAGCTGCACATTTTGAGGCCTGGTTAATAAAATGTTTAAATTCCTGTTGTTTATCCACATGATGATGAACTTAATGTTTGTCTGTTTACTTGTAGGAAGTCATGATGCTGTTAGAGCTGAAGCTGATAATTACAAAGTTGCACATGAAGGCAACATGAACCAGAAATGAGGAGGATATTGTCAAATATGCTGTTTACCAGCTGGAGACCGAATCAAATCAAAGATGCTGGAATATTCTGTGCGAGCTGTACATTTGCCAACTGGCGAAGCATGTGCTTTTCATCTGGACCGTTGATTATTATGAGAGGATCCTGATCCTTGGATCATTGTAACTGTTTTCTGGCATTTGTTCTATATAAGAGCCAGATCCTGAGCTGTAATAGGGGGGATATACATTGATAGACATAGGAACATCTGGCAAGAAGGCCAATTACTGTAGAGTCAATTAGGAGATCGGATTACTGAGACTAATGAGGATAGAATTGTTGAAATGTCAAGGTTCTTTCTTCAGATCACTGTAAATGTACCTGTTCTTGAGCATACTGAATGGATATGAAGTTTCAAATTACATCCTGATTGTAAATTTTACGTAATCTTCCTGTTGATTTCTGGATATGTACTGGTGAATGTTGTGTTCAACTGGAAGCACTTTCATTTCATTACATGTTGTTGTCAACTTTTCCTTTGAAGATTTGCACTAGATCATGCAGATTTGTGGAATGTCCTGGTGAAGTATGATTCTAGTTTCCTTCTTTTCATTGCATGTATGGGAGCTTGTATGTGGATCAGTGATCTAAGTCAAGTAATTTTGGGAATCTCATTCTTTAACCCTTTTCCTTTTTTTAATTTCATAGATTCATCACCATAACTGCAAATCATGATAAATAACAAGCAGAAACAAAGAAATATGCTGAAATCCCGTAGGTAACTGAAAATCATTAGCATATTTGAGTTAAATGCATGTAGTATTGAAAATATCATGCAAAGAATCATAAATATTGGTAGAAATCATGCAAATATCAGCCTGTAGGCACATTATTTGATTAAATTCACAGTGCAGAGGTAGAATTGTTGGAGATTTATGCAGAGCAGACATACAGAGCAGGATATTTGGAGGAATAATGATGAACTTTGCAGAAATACGTAAGGCCCCTGAATGGAAAACAGCAACACACATCAACCACTGAGTAACGTCAGTAGATTAAGACCTAATCAACGGAGACTTGAGATCATGAATTCTCTGAATTCATAGTATCTTTCAAGATGAGTAAAGGTTGTTGTGTAACTTTTATTCTATGTTTGTGAATGACTAACATCATGACCAACACATACAAACAAAATATACATTCAGATATGTAATAAAAATATTTGCAAGTCGGACCTGAACTGAAATTCTATTCATTCTATAACATTTGACGTCCGCCCTGTATGTTGTATATGCATTTGGATTTGCACATACAAAAGCGATAAAGGAAAATGAAAGGAGAAAAGGGTCATCGATAGAAGGTCAAGGTGCCTATTGGTAATAATTTATGTTCAAGGTTTTTGGCATGGTCCCCTCTCTAAAATCCAAAATTTCCTAAGTGTTGGACCTCCTCAGCATTTTTCAGCTGCAGCATCATATTTTCTTAAGGAGAGGAGGGCATCATCATCATGATATTCTAGGGGTGGGTTGTCATCATCATCATATTTCTGAATATCATCCTGATGCCGATTTGTGGTGACGTCATTAAGGTCCAAGGGGGGTCATATTTCTAACACTAGTCACCTTGTAGAGATCCCCCAATGTTGCGAATATGACGGTGACGTCATCCAGATATGAGGAGGTGTGCAGTAGGCAGATATGCTGATGACATCAGCAGGACATGACGGTGACATCATCAGGATGTTCATCGGCCAGACATTTGGTATCGGCTAAGCAGGAGGATCTTCCTCTGATGCATCAGGTTGTGCCGATGAGGGTGGTCGTGCAGATGATGATGCTGACGTCAGGATGATTTTTGAACATCTGGAGGATGTTTGCATATGCAGGCATCGGTGTAGCACTCTTCATCGGCTGGGGAGATTTTGGTTGTTCCGACGGTGTATGTCACACCGACAGAGGTGGCGAGCCGATGTGTTATCGGCAAGAGTTGTTCTATTGGTAGAGGGGTTTCTTGCTAGGCTGATGGTCTGTCTCTGGCCGATGGAGTGGAGTGTAGTGTGGCTGTTGGTGAGACAAATGAGGTTGGCGGGAGAATTGTGGGGTGTGCCAATGGCTTGGGTCTTGGCGATAGGCTTTGTGCGAAGGATCGTGGGTCGAGTGTGGCAAAAGCGCTCGACGCTTATTATGCATGTGGCTGTGTGTATAAAGTGGTAGGGGGCTCTTCGCACCGTGCATGTGGGATTAATCTCCCTGTATTATTTTGAAACTGCGGTGAAGTGTGTTTTGGCGGGAAACGGTTGCGATACACTGTTTGATGTTTTCCCGATGGCTGCGAGGTGGATGGACATTAATGGTAGTTGTTGCTGAAGTATGGGCGATGGTGTGGACGGATCTGGTACCCGACTGAAGTTGTACATCCACAGCTGGCGGCTCATGGCTCGAGATCCCTTCTTGTCTCCTCCCCTACCTGCTGTATTCAGTGCGTTGAGCGCCATTTTTCTGATACTGTGTATTTGGCAATATTTTTGGTCAACCATGTAATTAATGCTGAGTACGCTTCCCTCTGGCTAGTTTTTAAGCTAGAAGTGTTACTCATTTGTGGTTGTTGAAAGTTGAACATTTTTGGCTCTGTAATATAATACAGCTAATTTGGTTGCTCTGTGTAGTAAAACTTGTGAGTTTATGTATCTCCTGTGGTATGTTTTTGCATGAATCCACTGATTTCATGGTTTATCCTATATGAGTAATGCTATGTTTGCATGTGTTGTGCTAATTCTGTCTCCAGTGTTGCATGTATCTTTCTTCTGAGTCCAGATATTTAAGGAATGTCTAAGATTCTAGAACATAGAATTCCTGTGTTGAATGTTTAATCTTTTAACTTCTGCTCAAGGGGTAGATTAAACTGTTTTCAGATTGAATATTGGGAAGGATATACTACAATAGGGATGCCATAAGTATGGATAGCTTAAGACTTTGTATTGGGAGATATCTGTAAGGCAGGTATCATATGTATCCCCCTAAAATCTAGTTTTAGTTGTTCATGCATATCATTCACAGGTGTATGTCTACTGACTCCAGGCCCTGGATAGGCACCAATCTTGCATTGTGTTTGTATTATAACCATGTCCAGCTTTGCATCCAAACATAAAATCAAAATCAAACTCTAAAACAACCATTAGGACATTAGAATTAGTTTTAGGATCCAAGTCCTCTGTCTACAACTGAAAATAGTTCCAAAGCCAGCCCCTTTGCTCTTATCTTGCAGTTTTGGTCTACTTACAGGAGGACTTATCTGCTTTCTGTCAGCATCCCAGCCTTTGTATGCATATCCCCATGGATGTTGAGTAGGGAATACCCCCCTAGGTTTTGCAGAGCCTGAAGAAGAAGAGGAGATAAAATATAGAGTCTATCTCCTATACTGTTGGCCCCTGGCCTAGAGATCCTGTTGATCATTGATGGCTACCTTGTAGGGAAATCTGGGAATAAGCATCCAGTCTGGGAAAAAACCAACAGAAATTGGCGACTCTACTGGGGAAGGAAATTTGAGAAAGGGTTATATCTTGTGGCCCATCCGAGTCACCAACAAAAATTGGCGACTCTACTGGGGACCTTGTGAAAGAACCCTGTTTTACAAAAGAAAACAATTCCTAGTAATAGGTGGCGACTCCGAAGTAAGCTCCCAACAATCAGAGATGACCTGAGGCAGAAAGTGCAAGCTTTAAGGACTGCCCAAAATAATTCAATCCCTACCCTTCAAAATGCAAATGTGCAGAGACATCAACAGAGAAATGAAGTGCAATATCAACATAATGATCAAAGACAAAATGTGAATGATGCTAGGATACCACTAAACAATGTAAGAAACCAGAATGCAAATAGAAACATCAATGTTAATTAGTTTGACAGACAGCCCATGCAACTAGATAGATTCAGACAGTTGGTGTTTGATGGTATTCCTGGGTATCCTAATCCCATTGACAAGCATCTAAGGCTGCAAGTGCCTAAATTTTTAGAAAATAACACAGTGTTAGGAGAAGATCATCTAAAGGCTTTTCAAAATGTCATGGATAACTTTGAGGTAGAACATGAGGATGTTTTCATGAAGTCATTCATGCAATCTTTGGTTGATGAGGCCAAGGAATGGTATAAGAATCTGCCTGACCGGAGTATTTCATCATGGGATGATTTTAAAAGGATGTTCAAGGAGCAATATGGTGACAAAACTGACCCTAGCTTTTTTGTAAATGAGTTTACCAGTATCACTAAAGGGTCAAATGAGCAGGTTGCAGATTTTAATGCAAGATTCACTAAAGTGTTAAACAAATTGCCACATCACATGAGGCCAAATGAACCTATGTGCATAATATTGTATATCAATGCCTTTGATGCAAAAACTGCATATGGATTAAGAGATAAAAGTCCTGCTACTATCAGGGATGCTTTCAGAATTGCAGTGAATATTGAGAACAACAGGAAAGCATCAGGCAAGACAAACAGAAGAGATGATGTGAAAATTCTACAGAATCCAAATAAGCCTCAGAACACTCAAGGTAATACGTCTGCCCCTGAAGATAAGATAGACAAATTGGCAAATGTTGTTAAGGACCTAAGCTATAGAATAGCTAGAAGTGAAAAAGGGATAGGTCCTGATAGGCAAGTCTATCAAAGGCAGGAAAAGAGGCCATCATTGCATGATATGCCTTATAATACCAATTGGCATAATGGTAAGCCTATATTCCCACACAACAACACAAATCAGAGAGCTCAACATGTCAAAGAAACTCCTGATCCTCTAAAGAAAGCTATAAATATTGTTGATGATACTCCATGGTGTATGATTTATCAGATGCCACATTCACAGTCACAGTGTATGATTGCTCAGTCCTTGTGTGATAATGCTACATCTTGTAATGACTGCAATGAGCCACAATATGTGCAAGATGATCATGTTAATATGATGTCCATAAACAATGGATACCCCATTTATAGTGCTAATGAGAGTACAGATGATGGAATTCAGGCCTGTCAACAGGACTCTTATGATGAAGGTAATGAAGAAAGCTATGTGTATGCTCAGAGCTCACACAATTTTCTGAGTAACTTACAATGACCTTCTGATGAGGAAATTAGGGCCTTCACAACTGCAACAGTTGCTCAAGTCAAAAGCAACTACAATCTCAGAGGTAAAAATCAAGTAAGCAGCCCACATCAGCCAGAAGGTATTTCTGCAGGTCAACCACTGCATGGTCATAAGGGGATTGAATCACAAAAGAGGCAGTGGGTTAATAATAAACAGAATTTTAGACAAAGAACAGGTCATGAATCTCAAGGACCAGAAAATAGAATCCCCCAAGCTGAAGATCAAGGCAAAGGTTCCCAAGACAAGAATGATGATCAGGGAACTATGAAAGTAAAAGCTAAATCAGTTCAGGATAAAAACAAGATTGTGGAGCAAGCTACAACTGTTATACAAAATTATGCTCCATTTGATATAGCTCAAGTCCTCTCCCAGGTAAAAGTCTCTGTTCCGCTTATGGAACTGATGAGAGTGGAAGAAATCAAGAATAGGACAGTATCCCTAATTTCAGGGGTGCCTTTTCAAGCTAAACAAAATGTTCAGATCCAGGGTGACAAACATGTCATATGTAATGAAGAAGAAGAGGAGATAAAATATAGAGTCTATCTCCTATACTGTTGGCCCCTGGCCCAGAGATCCTGTTGATCATTAATGGCTACCTTGTAGGGAAATCTGGGAATAAGCATCCAGTCTGGGAAAAAACCAACAAACTGTACCACTTCTGTCACCCAACTCTTCTTCATCCTGTCCAAAATTGAGATGTGACCACTCAACAGGAATGCAAAAGCTTCTGCCCTTTTTAGATTTGTCGGATCACTAGTCCGGGTTGTTGTCTGAGCATCAGTTAGGGCCTCATGCATGGCCTCTAACTTAGGGATAATGATCCCTCTAAGTTCACTTAACCTATTTATTCTATTTTTCTTCTCCTTCTTAAGCTTCTTTATTTCATTTATTACTACAATAGTCTGACACTCTTGATTTACTATGGAAGAGAAGAGAGAATCAAAACTTTGAGATAAACTTGTCAGTTTATCCTCTTGCTCTTTTACTTTCTTCTCAATATCCTTGGTCACTTTAGGCCAGGATAAACAAAATTTATATATATCTCCACCATCTTTATGAGCATTTTCTAAGCTCTTTATCCCAATATCCATAACTCTCCTATCATTTGTTATTAGACCCTGCACTTCAGAGAATCTCTTTCCCAAAAACTCCTTCCAGACCTTTTCTTCTGTTGACTTCTCTAAGGAATCAAAATGTGTATGAACAGAATTTACAAGAGACTTTAGATTACTAGGTGTGGAGACCAAAGGATCCTTCAGGAAGGATGGCATGATCTTCTCCAATGCACCGGATGCAATTTCTATTAGCTCACAGTCTTCCATGTGAGACTTCAGTAGTTTTTCTTTTGCCTTTGCTTGAGTAAAAGATGCAATCTTCATGGTTTGAACCGGGGAGAGGGAATCAAAATTGAATGGTCCTTGAAGTAGTTCCAGTTCATCAATTTCCATCATCTCTTTGGTTAAGAAATCCTTGACTGCTTCTACTATGTCTCTTGCCAGAGACAGAGTTTTCTCCCCTTCTATAGCCTTAGCACTATCATCTATGGTCTTCTCTATTTGACCTTCTTCTCTTCCCTTTACTTGTTCTTCTTGACTGATGCTCTCTTCTTTTCTTTCTTCTCCTTCAATTCCAGAGTATGCAGGAGGATCCAGAAGAGAACTATCTTCTACTTCATGAAATTCCTCTTCTGGAGCAGAGGAATCTAAGTCCTTAGCTTTCTCTTCACTTGTCTCCTTTACCTCTTCTGCCACTGTCTCAGTGGATTCTTCTTTGTCATCCATGGCCGAGAGATCATCACCTAAGTCCTCTATAATAGGAATATTGAATCTTTTATATGCATTTCCGAGGATGTCTTCTGTTTCTTTTGCCACCTTGCCAGTCTCTCCAAGCATAAGCTAATTCTTTCTAGTTTTGCTCCGGAACTCATCCTTGCAATCTTTGAAGATCATATTCTTTTACTTAGGAGTGATGGAAGGATAGAGCTGAATTGCTAGCTATTCCTGGATCTCCATATCCTTTGCTTTGGCATTATTCTTTCTCATTTCAAGTTCCTTCTCAAGGCTTTTAGGAATTAGAGATATGATTTCAATGAAAGCTTTGTTGTAGATATTCAGATACTTGATTGTGGCATCTTGCAGGATCTTCTAGTCAGCTTCACTACATTCATCATAGAATTTTGTTATTGGTTTCAGGTTTCCATCCATAGTGATTGCCTTGATGATATCGTCAAGAGTAGGCTTCTCAACACATTTATCTGTCTTTTCTTCTTCCTTGTCTAGACCGGTAGAGGATTCTCCATATACTTTCTTCTTCTTCTTCTTCTTCATTTTCTTGATTTCCTCATCTGACTCTGTCTCTTCATCATCCTTGAGGCTTGTGTATGATCTTGTAGCCTTTGTCTTTGTTCTCTTTTCTCCTTTACCGGATGATTTTGCTTCCGATTTTGATGCCTTTGAGCTCTTAGGTGCAGAGCTCTTAGAGGATCTGGTCTGGGAGGGGGCTTTTACCGGAGCACTTTCTTTTTCTGCTTCTTCCTTTTCTTTCTCTGCCCTTTCCATCTTTTCTCTATTGGCATCAAGTGCCTCCTTTGAAATTCCATGTCTTTTGGCAAATTCTTCTACTTCCCTCCTCACTTTTCTTTTCATTTCCGGTTGTCTTAGCTCCACATGAATCTTCACGCTCAACTCTTCAAAGGTTCCAAATCTTTCTGCCTTAGGATCCTTGGGTTGACTTAGCATGTGTTGAACATGTAGCTCTACAATTTTCTCATCTACTTCATACCCCATTGGCATGATCCAGACTATCCTTGGCTCTACTGCCTCCATTAGGCATTGATCAATTTCTACCATAAAGCATACTATGTCCTTATACTTCTCCACTAGAGATTGGGGGATTCTCTCTCTTGCTTGCATCATACTCTGAAAGGTCTTGAAGTAGCCCCATAGTGTTGTATTATGTGCCTTGGCATCACCTATTCCATGCAAATAATCCCTGATTTGTATGGCTACTAGTCTGTCATTTTGCCACATCCAACCACTAGATCTGGGTAGCTCATTCATGTAATAGAAAAATAGACAGAGTATCAATCCACCATATTTAAAAGAGTTCTTTTTGTCCTTTATCTTCTGTAGATTCTCCAAAAGTTGGTTTAGGAGTTCACAAAGATCATAGTCAGCATTTTCTTTTAGAATTTGATAAGCTGTGTAGATTGTAGTTTTGGGTACTGAATTTTCCCTGCTGGAGTGATATATCTTGTAACCCATTATCATGGATGCAAACTTGATATCCGGATCAGTGATATCTTCAATTGTCATTGCCCTCTTGTCAAATTTTGATCTGGTAGCCTCACTCACAGTTTGGTTTTTGACGAATTTGAGAATAGGTAGCCCTCTGGATGAGTGTAAACTGGTTACCACCCTAATAGCATATTTTGTGATCTTGAATGGTCCATTCAACCACATGAAGTTATCATGCACTCTGCTCAAAACGTACTGGACCCACTCATCTTTTGCAAAATAGGGGAAATGGATGTACTGACTGAAATGTTTATCCTTGATGGCCTTGTATTGGGGTTTGAGATCAAATGAATCATCTATTAGTTCCTTGTGGTAGATATCCATCAGCCTGGATTCCCCAAATTCTTTAATATTCGCATGAATGTATGCCCTAATGTCTTTAACATGCAAAACCCCATGTGGAATGCTGGAAAATGTGCCTAAGGGATCCACTTCTAGAGATTTGTAGGGTTGTTTCTTAAATTTAGGGCGCGGCCTATCAGTAATCTTTACAACATTCAGAGTAGCCATCTTAAAGATTCAGAGAGAATTTGATCAAGAATGGAAAATACCTTTTTCACTTCTAGGGTTCACGATATGAACCGGATTGGATTGCTGGGAGAATCGTCTTCTACAGTTGATCTTTGAGAGGTTTTGAGGTAATTTGCTTTAGAGCTTCTTCTTTTCTTCTCCTTGAATGCAAATGTGCAAATGATGAACACGAGAACCCTTATATTTCTGCGCAAACCCTAATTTCATATGTAATAAATGTGCAACTTAAGTTATTTCGGTTGTTCCTTGTCCTGAGAGATTTTTCTGAATCACTGAGATGCACTTGGAGTTATTCTTGGTGAGAATTAGCAATCTATCTACCTTTCTCCAATCACTCCATTTATCCGCAGATCAAGATACCTCAAATTTGAATCATACCAGATCTAACTATGAAAATTTAGTTCTTACCGGATGACTATCACACTGGATTAATCTCTGATGATTAACCTCTTCAAATTCCTTGCGGATCTTTCATATCTTTTCCAAGGGTTATTTAGATGTTTCTCTAAGAGCCCTTTAATTTGCAACCTTCCATGTGCCAATTTCAGGCACCAATTGACTGGCTGGGGGAAATTGTTTTCTTTTGTGACTCCCCCTGAGCCAGAGCTCATCTATTTAGTTTCCAGAAGGAATATCAGCACCAGATTCCGGTGCAGATCCATCCCCAACATTTTCTGTACTTCTCTTTACCCATATCTTGTTCATCTCCCTTTGAATTTCATCCGCATTCACTTTTCCTTTTCCTTTGTCTTGGTTTTGATTATGATGCACCGGACCCTTTTTGTCCTGATTCTTACTTCTGCAGAATTTGGCAATGTGACTGGATCTATTGCAATTGTAGAAAACAATATTTCTTTGCATATTTGACTGATATCCTCTTGATCTACACTGATTAGCCATATGTCCCATTCCATTGCATGCAAAGTATCTTCCATTGAATGAATTGTTCATTTGAATATTTCTACACCCATGAGATTTGTGACCATACCTTTTGCAATTGAAACACTGTCTAGAGAAGGATGAATTAGTCTGGTTCATTCGTCTTCTGCACTAATTTGCTTTATGACCAAAGTTATTGCAGTTGTGGCAGTATCCATTGAAGGATGGATATCTTTGAGCATTAGGTTGCCTTACCGGAGGTCTTCTAGGCTTCTTCCTTGGATTTCCTGATCCAGAGTTCTTCTGATCAGATCTAGAGCTTTCACCTTTCTCATACCCCAATCCTTGCTTGTCATCTACCCTCTTTTAGCTTTCAAGAAGAACTTCAAGCTGAGCAAAACTTATCTTGAATTTCTCTTTGTATTCATTTGCTGTTTGAAGATCCCTTTTTAGAGTGTCAATCTGATTCTCAAGTTGTTCTTCATTATCTCTAGCTTCTTCAAGATCAGATTCCAAATGCCTAATTATTCTATCCATATTGTGGCAATCTTCTAACTTCTCCTTGAGAGATTGATTTAGATTATCTTCAGTCTTTCTTTTCTCTTCAATTTCTTGAGTGAATTTTATAACTTCTGATTCCATTTCATGTCTTATCATAATGACCTCTTTTGATAGCTTCTCACATAACTTGTTCTTCTCATTCAAATCTTCATCAGTATTATTGGCTTCACTTTGACTTGCTAACTGTTGAAGTAGCTCCTTTCTCTTTTTCATAGAGATACTTGGTTTCCCTTTTAGTTCATTTATGAAATCATTAGCTTGTTTGAGTCTTTCCTTCAATTCATTGACTTTGGAGTGAGATTGCTCAAGATCATCTAGGGCAGGCTGAAGTTGTTCCCTCATGCCATACACATCCATTGGAATTCCTAAATCTTCCTCAAGCTGTTAGGCTCTATTTGGAGGAACTTAGCTCTGATACCAATTGTTGATAACTGAGAGGGGGGTGAATCAGTGATCTTAATTAATTTAACTTTCTATTCTTCAAATTAATTAAGCATGCATAACCAAGAAAGCAGAAATGAACTCAATACACATAACACAATGATTTTGATGTGGAAAACCCTGTTAAGGGAAAAAACCACGGGGTGACTAACCCAAGATTGTATTCCTTGTTAAAAGAATAAGGTAGTACAAAATGGCACTTTCCAGTTAGGGCTCACTGCCCGAGCACACTGCTCACAAGAGGCTCACTGCCTACAAGATACAAAGAAAGTAACTAGGTACTTGAACTGATGAGAAGCATCCACATATGCTAAGGTTCAGTTCCAATTAGGGTCAATACACTGATCTACTGCACTTCATTCTTCCTTTTCTTTAGTGCTGCTGTCCTGTCACATACCGGACCTGTATTACTACTTCCACACTGCTCTCTACTTTTCTTCGCACACCACTACACACAACACACACACCTTCGCATCCAAATCCATCTTGTATATACATCTGCACCAACGATTTCAACACCTTTCTAGTTGGCATCCGGAATAGTCCATATTTTCCCAAACTCTGGCCTATCGGTTGAATCCTTGCTTATCAAGTGATGCGTATCAAGGAAATGCTTATAGAAGTTATCAATCATGTTGGCTAGCCATGAATGATCTCTCAAGAAACTTGATCATCATCAATATCTTATCTGGAAAAAAAGGTCTGATGCTCTGTCGGTCAGTTCTTCCTCAGTCTACTTTGTTAAACAGGAACCCAACACTTAGGAGTTCATATCTTCTTACTCTTTCATCACTGGAGGCTCAATCTCTGGAATCTATTAGTCATGGTACTCCTCTTGACTTTCCCAAGTCTGCACTTTGCTGAGATACTCCCTCTAAGAGATCCAGACCTAATTGTCAGACCTAGTTGCATGCTCTGTTCTTACTTACCGGACCACAACACTCTTCAATCTGACTTCTGGTATAGGCACACTATGTCCTACGGATGGGTGGGATGAACTTTGTTGCCATCAATGAAAACACTCATGAAGCTACACTGTGTCTCTTGCCAACACTTTCAAATTAGCAATTTCATCATAACTGTCCATGCTAGGTCCATCTGATAAGGGGATCTGAAAGGGCTGCAAACAAGAGATAGGGGATTGAATTTGTGCTAGAACAGGCTCCTGTGAAGGCTGAGGGCCTCTAAAATTTGGGATTTTAAAACTAGGAAGTGGTTTTGGAGGCGCAGATGGATTATCCTGCCTGAATCTTGGAATCTTAAATTTTGGGGCTTCTTCCGCAGCAGGATGAGCAGGTGTGAAAGGGAGAGGATGTTTAAAACTAGGAATGAAGGGGATTGCTTGGGTTTCACACCCTTTTTGGTATTGATAATATGAGTAAGCTCAACTACTTTGCACCCAAGCAGACAAAAACTTCATTTGCTCCTTTTTAGCAGCTATCTCTCCTTCAAGATTTCTTTCAAACTGTATTCTTCTTTTTACCCACTCTTGATTATAAATAGTGGATTGCTCAACCAACTCTTGCTGCTGCAAGGTAATCTCTTTTTGCTTCTCAATTTCAACCAACATCCAATACATGTGTGAGAACTCCTTACTAATATCACTGATCTTCATTTGTTCAAGCTTTTGGCTCAAATCCCACAAAAAAGTCAAACTTTTGGATCAGATCCAATCCATTCTGGTAAGGGTGCTCTTGAGGCCGACTGTGTGAATAATCATGTTGTTTGGCATCAAAAACCTCTTCTTGGGGTTGAATTTGATCATATATCAGTTGATATTGAGGCTAAGCAGGGATGGGAGGGTGGAAAACATGATAGGACTGCTGGTAATCTACTGTTATAGGGTCATTTGGATTAAAACCAACAAGTTGTTCTGTGTGATATGATTGGTAAGAGGGTATACATGCATGATCTTCATGTAATGGAGGTGAAAAACCATCACAGTGTTCATAACTAAACATTGCAAGAGTAAAACATAAAACATAGGCAAGTCTGGATAATTGATTTGGAATGCATCTAGGCAACAGGGGTTTAAAACACTAAGAAATGAGTTATAACACCAAATAGAGTCACCAGGTGCTGAGAAAATAGTTTCAAATGGTAGAAAACTAACAAGTAGCACCAACCTCATTAGTTGCTTGTACCTGGACTGCTGAAACCAGCTGATTCTTCACTTGTAGAGTCGCCAGTTGTGTGAATATTGCCTCTACAGGCTGATGTTGTTGACATACACACCAAATATCAACAATGAATAAAGGACTTGTAGACTACAATAGTCCAATCTGTCCCACCGGGCATGCTAGAAACTGTTGTCACATAGAATTGCACCCTGCTTGGAGAGAGTCCAAGCATTCTAATGACACAATGGGAATGATCTCAAAGTGTGGGACCTTATAAACTGAGATTAGACCTCTAGAGAAGGCTGGTTCCTCATTCTAATCTTAATGCTTAGAGGAATATATCTAAACCTAGTGCTAATGCTGTAGGGGAAAAGGGGTAGAAGGAAACATAAATAGAAATTAGGTGATGCACCAGGTTGAATAAAAGAACCCTAATAGAACTGAGAAAATGCACAAAATGACTATATACAACCAATAAACATACACAGATCAAGCTGATTTTAACAGAGGCAAGGAGCAAGAGATGATTAGAAGGAATTAAACATTCACAAACACATCATTCTTAGATCACACAGAGTCAAAATAGCATGAAGAGGTAAAATAACCAGCTTGTATTTAATTAGAAGGCAAGGTTACAGTAGAGGAATGCTCTGTTTGGAATCAGAAGCATAGATTACTAAATCTTCCAACCCCTTTTACATCTCATGTTTATGCATATATAGCATTTTGCATTTGACCTAAGTCAGTTACAATGAATTCTCCCCATGGGCTCTATCAGAAAATATCATCGCCAGAAGGGACATCCACCTGCAAGAAGTTATGGAATAAAATATATGGAATAGGGTAGGTGGAAGATATTTTGGTCCTTGAATGTGAGCAGCTCCATCATCCATCTTCAACAGTGAATACATAAAATATCTGAAGCATGGCAGTTGAGAGATCGGATTTGTATTTATGGCGGATGGGACAGATCACCCCTTGACAAAGCTTTTACAACACTTTAAATCCCTGTTCATTTGAATTTTTGCATCCTCACTCACTAAGATCATCTACACAATCAGGCTCTATATCGGTATAATTGGCCTTTGAATTTTCCCTGTTTGACTGAACTTGCATTTTTGGCTTTTGAGTTAGCGGCCGTCAATTTTATCCTTGCTGCCAAGAGAATTATCGTTTGTATGCATACAGACATACAAAAATGGATACACTATAAAAAAAACATGATGACGTCAGCATCATATAGAACTTGGGCAAAGAATAGGCCTAGATGACGTCATCATGCTATCGGGTCCTTCAAATTCTTCAATTTTTGCACTTATGCGATTTCTTCATTTTTTACATTTTGCATATCAAATCGCTTTGCATGTCTTTGAATCTCCCTTTGTATATGCTTTTGTATGTGCAATTGTATATAAAATACAATGGCCAACATACAAAGGTGGACCTTAACTTTTGCATCACCTTTTGTATATCTTCCCTTGCCACGTGTCATCACTCCATTGGTCGCTGAGTTGAACCTGGGACCCACCGCTGCATCCTCACTATCGGCCATCGGAAAGACTTCAAACTGAGCCACTGATACACATTGTCTTGCAGAAAATCCATTGTATGTGTCTTTGTACATCACAATTGTATATAGGAGATACAATCACATGTACATACAATTGTGGAACTCAAATGGATTGTCAACCAGAATGGAACTTTAGAATAGGTCCGGCCTTGTATCTTTGCTTTTTTGCATATTGGCATATACATGCACTTCAACATACAACTGCAGAGCCCACCGCTGAGTTTGCCAAATTTAATTTCCCAGTCGGGTCCGCATTATATATCCATGTTGTATCTAACTTTTGTATATGCAATTGTATATAGGATTGTATATGGAATGATACAATCACATATACATACAATAGGCAGACCCCAACTTGAAATCTACCACATTTGATTCTTCATTCGCGTCCAGATTGTATGTATTCCCTTATGCATCACCTTTTCTATATCACATATACAATGTGATATACAAACAAAACTGCATACAACCGCATATACATACAAACATTGTATCTGACTTTTGCATGTGACTTTGTATCCCGCCTTGTATATGCAAATACATCAGACCATCGGGGAGACCTTGAGCTGAGTCATACCAATAGGCCAAAGTCTCACTGATGACCCTTTGTATATTCTTTTGTATATTGCCTTGCATTTGACTTTGCATCTTCCTTTGCATATACAATTGTATGTGCGATTGTATATGTGATACAACAGATATACATACAATGATACATACAAAGATGCATACAAAAATGACTAAGTATAAAACTGAGAATTATCTGCAATGGAAGGCACTTGAAGACAAAGGGTTTCTAGGTTTTTTTTTGGGTTTTCTGCAAGGATTCTCAAGGTGAGATTTTGGGAAATTTTGCAAGGCACAACATGGGGAAATGTAGGATTTAAGACTTTTCTCTTTCTATTTAGGCTTTCTTTGATCGGATTTCTTTGATAGAAAGAGGGGGACAGGAATATTTTGGGGCTAGGCAAAATATGACAATAGTAATCATGTAATCATATGTATCAAATAGCAACGAGATGCCCCAATGGTGAGGACAATGAGTATCAATAACCAAAATTCTAGATATGAACATAGAAGCACATATAAGTGTTATATAAGATATAAGCATGTAAGCATAGACATGAAAGAATATCTTATAGGATGTAAGCTTGAAAGGACATGGAATATGCAAGGATAAGATTACCTAAGACGATATATTGATGAAAGGAATGTATGTATCATATGTGAGTAAGGAGAAATAAGTCTTAAGATGTGACAAAGCTAAAGGCAACTGTGACTTTTAAAACCATCTAAATAAGTCCCTTATAATTAAATACCCATTGAATGTGAATCCCTATAATTGAAGACCCTTTGAATTTAAAATCTACAAATATTGTATAGCCTTTGAATCTGCAACCCACTAAAACTATAACTATCTAATCTAAAATATTTTAAACTATTGATTTTAAATACTCATTGAACTATATATTTGTCTATTTTTAATATGTGAAAGAGACCTTCTATGTAGCAAGTTACATAAGTACATTAAAAAAGTGACCCAAAAAGTTATAGAATGCCCTAAACATTTCCCAAAAGGAAATGATATTATAATGCACAATCTATGAAGTGTATGTTGACACTTGCAAATTTGGTAAGTTTTCAATGCATGACAAACTCTGAATTGGCAATAAGGTTTCAGTTTTAAGCCCCATGGCATCTAGTTGGCCTAAAACTTTAGACATTAAAATTTCCTAATCTATGATTCATCAAGAGAAATCCTTTGGTGCAAAGTTTTTATTGGTTATTAGGAGTATGTGTGCCAGTTTGCGTTCTTCCAGGATGTGTTTTAACATGTTTTTTTAATTTGTTGCCACTTAAGCTAGGTCTAGAGGGTCCCACAAAAAAGTTCAAATTTTCTAGTTCTGATGATAACCTAGTTGTTGATTTTCCTTAATATATTCCCATCTTTGTTTTTGTGGCGATCTGAGGTGTTCTTGTGTGAAAACAATTTTTTTTCAAAATCAGGTCCCCAAGGGCCCAATTTACAAAGGAGGTCCCAAAAATATTTTGGCAGTGCAAATTTTGGGGATATGGGTATGTTTTAAATAATTGATTATGGCCCTATGCAAGTTTTCATGACCTCTAGTTGTCATGTGTGCCTGCAGTGATGTTCCGGTGTTTGCCAGGGAGGAGAAATCAATTAGTTGTCATTTTTCTTAAGATTGAAAAATACAATTTTAAAAATATTTATTGACAAAATTAATATTCTAAATGATAAATATTTTAGACTAAGCATTATTATAATGTTTAGGCTTTATAAAATCCAAAACAAATGCATTTTGTGGGTTGAGCGCACTAGCACATAGCCCACTCCATCCTCCTTCCCCATGGTTGTGCTACTACATTGGGACCTCTCTTGGATAGATTTTGGTCAAATTCATTTCTTGGAATGCAAATTTGGTACACTATCTTCTCAATGGAGGTGTATATGGATCCTTTTTCCATCTTGGTGAGATACAAACAAAGATATTGCAGGATGTCAAGTCACATTTTTGTCTTTGAGGCAGAGTTTTGGGGGCTTATATTGGTTCAAAATTGTTGCTCCATGGTCTAAAATCATCCACCAATCATTCATAATGCCTGGGTAGTGATTTTAGTTATGTCTGGGATGTATTTTGAATGCCAGAATTACAAAAAACACCCAACACCATCAACAAACGACCCAACAGTGAGAAGAAATCAATTGACAAATATGATATAATGTCTCAAGGAGGTAAATATTATAAAATAAACATTATTAACATAATGTTTAGAATTTATTTAAACAAAAACAAAGGCATTTAGTGAGCTGATCGCACCAATGCACAACCCACTCCATCCTCATTCTCAAGCCTGCATTGCCTGCACTGCTGCGTTGGGCCCTCTATTGACCAATTTTGGTTAGGTTTATCTCACAGGAATGCAAGTTTGGTGCGCTATCTTTTTCATGGAGGTATTTATGGAGCTTTTCTTTAATCAGATGCAAACAAAGATTCTAATTTTTACCTAGAGTTTTCAGTGAATGTCTGGCGCCACTCTTTAGCAGATAAATTGCAAGGAATGAAGTTGCGGAGTTTGCCCAACTAAGGAATCCAAGATAGTGGGATACAGAAGAATTAAAAGATGGAATTAAAATGCAGATTATGTATAGTCTGGACTCAAATTGGTAGTGCTAAAACAATAAATTGGGCAATTTAGAGAGTTTTCTTGAAGACCAAGATTAAACCAATCAAAGGAACATAATTTCATGGTTTTCAAGGAGGGAAACAAGCAGTATCAATATCAATTCAATAGACTAGATTGACTTGTGAAAATGTGTTACCAAAAGATCCAATCAGTTGATGACCACAAATCCCAAAGTTGCAAATATTAAATAAATGTAAATAAAAATTTGTAGCGGGAAGTCTTGGCTGACATAGTTTGTTTCTCTTTATATAGAGCTTCCAAAATTGTAAAAAAAAGGGGATTTTGGGCTTTGGATACAAGCTATCCACACATTTGGGAAATAACTTTTTGTAGGAGGAGGTGATTGGATTTTGGGTTGCAGAGACATATTTTGTTGTGTAAGTGAATAAATTTCTGAATGACATTGTTTCTTTCTAGATTGAGTTATATGAAAAATATTTGTTGTATGTGTTGTGTGTGATTGTCTCCTTGGATATGAGCATTTTCTTTTGGGGTAAAGTTGCTAAGGGTTACTAAACTCATTCATATACATCTGCTATATGATATATTTGATTTGTTGCATATATTCAAGAAATGAATTAAAACTACTTTGAATCAAATATAGGGGCAAATGTGTTGTGTTTCAGGATTAGTGAAGAAGAATCACAGATAATACTCTTTCTTGGACATATTTCTATAAGGTAGTAATATTATCATTATGAGTCCTCTGGATATGAAGCTTTGGTGTCATAAGGGAGCATTTACACTATTGGGTTTGACTTTGTTTCCCTGATAAAGCATCAATCTAGAGGAAATTTGCCCAAAGGTCTAGGAAACCTAAGAATTTAAAGACAAGTCATTTGACCCAATTTTTGTTTTGTTTTGTTTTAGTTTAGGTGTTGCATGTTCTCAAATTTAGACAGTGAAGATAATCCAAGAATATTGTCGATCTGAGGTTAATCTTACACATCTTGGTATAAATATATGAGAACATATTTGCCTGGGTGTAAATGAAAGATACATTTGATGCCGTTATGATAAGGGATACCCTCTTAAGTTTGGCAGAGCCTAAAGTACAGGGGAGATAGGTGCAAACAATCTCCCATTAGTTAGCCAAGTCTCCCATTGAATTTGATCATAAGAATTGGCAAATCTTTAGAGCTTGATGTGTGTAGATTTGGGAACCAACAGTGTAATAGTCATCAAATCTATTGACGTATCATCACAAAAGAAACTACCAATGTAGTATCATAATACACATTACACTATCCTAAAAAGTCAATGTAATAAATGTCCTCATGTAAAGTGATATTGAAATGTGTTAATAATCAAATGCCATGGCCAATAAGGTGGATCATCATGAAAACTTCTTTTATTGCGTATAAATAATTAGGACTTAATTTTCTAAAAGGGAAATGTCAAATTCAAAAAATGCCCTTACCATAAATAGAAAGGTAAAAGGAATTTCATTTGCACATTCACTTTTGAGAGAGAACCTAGAGAAGAGCAAACATGCTTTATTGTTGAGAAATCATTTATCACAATGTAGATAAGGTACACACTCAAATTGCCACTAGGGAAGAGCTAGAGTTAGTAGGTCATGTTTTTAGTTATTTTTTGTAAAAATTTTGAATTATGAAAAATGTTCAAAATCACACAAAAATAGTGTAGGAAAGTTTGTGGAGTCAATGAATCACTTATGGTTTAACCCACATTTTGTGCTTTCAACCTAGACTTGACCCAAAAACTATGGGTTTGAACCTCATATTTTGTTATTATCTATTTGTATATTTTCAATTAGTTTTTATCAGTTTTATGTATGTTTATTGATTATGAGGAGGACTAATGGGGAAGATGTTTTGTTTGTGGATGCAAGATGAGGTCCATGCTTGTGATTATCCACACAACCACACACTAGATAGTCTACAATCCTTAAGGACCATGGTTGATGATGAGATAGCATTTTTAGAGAGGGTATGACCTAGCATTATGTCAGAGTTACTATTATTCAGTTATGACTAGTGGATGTTGATGATGTTGGCACCTAGCCAAAAATGCAAAGTTATCTACCATTATTAGTCTAGTAAACCTATGTTTATTATTGATTAGAGAGTTGTTTTTTAGGGTTTTCAAATGTATGTGTAGCTAGGGTTTGGGTCTAGACATCAATATGATTGGTGTTCGTGTTGGTTTGTGTATGTTAGGTTCTCTAGTGGTCTATGTGCATTTTCCTACTTGCCCTATCACTGGCCAATGTAATAGTTTCCATTGGATTAGACCCATCACTTTTAGGATTGCTATTGTATGCATTAGTAGTGTGCTTATGTGTCATGATAATTATTTCTCTATCTAGTGGTATTACTTCACACCTCTGGTTCAAGGCTTCATTAGTGTGTTCATGGCAACTAATTTGTAAACCCTAGGTGTTCATAAGAATGTCATTGGCCATAATTCATATTCATTTGTGTACCTTATTTTATATTTACATGTCCATCCAAATAGTCCCCATGCACTTTTATTATAAATCTTAATTAACTCCTTACATCCAATCCCCTTTACAAATCAAGGTACGTGTTATAATTCCTTACCACTTTGTGCTACTGACTTGGCTAGTCTAGTGCATAGAAAGCAACCACCCTCACTAGTCCTACACCTTTAGCCATTGTGCTTACTTTGGCTGCTATGTCTTTAGTCTCTACCCCCAATCTTGCTTCCTACTTACCATTTAACGATGGTGCCTTCACTTCTCACTTCCATGTGGTCACTAGCTATTTGTAGTGCATACCAGCCAATCCTTCCTAACATGCAACTTCAACTACCTATTAAGCGATAGCCTTTGGATCCCCTCCCCTTGCTCACCACCATCTGATCATCACTAACATGATCATCATTTATCCACTTCTACATGGTTGCTCCAACTCATCTATAGGTGGCATTTATCCCTTGTGTAACACATTATGATTGGTCCATGGGTGCTATAGTAATAACTCATTGCCACTCGATGAGGTATGTGCCACATATATCTTAGGGATATCACTTAGTCTTGTCCATACTTCTTGTCCACAAGCGCATAGTCCCTCTTAGTATTCTACATGGACTCGATGACAAATCTTGGCTTGCTACATGTTGCCTTATGGTGGTGGTGGGCCCATGTCATATCGACATGACTTATTCTCAAAGGTGGCATCATTTTTATTAAGCCATGTGGCATCCACATGTATTATATGGTGGGGTCTAACTTTCTTCATGGCATGCAATGACTTTTCCATTATGATGTTTTCCATGACAAGTGTTTTGTTATCACTGGGCCAACATCTAAAGTGTTTTGGCCCATGCTTCTCGATCTTGCATAGCTCCACTAGGGACATTGATCAACATTATTACATTGTAGCATGTTCATGATCATTGATCTTTTCTAGTATTCAAATGTTTTAATTGTCAAATTGCCCCATGTAATTTTAAATACCAAGAATGCAATGGTGACTAGTTTAATGCCTACAACATGGAATGATGAAATTGAGGTAGGTGAAAAAAGATTGTTAGCGACCAATTGGAGCTTATGAGTGGCTCATGAATGGTCCCTCTAGTTGTGGTGGGAACATGAAGTATTTTACTTTGCCTATGAACTCTATAAAGCCCATGCTCTAATGTGTATCTTTTAATGTCTTGTCTTTTTTGCCTATGTAATAACCTTGGTTATTTTTGCACATGCAACCCCTTGGTTTAATGGTGACATCAAGAGACTATTTTTATTATTTAGGGCCATGGATTTAGTTGCAAGATGGATATGTGTGTTCATGCAAGTATATTGTAACCCTTTGGGCTATTTGATATGCTATAAGAGGTCCTCGTTCACAATGGTCAATCTACATCCTTGGTTATATCTGTTGGAGATTTTCTTACTCTAGTACACTTAGTGTCATTCATGGATGTGTAGTCTCTTCCATTTCTTGTTGTAGGCATTTTCCCTACTACTGATGTGACAACTGTTGGTGGGCTGACATTTAATGACTCCTTTCCCCTCAACTTGACCTACTCCCATTTCTACTTATGAGCATGGATTACTACTACTACTATAGGGTTTCACATGGGCTAAAATTAATGCTCTTACATATAGATTGGTATACATGTTCTGAGTGTATTTGACTTGTGTAAAGGGTGTGGATCTTTTCCCTTGTCTAAACTATTCATTTATAGATTCAATATGGACTTACCTTTCTCCTAGGTGTATTCCTCTCTGCCATTATGTGTTGATTGAGACAAATGTTGTTAAGGTTGAGTGAAGGTGTATTAAACCTAATTAAACTAAAAACTTAGGCCCATGGGGCTGAATTATAATCATAATGCTATGTATACATGATTGTAAGAGGTTCTAAGGGTTGGTCCCTAAGCCAATTTCCCCCCTTGTGTGTGTCTAGGTGTAGTCTAGGGCATCAAATGATGAAGTGTGAATCCTATAAGGGATTAAAAATGTATTGTCTAAGTCAAAGGAATGTGTAGTTTATCGAGATGAAAGTATGACTATATATACCTTAAAATGGCAAAGACAAGTTAAATAAATATTTATTATTTGTTTAATTCCCATTCTTCTATCAATGAATAAATTCATCAATTTATCTATTTGATTCGCGTTCGTCATTAATAGTCCAAATATTAAATAAATATCAATTTATTTAATTAAATCAATTAAACCTATTCTTCTAAGGTCATCCCTTAATTAAATAATAATCAAATTATTTAATCACAAATCATCCTATTCAAAAGTCTTCATTCATAATTCCACATCATTTAATCCACCTCACCTTGTTGTACATGTAATTAAATATTTTAATATTTAATTAATCTATTTTCCCTCACCCACATGTCCTATTATCTCTCTAACTATCCCTATTCCAAAGGGCATGGTCTCTCCATGTCACCATGGTCAAAGGGTGTTTTGAGACACTTGTCCCATGAATCCCTATATTCTTTCTAACCATCCTATAATCATGGTCTCCTTGTTTGACCATCTCTCTTTGGTCATGGTGAGCCTTGTGACATGTGGACTCATGTCACACCTTTCTCTCCTCCATGTCAAGGTGAGAGGAACATCTTCCCTCTTTCTCTCCCTCATCTCAACCAACTCAATCCTCACCATACACCTCTCAACACTTCTTCTCCACCATTAAGATCTTGGCACATGGATTTGGCCTCTCCTTGGCCTATAAAAGGAAGCTCATTCCCTCATTCTATCATCCACAAGATATAGCAAACTTGCTTTGCCAGAATTATACCAGCGTGCCTTTGGCAAAGCATCCATATTGTTCATTGCATTATCTCCATTATCCTCATATCCACACAATCATGTCTTCAATCATCCATCTCTCATCTTCATAAGAGTTGCATTGCAGGTAATCTCCATTGCATTATCCAACTATAGCCATTCAAGTATTGTCATCTTCAACAACGAGGAAGTGCACACTTCTGAGAGCTCTATTCATCAACAAGATTAGTACAAGATAGGTGACAATGGAAGCTTCGAGGTAAATCAGTCTTCAAGGTAATATATCTTTGTTTATTTGATTTGCATCATATTTCATTGAGTTATTGGATTACTAGTAGTTTAATACTATTGACAATATTTCCTCTAACATTTTTTGGCACCCACCGTGGGGCCTTGCCCCATTTTTAACTTCCATCTAAGTGTTTTGTGAAGGTTCAGTCACGATAAGTTGTTCCTGCGCATACAACTTCCAATTTTGCGCACTCAACATTTCCTACTGTGCTTATACCTTTCTATACATCCGAGCTGTATTGTTGCGCATTTGATGCATTGTGTTGTGCTTTTGATATTCTTGCACATATACAACATAGTCTGACGCATTTGAGTCTTATTGTTGTGTATTTGTGAATCCACGCATATACACCGCAGTGTTGTGCATATGACCTACAGTCCTGCACATTTGATTTGTAACATAGAGTTGTAATATTTTTATAAGTTTTTTTGTACTAACTCTCATTTGCAGGTGTTAGGACTTGGTCATTTTAGCTACATTATTAAGCCACCTAGAACTAATTAGGAGAGAGTAACTTAATATGTTCATACAAATCATCACATAGACATAACTAAGAGGAAAGTAAATCATTTTATTGCATCACAACTTGCATATAGTCCCAACCTAGGGGTTAAAACTGAACAATTTCTTTATGTTTTTACTATCTTGCACTGCAATCTATCACATAGCTTAATAGGGGAAAGTAACACTTGTTTATTTCTTCAAACAACAATCTACACCTAGACTTGTTAGAAGGTTAAAATTAACAAAAAAATTTCCAAGTTATTGCTATCTTGTTAAGAACTTTTGTGCTTGATAGAGTTAACACATTTAGTTATTTTTCTTTCAACTAGGAGGATAAAGAACCACTGTTTTCCGTGCTTGAAAATGATAATAGGCCTATGCTCTCCCCTTAACTGGGTGACCAAAATGCCAAACTTATCATTTTGTCTTTGTCACCTTTAAGAGAGACCTGCCCTTGGGAACACATTTCTTCCAAGCGGGACGACCTTGAGTGATAACGGGCTAAAGCCAAGCCACCTCCAAGTCACTTAAAATAAATTGTGTTTGTGATGAAAGTTGCAAACAATAGGTGCTATTGTGTTACACCAACAAATGTTTCCCCCAAAACCTTGTGGACCGTAACCTCTACAAGCTGGGAAGCCTCCTTATCGGAGAGAATTGCCGCATGTGTAACCACCCGAATGGATGCCTTGAATAAAATCCATTTGTTCTAGTAAGCCAAAATCCCCTATTTGGTGATGCAGGAGGAGTGACCTCTAAAGCCGTCCAATGTCATACACTCATCTAGTGTGGAGATGAAAGTTCAACTCTTCAGAGGAACTGTACTTGATATGCGTGAGAAGTGAGTGCTATGGAGGGGAGCTGGTGCTATCAAGTTACTGTCTGTCCAACCTTTATGCAAGTGGCTAGAGTAAAATCCAAGTTGGAGCTCATCAAATATTGTCTTTTCCATCCCTAGGATTGTAATTGCTTATTTTTAATTTTTGTTAAGTAATCATGGAAACCTTTTATTCTCTATGTTTTCTAGTAATAACTTGAACCAAGATCAACATTGCAAACCTTAGATTAACTTAGGAAAACATTCCAAACAAATTAAACTGTCAAACTAAAGCAGAAGACCAAGAACCTGCAGTTCTGCATATTTAAACCATTCTGCTATGTATATAACAAATTTTGCTGCACTTTTAATCATGCTGCGCTTTTAACCCATTATTTTACGCATTTGAACCATCTTGCTGCGCATATGATCTTTTTGCGCATTTGACACACAAAGCAATGCATACAAACCACAGTACTGCACATTCAAAAATTAGAGCATTTCAACCATATCTACACATTTGACCCACAGAGCTGTGCAATTGACCCTTTATCCTATGCTTTTGAAGCTGTGCATCCAAAACAGAGAGATATTCTGTACATTGTGAGGCAAAAACATTACCAGTTTAGAGTACCCTTTTTGCTATTGTTTAAACCTAAAAATCTAGTTGTACCTTGTAAGCACCTTTTTGTATCATTGTCACAAACACCTTCTTTTCACATCATCACCTTGCTATCAAAACACCTCAAATCAAACCACAACTTGCTTCTAGGACCTAGTTGATACTCTACCAATCCAAACAAGAGCTAGTTAGTTTTTACAATAGGATTTCAAATCATCCTTTCTGACAAAAACTATACTAATATAACCTTGACAAGAGAATAGTCTTTATCAAATAATGGTATCAACCTATCCCTATTTAGACTACCCCTTGTATCGACACTTCGATAGCTATTAAGCATTATAGCTCAAGAATTACCTTGTTTGAGGCAAACATAGAATCAACAAAAACCTTAGCAAAATCTATTCCAATCAAACTCACCTTCTACCATATCACACCACCAATCAAAATCAAATCCAACAAATCTCACAATCCAATTTTAACCCATCCCAAAAGTCTTGCATGGTGCAAACTAGATCTCAATCAAAACAAAAGAAAAACATGGCCAACCTCAACAATAACATACCCGATTTGGATGATGAGGAAGTCACTCAAGAGGAAATCCTCCAACACCTCCAAGATCCTAAGTTTCAAAGGATAATGGATAGAATTGTTGCTATGGATCCCCAAAAGTACTTCCTCATGCTTGCTCAACAAGGAGCCAAGCTGCCTGTAGACTTTGATCTCTCTAATCTACGGGAGAATAATGCCTCAAATGAAGCTGAGTTGTCAAAAGATGGCTCCAAAACTGACATAGAGGCTCTAAAAATAGAAAAGGCTAAGGATACACTCAGTCCCTTGGATGCATTGACAACCCAAATCCAAGCCTCACAACAGGAATTGGTAGATATCCAAAGTGGAACAACAATGAAACATTATTCCCTTGAAGATATCTCACCTTATCCATTTGACAAATCCTTGCCCACGATACCTTTTCCTATAAGATTTGAAGTACCAAAATTTGACAAGTATAGAAGAAAAGGAGATCCTAGAGATCATATCAGGGAATTCAGTGCCACCTGTCTTGAAGTCATTCACAATGAAACTTGTCTAATGTGACTATTCCCTAGAAGTCTAGGAGGACAAGCTATGAAGTGGTTTTCACGTCTACCTCCCAGTATTCACACCTTTGATGAATTAGTAGACAAATCCGTCACACATTTCTCTTATAACATAGAATCTAAAATCTCCATGCTAGACCTTTGTAATAACAAACAAAAGGGAGGAGAATCATTTGCGTCTTTCCTACAAAGGTGGAGGCAACTTGTGAGGAAGTGTCCCTATCATATACCTGAAAAATAGATGATAGAAATGTTTGTGCACAATCTATCCACTAAGCTAAGCTATCAAATATAGATTCAATGTCCATCAACTTTCAGTAAGGTCATCGAGATGGGGCTTCTCATTGAGAAAGCCTTGATAGTGAAGGGGCAAGTAAAAATATACAAAGACACCCCCAACTCTAACAACAATGTGGATAAGTCGTGATTTTGGACCAAAAACAAACCCATAGTGAATGATGGTGTGGTAGATGCAAAATGTGTGGTACCAAAGCAACCTATTTTCAACCTATCCAATCCACATAACACACCATCTACCAAGCCTCAAGGCACTGAATAAAACAAAACAACTTCCTTCCAATAAGAAAATTCACGCAACTTGGTGAGTCACTTGAATCCGCACTTAGAAAGTTAATTGGGGAAACCTCATCACACTCCCACCGATACGTGAATATGAACCCAAGTTCAAACCTTCATAGTGGAATGACAATGACTTTTGTGAATACCATAGGAGCAAAGGTCATAAAACCAATGATTGTATGAAACTCAAGCATGCCGCTCAAGACCTTCTTGACCAAAAACATATATCTATTAATGAAGGACATACTACCAACGATGAACATATAGCATTCAAGAATCATCTTCCTCATTATGAAAAGGGAGGTCCTTCAAACCAAAACAACAACAACGGTGCTAACAAAGTAAGCTATAACAACACTTCTTTCGAGTACACTGTTAATCATATCTCCCAATGTGATTCGCATATCAATGTGATCACGTCCTGACTGTAATGTGACCACACATCATGGAAACATAACTCTGCAAGGGGCTTAATCGAGGCCATCTTCCACATCCAAGTCACCATCCACATCAAATCAGTACATCATTGACCAACTTCACAAAACACCTGCGCATATATCTATCTTGGAGTTATTGCGTTTATCACCATCCCATAAAGCCATTTTAGAAAAAGTTCTCTTGGATACAACTGTTCCTATGAACCTTTCCCAAGATCAATTCCAGGCTATGGTAGGTCATCTCACCACACCGCATTTCCTATCCTTCACTAAGAAGGATGACATGTCAATAAATCAACCACACAATGCATCCCTACACATTGAGGCCCAAATACATAAACATAGAATAAAAAGGGTCCTAATAGATGGAGGGGCCAGTTTGAACATTTGTACACTAAAGTTAGTCCTTGCATTGGGGTTTTCAAAAAATATCATGAATCCCAAGAAAAAGATAACCATCAAGGCATATGATGAGGAAGAAAGAACCTCCAAAGGAAGGGTGGTTTTGCCAATACGAGTTGGACCGGTAGAAAGAGATGTAGTGTGCCAAGTTCTTGACATGGTGCTTGCATATAACATTCTTCTAGGCAGACCTTGGATCCACACAATGAAGGCTCTCCCATCAACATATCACCAATATATCAAGTTCCCACATAATGGTCAAGAAATAACCATACAAGGGGACCCCGATCCATTTCAGTATTGCAATACCATACAGTCTAAACCAAAAGTTGTAATACCCACCAATAGAGTAGCTTCTTATTCCTCCAACCAAGTGGATCCAAATTCCTTAGCTTCCTCCTGAAAAATGTTAGAGCTCAAAATCAAAGTCAAAGACAAGGGCATTGGGGAGTATGTTATTGAACAATCCTTTTCTCTAGCACAGTTGTCACTATCACCAAAGTCTTATGGGAGATCATCTATGAATAAAGCTAAGTCACTAGAGACTCCTATGCATCCTTTCATTAAATGGGGAAGCCTATTCGATGAAAGTGATGAAAAAGATGTCTTATAATGGTTGTTCAAAGATGAAGATAGTCAAACCATACCAGAGGACCAACAACCTAAGCTTCCTACAAAACAGAATGGTCAAGGTTTTTCCATGTTACAAAGGATAGGATACAATGGTTATGGTCTCATAGGACTAAGAAAGGATGGTATCATAGAACCTATCAAACCTCCTACTCAAACAGATCGAGACACTATTGGGTTAGGATACCAAGGTAAGCAGAAGAACAAAGGCAAAGGTAAACAAAAGGGTGAAGACAAACAAGTAGCTACCACTAACTTAGTGGAACAAATTCATCACTTGCAAGAGGCTAGTGAAACTGATTCAAATGAGTATGAGTGGGAAAGCCTCTCCAAGATGTCTTGTGAAGACAAAGGGATTGATGTTGTACAACAATATAGCAATACTCCAATAATGCATGAGGGACAAAGCTCTAGGGCTAGATCGCTAGAGTCTGAACCACAACATGACGAGAATGAACCTCACAAAGAGAGTACGATATCAAGCCTAACAAACCAACTTAAGGAGAGTACCATAATATACCTCATCAATACCTTGTCCCATTCAAATGAATCCTCCATCCTAACCAGAACTACCCTTGAGTTCGATCAACCTGATGATCCCTTACCTCTAGTTGACCTTGAATTAATAGATTGGGATCTATCTGAAACTTCCCCTGAGCTAGACACCTTTGAAAATGATGATGCCATCATCGACTATCTAGAGCTTAGAGAACACTTACCTGCAGGAGACCACAAGGATGGCTTCTCCATCAACCTTAATGACAAGGCATACTTCAGAAAGAGTTCCAATCCTTTTAGTCATAAAAATGTTAAAATAAAAACAAGATCTAATGGTGAAAACTGCTCTGCGACAGTGTTAGATCATGAAAAAGGAAAAAGAAAAGACATATCTAAAGGTAAAAACCTCTTTGAGGCACCGACGGATGAAAGGCTTGACCCTCTCCCCTTTATGCACATCTAGAAAGATTTTTAGTATTGATTGAACCAGCAGAACCAGTTGACATTGGCATAGAGGCACATCCAAGACTCATTTATCAAGCAGAATTATTATCTACACAAGAAAGAATAGATTTTGTTGAGTTCTACAGAAGAAAGAAGATAAAATTTGCTTGGTCTTAGGCTAATATGCCAAGCATTGACCCTGATCTAATCATACACCATCTGTCACTTGCCCCAGGGGCTAATCCAGTTAAATAGAAGTTGAGGAAAATGCACCCCCACATAGCCTTAATGGTAAAAGAAGAGCTCAAGAAGTTACAAGATGTGGGGTTCATTAGAGCCATTGACTACCCAGAGTGGGTCTGTAATATTGTACCTATTTCAAAGCCTAACAAGAGAATCAGATTATGCTCAAAGATTTAAATAAGGCTTGTTCAAAGGATGATTTTCATTTACCAAACATTGATATCATTGTTGACCTCATAGCAGGTCACACCATGTTGTCTTTAGTGGATGGTTTCTCCAGATATAACCAAATCAAGATAGAACCAGAGGATCAACATAAAACCGCATTCACATGTCCATGGGGCACCTATTGTTGGTGTGTTATGTCATTCGGTCTCAAGAATGAAGGGGCAACATATCAGTGAGCAATGACAACAATCTTTCATGACATGATGCATACCATCATGGAAGATTACGTTGATGATATCCTAGGGAAATCACTCACTAGAGAGGGACATCTTGAAGTCTTGGACAAAATATTCACAAGACTAGAGCAGTTTAATGTATGGTTGAATCCTAAAAAGTGTGTTTTTGGAGTAACATCTAGAAAATTGCTTGGGTACATCATATCAGAAAATGGAATAGAGGTGGACCTAGCAAAGGCCAAAGCAATTATGGAAATGCCACCACCAAAGAATCTGAGTCAGCTATGGTCTCTACAGGGAAAGTTGCAGTCAATTAGAAGGTTCGTCTCCCAATTGGCAGACAAGTGCCATCCATTCTCACATCTGCTGCATAAAAATGTTCCATTCAAATTGGATGATAACTGTGAGCAAGCATTTCAGCACCTAAAAGAATATCTAATGAATCCACCTGTCTTAATGCCGCCAATTGAAGGCAAGCCTCTATTGTTATATATCTCAGCTACACCCACAGCTTTGGGAGCCCTGTTAGCACAAGAAAACCATGAAGGAAAGGAGTAGACAATCTACTACATCAGTAGGACATTAGTAGATTATGAGCTTCAATACACACCAATTGAACGGGAATGCCTTGCAGTCATCTTCTCTTCACAAAAGTGGAGACACTACATGCTCTCTCACTCCATAAAGCTGGTAGCAAAGATCGACCCACTAAAGTATCTACTCAACAAAGCTACCCTAACAAGTAGAATGTCTAAATGGGTTGTGATTCTCAGTGAATTTGACATTGATTATGTGGATAGAAGAGCCATAAAAGGATAGGTCATTGCAGATCAGCTGGCGGATGCACCTTTGATTGACAACAACCCCTTAATTTTTGAGTTTCCTGATGAATCCATATTCAACATCACAACACTAGCTTGGAAGCTCTACTTTGATGGGTCATACACGTAACATGGATCTAGAGCAGGGATCTTGCTAGTAGCACCACAGGGGGATATAATCCCTAAATCATACAGACTTCTATTTTCATGGACCAACAATGTGGCTGAGTATGAAGCCCTGGTTATCGGCATAAAGATGGCAGTTGAGTGGAAGTTCAAAGAACTTCATGTGTATGGGGACTCACAACTTGTCATTAATCAAATAAATGACGAATACCAAACAAGGGACAAGAAGCGGATACCATAAAAGCGTATGGTGGACGACTTCAAGGAATATTTTGTTGTGATCTCCTTCGAGCAAATACCAAGGTTGGAAAATAAAGTAGTAGATGCAATGGCCACTATTGCATCCCTTGTAGATATCCCTGAAAATCACTCACATTATGAGTTTTTGGTGGAGCCAGTCTCCCATCCAACCTATGAAAGCCCAGAAAATAACACCATTTGCTACATCGTAGGAGCCGATTCCCCTTTATATGGCAAAGTTTACACCTATCTAAAAGAGAATATCCTACCTCTTGACCTTTCAAACAACCAAAAGCATACATTCATACGCCAATCATCCTGATATACCATTATTGCCGACACCCTATATAGATGAGGTTTAGATAGTACTCTCCTTAGGTGTTTGTATAGTGATGAATATCAGATTTCTCTGAGGTTCATGAAGGAATATGTGGGACGCACTCTAGTGGTCCTATCATTTTGTCAAGCGGTGTAAGAAATGCTAGATTCATGATAATCTGATACACACACCCGCTCAGGAGTTGCAACCTTTAATGACACCTTGGCCCTTCTATCAATGGGGACTTGATCTAGTAGGCAAGATTCACCCTTCCTCTTCAAACGACCACAAATTCATTATCACAGCCACTGAGTATTTTACGAAGTGGATTGAGGCCATTCCATTAACCAGCATCACAGGGAAACAAATTTCATCCTTCATCCTTAACTATATCATATGTAGATATGGTATTCCATTATCCATTGTCATAGATAATGGAAGACCCTTCAAGAATCAGGATGTACAGGAACTCTGTGATAACTTCCATATCCAACATCATTTCTCCACTCCATACTACCTGCAAGGTAACAGCCAAGCAGAGGCATTGAATAAAAGCATTCTGAAAATACTCAAAAAGGCTATCGATGACACTGGCTGAGACTGGCATATGCAATTGAACCCCGCTTTGTGGGCCTATAGAACCAGTATACGCACACCCACAAGTGCGACACCATAGGCCCTTGTCTATGGATTTGAAGCCATATTGCCTATTGAAGTTGAAATTCCTTCCCTTAGGGTGTCGTTAAAGGGACTCATAAATGATGAGGAATATAAAGTATCAAGGCTTCAAGAACTAGAACTGCTAGAAGAATGAAGACAACATGCCTTTAACCATCTTAAGGCATACCAATAGAGAATGTCAAGGAGCTATAATCACAATGTTAAGCCACATGTTTTTCAAGTAGGTGATTTAGTCCTAAGAGAGAATCCACGCAACCAATAGGATAGAGAGAAGAAGGGGAAGTTTGAACCAAATTGGTTGGGTCCCTATGTCATAATCACTGCCTATGGATCAGGTGATTATCAAATCTCAACATTAGAAGGTGAACTGTTTGATGATCCCATCAATAGTATGCATCTTCGAAGGTTCTATACCTAATAGCCCCAATGCAAGGGATATGTAAAAAAAATGGTACAAATGGAAGTAAGTGGTGAAAACCTAGAAACAGGTGCTATTTGCGACTAACTGCTACCTCCATCTGTTAGTAAAACCCAACCTGCATCCATTTTTTTCCTATCATACTCATCTAGTAATCACATCCATTCACATCTACCTAGAAATGACCTACCATGCCTTGGTGTCTTGTCACCCCTGTCACCTTATCCAGTAAGGTCCTCCCATCACATCATCCTATCATTTATCCTATCGCAAGTCTATTGTTAATGTCAGTTATTTTCAAACTATGTCACCTCTGAGTTATCACGTAGGCAAGGCCATCATTGATGTGCCCTCAAGGCTCCTTCCCCATTCATCCATATCCCAAATCCTACCATAAACCTATTCTTCATCCATATCTTCATCTGTCACTAGTGTCAGCCTTCAAGGTCGAACTACGTTGCCTCTACGTTGGCACGTAGGCAAGCCCATCATCGATGAGTCCCTGAGGCTTCCCCACCCCTAGGTCTTTAGGTCCACGTATGTCCACCCAGTTGAACTATGTTACCTCTGCATCGTCACGTAGGCAAGGCCATTTAGCAATGAGCCCCCGAGGCACTAGGTCAGTCCCTTAGGGCCCGTCACATTGTTCATCATCAGTTCACCCATAATAAATCAATCCTCTACTTAACTGGGGGCAAATCCTTGACCTACTCGGAGAATAGGGTTCTTGAATGCTATAAATTCAGAGGGTAAACATTTGGATCATGGTTTTATCACTAGACAACAAGTATCACAACAAGAAAGTCTTCAACATCATCTTGACACAAAAGACAACAAAACTACACTTGACAAATCCCTTTTGGCCTAAGACATCAAACTGATTCTATCAAGTTATTACAAGAAAACATGTTTTGGGCAAGAAAGTTTTTCAATGATAGTTTTAAAAGTCTTATATCATGATTTTTGTTATTATGTCTTTCTACGCTACTCAAGAATGTCTCAAACTAGAGAAGCTATGATGGGGGCATAATCATTTTGTTTGTTTTTTGTTTGTGGGTTTAGCTTTAGTAATGTGAAGCCTTGTCTAAAGACATGATCAACAAAATGATCATCGAGGACATCAAAGGTCTAAACATGAAACATGTTTAATCCTTGTCTGTTGATATGCAAACAATACTCAGGTCATCTTGGTTCAATTATACTTAGATGCTTGTATTAACTTGCTAAATCAAAATCCATGTAAGTAATACTCAGGTCATCATGGTTTAATTATACCTAGATGGTTGTATTTTCTTACAACATTTTAAAAGCTCAATGATGAAGCAAAGTACTTCAAATACTCGCACAATCAAAGATGACAAGAATCCATATCCATACTTATCCCGTTGCATTCCATTTCATTATAAGCATTTTTATCATTTTACCAAAATCCATGTGTCTTTGTGATAATGTGTTTATCCAATTTCTTATCTTTCATTATCCATTCATTAACCATTATCTATGATTATCCAATTTCTTATCATTCATTATCAAATCACTCAATATCCAATTTCTTATCTTTCATTATCCATTCATTGTCCAATTCATTTTCTTTTTCTTCTAAAAAATGTATTGTTATTAAGATTGAGTATACTTGGCATTAACGAAAATAAATCATCATGTATCATAATCAGGTCCATCATCATAGATGCATATCATTTTGTTCATTAGGATGCATAAACACAAGTAAATCATAAATTTTCCATAGCAAGAGTCACATACTCACATCATTCATCCATTTGAGTTTCATATATATGTATATCATGAAAGAAGAAAAAAATGCAAAAACATAGGTAAAATGATAATCAATTAAACCATCTTAATGCATGCATACATGATTCATTTCATTAAGTTTAGCATTGTAGAAATCACCACATGTAAAAGCCATCCCATATAGGTACATCTTGCATCTAGCATTAGGTTAAATGTCATAAGCATGTAGATGCATCATGTCTAATATCAAAATCTATAGAAGCATCAACATAATCATCATAGTGTTGCATCATGCAAATCATCAGGTCCATTACGTAACATAAACATATGCATCAAAATCATAACCATATAAGTTGTCGATAAACATAGCACATCATAGCATCATAATGTAAGTCATGTTCATCGCAGTAAATCATAACATAGTCCATCTAATCATAATATCATATCATCATCATCATCAAAAAGAATAAGAGTGTCCAAGTATACAATGATGTCAAAATAATAATACATCTCGAAGCATCCAAACCAAAGTGGTATATACGTGTCCAAATAAAAAGTACTAAAAACTAATACATGTCTAGAAACAGCTAGGAGTGGCTCCCCCTTGATGGTACTAGCTATAGCGACGGGATACCTCCTCCTCCTCCACTTGATGTCCTTGTCCCTGGTGGACCCTATCCTGATGGTACACGAGGTGGCCCCATAGGTCCCATCAGCCTGCCACTCTCTGCAAGTGTCCTCTATGATCTGTTATGGTAACTGGGGTGAAAGTTGCTTTCCCCGCGCTTTGGTAAAACTACCTGCTCGTACAACCCTTGCTAGTAGAAGATCTCTTGGCCTACTCTAACCATCTCTGTAACTATCTGGCTAGTGGGACCCTATCCCACAGTCTATTGTACCTTCTCTAAGAGTGCCTCTACCCTCATAGACCTTTGAATAGCTATATCTCTCTCTAGCCAGGTGGTCTATAGGTCACTCTGCAACTTTGTGATCTGGGCTTGCATCTACCCCATCTGTCCTTGTTGCTACACTATTATAGATTGCATTTGAGCCATCTGATCTCGTAACCCAGCTATCACTCCATCATTTGGTCCCTGTCCCTGTGGCTGTACTAGAGCTTGGACCTATCTCTGTAGGGCTAGTTGAGCATGCTGGGTGGGGTCAATCTACTGATGAACCCTCCTCCCATCTCCATCTCCACCATCATCCCCATCATCTCCATCTTCTCCACCATCATGACCTCCTCCTCCTCCTCTGCCACTGCCATCATGACCTCCTCCACCACCGCCATCATCCCCACCATGACCACCTCTGCCTCCCCATCCTCTTCATCTCATGTGTCAGCTCTATGGCTCCTTATCATCCTCCTCTCGATCATCTAGAATCGGGGCTCGCTCTCCTAGTCCAGAGTAGCATGGAAAAGGATGTGCAGCAAACCAATCAAAGAAGTCCTGCATCATGTCAGCATCTGCCACTGCCCTCATCATTGGCCAAGGCTGATATGGGATGTGTAAAAACTCAGCATGAGCCTGCTCATAAGAGGGGCTGGGTCCCCATCGTGTTCACTCCTTGTGCATATGGGTAAATATAGCATTACCCTGGGGCATCCCCTGGATTCTGTGAAACTACCTAAACACACATGATACAATCTATCTCTCTAGAATATAGGGTGTCCTCCCTATAAGCCATCTCATTTGAAAATAAAAAGCTAGCTCAGATGCATCATCCTCCCATACCTCGCAATCCAGGTATGGTCACCACTTAACTCTTTCCACATTGTCGAATGTGTGTCTCTAGTACTCCAACTTTCCCAGCTTGGGTTGGGAAAGGCTCTCCTGAAACATATAAGAGTAGGGCTGACCCCTACCCTAAGTGCCAATGCCAATAGGATGAGTGATAGCTATGTGAGTCCATGCCCATATCTATAAAAGTGATACTTTGCAAGCCAAGCTAGAAGAGCCATCATATACAAACTGGTGTAAATCATGATACATGTGTGCAAGGATGCAGACTCCCCAGACATATGTAGTACCCTCAATCATAATTTACTTTAGCACTCGTCCCCATCCAACTACAAATCTATGAGATCGTCTGTCAGGGCACATGATACCTTCGATCAACCTTGCCACAACCGAAGGAACCGGCTCATAGTAAGCCAGCATGTCAGTCCAGCTAATCTCAGTACCCTCGATACTGTCATCATCAAATACCCATCTACACTCATCCAACCTTGCCCCAGTCTGCGGATCATACTCCACGAGCTCTCCATCAATCAGTATATGAAGAATCCTATGGACATCCTCTAGAATAACTGTAATCTCCCCAGTGGGAAGATGAAAAGTCCCGTCCTCACTGTGAAATCTCTTAACCAGTGTAGTCAACATGTTGAGATTTGCCCTAATCTCAAGTATGAAGCAAACAAAAGACAATCCCGTTGATCCAAGTATAAGTAGATTAGTCTATGTGAGATAAGGCCTCAGCATCTGTGTAACTGGAAAACACTCTCTCGACATGTGAACATCATCTAACTCCTCCTGCAATCAAGCAAGCATGCATTAATGAATCAAAATTGATTAAACTACAAATCTATCTATCCAACATAAAAAACTTAGCTATTTTAACAGGAAAGAAATCATGTCATCTCTCTAGAGATTCTATCAATCTCAAAGATGACCTATCAATTGACCAGGATCAATCGCATAGTCAACTTCATCAAATTTCTATGTGTTTTGATAAACAAAAACCAGATGTACAGTTCTACCCGATAAAAGTGCAGATTTAACTCATATGCACAATTTTATCTTGAATGCGTAGCTTTATTTCACTTGCGTAGGATTGCTATTTATTTGTGCATCAGAATCTTGCATGCGTCATCAAATTTCAAATGCACAGTAAAACATTACATGTGCAACATCCCTATTCGTTTGTGCAGCAGGATTTTGCTTGCACAGAAATGTGCTTCATTTGCAAAAAAATTGCATATGCGTCGATTCCGGTGTCATATGCACTAAATCACATCATATTCATAATAGCACACATCATATGCATAGTTTTGCCTTTCGGCACATTTAAAACATATAACTTTGACCTACATTTAATGCTATCATTAATGACCCTAAGCTAGAAATGAATTGGTACTTACCGGCAGCCCATAGTCTGCTGGACGGTTGAACTGTCAAATCCGCTCGAACCGATGAAGCTCAATAGGAAAATGCTGCATCTTCGTTGGTTGCTTTGTGCTCAAAATGCTCTACTCTCCACTAGGATCTCTCTCAAAGACAAGTGTGCAAATGACTAGGAATGTGACCCCACACTCCTATATATAGTGCATGGAACCCTAATGAGAGGTGCTTGACCTTGTCCATACTAGGGCATGATTTTCACCTAGTTTCTTCTAGGTCAACCAATTTCTTCATCCATCTATCCAGTTAATCTATTGTTCAACCTATCTCATCATGAGATCGTCCATCATCTTGTCATCACATTATTCCTATCCAATGTCCCGAGGGGGCATCCTAGCGTCATAAACTTGTACCAGGGGCAAACTGGGGCATGTATCAATCGCACAAAATTTTTATTCTTTGAAACAACATATTAAAACACATTGTGTCAAAGAGGGGCAAAATGTATACACCTAAAAATGACAAAGACAAATTAAATAAATATTTATTATTTATTTAATTCCCATTCTTCTATCAATGAATAAATTCATCAATTTATCTATTTGATTCACGTTCATCATTAATAGTCCAAATATTAAATAAATATCAATTTGTTTAAATAAATCAATTAAACCTATTCTTCTAAGGTCATCCCTTAAGTAAATAATAATCAAATTATTTAATCACAAATCATCCTATTCCAAAGTCTTCATTCATAATTCCACATCATCTAATCCACCTCACACATCCACCTCACCTTGTTGCACATGTAATTAATATTTTAATATTTAATTAATCTATTTTCTCTCACCCACATGTCCTATTATCTCTCTAACTATCCCTATTCCAAAGGGCATAGTCTGTCCATGTCACCATGCTCAAAGGGTGTTTTGAGACACTTGTCCCATGAATCCCTATATTCTTTCTAACCATCTTATAATCATGGTCTCCTTGTTTGACCTCCTCTCTTTGGTCATGGTGAGCATTGTGACATGTGGACTCATGTCACACCTTTCTCTCCTCCATGTCAAGGTGAGAGGAACATCTTCCCTCCTCTCCCTCATCTCAACCAACTCAATCCTTACCATACACCTCTCAACACTTCTTCTCCACCATTAAGATCTTGGCACATGGATTTGGCCTCTCCTTGGCCTATAAAAGGAAGCTCATTCCCTCATTCTATCATCCACAAGATATAGAAAACTTACTCTGCCAGAATTATACCAGCTTGTTCCTTTGGCAAAGCATCCATATTGTTCAATGCATTATCTCCATTATCCTCATATCCACACAATCATGTCTTCAATCATCCATCTCTCATCTTCATAAGAGTTGCATTGTAGGTAATCTCCATTGCATTATCCAACTACAACCATTCAAGTATTGTCATCTTCAACAACGAGGAAGTGCACACTTTTGAGAGCTCTATTCATCAACAAGATTAGTACAAGATAGGTGACAATGGAAGCTTTGAGGTAAATTAGCCTTCAAGGTAATATATCTTTGTTTATTTGATCTGCATCATATTTCATTGAGTTATTGGATTACTAGTAGTTTAATACTGTTGACAATATTTCCTCTAACAATGACAAATTTCTCCATGAGTAGCAATGATATTCTTGAAGATTTCATGAGAAATTCTATGAAATGTATCTAGCCACATTTTCTATCTTAATTGTATTGGGGGATATTTGTGAGACAACACTATAAAGGGTTGCAAGTTTGTGTAACTTGCTTTAATTTTAATGCAAATGGAATGTGTTTGATTGGTACTAGATCTATGAAGTAGATTAGTCATATGGGATTCTTGATCTTCTAGACTTGCATGGATATGAAAGAGTTGGTCCTTTTGGTTCACCCTCTTTCTTTTAGTTTCTCTTGCAAGTATTGACTCTATTGCCCATTGGAGTAGGCACTGGTCAACATTGTGAGAGGGTCAAATAAACTTTTAACATAATCACATGTTCCATATACTATATGAGTAGTTGTTAGGTTCTACCATGTTTTCATAATCCAATAATGCAACTCATGTCATATCATATATGCAATCTTAAAGCTAATAAATTGCTAGAGGATCATGTTAGTATGTTTCCCTGTTATATATTTGTATGGTAATTTAAGTGGATTTACTCTTAGGGGTACAAAATATGTTGTCTTATGGTCCATGTACAAGAATGATCTTTATCTTATTATTAGAGGTCTTGTAGGTCTATTTGTATCTAGTGATATCATGAGTCCACTAATAAATCTTAGGGATTCATAGGACCTTGGGAATGGTTGTTAAAACTTTATTCAATAATTGTTCATTTCTCTTTAATCATCTTATTTTGGAACACCCCCTTGGCCTAGCAAAGCGTAACAATAAAGGAAAGTTTACCCACTTTCATGAATTGGTATAATCTTGCAATAGTTTAATCATAAGTATAAACTATATCCATATGTTGACATTGTTACTGAAGAGACCGAATGTCTCAAGTTACTGCTCGGAACCTCATTCATTCCTTGGTCATCGGCCACACTAGAGCATCGGTAGACTTTGTTAATGTTACACCGATCGCTTTGCTCTCATCAATGGTAGTAAGCCATCAGGTTGACTTTCTATATCAGCGGGAGTGAGGAGTCTTTGGCTGATATGCAAGGTTTCACTGATGAAGAGCTAGCCATTGGGTTGACATGCTCTATTGACTTGTCATGCTCTAGCTCCTCTGATCGATATGTGTCATACCGATAACATATGTCCATCGACATAAGGTTGGCCATTGGCAATGCTTGTGGTAGTCACTCCGACAGTGTTGAGTTACTCCCATGGAAGTTAGCATCAGAGATCATTGAAGTTGGTGTGAGAAGCGTTGTTGGTCTGAGCTATGGAAGTCCTTCCGATGATTACTGTCACTCTGATGAAGAGTTGGCGAAGTGTTGGCGTCAGCGTGAGAAGCATAGTCGGCAATGCTTGTGGAAGTCCTCCCGATGTTAACTGTCACTCCGGTGATGGGTTGGCAAAGTGCTTGTGTCAGTGGGACAAGGAACCATCGGTGTGAATGGTGAAGTGGTCTTTGATGGTTTGGGTTATCCTGATGAAGCTTAGACTGGCATTGTCGGCAACAAAAATTGCTGACAATAGTCTTACAGTGTGTTCAGGTATATAAACCTGGATGACAACCTCGACCTGGTGAATGTGGGACTAAAGGTCTCACATGAATATGAACAGTTGTGACGGTTGGAAGGCAGTGACACTGGGTCAGTTGAAACGAACAGTTAGGGCAGAAGTTAAAAAAAATAGTTTTGCTCTTAAAGATTGAAAATATATACAGATTTGGTGATGTCGTTGAAGTTGATGAAGAGATTTGATAATATTGTTCATTTTGTAGATGTATAGTGGAAGTGAACTATTTTGTATGATTTGAGAATTGATACCTGAGCAAGAAGGCTGGGATTTTTATTGTAATCTTTCTTAGCTTACCGTAAATAAAGACTGTCTCTCTTATGGTGGTGGTTTTTTAACTCGTAAGGGTTTTCCCACGTACATCTGGTGTTCTTTGTTATCTTGTTTGTTTATTTTGTGTTTTCTAATGTGTTCATTTATGAATTTGAATTAAACGTTACCTATTTGCATTATCCCCTTGGAATTGACATTAGGGAAGCTGTATTCCGCACCTTTGCTTCCTTACAAGTGGTATTAGAGCTTGGCCAACTGTGTTATCCTTGTTGGTAGGTTGGGTTTTTTGTGTCAGTTCTATGAGTGAGAGTTCTATAGAGGTCTATTTTGTTAAATAAGATGGCAAGTACATCAGGAAAAATAGACATTAAAAAGTTTAATGGCACAAACTTTGAGTTGTGGAAGCTTAAGGTTGAAGATATGCTGGTCGACAGAAATCTTTGGGTTGTTGTGTTTGGGACTAAACCTTCAGGCATGAAGCAAGAAGACTGAGACTTGGCAAATAGAAAAGCCAGAGGACTGATAAGATTAAGTTTAGCAGATTCTATTCTATTGAACATCCATGAAGAGAAGACTGCAAACCTTTTGTGGAAGAAGTTGGGAGATATTTATCAAGGCAAGTCCTTGGTGAATAAACTTTTCCTCAGAAAGAAGTTGTACTCTCTGAAGATGGATGAAGGAGCATCTGTAGCAGACCATCTGAACTAATTTAATATGATTGTTGCACAGTTGATGTCTATAGGTGTAAAAATAGAAGAGGAGGACCACTGTATGCTTTTGTTGTGTTCCTTACCTAACTCATGGGATCATCTTGTGATGGCTATTGGAAGTACAACAACAACGTTTAAAACTGAAGAAGTTGTTGCCTCGCTGTTATCTAAAGAGATGCAGAGGAAATCTTCTGAGATGGCCAAAGAGGCCTTGTCCGTTCAAGGTAGATCAAAGGAAAGATACAAGAAGAAGGACAAGAAGTCTAAGTCTAAATCATAGGGGAGATCAAAATCTCCTGGCAAAAAGTCCAAGGTGAAGTGTTGGAATTGTGGGCAGAAAGGACACATTAGAAAAGACTACAAAGAGGAGAAAAAGAAGAAGAAGAACTTCTCTGACACCGATTCTTCTTAGAGTGATGCTGATGCCTTCATTGCTACCTTGGCAATGCTTGCATCTGAAGATGTTTGACTGGTGGATTCAGGAGCATCTTTTCATATGACATCTCACAGAGAATGGTTCACTAAGTATGAACCGTATGCTAGTGGGAAGGTGTTCCTGGCAAGTGATTCGACATTGGAAATTGTTGGTCAAGGAAGAGTCAGAATCCAGTTCCAGGATGGTAGAATAAAGGGAATGAATGGAGTACTACACATACCAGGTCTGGCTCAAAATTTACTTTCGGTTAGTAAGCTTAATGATGTTGGAGTGCAAGTTACTTTTGTGAATGGTGGTTGTATGATGACTAGAGGTTCTATTATACTGGCAAAGGGTGAACGCATTGGAACTTTGTATAGGTTAGATGCTAAACTAGTGTGCTATAATAATGTCTCTATAAAATCTGAAAAAGCTACTATTGTAACACATGATGCAAACTCTATGGAAGTTAAACTTCCTGCAAAGAAAACAATGCTCTGGCATCATAGACTTGGTCACATAGGTGAAAAAGGTTTAAAAACCTGGTAGATCAGCTAATTGATTGTAATCTGGAGTTTGATTTCTGTGAACATTGCATATATGGAAAACATAACCGTGTTTCTTTTTACTCTAGTTCTCATAAATCTTCTGGTGTTCTGGACTATGTACATTCTGATGTTTTTGGTCCAGTGGATGTTCCTTCTCTGTCTAAATCAAGATACTATGTATTGTTTATTGATGATTATTCAAGAAGGGCATTTATATATTTTTTGAAAAATAAATCAGAAGTGTTCAGTCGGTTTAAAGAATTTAAAAACCTTGTGGAAAATCAGACTGGTAGAAAAATAAAATGTTTGAGAACGAATAATGGAGGTGAATATTACAATGCAGATTTTGATAAATTTTGTCTTGATCATGGAATAAAAAGGCATAAGACTACACCTTATACTCCACAACAAAATGGAGTTACTGAAAGGTTGAATCAATCATTGATGGAGAAAGCAAGAAGTATGTTGAGTTATGGTGGTCTTGAACAAAGGTTTTGGGTTGAGGCAGTTGCTACAGCTTGTTACTTGCTGAATCGTTCTCCTACTTCGGCATTGGTTGATAAGACACCTATGGAAGTATGGTCTAGAAAGAAGCCCTCTCTAAGACATCTTTGTGTCTTTGGCTGTGAGGCATATGCTCATATTCTTGAGGTAAAAAGATCTAAGCTAGATCACAAGGCAGTCAAATGTATCTTTATTGGCTATGGAGTCGGTGTTAAAGGGTACAAGCTTTGGAATCCTGAAACTGAAAAAGTAATTTACAGTAGGAATGTAATGTTCAGAGAGCTAAAACCTTTGGTTATTAATCCTCAGCCAGAGAAAACAGAAGAGAAGAAAGAAAAGAGTGTTTTTAATATTCCTCTGACCCCTATAAAAGAAGAACAACAAGCACCAAGTGTAGATGATTCAGATGTGAGTTCAAGTAGCTCTGAAGATTCAGATCCAGAGAAAGAACCTGAACCTATACCTCAGCCGTTGAGGTGGTCTACACGTGAAAGAAAACAACCAGATAGGTATGGATTTTCAGTACTTGATTCAAGTTGTGCCTATGCTTTGCTTACTAATACTAATGAACTTAGGACTATGAACGAAGCTATTAGTTTACCTGATTCAGATTCTTGGTTGGAAGCCATGGATAACAAAATGTTATTGTTGGAGAAAAATGGAACCTGGGATCTGGTGCCCTTGCCTAAAGGTAGAAAAGTTGTGGGCTGTAAGTGGGTATTTTAAAAGAAATATGGTCCAGATGGTAGTATTGACAAGTACAAGGCAAGACTGGTTGCTAAGGGGTACTCCCAAAAGGAAGGCATAGATTATGGAGAAATCTTTTCCCCTATAGCTAAGCTGACATCCATTAGATTTCTGTTGTCACTTGCAGTAGCATATGACTTTGAAATTGAGCAGATGGATGTGACGACATCATTTCTTCATGGGGACCTTGAAGAAGAAATTTATATGTCCCAGCCAGAGCATTTTGTGGTAAAAGGTAAAGAACATTTGGTATGTAAACTTAAAAAGTCTCTTTATGGTTTGAAGCAATCTCCCATAATGTGGTATCAGAAATTTGATACATATGTTTTATCTTTGGGATATGTGAGATCTAAATTTGATCATTGTGTCTATTATAAAACTGATGGTGATCAGATTCTTATAATTGCACTGTATGTGGATGACATGTTATTCATTGACAATGGTAAGGGGATGATCTTAGATTTAAAATCTCAGTTGTCCTTGAAATTTGAAATGAAGAATCTTGGGGCAACGAAGTACATTTTGGGAATGGAAATCAAAAGGGACAGATCTAAGAGAAAGCTTTGGCTTAGCCAGAGAAAGTATATTACCAATGTTTTTGATAAATTTAGTATGTTTGATTGCAAACAATTAGTTGTTCCAGTTTTGCAGGGAATGAAACTATCTGTTGAAGATTGTCTAGAATCTTTGAATGAAATTGACGACATGAAAAAAGTACCTTATGCAAGTGTTGTTGGCAGTTTAATGTACGCAATGGTCTGTACCAGATTAGACATTGCCTAGGCAGTGGGAGTTTTGAGCTGATTTATGGCAAATCCAGGCAAATCACATTGGGATGCTGTGAAGAGAGTTATAAGGTATTTGAAGGGAACTTTTGACTATGCTATTTGCTATCATGGAAACTCAGTTGGATCTTAGAAATCTATCAGTATTCAGGGTTATGTAGATTCTGATTGGGTAGGGGACATTGATAGTAGAAGATCCACCAGTGGATATGTATTCATGTTAAATGGTGGTGCTATCAGTTGGATGAGCAAGCGGCAGGCTGTAGTCGCTTTGTCCACTACAGAGGCATTGTACGTGGCAACTACTCGTGCATGCCAAGAAGCTGTTTGGTTGAAGAGGTTGTGTTCTGATGTTGGTTTTGATGCAGGGCAGATACAAATTCATTGTGACAGTCAAAGTGCTATCTGTTTGGCAAAAAATCATGCTTTTCACGCTAGGACAAAACATATTGATGTCCAATATCACTTTGTTCGTGATATGGTGGAAGACAAAAAGGTAAGGCTAGAAAAGGTTGATACTTTGGAGAATGTTGCAGATGCCTTGACTAAACCATTAAGCACGACCAAGTTCAAATGGTGTTCAGATGAAATGGGTCTTCGGACCCATAATTCTTAGTAATCGTATGAGGATTAAGAGGTAGCAGTAATCTCTTCGACAAGTGGGAGATTGAAGAGACCTAATGTCTCAAGTTACTGCTTGGAACCTCATTCATTCCTTGGTCATTAGCCACACTGGAGCATCGGTCGACTTTGTTAATGTTACACCGATCGCTTTGCTCTCACCGATGGTAGTAAGCCATCGGGTTGACTTTCTGTAGTGGCGAGAGTGAGGAGTCTTTGGCTGATATGCAAGGTTTCACCGACGAAGAGCTAGCCATTAGGTTGATATGCTCTATCGGCTTGTCATGCTCTAGCTCCTCTGATTGATATGTGTCATACCGATAACATATGTCCATCGACATAAGGTTGGTCGTTAGCAATGCTTGTGGTAGTCACTTTGACAGTGTTGAGTTACTCCGATGGAAGTTAGCATTAGAGATCATTGAAGTTGGTGTGAGAAGCATTGTCAGTCTAAGTTGTGGAAGTCCTTCCGATGATTACTGTCACTTTGATGAAGAGTTGGCGAAGTGTTGGCGTCGGCGTGAGAATCATGGTCGGCAATGCTTGTGGAAGTTCTCCTAATGTTAACTATCACTCCGATGGCAGGTTGGCGAAGCGTTGGCGTCGGTGGGACAAGGAACGATCGGTGTGAACGGTGAAGTGGTCTTTGATGGTTTGGGGTATCCCGATGAAGCTTAGACTGGCATCATCAGAAACAAAATTGCTAATGATAGTCTTATAGTGTGTTCAGGTATATAAACCTAGATGACAACCTCGACCTGGTGAATGTGGGACTAAAGGTCTCACATGAATATGAACAGTTATGATGGTTGGAAGGCAGTGACGCTGGATCAGTTGAAATGAACAGTTAGGCCAAAAGTTAAAAAAAATAGTTTTTCTCTTGAAGACTAAAAATATATACAGATCTGGTGATGTCGTTGAAGTTGATGAAGAGATTCGATCATATTGTTCATTTTGTAGATGTACAGTGGAAGTGAACTATTTTGTATGATTTGAGAATCGATAACTGAGCAAGAAGGCTGGGATCTTTATTGTAATCTTTCTTAGCTTACTGTAAATAAAAACTGTCTCTCTTGTGGTGGTGGTTTGTTTACCCGTAAGGGTTTTCCCACGTACATTTGGTGTTGTTCTCTGTTATCTTGTTTGTTTATTTTGTATTTTCTGATGTGTTCATTTGTGAATTTGAATTAAATGTCACCTGTCTGCATTATCCCCTTGGAATTGACATTAGGGAATCTATATTCTGCACCTCTACTTTCCTTATAGTTACATCGTTAAATGTGTACCCTAGCATTTTACACTTAGTTTAGCACCTTGGTGGACCTAAAATGTTTACACTTGTTAATCAGGTCCTATTCTAAGACCTTTTTGAATATTAAATGATTAATTCTTTATTCCTATGTTAAAACCTAAAAAAATAACAATGAGAGGTCGACCTAAGAACACCTAAAAAGACTTATGCTAGGATTTTTGGGGCTAAAGGACAAGGGCGCCCAAGTGCCCTAGTCCCTCATTTAGCCCTGACCTATTTTTAAGGTATGTCATCTTAAGACATCTTAACTGGTTCCTCATATCAGCCTCATTTGGTTTTATTTGTCATTTGTGAGCGAGAATGCGTATAAAAGAAAGTTAGTTTATTCATTTGAACATCTAAGCTATCTAGGTACTCTTGCACTCTCTCTTCTTCTCTCTCATGCTCTCTACTCTTCTTTAAAGTTCTCTATGGTTGATTATTATTGTGGCACTAACTTATTATAGGTCTTGTGAAGATCTTTCTACTTCTTTGGGCTACACCAACTTCTTGAGTCAAGTTGTGACGTTGCATCAATCATGCTAGGGTTTCCATGCTCATGGTGACTTCTTTCCTTCATGCTTTATTCTAGCATTCCATTCTACTTTAGATTTGTCTCTACCCTCCTAGGACACTCTCTTTATCTATCATTATTTCTATTGTGGATTTGGTAACATCATTCATGGAACTTGACTTAGGTAATATCCTAAATAGCACCCAACTATTTTCCTTCTTGTGTGTGTGCAGGTTAGATCTAAAAGAATCTACAAAAATGAAGTTACAGGGAGTAGGAATATAGAAAGGCAAAGACATAGAAAACATCACATTCTACCAAACCTTAATCAGGGTCTAGGGAACCCAAGCACTCTGGTCCTTTGGGCCCTCAAATTTAGATCTAGGTTCTACTCTATACTATGATCCTCACTGTGGTGTTAGATTCTTGATATTTCTTTTCAATAGTTAGTTATTAGCGAATCTTTCTTAACTAGGGTTTGATATTTTGCCTTAGTTTGATTGGTTGAATTTGGTTGATTCTCTTCTATACAACAAAGGGACAAAGCCCCTATAGTTTTTCTCTCCTTGAGTAGAAGCTAAGCTATGTTTGCTTCTCAATGTTAGATGGAAGAGGGTTTGACCTAGTTTGATCTTTTGGGCTAGTCTCTCTTTTCTATCTAACATTTTGGTGAACCCACCATTTCTTGCACTTTGGCATCCTTCTTGCTTCATATATTAGATATTTTCTTTCGTATATTTGATTATATTACATTCATTCATCATTTTGCATACTTACATAGCTTTTTTTTTGGCATTGCTTCAAAATTAGGGTTTGCAAAATCCTTGTATTTTTAGACATTCTAGCTTGTGTTGAACATAGGGTTTAGAGATTAGTGAGTTGTTTAAGATATTTGTGGCATGATTAAAATTATTTCATTTGATATAGCATATCATCTTGATGTTTAATAAAATATGTTCTTCCATATTTGCATTGAAAAGTGAAAAATCAAGCATTTTAGGCTTACAAAAACCATATTTGTTGCATTGTTTTCATTGCATAAGTTTAGATCATCATAGAATGATATAAATTTATGATTTTTGTATCAGATCTGAATGATATAATAGTATTTAATCATTTCATGGTATTTCATATTACATTTAAAACTCTTATTTTCTAGGGTTTTGTCAAAAAAGTTGCATTTTTGAAAAATCTAGTCAAATTACAAAACCTAGGGTTGTGATTAATATCTTGTTTCATATTTTTCTGCTATCATCTACATTTCAAATCTAATTTTCCATTGCTGTAGAATTTCATAAACACCATTTGTGTTCAATTTACAAAGAAAAATAATTCTTGCATCAAAGAATGTTGGTTTAGAGAACAAGCATTAAAGATCTAGGGTTTGATAGTGACATCCTAGCTAGTCTTGCATCTAGTTGTTATATTAGAAATCTTATTTCAGATCTTTGTTATGTTGAAGAATTGCTAAATCTGATTTTCAATTTTTGTACCTCATCATATGTGTCATACTTGTTTAAATTACAAAGTAAGAACATTCATGCATTCATCTTCTCTTTAAAATTGTAAAGCAATAGCAAAGACAAAACTATCTAGCTTCATTTGATACTTATGCATCTTCATTTAAAGAAAAGATTTCTAAATCCCTCTTGTGTTTACTTAGAAATTGTAAGCACCAAAATCATGCACAACCTCCATGAGGACCCCTATTATGAGTCATAATCCTTGTCACATACATGTAAGCGTGAAATAACATCCTCTTAGCAACAATTCTCTTGGTGATGTGTCTTTTCTTCCTCCTTGTGTTGTTTCCCCTTTGTCATTTTCTCTCTTTTTTTTTGACACTTTTCGTCACTTTTTTGACACTTGTCAATTTGCATTTCCTATTCTTGTGACCCTATTCCTATACACTCAAAATCACAACCTCAGTTGCCTGGGACTGTCGAGTTAGATTTTAGCATGCACATGGACCCTTCCCTCCTTGCCATGGGGTGAACCACCACGTCACTCTCACTCTTGTGGAAGTACCAGTTGAGAGGAGGTGAGACACGGGGGTGGTCTAGCTCATTGGAGAGCTGGACTTTGCAAAGAGGGGTTAGCATGTCCTGAGGCCTTTGTTGTTGTGTGCTAATGTAGATGTTTTGTTCAATGATTGTTGTTGTAGAGATAATCATATGACCCGAAGGTCACTAGTTACTCTTCTTCTATTACGGTTTCTAATGTTCCAACTCTATGTGGGTAAACTATTATTTCTGTTGATGGCTTGTTCTCGTTGATGTTCTCTTTCAAATTGTTGGATGACTGCTTGTTGTATTTGAAGTTGTCTAAATGCCTCTAGTTGTTGTAAGATGAATGTATCTTGTTGTGGTTGTGGATGGATTTCTTCTATTTCATTGAGGACTACCCTCACCCACTCACCTCTTAATCTTGGGCACATTCATGTGCCGAGACAAGAGATAGGTGTATGTGTTAGGGTTAGTTGGCAAAAGATATCAATTAAATGCAAATAAAGATTAAATAGAGGAATGGAAATACACATAAATAATTACAGTGAGAGACAAGTTTTAACGTGGTTCACCCAAACTCAGGCTACATCCACCAAACAGAGAGTCCAATATTATTATCCAGTAAATCAAAAATGATTACAACTAGCAATCCCTGCAACTCAATACTGTTGCAAATGCTACAATACAATCTCAACGGAAACCCTAACCCTTAGCCTTTTTTATCAAGACTTATGTCAGTTACAAAATAGGGTTTTTTTAACATCGTTGTGGGGGCACTACCCCTAAACCCCCACAAGGGGTGCTGCCCCTTGACCCCGTAGGAATTTGGGGGGAAACTGCATTGATAAAAGTGGGGTAAATTTAACCTCTGAGTCTGATTAGGCTCCATATAACAATAGTATGTTGGCTAACCTTGACTAGACTTAGGGTTTTGATTGACCTAAGGTTTCGTTGTGCATTGAATTTTGTTGACCTTGTGATGATATCAAGGGTTTGACTAAATAGTTGACTGTGATTGACCTTGTGATGGTGTCAAGGGTTTGCAATTTATCTAAGTGCCTAATATTTTTGTTCTTTTCTATATTTTTATGAATACAACTATATGAAATGCAAAACTTGTTTTTGTGCTTTTTTTGATATTTTTGGAAATAAAAGATGCTTTATCTAGGAAAGGACTAATGAATGCAACTAGAATGAATTTTACCTAATGCAATTATTCTATGTTTTTGGGGTTTTTGAATGTTTTGAAATGATTTAATCTGGGAAAAGAAATTGCGAGTAAATGAATTACACTATGAATGCAAATTACTCTAAGAATATGATATCTAACTATTCTATCAAGGAAAAAAGCAATAAATTACTAATCCCAAGAGCAATTTTCAATTATCTAATTACTACCAATTGATAGAAAGCATAGAGGAAGCTGAAATAAAGAAGAATTGTGAGCCTCCACTACCCTCGAAAATCCTTGATGGCAACCTTGTATCCTCTTGAAGCAGTAGGAAGACCTCTTGGTGACAAGACAACACAAAGAAACGAAAGAAGCTTCAAAAGCTTTGCCAAGAGAGCCCAATGAGAGATGTTGATGAGTACAATGGATTGATTGAAGCAACTTAAGGGCACTTGAAGAGCTTTATGTGAAAGCTTGATGAACAATGAATAAATAAAAGGCACCTTCATCTTGTGTGAGCATGAGAATGCTGATTGGAGAGAAAAAACTTAGCAAGAGCTGTGTGCACAATGAATTTGCCTCCCTTTGTGCTTGAGGGAGGGGATATTTATAGGTTAGAAGAAGGGATGAGAGGTGAAATCGATTGAGAAGTTAACTCAATTGATTAAAGAGTTAACAAGGATTGATTGGAGAGTGAACTTGATTGATTACCCAGTGAACTCAATTAATTAGGGAGTGATGAAGCAATGATATCTTACCACTGAAGAAGAAATGGAGTTAGAAGAATGCATGGGAGAGAATGAGTTGTTAATTTTAGATCAAATGGAGCTAATCATGCATGTGTGGGTGCATGAAATAGTCAACTCCAAATTAGGCATCAAAAATCATGCGAACTGGAAGAAAAATGGGCGAAAATGAAGCTATTTTGAGTTAGAAACTCAAGTTTTTCCATGGATGTAAATGCAAAAAGGTTACCCATGGGTCACCCCTTTCACCAGTAGGGTCACCCATCGGTCACCAGGGGGCGACCCTGGGTCACCCGGGGGGAGATCCTGATTTATGAGGGTCGCCCGATGGGAGATCCAGAAAGAAAGGGGTCTGGGTGAAAATGGATGATGGGAGATGGTAGAGGAGATGAAAAGGAGGGGATCTTCCTTTGGAAATAGGTCAATGATATGCAATAATCCAAATGTCCACTTGCAAAGTAGGATCTCTCGACGGGAGATCTGGAAATAATAGGGGAGATTTGGATTGGTTGAGTGAAACTAAAAACTGAAAGTGGGAGATGGCTCCGGGGGACCTCTAGAAGGCTTTTAGGGGGTGGAGAAGATGAAAAACATAGGGGAAAGGTAAAAACTCACCTACAAGATGTATACAAGGCTTAGGAGTAGGGTCAAAAGTGTAGAAAATGCAGATTGACAAGTGTTGAAAAGCATCGACAACAAAGAGAAAGGGAAAATGACAAAGAGGAAACAACACAAGATGGAAGAAAAGACATGTCACCAAGAGGCTTGATTCTTAGAGGACATTATTTCATGCTTACATGTACATGACAAGGATCATATATCATCATAGGAGTCCTCGTGGAGGTTGTGCATGATTTTTGTGGTTACAGTTTCTAAGCCTTGTATGCATCTTGTAAGTGAGTCTTCACCTTTCCCTAGCATTTTTAATCCCTTCCCACCCTTAGAGGCCTTCTAGAGGTCCTCCCTAGCCATCTCCCACTTTCAATTTTTAGTTTCACTCAACCAATCCAAATATCCCCCTATTATTTCCAGATCTCCCTTGGGAGATCCTACTTTTGCATGGGAGTTAGATATCTTATCACTGAAGAAGAAATGGAGTTAGAAGAATGCATGGGAGAGAATGAGTTGTTAATTTTAGATCAAATGGAGCTAATCATGCATGTGTGGGTGCATGAAATAGTCAACTCCAAATTAGGCATCAAAAATCATGCGAACTGGAAGAAAAATGGGCGAAAACGAAGCTATTTTGAGTTAGAAACTCAAGTTTTTCCAAGGATGTAAATGCAACAAGGTTGCCCATGGGTCACCCCTTTCACCATTGGGGTCACCCATCGGTCACCAGGGGGCGACCCTGGGTCACCCGGGGGGAGATCCTGATTTATGAGGGTCGCTTGACAGGAGATCCAGAAAGAAAGGGGTCTGGGTGAAAATGGATGATGGGAGATGGTAGAGGAGATGAAAAGGAGGGGATATTCCTTTGGAAATAGGTCAATGATGTGCAATAATCCAAATCTCCACTTGCAAAGTAGGATCTCCCGACGGGAGATCTGGAAATAATAGGGGAGATTTGGATTGGTTGAGTGAAAATAAAAACTGAAAGTGGGAGATGGCTCCGGGGGACCTCTAGAAGGCTTTTAGGGGGTGGAGAAGATGAAAAACATAGGGGAAAGGTAAAAACTCACCTACAAGATGTATACAAGGCTTAGGAGTAGGGTCAAAAGTGTAGAAAATGCAGATTGACAAGTGTTGAAAAGCATCGACAACAAAGAGAAAGGGAAAATGACAAAGAGGAAACAACACAAGATGGAAGAAAAGACATGTCACCAAGAGGTTTTCTTCTTAGAGGACATTATTTCATGCTTACATGTGCATGACAAGGATCATATATCATCATAGGAGTCCTCGTGGAGGTTGTGCGTGATTTTTGTGGTTACAGTTTCTAAGCCTTGTATGCATCTTGTAGGTGAGTCTTCACCTTTCCCTAGAATTTTTAATCCCTTCCCACCCTTAGAGGCCTTCTAGAGGTCCTCCCTAGCCATCTCCCACTTTCAATTTTTAGTTTCACTCAACCAATCCAAATATCCCCCTATTATTTCCAGATCTCCCTTGGGAGATCCTACTTTTGCATGGGAGTTAGATATCTTATCACTGAAGAAGAAATGGAGTTAGAAGAATGCATGGGAGAGAATGAGTTGTTAATTTTAGATCAAATGGAGCTAATCATGCATGTGTGGGTGCATGAAATAGTCAACTCCAAATTAGGCATCAAAAATCATGCGAACTGGAAGAAAAATGGGTGAAAATGAAGCTATTTTGAGTTAGAAACTCAAGTTTTTCCATGGATGTAAATGCAACAAGGTTGCCCATGGGTCACCCCTTTCACTAGTAGGGTCACCCATCAGTCACCAGGGGGCGACCCTGGGTCACCCGTGGGGAGATCCTGATTTATGAGGGTCGCTCGACGGGAGATCCAGAAAGAAAGGGGTCTAGGTGAAAATGGATGATGGGAGATGGTAGAGGAGATGAAAAGGAGGGGATATTCCTTTGGAAATAGGTCAATGATGTGCAATAATCCAAATCTCCACTTGCAAAGTAGGATCTCCCGACGGGAGTTCTAGAAATAATAGGAGAGATTTGGATTGGTTGAGTGAAACTAAAAACTGAAAGTGGGAGATGGCTCCGGGGGACCTCTAGAAGGCTTTTAGGGGGTGGAGAAGATGAAAAACATAGGGGAAAGGTAAAAACTCACCTACAAGATGTATACAAGGCTTAGGAGTAGGGTCAAAAGTGTAGAAAATGCAGATTGACAAGTGTTGAAAAGCATCGACAACAAAGAGAAAGGGAAAATGACAAAGAGGAAACAACACAAGATGGAAGAAAAGACATGTCACCAAGAGGTTTGCTTCTTAGAGGACATTATTTCATGCTTACATGTACATGACAAGGATCATATATCATCATAGGAGTCCTCGTGGAGGTTGTGTGTGATTTTTGTGGTTACAATTTCTAAGCCTTGTATGTATCTTGTAGGTGAGTCTTCACCTTTCCCTAGCATTTTTAATCCCTTCCCACCCTTAGAGGCCTTCTAGAGGTCCTCCCTAGCCATCTCCCACTTTCAATTTTTAGTTTCACTCAACCAATCCAAATATCCCCCTATTATTTCCAGATTTCCCTTGGGAGATCCTTCTTTTGCAAGTGGAGATTTGGATTTTCACACATGACTGACTTGTTTCTGAAGGTAGATCCCCTCCTTTTCATCTCCTCTACCATCTCCCATCATGCACTTCAACCTAGGTGTCCTCCTCCGAGGGTCACCCATGGGTTTCCCCTGGGCAACCTTGACTGGTGAAAGGGGTGACCCATGGGCGACCCTGTCGTGTTTTTAGCTACAAAAAAATCAAGTTTCTAACTTGAAAAAGCTTCATTTTTGCCCATTTTTATTCCTATTTTCATGGATTTTCGTGCTAAATATAGCGTTAACTATTTCATGCACCTACATAGGCATAATTATCTCTATTTTATCTTTGATTAACAACTCATGCATTCTCATGCATTCCCATACACTCCTTCACTTTTTCTTAAGTGATAAGCTTTTACTAGGTAGATCACTCCAATTTTAGCCCAGATCACTCTTGAATCCTCTATGTTAACTCTCTAATTAAATTGAGTTAACTCTTCTTCTTCACCTCTCATCCCTTCTTCCAACCTATAAATACCCCCTCCCTCAAGCACAAAGGAAGGCAATTTCATTTGTGCACACAACTCTTGCAAGTTATTGCTCTCCAAATCAAGCATTCTCATACTCATACATGACATAGGAGCCTTTTTCTTTCATTTGTTATCCCTCTTATCTTTTTCTAAAATATTGTTCGCAACCATACACTACTCATATCAAGCCACATTTCTCGTCAAAGCTCTCATCAAACTCTCTTTTTAAAGCTTCAAAGCTTCTTTTACTTCTATTTTTGTCTTGTCGCCAAGAGGATCACCCCACTACTACAAGAGGATTTGAGGTTGCCATTACAAGGATTTCTGAGGGTAGTGGAGGCTCATGCATCTCCAGGTTCTTTTATTCTTTCTTTTCATTTCATAGTAATTAGATAATCAGAACTTTTCTCTTGGAAATAGTAAAATACATGTTTGCTTTTTCCTTGATAGACTAAGTAGATTTGCATTATTAAATTAGTTTCCCTTTCAAAATTCATAGATTAAAAGCAATTTCCCTTTCTTAGATTAATTGATCCATCTATTCAGAAAACAAACAAAAAGATAGGTTACATTGCATTAGATAACTTCATCATAGCTTTGCATACATTTTCTAATTCCTTGATTAAGAAAAAACACTTTTGATTTCCAAAAACATAAAAAAGCACAAAAAGAAGTTTTGCATTCATAAAGGCTTACATTTATAAAATCCAAAAAGAAAAAGAATATTAGAAACAAAGAAGGTTCACAAACCCTTGGTCCCAACACAAGGTCAACTATAATCAAACATTGGTCAAAACCCTTGATTCCATCACAAGGTCAAACAAAGTCAACGCAAAGTCAAACATTAGGTCAAACAAACCCTGAGTCAAAACCCTAGGTCAAGTCAGGGTTAGCTTAAACCACCTATCTCTTGTCTCAACTCACAAATGTGCCTTGGATTAAGAGGTAAGTGGGTGAGGGCAATCCTTGACAAGATAGAGGAGATCCACCCAAGACCACAACAAGACCCATTAGTCATTCAACAACAAGCATCCATCTAACAGTTTGAAAGACAATGCCAACTTGAACAAAGCATCAATGAGAACAATATCTTACCCACGCAATGGTGGAATATTAGAAACCCTAATAGGAGAACAGTGACTAGTGACCCTTCGGGTCATATAGTTATCTTTACAACCACGTTCATAGAACACCATATCCGCACAAGCACACAACAACATCAGCCCCAGAACATGCCGACCCCTCTCCATGAAGTTTAGCTCTCCAATGAGCCAAACCACCCCCATGTCTTGCCTCCTATCGACTAGCTACTTCCAAGAGAGTGAGAGTGATGTGGCGGTTCGCCCTGTGGCAAGGAGAGAGGGTCCATGTGTGTGCCAAAACTAACTCAACCGCCCCTGAGGCCACTGAGTTGTGATTTTGAGAATACATATTTGGTTAACCTGATGTGAACTGCAGAGCCTTTTGGTTATGTTGTCAGTGTTACCACTATTTGGACCTCATTATCTATAGGTTTCAAAAACATTGCCACTTTATTCTTCATAGCCGTTCTCACCACTTCTGCCTATGTTGCTTTCACCAACATTTGTTCCATTTATTCTGTGGTGTCTACGACACCCCCAAATATGATGGAACTAGATATAAACTTAGGGAATGTTCCCTCTAGGGAACTAGAAACTCCTTCCTCCGATAGTTAAGTGCCACCTCATCTAGATGCACCAATCACAAATTGCTACTATTACGAAGACTCTGACTATGAACAAGACTAAAGAGAACCCAGGCATTCTCTGTCTTTTAACAATACTTCTTGGGAACATAACCTTGCCATACCAAATGCACTTCACAAAGCTAGGAGATTTCAACTAAGGTCAAAAATCCATCGATCGGATCAACTATCCACAAGTACCTCAAGTACTCATCTTGATGAGGAAGTAAAAAGGTTAGAAAGACATTTGCAAGAGGCAAGAGATGCTTAAGAAGCATTAAAGGTTGCCATATGGGAAGAACAAAGAGAAAATACTGTGCTAGAAGAAGCATAGAACCATGACAACACTTGAAGGGAAAACCCTAAAACTAAGGAAGTGCCTAGAGTTCCCACTCCTACAGACCTAATTGCGACTCTAGTGCAAATAATTAGAACCCTAGAAGCTCAGAAACCTACTCCAAAAAGAAGACATAAGTCCTATGACAATATCTGAATTGAACAAGACCAGGGGACATCTTAGAATCCCCCCTATCTCAACTATTATTCAAGAAATGTGAGTAACAACACGTGTTTGAATGGGAATCCTCCTGTTTAGAACAATCAAACAATGCTAGGAAACTAAACAAATTAGATAATGGGTTACTAAAACCCCCTATAGGATTGATGCTATCAACTCCGCAATCATAAATTGCCTTTCTAGGGACATACCTGGACTACTTGAAAGAACCACTTGACTTAAACATAAGAAATTTTCAATTGCCTCGACTGTTACCTGACCTCCCAAAGTTCAAAGGAGAGGGTGATCCAATTCACATATCAAAGATTATACCACTGCAATAAGAGAGCTCCTCCCTTGGGATGGAGTTGTTGCTAAGATCTTTCCAAAGACCCTAGAAGGAATAGCTCTAGATTAGTACTATCACCTACCAGAAGCTTCAATACACTCATTCAGATAGTTAATCAGAGATTTTTTCATGGCTTTTGACATGAACAAACTTGTGAAAATAGGAATTAGGGAATTCTTAGCCGTGAAACAAGAATCGAATGAATCGGTAACCCACTTTGTTACCCGATGGAGACAAGTGCTCTATTCTTCAACTAGTTCTCTGAACATGGACCATCGTGAGTTATGTGACCTTTTCTTGCATGCCTTAAACAAGGATATGAGAGAAGACGTTCAAAAGTTACTCTACAAATCCTATGAAGAGGCTTTGGAAAGTGCTCTAAGAATCGACCAAGCAGCCATTGATAGTGGCAGAAGGGTCTATAGGTTAAATGGAAAACTGATGAGGGAGGATACAGGGAACAATGCCCCTATCATTAAGATTCTCAAAAATAATAGAAATGCAACAACAAATGGAGTGACAAATCAACCCCCAGTTAGAAATGTAAGAGATGATTATAATGGAAGAGACTATTACCCTCCCAATGTGAATATAATCGATCGTCTGAGAAACAATGCGTATTTTCCAAGGGAAAAAAATTATCAAAGTTGGAATCATAATGGAAATGGTAATGATAGAAGGTATGAAAGACCCCCATATGAGTACAATCAATTTTGTTCTTTTTATAGAACTAGGGACATAGCACATAATCCTGTAGAGAGTATAACAGATTCATAGCGAGGTTTCCAAAAGACCAACAACATTTGTTCATAGAGATGTTCTTGAACTTGCAAGAGGTCACGCCGGATAATAAGGGTGAAAGACAAACCTAAGCCCCGATAGCTCCATAGAATGCTAACATGAGAATCTATCAGGACCCATTTCCTACACATAAGGATATAGAAGCAACAAATCAAAATGAAGTAGCCCAAGATAACAACACCAATATCCAACCACAGTTAGGGGAAAAAGGAGAAGCTAGGATGTTGGGGTTGGTTGAAATACTACATAATAAAGAAGAGGAAGGAGATCTGGAGAATGAATAAGAAGAAATGCATGAAAGCACTGTCTTGGTGATTGAGCCAATACCAATATTGATCAGACCTTACGAACTCATAAAAAAATTAAAGAAAACCTACACACATATCATTCATTGACCTTCTTAGGAATTCCCCCTCACATCACTTAGCATTATTGAAAGCAATATGGTTAGAGTATCTCAGTCAAATTACACCTCCACCTAGTGAGCAAATCAACCACATGGATTTCAACATAATCCCACTGAATTATGAACTAAAAGACCTAGGTTTCTTCTTTGACCTAAAACAAATGCCTTTTGAGGTAGAGTTAACCAAGAAAGGAGACCATGCGCTATACTTGCAAGTGTGGATATATGATACCTACATCAAAAGAACATTAATTGATGATGAAACGATAGTAAACATACTTCTGTTCTCTCTTTTAGAGAGAATGGGTTATGGGCACACTAATATCACTGCTTCTTGAGACACTCTGAGTGGGTATGATAATTTAAAGGTCGCTATGATAGGAAAGATCATGCTTCTTGTAACTCTAGGACCTAAGACTATTCTAACCACATTTTATGTCATAGACAAGGACACAAGATATAATTTGCTTCTTGGGAGACCATGGATACATAGGATGAAGGCTGTGCCATCTACGTTATTTCAGGAGGCTCGATTCCTACATCTATAGAAGGTATACATCGCAAAAGGAGACCTAGAACCTTTTAGCATGCTAAAATCAAACACATCAAACAAACATATAGACATCCCCATAGATTATGAACTTCCTACAAACAAGCTTTCAATTCCTAATCCTACGCCACAATCGATATGCATCAAGAGGACAAAGATCCCAGAAAAGACCATAAACAATGCAGAGATGAAAGCTTTAGAAAGCAAGGCAATACCAAAGAAAAAAGAGATTATTCCCAAAGAAAAGGCAGTGAAACTCATGGAATGGATAAAGGAGGATGGACATCTCTAATTCCCTTTGGAAGTACTCATGATTAATGTACAACCAGTTTACAAACTCTTTCCTTACATAGGGGAGAATCCTCATAGGACCGAAGGACTAGTATTTGAAACAACTATGCTAGATTTGATATGCATACCCTCATGCTTTGTCAGATCCTAAAGAAGATGTGACAAAGATTTATACTCCTCTACCACCCTTGAGTGAATCATGTGTCTCTGAGACACTAGAAGAAAGTGAGTTGTATGAACCTCTCACACCAACAAAAGAGTCATATAGACCATTAACACCTATGGAGGATATGAATTCAATCAATAATGAATCAACCAACATAATAGGATTTCTCCCAAGGATGTTCATGGTATGTCAACCATGAGTGTAACCCACCACTTCTACCTCAGTATAGTCAAATGAGCTTGGTGAGTGCGAAACACCCTTAGTGCAAATTGAATTGGTTGAGAGACTCCTGGACGAAGACAACGAGAGTGAGGGTACATTTCATAAAGAATGGAAAATGCAAGTGTCATTTAGAACCAATGATCGTGTAATCTTTGAGTTGCCAGGAAGCTACATTGGGTATGCTATGGATTTGAGACCAGAGCCCAATGAGAGGACTAGTATAAGCTTTGTCGCTCCTAATGAGAAAAGGGAACCTCAAACTCCCTTTGAACTATTCCAATTTTTACAAAACATTCAAGGTAGACAAGACGTAAAGATTTACATGTAAGAGCAATTTGACATGCTAATTGAATTGCTAAGGTGCGATGGAGTCTTGTATTGGATCCCTTCCCATCAATAAGCTTTTCAAGATTTGCTCCATCTCACATTACCAAGAGAAACCACTGAGCTAGAAATGATAGAATCAAACAATAAACCCTATAGAGTAGGAGAGCTTGTCCTAAGAAGAGGTAGCACGAAAAACAAGAAGAGAAGATGAAAGAGAACATTTACAAAGGACTGCAAAGGTCCTTATATGGTTAAAAAAGATATCAGAAATGATGCCTATCTCTTGTGCCCAATGGAGGGAGAGGAATTTGGCAAAATAGTCAATGCCTTTCATCTCAAGAAGTACTATGTTTGAAAATCATAAAAATCATAAAACATAAAAATACAAAAAAAAAAAATTCTAAAAATACAAAAAAATCATAAAAATGTCAAAAGGAATTTGTTTCTTGCATTTCAGTATCATTATGTTTATCTTGCATTACAGTGAATGACTTGCTCTTATATTATTTTTTTTAGCAAGTTGTCTAGGTATATGTGATCCTTTTAGGTCCTAAGATTCCCCATTTTCACAATCACCATTTCCCCCTTCATTCGTAGTGATTCTAATCAAAGCTTAGCTCTTAGCTTTACACTGATCCCAGTCTTAATGAGTCAAGATGTTAGGCCTAAGCAAAGTCAGTATTCAAACCTATAGTGTTCAAAGGAAGCATTCAAGTAAAACTTCCCAATTCTTCCCTAGTAGAAGAGAAGTCCAACTGGATTATGAAAACTTTTGGTGGCACTTAGCCCCTTATCTTTCCTGGCCAAAAATGCTAGAAGGATTAAAACTTTGAAGTAAGCAATCTAAAATACGAGTGAATACAAAAATGAGTGATCCAAATAAGAGTGTTAAAAAACAAGTGAGAATTGAGAGATCAAATTATTGCATATCCAAAATTCCAAAAGCATTCATTTCATAAAAAGCCAAAAATCCAAAAAAATGAGAAAATCAAGTGAGGCATTCTAGAAAATACAAAAAAAGAGAAAAAGCAAAAAAAAGAGAGTTACAAAAAAAGAGTGAAAGAGAGAAGATTGCTAAATGCCCATACTCTTGGGTGGAGATCAGTCTAAGCTCAAAGCTTCAAGGGTGACATTCTAATAGAGGAAATAAAAGAGAAAGGTACAAAGCACACACACACTAGCTAAGCAAAGCCAAGAGTCTAGTAGTCTTTAGGATCATATTCTATCTAGGGACCCTAGTTCTTTCCCATTTATCCTTTACCCTAGGTCTATCTTGGTTTCCATCTATGATCTAAGTCTAGCGAACATCAATAAAATTTGTTACTTGTCTAAGTTGAAAGCTTGTCAGATTGTCTTATCTAGATAAGGATCAGTGTTTAGCCTCTAGCAAAGCCCAAATTAAAAACACTCCATTTCTCTCTTGTTCCTCGCTTGAGTTCTAAATCCCTATCTCACAGACTTGAATAGGTCTCTTATACCAGAATAACCTACAATCCGCTAGATTGAAAATCATATTAAAGAGTAGTCATATTGTTCCACAATGCATTCATACCAAAATCAGAAAAAGAGTTCTAAAGCAATAAAGTCAATGTCATAACTCATGACATTTTGTAGAAGTAAAAGTTTCATTTCAGCATCCCTTGTGTTCTTGCATCTACATATTGTGACTTACATTTCATATATATTCCAAAAAATTACAAAAACATGTTATTATTATCATACTTGCATTCTTAGAGTTGAAGGTCAAAACATAATCAAAGAGTTCTTAAACTTCCAAAGTGCACAAGAGATGAGTACTCATACAATAGAAAAACAAACATAAAAGACAAACTTTCATTGATATATCAAAAGTTTATATTCATGAGAGTAAAAGAGCTAGGACAAAATACTCTCGAAGAAAAGTAAGGCTCTCCATGCAAGGGGGAATAGTTTCAAGAAAAAAGAAGACTCAAGGGTGGTTCCCTCCAAAGGAACCCTCAGGACTCTGATTCCTCTATCTATGCATACCACTAGTCACTCCATGAGACTTGTGCAAGCAAGGTGCCCTACTATGAGTATGAGAGTGTGAAGCTCTCGTAGTGTTAAGCTGACGCTGTCAAAACCCAACACAAGCCATCTCATGAAGTACCTGATTCTCACCCCTAAGAATGAGATTCTCATCCTTCAAAGTGGCACTCTCCTAGCATCCATGATAAGTAGGAACAAAAATGTCAGTGTGTCACCTAGCCATAGGGGACACACTGGGATCAGCAAGAAGCATCTCTCAGGGCAACCTAGTGAAGGGGGAAACTAAACCAATGTTGATCTCATGAACAAAACCCCTCCACTCCTCAGTGCTACCTGCAAAGCAAAGTAAAGACAAAAGATGTGATGACTCTTGATAAAAAGGAATGAAAATAAATGACAATGTGAGATAAGAAAAATAGTAGAAGTCTTACATGGGTTGCCAGGATGCTAGGTGGGATCTAGTTGCTACATCACCTCATTAGAGTGAGGAGGCCTAGGCACTATGAAGGAACCCTCAGGTACATCATCCTCATCAGAGTTTGTACCCTATGCATCCTCTACTGGTCCCTCGTCAGATAAGTCATCTCCATCAAAAACATAGTCCTCACTAGTAGAGTTGGAGTCATCCACCATAATGAGTCCTCGAGAAGGAGCTCCTCTCCCTCCCCTCTATCCACCTCTTAGCATCCTAGAAGCTCTAGTTATCAAAAATCCAGGAGTTAAAGGGGTCCAAACAATGGTCCTCTGGCCAATCTCACACATCTCCTGGACAGATCAATAACAAGTAGGTACTAGGGGAAACTCCTCAAGAAAATCCTCACCAAACTATTGTAAGACGTGCTCAACACGATGAGCCTTGACTAGACCATTATGGTCCGAAAGATCTGATACACTAAGACAGTGCTCCTTGATCTGATAATCATGTGACCATGTACCCTCTATATCTATGTAAGGGTCAGAGATCATATCTACGTCTATAAAAGTAACCACAACATGTGAAGAAGTATCAAAGTGGCCCACATGAGCCCACCTGGCTACTCTCGGTAGTCACTTGTCAAGAAGAGGAATCTCCTTCTGATAAGGCCTAATATGCTCAAAGATCCAAGTCATGATAAGAGAAGAGTGGCTGAAAGCAAGAGCCCCTCATTGTGCAATATGATAGAAGTCCCTATAAACCATAGCCAGGATGTTTGGATCCAAGCATAAACTTTGCCCTTCTCAATACCCTATATAATTGGTGCTCATCACCATCTCAAGCGAATCAAGGCTGTCTCCAGACAACCTCGATGCAATCAAGCCAATTAGGAACTTCCTCAAGTGAGGAATGTGAAGTCATGGTATGGAGGTGAGCTCAACTCCAGTCTGATCCTCAGGATGACTCACCCCCATAATCTATGCCCAAGAAATCTTGTCCTCGAAGGACTAGCTAGCTAGAAGAACAACTGGGTGTCCTCTCATAGGAACCCCTAGAATGCGGTACACATCATACAAAGTGATGTTCAACTCTCCTGAAACTTGAGGGAACATGAATGTGTTCCTATCCCAATAAGTCAAAATGTCACAACAAATGCATGCCACAGGATGTACAACTGACACATGGCAAACCCTAGCTAAGCCTGCTCTCCTTAAGATAAAAAGCTCATCGGTAGATAACGAAGCATACATCTATGAAAGCCACAACTACTTGTGATTGGCATTCCAACAAATCCTCATATCCTGCCAATCACAAAATAACTTTAGATCTTGTCAACTCAGAAAATTTGTAAAAATTGTAAAACTTTTAGAAAATTTCACAAAAAAACATATAAACCATCAAAATTGCAATAAACAGGTAGATTTAGTGTTCAAACTAGATCAAAATAGAGTGAAGTAAACATAAGAAGGAATCAAATTTCAATCAGAATTGATCTATCAGGGTCACCCCTTTCATCAGACCAGATCTCCCCCAGGTGACCTAGATGTTCAGCAGGATCTCCCCCAGGCAACCCTATTGTACAGGTAGATCTCCACTGAGCACTAGTAGAATTTGGGCAAATAAATGACTACGTGACTAAAACTTTAGTCAGGACAACTAAAAATGACTAAGTTCTAGTAATTTTTTGCAACACAGCTATAAATGACTAAATAAATGACTAATTTGATCACCGGGTAAAATCACAACTATAAATGACTAAATAATTAGTCACACAAATAAACAAATAAAAATTAGACTTAAAAAAAATGAGCTCCAAAAGTGAAAAGGATGGGTGCCAAAAGTGAAATCCATTTCACTAAAATATGATGAATATGAAGAGGACTTGTCTAAACCCTTTGTTGTTGGTGCAGCTATCAATGCTGGTCCACCATTCAATACCGCTTTTCAAGCTTCTGCTCGTGTTCATGATTCGTTTGCTCCAAGCTTAGCTAGGGTCGATCAGCAAATCTTTGCCGGGAATGGTAGACCGCAACACCGCACTCTTCTTAGGGTTTATTTATGGGAATGCAAGTGAGTTACCATGTTTGGGGATGTTATTGATTATCTTGAGGGGAGGCTGTGAGTGCCGGTATTTTGCAGAGCTGAGCGGTGTAGCTTGTTTTAATTAGCAAACCAAAACAGAAAGGCTGCCATGGTATTTTTATTCTCTTCATTCCTTCTTTCATCACATTTTTGCAAAATTTATCTCGTCTTTTCTCATAATAGATTTGTATTATGGTTTAGGGCTTAGGGTTTATATATTTTCTCACCTTATATTTCTTTTGAAGACTCCTGAAATTAAATCTTTTCCCTAAATTTTAATTTTTTTAAGTTTCATTCTGATCTAGAATAGACGAGTTTTAAATCTGTATGGCTATCTTTTGGTTCAGGAGTTTATTTAACATTGTTATTTTTCTTTTGGTCAAGATCTAATGGTTCAAGAATTAGTATTTCTTTTTCTGAACAATAATCAGAGTGCCATGAAATAGGCTACAAATGAATACGCTAACAAGAAACCTGTAAAGCAACATATTATAATTGTAATGATAGAATATATTAATTCATAAACCTGCAAGTTCTATATAGAATCCAGAAGGTTGGATATATGCCTCAAGAAATGAAAAAACATGAACTACAAAACTAGAGATCTATTTTATGAGTAGCCATATAACATATTTATAGCTAATCTAGGTTTAGAGGATAAAGATAGGATGGATGATTACAAGAAGAGCTATAGTTTGTCCTTTGTCAGTTTAAATTTGTAGTTTGTCATTTTCCATCATTATTTTGCTATTAGTGTTAAAGGTTGTGCTGTCACCATTAGTGTTTGTTGGTGCTGTGTAATGGGAGTTAAGCTCTGTAGTTTTGACCATGAGTGCCAGGAACCATGATGAAGCCAAAAGTGTCTATCACATGATGTTTGGTGAACCCATAAGATGGCACACATTGATCAAACTTAGATTCTCATGGATCAAAAAGGCTTTTCAAATGTAAAATAGATAATTGTAAAACCAACCTTTTCCCCTCTACATACACCAAACCTGTCTACAAACCAATATATGGCACAACCATGTTTCCTTGGACATAGTTAGTCATGTACTTGGCTCCAGATCATGGTAAGATGCTAACAGATGATTTGATCATAATCATAACTTCATGTGTGTTTTTTAAGATAATACATTCAAGGTTTTAAAGTGTGCTATTAGTATTAGATGAAATATGTAGTGATAAATTGGTTGTCTTTCACATCCCCAATATTTGATGAGAAAATGTTTTCAATCTTGGCATAGTAGTTTCTAACCCATGACAGCAGAAACCTCATCCACTACTGAGCATATATTCTTCTCTATTTAATGAGATGCTGATACTTATGTTCATTTATATTTAGTATTTGATCTTGTTGAAATGCATGAGACGGGTTGTAAGCAATTTATTTTACATTCTTCAATTTTCATGTTTTTAGGCTGGGAGTTATGTGATAGATGAAGTCTGCCATACTCTTATTATTGCAATAAGTAATGCTATGGACCTTCAGGGATATACTGTGAAGTCCCTTTATCAAGCATCTCAGTGTCAGAATGAACATGTGAGAGATTCCAGCATAGATGGAAAAAAGTGATTGTGTACATAAGTTCTAAAGTTATCTAATTGTGAATTTTTTTAGACATTTTGTTAAAAATTATATTTGTGATTGTCTGATTTGTATGTATGCTGCAAATTAATACTTTTAGGTATCATTAGATTTGATTGTTACACTATAATTGAGATGTTTTTTAACTAAATTTGTTTCAAAATCAAGTCTTACAGGTAGTAAGTTCTAGCTTTCCAAATGTTTTCACATAAAGTTAGATTGACCTTCTTTGTAGTTGAGGTGTCATATTAGCTATCTGCCTTGGATGGGCACAATGTATGTATTTTTGCTTATGGGCAGACAAGAAGTGCATAAGTCGTAGCAGTAGGGTCACTGTAAATACTTCTAACTCTACATTCATATGTGATCTACAGGCACCAAGAAAACACATCCACACAACCATGACAGATTTAAATGACATCCTAATGATATAGTTTAGATTGTCCTCAATATAGCCATCACATGCAAGAAGGTCAACCATGCACACATAATGATTAATTGTAGGTGTAATGCACTAAGGGTTACTAATCCAATTGAAGTATGTACAACCCTCATCCACTGAACCTGCATGGCTGCACGCACATAGAACACAAGTAAAGTTCATCTTGTATTTTCACACTTTGATCTTCAATGGCCTTTACTTGATTCTACTGTTTAGAAATGATCTCACCCATTTTATGATTTGTATTGTCATATTCAATAATTGATTTGAGAGCTTTGGCAAGTTCTTCTTCTACTTCTCTTGCTCTTGCTTCATTAGCTTGAAGTCCATGTTTATATGCAACAGATAGATCTTTTTCTTTATCTATACCTTCCTGCTAGACTTTCTGAGCTACATTTTCCAATTCACAATTTTTCTCCTTCAACATCCTTACTTTATTTTCCAAAATGGCATTCTCACTTTGAAGCTTCATTACTTGATTATGGAATTCACTTAGGGATTTTTCCAAGCCTGCAACTTGTGTAGTGTGTACATCTTCAGATGATTCTAGTTCTTGCTATAATTGGACAACTTGAACTTTTAACTCATCTATCATAATTGTATCCTTGGCAGAGCTTCTTTCAAGATATTTGATTCTTTCAAGGCTATCATCCAGATCTATTTTTGTTCTGATCGCTCTTGCATCAGTTCTTTGAAGTTTATATTCATAGGTAGCTCTTTCCTCTTTTTCTTTTTTAACATTTTCTAGTTCAACTATTTGAACTTCAGTTTCCAAGTCATAAATCCTCTCCTTGAAGATATTTAGCCCACCTTGTAAACTATGGTTCTAATTCTAGATGTCAATTACTTGATGCTGAAAGTCACTAAGTACCTTTTCCTTACTAGCAATTTCATGTGCCTTATCTATACTTCCACATTTTGCATACATGTCTACTAGAGCATTTCCAACTATAATATCTGACAAAAATCCCCCTTCCATTATGTTATGATGGATGTTCATACCCTATTCCAAAGTTCCCATTTTGGTATAGGCAGGGAGGATGCTAGCGAAGGTTGTTGAATTTGGATTTACACCTGCTAATTGCATTTGCTTGAAAGTTTCTAAAGCCTTTTCAAAAAATCTAGTTTGTGCATATCTTGCAAGCATTGCATTCCATGAGATGACATCTCTTTAAGGCATTCTACCAAACAATTCACATGCCTTGTCAATGCTTCCACATTTTGCATATGTATGTCTACTAGGGTAGTTGAAACTACAACATCTAATAAAATTCCTCTATCCATTACTTTTTGATGGATGTCCATACCTTGTTCCAATGCTCCCATTTTGGCACAGGCAGGAAGGATGCTAGCAAAGGTTGTGGAATTTGGTTTTACACCAGCCAATTGCATTTGCTTTAAAATTTTTAAATCCTTTTCAACAAATCCATTTTGTGCATATACTTCAATCATTCCATTCCATGAGATGACATTTCTTTGAGGCATTTTGTCAAACAGTTCTTGTGCCTTGTCTATGATTCCACATTTTGCATTCATGTCTACCAGAGCATTTCCAACTACAATATCTGAAAAAAATCCCCCTTCCATTATGTTTTGATGGATGTCCATACCCTATTCCAAAGCTCCCATTTTGACACAGGTAGGGAGGATGCTAGCAAAGGTTGTGGAATTTGGCTTTACACCAGCCAATTACATTTGCTTTAAAATTTCTAAAGCCTTTTCAACAAATTCAATTTGTGAATATCATGCAATCATTGTAATCCATGGGACCACATTTCTTTGAGGCATTCTGTCAAACAATTCATGTGCCTTGTCTATGCTTCCATATTTTGCATACATGTCTAACAGGGCATTTGCAACTACAACATCTGACAAAATTCCTCTATCCTTTATGTTTTGATGGATGTCCATACCCTATTCCAAAGGTCCCATTTTGATACAGGCAGGGAGGATGTTGGAAAAGGTTGTGGATTTTGGCTTTACACCAATCAATTGCATTTGCTTTAAACTTTCTAAAGCCTTTTCAACAAATCCATTTTGTGCATATCCTACAATCATTGTAGTCCATGAGACCACATTTCTTTGAGGCATTCTGTCAAACAGTTCACGTGCCTTGTCTATGCTTCCACATTTTGCATACATGTCTAACAGGGCAATTGCAACTACAACATCTAAAAAAATTCCTCTATCCTTTATGTTTTGATGGATGTCCATACCCTATTCCAAAGCTCTCATTTTGACACAGGCAGGGAGGATGCTGGCAAAGGTTGTGGAATTTGTCTTTACACCAGCCAATTGCATTTGCTTTAAAATTTTTAAAGCCTTTTCAACAAATCCATTTTGTGCATATCCTACAATCATTGCATTCCAAGAGATGACATCTCTTTGAGCCATTCCATGAAACAGTTCATGTGCCTTATCTATACTTCCACATTTTGCATACATGTCTACCAGAGCATTTCCAACTATAATATCTGACAAAAATCCCCCTTCCATTTTGTTATGATGGATGTCCATACCCTATTCCAAAGATTCCATTTTGGCACAGGCAGGGAGGATGATGGCAAAGGTTGTCGAATTTGGATTTACACCTGCTAATTGCATTTGCTTGAAACTTTCTAAAGCCTTTTCAAAAAATCCTTTTTGTGCATATCCCACAATCATTGCATTCTATGAGATGACATCTCTTTGAGGCATTCTGCCAAACAGTTCACATGCCTTGTCAATGCTTCCACATTTTGCATCACTTGCTCTCCTACAGGCACTTCAAGTCATGCCTACGGTGATGTGGGAAAGCTCCGCATCACATGCTCTCCCGCAGGCACTTCAAGTCATGCCTGTGGTGATGTGGGAAAGCTTTGCATCACCGCAGGCATGACCTGAAGTGCCTGCAGGAGAGCGGGTGATGCGAAATGTGGAAGCATTGACATTCCAAAGCCCCCACTTTGACATAAGCAGGGAGGATGCTGGCAAAGGTTGTGGAATTTGGCTTTACACCAGCCAATTGCATTTTCTTTAAAATTTCTAAAGCCTTTTTAACAAATCCATTTTGTGCAAATCCTACAATCATTGCAGTCCATGAGACCACATTTCTTTGAGGCATTTTGTCAAACAGTTCATGTGCCTTGTCTATGCTTCCACATTTTGAAGTATGGAGGGAAAAGCCTTTTCTAGTGTTAAAGAATATTGAGGACAAGAAATGTCCCATATCATCTACAGGTGAATGTGTCTAAGCTAATAACTATCACAATTATTTTTGTAAAAATATTATGCAGAGAATTTAAGGGCCAGTTTTAAAAATAGAAGTTTTTCTTGTCAAAAGAAAGGCCTCATTTGTCTCCTTTCTACAATATTCTCTCGAGTCTTCATGGAGTGATAATTTAACTAATGCAATATAAAAGTGTAAAAATAATTCTTATGGAAAACATAGCAATTTATGTTCTAAGAGAAGCATAATATAAATTGAATAGTTTTGTAAGTAGGACGTTGAAGAAAAAGAGCATTTGAGGGGTCTGCTAGATACTAAATATATTAATTTAGATAGTGTACCTGACTAAGTTGTATATTGGCTTTTGGATGCAGTCTAGTTATGTGGGGGTGTTTGGGGATTTTAGACTAGAGTACTATTATAGAAACAAGGAGAATATGAAATAGAAGAAATACACAGTCGATCTTTATACTATAGTGTAGGAATAACATGAAAATCAAATTTGTAGGTTGAGCTAATTTTCTTTTGTCCACATTAACATAGATGAAGATTATTTTTGATTATATGGCGGCTGGATGCTTTAATACATCTATTGATTCTATAGCTATTTAATGTGCAATTTCATTGCTTTCATCTAGTTTCTCTCTGCATCTATAATGGATGTTTACGATACATTAAGGATTTTCCTCTCTCATTGTATTACTAATCTGAAATAAATGTAGTTTAAAAAACAACTAGATTGTTAGATCTAAAAAAAATGGTACCTAGAATATCAAGTTTATCCGTCTATTCTCTATTGGAAGCTTACAAAATTAATGTTGTAATGTAGGTGCCGACATGGACACTTCAATATGGTGAACAATGATTACACCCACTAGGATATGTATGCCATCGGGGGGAGTGCAAACCCCACCATTAACAGCCAGGGAAACAAATTCTTTGCCCCTGACAATCAATTCAAAAGGGAGGTAAAAGGCCTATACAACTTGTCTCTTATTTATCTCTTTAGTTTACAATGGATGTAGAATAGTTATGATGAGTATGAGTAATGTGCAGGTGACAAAGCATGAAGATGCATCAGAAAGTATCTGGAGGAATTGGAATTGGCGATCAGAGGGAGATCTAATGTTAAATGGGGCATTCTTCAGAGCATCAGGGGCTGGAGCATCCTCAAGCTATGCCCAATCTTTGAGTATTGCAGCAAGGCCTTCCTCTATTGTGGGCTCTATTACTGCAACTTCAGGTGTTCTCACCTGCAAAAAAGGTTCCCGCTGTTAGACCAAAATACATGTATTATGCACAAATTGTTTGGAATCATATTCATAGTGGCAGCTTATGAACTAGAGCAAGTTGGGTGCATGAGACAAGATCTCTACAGAGATGACAGTGTGATCTTGAACTAGGACAGTGAGCTTCATGGGATAGTCATGGATTTGTGAAGAAGACATCTATGAATGTCTTTGTGCTTCTATGCTCAGTGATACTCAAAAAATTAGTTTCTTGCTCATTCTTTGAGCTATGTATTGTAACCATGAAAGTTTTTTAGCAAAGAGAAAGCATTCTAACTTATTTTCAGATCTATATGCTATTTGTAAGCATTTTTTTATCAATAAAACAAGCTATTTTTACCTTCTCAAAGTTGTTTCATTGTGCAAGGTTCAAAATATACTACTAAATATACTAATGACTAAATGTAAGCTTCAAAATGACTAAATATACTACTAATTGACATCAATTAATAATTAAATTGACTAAATATACTACCAATTGATAGAAATCAGTGAACAGTGATTAAATATGACTAAATATATGACCAATGTTAAATCAGTGAATAAAAAATGACTAAATATACTACCAAATTGATCAAAATGATGATTAAAATTAATGACTAAATACACTACCAATGGACAAAAATCAATGAATAAAAATGACTAAATAAGTGACCAGTTAACAACAATCAATGACTAAATTAATGACTAAATATATCAGTGAATAAAAAATGACTAAATAAGTGACCTGATTACAACAATCAATGACTAAATGAACGACTAAATATCTACCAAATTGATCAATCAAAACAACCAATAAATGACTAAAAATGGTTTAGTCATCAATTTAGTCGCATTATAAATGACTGGCAATAAACTACTAATGGTCACGTGACCATGTTTGGTCATTTATAAGCAATTTTTAGTAGTTTTTTAGTAATATATTGCTCTTTTTGTACTAGTGGGGTGACCTTGTTGCTTAGGCAGATCTCTCCCAGGTGACCTACCTGGCAAAAGGGGCAACCCTATGTGACTATCCCCCAAGTTAAAAAGATCTAAAAACCTTGTTTCTTAGCCGATTTCAGTAAACAAAAAACCAATCTTGCTCTAAACAACAAAACAAAGACAAAGCAACAAAGAAAATCATCAAAAACAAATAATTTCGAGAGATTTTTCAAAAAATTCAAACTAGGATTTAGAGAAGGGTTTTTTCACTATTTGTATACCTAGTTCTCAGTGGCAAAAGAAGAGGCAACCATCTTTGTAATCTCCTCAGCAATATCTACCCAACGATTGCTCACACTTTCGATTTCGTCACCGATTCACTTGAATTTCACTAATTTTCTCGCTTTTTCTCTCCCTTAGCCTAGTTTTATTTATGCATTTCTTAGATTAGTGTTTGCTTTTATGCATCTCTCATGCGTTCATTTTGCATACATTTCATTCCTACAGGTCTCATCGACAAAGGAAAACAACTAGTCAAGCTCAAATGATCTATGGTATGTTCATCATTTCAGTTTTTATTATTCGTTTTGATATATTTAGATGTTGGATTAATACTAGTTATTGTAGGTACAATTGTAGGAAAATAAACTACAGGTAAGGCCTAGTTCAGGAACAGTATCTACCTTTCATGTAAAGTACCATCCCTAAGGGGGCAAATATGTAAGCACTAAAATCACACATAGCCTCCATGAGGACCCTTATGATGAGTCATAATCCTTCTCACGCACATGTAAGTGTGAAATAACATCCTCTTAGCAACAATTCTCTTGCTGAAGTATCCTTTCTTCCTCCTTATGTTGTTTCCCCTTTGTCATTTTCTCTCTCTTCACTTTCAACACTTTTTTGACACTTGTCAATTTGCATTTCCTATGCTTGCGACCCTATTCCTAAGCCTTGTATGCATCTTGTAGGTGAGTTTTCATCTTTCCCCAATGTTTTTCATCCATTCCCACCCCTAGAAGCCTTCTAGAGGTCCTGCCTATCCATCTCCCACTTTCATTTTTTAGTTTCACTCAACCAATCCAAATCTCCCCCAATTATTTCCAAATCTCCCTTGGGAGATCCTACTTTTGCAAGTGAAGATTTGTATTTTCACACATGACTAACCTACTTTCAGAGGCAGATCCCCTCCTTTTCATCTCCTCTACCATCTCCCATCATGCACTTCAACCTAGGTCTCCTCCTCTAAGGGTCGCCCATGGGTCACCCCTGAGTGACCTTGACTGGTGAAAGGGGTGACCCATGGGTGACTCTGTCATGTTTTTAGCGACGGAAAAACTTGATTTTCTAACTCGAAAAAGCTTTGTTTTCACCTGTTTTTCTTCCTGTTTGCATGGATTTTCATGTGAAATATAGAGTTAACTATTTCATGCACCTACACATGCATAATTAGCTCTATTTTATCTTTAATTAACAACTCATGCATTCTCATGCATTCCCATGCACTCCTTCTTCACTTCTTCTTGAGTGATAAGCTTTTACTGGGTAGATCACTCCAATTTTAGCTTAGATCACTCTTGAATCCTCTATGTTAACTCTCCAATCAAATTGAGTTAACTCTTCTTCTTCTTCACCTTCATCCCTTCTTCCAACTTATAAATACCCCCCTCCCTCAAGCACAAAGGGAGGCAATTGCATTTGTGCACACAACTCTTGCAAGTTATTGCTCTCCAAATCAAACATTCTCATGCTCATACAGGACATAGGAGCCTTTTTCTTTCATTTGTTATCTCGTTTAGATTTTCTAAAAGCTTGTTCATGTTCATATGCTACTCATATCAAGCCACAATGCTCGTCAAAGTTCTCATTGATCTCTCTTTTCAAAGCTTCAAAGCTTCTTTTTCTTCCATTTTTGTCCTGTTGCCAAGAGGATCACCCCACTGCTACAAGAGGATTTCAGGTTTCCATTACAAATATTTCTGAGGGTAGTGGAGGCTCATGCATCTCTAGGTTCCTTTATGCTTTCTTTTCATTTCATATTAATTAGATAATCAAAACTTTGCTCTTGGAAATAGTAAAATACATGTTTTCTTTTTCCTTGATAGGCAAAGTAGATTTGCATTGTTAAATTAGTTCCCCTTTCAAAGTTCATAGATTAAAAGCAATTTCCCTTTCTTAGATTAATTGATCCATCTATGCATAAAACAAACAAAAACATAGGTTACATTGCATTAGATAACTTCATCATAGCTTGCATACATTTTCTAATTCCTAGATTAAGAAAAAGCACTTTTGATTTCTAAAAACATAAAAAGCACAAAAAGAAGTTTTGTATTCATATAGGCTTGCATTCATAAAATCCAAAAAGAACAAAAACATTAGAAACATAAAAGGTTCACAAACCCTTGGCCCCAACACAAGGTCAACTACAATAAAACATTGGTCAAAATCCTTGATTCCATCACAAGGTCAAACTAAGTCAACACAAAGTCAAACCTTAGGTCAAACAATTATGGGTTCCCTAAGTCAAAACCCTATGTCAATTCAGGCTTAGCTTAAACCACCTATCTCTTGTTTGAGCTCATGAATGTGCCTTGGATTAAGAGGTGAGTGGGTGAGGGCAATCCTCGACGAGATAGAGGAGATCCACCCAAGACCACAACAAGACCCATTAGTCATTCAACAACAAGAAGCATTTAGACAACTCTTAGCACAACAAGCATCCATCCAATAGTTTGAAAGATAATGCCAACTTGAACAAAGCATCAACAAGAACAATAGCTTACCCATGCAATGGTGGAATATTAGAGACCCTAATAGGAGAACAATGACTAGTGACCCTTTGGGTCATATAGTTACCTTTACAACCATGGTCATAGAACACCGTATCCAGACAAGCACACAACACTGGTCCCACGATGTGCCGACTCCTCTCCATGAAGTCCATCTCTCCAAGGAGCTAGACCACCCCCATGTCTCACCTCCTCTCGACTGGCTACTTCCACGAGACCGAGAGTGACGTGGTGGTTTGCCCCATGGCAAGGAGAGTGGGTCCATGTGTGCAAAAAAACTGACTCAACCACCTCCAAGGCCACCGAGTCATGATTTTAAGTGTACAAGAATAGTACGCACCTTACATTTGCAAGACTTAGTTATTGTGGTTACCAAAAGCATCACATTTTTGGAAAGCCCTACTTATCTTGTACTTGTAGGTCATTGATTGTAGTCTTATCTTAGATACTCAAATCATGTCTAAATTCAATTGTACATTGCTATTCCATATCACACTTACATGTATTATTGGCTTCTTTGTATTACTTCTATCAATATTAGAAGACTGTACTAAGTTCATCTCTATGAATAGTCATGAGAAATATGATGGTGATAGTTCTTCTTCTACTACAATTTATGATAATATCATCACCTCTAAGGCATATGATGGTGACCTAGCTTTGCCCTCATCACCCTATGCTTTGGATCCCTCTCCCAACAATGAGAACATTTTGGCACAAGAGGATGAAATCATTGACACATTCCTTAACATTACTTTACCTTCTCCTCATTTGAATGATATCTCTTCTAAAGATGTGGCATTAGAAGATGTTGAGCATACTATTCCTACTTCTACCATAGCACATGATGATTCCATGAATTATCCTATTAATCTTCCTCCTTTGGTTGAATGTTTAAGTACCTTGGATGTCACTACGGATGTGAAGACCCTTGATCTTCCTCCTTTGGTTGCATGTTCAAGCCCCTTGTACATCACTAAGGATACAATTATCAAAAATTTTCTTAACATCAATCTACCCTCTCTTCATTCCAATGCTCTCCCATCAAAAGATGAAGCATTAGTGCATGGAGATTCTTCTATTATAATAGATTCCCCATGGGAAGATATTGGGCATTCATCTCAACAAGATATCAATGTAAATTCTATCATCATTAACAAGCTTATTCTGCCCACTAAGGAGATAGCGAATAAGTGCATTAATGTTCCCAAATTCATTGTGCATGAGGCACTTAATTTGCCTCCTTTCTCTAAAACTTTGATTATGGTTCGATGTGTTCCAAAACCATCTCGACCTCCTGGTTACTTTCTCAATATTGCAAAGCAAATTAATCAAAAGAATCAAGGTGTTCAAAATTTGTTACAACAACCTCATACAGTTGCTCACACATGTAACACCCACAATAACAAACAAATCAAGCAAGCATTGATTGTGCCCATTTCTCTTCCATCTTCTCAACCTATGCTTCCTCAAGCACCTCATCTTCCTTAACATATTGGAAGAGAATATGATCTTGTTAAGCAGCTCCGTGCTACTTCAGCTAGGATCTCTCTATGGGATTTAATACAAACATCACCTACATACCACAGAATGCTCTAAGAGGCTCTATAAAAGGTACTTGTTCTACCTTCTGTTAGATCGACTGATGTAGCATCTTTGTTTAGTTGTATGCATATGACAACATCATATATTTCATTTTAACAACATGAATTACCTCCCATAGAAGTTCAAAACCAATATGAGCCTCTTATGATATATGTCATCATTAATAAAATGAGGGTAAGATGCACTATGATGGATGGTGGATCAGGTCTTAATGTTTGTGGCATAGACTTGTTACATAAAATCAATGTTGATACGTCTCTCATTAAACATGATAAAATCATCATTCATGGCTTTGATAATGTTGGTAAGCAATCACTAGGTATAATCACCTTAAATGTTAAGGATGGACCTGTGACATTGCCTACCCTTATCCATTTCATGCCTAATTCTCTTTCATATAATTTTCTTCTTGGTAGACCATGGATTCATGCCATGGGGTCAGTCTTGTCTACCCTTCATTGTTTAATAAACTTCATTTTTGAAAACAAGATCCATACGATTCAAGATGATTCAGATCTACAAAGTTGCTTACGAACAGAAGTGAGACATCAAATTTGTTTTAGAAATTTGATCCCTTCGTTAACAAAAACTAAACCACTATTCTCCACTGCTAACAACAGTGTTGGTCAGGATAGTGTTGGTCCTTCAAACACATTTTTTGATGATGATTAGGGTTCGTTATATTTTACACCCACCTTTGTGGGTGAGTATAAAATCTCAACCTCACACCCTAAAATCTCGAAGGTAAATGAAGTTTCTTCAACATAATCTCATACTCCTAAAAAAGTTAAACTTAAAATTAATAGTGATGGAACTTTTCATATTGATGAAGATCTGCTTTCTCCCAAAGCAATGGCAGCCATTTGTGATAAAGTATCATCCCAATCCAATGAATCATCTTCTTCTAATACATGTCTTGGTAATGATGAGGTCCCTTTAGATTTCAACCCCCATGGGCTTATTGAAACAAAGGTTAACCCTCCTCACCATGATTAAAATAATGATCCTTCTTCTTTAACACATAATGATGATTCTCATTTCACCAAAGATAGTCATATGATCTCTCATCTTCTTTCAGACTTGGAGATGTGTTATGGGTGTGGATTCAAAATTCTTTCTAAACAAGGATACAATAGAAATGGGGTAGGATGCAAAGAACAAGGAATTAAAGAACTTATGGAACCAACACCACACTTGTCTAAAGTAGGTTTACGTTTCTGGCCTTCTCCTACATCATCTCCACCATGTTCACAACAAAAAGGGTTGCTTCCTACTCCACCTATATCTTCTCTTCTATCTTAACAAGAGTGCATGTTGCCGAATCTACTCAAAGACCGCTTAATCACTCTTCCTCCTCCAACACACAAAAAGATTCAACAAAATAATCATTCAACACCTCATTATTGTGCATATCATCGAGCACTTGTCCATTCCACTAAGGAATGTCGAGTCTTGGGTGAACAAAATCAACAACTTTGAAAAAGGTTTGGCTCTAGCACTCCTCACCACGCTTGATGTAGTCCCTAGAGCACCTTGTCCTCCATCCATTTTATAATAATCAAGTTGGGGGAGGATAATTTGTTATAGGTTGACTTGCAAGAGTGGTCCCTTCTTCTCATTTATGTTATGCTTGTATGTACTATTATCCCCGTATTGTGATGTTTTATGTTTTGTTAGTTCTCCCTTGGAACCCTTGTTAGCACATGGGTACAAGGAGTAAGAACAAGTTGTGTCATTACTCTATATGTAGCTTCATTCTTTCATATGTCGTGATGTGTAATTTCATTATTTTTCTTGGATGATTTAGCATCCTTTCATGTTGATTCAATTTACATGTACTCTACTTTCATGCTAGCTTTGCACCGTTATCTTCGTAAGTTATGATGTTTTATGTATGTGGCACCTTGTTGCAATGCTCGACATCATACCATGACTGCACAAGCCATTGTGTATCATGCCTGTAAGCATTGCCTTGGATTGCTCATTCTGGGGGCAACCCCTTGTCACGATGTAGCTTTTGAAAACACATATCATTTAGGCATGTGCTTTTAGAAATCTCTCATGCTTGTTTTATATTTCTTCCTCACTCTACCTTAAAGGAAATTGTTCCCTGATGGAGTTATCAATCACTTTAAGGTGGGAACATACATCTTGCTATGAGCCTTACTCTCATAATTCTATCTAAACACTTGTTGATTATATTTCTTACTACACTCTCTTGAAAAGGATTATGGAAAGCTTGGAAGAAGGATCTTGTGTCTATCTTGTTCTCCTAAGTTGAAGCTCCTTGAATGTTGGGAGAAGGATTGTGCCACCAACTAGATTTTGGTAGTAAGGTCGCTTCGCCTTCTTATTCTGCAAGGCTTCATGTAAATCATCTTGTGAGAGGTGGATTATGTATTCCCTTGAGTGTAAACACTTCTCTTTAGATAGATTATATGTATGATGTTTTTGTACCCCTGAGCATTCTTCTTATTGCATCTTGGAGAATGATGCATGATGACTGAGACAACATTTAGATTGTGGTCTCTTTTATCATGCTAACTCAAGGTCTTTCATTATGTGTTTCGTTTGATTGATGTATGATGCATGTATTATCCTCATATATTCTTATTCTTTATATTCTCTTCATGCCTTGCGCATGCCTCACATGTGCTTTCTCTATGTTCTATGTATACTTTGTGCCTTATGTGTATGCTTCGTTTTCAAGCATGTATACTTTTTGTATTGCATGTATACATTGTGATTGATCAATTGTATGTCTTGTTTATGTCTTGTCTTATCTCATGTTTTCTAAGTGCTTAATATATGAGTGAATTATGTCATGTGTCTTATGTGTATGCCAATCATCATAGTCCCCTAGAATCCTAAACTTGGGGGATTGATCATCCCTCAATTTTGGTGACATTCTATGGTTTCTATGTGTGTTGTGTTTGAAATTTGTCTTTTCCATCCTTTAGTGTGATTTTGAATGTAAGTTTGTACCTATGCTAAAGTGGGGGCTAAATGTTACATTGTAAAACATGTGCACTAGAATTTTACACTTAGTTTAGCACCTGGGTGGATCTAAAATGTTTACACTTGTTAATCATGACCTATTTTAACACCCTTTTGAATATTAAATAATTAATTCTCAATCCCGATGATAAAACCTAACAAAATAACAATGAGACTGACCTAAGAACACCTAAAGACACTTATGCCAGAATTTTTGGGGCTAAAGGACAAGGGTGCCCAAGTGCCCTGGTCCCTCATTTAGCCTTGACCTATTTTTAAAGCATGTTGGCTTAAGACATCTTAAGTGGTTCCTCATGTTATCCCCATTTGGTTTTATTCATTATTTATGAGCAGGAATACATATAAAAGAAAATTAGTTTATCCATTTGAACATCTAAGCTATCTAGGCACTCTTGCACTCTCTCTTCTTCTCTCTCATGCTCTCTACTCTTCTCTAAAGCTCTCTATGGTGCATTATTGATGCAAAACTAACTTATTGTATGTCTTGTGAATATTTTTCTACTTCTTTGGGCTACACCAACTTCTTGATTCAAGTTGTGACACTAGATCAACCATGCTATGGTTTCCATGCTTATGGTGACTTCTTTCCTTCATGCTTTGTTCTAGCATTCCATTCTACTTCAGATTTACCTCTGCCCTCCTAGGACACACTCCCTTCATCTATCATGATTGCTATTATGGAGGTGGAAACACCATTCATGGAGGTTGAATTATGCAAGCTCCTAAATAGAACCCAACTATTTTCCTTCTTGTGTGTGTGTAGGTCAGATCTAGAAGAATATGGAGAAATCAAGTTACAGGGAGTAGGAGCACAGAAAGGTGAAGACACAACAAACATCACATTTTGCCAAAACCTAATCAGGGTCTAGGGTGCCTAAATGCCTTTGTCCTTTGGGTCCTCAAATCTAGATCCAAGTTTTGCTTTGTACTTTGATCCTCACTGTGGTGTTAGGTTCTTGATATCTGTTTCTGAAGGTTAGTTATTAGCAGATCTTTGTTAACTAGGGTTTGAGATTTTGCCTTAGTTTGATTGGTTGGATTTGGTTGATTCTCCTCTATACAAAAAAGGGACAAAGCCCCTGTAGTTTTTCTCTCCTTCTTCGGTAGAAGCCAAGCTTAGTTTGTGTCTCAATGTTGGATGGAAGAGGGTTTGACCTAGTAGTTTGATCTTTTGGGCTAGTCTCTCTTTTCTATCTAATAGACATTCCCTAGATTTAGGCAAAAAATGTATGTCTATGAAATCAAGGGATGGGAAGGAGTAGTGGAGGTAGAAATATATGTAATAGTGTGGAGGGGAGGTTGAGATAAAATGGATTAATTAGAAGGATAAGTAAATGGAAGAGAATGAGAAAGTGGAATAGTACCATAATGGAATATGTTTTAGAAGGGGTAGGTTATATAATTGAAAGTATGAACCAAGTTTTTGGAATGGTTAACAATCAAATGAGACTTAGAAAATTTAAAGGGGTAAACAATAGAATCAATGGTGGAGAGAGATAAGTGCATGTGTGAAGTTTTGTGATGCAGGAGCATCTAGGTTCACTGGCAATCCTATGTCATTAGACTATGTTTTATTTCCTAAGTTGTTTTGGCTTTGTTTCCTTGCAAAGTTGGTTTTTGTGTTTCAGGAGCAATTTTAGATTTATTTGGTCAATTTCAGGACATCATCTTGTAGAAGACCCAATTGAGTATCTCCAGTTTCATTTTGGTGAAGATTGGGCAAAAATTGGTTGTTAGAGCTAGTCATAGAATTTCCCAATTTGTGAACTATTAAGTTCATTGATGGACCAGTTCACCGACAACCTATTTCATGTATGGGCAATTTCACCAACAAGCCTTTATACAAGTTCACTTTTCAAGTTTTCCAAGGGAAGCCTTTTAGTTGGCAAAATCCTAAGTTCGTGAACTCTTAAGTTCTTTGATGGCTCAATTCACCGATGGGAACTTTCACTGACTAACCTTGAAGGAAAGTTCACATTTGTCTCCCAGTTGCTGAAGGGAACCTTGATCGACAAAGTTTGAAGTTTAAGAAATTTGTTGGCAACATCACTAGTTCATGAACTCTTAAGTTTGCTAATGGTTCATTTCACCAACAAGCCTTGCAAAGTTGAAGTTAGTCCATTGGTTCATGGAGAGGTGAAATTGCCAATAGAAGATGACTTTGGTTAGTTCATGGGTTTTGAAAATGGTCGATAAGATGATAAAGGGATGTAAGAGGTCACTTTTGCTAATAAGAGTGGATCACTTAATTGACAAACTTTCTTATTTACAACCTAGTTCTTGATTCCCAAAAGTTTTTGATATGCCGTCTAAGGTTTGAGGAAGTTACAATTTGCTAATAACTAAAGGTTTACATTGACAAGTAGTTAGTTTGTGAAATCATTACTTTGCCAATTGCATATGATGGAGAACTTCTAATTTAGTGAAAGACTCCATTTACCGATATAATCCCCCTCTTGATGTGTCAGACAATATTGAAGTTTGTGAACTTAAACAAAAGCTGATAGAAGACTCTATGGTTCGTGGAAAGGGCATTTCACTGCTCACTATTTAGTGCCTGGATTTGTATCAACAACTATGCACCTAGTGGGAATTGTTGTATGCTCTTGAAGGGATTCAATGATGATGGTTTAGCACTGAAACTATTCAATTGATCTAACAATTCATTTTTTGTTATGACAATTTATTCAGTTTCCTAACGAATAGGGTAGTTAAACTATTTTGGACAGAGTTTCATAAATACCTTCTTCTACTTCTAAGAGGGGTTCAGTTAGATTGTTCCTAGTTCAATTTTTTTCCTGGTGATTGTAGACATTGTAGAGCACTTTGTAAAGAGGTAGATATCTTGATTTTGAAGCATGACTGTAGAACTCAAAATTGTACTCCTATAATTCATTATTGCTGCTGAATAAATAATACAAGTTTGTGGGTGTGGAGTTGTCTTTTGTGTGGATTTCATTTTGCTTCTTAATTCATAATCTGATAAGACCCATGAATCTAGACCTACACCAAGTGGTATCAAAGCAGGTTTCTTGAGGAGACTGTGGATGTGTCAAAGAAGAGATTCTAATATTTTTGTTGTGGGTAAAGGAGAATGAGTGTACATCTACAACTGTAGAGAATCTAAAGAAGACATGGCACAGAGAGGATGTGGTAGAAGAGGACCACAAGGAGATATGGTGATTGTAGAAATGTTGCAAGGAATAACCACATGATTAGATGCTATAGAGATGGCACAATGTAGAGGAGTACATGTTGAAGATGTGAGTGAGGATGAAGAAGTAGTTGATGAGAGAGAAGCTGATGGAAATGAAGGAGACAAACTAGAAAGAGGATTTTTGAGGGTAATGTCCAAAGTAAGTAGTAAGCCTCATTTAGATCCTCCTAGTTATAATAGTAGTTTGAATCCAAAAGAATTAATCGACTAGATGTCAGAGATGGAGAAATATTTTGACTTTGAATTGATTGAAGACGCCAATAAAGTGAAGTTTGCTTGCACAAAGTTTAAGGGTCATGCTTCCCTATGGTGGGAACATGTTCAGATGGAATGATAGAGAAAGGGAAAGGAGAAAATTCAAACCTAGGAGAGAATGCTAACAAAATTGAAGTCAAAGTTTTTGCCTACAGACTATCAAATTAGTCTGTTCAAGAAATTGAAAATTTTGAAGAAGAAGGAGAAGAATGTTCAAGAATATACTGAGGAGTTATATAGATTGAATATTTGGGCTGGTCATGTTGATGATGATGCTGAGAAGGTTTCTAGATATATCAATGGATTGCACTACTCCATTCAAGATGAATTAAGCATGGTGCAAATCACCAGTGTTGAGGAAGCCTACTAGTATGCCTTGAAGGACAAAGATAAGCTTTCTGGAAAGAAAAATAATTCTAGAGGTAGGGGTGAATTTTCACGTGGAAGAGGCCAGTCTAGTGGTGGAAGAGGATACCAAAATAAGCAAGGAGAGGCCAGTTCATCACAAAATAATACTCAAGAAAGTAAAGGAAGAGGAGACTCCTCAAGAGGAAGAGGTGATTATTTTAGAAGTAGAGGATCTTTTGGCAGGGGTAGAGGAAGAGGATTCAATGGTACTTGTTTTCAATGTAGAGAAATTGGACATAGGGTGTTTGAGTGCCCTCAAATTCAGCAGAGTACTGGAAAAGGAAAGGAAACAAGAGTGAATGTGGCACAAGAATAATGTGGAAGTGTGGCTTTACCAAAGTATGAAAAAGATCCCAAGGATGGAGAATCCTTGATGTTGAGAAGGATTTTGTTGAACCCAAAGAAGGAGAAATCTAAACCTGTTTATAGGAGAAACTTGTTTCGAACCAAATGTAAGTCAGGTGGTAAGTGTTGTAAAGTGACAGTAGACAGTGGTAGCATAGACAATATTGTGTTTGAAGAAATGGTTAACAAATTGAAGTTGAAGTGGTTGAAGCATCCTAGTCCTTACAAAGTTTCTTGGTTGCAGAAGGAGCATCAATTGGTGGTAAGTGAACAATGCCTAGTTAACTTTCAAATTGGTGGTTATAAGGATGAAATTTTGTGTGAATAATGCCGATGGATGCATGTCATATTTTGCTGGGTAGACCATGACAGTTTGATAGACAAGTTGTTCATGATGAGAGAACAAATACATATAGGATAAAGAAGGATGGGAAAGAGTATGCTTTGAATCCTATGAAGGAGAAGGAAGATGAAGTAGAAAGTAATCCTAGAGTTTGTTTAATTTCTGGGAAGAAATTCTTGAAAGAATTGAAGAAAGGAGGGTCATGTTTTTCTTTTATTCCTAAGCCTAAAGTGGTGATGACAGTAGAAAAAATAATAAGAGTCACTTGTTGTTCCTTGCACACACGCCCCATTTTATCAAATGGAGACCCCCTTTTTTTGCTGCTTTGTTTGAGGTTTGGCTTAGTTTCTGTTAGTACCTTTGAGGAAATGATGGGTTTACAAATCAAATATGTCCACATATGGGTCAAATTGGCATCAATCAGGTGAAAACATGTTTAAGTCCTTGAGAAATTTAATCAAGTCTAAAAAGATCCCTTTATCGTCTAATTCTAAGGCCTTGAAGGCCTTTTGCACTAAAAACTTGAGCTACTGCACTTTAGTGCTAGTATCCATTGACACTGCAAATCAGTGCCAACATTCATTAAATAGGTTTGCGCTAAAAAATGAAGGCATGACATTTTGCATTGAAATCCACTTGCGCTGAACATTAGTACTAAGCTCCCTTTGCGCTAAAAATGACCTATATTAGATTTGTGGGGAAAAGCAGGTGCATTGCACAACTTCAATAGACCCCGAAAACCCCGCTAAGGCGGTAGGAATCTAAAATCCCACTAAGTCAGTTGACCCTCAAATCCCTGCAAGACTTCACTATGTGCCAAGCTTGTTGAACATAGAGAATACTGAGAAGGGGGTGAATCAGTATTCTATGAAACCACTTAGTTTGTTGTTCCTTAATCCAATTACCAAATTCAACAACATGAAAGAAAAATAAACATAAGAACAATAACCATAAAGACATAACACATAGACACAAGGATTTTTGTGTGGAAAACCCCAAAAGGGAAAAATCACGGTGAGTGTTAGCTCACAATATATTATGATAGCACAATACCGAATTATAAGAAGGCTCACTGCCTTAGGGCTCACTACCCTATGAAGAAGTGCTTACTGTACAAAGGCTCACTTCTAAGAGAAAAGAAGATAGAAGAAGGATTGACTCACTGCTAGAAGATGACTGCTACAAATGAATCTACAGAATGCTGAGGTGTAGTACCAGTTAGTTCAATATATAGATTCAAAAGACTTCATATTGTCTGCTCTGCTTTTTCTATTCTACTCTACATAAACTCTGCTCCTTTGCCCTTAATGTATTCTTCTAGTCACAACTCTACTTTTGAATCACACACACATTTGGTTCATTCACATCACAATCATATCATAACTCAACACTAAAATCTAACCCATATAAATATCTGCAACTTTGAATTCAAACTCAAAATAGAGTCAGCCTATTAAGCACAACACTTTATCAACTTACATTGACTATGTCGGCCCAACACTTCCACTAAAATTCACATGGGACTCCAAGAACCACATCAATTATTCCTAATGCTTCACAGATCATATATTATGAACCGCAGATCATGATGCCCTTATGTGGTGAAATGTGGAACTCAGAACTATCTCCTCTGCCTTGGTGAAATACTGGCAAACCAGCTGCCGAAACATGGAATTTTGTAGGTTATCTTCCATATCACTTCATACTCTGTAACTCCTGAACTAGATGCTTTAGACACCTTACCATACTACCTCAAAACCACATACCAATATAATCACTTGTAGAGAAATGCAGACCAAAATACGAATGCACTTTGCACTATTCCTAACTTAATTGTTTTCACCCGGACTTAGACATTTCATAGTATAACTTCCGAAGGAAGTAAAGTCTTGAACACTAGAATATATCATCATAAAATAGCTATGAACAACATACCTAAACTGCATGTAATGATCTTGTACTACGGAGGCATACTGACCCAATCTATGTCACTTACTCTATATATAGTAGTCCATACTTAGTTATTTTAGCCTTCTAGACCAGAATACTTTTGTGCCTTGTTGCCAAACCAAGTTGGTCTTCTGAAGCAATGTCTCTTTATCATGCCAGTGGAATCCCTTTGACTTGTTTCCATCAATGACAACATGCAATTCTTCATCAGAACAATGTCTCTTGCCAACAATCTCCCCCTTTGGCATTGATGGCAACACTTAGTGAAAAATGCTTGTGTCTACTCCCCCTTACTCTGTAAATTTTCTCTCCTTTAGATGTTTGCCCATTTTTCACTAGTCTTCTTCTCCCCCTTTGACATCAATGGAAAAAGTGTATGTTCAAAAAAGTCAAAATTGTGTCAAAACTGCAAATCTGTCATATTCTACCACATATACATACAATCTTCAACTTAATTGGTTGTAGGTGAAAGGATATCCTTATACACAATATTTAATTATGCAATCTCTTCATCCCACCTTTTCTTGGCTCTTTCCAAAATTTGAATGTGACCGTTAATTGAAAAGACTAATTTTTCTACCTTTTGCACATTAGAGGGTGTGTCAATTTGTGAAGCTACTTGTGCTTCTGCTGCAAGATTTGCCATGATCTCAATTTTTAAGCTTAAAATCCTTCTCAACAAATACATTTTGTTTTTAATTGAGCCAACTACTGGATCAAAGGTCTCAGAAATATTTGTGAGTTGAAGCTCCAAGCTTTTGACTTTCTCATCTATTTCCTTAGTGGTTTCAGGCCAAGACAAACAAAATTTGTATATATCACAGGCTTCCTTGATTGCATTTATCATATTCTTGATGTTGTTTTCTAACAAAATTTTGTCACTGTCTAACTTGGTTTTTGATATTGCTAATCTTTTGTCTTCATATTCATTTTTAACCTTAATATCAACAGATTTTTCAAAGGATTCAAAATGAGTACTTATAGAATTTATTAGACCTTTGAGATGAGCAGTTGATGATACTGATGTATCTTTCTAGTATGAGGGAATTAGCTTCTCCAGAATACCTGATGTCTCATCAATGAGTTCATTATCCTATATATATGTTCTAAGCATTTCTTCCTGAGCCTTAGCTTGCATGATTGATACTAGTTTAAATTTCTCCAAAGGAGACATAGAAGCCAGATTTATTGGTCCTTGTAGAGTCTTGGGTGAATCTAGAATCTGTACACTTTGCTATTTTTCCAAAAACTTTCTAGCATAGTCAATTGAAATTTGGTCTGTAGTAGTGTCTCTTACCACATATTCATCACTAAGTGTAACTTTCCTTCTTTTCTTTTCTTCTATTGGATTGTCTTTCTCTACTTTGGTAGTGGCTTATGTACTGGATGAGATGCTTGTTCTTTTCTTGGGGCTAGATACATGTTTTTCCTTTTTAGCTTTCTCATCTTTTCTTTCCGAAGTGTTTGACTTCCATTTCACTGGAGCATTTAAGGGTCTTGACTCTTCAGCTTTGGTTTTTGCCTTACTTGTTTGTTCATCAAAATTTTTCTCTAAATGCTCATATTCCATAGATAATTCTTTGAATGTTCCAAACCCGTCTTCTTTGAGATCTTTTGGTTTATTCGGTAGTTCATCAACTAATTTAATCAGGATATTTTCTGCAACTTCATACCCTAATGGAGGGACCCATGTAGTTCTTGGTTCCACAGCTTCCATGACGCATATGTCTTTGTTCACCATGAGTACGATGTCATTTTCATATTTGATAACTACCTTTTTAGGTATCCGGACCCTACATAACATTCTCTTTTGAAAGTTCACGAAATATCCCCATAAAATTTCATTCTATTTGTTTGAATTTCCCAAACTTTGTGGGTGATTTCTTATTTGAGTTGCTATTGGTGTGTGATCAAGCCAGACAATGCTTCCCAAGCTGAGTAGCTCTCTCAGGAAGTAGAAGAGTAGATAGGTAATCAAAATTCCATATTTGAAGGGATAATTTGTCTCTTTTGTTCTTTTCAACTTCTCCATTAATTCACTCTAGAGCAATTCACATAGGTAATAATCCGTATTATTTTTGACCATGTCATAAGCTGTGTATATAGCTGGTGCAGAAACAAAATTTTCTAAGTGGGAAAAGTAACTTTGTATCTAATAATCATTGATGCAAATCTGATATCCAGATCCTTAATATCATTTACTGTGAGAGCTTTCTTATCAAATTTGGCTCTTGTTAGCTGCATTACTAAATTGTTCTTAATTTTCTTTTCACTTGGAATCTTCTAGGAGGAACTCATGCCAATTACAGCTTTGATAGCTTCTTTAGTTATCATATATGGTTCATCGAGCCATAAAAACTCATCATGAATTCTGCTTAGAATGAACTTAACCCATGTATCGTTAGGGATCGCAGGAAAATCCAACCAAGTGTCCAATTTCTTTTCTCCTAGAACTTTATATTCATCTTTCAACTCAACATCAATATTAGTCAGTTCATCCAAGTATAATTCTCCAAGATTCATGTGATCATATCCCTCTAAGTTGATATGAATATATGCCCTAAAATCTTCCATGTACATAATTCCATGAGGAGTAATTGAGAATGCCTCTACAGAATTATTTTTCGGTGGTTTGAAGAAATGTTTCTTGAACTTGGGGTGGATTTTTTTGGTTATCTCGATTAAATGGGGAGTAAACATCTTCCAAAATAATTTAAACAACACAGAAGGGTTTTCAAGCTGTAAATACCTTTTCCGCCAAATCACTTGAAATTGACTTGATTTCAATTTCTTTGGAAAAATTTGCAGGCACTTGGATTCTTGCTTTTAATGATCCTGGACGCTTGAAAGGTGGAATACAAAGTGAATTATCTATCAAATGATCCACTTTTTATCTTTCGTAAGGATGACCTAGTCGTCATAAATGCCCTTATTAAAAATCTATCAAACACATCTCTACAAAATGTAGTCTATTTGGATTTGTCCACAATATTTTGTGTTTGATCTTTTTCTTCCAGAATTTATTTCAAAAGATTTGTCATATGCATCTTTTCAATATATCTTCATGTCGGATACTAGTACTGACAATCTGGCTAGGGGATTAAGATTTTCATTATAGCTCCTCCTGAGCCAAAGCTCACAAATTCACTTCCCAGAGGAAGTATCTGTACTAGATGCTAGTGCGGATCCATCCTTGACTTCAATCACATCTTTCTTGATCCAGATCTTGCCCATTTATTTCTTAGTTTCAACCGGATCAACTTTTTCCTTTCTCTTATCATTCCTCTGCTCTGTTTTCCTTTCTTCAGCATAGTGGTTTCTTTTCACATTCTTGCTTCTACAAAATCTTGCAACATGTCCAAACTTGTTGTAATTGTAGATTACCATATTCCTTTGTCCTTGATTCCTTTTATTGATTGGATTTGATCTGCATTGATTAGCCATATGTCTAAATCTATTACATGCAAAACACTTTCCATTGAATGATTGAGTATTCCTTGCATTGTAAAAGCCATTCCTTACCAGACTTCTACATTCATTTGATCTATGACCAATTTTCTTGCAATTGAAACATTGACCAGAAAATGATGGAACATTTTGACTTATTCTACTCCTACACTAAGTAGCTTTATGTCCAAACTTATTACAATTAAAACAATGGCCATTGAAAGATGGGTACCTTTGAGCAATTGGCTACCTAACTGGAGGTTTTCTAGGTCTTCTTCTTTGATTCCTAAATTGGTTGCCTTTGTATTGCTTCAATTGAAAGTTTCTTGACCTGATTTTGAACTTTCTCCTTTCTCAAATCCCAAGCCTTGCTTGTCATCTGAACTCTTCTGACTTGCTATTAACTCCTCAAGCTTTGCAGAGCTTATCTTAAACTTTTCTTCATAGCTCTTAGCTTTCTCCAAATCTAGTTTAAGGCTTGCAACTTCTTTTTCAAGTTTATTGCATTCTTCTAATTTGCTTTTTATCATCAAATTTAGAGCTTCTTCTATTTTAGCTCTTTCTATAACTTCCTCTTTCAAATCATCCAGGGTTTCATTCACTGATATCAATTGTTCACTAACCTCTTTATATTTTTCTTTGAATTTCTTGACTTGCTCTTTTATCTTTAAAATGCATTCATCAGCTTCTTGTATATTATCCTTTAGATCCCTGATTTCTACTTCAGATTTTTCAAGATCAATAAGAGTTGCTTCTAGTTCAACATTGTTTGAGAAATTTCTAAATCTTTTGTCTGCCATGAGTGAATTCTCCCAGATCTTCCTCAAGCTGTTAGGATTCTTCCAAGGAACCTTGTTCTGATACCTATTGTTGAACACAGAGAATACCGAGAGGGGGGGTGAATCAATATTCTACGAAACCACTTAGTTTGTTGTTCCTTAATCCAATTACCAAATTCAACAACATGAAAGTAGAATAAACATAAGAAGAACAACCATAAAGACATAACACATAGACACTAGGATTTTTGTGTGGAAAACTCAAAAAGGGAAAAACTACAGTGAGTGTTAGCTCACAATATATTATGATAGCGCAATACCAAATTACAAGAAGGCTCACTACCTTAGGGCTCAATGCCTAGGACTCACTGCCCTATGAAGAAGTGCTCACTGCACAAAGGCTCACTGCTAAGAGAAAAGAAGATAGAAGAAGGATTGGCTCACTGCCAGAAGATGATTGCTACAAATGCATCTACAGAATGCTAAGGTGCAGTACCAGTTAGTTCAATATACAGATTCAAAAGACTTCATACTGTCTTCTCTACTTTTTCTGTTCTGCTCTACATAAACTCTACTCCTTTGCCCTTACTATCTTCTTCTGGTCACAACTTTGCTTTTGAATTGCACACACATTTGGTTCATTCACATCACAATCATATCATCACTCAACACCAAAAACAACTTTGAATTCAAACTCAAAATAGAGTCAGCCTATCAAGCACAACACTTTATCAACTTACATCGACTCTGTTAGCCCAACACTTACACTAAAATTCACATGGGGCTCCAAGAACCACATCAATCATTCCTAATGCTTCACAGATCATATATTATCAACTACAGATCATGATGCCCTTATGTGGTGAAATACAGAAATCAGAACTATCTCCTCTGCCTTGGTGAAATACTAGCAAATCAACTACCGGAACATGGAATTTTGTAGGCAATCTTCTGGATCACTTCAGAAACTGTAACTCCTCAACTAGATGCTTCAAACACCTATCCATACTACCTCAAAACTGCATACCAATATAATCACTTGAGGAGAAATGTGGACCAAAATAACAATGCACTCTGCACTGTTCCTAACTTAACTGTGTTCACCCAGACTTAGACATTTCATAGTATAACTTCCGGAGGAAGTCAAGTCTTGAGCACTGGAACATATCATCATAAAATAGCTATGAACATACTTGAACTGCATGTAATGATCTTCTACTGTGGAGGCATACTGACCCAATCTCTGTCACTTACTCTGTATACAGTAGTCCATAGTCATTTTAGCCTATCTAGACAAGAATACGTTTGTGCCTTGTTGCCAAACTAAGTTGGTCTTCTAGAGTAATGTCTCTTTGGCATGCCAATGGAATCCGTTTGCCTTGTTACCATCAATGCCAACATGCAATTCTTCATCAGAACAATGTCTCTTGCCAACAAAGTTGTCATGGTACTCCACATTAATGGCAGACTAATTAGAACGTATGAAAGGTCTTTAGACTCATTTTGCATTCAAAACCTATTAAGAGCTCTACATAGCAACTATCGATGATTCATATATGTTGCACAATCAACTGAGAGTAATTTAGCACATAAACCCTTGTTCATTTCTTCAGTTTTGCAAAAACTAGGTTGGAGTTGTTAAGCCCTAAATTTCACAGTGAAAGATTCTTTTTCAAATATAAGGTTGAATCTATATTTCCTTTTTATTCACAGTTTAAATCCCTTAAATTGTTTTTTGGTATTATTGTTTAAAGATTGTTGGATAGGTGTGAGTTTGTATTTCTATAAGATAATCTTTTAATGAGTCATTGTCGGGTCTGGTTTGTGGGCTTGTTATTGTTCAAATTCATGATGAGAAATCCCTCTTCAGAGTATTATTTCATGACTTAGGGCAGAAGGGGTTTTAAGTTTTAGAAATTCAAGAGAAGAAACCATAGTTTTAAAATGTATTCCGAAGAATGCCCTTAGAAAATATCGAGATCCCCACTGCATATCGCCCAAACTAAATTTCTTGAAGACTTTGCACTGGAATATGACATCATTACCTCTTGCGTTTAAAATAGTTCTTAATAGAAGGAATTCATTTAGTGCTAAATTCATTATCACTTGCATTTGCAGAGAAATGGGCCTCTACTGCACTTAACCATTACCTTCAAATTTTTCCGCCAAGACATATCAATCACTTTAGGCTAAAAACAAGTTAGACTGACTTGCATTGAAAGGACTCCTACTGCACCAATGTACTTCCTCCTAAAAGCTCCACCGACGATACTTAGCAAAGTTAGCGCTAAAACTACGATTAACTACTTTTGCGCTAAAGACTAGTCCTACTACACATATGCAACATCCCTCAAATTCCCCACTATCTGGAGGGAGGCTAAAATGCCACTAGCATAATATCATGCATTTTGCGCTAAAATGTTCACCTGTTGCCTTGCGCTAAAAACAACTTCAATTGCACTCGTACAACACCACCCAAAAAATGTGCAATCCAGTAGCGCTTGAAATTGCTGATAACTTACCATTACACATTTTGCATTAAAAACCTTGCTTGCTACCCTGCACTAAAATGGACCTCTGTTCTAGTACTCGATTTCCCCGCTTTGTGCAGCAGACCCTCAAAACCCTGTAGACCTCATGTGCAATACTTTTTTATGAATTTTTCTAAGGAAAGAAAGTTCATTTTGTTAGGTAAATTAATTTAAGAGTAAAATGAAAGTGTTCTGCATGTTTTTGGGTTAAAGTTGAATAATTTTGCATTTAAAGCTAGCATTTATTGCATAAGTTTAGTAGGGCCCCAAAAGCCCACTAAATTGCTTTCATTGGTTCTTTTTGCAAACATGTGTAATGAATGTTAGGAAATAAGGTAGCATGCATGTCTTCAACCTGACAAATAGATTTCAAGGGGCTTTGTAGTGGTTTTTATGAGGAAAGTTGATTCAAGAAGTGACTTCATGGAGGAAATTGGAGACTTAGTGACACTTTTGAGCAAGATTATGGGACTGCCCACTGCTTCTACATTTGAAGGTTGGATGTTTGCATATTTTTAGGAGATCCTACATGGAGAGAAGAAAATACACTAGGCTCAGATACTTAGCAATAACGTTCATGGAGCCTTTGTTGCCTTTAAGACAGATGAAACCTTTAGGTGGACTTCTTACATAGTGTACGCTCTAGCCAGATAAGTGTTCTATCCTAGACTCTCTAGGCTAGGAACTGTAGGGAATGTTGATGGGCAGTTTAAAGTATATGAATGCTATACACAACTTGAGAACTCCCAATCTTTGGTAAATTATAAACAAGTCAATGATGCTTTTACCATGTACATTACTTGAATCCTCCAAAACAACACTGCAATGAGATGAACTTCAAAGGCTATGGCTTTGGTGCAAGCATATGGGAGATGGTATATTCAATTTTAGAAATTTACTTATTTGAGAGTTCAGGGTTTCACAGGAGCACCATATAGGCTGCCACGATACCTAATTGATAAGATAGTGCTCCTTGAGCTGACAAGACAACTCTTTCCATGTGCAAAAAAACTAAAGCATTTGCACAGAGCTAACATCAAGTTCCCAATCCTATTAGGAAAGGGCAATTACTCTTGCACCACCCTTGGAACAATAGAGTATTCTGATACTGAACTGTAGCTATTGAATCTCTATCTGCATGTTAGGAGGAGGCATTTTGATACTCATGGGGTAATGGAAAAACATGTGAGCAAGAAATTGTTTCATAAAGAACATCTTGAGGATTTCTGCGCAAACTGTGCAGATGACTATAAAGTATTAAGAAGGAATTACTCCATTTTGTCACTTGATTTCATTAAGAGATTCTACATAATACAAGTACCAGATCAAATGGTGGAAGATAATAATTTGGTACAAAGAGGAGCTTGGGAGGCATTGTTCAATCAGACCCTTCCTTTTCCCAACTGGGTTGACTCAGAAGAGAGCTCACTTGATGAGGCTATGAAGAACCCAATAAGGTTGAGTAAAATCTGGGTTAGAAGACAAATTGTAGCCTTGGAGCAAGAAGGTACAACATTGACCTATAAAAAGGATGCTCTAGAAAAGGTCAGCAGTGATGAAGAAGACCAACCTTTGGAGGTGGAAGATGTAGCAGAACAAGGGGCTGCTAGGGAGGCTAATGTAGACAGTGAAGAACATATTTCCCTAGTAGAAAAAGGAAAGGCTAAAAAAGATGCCCCAAAAACACAAAAGAAAGAACCCCCTCCTTCCACACGAGTAAGAGTGGCAAAAAGGAAAGATATATACCTCTAAGGCAAAGAATCCAAAGATAACAACAACTGTTGCAGCCACTACTACTTTTGCTAATAACATAATTGCACCTATTGTTTCCCTATTACCATTAAGCACAATAGCCTCTTCTTCTTCTACCCTAGACATTTCATCACCTACTCCTTCATCCACCATTGCTACTGTACCTTCTCCCTTGGCCATAGATTCAAGTTCACCTAGTTCCCTCTCCCCATCTACCACTTCCTCTATCATCTCTTCCATCTCCTAATTACCTTCCATTTCCACCATATCTTTACCATCTATCCCTTCCACCTCTTTCTCCACATAATCCTCTCCGCCACCCATTTCTACCATTCTATCATCAACCTTGCCATCTCTCAGTCTTTCCACTCCACTTTCTACCTCTTATGTTCTGTCATCCCCTCCTCCCTCACCTTTCACGGGTTTTGCTTCATTTGCCAATCTTTCTAAGCTATATTTACTACCTACTGTAGTTGAGTCTTTGATGGCTTTCAATGATTCTTTAACTAAGCTATTTAATGACCTTGCAAAAGTGACAATACCTGCACCTCTTCCATTCCCCTTATTGCCAGGCATTGAAAAGGTCTGTGCAAAATTAGATTCACAAGGAGATATGAACAAGGGTGACACTGCACAAGGCCTCCTTATGGATTCTGGTGCTACAGACATAATAAACATAGATGATAGTCCAGATAAGGAGATTAGTGATTCAATTCTAAAGGTTGCACAACAGGCAGTGTCAAAGAATTTGTGAAACATTGAGCAACCAGAGTCTCCCCAAGATAAAATTGCATATGATAATCAAGAGGACAAAGGGGCAGAGGAGGAGTTAGTGATAGAAAATCTTCATCAAGATTCTTTCAATAAAGGAGATAGTCCAATTGACTCTCCCAAGGACACTTCTCTTGTACCAATTTGGCTACAACAATGGGTTGGTAATAAACCTCTAGAGGTTGAGGTGATGATATTGGATTTAGATGCATTCTTGGCTTGGGTAGAGAAGCCAAAGAAACAAAAAAAGGCAAAAATACAATCAATAATTTATAAGGATACAACTGTGGCTCACATTGTAGAGATGGTTGTCCCTCCAGATGAGGTCAATAAGGAGGATGTACAAGTTGAAGATTATACAGTAACCATAATAAATTTGGGCCTTACATCAAGAGAGTAGGAAATTGATGAGTTCAGAGGATCTATGTCCACCATCCTGGACCAGTTGAGTAAAGATGAAATGACTAAACAACAGTTGAAACAACAAAATTAAGAACTTAAAACATGTATCAAGTTTTTGATGAAACTGATGAATGAAGATGGAGAACCCGAGGAAGCACTTACTCTTCTTTCCAAAGAGGAGTTAACAAATTTTGATAGAATCAAGACAACTGTAGCAGCTACAGAAGAGTGGTTCCACAAGGTCTATGAAGAAGGCTGTGAAGTTATCCTTTTTGCAACTGAATTACAAAAGGAATTTTGCATTTTGAAGACCAAATGGGAAGAAATCAATGATGAATGTATAGCATATGAAGATTATTATTCCCATATGCATCGTAAAGTGCTAACCATGGCCAAGCTCCTAGATAAAGTTTTGTTGGCAGAAGAAATTCTAACTCAGGAAAGATTGGGAAAACCTAAACAATGGTTAGAACAAATTGCACTAAGGAAGGAGGTTTTTGATAAAGATAAAGAATCCTATGGTGTAGCTAAAATTGAAATCATGGAACTAATTTATAAAATCAATGATGTGCTGAGAGATTGTACGAACTCTAACCTTGATGACTTGGATCCAGTAGATATGCAAGACTGTAAAAATAAGCTACATCATATTATTCATGGAGAGTCACCATTGAGTATGGTCAGGAAGCTGGAAAAGGTCAGTGATCTTAGAGTTGCATTCCTAGAATTCAAAAGGAATAAAAGATCAAGGGATGTCGTCTATTGCAAGTTTTCACAGGAAGTGGATCAGCTAAAGTTTAGAATTGACTATATCAAAGATCCTAATCCTACAGATATAAATCCGGCATTGTCAGCACTCACAGACTACAACAACAGGGAGGCAGAAAAGAATAAAGTCAGTTTGGATGATGAGGACCAATAGAATTTTCCAGTTGGATTTTAAAAATCCTATCATTCCATGTCAACTCCAGTTTTCAAGGGTCACGTGACTCTATTTTGGCTTTATTATGCCTTGTAAATTGACTTTTCACTATATACAGCTTAATGGGTGTCTATTTTGTCCACATTTAATGTATTTAAAAGCTGTATTTTGTCTTTTTCCTAAAGGACAAATGCAAATCCGAAAATGTAACTAATTGCTATATCAAATTAAATGCAATGTAAATCTGGGCCATCGGTGTTGAGATAATCTCCACAGTCCATCAAAAAACAGGTATGGTGTCTTCCTCTATAAAAGGGCCTACCCATTCTCTCATTATGATAGACTCTTGATGCTGAATTGCTGATACTATGCCAAATTTCTGATTAATACAAAGCAAGTTTTGCAGGTTTTCTAAAAATTTGTGTCTTGTGTTATCTATTTGGTTTTCATGGTTCACTTCATGATCTGTGTGAGGCCGATTATTTTTCCTTCCTTATTTTGATCGTTATGTATTTTAGTTGATGACATTATCAGACTTTTAGTGACTATGGTTTCATTATGCATACTTGATTATATCTCCTGATTATGATAGGACTTTGATTAGACATATGTGATTCGATTTGATCATATTTGATGCTATTTTGTGATTCAACATATGAGATATATTGATAATGTTTTGTGATGTTGTTTCTAGCTAATTATGTTATGAGGATTATTTGACATGCGACAGAAAAATGTAGTTTAATTCAGAATTATGTTATTGATAATTATTGTTGTATTCTATGGCATGAATTTAATTCCAGTTGCTTCGGCTATGATTATCATGATATGACTGACACTTGATCGAGATGTGCAGGTTTACGTTCCCAAGCCACGGGAAATTAGAGGTAGAATTCACACCAATGTTATTCCCTGTGAAACCGATCCATTCCCAAGAGGGATGAGGATCACGTTTGAAAATTGAGTGTTGATTTAATTTTTATCATTTTGGCCTAGTACTCCTTTGTTTAATTTATTAATATTAAGTGTTGTATAATTTTTATTTGACTTACACCACTTGGTATTTGTTTTAATTTTGAGGCCATTTAAAGTGGATTTATGACCCCCTAGGTGAACCCTAGTGTCCCAAAAGTTACCCTAGGTGGTTACCCATGGGTCTAGGGTCAAGTTTGACTAACTAACCTTTGGACTAACTCATTTTTGGTCACTCTAAACTATGGTTTAGTCAAAGTGACGAAATTTGAAATTAGGGAAGGTGGGAGATGAGTCATGCTTTAGGAAAGACTCAACTCCCTTCCCAAAGTTTGGGAATCCTTTCCCAAGGAGGACTTGGGAGGTCTCCAAGACTCCCAAGTGTGTGGGATCTTCCTCCAAGGCTCTCACACACGTGTGAGAGCATCTTGGAGGGAGATGGCTCTTTGAGAGAATAAGAGGATGCCATATGGCATCCCTTATCCTCTTGGAGGTTTGAGTGGGAATGCCACCTCACCACTTGTCCTCTCACACATGTGTGAGAGCACAAGTGGATAAGGTGAGGATTGAGAGGGAAATAGAGGATGACACTTGTCACCCTCACACTTCCTCTCCCTTGCAAGTGGCATTGGAGGAGGAAGGAGAAGGTGACAAGTGTCACCTTCTCATTCGTCAAGGACAAAATTAATGGCCTATATTATCTCCTCTTGTTAAGAGTGTGGGGTTCTTGCACTTTGGAGTTTTCTTTCTATTTTGGAGCAATTTGGGAAAGTTAGAGGAATTCTTAGAGATTGGAAGGTTTGGGAAAGCTTGGAGCTCATCACCAAATGTGCTTCCATTATAGGGCTTTGAAGGTAAGCCTCATGAAACTATGTTCTTCTTCACCTTTCTTATTTATTGTGATGTATTGTAGTTTTGTTGGTTGTTTTTCATTGTTTTTGTGTGGGATGGGAGTATGGTAAGAGCACATCCATTTGGAGGTAAGACTCAACTTGTTTGGGTAGGGGAAAGGAACCTCCTTGAGGTCACTCCCACATTGTGTTATTTATGACTTGAGGGCTTTTACTTGTTGAGGAGATTTTTTGAATGGCAAGAGTGCCATGGAGATTATTTTGTGATTTTGTGGTGAGTGTTGGTTTTAGAGATTTTTGGCTCGAGGCCATGAGTTTGGTATTTTATCATTTAGGTGGCCTTTGAAGTAGAGGGGTCCATTTCCTACCCTCATCAAACTCATTTTCATGAGTTGAGTTATGTGTTTAACCTTAGGTTTCTTTTGTGTTGTTGTGTTTGATATTTGTTGTGGAGTTGTTGTACCCATGTGAATCCCTACCTCCCTAGCTCGGGGGTCACCCACTTGCGGGTCTATGGTAGGGAGGAGGGCATTTCGAAGTGGCTGGGCTGTTCTTGTTGTTGTGTTTATTTGCAGGTGTTTTAATAGAGAAAGGGAGCTTGTGAGAAATCCATTTTATGTTGTTATAAACTTGTTGTTGCTTGTTTGAGCCATGGCCATTGTGGCCCTATTGTATATATTTTGTATCAAGTTTATGCCCTTAAAGTTGGCTATGGTAGATGTTGAAATGCAAGCATTCTATGTATTTTATTTAAAAGTTGCTATTTCCTTTATTGTGGAGTTGGTTTCATGTTGAGAAAAGCATGAGTTGAATTATTTTCTGTCATCATTCTTTCAAAAAAAAATCTAAATATGTATGAGTGTTGTAGAATAAATCTTATTGTTTTCAAAGAAAAGAGGAGAGAGATTTAAAAGAGTTATTTTCTGTAAAAATTGATTGGAAATGTTATGTTATTAAGTTGCTGTCCTAGAATATATGTTGTTGAATATTTAGTGGGAATTAAAATATTTACCTCACAACCTCTTTCAAAAAAATATCTCTGTTCATATATGTTCAAAAAGAAAATTAATACTAAGCTATCTATTTACTATGCAGAAATGAAATATTAGGATTCATCAAAAAATATATATAGAGTTAAATCTGGATGTTAATATTCTGTTTTATAATATTGTTGTGAAGATGAGTGCCATGAGTATATATATATTTATGTATATATATATGGGTATACATATATATAAATATATATACACACACTCTTTTGTCATGTTATTTTATGAAGGCAGCTGGTTGATCTTTTCGTTTTAATAGTACTGTGTATATTATAATATATATATATACACACAGTTATATATATATGTATATATAAGTGTATATATATATATTAAATATATATATGTATACAATGGTTTAAAATATAACCATACTGTGATATTTTAGTTAAATTGTGTTTTAATGAAAGACTGTTTATATATATCTGAATACATATATATATATATATATAAAATAAAATAGATATTAAGCATTAAAATTGACAACAAGCATTATTCAAAATGAAAATACACTGATGAAGTTTGTGAAAGGAAATAGATTTAAAGTGTTTGTTTTAAACAAAAAAAAAGTGAGACCGTGGGCAGCGGCACCGCCCACAGCAGTAAGATTTTGGAGGGTGTGGGTGGAGGCAGAGCCTCCTCCCCACACCCCCCCAAACCCCTTGACACCGCAACCTCCCACCGTTGGCATCCACAGACAACGACTTCCCCACGGCGCCGTTTCTCCCCGTGACCCTTTGCACCTCGCTGCCCCCTTTCACTACTCCACCTCCCATTCGAACCTCCTTCTGTGGTTCTCCTCAATAGCAATGGTAGCGGCCCTTCCCTAAACCACTTTGCAATTTTTACAACATTCTTACTCTTTCAACATTATATATATAGATCTGGGTATAAAAAAAAGAAGAAGAAATGGTATTATTATTGTTGTGTATACCTCCGTGAGAGGTAGCAACAACTCTCCCATGGCCTCCACCCTTGCTCAAAAACCTAACCTACAAAATATGTGACCAAAAAAAAACAAAAAAAAAACAAAGAGAGAATGAATGTGAGAGAGGTTTAGGGCAACAAAGAAGAAATACAATAGAATAAATAATTAGGGTTCTCTTTTTGAAAACCAAGTGTTATAAGGAAATTAGGGCTTTTCTTATTTTATTGAGAGGGTATTTTATTTGTGAGGATTTTATTTGTGGGGTTTTATTTTATTCTTTATTTAAAAAACTTCTATTTCCTTTACTTGCTTTTAATTTATCTCTTGGGATCTTTTAAATTGATTTCTAATTTTGAATGGGTTATTTTTGCATTTTGATTGTTATCTTGTGATTTGAATTTAATTTTGGGAGGGATTAATTTTATTCAAATTGGGAAGAATTTTTCCCTTGTTTTTAAATTCATCCTAGTTGGGAGTTTTATTCTTTTATTTTTCCTTAGCGGAATTTTTTTTTATCATTTTTAGTTGTTTATTTATTTATATTATTATTATTTTATGGGAAGAGTTATTTAAACTCTCCCCCCTTCTCTATTAATTATTTGAGTTAGTTATTAAATATAATGCCAGAATTATATTTAATAACGGACTCAATCTTCCCTTTGGATTTAACTGGCGACATATTATTTTCCTAATTTAATATCGATTTTTTTTAATCTTTTATGCAAGGTTGATTTATTTGACCTTGGTGGGATATTTAATTTGTTATTTTAAATTATTTCAAATTTGTTCTTAAGTTGACATAAGTATCCTTAAATTTGATTTAATATTTTATTGATGTTTTATTTTAAAATTTATTTTGTGTTTATTGAAAACACGTTATGCTGTCAAAATTTTCCTAGATTTCTAGGGTTTTAATTTTACGATCTTTTACTTTGATTCATTCCATCATTCCACTTTAATCATGTGCCATCTTGCCATGTTACTTAATCTTTATCTCATTTTCATTAGACCTAAATTAGAGTTAGGCTTCAATGTTAGCAGAATCATCTTCACACCTAGGAAACTAGGGGTTCAGATTTAAATCAGTCTAACCCTGAAAGTGACACACTTCGTGTCGCATACCCCCTAGACGACTTTCATCATTGTGGTTATGTTGACATGTTTATGCCTTATGCGTATTGCCACTGAGCATGTAGACACGTGCGAGGGGGTTCCTAGGGATGGGTAGAAATTTTTTTCATAATTCGTGTCATGACCACATGGCAAATGTGGACATGACAAGTGTGTTGTGTGTCGTGACCGCATGGGAAATGAGGGCATGACATTTGGTATCAGAGCCAAGTTTAAACATTGGGCTTGTTTTGGGCACATTATTATTTCTGCAACTTTAATTAATTTGTGGTTACCTTATTTTTTGTAGGATGCCTCCCCAATGAGTTCGGCGAGCACAGTCTCGCCACACTCCATCCCCCAAGATTCACACTGACTCTTCAGCTGAGGGATAGGATCAGTCAGACCTACTAGTACCATAGGCACCACTGGCCCTACTAGATACTGGGCCATAGATATTACAGGCTTTATAGGCAGTTTTGGATAGGCTTCCACTGGCTGTAGTTGAGCCACACATAGAGCCACGTGTAGAACCCCGTGAGGATCCGCGAGAGGAGTCACGACTTGAGTCCCATGTCGAACCACATGTGGAGCCCCACATCAAGCCGTGAGGGGCACCACGTGTGGAGCCTTATGTTGAGGTGCCAGAGATGACGGCAGAGGAGTATGGTTCGGCTGACGGGGCCCGTAGCAGGAGCCCTCCATGTCATGATAGGCGTGATGAGGCAGTACGAGTAGAGCACATTGTTCATAGACCTTATGATTATTATATAGATGAGCCTATCAGGAGGCACAAAGATAGAGGAGACCCCATTAGGGACTTGTTGAGGCTGAACCCTCCTACATTCATTGGGACCATAGAGGGAGCTGAGGTAGAGGCCTGGCTCATCATCTTATACAGATGCTTTGCGTTGCATCCTTATGAGGGAAACATGAAGGCTCATGTAACAGTATACCTGTTGCAAGATGTAGCAGCTACCTAGTGGTACATTGAGGAGTGCAAGCATCATCTTTCATTAGACACTCTCACATGGGAGACCTTCATTGAGCGCTTCAATGTGCGATACTTATCAAATCATTACAGGCAACGTTGCATCGACGACTTTCATGACCTACAACAGAGGGGACTTACAGAGGCACAATATGAGGGTAGATTTACCAAGTTATCCCATTATGCAGAGTATCTCCATGATGAGAAACTCCTAGTTCATAAGTTTATTAGAGGACTGAACCACAATATAGCAGGGCCTATTCGTATGGCAGACCCCCAGACTTTGAGTGATGCTGCCGAAAAGGCATACATCACTGAGGAGATTCAGGGATGAAGGCAGAGTTCACACCCTCAGTTTCAGGATTGTGGACAATAGTAGCATCAACATAGTTTCCACAGACCATCACAGCCACCTCATAGAGGAGGATTTAGTTCCACACCCTTACCTCCTAGGCCCCCATAGCAGCAGCAGCCACAACAACAGTAGAGAGCTAGGACACAACAGAGGGCACATGGGGGGCATAATAGAGGTTGGTAGTAGCAGGGTCCATGCAGAGATCAGAGGCAGCAGGGACCACCTGCGGGACCCGTGAGGTCGCAACAGTCATATAGGGGCTCACAGGGGTCTATTGGTAGATCAGGACAATAGTAGTCGAGTAGGACTCAGACTGGACAGGTACAAGCTAGGGGCCCTAGTTATGTTTGTGGTGGAGCTGGACACCTAGCTAGAGAGTGTCCACAAGGTTTTACAGCAGGGGGACAAACTCGTGTAGGAGGATCCGAGCAGACTGTTGGTGAAGTGGGTAGGTCCCACCGTATGTTCGTATCGGTTGATAACCGCTAGGCTAATTTTTAGGCGTCAATGATTGAGACATCAGGTATGATTAAGGGTAACCCCATTTCTATTCTTTTTGATTCTAGTGCTACTAACTCTTTCATATCTCCATCGTTAGTGGAGTGTTGTAGGCTGGTGGCCTCTAGGCAGGGTGATAGGTGGGTGGTTGAGTTGGCTTCAGGGGCCAAGATGATAGTAGATGCCTTAGTCCATGACTATGAGATTTCTTTGGGACCCTTTGCCACAGTATGTGACCTTAGAGTCATGACATTAGGATCCTATGATGTGGTGTTGGGTATGGATTAGCTTGTGGCTCATCGAGCCAAGCTAGATTATCAATGAAATGTGATCAGCTGCTGAGACAATGACGGTACATTAGTTGAGATAGTGGGAATGTAGAAGCCCACAACAGTGCATATGATATCCGCTCAACAGCTTAAGTGCTACATGCGGAAGGGATGCCAGATGTTCGCCATCACAGTGAGTGACATATTAGATGACAAGCTTGAGGCATCTTTGGATGATCATCCCATCCTTAGAGAGTTTGCCGATGTGTTTCCAGTAGAGTTACCGGGGATGCCACCCCATTGTGAGGTAGACTTTCACATAGACTTAATGCTGGGTGTCAAGCCAGTGTCTTGTGCACCCTACAGGATGACCACACATGAGCTCACAGAGCTCAAGTTACAATTGGAGGACTTGCTCGAGAAGGGGCACATCTGACTGAGTGTTTCATCTTGGGGTGCTCCTATCATCTTTGTGAAGAAGAAGGATGGGTCTCTTCGATTGTGCATGGACTACAGGAAGTTGAATAAGGTGACGGTGAAGAACTGTTATCCTCTGCCCAAGATTGATGATCTTTTTGATCAAATGCAGGGAGCAAGGGTGTTCTCTAAGATTGACCTAAAGTCTGGTTATCATCAGCTACGTATCACAGAGGCGGACATCCATAAGACCGCCTTCCAGACTTGATATGGCCACTATGAGTTCACTGTGGTTCCCTTTGGCTTGACGAACTCCCCTGCAATGTTCATGATTCTCATGAACAGGGTGTTCCATATGTATCTGGATCAGTTCATGATCATTTTCCTTGATGACATTTTGATCTATTCACCGACCAAGGAGGAGCATGAGGAGCACCTTCATCAGGTTCTACAGTGTTTGAGGGAGCAAAATCTTTATGGGAACTTGGCGAAGTGTGCATTTTTTAGGACAGAGGTTCAGTATCTGGGGCATATCCTATCTGGTGATGGAATCTTAGTAGATCCATCAGAGATCAAGGTTATCAGGGATTGGCCAGCACCCACTAGTGTGATAGAGGTTAGGAGTTTTATGGGGTTAGCTGGTTATTACCGTCACTTTGATGAGGGTTTTTCTTAGATAGTGCACCCCATCACTTCCCTTCAACAGAAAGGGAAGAGCTTTCTATGGACAGAGCAGTGTGAGGGGGCCTTCGAAGTCCTTAAGGAGCGTCTTACCAGCACTCCCATTTTAGCGGTTCCTGATCCTACAACAGATTTTATGGTTTGCATGGATGCATCACTTGAGGGATTGGGAGCTGTACTTATGCAGGGTGGTAAAGCGATCACGTATGAGTCATGAAATCTCAAGACCCATGAATTGAACTACCCCACAGATGACTTGGAGTTAGTGGCGGTGGTTCATGCTCTAGTTCATTGGAGACATTTCTTATTGGGTCGTCACTTTGAGCTCCATTCAGATCACCATAGTCTTCAGTATATCTTTACACAACTGAATCTGAATGCCCGTCAGTGGCGTTGGATGGAGTTCCTTTACGAGTATGACTTTGATGTCCACTACATCAAAGGGAAGGAGAATGTGGTTGCTGACGCATTGAGTCAAAGGTGCCATGAGCTCTTGACCTTGACTCTAAGTGTGGACTTGAGAGGACGCATTATTCAGCATCTGCTTGAGGATGAGTGGTTTCTTGAGGTGCAGCAGGAGATCAGTTCACAGATGGCCCTTGTGGGCAAGTTTGCAGGGTATTCACTTGAGGAAGATGGGTTACTTCATCATCAACAATGCGTTTATGTACCCCACGCAGGTGACCTACGTACTGTAGTGTTATCAGAGGCTCATAGAGCACCATATGCGGCACATCCAGGGGTGAAGAAGATGCATGCTGACCTACGACAATTGTACCATTGGGCGGGTATGAGATGAGATATTGCAGAGTTTGTTGCTCGATGCCATGAGTGCCAGAGGGTCAAGGCCGAGCATCAGCATCCAGCGGGTCTTCTATACCCACATGATATACATGAGTGGAAATGAGACACCATTTCCATGGATTTTTATTTTTGGTCTTCCTATGTCTTAGCATCGCCATGATGCCATCATGGTGACAGTCAACAAGTTGACCAAGGTAGTGCATTTCTCACCTGTATGCACGACGTATAATGCGCCAGTGGTGGCGAGAGTATTCTTAGATGATATTGTGAGATTACATGGAGTACCTCACCGCATCATTTCTGATAGAGATCCAATTTTCACTTCAGCATTCTGGAGAGCCTTGCAATAGGCGTTGGGCACATAGCTCAACTTTAGCTTCGCTTATCATCCCGAGACAGATTGATAGACAGAGTGGGTGAATCAAGTGTTGGAGGACATGCTTCAGATGTATGTTATGGACCATCAGTCTAGATGAGAGGAGCATCTATATCTGGTTGACTTTGCCTACAATAATGGGCATCACAGCTCATTGGGTATACCTCCCTTTCAGGGTTTATATGGCAGATCATGCAGGAAACCATTGAGTTGGGATCAGATAGAGGACAGAGTTGCCATTAGTCTAGAGCTAGTTTAGGATATGGAGCAGTAGGTCACACTGATTAGGCAGAGGTTACAGGAGGCACATGATAGACAGAAGAAGTATGCCGATGCGAAGATGACTGATCGGAGTTTCTCAGTGGGTGATAGGGTATTCCTTAGAGTGCAGCCACACAAGAGTCCTATCCATTATGGAAAGGGCTCTAAGCTCGCACCATAGTTTGTAGGACCCTTTGAGATTTTGGAGCGGATAGGACCAGTTGCCTATCGTCTAGCGTTGCCACCTAGCCTGTCACGTATCCATGATGTCTTTCATATTTCTATTTTGAGGTGATATATCTGATTTATCTCACATACTGGACTGGAGTGCTCTACAGGTAGAGGGGGATGGACAATTGGCTTTGGAGCCAATTCGCATATTGACTCATCAGATGCTGGGCCTTCGAGGTCGAGAGTTGGACTAGGTTAGGGTCCAGTGGGATTGTTATAATGAGGTCACAACAACTTGGGAGGATGCAGTTAGTTTGAGGGCACTCTTTTCTCACCTTTTTGATGACTTCTAGGAGGAAGTTTAGTCTTACGGGGGGAGGATGTGAGGCCAATTATTTTTCCTTCCTTATTTTGATCGTTATGTATTTCAGTTGATGACATTATCAGACTTTTAGTGACTATGGTTTCATTATGCAGACTTGATTATATCTCCTGATTATGATAGGACTTTGATTAGACATATGTGATTTGATTTGATCATATTTGATGCTATTTTATGATTTGACATACGAAATATATTGATGATGTTTTGTGATGTGATTTCTAGCTAATTATGTTATGAGGATTATTTGACATGTGACAGATAAATGCAATTTAATTCAGAATTATGTTATTGATGATTATTGTTGTATTCTATGGCATGGATTTAATTCCAGTTTCTTCAGCTATGATTATCATGATATGAATGACACTTGATCGAGATGTGTAGGTTTACGTTCCCAAGCCACGAGAAATTGGAGGTAGAATTCACACCAATGTTATTCCCTGTGAAACTGATCCATTCCCAAGAGGGATGAGGATCACATTTGAAAATTGAGTGTTGATTTAATTTTTATCATTTTGGCCTAGTACCCCTTTGTTTAATTTATTAATATTAAGTGTTGTATAATTTTTATTTGACTTACACCACTTGGTATTTGTTTTAATTTTGAGGCCATTTAAAGTGGATTTATGACCCCCTAGGTGAACCCTAATGTCCCAAAAGTTACCCTAGGTGGTTACCCATGTGTCTAGGGTCAAGTTTGACTAACTAACCCTTGGACTAACTCACTTTTGGTCACTCTAAACTATGGTTTAGTCAAAGTGACGAAATTTGAAATTAGGGAAGGTGGGAGATGAGTCATGCTTTGGGAAAGATTCAACTCCCTTCCCAAAATTTGGGAATCCTTTCCCAAGGAGGACTTGGGAGGTCTCCAAGACTCCCAAGTGTGTGGGATCTTCTTCCAAGGCTCTCACACACATGTGAGAGCATCTTGGAGGGAGATGGCTCTTTGAGAGAATAAGAGGATGCCATATGGCATCCCTTATCCTCTTGGAGGTTTAAGTGGGAATGCCACCTCACCACTTGTCCTCTCACACGTGTGAGAGCACAAGTGGATAAGATGAGGATTGAGAGGGAATTGGAGGATGACACTTGTCACCCTCACACTTCCTCTCCCTTGCAAGTGGCTTTGGAGGAGGAAGGAGAGGTGACAAGTGTCACCTTCTCATTCCTCAAGGACAAAATTAATGGCCTCTATTATCTCCTCTTGTTGAGGAGTGTGGGGTTCTTGCACTTTAGATTTTTCTTTCTATTTTGGAGCAATTTGGGAAAGTTAGAGGAATTCTTAGAGATTGGAAGGTTTGAAAAAGCTTGGAGCTCATCACCAAATGTGCTTCCATTATAGGGCTTTGAAGTAAGCCTCATGAAACTATGTTCTTCTTCACCCTTGCTTATTTATTATGATGTATTGTAGTTTTGTTGGTTGTTGTTTTTTATTTTTTTTTGGTGGGATGGGAGTATGTAAGAGCACCTCCATTTGGAGGTAAGGCTCAACTTGTTTGGGTAGGGGAAATGAACCTCCTTGAGGTCACTCCCACATTGTGTTATTTATTCCTTGAGGGCTTTTACTTGTTGAGGAGATTATTTGAATGGCAAGAGTGCCATGGAGATTATTTTGTGATTTTGTGGTGAGTGGTGGTTTTGGATATTTTTGGCTTGAGGCCATGAGTTTGGTATTTTATCATTTGGGTGGCCTTTGAAGTAGAGGGGTCCATTCCCTACCCTCATCAAACTTATTTTCATAAGTTGAGTTATGTGTTTAACATTGGGGTTGCTTTTGTGTTGTTGTGTTTGATATTTGTTGTGGAGTTGTTGTACCCGTGTGAATCCCTACCTCCCTAGCTCGGGGGTGACCCACTTGCGGGTCTACAGTAGGGAGGAGGGCATTTCAAAGTGGCTAGACTGTTCTTGTTGTTGTGTTTATTTGCAGGTGTTTTAATGGAGAAAGGGAGCTTGCAAGAAATCCATTTTATGTTGTTATAAACCTTGTTGTTGGCTATTTGAGCCATGGCCATTGTGGCCCTATTGTATATATTTTTTTTATCAAGTTTATGCCCTTAAAGTTGGCTGTGGTAGATGTTGAAATGCAAGCATTCTATGTATTTTATTTAAAAGATGCTATTTGCTTTATTGTGGAGTTGGTTTTGTGTTGAGAAAAGAATGAGTTGAATTATTTTCTGTCATCATTCTTTAAAAAAAAAATGTAAATATGTATGAGTGTTGTAGAATAAATCTTATTGTTTTCAAAGAAAAGAAGAGGGAGATTTAAAAGAGTTATTTTCTGTAAAAATTGCTTGGAAATGTTATGTTATTAAGTTGCTGTCCCAAAATATATGTTGTTGAATATTTAGTGGGAATTAAAATATTTACCTCACAAGCTCTTTCAAAAAAAAAATCTTTGTTCATATATGTTCAAAAGGAAAATTAATACTAAGCTATCTATTTACTATGCAGAAATGAAATATTAGGATTCATCAAAATATATATATAGAGTTAAATCTGGATGTTAATATTCTGTTTTATAATATTGTTGTGAAGATGAGTGCCATGAGTATATATATATTTATGCATATATATATGGGTATATATATAAATATATATACACACTGTTTTGTCATGTTATTCTATGAAGGCAGCTGGTTGATGTTTTCGTTTTAATAGTACTGTGTATATTATAATATATATATATATACACATACACTTATATATATAGATATATATATGTATATATAAGTGTATATATATATATAAGTATACAATGGTTGAAAATATAATCATACTGTGATATTTTAGTTAAACTATGTTTTAATGAAAGACTATGTATATATATATCTGAATACATATATATATATATATATATAATAAAATAGATATTAAGCATTAAAATTGACAACAAGCATTATTCGAAATGAAAATACACTGATGAAGTATGTGAAAGGAAATAGATTTAAAGTGTTTGTTTTAAACAAAAAAAAAGTGAGACTGTGGGTGGCAGCACCGCCCACAGCATTAAGATTTTGGAGGGTGTGGGGAGGAGGCTCTACCTCCACCCACACCCCCCCAAACCCCTTGACACCGCAACCTCCCACCATTGGCATCCGTTGACAACGACTTCCCCGCGGCACTGTTTCTCCCCGCGACCCTTTGCACCTCGCTGCCCCCTTTCACCACTCCACCTCCCATTCGAACCTCCTTCTATGGTTCTCCTCAGTGGCCCTTCCCTGAACAACTCTGTAATTTTTACAACATTCCTACTCTTTCAACATTTTATTTATATATATATATTGTTGATAACTGAGAGGGGGGGTGAATCAGTTATCCTAATTAATTCTTCTTTCTTAACTTTCTTATTAATCAATGCAACATTAATTCAAACAAGCAAACACAACCATGAAATGGAAATACACATGACACAATATTTTTGACGTGGAAACCCTGTTAAGGGAGAAAACCACGGGGTGATTAACCCAAGATTATATTTTTTGTTAGAAGAATAGAAAAATAAAATGGCACTTGCCAATTAGGGCTCAATGCCCGAGCACACTGCTCACAAGAGGCACACTGCCTATAAGAGACTCACTGTCTACAAAAAGAATGTTATACAATACTTGAACTGATTGGGAGCATCTACAAATGCTAGAGTTCAGTTTCGGTTAAGCTTAGTACACTGATCTACTGCACTTCATCTTTCCTCTTCTCTTTTGCTGCTTTCCTTTCACATACCGGACCTTCCTTACTACTTCTACTTTGCTCTTCTGCTTTTATTCGCACATCACTAACAACAACAACACACCTCACAACTAAATCCATTGTGTATATATATCCACACAAGTAATTTCATCACCTTTCTAGTCGGGACCTGGAATAGTCAATCTTTTCACTAATTCTGATCTATCGGCTGAATCCTTGCACATCAAGTAATACGGATCAAGTATATACTTGTAGAAATCATTAATCATGTCGGCCAAACATGATTCATGCCTTCATAACCTTTACCACCATCAGTAACACATCCGGAAAGTAGTCTGATGTTCTATCAGTCAGTTCTTCCTCTGTTTGCACTGTCACTCAGGAATCCAGTATTCAACTATTCATATCTTTTTCCTCATCTATCACCGGAGGCTAAATCCTTGGAATATACCACTCAAGGTAGTCCTCTTGACTTTCCCAAATCTGCACTTCACCAAGATACTTCCTCTGAGAGATCCGGACCTGTCTGTCGGACCTTTCCACATGCCCTGTTCTTGTTTACCGGACCACAACAATCTTCATTCTGACTTCCGGTAGAGACACACCATGCCTTGCGGATGTGTGGGAAGAACTTTGTTTGCTATCAATGACAACAATCATGAATCCATATAGTGTCTCTTGCCAACAATCTCCCCCTTTGGCATTGATGGCAACACTTGGTGAAAAATGACTAAGTGTTTACACTATGCTCCCCCTTGGCTGATGCTCTGTTTTTATATACATATTCCGGAGCTCCCCCTTAGTTGGATTCCTCATTTTTCATTGCTCCTCACTCCCTCTTTGACATCAATGGCAAAGGGTAGGGTCCACATATCAAAATTTTCTAAAAATTTTACTATACTTAGCCGCATAAGTATATACATATGGAATACTTACATATACTGCAGTATGTTTGCAAAAGTTGTTTTCAGTTGGATGAGTTCTGCAGCCCAACTGTGCTTCATTCTATCCAAAATTGAGATGTGACCACTCAACAAAAACACAAAAGCTTCTGCCCTCTTAAGATCTGTCGAATCATTGGTTTGGGCAGTAGTCTGAGCATCATTTATGGCCTCATGCATGGCCTCTAACTTAGGGATAATAATCCTTTTAAGTTCACCCATCCAGTTAATTATGTTCTTCCTTTCCTTCTCAAAATTCTTTATTGCATTTGTGATTGCAATAGTCTGACATTCTTGATTTATTATGGAGGATGAAAGAGGATCAAAACTTTGAGACAAGCTTAGTAGTTTGTCCTCTTGCTCTTTTATTTTCTTCTCAAACTCGACTGTTACTTTGGACTAGGAAATACAAAATTTGTATATTTCTCTGCCATCGTTAAGAGCATTTTCTAAGCTCTTTATTCCAATATTCATGTTTCTCCTATCATTAATGGTCAAACCATATACCTCAGAGAACCTTTTATCCAAAAACTCCTTCCGGACCTTTTCTTCAGCTGATTTTCTAGAGAATCAAAATGTGTACTAACACTGCTAACTAAGGTTTTGAGATTACCAGAAGAGGAGGCTGTGGGATCCTTCTGAAAAGATGGCATGATCTTTTCCAGCACTTCGGATGCTACCTCCATAAGCTCACAGTCTTCCATGTGAGATTTCAGTAGTTTCTCTTTGACCTTCTCATTTGCAAATGAGGCTATTTTCATTGTTTGCACCGGTGACAGAGAGTCAAAATCTAATGGTCCTTTTAGTAGGTCCGGTTCATCAATTTCTATAGTTTCTTTTGTTAAGAATTCTTGGATAGTTTGTGTAGTGTCTCTTGCCGGAGATAGATGTTTCTTCTTTTCTGCAATCTTAGAGCTATCCTTTGGAGTTTTCTCTCCTTCTACATTCTCACCACTAGTAGTTGTGGTCTTCTCTGTTGAAGTCTTCTCTCCTTCTGCAACCTTAGCATTGTCAGCTTCTTTTTCCTTCACCTTAGCTTCTTTCTCCTATAATTTTTCTTCTCCTTTAGATCTGGAGACTGTAGGGGAAACCGGAAGAGAAATGTTGGTTTGTTCAGGGCCCACCTCTTCTGTCATTTTCTCAGTAGTTTCTTCTGCAACACTTGTGGTTGAGGGATCAATACCCAAATCCTCTATAATAGGAAGATTAAATCTTTTGAAGGTTTTTTAGAGAATCTCTTTACTGTCCTTGGCTACCTTGTCAGTCTCACCAAGCATGAGCTAATTCATCCTTGCAATCCTTGAATACCATATTCATTGTCTTAGGATCGATTGAAGGGTATAGCTGAATAGCTATTTGTTCCCGGATCTCAAGGTCTTTTGCCATGGCATTGGTCTTTCTCATTTCCAACTCCTTTTCTAGGCTCTTAGGAATTATAGAGATAATTTCAATAAAAGCTTTATTGTAAATGTTCAAAAACTTAACTGTAGCTTCCTCCAGAATCTTTTTATCTACTTCATTATATTCATCATAGACTTCTGTTAAGGGTTGCAGGTTCCCATCCACTGTGACTGCTTTCACTACATCATCTAAGGAGAGAGTGGGTTTTTCAACAAATTCCTCTTCCTTCTCTTCCTTGTCTTGTCCTGTGGAAGGTTTACTAGATCCTTTCTTCTTTTGCTTCTTTATTTCCTTTACCCCCTCATCTGATTCGGTTTCCTCTTCATCTATTTGACTTGCATAAGCCCTTGTGGCTTTTGTTTTAGACCTTTTCTCTCCTTTGCCAGATGTCTGAACTTCCAGTTTTGATGTTTTTGAGCTTTTGGCAGTGACAGGTGCAGATCTCTTTGATGATCTGGTCCAGGTTGAGGTTTCTACCGTAGCACTTTTCTTGCTTCCCTTTTCTGCCTCTTTCTTTTCTACCTCAGCCTTTTGTCTCTTTTCCCTGTGGGCATCAAGTGCCTCCTTTGAGATGCCAAGACCTTGGGAAATATGTTCTACTTCTTTTCTCACCTTCCTTTTCATCTCTGGTTCTCTGAGTTCCACATGAATCTTTACACTCAGCTCCTCAAAGGTTCCAAACCTTTCTGCCTTTGGATCCTTTGGCTGACTTAGCATGTGTTGAACATGCAACTCCACAATCTATTCATCCACTTCATACCCCATGGGCATGATCCAGACTGTAACTGGTTCTACTGCCTCCATTAGGCACTGATCAGTCTCTACCATAAAGCAGACTGTGTCTTTGTATTTCTCAATAAGAGACTGGGGAATCCTTTCTCTTGCTTGCATCATGTTCTAAAAGTTCTTGAAGTATCCCCACATGGCTGTATTTCTTGCTTTAGCATCCCCAAGCCCATGCAAATAGTCTCTTATCTGAATTGTAATCGGTCTATCATTCTGCCACACCCAACCATTGCATCCGAGAAGCTCATTCATGTAATAAAAGAATAGACAAAGTAACAAGCCACCATACTTGAAGGAGTTCTTCTTATCCTTCTTGATCTTTTGTAGATTTTCCAATAGTTGGCTGAGAAGAAGTTCACACAGATCATAGTCAGCATTTTCTTTTAGCATTTGATAGGCTGTGTAAACTGCAGTTCCTGGTATTGAATTTTCCCTACTGGAGTGATAAATCTTGTAACCAATTATTATGGAAGAAAATTTGACATCCGGTTCAGTGATGTCTTCAATTGTCATAGCTCTCTTGTCAAATTTTGATCCGGTTGCGTCACTTACTGTCTGATTCTTGACAGACTTGAGAACAGGTATTCCACCGGATGAGTGTAGACCAGTTACTACCTTAATTGTATCTTTGGTGATCTTAAATGGTTTATTCAACCATAGGAAATTGTCATGCACTCTACTCAATACATACCAGACCCATTCATCTTCTTCAAAATAGGGGAAATGAATGCACTGTGCAAAATGCTTATCCCAGATGGCTTTATACTGAGGTTTAATCTTCAAAGAGTCATCAAACAACTGTTTGTGATAGATATCTACTAACTTTGATTGCCCAAATTCTTCAATACTCGCATGTATGTAAACCCTAATATCTTCGGTGTGAAAAACGCCATGTGGAACACTAGAGAAGGCTCCTAGGGGATCTACCTCCAAGGATTTGTATGGATGTTTCTTGAATGTGGGGCGAGGTCTATCAGAGATCTTTACTATATTCGGAGTAGTCATTTTTTAGAAGATTTGCAATGAGATATTGAAAATGAAAAATACCTTATGCGCCTTCGGTTATACGGAGTTGGTCGGATTGATTTCTAGATGTAATGACTTCTGCAAATGATTTTTGATGAACTTGAGGAATTTTGTTGCAGAGCTCCACTTTTCATTTCTTCTTGTATGCAGAATGAATAAGTGGTTAATGAGAAAACCCTTATATTTCTCCGCAAACCCTAATATCAAGTGCAATAAATGCTCGACCTACATTATTCCGGTTTGCCTTATTCGGATGACTTGAAGAACCAGATCAACCCTGATCTTTAAACATCTTACGGATCTTCCAAATCTTAACCACAATTTGTTTGGATGCTACCCTTATGAACCCTTCAGTCCGCAACTCTTTTTGTGCCTGTTCCGGCACCAATTGACTGGCTGGGGGGACAAGGTTCTCTTTGTGTCTCCCCCTGAGCCAGAGTTCACTTTTTAACTTCCAGAAGGAATATCAGCACCAGAGTCTGGTGCAGATCCAACCTCTATATTCTCTGTACTTTTCTTCACCCAAATCTTTCTCATCTCACTTTTAACTTCATCCACATTCACCTTTTGTTTACCCTTATCTTGATTCTGATTATGATATATCAGACCTCTTTTGTCCTAATTCTTGCTTCTACAGAATTTTGCACTATGACCGTACCTATTGCAGATTTGGCAAACAACATTTCTTTGCATATTTGACTGATATCCTCTTGATCTGCATTGATTAGCCATATGACCTACTCTATTGCATGCAAAGCATCTACCTGTTGGTCATGATGTTAGTCATTCGCAAACATAGAATAAAAGTTACACAACAACCTTTACTCATCTTGAAAGATGCGATGAATTCAAAGAATTCATGATCCCAAGTCTCCGTTGATTAGGTCTTAATCTACTGACGTCACTCAGTGGTTGATGTGTGTTGCTGTTTTCCATTCAGGGGCCTTACGTGTTTCTGCACTGTTCATCATCATCATCTTCAAATATCCTGCTCTGGATGTTCACTCTGCAAGTCTCCAACGATTCTACTTCTGCACTGTAAATTTAGTCAAATAATGTACATACAGGCCGATATTTGCATGATTTCCATCATTATTTATGATTCTTTGCATGATATTTTCAGTACTACATGCATTTAACTCAAATATGCTAAGGATCTTCAGTTACCTACGGGATTTCAGCATATTTCACTGTTTCTGCTTGTTATTTATCATGATTCGCAGTTATGGTGATGAATTAATGAAATTGAAAAAAGGAAAAGGGTTAGAGAGTGAGATTCCCAAAATTACTGGACTTAGATCACTGATTCACACACAAGCTCCCATACTTGCAATGAAAAGAAGAAAAACTAGAAATCATACTTCACCAGGACATTCCACAAATCCGCATGATCTAGTGCAAAGCTTCAAAGGAAAGTTGACAACAACATGTAATGAAATGAAAGCGCTTCCAGTTGAACACAGCATTCACCAGTACATATCCAGAAATCAACAGAAGATTACGTAAAATTTACAATCAGGATGTAATCTGGAACTTCATATTCATTCAGTATGCTCAAGAACAGGTACATTTACAGTGATCTGAAGAAAGAACCTTGACATTTCAACAATTCTATCCTCATTAGTCTCAGTAATCCGATCTCCTAACTTATTCTACAGTAATTGACTTTTGCGCCAGATGCGTCTATGTATTCTAATGTATTCCTCCCTTTTTTAAAAATGACAAGCCCTGGATGTTATATAGAGCGACTGCCAGAAAACGGTTACAATGATCCAAGGATCAGGATCTTCTCATAACAAACAACGGTCCAGATGAAAAGCACATGCTTCATCAGTTGGCAAATGTACAGCTGGCACAGAATATTCCAGCATCTTCGACTTGATTCGGTCTCCAGCTGGCAAACAACATATTTGACAATATCCTCCTCATGTCTGGCCCATGTTGACTCCACGCGTAACTTTGTAATTATCAGCTTCAGCAGCATCATCATGATTTCCACGCTCAGCTTCAGCAGCATCATCATGATTTCCACGCTCAGCTTCAGCAGCATCATGACCTCAATGTTGAGCTTCAGCAGCATCATGATGACTTCCTGCAAATAAACAGACAAACATTAAGTTTGTCATCATGTGGATAAACAACAGGAAGTAAACACTTTATTAAACATACCTCCCCATGTGCAGCTACAGGCAATCAAGCTTTACCTGTGAACAAAATGCACTAAATGCATAAATAGCATAAAAACAACCAGGTCAACCCTCGTTGACCAAAATTCAGGCAGTCGGGCTTTCAAATTTCTATCGCTTCATGTTTTGCCCATTTTCTTGTATATCGGGTTCGGAATATGATGATGATGATCTCAGATTATACAAGGAAATAACTTCCTTTCAACCATCCCTAGAATCCGGCTTTGCATCATCATCATATTTGCATCGGCGAAATTACATATGATCAGGGTGACAGTTTTACCTTAGGCCGACGGCAACAGTTATACCGACGCCAAACATCATGAGGATGACCAACTCTACATGCCCTCTGTCCGGCCGCAGGATAATGTGAAATATGATGCTCCACGCCTCCGAATGCTCTGAGGAAAAGCACATCAGGATGTTTTGTTTTTGCATATTCGGGAAGGAAAGACATCGTCATCATCATCATGATGAAGACAAACAGGAGGACTTGGAAAAATTATCCTGCCGCCGAGGAATATCATGATGACGTCATCGTCATGTTTCGTGAAGATCAGGAGATAACTGGAATATCGGGTTCCCCCCAAGGAAGATGATCGCGTGGATAAATGCAATATGACCCATTTCGGCCAAGTCTATCCTGCTTGGAAGATCAGGATGATGAACATCATCATCATCATATTTGCATTAGGTGATCTAAAACACGATCCTGCTGAAAGTCCTGATGACGTCATCAGGATATCCGGGGCTTGTGTTAGTCTTAAAACATGACGTCATCGTCATCATCATATTGGCGAAATGGATCACGCCTTGGAAAATATCCTGCCGAAGGAGAAAGGTGATGGTGACGTCATCGTCATCATCATATTTGCAAAAGGTTATACTTGTCGGCAGGATGATACTACGAACTGTCGGGAAAGACTAACAAGATCATGATGATCTTGTTCAACAAGGTTTGGGAAAGGAAAATCATCCTCCGTTTCGAAAGATAAGGTGATCATCATGATCACGCAAAAGGAGGTCAGGAGGATATTAGGAAATGTCGGGTCTCGAAATATCATGATGATGCTGATCACCAAGACTGTCGTGCGCGCGCAAATTATGCAGATGGCAGATTTCCCTAAGTAAGGTGATATTATAATATCAGCATGATATTATAATATCGGGTGATGTTGGAATATCATGATGCTCGCAATGTTTCCAAGGTTACTCGACGGGTAAAACACACTAGCACTTAAGATTGACGTCCGGATGTTTCGGGACTGCATGATTTTTATCAGGTGATAGAGTAAGATCATGATGATGACCTTTGGCGATACAAAAGACTGCCCGACGGGAAAGGATTATTACGACTTAAACTTGACGTCCGGATGTTTCGACCTCAGGATATTATCGGGGGGCCTTTCGAATATCATGATGATGATGTTCATACAGCAATTATCAGGTTTGACCAAAACTTTGACTGCTTACAACTCCCTCATATGGACGAATTTTCAAGTGATGTAAAATGCAAACCTGCATGGAATTTCAAGCTCTTTCTAACCATGAAGTCATAGAAACAAAATATGAACTTTGACAAACTAACCTCATGATGATGACCTACCCCATCCTGACCTTCATGATGATGATGCACCTGACTTAATTTTTACCAAACCGCCAGAAACAGACAACACAAGCCAAAACAAAAGTTGGGTCCCTGTTTTGCCAAGTCAAAATGGGGCGTGTTGTGTAACCACACAACACTACCATTGAATGATTTGTTCATTTGCATATTTCTGCATTCATGAGACTTATGACCATACCTTTTGCAGTTAAAACACTGTCCGGAGAAGGATGAATTAGTCTGATTCATTCTCTTTCTGCACTGATTAGCTTTGTGACCAAAGTGATTGCAGCTATGGCAGTATCCATTAAAGGATGGATATCTTTGAGCATTGGGCTGTCTTACCGGGGGTCTTCTAGGCCTGTTCCTTGGATTTTCTGGTCCAAAATTCTTCTGACCAGATCCAGAGCTTTCTCCTTTCTCATATCCCAAACCACACTTGTCATCTAGCTTCTTTTGACTTCCAAGAAGAACTTCAAGTTGAGCAGAACTTATCTTGAATTTCTCTTTATTTTCATTTGCTATTTGAAGATCCCTTTTGAGAGAGACAATTTGATCCTCAAGTTTTTCTTCATTATCTTTAGCAACTTCAAGATCAGATTCAAGATGTCTGATAATTCTATCCATCTGGTGGCAATCTTCTATTTTCTCCTTGAGTGATTGTCTTAGATTATCTTCAATTTTTCTTTTCTCTTCAATTTCTTGGGTAAACTTCATAACTCCTGATTCCATTTCATGTCTTACCATAATGATTTCTTTTGATAACTTTTCACATAACTTGGTTTTCTCATTCAACTCTTCATTTGCATAATTTGCTTCACCTTGTCGTGCCAATTACTGAAGCAACTCTTTTCTCTTTTTCATAGAGAGGCTTAATTTGTCTTTTAATTCTCTCATGAAATCATCATCCTGGTTAAGTATTTCCTTTAATTCATTGACTTCAGAGTTTGACTGTTCAAGATCCTCAAGGGCATTCTTGAGTTGCTCCCTTAAACCATATGCATCCATTTGGATTCCCAGATCTTCCTCGAGCTGTTAGACTCTATTGGGAGGAACTTAGCTTTGATACCAATTGTTGATAACTGAGAGGGCGGGGTGAATCAGTTATCCTAATTAATTCTTCTTTCTGAACTTTCTTATTAATCAATGCAGCATTAATTCAAACAAGCAAACACAACCATGAAATGGAAATACACATGACACAATATTTTTGACGTGGAAACCCTGTTAAGGGAGAAAACCATGGGGTGATTAACCCAAGATTGTATTTTCTGTTAGAAGAATAGAAAAACAACATGGCACTTGCCAATTAGGGCTCACTACCCGAGCACACTGCTCACAAGAGGCACACTGCCGACAAGAGACTCACTATCTACAAAAAGAATGTTATACAATACTTGAACTGATTGGGAGCATCTACAAATGCTAGAGTTCAGTTCCAGTTAAGCTCAGTACACTGATCTGCTGCACTTCATCTTTCCTCTTCTCTTTTGCTGCTTTCCTTTCACATACCGGACCTTCCTTACTACTTCTACTCTGCTCTTCTGCTTTTATTCGCACATCACTAACAACAACACACCTTACAACTAAATCCATTGTGTATATATATCCACACAAGTAATTTCATCACCTTTCTAGTCGGCACCTGGAATAGTCAATCTTTTCATTAATTCTGATCTGTCGGCTGAATCCTTGCACATCAAGTAATGCGGATCAAGTATATACTTGTAGAAATCATTAATCATGTCGGCCAAACATGATTCATGCCTTCATAACCTTTACCACCATCAGTAACACATCCGGAAAGTAGTTTGATGTTCTGTCAGTCAGTTCTTCCTCTGTTCGCACTTTCACTCAGGAATCCGGTACTCAACTATTCATATCTTTTTCCTCATTTATCACCGGAGGCTAAATCCTTGGAATATACCACTCAAGGTAGTCCTCTTAACTTTCCCAAATCCGCACATCACCAAGATACTTCCTCTGAGAGATCTGGACCTGTCTGTCAGACCTTTCCACATGCTCTATTCTTGTTTACTGGACCACAACAATCTTCATTCTAACTTCTGGTAGAGACACACCATGTCTTGTGGATGTGTGGGAAGAACTTTGTTGCCATCAATGACAACAATCATGAATCCATATAGTGTCTCTTGCTAACATATATATATATATATATATATATATATATATATATATATATATATATATATATATATATATATATATATATATATATATATATATATATATATATATATATATATATATATATATATATATAGGTATAAAAAAAAAGAAGAAATGGTATTATTATTGCTGTGTATACCTCTGTGAGACGTAGTAGCAACTCTCCCATGGCCTCCACCCTTGCTCAAAAACCTAACCTGCAAAATATGTAACAAAAAAAAACAAAAAACAAAGAGAGAATGAATGTGAGAGAGGTTTAGGGCAACAAAGAAGAAATACAATAGAATAAACAATTAGGGTTCTCTTTTTGAAAACCAAGTGTTATAAGAAAATTAGGGCTTTTCTTGTTTTATTGAGAGGGTATTTTATTTGTGGGGTTTTATTTTATTCTTTATTTAAAAAACCTCTATTTCCTTTACTTGCTTTTAATTTATCTCTTGGGATCTTTTAAATTGATTTCTAATTTTGAATGGGTTATTTTTGTATTTTGATTGTTGTCTTATAATTTGAATTTAATTTTGGGAGGGATTAATTTTATTCAAATTGGGAAGAAATTTTCCCTTGTTTTTAAATTCATCCTAGTTGGGAGTTTTATTCTTTTATTTTTCCTTTGTGGGATTTTTTTTTATCGTTTTTAGTTGTTTATTTATTTTTATTATTATTATTTTACGTGAAGAGTTATTTAAACTCTCCCACCCTTCTCTATTAATTATTTGAGTTAGTTATTAAATATAATGCTAGAATTATATTTAATAACGGACTCAATCTTCCCTTTGGATTTAATTGGTGACATGTTATTATTTTCCTAATTTAATGTCAATTTTTTTTAATCTTTTATGCAAGGTTGATTTATTTGACCTTGGCAAGATATTTAATTTGTTATTTTAAATTATTTCAAATTTGTTCTTAAGTTGACATAAGTATCCTTAAATTTGATTTAATATTTTATTGATGTTTTATTTTAAAATTTATTTTGTGTTTATTGAAAACGCGTTATGCTGTTGAAATTTTCCTAGATTTCTAGGGTTTTAATTTTATGATCTTTTACTTTGATTCATTCCATCATTCCACTTTAATCATGTGCCATCTTGCCATGTTACTTAATCTTTATCTCGTTTTCGTTAGACCTAAATTAGAGTTAGGCTTCGATGTTAGCAGAATCATCTTCACACCTAGGAAACTAGGGGTTCAGATTTAAATCAGTCTAACCCTGAAAGTGACACACTTTGTGTCGCATACCCCCTAGATGGCTTTCATCATCGTGGTTATGTTGAAATGTTTATGCCTTATGCGTATTGCCACTGAGCACGCAGACACTTGCGAGGGGGTTCCTAGGGATAGGTAGAAAAGTTTTTCGTAATTCGTGTCATGACCACATGGCAAATGTGGACATGACACATGTGTTGTGTGTCATGACCGCATGGGAAATGCGGGCATGACAATCTACAATTAGTTAAATGTGCTTTTGCAATGTTGAATGAATATTGAAGGTATTTGATGAACACTTTGGTCCATACTATTAGTATCTTATTGATTTAAGTTGTTGTGCATAGTTAGCCTGGGCCTTTGTATTGAGCTTAGTTTGATTGCATCTCATAAGTTAAATTGTACCATAATCTGGGTATTTAATGAATGAATGTAGTTTGAATATTATAAGCTTCCATTGAAGATTGCATCATTTTCTGCAGCATTGTGGTTTCTGGTAACCTCGTAAAATAGAAAGTGGTTAATAAAAGTGTTTGTCTACCAGCAACATTCTCTTCATTGTGATTGTCACTTAGGATTTCTCTCTAATCCATTTTCTCTCCCCCCTTTACCTTTTGCATTTTCTTTAGTCAAACAATTGTTAGATTTAGGTTGAAAGCAGCATCTACATTACAAATATGCTGAAACAATCATAGGGTTTCTACATACATACTGTTTTCATATCTTATAAACCCTAGCAAATGTAAGTCCCCCTTTGTTGGTACAACTGATACATTCCACTAAGTTATTCTTGCAAGCTAAGACCTAGCTGTATAAACCTTGGGGTAGTCCTATCTAGGGTAGGATATCTTTTTCAAGAGAGGTGAGATAACCTATATTTCATCTACGTTGCTGTGTGGGGTGATCCCTCATAATTGGGTTACAATTGCATTAAGGAAGGAAAATTGCCTATGCACCAATTTATTTTTAGAGGGGTTAAGTCGAACAGGGGTGTTCGAATGAACCCAAAAATGGGTTTGTTCGAACCCCCCATTCGAATGAACCAACTTTATGTCGGGCAATTTTTCTTAATAAAATAGGGGGTTTGATATAGCCCCCCTTAATGTTATTTCAAAATTTTAATTTTATTTTTATGGGGTTCTAATGAAAGGGGGTTAGTACGAACACCCTTTCATTTGAACCCCTCTCTAGGGGTTCGTTTGAACCCCCTTTCACTTGAACCCCCTTATTTTTCCCTTGCCCCTCTCCAACTGCAATTTTATGCAGATTTTTGGGTTTCGAGGCCTAGGTTGAGGATCAAAATGGAATCAACTTGACAAACCCATCTGGAGGATTATAGTCCTCGAAATGAGCTTTCTATCAAGTATAATTTTAATATATTAATATTTTTTTATACATTTTTTTAGTTTAATTAAACATAGGTTTTTCACCAAAAATCAAGCTCTCTGTTCTGCACATGTGGAAAAATAGTAAATTACCAGAAAAAAATTATGAAAATATCTATCCTCTTGGTTCATGTCCTTGATCCAACAGAAAAAAAAATTGAATTACGATACATACAAAAAAAATCATGCTTTACATACTACACCTATGTCTAAATTGTAATTGGTTTGACTTCAAAAGTTAATTAAAAGAAAACTATTCAATAAAACATTATGAAACCAAATGCATCCTCTAGATATTGTAGTTAAAAATCTAAATTAAAAAAAAAAAAGAATTTTATCCTTCATAGAACAAAAGTTATGTTTTACATAGTACACATCACTCTTTAAAAATGGTGTTTGCTGTTAAAAACTAGTTATTGAAGGAGATAGAAAAATAAATGCAATTTGATTCCAAAATTTTTTTAAAAAAAATATTTAAAATCTACAGACAAAATGTGACAAATCACTAGTTTACATCATCTCCAAATTCCTCACGGTTTAGCAACTATCGGTGTCTGAAAGTGAAGATTTTTTCTAAAATGTTCATTTCAATGTCAACTTTGGCCAAAAAGTGTAACCCACTATTGTGGGATCAGCCCGTGCTAAAGCCACCATCAATAGAATTGGCACTAGAAGGAGGGCTGAACCTACTTAAACTTTACATAAACCCTTCTATTCCATAAAATAACACTAGGGACCAGACAGAAGCATACTTCGTCCAGTTTAGCTGGAGAGAAGCTATTATCTTTGACCCAATTCAGGAAGACCAGGAGAGATGAAGGAGTACCTAGGACCCCTAGGGCCCAATATGTTCCTAGAAACCTAGCTACAGTCCAATTTAATCATCCAAACATGGCTTTCTTCATTGCTAACAACCAGTCTCCACTCAATTTCAATGCTTACCATGACATGCCCAAAAACCCTGATAAGTTCTGCTCAAAGTTCCGCACTAATGACCCTGACAGAACTGCTGATGAACACTTTAAGATTTTTGAGAGTAGCATGTTCATGCTTCAGTTACAACATGAAGATGTCATCTACAGGTTGTTTCCTTATTCACTGTAGGATGAATCTTATTATTGGTTTGCTAGCCTCCCTTCGACTTCCATCAATTTGTGGCTAACACTCAAGAATGCATTTTGTAATCGCTTTAGGATGCCCACCACCCCTGTAGACCTTTATAGGTCATTTGTGGAGATTCGTAGAGCTAAAGGAGAACTGATAAGTTCTTTCAACAATTGATTTTATAAGGCATACAACTGTCTTCAGGCTCCCTTTGACATTGCTCAACCAGCAACTCTACCTATTTATTATGCAGCATTGGACAAGTTGACTTCCATGTTTGTCAGAAGAGCTAATCTAGCCCCCACCACTCTGACTAAGGCGTATGCTAAAGCTGTTATGGTGAATTCATAGTTAGGGCAAACTGCAATAGGGCCACTGAATCATATGGGTCCTATAGCCATGCAGAACCAAGTACCTCTGATCAATCAGGCCCTAGCTAACCAAACTCCAGTGATGAATCCAATTCCAATCCCTACAAAAACACAAGCTTTGGTTATTCACCATGGGGCTCCAATTGCAAAACTACCTCTGGCACACATACCTTTTCTTCAGTTAGATGATGCTGTAAAAGCCAAAAATGACAAACATGATATTAGGGAGCTAACAGAACAGATGAAGAAGCTTACTGCTGAAGTAACCCACCTAAGGAACCAAAATACTTACCTGCAGTAGAGAAATCAGAGCCAGAATCAATATCAAAACTAGAATTTTCAGCGATAGAACCAAACTTGGAACACTAGACCAAATAATGGTGGACTCCCCTCACCATTAGAGAATTAGAATACAGAAAATCACCCACCCAGTTGAGTAATGTTGGCAGAAGCAACATTATCTTCATGGTGCAGGCTTCATAAAACCAATGCACACTCTGAATTGGACTGTCAGGAATTTCAAATCGCATCCAACATTTTCTAGAGAGAGGTTCAAAATGCAGAATCACAGGAAACTCCACCGACAGGGTATGAACTGGTACCCACCTAGAGGTATGATACTATCCTTGTGCTTGATAGTTACATTTTTCCTTTCCAAGATGAGAATCAGCCCAAGGAAGAAGAGTATGATGAAGTGCATGCTTATCAACAATATAACAAAACCTCATACAATCTTAGAAGAAACAAACCAAAGGGTCCTTTCACCACTTATATACCTCCAAATAGCTACCAAGTTCCACCAAATCCTAAGGCCTCTAATAACCCAGAGTTCCCCAAGGTAATACCCCAGGTTGTAAGTCAAAGTCAATCAGCTGAAACTTCTCAGAGGTTTGAAGTAGCTAAGTTGGGACAATATGTGGGAGATGAGCTGAAAAAGATGAAGGTTAGTTTGTCAGTATTTGAGTTAATGAAAGTCCCAGAAGTTAGGTTAGATTTCCTTCAAGATATTGGAGAAAATGGTAGGGTTGATTCTTCCTCTAAAGAGATCCCATAGAAAGAAAATCTTGAGAAAGGAAAAGAAAGGGTCCATGTTACAGATGTTGAACAGAAGGTGACCCTTTACAAAGAGAAGAGAGAATCTCCTTTCCCATTGACTCTCAGGATATTTGGGAATAACCTCCACAACTGCTTAGTGGATTTAGGGGCCTCCACTAATGTGATGCCTCTATTAGTTTGTAAGGCACTGGGTTTAACTCCTGCCAAATCATCTAGAAAGGTTACCCAACTAGACAAAATAGAAGTAAATGTGATGGGAGAATTAAACTAAATTCACATGCAGTTGGCATCTAATCCAAGAGTGCAGCATTACATAGATATCCAAGTAGTCGATATCCCTGATCAGTATGGCATGCTGTTGAGCAGAGACTGGTCCAAAACATTAAATGATTATATGGCCACTGACTTTTCTCATATGTGGCTTCCATGGAAAGGACTGGCTAATCAGATTCATATTGAAAGAGAGCCCAAGATGAAACATATGATCATAGAGTATAAACAACCAAATGAGATCTTGTATGAAGAAGTAGACTTGGGAGTCTATCTTCCTCAGGTAAATCAAGTTGAAGAAGTGCTTATGTTAGGTTGCAATAGCTATCCTAACCCACCTTTGACCAAATGTCAGAAGAGTACATAGGCTTATGTTCAATTAGACCAAGGTTCCTCCTTTGATGATGAACCTAGGATTTTTGAAGGATTTAGAAGTTTTGTTGTGAAGTTCATGTGTGATCAGTTGGCAGTCAGAAGGAAAATACAAATGGAAGAACTATTACTACCAAATTGGCATTGTATTCACAATGCATCACATTTAGAATTTACTTGTTCTTTGTGTCAACAAGATGTATATCAAGTTTAGAAGGGCCTAAAGTTGACTTCTGCCTAGAAGGAAGAGAAGGATAGACTTGTTCCTGAAGCTGATCAAAAGTCTGTCCCACAAGCTAAACAACAGCCTACTTCTACAAAGAGGATTGACAATTTACAAATTTGGACATTAAGATTCAATGGTTCAAGGTCCAAGCAATGTTCTGGGGTAGGTTTTGAGCTAATTAGTCCCACTAGGGATTCTTATCTGGCTACAGTTTCCCTGCACAAACAATGTTGCAGAGTATGAGTCATTAGTACATGGACTATTAATGGCACTTCAGAAAAAGGTTAAAATAATTTAGGTGTTTGGTGATTCAGAGTTAGTGGCCAAAAAAATTAGGTGGAAATACTCTCGTCACAAAAAGAGGCTAAACCGTTACCAAAATAGAGTTTGGGATCTAGTGGAATGCTTTGATGGTTTTAATATCTAGGTAATCCCAAGAAAACAAAATCATGTTGCTGATGCCTTGGCACAAGCTGCCAGTTCTTTGGAGCCCCTAGCCATGTCTGATTTGAATAAATTCACTGTGGAACTGGTTTCAACCCCATCTATGCCAAACAATATCACTCACTTTCAAGTTTTTGAGGATGACAAACACATCATTGATTTTCTCACATCTTCAGACATGTTTGCTGCTTAGATAATTGATGAAGAAGAAGAAGAGCCAGCTGAAGTAGATATAGAAGGAATTTTGAATTTAAAGACTAACACTATCCCTTGTGGTATGGTGAAGCTAGAGAGGATTTTTGAATTAGACCAATTTGGTACTCAAAAGAAGCAAGCTGATTCCACAGGTGGGAAGTGTGAACCGTATAACTTGGGCATGAACGAAGAAGTCAAAAATGTATTCCTTGGGAATGTATGTACCCCTGCAAAAAGGGAAGGGATCATCCAAGCACTAAGGGATTATCATGAAGTCATTGCTTGGAGTTATGAGGACCTAAAGACTTATGATACATCCATCATTACCCATACCATACCTCTCAAGCCAGGAACCAAACCATTTAGGTAAAGACAACATCCGATGAATGCTCTTTTAGAAACTTTGATTTTTAAAGAGGTCTAGAAGTTACTATCAGCCAGAATTATTTTCCCAGTAAGGCAGTCCACATGGGTGGCCAACTTAGTGCCAGTCTGTAAGAAGAATGGCGAGATACGACTATGTGTGGATTTCAAAAATTTGAACAGAGCTTCAGAAAAGGACAACTATCCACTGCCATCCCTTGATGAAGTGCTGCAAATAGTCAATGGGTCATAAATGATGTTATTCCTGGATGGCTATTCTGGTTATAACCAAGTGATGGTAGAATACATTGACAGACTTAAAACTTCCTTTACTTGTAAATGGGGAATCTATGTGTATTGGAGAATGCCGTTCAGACTGATAAACATAGGAGCAACATTCCAACACGCCATGGATATTGCTTTCAAAGGGTTGGTAGGTAAATGCATTATCATTTATATGGATAATCTAACTGTATTCTCCAAGAAGAGGGGTGATCACATTTCTGATTTGAGGAAGGTACTGCAAAGGTGTAGAGATTATGGAATTTCATTGAACCCCAAGAAATGCATCTTTGGTGTTACTGAAGGTAAGCTGTTGGTGTTAGGAATTGCATGCAGAAAATATCAATTAAATGCAAATAAATATTAAACAAAGGAATGAAAAATACACAAATAATAACAGAGAGAGACAATTTTTAATGTGGTTAGCCCAAACTCGGGCTACATCCACCAATAGAGAGTCCAATATTATTATCCAGCAATCGACTGATTACAACCAACAATCTTTGCAACTCAATACCGCTGCAAATGCTACAATACAATATCCACAAAAACCCTAACCCTTAGCCATTTTTATCAAGACTTGTGTTGGTTACAAAATAGGATTTTTTCTTTTGTTGGCCAATAGAAAAATAACTCTCGACGCCTTTATAAAATAATAAAAGTTGTCTAAGGTTTCGGGGGCACTACCCCTAGACCCAACCCTGTATCGTGATAGGGAGCACGCTAGGGGTGCTGCCCCTTGATCCCGTCTTGGGGGGCGTTGCCCCTGAACCTCCATTAAATAATTTGGGGGGAAACTGCGCTGATAAAAGTGGGGAAAATTTAACCTCTGAGTCTGATTAGGCTCCATATAGCAACAGTTGGGACATGTAATTTCAGAAAAAGCATATCAATAGACCCTGACAGAGTCCAAGCCATCCTAATTCAACCTCCAGCAAGTAAGGAGTTAAAATCTTATTTTGGGAAGATCAACTTTGTCCGCAAATTCATTACTAGTTTTTTTGAGATTGTCCAACCTCTCAATGCTATGCTAAAACAAGATGCTAAGATCAAGTGATGCCAGAGGCCAAGACCACCTTTGTGGAAATTAAACAGGCCATAGCTAATGCCCCAGTACTGGTGAGTCCAGATTACACATTACCATTTTGCATATACTCCTTTGCTTCAGACGAAACTTGTGCTGCCATGTTGACACAGAGAAGGGGAGTTGATGATGAATGCCCAATCACTTTTATGAGCATCCCGCTGAAGGATGTTGAATTGATATATCCGAATGTAGAGAAACAAGCCTATGTTCTGGTTAAAGAAGTTAATAAGTTTTGACATTACATTCTAAGAAGTAAAGTGATTGCTATTGTTCCTAATGCTACAGTTAAGGCATTGTTGATGTAGAATGAATTAGGTAAACAAAGAGAGAAATGGGTCATGATACTGTAGGAATTTGATCTGGAGATACAACCTATGAAATTGGTGTGAGGAGAAGCGCTTACTAAGACTATGGCAGAGATAGAACCCGGGTTGGTATCCTAGCAGTATGTGTTGGAGGACATTTCAAAAGATGAGTGGTATGGAGATATTTTGTTCTACCTCCTCAATCAATGGTGCCCACCTCAATCAATGGTGCCCACCTCAATCAATGGTGCCCACCTCACCTAAATTCAGTTCAAAAAAGAGATTTAAGGCTAAAAAATAGTAGTTTCATGGTTAAAGGATCAGTCTTATACAAGAAGAATCATGAAAGAATTTACTTGAGGTACTTGGAAAAGATAGAAGTGACTCAGGTATTAACCAATTTTCATGAGAAGTTTGGGACAGGCCATGGTCTAGCTCATTCTACTACAAACCAGATCCTTCAGGCTAGATACTATTGGCCTACCTTATTCAAGGATGTCTATGCACATACCTAAAACTATCACACATGCCAGATTGTTGCTACAAGAGAAAGAAATGCTGCTATGCCATTACAGCCAATGGTGGAGGTACACCCATTCACTCATTGGGGCCTCAACTTCATTGGTATGATCAACCCACCTTCTTCTGTGGGCCACAGGTACATTCTGACCGCTACTGACTATTGTACAAGATGGTTTGAAACACAAGCTTGTAAACAATGCACATTTGAGGTGGTAATTGAAATAATTGAAAAATATATCATCACCAGGTTTGGCTTCCCCTTTTCTCTTGTTTGTGACAATGGTCCTACATTTTCTTCTTTGCGCTTCTCAAATTGGGCTTTTGATTACGGGATTGTACTAAAATTTTCATCTAACTATTATCCCCAAGGGAATGGAGTAGCTGAGTCAACAAACAAAAACCTACTTGAAGTCATTAAAAGATTGCTTGATAAAAACCCTAGAGACTAGTACACACAACTTAGGTTTAACTTATGGGCAGACAAAATCAGACACAAGGCTGCTATAGGAACATCACCATATCACCTTGTTTATGGACTAGAGCCTATTTTTCCCATCCACTTGCGAATCCCTGTGCTGTAATTCATACAAGACTACCTAGAGTTAGATGACCATGTTTTAGACCGCTTGAGTCAACTGCTACACCTAGAAGAGAAGCGCGATGCTGTGATAGAAAAATTTTCCAAGCACCAAGGTGTAGTAAAGCACTGGTTTGACAAGAGAGCCAAGGTCAAGGCTTTCTGTATTTATGATCTAGTCCTATATTGGGACAAAGCCCATGAGAAAAAGGGTGAACATGGAAAGTTTGATAAATGTGGTTAGGCCCCTACCAAATAGCTGAAATCCTAGGGGATAGTATGTACAGACGGAAGACACTCACTAGTGAGGAACTCCTGCTGCCTATGAACAGGCAATTCCTAAAGCACTATTTCTAGGCTTAGGAGGCACCTTTGCCTTCATTTGTGTACAGTCTTTTCCTATTTGTTTTGCTTTGGTTAGATTAGTTTGCTATTCTAGCTTAGCTCTGACTTTTGTTTTCCTTAGCTATTAGCATAGCTTGCTTTGCTGTTAGGTAGGTTTGCTTTGTTTAGGTTAGTTGTTTTTCTCCTTTTGCTTTCGTTTCCTGCACTTGTTTTTTTGGGGTTCTCCATTTCTTGAACGTGGTGGCAGTTGTGCAACCTTCCAAAAGGTCCTATTTAGGGAAGTAATCTGGAGAATTTCTTTGAAAGATTCAGCTTTCCACTTAGGTCTTCTTGTGGGTCCTATTGTTATTCTTAGATGGTATGATGCTTGTTCATGGCAAATGAGTCACTAGTTTCGTGCACTTGAAGTGTTTTTAGGTCTTATAGATCTCTCACATCTTTAAATAATCTAGATGCTCCCAAGGGAGTCTTTGTGATCTTGGGTTAGGTGAAAATCCCAAAATCTCACATCATGAACTATCTTTTCACATCCATTATCTCATACCAATCACAACCACCTTCATCCACTTTTCCTTCTCCATCAATAATGAATTCAATTCTAGTCTCCAAATCATACATAGTCCTATTGACTATTGCAAATTTCAGTTCATATGAACAAGGCATTATAAAGTTTATGCACGTCAATATTTGTTCATGATTATATGGCCTTGGATAGCTACCTCAAGGTAAACAAGGTCAAAATGTTGGTATTTCATCCATTCCACTGTTTTCCATTTTCCACCTTTTGCTCATTGCACATGCACTCACTTTGCCTGAATTATCCTACAAATTCCAAAAGCAAATGAACACACACATTCTATTATCCATTTTTCATCCACTTTTTCTAACTTCCTTTCATTCACCCATCTACCCCTTATCCATTTTCTAGTCATGATCAGTGAATGCACGCGCCATCTAAATTAGAATCTTACACTCATTCATCCATTCCATACTTTTAAGAAATAAACACTTGGATGCTTTTACCTGTAAAATACAAAGAAGATCCCAAGAATCCTCATGCCTCAAAGCATAACTACCACAAGTTGAAGCACAGTATATTCTGAAGGTTGCCTAAGCCATACCTCCAAAAAGAAAAGAAATAATGACAACTTAGGTACTTAAGTACATAAGTCAAATCAGAAGATGCATTTGCATCCAAAGAGCTTTGAATGATCCATTTCCATTCCATCCATAGTTTCATGCTATTTCATCCCACAAATTGTGAATCAAACAAAAGTTCTTGGTTTGTGTGGGTCATGAAGTGACTACTTCATCCATCCACTTCCATTCCATTTCATATCTTTTTCACTTGTATGCTTCAAAATTTAGTTCGATAAGTGCAGGAGTTGATCATGATTTCATTCTACCATACTCCATACATTTTCTCTAGTTTTCCATTATCTTCCATCTCTCAACTGGTCTATGTTTTTGGATAATTGTTTGGATATACATTTTTCATTTATTTCCACCTTTGGCATAATCCATATCATAATCCACCATTTCCATTTATCCTTTTCATAATTCATCTCATAATCTACCATTCCTTGCCAACATCAGTAAATGTAATGACTCGACTTGGTATATGAGTTACTACATCTAATCCAAACTATCACTCTTCATGGAGCTAGACAACTGAGTCCCTTCTATCCACATTCCTATTTCTCACCCACAAAATTAGAAAGTAAAAACATATATATAGATAGTAAAGAGAAATTCCTTCGTCTAAAGGTGAAAACCACCCCTGGTGGTGCCTTGGATAAGTACCATGATGAAAACCTGGTAAACATGCGTCATGGTAGGTTATTCAGCTGCGTCACTTGTACTTGAGGACACATGATTTCATTTTACCCAACTATCCCATCTTGTCACTTGCATACTTACTCATCTTGCCTTGTCCATCCATCTTCCCTTCCAAGAAAGTTCATGTGGTATTGATTGTTTGCATAAGCTTGACACAAGTTCGCATTGGTGACTTTGGTTACTGATGAATAGAAATTAACGCAATTGTACACACTTAGACCTCTGGGATACGGATAGTTGTATTGAGTTAGTGATCTCTACTTCCATGATATTGTATCATGTAGTCTAGTTTAATATGTGGGGAACATAGAGATCCTGGGTTTGAAACTATAGTTTGTCTTTGAAATACTCTGGAACATTTCCCTAGTAGAGTCACCATTTGTTGTGCCTTGCACACATGCCCCATTTTATCAAATGGAGACCCCCTTTTTTTGCTACTTTGTTTGAGGTTTGGCTTAGTTTCTATCAGTACCTTTGAGGAAATGATGGGTTTGCAAATCAAATATGTCTGCATATGGGTCAAATTGGCATCAATCAGGTGAAAACATGTTTAAGTCCTTGAGAAATTTAATCAAGTTTGAAAAGATCCCTTTATCATCCAATTCTAAGGCCTTGAAGGCCTTTTGCACTAAAAACTTGAGCTACTGCACTTTAGCGCTAAAATCCATTGACACTGCAAATCAGCTCCAACATTCATTAAACAGGTTTGTGCTGAAAAATGAAGGCATGACATTTTGCATTGAAATCCACTTGCACTGAACATTAGCGCTAAGCTCCCTTTGCACTAAAAATGACCTATATCAGATTTGCAGGGAAAAGCAGGTACATTGCACATATTCAATAGACCTCAAAAACCCCACTAAGGTGGTAGGCATCTAAAATCCTGCTAAGTCAGTTGACCCTCAAATCCCCGCAAGACTTCACTATGCGCCAAGTGTCATGGTACTCTACATTAATGGCAGACTAATTAGAACATATGAAAGGTCTTCAGACTCATTTTGAGCTCATTCTACATTCAAAACCTATTAAGAGCTCTACATAGCAACTATCGGCGATTCATACACATTGCACAATCAACTGAGAAGGATTTAGCACATAAACCCTTGTTCATTTCTTTAGTTCTGCGAAAACTAGGTTAGAGTTGTTAAGCCCTAAATTTCACAGTGAAATATTATTTTTCAAATATAGGGTTGAATCTATGTTTCCTTTGTATTTGCAGTTTAAATCCCTTAAATCGGTTTCTGGTAGTATTGTTTAAAGATTGCTGGATAGGTGTGAGTTTGTATTGCTATAAGATAGCCTTTTAATGAGTCGTTGTCAGCTCTAGTTTGTGGGCTTGTTACCATTGAAATTTGCGATGAGAAATCCCTCTTCATAGTATTATTTCATGACTTAGGTTAGAAGGGGTTTTAAGTTTTAGAAATTCAAGAGAAGAAACCTTAGTTTTAAAATGTATTTCGAAGAACGCCCTTAGAAAATATCGAGATCCCCACTACATATCGCCCAAACTAAATTTCTCGAAGACTTTGTGCTGGAATATGATGTCATTACCTCTTGCATTTAAAATAGTTCTTACTAGAAGGAATTCATTTAGTGCTAAATTCATTATCACCCACATTTGTGAAAAAATGGGCCTCTACTGCACTTAACCATTACCTTTGATTTTTTCTGCCAAGACAGTTAAATCACTTTGCACTAAAAACAAGTAAGACTGACTTGCACTAAAAAAGACCCCTACTGCACCAATGCACTTCCACCTAAAAGCTCTGCCAACTATACTTAGCAAAGTTAGCACTAAAACTATGGTTAATTGCTTTTGCGTTAAAGACTAGTCCTACTGCACGTATGCAACATCCCTCAAATTCCCCGCTATCCAGAGGGAAGCTAAAACACCGCTAGCATAATATCATGCATTTTGTGCTAAAATATTCACCTGTTGCCTTGCGCTAAAAAGAACTTCAATTGCACTTGTGTAACACCACCCAAAAATGCGCAATCCAGTAGCACTTGAAATTGCCACTTACCATTACACATTTTACGCTAAAAACCTTGCTTTCTACCCTGCATTGAAATGGACCTTTGCTACAGCACTGGATTTCCCTACTTTGTGCAGTAGACCCTCAAAACCCCGCAGACCTCCTGTGTAATGCTTTTTTATGAATTTTTCTAAGGAAAGAAAGTTCATTTTGTCAGCTAAAGTGATTTAAGAGTAAAATGAAAGTGTTCTACATGTTTTTGGGTTAAAATTGAATATTTTTGCATTTAAAGCTAGCATTTATTGCATAAGTTTAGTAGGGCCCCAAAAGCCTGTTGAATTGCTTTCATTGGTTCTTTTTGCAAACATGTGTAATGAATGTTAGGAAATAAGGTAGCATGCATGTCTTCAACCTGAGAAATAGATTTTAAGGGGTTTTGTAGTGGTTTTTACGAGGAAACTTGATTTAGGAAGTAAAATACAATTAACTGACTGTCTAGAAACCTAAGTAAAGAACCCCTAGGGCAATTTAATTACATAGTTTACTTATTAGGTCTAGTCCTATAGGATAAATGACTACTTGAGCCACCAGCATGAAGTATGAGTTCAAAGGGATCCCCTCAACAACCAAAATTACCTCAGCATGGACAAACATTGGAGATACAGACCTTGGGCATATAGACAGAGGAATTCAGAATCAGAGTCTTAGGACACAATCCCACTCCATTGGTGAAGAAAATCAAAGACAATGGGATAGGTGAAGTAGCTACCTTCCCTATATCAGTGCAGTGTCCTGAACTGATTGTAGCATGTGCTAATAGATATGACCAAGCAACAAGAACCATTCAAACTCAAGATGGATAGGTTTTGGCAAACCTAAGTAGTCAATACATTGCAGAAATCTTTGACATACCTATATTTCCAAAGCTCTCCATATTGGACAAGGAAGAGGTTGAGAAGATGTATAAGATGGATCTAGAGGGTTGTAGGAAACATATCAATGAAGGTTGGATGAAACATAGAAGGGGATCTCTAAACAAACTTCCTCACACTTTGTACATAAGTGACTTCAAGGAGGAAATTGGAGACTTAGTGACACTTTTGAGCAAGATTATGGGACTGCCCATTGCTTCTACATTTGAAGGGTGGATGTTTGCGTATATTGAGGAGATCCTACACGGAGAGAAGAAAATACACTGGGCTTAGATACTTAGCATTAACATTCATAGAGCCTTTGTTGCCTTTAAGACAGATGAAACCTTTAGGTGGACTTCTTACATAGTGTATGCTCTAGCCAGACAAGTGGTCTATCCTGGATTCTCTAGGCTAGGAACTATAGGGAATGTTGATGGATAGTTTAAAGTATATGAATGCTATACACAACTTGAGAACTCCCAATCTTTGGTGCAATATAAACAAGTCAATGATGCTTTTAACATGCACATTACTTGAATCCTCCAAAATAACACTACAATGAGATTAACTTGGGAGGCTATGGATGTGGTGTAAGCATATGGGAGATGGTATATTCAATTTAGAAATTTACTTATTTGAGAGTTCAGGGTTTCACAGGAGCACCGTACAAGCTACAACGATACCCAACTGATAAGATACCTAACTGATAAGATACCCAATTGATAAGATAGTGCTCCTTGAGCTGATAAGACATCTCTTTCCATGTGCAAAAAAACTAAAGCATTTGCACAGAGCTAACATCAAGTTCCAAATCCTATAAGGAAAGGGAAATTACTCCTACACCACTCTTGGAACAACAAAGTATTTTGATACTGAACTACATCTGCTGAATCTCCATCTGCATGTTAGGAGGAGGCATTTTTATCCTCATGGGGTAATGGAAAAACATGAGCAAGAAATTGTTTCATAAAGAACATCTTGAGGATTTCTGGGCAAACTGCGTAGATGACTATGAAGTATTGAGAAGGAATTACTCTAGGTGGTCACTTGATTTCATTAAGAGATTCTACATAATACAAGTACCAGATCAAATGGTGGAAGATAATAATTTGGTACAAAGAGGAGCTTGGGAGGCATTGTTCAATCGGCCCCTTCCTATTCCCAACTGGGCTAACTCAGAAGAGAGCTCACTTGATGAGGCTATGAAGAACCCAATAAGGCTGAGTAAAATCTAGGTTAGAAGACAAATTGCAACCTTGGAGCAAGCAGGTATAGCATTGACCTATATAGAGGATGCTCCAGAAAAGGTCAACAATGATAAAGAAGACCAACCTTTGGAGGTGGAAGATGTAGCATAACAAGGGGTTGCTAGGGAGGCTAATGTAGATAGTGAAGAACATATTCCCCTAGCAAAAAAAGGAAAGGCTAAAAAAGATGCCCCAAAAATATAAAAGAAAGACCCCCGTCCTTCCACAAGAACGAGAGTGGTAAAAAGGAAAGATATGCCTAGTGGAAAAGGACAGACCTCTAAGGCAAAGAAGCCAAAGGTAACAACAACTGCTGCAACCACTACTACTTTTGTTGATAACATAATTGCACCTATTGTTTCCCCATTACCATTAAGCACAATAGCCTCTTCTTCTTCTGCCCTGGACATTTCATCACCTACTCCTTCATCCACCATTGCTACTGCACCTTCTCCCTTGGCCATTGATTTAAGTTCACCCAGTTCCCTCTCCCCATCTACCACTTCCTCTATCATCTCTTCCATTTCCTCATTACTTTCCATTTCCACCATATCTTTACCATCTATCCCTTCCACCTCTTTCTCCACACAATCGTCTCTGCCACACATTCCTACCATCCCATCATCAACCTTGCCATCTCTCAGTCTTTCTACTCCACTTTCTATCTCTTCTGTTCTGTCATCCCCTCCTCCCTCACCTTTCATAGGTTTTGCTTCATTTGCCAATCTTTCTAAGCTATATTGACCACCTACTGCAATTGACTCTTTGATGGCTTTCAATGATTCTTTAACTAAGCCATTTAATGACCCTACAAAAGTGCCAATACCTGCACCTCTTCCAGTCCCCTTACTGCCAGGCATTGAAAAGGTCTGTGCAAAATTAGATTCACAAGGAGATATGAACAGGGCCAACACTACACAAGGCCTCCATACAAATTCTGGTGTTGTAGACATAATAAACATAGAGGACAGTCTGGATAATGAGATTAGTGATTCAATTCTAAAGGTTGCACAACAGGTAGTATCAGAGAACTTGTAAAACATTGAGCAGCTAGAGTCTCCCTAGGATAAAACTGCAGATAATAATTAAGGAGACAAAGGGATAGAGGAGGAGTTAGTGACATGAAATATTCATCAAGATTCTTTCAATAAAGGAGATAGTTGCATTGACTCTCCAGAGGACACTTCCCTTGTGCTAAATTGGCTGCAACATAGGCTTGGTAATAAACCTCTAGAGGTTGAGGTGATGACATTGGATTTAGATGCATTCTTGGCTTGTGTAGAGAAGCCAAAGAAATAGAAAAAGGCAAAAATACAATCAAGAATTTATAAGGATACAACTAGGGCTCACATTGCAGAGGTGGTTGTCCCTCCAGAATAGGTCAATAAGGAGGATGTACGAGATGAAGATTATATAGTAACCATAATAAATTTGGGCTTTGCATCAAGTGAGAAGGAAATTGATGAGTTCAGAGGATCTGTGTCCACCATTCTGGATCACTTGAGTAAAGCTGAAATGACTAAACATTTGTTGAAACAATAGAATGAAGAGCTTAAAGCATGTATCAAGTTTTTGATGAAACCAATGAATGCAGATGGAGAATTTGAGGAAGCACCTTCTCTTATTTTCAAAGAGGAGTTAACAAATTTTGATAGAATCAAGACAACTGCAGCAGCTACAGAAGAGTGGTTCCACAAGGTCTATGAAGAAGGTTGTGAAGTTATCCTTTTTGCAACTGAATTACATAAGGACTTTTGCATTTTGAAGACTGGATGGGAAGAAATCAATGATTAATGTATAGCATATGAAGATTACTATTCCCATATGCATCCTAGAGTGCTGACCATGGCCAAGCTCCTAGATAAAGTTTTTTTGGCAGAAGAAATTCTAACTTAGGAAAGATTGGAAAAACCCGAACAATGGTTAGAACAAATTGCACTAAGGAAGGAGGTTTTTGATAGAGTTAAAGAATCCTATGGTGTAGCTAAAACTAAAATCATGGAAGTAATTTATAAAATGAATGATGTGCTGAGAGCTTGTATGAACTCTAACCTTGATGACTTGGCTCTAGTAGATATGCAAGATTATAAAAATAAGCTACATCATATTATTCATGGAGAGTCACCATTGAGTATGGTTAGGAAGTTGGAAAAGGTCAGTGATCTCAGAGTTGTATTTGTAGAATTCAAAAGGAATAAAAGATCAAGGGATGCCATCTATTGCAAGTTTTCACAGGAATTGGATCAGCTGAAGTTCAGAATTGACTATATCAAAGATTCTAATCCTGTAGATATAAATCTGGCATTGTCACCACTCATAGCCTACAGTAATAGGGAGGTAGAAAATAATAAAGTCAATTTGGATGATGGGGACCGATAGAATTTTTTGGTTAGATTTTAAAAATCCTGTCATTCCATGTCAGCTCCAGTTTTCAAAGGTCACGTGACTCTATTTTGGCTTTATTATGCCTTGTAAACTTTTCACTATATACAACTTAATGGGTGTCTATTTTGTCCACATTCAATGTATTTAAAAGCTGTATTTTATCTTTTTACTAAAGGACAAATGCAAATCAGAAAATGCAACTAACTGCTATATCAAATTAAATGCAATGTAAATCTAGGCCATTGGTGTTGCGTTAATCTCCACTGGCCATCAAAAACTTGGTATGGTGCCTTCCTCTATAAAAGGTCCTACCCATTCTCTCATTGTGACAAACTCTTGATGCTGAATTGCTGATACTATGCCAAATTTTTGATTAATACAAAGCAAGTTTTGCAAGTTCTCTGAAAATTTGTCTTGTGTTATCTATTTGGTTTTCATGGTTCACTTCATGATCTACAATTAGTTAAATATGATTTTTAAATGTTGAATGAATATTGAAGGTATTTGATGAACACTTTGGCCCATACTATTAGTATCTTGCTGATTGTAAGTTGTGCATAATTAGCTTGGGCCTTTGTATTGAGCTTAGTTCGATTGCATCTCATAAGTTAAATTGTGCCATAATCTGGGTATTTAATGAATGAATGTAGTTTGAAGATTATAAGCTTCCATTGAAGATTGCATCATTTTCTGTAGCATTGTGGTTTCTAGTAACCTGGTAAAATAGAAAGTGGTTAATAAAAGTGTTTGTCTACCAACAACATTCTCATTGTGATTGTCACTTAGGATTTCTCTCCAATCCCTTTTCTCTCCCCCCTTTACCTTTTGCATTTCTTTAGTCAAATAGTTGCTAGATTTAGGTTGAAAGCAACATCTACATTACAAATCTACTAAAAAACTCATAGGGTTTCTACATACATGTACTACTTTCATATCTTATAAACCTTATCAAATGTAAATCCCCCTTTGTTGGTACAGCTGATACGTTCCACTAAGTTATTCCTGCAAGCTAAGACCTAGTTGTATAAACCTCAGGGTAGTCCTATCTAGGGTAGGATATCTTTTTCAAGAGAGGTGAGATATCCTATATTTCACCTACGTTGTTGTGTGCTAAAACCACCATCAACACCACCCATAGAAATTCAAGAGATGCTAGAAGAATACTTAGATATAATGATGAAGGAGTTGCCAAATGAATTGCCACCTGCGAGAAATATTAGTCACTGTATGGATTTGATACCTGGTGCAAGTTTACCAAACAAGGCACCGTATAGGTTGATGCCTATGGAGAATGAGGATATAAATAGGCAAGTTCAAGAATTGTTGGATAAGGGGCTGATCAAGGAAAGTCTCATTCCATATGCAGTACTAGTAGTGCTGACACCAAAGAAGGATGGAGAACGGCAAATGTGCATAGATTCAAGGGCCATTAACAAAATAACAATCAAATGTAGATTCCCATTGCCATAGATGGATGATATGATGGATTGCCTAAGTGGAGCAAAATATTTCATGAAGATTGATTTGAAGAGTGGGTATCATCAAATTAGAATCAGAGAAGGGGACAAGTGGAAGACAACCTTCAATACAAAAGATGGATTGTACAAGTGGTTAGTGATGCTTTTTGGGTTGATGAATGGTCCCAACACTTTCATGAGATTGATGAATGAAGTGTTGAATCCATTTCTTGGTAAGTTTGTTATTGTATATCTTGATGATATTTTGATTTTCAGTAAGACAAAGGAAGAACATTTGTTGCATGTTAGGGCATTATTGCAGAGGTTGAGAGAAGATAAATTGTTAGTCAATTTGAAAAAGTGTAGTTTCATGAAGAAGGAGTTTGTTTGGGATCTGTAGTTTCTAGTGATGGATAGAAGATGGATCCAGAGAAGGTCAAGACAATTGTGGATTGGCCTTCACCTCACAGTATGTTTGAAGCCAGAAGTTTTCATGGCTAGGCTATCTTCTATAGGATTTTCATTCAAAATTTTAGTGGGATTTGTGCACCTATAACTAAGAAAATGAAAGGTAATAGGAAGGAGTTTGTGTGGACAACAACAGCTGAGAAGAGTTTCATAATTTTGAAGAGTAAAGTAAATGAACAACTAGTTTTGGCACTCCTTGATTTTGAGAAAGTTTTTCAAGTAGATTGTGATGCAAGTGGAACAACGATTGAAGGTGTCCTTAGTCAAGAGGGGAAACCAATTGCATACTTTAGTGAGAAGTTGAATGAAGCAAAGAAGAAATATTCTGTGTATGATCAAGAATTCTATGCAATTGTACAGGCACTCAAGAAGTGGAAACATTATTTGCTACTGAAGGAATTTGTATTGTATATTGATCATCATGCTTTGTAGTTCATTAATAGCTAAGGTAAGTTAAATCAAAGGCACAAAAAATGGGTTGAATTTCTACATAGTTATTCTTTTGTTTTGAAACATAGAAGTGGAAAATCTAATAGGGTAGTTGATGCATTGAGTAGGAGATGTCTGTTGTTGAATGGAATGAGGGTGATTGTGATTGGTTTTGATTCTATGAGAGAATTGTAAAAGGATGATGTTTATTTCAAGGAAGCATGGGTTGCTTGTATGAATCCAGTAGAGAAAGATAGAACACCTTGGTTGGAATATTTTATCTAGGAAGATTTGTTGTTCAAAGGGTAGAAATTGTGTATACCTCAAGGGACCATGAGGGATAATTTGCTGAAAGAAAAGCATAGTGGTGGTTTAAGTGGACACTTTGGTGTTGACAAAATGTTGGTACAATTGAGTGAAGGTTATTTCTGGCCTATGATGGCTGTAGATGTGAAGAAGTTGGTCCAAGGTTGTAGAGTTTGTCAATATGCTAAAGGAGTCAAGTAGAATATTGGTTTATATCAACCATTGCCTATACTAGAGAGACAGTGGGAACACATAAGTGTGGATTTTATTTTGGGATTGCTTTGCACACAGAGAGTTTATGATTCTATCTTTGTTTTTGTTGACATATTTTCTAAAATGGTTCATTTTATTCCATTCTAAAAGAGTAATGATGCTTCCCAAATTGCTACCTTATTTTTCAAGGAGGTAGTTAGATTACATGGCTTGCCTAAGAGCATAGTTTCAGATCGGGATGTGAATTTTGTTGGTCATTTTTGGTGTACCTTGTGGAAGAAAATGGGTACACAGTTAGGTTTTAGTTCAACGTACCATCCTCAGAGTGATGGTCAAACTAAAATTGTAAATAGAAGTTTGGGAAATTTATTGAGATGTTTGGTAGGGAATAAGCCTAACTAGTGGGACTTGGTTTTGGCTTAGGCATAATTTGCCTATAATAATTCAGTCAATAGGAGTGTAGGGAAAAGTCTTTTTCACATTGTGTAGGGTTACAGTTCAAGAGGGGTAGATGAATTGTGAGATAGTGCTGATTTGACTCACAAGAGTGCTATACCTGAAGATTTTGCAAATATATCCATGATTTGCATAAATAGGTGAAAGAAGATTTGGAGAAAAGTGTCACCAAATACAAGGAGCGTGTTGATATTCATAGGAGAGAGCAAGAGTTTTAAGTTGGAGATTTGGTTTTGGCACATTTGCAGAAGGAGAGGTTTTGACATACAATAAACTAAAATGGAAGAAGATTGGACCTTGTAAGGTCTTGCGTAAGTTTTCATCCAATGCTTACGAAATAGAACTTCCATCAGGTGTAGATATTTCACCCATTTTCAATGTGGCAGATTTGTATAGTGATAGGTAAAAAATTAGGTTAATAAGATCAAGCATAGCCATGAAAACCTAACCCTAACATCATCAAAGAATCTAATCTAAATGAAATCAAAAGCATGCAATTCAAGCACAATATCACCTAGATTGTATGATTCCTTGTTTATGATGTGGATTGCTTCTTCAACAATGAACAATTATGAAGATAAAAGCTACCATGATGGATGGATGATAATGATAAAAGCTCAATGGATGCTATGGATACTCAACATTCTCAAGATGATAATGTAGACGCTATATGAATGCTAGATAGGATGTAGTATGGAATGAGAGGGTGTTTATATAGAACTCAACCAAAATCAATCAACGGTGGAGATTCGGTGGCTATGTGAATGGATAAGATTGAAAGATAGACATAGGTGAATGTGAAGATGACAAGTGGAGAGAAGATAGGGCTCATGTGTGACCATGTACATAAAAATTACTACATGTGAAAGATATTAAATAAAAGGATGTAGTACCACTTATCTTTTTAAATGAAAGGGACACACATGTCGGCTCAAGGGATAAATGATAAGATAAATTAATTAAATAAATGAAATTTATTTAATTAATTGGAAAGTGGGTTTATGAAAGGAATCTTTAATTAAATAAATAAGATTTATTTAATTAAAAATAGATAGAATGAAGATAATTAAATAATTGAAGATTGTTTAATTATAGCTTAGAAGAAATAGAAGAAATAGCTAATGAATTAATTAAATAAATATAAATTTATTTAATTAATAGAGGAAATAGATGTGTTAGGGATATTGCTCGTGTTAAACAAATGCAAATGATGTGATAGTGATATTTGAATGGTAATGGTAATGAGTCAATTTTGGGTGTCTACATGTATCACTATTATGAAGGGGAGTCATGTACACCAGAGGAATTCAATTCAGATGTTCAAGATAAATGTGAATAGATAGATCAATTGCTTGAAAAATAGTTTAAACATGTTGATCAAGTGATTGAATCTCATGTGGCTAAATGAACAAGAGGAAAAGAATACATGGAGTATCTTTTCTAGTGGAAGGGTAAACCAGCTGATGAAGCCTCTTGGATGCAAGCTTCTAAATTGGATAAGTATGGGATTTCTAGTCTAGACTTGCTAAAATGTTCTTGAGTTGCAGCCTCAAGGAACATTTCTCTTACCCAATGTGTCTGATGCAGAAGCATCTAGGTTCACTGGCAATCTTGTGTCACCAAACTATGTTTTATTTCCTAAGTTGTTTTGGCTTTATTTCCTTGCAAAGTTGGTTTTTTGTGTTTCAAGAGCAATTTTAGATTTATTTGGTTGATTTTAGGACATCATCTTGTAGAAGACGCAATTGGGTATCTCCAGCTTCATTTTGGTGAAGATTGGGCAAAATTGGCTAAGTTAGAGCTAGTAAGATAATTTCCTAGTTTGCGAACTGTTAAGTTCACCGACAGATCAATTCCCTGACAACCTATTTTGCCAATGGGCGATTTCACTGACAAGCCTTTATACAAGTTCACTTTTCAAGTTTTCCAAGGGAAGGCTTTTAGTCAGCAAAATCCTGAGTTCACGAACTCTTAAGTTCACTGATGACTCAGTTTGCTAATGGGAACTTTCGCCAACTAACCTTGAAGGAAAGTTCACATTTGTCTCCCAATTGCTGCAGGGAAGCTTGATCGGTAAATTTTGAAGTTTAAGAACTTTGTCAGCAACATCACTAGTTCGCGAACTCTTAGGTTTGCTGATGGTTCATTTCACTGACAAGCCTATAAAGTTGAAGCAAAGTCCACTAGTTCATGGAGAGGTGAAATTGCCGATAGAAGATGACTTTGGTTAGTTCATGAGTTCTGAAAATGGATGATAAGACGATAAAGGGATGGAAGAGGTCACTTTTTCCAATAGGAGTGGATCGCTTAATTGGCAAACTTTCTTATTTACAAACTAGGTCATGACTCCCAAAATTTTTTGATATGCCATCCAAGGTTTGATGAAGTTACAATTTGCTAATAACTAAAGTTTTACATTGGCAAGTAGTTAGTTTGTGAAATCATTACTTTGCCGATAGCATATGATGGAGAACTTCTAAGTTAGTGAAAGACTCCATTTGCCAATAAAATCCCCCTCTTGATGTGTCAGAGAATATTGAAGTTTGCAAACTTAAACAAAAGCCGATACAAGACTCTATGGTTCGTGGAAAGGGCATTTTGCTGCTCACTGTTTAGAGCCCAGATTTGTATCAAAGGTTGTGTACACCTAGTAGTGATTGTTGTATGCTCTTGAAGGGATTTAAGGATGATGGTTTAGTGCTAAAACTATTCAATTGATTTGATAATTCATTTTTTGTTGACAGTTTATTCAATTCCTAACGAATAGGGTAGTTAAACTATTTTGGGTAGAGTTTCATAAATACTTTCTTCTAATTCTAAGAGGGGTTTAGTTAGATTGTTCCTGGTTCAAATTTTTTTCCTGGTGTTTGTAGACGTTGTAGAGCACTCTGTAAAGAGGTAGATATCTTGATTTTGAAGCATGACTGTAGAACTCAAAATTGTACTCTTGTAATTCATTGTTGCTGTTGAATAAATAATATGAGTTTGTGGGTGTGGAGTTGTCTTTTGTGTGTATTTCATTTTGCTGCTTAATTTGGTAGTCTAATAAGACTAAATTTAGCCCTGTACCATTTTGTTAGGAGTGGGCAAGGATAACTAAAGCTGGGTAGGGGGATTTGGATGGATGAGTGGAGTTCAAGAGGGTGTAGATGGATCAAAAGAGGAAATGAAGGAAGAAGAAGTATCCAGAGATTGTGATATGGGTGCAACCTCACACATTGATTTCATTAGCTTCATTGTTACACTCAATATTGTGTAATACACATATCTTAGTGTTCATAGAACTCCACACAACACTTTTTACGAAATGCTTGTGTGCAACTATAACACTACTTGTGTGCATAGTGCAACCCTACACATGGTTACACATGCTTGTGCCTAGTTAGACCATATGTGTACAATACATGGGAGAATCCACACCATAAGAAATGTAACCATACTTATGTTGTTGGGAATTAAGGTGTCTCAACCTTTGCAAGTTCCTAATGTTGTATTTATTTATTCAGCACTATGTTGTAGGATCCCATAGTCGGCACCTTGTAAATTTTGGTGACTTTGTTAGCTGCGGTTTCCCCCCAAAGTAATTAACAAGGAGTGTAGGGGGGGCAGAGCCCCTCTTGTGGGGCCTGGGGAGCTTATCCCCCCCAGTGGGGGCTGGGGGTGGAGCCCATGGTAGGCATCTAGGGGCAACGCCCCCAGTGGGGGTTGCTGGGGGCAGTGCCCCCAAAGCAAAAAATGCCCTATATTTAATAAAGGTGTCGACAGTTATTTTGTTATTAACTAACATGGATTAACTAACATTAGATAACCAACAAAGAGGCTTTATAAATAAGCAGCTGGAGAATGTGAAAGATCATAGGATGCGAATGAGAATTGACATTGTGTACTCCTGAAAGAACTTGCATTACAAGTGTGTTGTAATCATCTTTTGATTTGATAATACATTGTGTAGGTTTTGGAGTGTGGGTTTTTTACCTAAAAGGGGTTTCCCCATGTATATCTTGTGTTGTGAGTTTTGTATTTGCATTTGGATGTTGTTATTACCTTTTTATTAATGTGCATCTAATAACCTATAACTATAAAAGTTAAAACTTGCATAAATCTTTCCTCAGTAGATTAGTGTAGGAAGTATTTACTCATACCTTCCTTCCTTTCAGTTGGTATCAGAGCCTGATCACCTTTGGTTCTAGTTGTTGGGTAGAGGGTTTTTTGAGTTGATCTTCGTTTGAGTGGGAGCTTGTGCAGAGGATTTTGAAATCTTTGTTGCACGAAAAAGATGGCGATCTCATCTGGGACGTTTGATATAGAGAAGTTTAATGGAGGCAACTTTGAGTTGTGGAAACTCAAGATGGGGGACTTACTGGTGGATAGAGATTTATGGCTCACAGTATCTAGAACCATGCCATTAGGTATGAAACAAGAAGATTGGGATCTGATGGATCAAAAGACTAAGGGTTTGATAAGACTATATTTGGCTGATTCAGTGCTCCTGAATATCCATGAAGAGAAGACTACAAAAGATCTTTGGAAGAAACTTGGAGATGTTTATCAGGCTAAATCCTTGTTGAACAAGTTATTCTTATGAAATAAATTGTATTCTCTAAGGATGGAAGATGGAGGATCTATCATTGATCACCTAAATACATTTAATATGCTTGTTACCGAGTTGACCTTTGTTGGTGTGAAGATAGAGGAGGAGGATCGATGTATGACATTAGTGTGTTCCTAACTAGATTCGTGGGACCACCTTGTTATGGCCATTGGGAATACTGCTACCACCTTCAAGATGGATGAAGTGGTTTCTTCGTTGTTGTCTAGAGAGATGCAGAGGAAATCTTTCGAGTTGGCTAAGGAGGCTCTTATGGTTCATGGTAGATCTAAAGAGAAAGGGAAGAAAAAGGATAAGAAGAAAGAAGAAAAAGGAAGATTTAAATCCATTGGGAGATCCAAGTCTCTTAGAAAGTCCAAGGCTCTATGTTGGAACTGCGGAAAACCTGGTCACTTCCGCAAGGAGTGCAAGGAGGAGAAGAAGAAAAAGAACTATGATTCAGATTCTAACAAATCATCTTAGGATGAAGGAGAAACATTTGTCGCTGCCCTGGTAACACATGTATCTGAGGATGTATGGCTTATTGACTCTGGTGCATATTTTCACATGACCTCTCATCGAGGTTGGTTTTCAAAGTATGAAGAATATGATGGTGGGAAGGTGTACCTGGGTGATGAATCTCACCTAAAGATTGTTGGCCATGGAAGAGTCTTAATTAGATTCCCTGATGGATGAGTGAAGGGGATCAATGGTGTTTTGCATATCCCTAGTTTGGCATGAATCCTATTATCTGTAAGTAAGTTGAATGATGTGGGTGTGCAAGTTGTTTTCTTGAATGGAGGATGTAAGATGACTAGAGGAGCTATGGTGCTAGCTAAGGGTGTTCAGATTGGCACTCCTTTAGCCTGATGCATCTGTGGTTCAGTACAATAGTGCCTCTATTTCAAAGAAGAGAACTTTAGTCTTCATGATCACCATTGAAACCAGTAGCAAAGAGGACTGTTGCATCTACTTCTGATGGTTGTGCTTTTTGGGTACCTAAGGGTGCTCATTCTATGGAGATAAAACTTCCAGCTGAGAAGACAATGTTATGGCACCAAAGGCTTGGTCACATTGGTGAAAAGGGTTTGAGGACTCTAAAAAATAAAAACCTTGTTAAGGGTATGAATGATTGTAATCTTGAGTTTGATTTTTGTGAACATTGCATCTATGGTAAACAAAACTGTGTTTAGTTTTATTCCAGATCTCACAAATCTTCTGAGGTGTTGGACTTGATTCATTTTGATGTGTTTGGCCCAGTTAATGTTCCTTCAATTTCAAAATCTATTTACTTTGTTTCATTTATTAATGATTACAGTAGGACATGGGTTTATTTTCTTAGAAGCAAATATGAATTCTTTAGTATATTCAAAGAGTTCAAATCTCTTGTAGAGAATCAAAAGAATAGAAAATTAATTGTTTGAGGATTGATAATGGTGGTGAGTTTTGTTCAACAAATTTTGACAATTTCTTTAAAGAACATGTGATTGAGAGGCACAAGACAACTCTGTATACCCCTCAGTAGAATTTAGTTGTAGAGAGGATGAAAAGAATTTTGATGGAGAGGGCAAGGAGTATGCTAAGTAGAGCTATCCTTGAACAAAATTTTTGGGCTGAAGCTATTTGTATCGCTTGTTACCTAGTTAACATGTCTCCTATATTGGTACTTGTTGATGAGACACCTATGGAGGTGTGGTCTAGTAAAAAGCCTTCATTGAGACACATTCAAGTATTTGGTTGTGAGGCATACGCACACGTGCCTAAAGAGAAGAGGTCTAAGTTTGAGAACAAGGCTGTGAAGTGTATCTTCATCGATTAAGGCATTAGTGTGAAAAGGCACAAGCTTTGGGATCTAGTGGCTGAGAGAGTTCTATATAGCAAAAGTGTGATTTTTAGAGAGCTCAATCCTTCTTCTATTGTTTCATAGCTAGAGAAAGAAAAAGAGGATGTCATTTAGCTTCCTTCCACCCATGAGAAAGTTAAACCAAAGACATCTATTGGACCTGGTGATGAGAACTCCAGTATCTCTAAAAGTTCAGAAGAAGATGAAGAATCTCAACATCAACCTTTGAGGAGATCCACAGGGATAAGGCTACAACTTGATAGGTTTGGTTATTCATTGCATGATTCCAGTTATCTTTTTTCTTTGATTTCTATCATTGACGAGCCTAGGACTGTAAGAGAGGCTATGGGTATGAGTGATGCAAATTCCTAGAAAGAGGCCATGGAAGAAGAGATGGATTCCTTGAAGAAAAATAATACTTGGGATCTGGTACCCTTGCCTGATGGACGTAAACTTGTTGAATGCAAATGGTTGTTCAAGAAGAAGTTTGGTTTAGATGGCAGTGTTAAGAAATTTAAAACAAGGTTGGTCATGAAGGGTTATTCCTAGGTTGAGGGAATAAATTATGGTGAGATTTTCTCTCCTATTGCAAAGTTGACATCTATCAGATTCTGGTTATCACTTGCTGCAACATACGATTTAGAAGTTGAACAGATGGATGTGAAGACAAATTTCCTTCATGGTAACTTGGAGGAAGAAATCTATATGTCATATCCAAAGAACTACGTGGTAAAGGGTAAAGAAAATCTAGTTTGCAAGTTGAAAAACTCTTTGTATGGTTTGAAGCAATCTCCTAGGATGTGGCACTAGAAATTTGATGCCTTTGTGTTGAGTTTGGGATTTCTGAGATCAAAATCATATCATTGTGTTTATTATAAAATGGATAATGATGGCATTCTCATTATTGCACTATATGTTGATGATATGTTGTTCATTGGGAATGGTAAGAGTTTGATTTCTGATTTGAAGTCTTAGTTATCTACACAATTTGAGATGAAAGATCTAGGGGAAGCCAGGTACATTCTGGGAATAGAAATCAGAAGAGACAGAGATAATAGAAAACTTTGGTTAGGCCAGAGTAAGTATGTGAACACTATGTTGGAGAGATTCAACATGGCATAGTGTAGACCATTGACTGTTCTTGTTATGATGGGGACAAAGTTATCTGTTGCATATTGTCCAAAGTCTCCTTTAGAGATGGAGGATATGAGTAGAGTTCCTTATGCTAGTGCAGTTGGAAGTTTGATGTATGCTATGGTTTGTACAAGACCAGACATTGCCCAAGTAGTGGAGTCCTTAGTTGATTTATGGCTAATCCTAGACAGGTACATTGGGATGCAATAAAGAGAGTGTTTAGATACTTGTGGGCTAATTTTGAGTATTCCTTATGTTATCATGGATATCCTACAAGGGATTGGCATTCACTCTGTATTCAAGTATTTGTGGATTTAGGTTGGGCAAGTGGTATTGATAGTAGGAGATCCACTAGTGCTTATGTTTTCACTATGTTTGATGGTGCTATTAGTTGGATGAGTAAGTGGCAACCTGTGGTCGCTTTGTCAACTACTGAAGAAGAGTACATGGAAGCAACTCATGCTTGTAAAGAACCCATTTGGCTTAAGAGATTGTGTTTTGATGTTGGGTTTGATGTAGGTGTTACATCAGAAAACGTCTCCCTAGGACTTTTTCCCTCCTAAGTTTAGCTCCCGGGTCCTTTAGGTGTAATCATGCATGTTCATTTTTACTCCCGATGGAAAATCCATGAAAACCAATGTTAAATGGACCTAGGGGATAGTGATGAACTTGACCCTTCCTTGAAAATGGGGCCAAGGGCTTGGGCTCCCATGCCCTTGTCCTGCCCTATTTAGCGGGGTCCTAAATTTTAAATGTTGGTTATGTGACCGTTAGAAGGTTTCGTTGCCAACATCTCAAGTTTGAATAACAAAATTAGAGCAGGAATGTGTTTTGTTGCATATATAAACATGTTTAGGACTTAATTTGTAAACTAGATGGATATTGCGAACTTGTGATCTTATGCTAAGGTGATTCAAGATTTTCATTGTGTTGCAGAGCAGTATTGTGTTGTTGTTGTGTTTGTTTGTTGCAAATTTGGCTTCATCAATCTATCTCCTCATGGAATGAAAGAGCTTCTTACTTCCATGGGAGCTACACCTCTGATGTGATATCTATTTTTGTTTTTAATCATTTATCATTTGGTTAGACCTCTATCTCGTAGGGATTCACACTCTTTATCTAACAATGGTGTTTGGAAGACTTGAATGCCCTTCCAAGGCTTGACTGAGGCAAGCTCCTAGACACTACAACCTCCAACCCCCATTTCTATAATTACAGGTAACAAGTGTTGAAGTAGAAAGAAGTTTTGTTGCAGGAGGCTATGGAAAAGTTTTGAGATCCCATATCTGAAGGAAAAAGTAGGACCTGGACTTAGGTGCCCCCTTCAAAGTCCTCCAGATCCCCGAAGCAGAAAATCTCTGTGACAATGGTGATTAGTTGCAGACAAATTCTGGAAGTCTTTGAAGAAGTTGCCACCTTGGGCTTGGGCACCTGCTCTTTAGCCCCTGACTTTCCACATCTAAAATCTCAAATTTTGGTATGTATTTACTCTGAATATTACATCTCTGTCTGCGAGCATTTGTTAGGATTTGTCTATTTATTTATTTATGATTTTACGAAATTAGGGTTTTAAGCATAATCAGGCTTTAATTAATCAATTAATCAACAAATGCCAAGTTTTATCTTCATTCCAAGTGACACTAAACCTATAGCAGATCCCTCTTGCAATAGTTGTGGCTTAACTCAGTTTATGTCCTTGAATGTAAGGTGTGAAAGGAGGATCTAACCCACACATCCATTGAAATTGAAAATCCCTCTTTTTACACAAAACATTTTAGTGATCCCATGTTTTATGTGAAATTTGCACCTTGATGAGTGTTGTACTTCATATTTGAATTCATTTCATTCATCATTTTCCTATTGCATTTGAAAATTTATAAAATAATTGAAAAACTTGAAAAATTTGAAAAAATTGGTATTTTAGGCTTGCATTTTGAAATAATTTGAAATAATTTTCATTTAAATTCATTTAATTTCTAATTTTTAAATTAGATCTGATATAAATTATAGAATTTCATCATATTATAATCCTTTGCATTGCATTTTTCATATTAAAATATCTAGGGTTTGCTTGAAATTTTAAATTTTTCTTATAACCTAGTGATTTCAAAAACTAGGGTTTGTAGTTAAAATCTTGTTTTAGATTGTACTACTCATCTTAGGCACTCATTAAAATCTAATTTTATATGTAGTGTTGCATTTTAGTGTGTTTTTACATTCATATTTCAAAAATTTGCATTTACACAGATAATTTCAACAAAAACTAGCATTTTTCATTCATCATTAAAAATAGCACTTGTATTGAGCATTGTAGGACTTAAATTTTTTTTTCAGATCTAAGATATCTTTTTTTGCATCAAAAATCTGATTATAATTCATTTACATATCATTTTTCACATATTCATGCCTTAATTTCACAACTAGGGTTTGAAAAACTTGCATTTTCACTAGATTTTGACTTATTTTGCATATAGAGTTGCATTATAGGTGTGTTGTGAAGGATATTGCTGCATTATTGGACTGATATATAGCTTATTATTTGCTTCCCCTCATCAATTTAATTACAACACTTCTTCTTCTAAGCATTTGGATATAAAAAAGTGAAAAAATAAAGCATTTTAGGTCATAAACTTACATAGCTTTGCACTTGTTCCTTGCATAAGTTTTGAAAATCTTTTAAAATCTGATTTTACATTCATTTGAAAACATATACACATGGCTTCTAATTGCAACAATAAACTAGGTTTCCTCCTAGGCCTTATATGAAAAGAAAGGTCCCTAAACTCGAAATTATATTCACACCTCATGGTAGAACAATTGGAGAAATTGAAGGACCTCTTTATATCATTGTGAAGATAATAGAAAATCCCATGGATGAAACACTTGTAGATCCTAATTGCATGACTAATGTGGCAACAAAAGAGTTCCTTTATTCACATGGTTTAATACAAGACTTCTATGACCCTTCCGATATGATGATTAAGACACATAATGGAGCTTTTATAAACACTTCTGGGAAGATATCTTTATTGGTCACGGTATTTGAAAAATATGTAGAACAATTATTTAATGTTATCCCTCTATCTAACTTTTTTCACATAAAACTAGGACACCCATGGTTAAATTCTATGAAAGTTATCCCTTCAATGATTCATAATTGTGTAAAATTTCCTTTGAATGGACAAGTGCATACTATTCCTCACAATAGATAGAAGCCTTTGGTGACAAAACAACACTTCAACCTTGATTAATTTTGGCCATGATCTGATTAGGAACTAGAGCCATGAACAGATTTTAACTTCTTGAGATATAGAAAATATAAAGCAAAACTATTACATCGAGTGGCCGATCCTTCTATGCAAGAAACAATAAGAGAAGAACAACCTGCATTAGAGGAACTTCCTAGAGAGAAAGGTAAAGGACTCTATGCTAAGGTTCCTCCCCCACCATCCTTAAGAGGATTGGGAGGTACTCGTTGAGAAGAAGGTATTTCATCAAGAAAAATAAGATTTGAACAAGATTCCTCCTCTAAGATACAAAAACCAATGGAACAAGATGACAACACTTTTAAAGATATAAGCAATAGAACAAAAAAAAATTGACAAGAAAGAGAAAGGAGGAAGAGAAGACAAGTTTTTGCACAAAGAAACACACTTGAACAAGAAAATATTCCATCCTCTAACATTGAAACAAACAAGGAAGAGATTAACAAAGAAAACTTTACAAACAATGACAAAGAGTTGGCAATTGTACCTTATGTACCTCTTTCTTCTAACATTTGGGATTGGAAAGAGGATGATCTAATTGTTGACAATCTCTACCATGATCTTGCTTATAGGTAAGTATTTCTAACCCTTTATCTCTATGTTGTGATCCCCCGTGATGTGTTATATTTGTTTAGGCCTCCTTGGATGACCTTTGATACTCTTGTAAGGTCAAGGATACCAGGAGACCACCTCTATTGTGTCCCTTCTTCTATTTGTATCATCATTCTTCTATATTGTTCCTCTCCTCTATGTTTATTGTTGTGTGTTGTGTCTTAGGGGCATAGCGTTGCGGTTGATGACCTGAGGGAACCTTCCTACGTGATGATCCTAAGGCACTTGTTCTCCTCTCTTGATTTATTGTTTACCTTCTTCTAGTGGTTCTATCTAGCTGGTAGATTATGAAAAATAAATAATACTGATATGGACCAAGTGTCCCTTCAGTGAGTAAGAAAAAATGGACCTAGTCCATACATGATGATAGGGTTGATATATATTATTTGACACTTGGCTAGTAGAATCACTCTGTGTGATATTTTGATGTTGAATTATCGTACTAACAAACCATAACAATGCATCTGCTCTGTGCACTTTGTTTACCTTTGAATCCCACTTTGGTTACACTCAGTTTTGAGATTTATGTAGTATAGCTCCACGGCTATACTCGAATTTCAAACCCATAGTATAGCCTCGACTCTTTATGTGAATGATTATGTTTATGCATTACTTTTATCATGTGTTGTGGTTATTATCTTAGAGAAATATTTCTAACCTCTCTTCTTGCAGGAAATTGTGTGTTTGTGGGAACATTTGGTGATCGTAAAGTACATGTCACCTTTGGGGGCATGGGCTTTGCAAAAGCTCTTGTTCCCTTATGTGTTTTTTTTTCCTACCTTATCATGCTTGATATTGGTACATGACATCAACCACCTTAAGGTAGGGGCATATAAGGTAAGTTGTTTGATGATTTTGACACTAACGAAGTGTGTTTGTAAGCCCTCTGTAGAGGCAGGATGTTGTATCTCCATGCAAGTGCACATATTTATTCTATATTGAAATCATAAAGCCCTCCATGGAGGTGGGATATCATGCATATCCTTTTATTCAAATCTCTCTGTGGAGACGGGGATGGTGTATCTCTTGAGCTAGTGCACATCCTTTTTATTTCAAAAGTCCTCTGAGCAAGCGGGGTTGGTGTATCCTCCCTTAAGTGTGTCTTTGGTGGATGTTGTGGCATAAGCCCAATCACTAGGTGTGCCTGTAATGTGCCTAAGATGGTGGTAATTTAGCAATAAGTTCCTTCCATCACCTTGTTTGTCATGTTTTAGACGTATAGTATGTCTTTGGCATACTATATGGTGCTCATGTCTTCTATGTGTTTTGCCCATGTTGTAGTCTCAAGATGTGTGATGAAATGCCCCTCCTACACCTAGGTTTTGTATGGTGTGTTTTTTCCCAAGCATAGTCTCAAGACGTGTGGTGAAATGCCCCTCCTATGCTCTAGGATTTGTATGGCATGTTTGTTCTCAAGTGTAGTCTTCAAGAGCGTGGCAAAATGCCCCTCCTACACTTTGAGATTTGTATTGCATGTCTGTTGCCCAATATGTAGTTTCAAGATGTGTGGTGAAATGCCCCTCCTAAATTTTGGGTTGTGTGTTTACTTTCCATGTACTTGCATTTGCATTTATATATGAAAATGAAAAAGAAGTAATCACTACATTCATCATGTTTTACGTGTCTTCAACGCTATCTTCTCCATGTTTTGTGTGACTATTACTATCTTCTCCATGTTTTGCATGCCTATTACTACCTTCATTGTGTTTAGCGTGTCTCTAATGTGTTTAATCTAATGTCTACCAGAGACTAGGGGCTAGAAATAGTTTCTCAATCTTTGTGTATGCATTAGCTCTAAGTGCGTGGTGCATTTGCTGTGTTTGTTGACTGTACTTTAATGCATGTATGGGCCTTATGTTCATGCATACATTAAAGTGGGGGATAAATGTTACATTAGAAAATGTCTCCCTAGGACTTTTTCCCTCCTAAGTTTAGCTCCCAGGTCCTTTAGGTATAATCGTGCATGTTCATTTTTACTCTAGATGGAAAATCCCTTAAAACACATGTTAAATGGACCTAGGGGATAGTGATTAACTTGACCCTACCTTGAAAATGGGGCCAAGGGCTTGGGCACCCATGCCCTTGTCCTACCCTATTTGGTGGGGTCCCAAATTTTAAATGTCAGTTATGTGACCGTTAGAAGGTTCCATTGCTGACATCTCAAGTTTGAATTACAAAATTAGAGTGGGAATGTGTTTTGTTGCATATATTTAAGCATGTTTAGGACTTCATTTGTAAACTAGATGAATATTGAGAACTTGTGATCTTATGCTAAGGTGATTCAAGGCTTTCATTATGTTGCAGAGAAGTATTGTGTTGTTTTTGTGTTTGTTTGTTGCAAATTTGGCTTCATCAATCCATCTCCTCATGGCATGAAAGAGCTTCTTCCTTCCATGAGAGCTACACCTCTGAGGTGATATCTATTTGTGTTTTCAATCATTTATCATTTGGTTTTGCCTCTATCCTATAGGGATATGCACTCTTTATTTGACAATGGTGTTTGGAAGACTTGAATGTCCTTCCAGGGCTTAACTGAGGCAAGCTCCTAGACACCACAACCCCCAACCTCCTTTTTTGTAATTATAGATAATAGGTGTTGAAGTAGAAAGAAGTGGAGTTGTAGGAGGCTATGGAAGAGTTTGGAGATCTAGTATCTGAAAGAAAAAGTAGGACTTGGACTTGGGTGCCCACTCTGAAGCCCTCCAGATCTCCAAAGCAGAAAACCTCTGTGATAGTGGTGATTAGTTGTAGACAAATTTTGGAAGTCTCTGAAGAAGTTGCCACCTTAGGCTTGGGCACCTGCTCTTTAGCCCTTGACTTTTCCGCATCTAGAATCTTGAAGTCTGGTGTGTATTTACTCTGAATATTACATCTCTGTCTGTGAGCATTTGTTGAGATTTGTTTGTTTATTTATGATTTTATGAAATTAGGGTTTTAAGCATAATCGGGCTTTAATTAATCAATTAATTAGAAAATTCCAAGTTTCCTCTTCATTCCAAGTGACATTAAACCTGTAGTGGTGCAGGAGCACCTACCTGACAGCTGGTCTTGATAAGGCAGTTAGTAGTTTAGGTCTTGTTTGTGATTCCAAGAAGGTCTGATAGACCAATTGCATGTAATAAGGTCATGCTGATCATGATAAGATCATGCTGACCAGGCTTTTGCTATTTTTAGTTAGTTAGTTATAACAGCTGTCATGATATATGTTCGGTTGGATCTCCCAGCCGCTTGGAGAGTTCCCAGCCGCTTGGAGTCGGGTCAGTAGTACTCGTAGGAAAATCTTTATAAGCATGAGGATCGTTTGATATTCGACAGACAGAGAGATATCATCGATTGATAGTATTGTATTGCGCAGAGGAGGTTGAGTGTTCTGTGTGAGGAACATCATATTGTATTGCATCTTTGAATCAATAAAGATCCTGTTTCATTTTCTGTTTGATCCCCTTGGTGTAATCGATCTGCTGGTTTGAGTGGTTTCATGGATTTCCTAATCCATTCCACCGGTTGACTCATCTGATCGGTGGAATGGTAATGTACAGTAGGTTAGTAGGTAGTTTGGTTGTTTGCATGCAGGTGTGCAGGATCGCGGTCAAGAGATGTTGAAGACCCTAGCATCCTCATGTGCTAGGTCGAGTTGATAAGCTGATTGAGTTGGAAGATCACCCTGAGGTTGGATCGGGTCATCCCTGGAGGATCGGCGAAGTGAGATTTCGCTAAGTGAAGAAGTCTGTTAAAACGGCATCATCAGGATATCTTGGTGAATATCCTGCAGACAGTTCGGACATCGTCATCCGGATAAGTGAAGGAGAGCATGATGTTGTCAATTGCATGAAGTGCAAGTGCGTCGGGGTGATCATCAGCAGGAGGAGCCGAGGTGGAGTGTATTGGCATCAGGATCATCATATCGGGAGTGCCAAACATCCGCATATCGCGAGTAGATGCGGGAGTGAAAGTTGGGTTTTTTTGGCTAAGTGTTGAAGAGGTCATCAGGATATTGGGTGACGTCATCGTCATCAGGATATGACGTCATTGTCATCAGGATATTGAGATATCCCCCCTGTGCGAGTTTATCCTGCCGTTGTTAAGTGGTTAAGTATCGGCATCGGCAGAAAGTGTGAAGCATCATCAGGAGGTTTCGAGAGAACCGGATAAAGTAGATCATGATGCTGTTGTTTGTATCATCGGCTAGCGGAGCATCGAAGGGAAGGTGCTGAAGGTGATCGTCATCAGGATATTTGAGCAACCGGATATTGGTTATCCTGCTGACGAAGAGAGTGTTGAAGGTCATGATGATGCCGATGGAGTTCGGTACCCGATGAACAGTGCAACCGGAGGATGTTCGCGCCCGCTGAATATCATGATGATGATAGGCGACTAGCGGAGAAGGTGAATAGTAGTCGGCAGGAGGATGATTGTGATCGTCTGAAATATGATGATGCTGTTGGTGGTTTTAGGAAATATGATGATGATGGCGAAGATGATGATGATGAGGTTGGTCTGCAGACATCCATGCTATATGCGAAGGTTATAGTGTGGATGCCTCTGCATCATAGTGGTATCAGAGCTCAGCAAAAGGTCTGGGCTGTTGTGTGTTGATTCTGTCACCGAAAGGGTAGAGGTAGAGTTGATTGTGTTGTGTGTTGTGATTGAGAGGTTGACAAAATGCCTCCTAAAGGTAGTGGTACTGCAAGGGAACTGCAGGAGATGAAGGAGAAACATGCTAGAGAGATGAGGAAGATGAAGGAGCTTGCTGAAGCACTTCAAGCCAGGCTGACAGCCCTGGAAAAGAACAAAAAGAGGGAAGTGGAAGACAGTGAGTCTGAAGAAGATGAAGATATTGTTGAAGAGTATGAAGAGGTAGCTGAAGATCTGGATGCTGAAGACCAGAGATTGGCAAAACTGTTAAAGGCAGTACAGAGTGAGAAACCTAAGGTAAAGGTTGATGTTTCCAAATATACTGGAAGCTTGAATGAAGATGAGTTGTTGGATTGGATTGCTGCACTTGATAATCACTTTGAATGTGAAGATGTTGCTGAGGATCAGAAGGTAAAGATTGCAAAGACCAAGTTAGGAGGTCATGCTTTGGTATGGTGGGATTATGTACAATCTGAGAGAAGGAAACAAGGGAAGTCTAAGATCACTTCTTGGGATAAGATGGTAGCAAGGATAAAGGGTAAATTCTTGCCAAGGGATTATGAAATCCAGATGTTTAAGAAGCTGCAATTTTTAAAGCAGAAAGACAGAGATGTGAAAGCATATACTGAGGAATTTTATTTGTTAAGTATGAGATCTGGTCATCATGAGAATGAGGTAGAAAAGGTGGCTAGGTACTTGGCTGGTTTGAGATTTCACATACAGGATGAGTTAGTGTTAGCTAACCCTAAGAATGTGGAGGATTGTTATCAAATGGCAATCAGGATTGAAGAAAAGATGAATAGAGGACATGATAAGTCCATGAGAGGAAGAGGAAACAATAGGGGAAGAGGAACAGCCCCTGCACAAAAGCAAACAAATGAGGGTCAAGAAGACACTGGTAAAGGACAAGGACAGTCTGATTTCAGGGGTGGATGGAAAGGTAATAGAGGAAGATTTGGAGGTGGTAGAGGTTCTACTACATTTTCAGGAAAATGTTACACCTGTGGTGAGTTTGGTCATCCATCTTTCAAATGTCCAGAAAACAAAGGTTCATCATCCAGAAATGATAGAACTAGTGACAAGAGAGTACAACTGGTACAAGAAGAGAAAGTAGAAGAAAGTGCACAGAGTTCAAACAGAGGTCCTGAGACTTTTGGATATCCAGAGAGTGGAGAATCACTGATGTTAAGGAGAATAAGTTTGCAGGCATCAAAGGATATGATGCAAAGAAGAGCTCTTTTCAAGACCACATGTAAGAGCAAAGGTAAGGTATGTAAAGTTGTCATTGATACTGGTTCAACAGACAACATGGTATCTCAGGAAATGGTGGATAAACTGAAGTTGGAAAGGATTCCACACCCACACCCTTACAAGACATCTTGGGTGAGTGATAGTCAATCACTTTTTGTCTCTGAACAGGCATATGTGGATTTCCAGATTGGGCCATATCATGATAGAATTTTGTGTGATATTTTGCCTATGGAATGTTGTCACCTACTGTTGGGTAGACCATGGCAATTTGACAGAAGAGTACTGTATGATGGGTATGCTAATACCTACACCATCAAGAAGGATGGGAAGACTATTAAGTTGATGCCATTGCAGGCAAAAGCTGCAGTACAGAAGGCAGCTCAGATCATTTTAATGGGACAGAAGGAGTATGTGCAGATGCCTATAGGAGCAGGCATAAAGGCAGTTCAGGACACTGCAGGGAAAGGAGTTGTTACAGACACCAAGCTGAAGAAAGTTTCAGTTGTGACTGACAGAGGTCAGCAGCAGGTTCAGAAACAGGGGTGCAACCAACCATTAGTTGAGAAGTATGACAAGGATGTTGTCATAATTGGGACTATTGCTTGTCCTATAAGGATTGAAAGAAAGATACAAGTGAACACTACAGAGGCAGTTCAGAAAGAGGTTCTGGTCAGGCAACCTGACAAACACAAGGTATGTGAGAGTAAGGCCTACATCAACAGGCATGCAGATTTACTTGCCAGAAAGCAAGTTACAGTTCGGAAGTCTTGGAGAAGCCAAGAGACAACAGCAGATAAAGCTGGAGCAGGTCAGACTATTGACAAGGCAAGGTGTAGAGGTGGAAGACTTCCACATACTAAACTCATGGGACATGAGTTCTTTTCTTTTGGGGAGTATGGTGCAGGAGCACCTACCTGACAGCTGGTCTTGATAAGGCAGTTAGTAGTTTAGGTCTTGTTTGTGATTCCAAGAAGGTTTGATAGACCAATTGCATGTAATAAGGTCATGCTGATCATGATAAGATCATGCTGACCAGGCTTTTGCTATTTTTAGTTAGTTAGTTATAACAGCTGTCATGATATATGTTCGGTTGGATCTCCCAGCCGCTTGGAGAGTTCCCAGCCGCTTGGAGTCAGGTCAGTAGTACTCGTAGGAAAATCTTTATAAGCATGAGGATCGTTTGATATTCGACAGACAGAGAGATATCATCGATTGATAGTATTGTATTGCGCAGAGGAGGTTGAGTGTTCTGTGTGAGGAACATCATATTGTATTGCATCTTTGAATCAATAAAGATCCTGTTTCATTTTCTGTTTGATCCCCTTGGTGTAATCGATCTGCTGGTTTGAGTGGTTTCATGGATTTCCTGATCCATTCCACCGGTTGACTCATCTGATCGGTGGAATGGTAATGTACAGTAGGTTAGTAGGTAGTTTGGTTGTTTGCATGCAGGTGTGCAGGATCGCGGTCAAGAGATGTTGAAGACCCTAGCATCCTCATGTGCTAGGTCGAGTTGATAAGCTGATTGAGTTGGAAGATCACCCTGAGGTTGGATCGGGTCATCCCTGGAGGATCGGCGAAGTGAGATTTTGCTAAGTGAAGAAGTCTATTAAAACGGCATCATCAGGATATCTTGGTGAATATCCTGCAGACAGTTCAGACATCGTCATCCGGATAAGTGAAGGAGAGCATGATGTTGTCGATTGCATGAAGTGCAAGTGCGTCGGGGTGATCATCAGCAGGAGGAGCCGAGGTGGAGTGTATCGGCATCAGGATCATCATATCGGGAGTGCCAAACATCCGCATATCGCGAGTAGATGCGGGAGTGAAAGTTGGGTTTTTTTGGCTAAGTGTTGAAGAGGTCATCAGGATATTGGGTGACGTCATCGTCATCAGGATATGACGTCATCGTCATCAGGATATTGAGATATCCCCCCTGTGCGAGTTTATCCTGCCGTTGTTAAGTGGTTAAGTATCGGCATCGGCAGAAAGTGTGAAGCATCATCAGGAGGTTTCGAGAGAACCGGATAAAGTAGATCATGATGCTGTTGTTTGTATCATCGGCTAGCGGAGCATCGAAGGGAAGGTGCTGAAGGTGATCGTCATCAGGATATTTGAGCAACCGGATATTGGTTATCCTGCTGACAAAGAGAGTGTTGAAGGTCATGATGATGCCGATGGAGTTCGGTACCCGATGAACAGTGCAACCGGAGGATGTTCGCGCCCGCTGAATATCATGATGATGATAGGCGACTAGCGGAGAAGGTGAATAGTAGTCGGCAGGAGGATGATTGTGATCGTCCGAAATATGATGATGCTGTTGGTGGTTTTAGGAAATATGATGATGATGGCGAAGATGATGATGATGAGGTTGGTCTGCAGACATCCATGCTATATGCGAAGGTTATAGTGTGGATGCCTCTGCATCATGTAGCAGAGCCCTCTTGCAAGAGTTGTGGCTTAACCTAGTTTATGTCCTTGAATGTAAGGTGTGAAAGGAGGATGTAACCCACACATCCATTGAAATTAAAAATTCCTCTTTTTACACAAAATAGTAGGGAAGATTACCATTTATTCTGACAGCTAGAGTTCCATATGTTTGGTGAAGAATCCTACTTTCCATGTGAGGAATAAGCATATTGATGTCCAGTACCATTTTTTTTGTGACATGGTAGAGGATAGGAAGGCGAATTTGGAGAAAGTTGACACTTTGATGCATGTTGCAGATGCCTTGACAAAACCTGTGAGCACAGAGAAGTTCATATGTTGTTCAGAGCCTATGGGCCTCTCAGCCCCTAGAAGTTAAGTCTTGTCATTCCATTGGCTCTTGAAAGGTGTTTGACAAGTGGGAGAATGCTGGGAATTAAGGTGTCTCAACCTTTGTAAGTTTGTAATGTTGTATTTATTTATTCAACACTATGTTGTAGGATCCCATAGTCAACACCTTGTAAATTTTGGTGACTTTGTCATCCACGATTTCCCCCCAAAGTAATTAAGAGGGAGTGTAGGGAGGAAGAGCCCCTCTTGTAGGGCCTGGGGGCTTCCCCCAGTGGGGGCCCAGGGTGAATCCCATGGTAGGGGTTTGGGGGCAATGCCCCCAATGAGTGTTGGTGGGGCAACGCCCCCGAAGAAAAGAATGCCCTATATTTAATAAATGCATTGGCAGTTATTTTGTTTTTGTCCGACATGGAAAACCGACATTGGATAACCAACAAAGAGGCTTGATAAATAAGTGGCTGGAGAATGTGAAAGGTCAAGGGATGTGAATGAGAATCGACATTGTGTACTCCTGAAAGAACTTGCATTGTAAGTGTGTTGTAATCATCTTTTGATTTGATAATACATTTTGCAGGTTTTGGAGTGTAGGATTTTTTACCTGAAAGGGTTTTCCCCACATATATCTTGTGTTGTGAGTTTTGTATTTGCATTTGGATGTTGTTATTACCTTTCTATTAATGTGCATCTAATAACCTATAACTATAAAAGTTAAAATTTGCATAAATCTATCCTCAGTAGATCAGTGTAGGAAGTGTTTCCGCATACCTTTCTTCCTTTCATGTGCAACAGCTAGAAACTCTAAACCATAAGACATGAAACTATATGGGTTTTACATTTGGAACCATATGCACATGACCTTTGGTAGTGGCTACACCATAGGATATGATACTATATGGGTTTTATTTAGAATCACCCCATCCATATATACTACATGATCATACATGTTGCACACTTTTCAACATCTAGTTGGAGCCTAACTAGAAACCTAGTTATACTACTTTATACAAATACATTCATTGTACATCATTTAAAGTTAGAGAGGAATCTATAAATGAGGTCCACTGTAAATACTTTCCCCTATTATTTTTTAATATAAGTGGCATATTTGCCATAAGACTTCCATGCATCGAATGTGTATTTTGTTTCCATTGTTGTTTTCCATTTGCATATTCTATGATCTTGTCCATTACTAGCTAATACACAAGACTATCCTCCAAACAATTTGCATATGAGAAGCTCAAGTAGTGCCTCTACACAACACCTATTTTAGCAAATGTCTAATGTTGTGCACCCCATTAAAATTATTCCCAACATCTAACTATGCACTTGATGTAATAGTCACACATAATGGGTATATGGTCACATAGCATTCTAAGACTTTTAATGACACATTTCAACATTACTCCACCTATGGAAATGAGTTGTATGTCATTGTACAAGATATCAAGTAATGATGCCACTACATCCTTGATAAAGAGATTATCATTGATTTTGATCATAAGCCACTTAATTTTCTACATACATAGGGAAAGCTAGAGAATTCTCACCACATGAAGTGGAGGGCATATTTATAGTAGTTCCATCCAGTGGTCAAGCATAAGAAGAGGAGACACAACAAGGTAGTTGACTTATGTAGTTGACCATTGATTCACACTCATTATGTAGTGTTGGCCTCACATGGCTATATCTTGTTTAATTGAGAGACCCTCTACCAAATAAACATAGACTTCATATAGACCTCTACTACATTCAAAAAGGAAAATAGGCTAATGAATTCTATCTTTTTGATAATCTTCACTAGAAGCTTGGAAATCAATGTGTTCTAGATGGTCTGACACACTAGAGGCTCATTTGGAAGGTGCATTATGCCAAAATATTTAGGTACTTTAGTGTTACCAAGACAATGGAAATGTTTCAACTACATTTCTATTAACATCATATGTATTCAAGAATGAACTGTGATGCATTAAGTTGTGCATTCCCTGTAGCACCACCAAGCCTAAAAATAAGAAGATTGAGCTTTACACCTCTCTTTTCAATAGCAATTTGACCTTGGGAATCTATTAGCATGGATTTCTTAAGAAACATACTTACAACAAAGCAATAATATGACTCTATGTTTGTTGCATTGTAGGCATCTTCTCAAACATGATCATTGTGATCATATGCAAGAAAATCCTCCCTATGTTGGATGTCATGTTCCTTTTCTTCACTCATGTTTGGGTTCACTTTGGCTTGCCCACATCCATTGTCTCTAATAGTGACCCATGATTTATTAGTCATTTTTTGGCCTATTTTTTGGAGCATGTTAGATACATAACTACCTTCCATCCATAGATAAATGACAAAATAGAGGTGGCCAACCACACACTTGTGCATCTTCTATATGCATCTACAATAGTGCACATGCATAAATATGGGATGATAATCTACTTTATATCCAACATACCTACAATAGATATTCTCACAATTCTATGGTACATAGCCCTTTCTAGACATGTCTTGGGTTCTAATCATGAACCTCTTGATATATCCTACCACACACCATCCACATGAGAGTTGCATAGATAGGGAAACAAAGTAACTTACAAGGAATAATTTTTTTGTGCCACTTCAACATTTGCACCAATAGGTAGAACAAATACTTTCATTCCAATAACATAAATACAAAGTGTGTCATGATGTACACCACACAACTCATTCATTTCAAGTTGGTGACAAAGTTTGGTTACATATTTAGAAGTAGTACTTCAAGGGTCCACACTAAAAGATGAAGCCTCCATGATAAGGTCCTTATACCATTCCATGTGTAGTTGGTGAGAACACCTTTGTTCTCAATCTCCCATAGTACTTTGGACTACACTCAATATTTAAAGTGAAACTCCTTAAGCCATACTTCTTCATCTCCCAACACTAGAAACTACTCAACATCCTTCTAAATTAGATCTTGTGAGTTCACATCCAATTGTGAGTGATAAAATCATTGACACCACCACCACCACTTGTACTCACCATGGGCCCCATCAATTTTTTTGGTAGTCAAATTTGAGTAATATGTAAAGAAAGCAAAGTGATACAAACTTTAGCAACTATGTACATAGTTTCATCAACTCATCATTAGTGTAATGGGGACCATTAATCCTTAGGAAAGGGCATATGATCCAAGTGTAGTCTAACATACCAATTTCACCAACATACTCAACATTATGTAACACGCACATGCTAGTGTTCATGTAATTTCATACAACACTTCATGCATAATGATCACATACAACAATACTATTGTATAATGTGGCCCTACACATGGCTACACATTCTTTTGCATAGTCAAACTATAAACATGTAGTGCCCCTCCAGCTTCACCTTGGATGTGCTGGTGGTCGGAGCAAGGAGCAGGAGGATGAATGGAAATACTCGAAACATTTAAAGTATGTTAGATCTATTGATATCATAATTCAAATGCAGTGGTTATAATCTTGTTTCAAAGAGTAGAGACAGTGTAAGATTTGGGATCTCTTTTTATAGAAAGATTTTAAATTCTCGGAGGAGTGGGATGCTGGGTAATGGATGCATATTTGCTTTAATTTATGAGCTGAGACATTTTTAATTTGGGGGGAATTTTTAGTTTTGGAAGGGGAGTTGGAAAGGGAATTCAGAAATTTGGGAAAAATCAAGGAATTGGTTGCAGGAATATGGAAGAAATTGGAGGCTCCAGATCAATCTTGTTGTTCTGGGTATGTTTTTTGTATAATTCTCATTTGAGTGTTATTTGTGCTTGGATCAATTAATTCTTCTCCCTCATGCTTTTGAATCAATTAGTCTGAGGTTTTTCTCCCATCTTGATTTCTGTAGCTAATTATCCTTGGAAATTTATAAATCAAAAATTGTGGCATTCTTGGATCCTTGTGTCGATTCAAAACTCGTTCAATTGTGTCATGTTGTAATCTTTATCTCTGCAAAAATTTTAATCTCTGGATGCTCTTATATTGATTTCCATCTTGGCATTCTTGCATTCATTTCTAAGACTTCTCTTGAGGGATTTTGTCAACAGTCATTGGGCTTTGTCTGTGTTTCTCCATTTGTGCATTTATGTCTTCAAGAGTATTCCCAACCATACTTTCTAACTAAAATTTCCTTTCCTTATGTTCCAAACATTTATTTTATTGAGTCAAGGAGAGTCCTGTCCTTGCTACTGTTAGTCATTTTTCTTGAAAATGTTTTAGCTATTTAACAAAATCCATTTTGTGCATATCTTGCAAACCAAAGAATGATATGAGACCTTATTTCTTTTGAGCTTTTTGCAAAATAACTCACATACCTGTCTATGATTTCACGTTTTGAATATATGTCTGCTAGCATTTTCTAACTATTCTATATGAATTGTATACCCTTTGCTACCATACTCAGTGGATGACTATACTCTCTTCCCAGGCTTCTGTTGTAGGGCTAAGTTGGTATTACATTCATGTCCTTTCTGCCATGGAAATATGGCATAAACAAGTAAGAACCTTCTGCTTCATTTGAGTATCATATTTATCCCTAATCTTGTGCCTTTTCACTGCCATTTAAAGGCGTTATGCTCTGCACATATCTAACTCTCTTATAGACAATTGAATTCTATCAAATTTGATATGTTTTCTATTAGAGAATGGTAGTCATGAAATTATTAGATATGAAATTTTGTTGGAGTTGTATAGGATCTATTAATTTCGTAAACTAGAATTCTCTTGAAAAAGAAGTTAATGTTGCAAGTATGAGGATAACTAGTGTTGTCATTGATGTCAACATACTCATATTGCATTAATGAGAAAGATTGGATGAGCTGTGTGCTAAGGATATTGAGAAAATTAGCCTCAATTAGGAACAATAAAGAACAGTGATGACATTAAGGTAAAATTCCAAGATAAGATGAATATCAGAGGATGTGGTTTAAAGGGTTTTCAGATATGAGTCTTGAGATACTCCAGTCAAGATTTCAGAGGTCCACATGAAGATATGAAGAAGTTATGGTCGCTCTAGTAGAACCGGTTCCGACAGATGTTTAGTAGTGACAAAGTGTCACAGATTGGTCCGATGAGATCCGGAATTGCATTATCTCATTCTGCGGATTGGAGGGAGTGTTGAAGAAAGCAGTGTGAAGTGACAACTAGATTTGTTCATGGTTTGGAGGTCCAAAATCACCTTTTTCAGTGTGACAGTGGCGATAGACTGTGTTCTTGAAGTTCCAGATGAAGAAGAGAAGAATTCCAGTAAGCTGATAAAGTGCAGATGTTCTTGGTGACTCAAGAAAGGTTTTGGTGATCTTTGGATGGTGTACAATTCTTATTGGCAGTCCTCATTGAAGTTGGAGTTTGCATTTGAAGAATTACCACTGGGTATTGGAGTTCTTCTTGAGACTGGCTGACCGGATGTGTTACACATCTTGTGAATGATCTTATTGGTGTTTGCCGACTTAGATGATTGTTCCTAAGTCGATGCCTTGTATAAATAAGGGATTGTGAATTTATTTTTAGGAGTGTCTTGGAGCGGATGAGGGTTGTATAGCGAAGAGAAGTGCAAAAGGTAAAGCAGGAGTTTTTGGGCTTAAATGGAACTGATCCAGGTATGGTAAAGATGTCAATCTCCAGTTCAAGTTTGTAATACTTGTTACTTTGTAGATAGTGTGTCTCTTGTAGGCAGTGTGCCTCTTGTGAGTAGTGTGCTCGGGTAGTGAGCCCTAATTGGCATGTGCCATCTATTTTTCTTATTCTTCTAATAGAGAATAATCCTTGGGTTAATCACCCTGTGGTTTTTCCCTTGACCAGGTTTTCCACATCAAAATCTTGGTGTTTCATGTGTTGATGTGTATCTACTCTGGTGTTTATGCTTATGCTTTCATGAATGATTAATTGATATGATATTAAATAACAAAGAGGATTTAAGTGTTTGAATTAGAAGCAAGTTTTGGACAACTGATTCACCCCCCCTCTCAGTTGTCTGTCCTGAATCCAACAATTGGTATCAGAGCCAAGTTCCTCTGAAGAAGCTTAACTACTTGAGGTGATCTAGGATGTCGTCATACAAGAAGGATAGTCCAAAGTTTGATGGAACCAACTTCTCTCTTTGGAAAGGTCGCATGAAATGTCACTTGGAGTGTATGGGAAAGGCGTACTTGTCCATGGTCACAAAAGCATATTTACCTCCACAGGGTGGTCCGACAACTCTAAATGAAATCACAGATGCTAAAAATAATCTGTGGACCAAGGAGGCTCTTCTAAGTGCATTGACTCGCTCAGAACTCTCAAATGTTATTGACCTACCAACTACCTATGAGATCTGGATTAAACTAGAACTTCTGCATGAAGGAGATGAGTATGTTAAGAGTGCAAGGTTGCAGAGTCTCAAAAGGAAATTTGAAAGACCCAAGATGAGAGATGATGAAAATATTACTACCTTTATGCCAAGAGTAAATGAGCTGGTGTGTGGAATTAGGAATGCTGGTGGAGTTTTGGATGAAAATGAGATTGTTGGCAAAATTCTTAGATCCCTTCTTGCTGTCTACAAAATCAAGGTTGCTGCCATTGATGAATTCATATCCCATACAACTGTCACAAGAGACCAATTGGCTGGCAAACTAGCTACATTTGAAATGACCGAGTTTGGAGATTATCCCCCCAAAATTGAATCTGCATTCAAAGCCAGTGCCTTTGTGAAAGGTAAACAAAGATTTGATCCAAGAGAAAACTCTTCAAGGAAGTTGTCATGGTATGATCAAGCAAGAAGAGACTTGGAAGAGGAAGAAGCAAAAATAGCTCAACTTGAAGTCCTCATTGCAAAGAGACTGCCAAGAGGATCCGGTAAGTATGAAGGAAAATTACCCTTTAAGTGCTTCAACTGCAATAAGATTGGTCATTTTGCCTCAAGATGTCCGGAAAGATCTACAAGGTCAAATTCTAACAGATAAAGGTTCCAAAAGAATTGTTATTATGTTTATGAAGATGATGATAATGAAGGAGTAACAGATGATGAATCAGAAATAGGAAACAAATCTGGAAATGAATGGGTGTTTATTGCCATTAAGGAAGAAGATCCAATATCCTCTGAATCTGTCAATCATAAGGTTGTAGAAAGAGCTTTGGCTACCCAAGTTGAAGAAAAGGATGATTGGGTTATTGATAGTGGATGCTCTCACCATATGATAGGTGACAAAAACAAGTTCTTAGACTTGGAAAGGTATGAAGGAGGAATGGTAAAGTTTGGTGATAATTCTGCTGGTAGAATTAGAGGAAGGGGAACTATTTCTTTTGATGGAAAAAGCAAAACTGGTAATGTACTGTATGTTGACGGATTGAAGCACAATCTTCTCAGTGTTGGATAGTTTGTGGACAAAGGTTATGATCTCCAGTTCAAGAATGGAAGATGCAGGATCTTTGAGAGCTCCAGAACTGAGATTGCATCCGGTACTCAAACAAAAGGTAATATCTTCCATCTAGTTGGTTCTAATAAAAGTTGTCTGTTTGTTCAAGTTGATCAGAGTTGGTTATGGCATAGAAGGTTGTCATGTAAATTTTGATAACATCATCAAGATAAGTAATACTCATGTTGTAAGAGATCTTCCAAAATTGGTGAAACCTACAAATAGTTTGTGCAAAGAATGTCAGCTAGGTAAACAGAGTAGAGTCTCATTCAAAAGCAAGGATCAGTCCTCTACCGGATTATTGGAATTAATTCATACTGATCTATGTGGTCCAACAAGAATCAAGAGTATGCAAGGTGATAGATATTTCATGTTACTGATTGATGACCATTCCCGAATGATGTGGGTTACCTTTCTGAAAGAGAAATTAGAAGCTTTTGAGAAGTTCAAAATCTTCAAGGCTATGGTAGAGAATCAAACCAGATTAAAACTGAAATGTCTGAGGTCTGATAGAGGTGGTGAATTCACATCCAGTGAATTCATAGACTTTTGTGAGAAGCATGGTATAAAGAGACAGTTATCTGCTCCTAGGACTCCACAGCAGAATGGAGTAGTAGAGAGAAAGAACCGGACAATGATGATGGAAGCAAATGTTCCCCAGATGTTTTGGAGAGAAGCTGTCAGCACTGTAGTCTATACTCTCAATCAAGTTCAAATCAGAAGCAATACCGGTAAGACTCCTCATGAACTTTGGCTTGGTATAACTCCTACTGTGAGATATTTCAAAGTATTTTGTAGCAAATGTTACATTAAAAGAGATGAAGATCTAGGAAAGTTTGATGCTAGAAGTGATGAAGGAATTTTCTTGGGTTACTCCACTCAAAGCAAAGCATATCGGTGTTACAATAAGAGACTAAGAAAGATGATAGAAAGTACAAATGTGAAGGTTGATGAAGGAATTGAGAAGCCCTCAAGGTTTTATGAATATGATGAAGATGATCTGAATGATTCTCTGGTTCAAGGAGCTCAATCCTCCTCTGAAAGTCAGATTCAGACTGATCCGGTAAATCAGGAAGAAGAAGTTGGTCTGAATGAGCCTGATCAAGAAACAGAAGTGCAAGAAACTCCCAAAGTTCCAAGGTATGTAAGACTGAACCACTCTGAAGATTAGATCATAGGTGACAAAAGCAAAGGTGTGCAAACTAGAAGGAAATTTGCTCAAAATTCATATGAATGTTGTCTGATTTCAAAGATTGAACCTAAGACAATAAATGAATCCTGCAATGATGAAAATTGGACCAAAGAAATGGAGGAAGAGTTGATGCAAATTGAGAAAAATCAAACTTGGGATCTGTTGATGTTTCTTTTGAATCAGCATTAGGGTTTGCCACTTCTAATGCACAAGCAGATTCAGCCAACTAAATATAGGAGGTTGTGTGAGCTGCCTCCCCTTCACTTCTGGTTCTGCCGCACCAAGGGGGGTATCCCTATAACTCAAGATGTAACCTTGACTAGCTCAAAGATAGAAAGATCTAACTTGACAACAACAGGCAGAATACTCTCATGTATGGACCAAGATCTGCATGATAGATCACAAGGCTGGCAACATTCTTGGACATGGTGTCTGGTTAGGTATGAGAGCATGCAGGGGGTTCCTAATCCTACTCCTACAACTAACAGGTGGAAGTATGAAATGTTTTAGTTTGAATTTTGGATGCAAAGCTGGACATGGTGTATAACACAAGAACACAGCATGATTGGTGCCTATCCAGGGCTTGCAGTCAGTAGACATACACCTATGAATGATCAGCATGAATAGCTAAAACTGGATTTCAGGGGGATACACATGATATCTGCCTTACAGATATCTCCCAATAAAGAGTGTTAAGTTATCTCTACTTATGGCATCCCTACTGCAGTATACCCTTCCCAATGTTCAACCTGAAAACAGTTTAATCTACCCCTTGGGCAGAAGTTAAAAGATCAGACATTCAACATAGGAATTCTATGCTCTAGAATCTAAACATTACCCAAATATCCAGATCCAGAAGAAGAATACATGCAATACTGGAGACAGAATTAACACAACACATGCTAAGATAGCATTACTCATATAAGATCAACCATGAAATCAGTGGATTCATGCCAAGTCGTACAACAGGAGATACATAAACTCACAAGTTAGACTGTACAGAGCAACCAGATCAGCTGGTTTTGGATTACAGAGCCAAAAATCCTCAACTTTCAACAACCTTGAATGAATAACACCGTCCGCCTTATATAGCAGGAGGGTGTATTCAGCATTGACTACCAGGTTGACCAAAAAACCCGCCAGATACATAGTACCAGGAAAATGGCGCTCAAACACTACCAGATTGGCGCCCAAACATGAATGCAGCAGGTAGGGGAGGAGACAGAAAGATATCTTGAGCCCTGCGCCACTGTCCGCTGATGTACACCTTCAATCGGGTACTAGATCCGCCCATACCTCTGTAACCTTCGCCATTAATGGCGCACCAACCCGCGGCCTCGGGAAAACGTCAAACAGTCAATCGCAACCATTTCCCGCCGAGATTCATCATCATGATATTTGAAAATGCAGGATATCAATTATCCCACATGCACCCCGCAGCAACCTCTTTAACACTTTATATACTAGGTCATGAGCATATATCATGTCGGTGCTTTTGCTCCTGACGACACTAGTATAAGACTTCATCATCATCATCCTCCAGCAGCATGATATCCTGTTGCTTGAAATATCACCCTGACGTCAGCATCATATCGCAATATCACCTGCATGATAATCGCCTTTATCGGCACAACCTGATCCATCGGAGGAACATCCTCCTGCTGAGCCTATACCAAAAGTCTGGCCGATGAACATCCTGATGACGTCATCATCATATCCTGCTGACGTCATCATCATATCTGCCTACTGCGCACCTCCTCATATCCGGATGACGTCATCATCATGTTTGCAAATATCGGGAGATCTCCACAAGATGATCTGTGTTAGAAATATGACCCCCCCCGGACCTTGATGACGTCATCATCATATCCACATCAGGATGATATTCGGAAGACAACCGGATATTTGGAAATATCATCCTGATGCACAAATATCAGGTTGCACTGTAGCTCCACTATAAGATCAGGGCGATAACTGAATATGATGATGCTTGAAAAGATCACCCCCACTAGATAATGCACGAAGCCGGCAGGTGGATATCTCCTTGATATCAGCATCATCATGACGCTGGAACAAACATACACCTGAGTGATATTCAAAAATGAAAACATCACCCCCTCCATCGGAAATATCATGATGCAGATAGGCAAAGAAAAAGATATCACCCTGATAAAAGGGATGACGTCAGCATCATCAGGATGACAAAACAACGAACAAGAAGTGATACAACATCATCAGGATGATATTGACTAAGATCATCCTGACGTTCAAAATATGATGACCCCAGTGAAAATCGGGTCATACTTAGAACTCTTCAACAACATCATCAGGATGATCATAACCAAGATCACCCGATGATAAAGATATCACCCCGGCGAAATATCATGAAGGCAGAAAATATGATGACCCTCGCAAGCAACACGGTGATAACTGGAATATGATGATGATGATGACGACCCTTAAGAAAAAGCAAGTCAGGTCGAACAACTTAGAGAATAACCCCTTCAGAATATCGGGGCAACATCATCATCATGTTTGGGCAAGGTGATAATTGGAAGATCACCGGATACTTGAGAAATCACCCCCGCAAGCAAATCAGGGCGCACTGTAGCTCATCAGCAGGATCAGGATAAAAACCAAACATCACCCGATATTGAAATATGATGATGACGATGAGAAACCGGTTGACAGAGAGCATGATGATGCTGACCACCATCGGAGACAAGATGATGATGATGACCTCCTCCCTCGGAAATATCATGATGCAGATGAAAAATGCATGAGGAGGTCCAACACTTAGGAAAAATGGGCAAAAAGATAAAGGGTTCAAATGAAGAAACCCCCTGATCATGAAAAAATCAACCCTAGGTCAAAATGAGTGCTAACAGTGGCTCTGTCTGGGGACGTGCAGGTGAAAACCTGTAGCGAGAACCAGATCTCTGGGATGCAGACCAGTCCCTTATCCATTGGGCATAGAGTCATGAAGTTATCATGATCTGCATCACCAAACACAATATTTTTAAACATTATTTTGGCGGCCCCGGGCAGCCAAAAAGGAAAAACCATAATTTTTTCCTGTCAAATGCCTGATTCCAAGCTGAAAGATCCCAATCCCAACTGAAAAGATTGGCATAATCTGCCCATAATGTCACCTGCTTAAAAAGATATTCCACCAGTTTTGAAAGCTTGCCACCATCATTTTCAGCTCTGTCATTTTGGATTTCAGGATTAGACATATAACCATACACATAATATTCTTTAACATTAGGCAACACATGTATGTTATGTCCCTTAGACAGTACATCATACTGCTCTTGGCATTCTTTATCATTTATCTGGCTGCTGCACATTATCAGGCGCTCATCCAGCTGATCCAACAATTCAAAATACTTAGAAAATATGAGACCCCTAATATCTACTGATATTGAAAACAAAACCTGATCCACACACCCAATGTTGCACATGTCTGAATCAGGTGATGATGAACATTCATTATTCACAGCTTGCAAATCAGTATCATCATCCTCAAACAAAGGGTTAATCCTGCACCACTGAAAGTCAAGACTCACAACATTATATGCATCAACAGGCTCATCATAAAGGGGATTAACACTCACTGCAAAGGCCTCTGCTTCTTCTTCATGACATTCCAATTCTTCTTCATTACTATCAGATCCAAAGTCATAAGAAAAACAAACCTGATCCTTGCACTGGTCATGGATATCATTTTTATCATCTAATTGCCCCGCATACAAGATTTTTGCTGTTTCAATGTACTCTGAAGTTGAACAATCTGCATCATTTTCCAGCCCTCCAATGCTTCCTGATGAAACTGATATTGATTCTTGATCCATATGATCACAACTCTGCACAACTGGATCATTTAAACATGAAGGCTCTTTGTTTAGGACTAGTATGCAAATTTTACTTGAAAAATTATTATTTTCAACTTCACTTACTGGGCAAAAAAGGACATCCTCCTCTATAATAGAAACATCATCCACTTGGAATGATGCAAAAACTGGGACAACAGGGGTGTGAGTGCTATGACATTCATTGTCAATACCTGAATTAAATCCTCCATTAACACTGGGGGCTGCAGGACAACAAAAATTTTCAGAGAAATAACCCTTTTGTATTCCATACCTCCAATTGTTTTCAATATCTAATGCAAACTGATGTGCCTGATGCAATGTGGTGGGCTCCTTGTCTCTTAATCTGTAACTCATTTTCTTATCAAAGGCTCCCAAATAGATAACTAAGCACAGTGCATCATTAGGTCTCATGCATTCTGGAATTCTATTCAATGCCCTCATAAATCTGAGGTTAAAGGCTGGGATCAACTCATCTTCTTCAATATGGATGTACATGAAGTCACTAATAGCTGCATATTTAGAAACTCTTTCACCATACTGTACTAGAAATGCAGATTTAAAACCATGCCAAGAGCTGACAGAGTGAGCTGGAAGGTAGGAAAACCAGTCCCTTGCATCTTCATCTAGAGACTGAACAAATAATCTCATAACCACATCCTCATGGTCAATCTCAAAGTCATCTATCACATTCATGAACTGCTGCAAGTGTCTCTCAGCTGATTCATCCTTTATACCCTTAAATTTAGTTAAAAAATTCCTGATTTTAGGTGGAAAAGCATTTGGATAGCCACAAATGCCACTGAAATTTATGGGCTTATATCTGTCTATGTTGAAACTTCTTTTATTACATGGTTGGGATTGACTGTTATACATTTTTGCATTTGACACTTCACAAGGGTGCATAGGCAGATAATACATCCTTTATGTTTTTGCAACCCTCCTCTCTACTCAGGTTTTCTATAAACAATGACTTTAGGCACTCAAAGTTTAGACTGTTTTTTCAAACTTGCCTAAAGTCCTTTAAATGAGTCTTTTGAACAACATTGCATGCCCTTTGAAATACAGTGTAAGTTCTAATAGTAGCATGCAAGCTTTGCTTTCACCAATGTTCCCCTTTTAACCAGTGCTATCTCACCAAATAGGGAATCTGTCAAACAATATGAAATACCTGGATATGTTGTAGGAGCTGCAAATTCTTCTCTGGCTGATTTTGTTCTTTTATCAGGTTCTTTGATGCAGAGTCGCCACCTCCTTGAAGAGGAATGAGCTTCAAACAAGCTGAAGCTGCAGATTGATTTCTTTCATTCTGGGTCATCCACCAGCAGAATCACATATATAACCCTTTTCTCTGCTGCAACAAACAATTTCCAGGTCTGATTTTTTTTTTTTTTGTGGACTCAAACTTTCATGGATATGACATTGATCTCCCCAGCGGAGTCGCCACTTTGTTGACGTTTCTTTTGAATCAGCATTAGGGTTTGCCACTTCTAATGCACAGGCAGATTTAGCCAACTAAATACAGGAGGTTGCGTGAGCTGCCTCCCCTTCACTTCTGGTTCTGCCGCACCAAGGGGGGTATCCCTATAACTCAAGATGTAACCTTGACTAGCTCAAAGATAGAAAGATCTAACTTGACAACAACAGGCAGAATACTCTCATGTATGGACCAAGATCTGCATGATAGATCACAAGGCTGGCAACATTCTTGGACATGGTGTCTGGTTAGGTATGAGAGCATGCAGGGGGTTCCTAATCCTACTCCTACAACTAACAGGTGGAAGTATGAAATGTTTTAGTTTGAATTTTGGATGCAAAGCTGGACATGGTGTATAACACAAGAACACAGCATGATTGGTGCCTATCCAGGGCTTGGAGTCGGTAGACATACACCTGTGAATGATCAGCATGAATAGCTAAAAATGGATTTCAGGGGGATACACATGATATCTGCCTTACAGATATCTCCCAATAAAGAGTGTTAAGTTATCTCTACTTATGGCATCCCTACTGCAGTATACCCTTCCCAATGTTCAACCTGAAAACAGTTTAATCTACCCCTTGGGCAGAAGTTAAAAGATCAGACATTCAACATAGGAATTCTATGCTCTAGAATCTAAACATTACCCAAATATCCAGATCCAGAAGAAGAATACATGCAATACTGGAGACAGAATTAACACAACACATGCTAAGATAGCATTACTCATATAAGATCAACCATGAAATCAGTGGATTCATGCCAAGTCGTACAACAGGAGATACATAAACTCACAAGTTAGACTGTACAGAGCAACCAGATCAGCTGGTTTTGGATTACAGAGCCAAAAATCCTCAACTTTCAACAACCTTGAATGAATAACACCGTCCGCCTTATATAGCAGGAGGGTGTATTCAGCATTGACTACCAGGTTGACCAAAAAACCTGCCAGATACATAGTACCAGGAAAATGGTGCTCAAACACTACCAGATTGGCGCCCAAACATGAATGCAGCAGGTAGGGGAGGAGACAGAAAGATATCTCGAGCCCTGCGCCACTGTCCGCTGATGTACACCTTCAATCGGGTACTAGATCCGCCCATACCTCTGCAACCTTCGCCATTAATGGCGCACCAACCCGCGGCCTCGGGAAAACGTCAAACAGTCAATCGCAACCATTTCCCGCCAAGATTCATCATCATGATATTTGAAAATGTAGGATATCAATTATCCCACATGCACCCCGCAGCAACCTCTTTAACACTTTATATACTAGGTCATGAACATATATCATGTCGGTGCTTTTGCTCCTGACGACACTAGTATAAGACTTCATCATCATCATCCTCCAGCAGCATGATATCCTATTGCTTGAAATATCACCCTGACGTCAGCATCATATCGCAATATCACCTGCATGATAATCGCCTTTATCGGCACAACCTGATCTATCGGAGGAACACCCTCCTGCTGAGCCTATACCAAAAGTCTGGCCGATGAACATCCTGATGACGTCATCATCATATCCTGCTGACATCATCATCATATCTGCCTACTGCGCACCTCCTCATATCCGGATGACGTCATCATCATGTTTGCAAATATCAGGAGATCTCCACAAGATGATCTGTGTTAGAAATATGACCCCCCCGGACCTTGATGACGTCATCATCATATCCACATCAGGATGATATTCGGAAGACAACCGGATATTTGGAAATATCATCTTGATGCACAAATATCAGGTTGCACTGTAGCTCCACTATAAGATCGGGGTGATAACTGAATATGATGATGCTTGAAAAGATCACCCCCACTAGATAATGCACGAAGCCGGTAGGCGGATATCTCCTTGATATCAGCATCATCATGACGCTGGAACAAACATACACCCGAGTGATATTCAAAAATGAAAACATCACCCCCTCCATCAGAAATATCATGATGCAGATAGGCAAAGAAAAAGATATCACCCTGATATAAGGATGACGTCAGCATCATCAGGATGACAAAACAACGAACAAGAAGTGATACAACATCATCAGGATGATATTGACTAAGATCATCCTGACGTTCAAAATATGATGACCCCAGTGAAAATCGGGTCATACTTAGAACTCTTCAACAACATCATCAGGATGATCATAACCAAGATCACCCGATGATAAAGATATCACCCCGGCGAAATATCATGAAGGCAGAAAATATGATGACCCTCGCAAGCAACACGGTGATAACTGGAATATGATGATGATGATGACGACCCTTAAGAAAAAGCAAGTCAGGTCGAACAACTTAGAGAATAACCCCTTTAGAATATCGGGGCAACATCATCATCATGTTTGGGCAAGGTGATAATTGGAAGATCACCGGATACTTGAGAAATCACTCCCGCAAGCAAATCAGGGCGCACTGTAGCTCATCAGCAGGATCAGGATAAAAACCAAACATCACCCGATATTGAAATATGATGATGACGATGAGAAACGGTCGACGGAGAGCATGATGATGCTGACCACCATTGGAGACAAGATGATGATGATGACCTCCTCCCTCGGAAATATCATGATGCAGATGAAAAATGCATGAGGAGGTCCAACACTTAGGAAAAATGGGCAAAAAGATAAAGGGTTCAAATGAAGAAACCCCTTGATCATGAAAAAATCAACCCTAGGTCAAAATGAGTGCTAACAAGATCTTGTTTCTAGACCTAGAAACAAGAATGTAATTGGAACCAAATGGGTCTTCCAGAACAAACTAAATGAAGTTGGTGAAGTAATCAGAAACAAAGCCAGATTGGTCTGCAAAGGCTACTCTCAAATAGAAGGGATTGATTTTGAGGAAACCTTTGCTTCGGTGGAAATAATTGAAGCAGTCAGACTATTTCTTGCATTTGCTGCCTTCAAAGATTTCAAAGTGTATTAGATGGATGTCAAATCTACTTTCCTGAATGGTGACTTAGAAGAAGTGTACATTGAACAACCGGATGGATTTCAGTTATCTGAGCATGGTGATATGGTCTGCAAATTAAAGAAGGCACTGTATGGTCTAAAGCAAGCCCCAAGAGCATGGTATGAGAGGCTAGACAAACATCTTTTGAAGATTGGTTTCAACAAAGGTACTGCTGATAGTAACCTATATTTCAAAATTGATCATGAAAATATTTTGGTTGTTGAAGTATTTGTTGATGATATCATCTTTGGAGGAAGAGACAATATGTGTAAAACCTTTGCAAATCAAATAAAAAGTGAGTTTGAAATGTCAATGCTCGGTGAAATGAATTTCTTCTTGGGTCTGCAAATTACTCGGACAAAGAAAGGAATCTTTATCTCTCAGACCAAATATGTGAAAGAATTGTTGAGGAAATTCAGAATGGAAGATTCAAAGCCAATGAACACTCCCATGGCAACCGGATGTAAGTTGAGCAAAGATGATGACTCTCCTAAGATAGATCAGACCAAGTATAGATCAATGATTGGAGGGTTATTGTATCTCACTTAGACTAGACCAGATATAATGTAGGTTGTTGGTCTTGTGGCAAGATTCCAAGCTGATCCCAGAGAAACTCATGTCACGGCAATCAAAAGAATTTTTAGATACTTAAAAGGAACAATTGAGTATGGCCTATGGTATCCTAGAGATCAGGATTTTTCTCTTCATGCATATACAGATGCAGTTGGGTAGGAGATGTGGATGATAGGAAGAGTACAAGTGGAGGAGCATTCTTTTTGGGAAAAAGGTTGGTTTCTTGGCTAAGAAAGAAACAAGAGGCAATATCCCTGTCTACAACTGAAGCAGAATACATTGCAGTAGCAGGAAGTTGCACTCAACTTTTGTGGATGAAGCAGATGCTAAGAGATATTCAAGTAGAATATGAGGGGCCCATCACAATTTTCTGTGATAATTCAAGTGCAATAAATATTTCTAAGAATCTGGTGTTGCATTCTAAGACCAAGCATATATCTATCAAATTTCACTTTCTGAGAGAGCAAGTGAACAAGGGTGAAGTCAGATTGGAGTATGTGCCCTCCAAGGATCAGCTTGCAGATATTTTTACTAAACCTCTTCCAAAGGACTCTTTTGAGTATCTCAGGGAGAAGTTAGGGGTCATTGCCCCTCCGGTAATGAACTAGGATGCACTGATGTGCATCAGTCTGGTTGATATCATAGTCATATCTTGTGATTCAGATTGGTGATGGGGAGCTGCTACTCAGGGGGAGCAGCTAGTATGATTCTAATGTGTTGATGTCAAAGGGGGGGAGCAGACATGTGAAAAACAAGTGATTGATCAAAAGGGAGCAGTAAAGAAAGGAAAAACATGTGAAGAGTTGTTGCTGATAGGGGGAGCTGTGACAAAAAAGAAAAGTTCTTGTCTTGATGGTTTTTCACATCATATGTTGCCATCAATGACAAAGGGGGAGATTGTTACAAGTATGAGGATAACCAGTGTTGTCATTGATGTCAACATACTCATATTGCATCAATGAGAAAGATTGGATGAGCTGTGTGCTAAGGATATTGAGAAAATTAGCCTCAATCAGGAACAGTAAAGAACAGTGATGACATTAAGGTAAAAGTCCAAGATAAGATGAATATTAGAGGATACGATTTAAAGGGTTTTTAGATATGAGTCTTGAGATGCTCCAGTCAAGATTTCAGAGGTCTGCATGAAGATATGAAGAAGTTATGGTTGCTCTAGTAGAACCGGTTCCGACAGATGTTCAGTGGTGACAGAGTGTCACAGATTGGTCCGATGAGATCCGGAATTGCATTATCTCATTTTGTGGATTTGAGGGAGTGTTGAAGAAAGTAGTGTGAAGTGACAACTAGATTTGTTCATGGTTTGGAGGTCTGGAATCACCTTTTTCAGTGTGATAGTGGCAATAGATTGTGTTCTTGAAGTTTTGGATGAAGAAGAGAAGAATTCCAGTAAGCTGATAAAGTGTGGATGTTCTTGGTGACTCAGGAAAGGTTTTGGTGATCTTTGGATGGTGTACAATTCTTATTGGTGGTCCGCATTGAAGTTGGAGTTTGCATTTGAAGAATTACCACCGGGTATTGGTGTTCTTCTTGAGACTGGCCAACCGAATGTGTTACATGTCTTGCGAATGATCTTATAGGTGTTTGCCGACTTAGATGATTGTTCCTAAGTCAATGCCTTGTATAAATAAGGGATTGTGAATTCATTTTTAGGAGTGTCTTGGAGCAGATGAGGGTGGTATAGTGAAGAGAAGTATGAAAGGCAAAGCAGGAGTTTTTGGGCTTAAATGGAATTGATCCAGGCATGGTAAAGATGTCAATCTCCAATTCAAGTTTGTAATACTTGTTACTTTGTAGATAGTGTGTCTCTTGTAGGCAGTGTGCCTCTTATGAGCAGTGTGCTCGGGCAGTGAGCCCTAATTGGCATGTGCCATCTATTTTTCTCATTCTTCTAATAGAGAATAATCCTTGGGTTAATCACCCCGTGGTTTTTCCCTTGACCGGGTTTTCCACATCAAAATCTTGGTGTTTCATGTGTTGATGTGTATCTGCTCTAGTGTTTATGCTTATGCTTTCATGAATGATTAATTGATATGATATTAAATAACAAAGAGGATTTAAGTGTTTGAATTAGAAGCAAGTTTTGGAGAACTGATTCACCCCCCCTCTCAGTTGTCTGTCCTGAATCCAACAGTTAAAATCTCATAGTTGTTTTCATGATTAAATTAGGAGTACATGGTATATCTTATGCTCGATTATCCTTTTGGTCATATCTATATGCTTGTAATGGATCCTATGTTTACTTTAGGTGGAGCTTATGTCTCCGAGTTGGTTAATTGTAACATGGGAATCTTGAGGGATGTCCTGACTTCTTGGTGTCAAGACATGAAGGCATTGTCATTGTCAGAAATGGTTCTTTGACTTTAGTTTTATGTTCTACTTTCCTACTCCAGAGGTGTGGTTCTTGGGTTTCAGTACTGTATTGTGGTATGTCATTGTGATAAGATAAATGAATTGAGTCTATTTTGGAAAGGGAAAAGTCTTGTGAACTTGGATCTTTGTAACAGTTTATGTAACGTATTGGTTTGTTGATGTCTAGTGGTTCCTTGTCCATGCATGTCTTTGTTTTCCAGATGTTAAGGGATGGAAGTTGTAGGAAGGAAAGTGGCTTCCATGGTGGGGTTGGTGCCCGAAGTGGCTGCCTGGATAACCCCATGGAAGTTGTAAACAAGTGATAACTTTAAAATATATCTAGGTGAGTCGGGTAGACTTTCACATAACAAGATAAGTATGTTGCCTCACCCTTTTCTTGAGTGCTGTCAAAGGCTAAGGATGGGATGAGAAGGCCTGGTCAGCAAGGTTGACCTCCTTGTCCACATGAAAGGATGTGTTAGCTCCACATGTGTCACCCTATGGGGCTGGTGCCAAAGGGTCACCAAGATAACCATAGATGGGGGCCGGCTTCTAGTGAGAGATAGCCTGGATAACCCATGATTAGGACCATGCGATGACACTGTCCTCACTGCAGCTTAGCTACTTTCCTCTATATGCTTTCATTGTTACCTCTAGAGTGATGTCTTGTATTGTGCAGTTCTATTGATATGGTTGGTTGTGTCATGTCTATTTATTTAGTTATTTTGGATGTTATTTCTCTTGCTTAGTGGAATCCTTGTTGTTATCTCCTAGCTCGGAGGGGTGGACCGTAGGGTTCCACATGGTTGGGTGGCAAAGCTATCCATTGGTCTTCTTGGAGGTTTGGTTCGAGTCCTGTGCAAAGGAGTTCCAGTTCCTGATTGCTTCCCACCTTCATTGATGTTGTATACTTTATTATGTACTCATTTGTAAACTGACACGATCGGTCATGTAATCTTGTATTGTAACTTTGTGTATTAATTATCTTTCAGATGTAAAAGTTGTTCTTTCTGTATTATCAGTTTAATGTATATCACTTGTGTGGTTTTAACTTTATATTCCTGATGCAGTTATGTTTCCCTAGAGGAGTTAGAAGTGCACTTTTCTTTATGTTGTATATTATGATATCTTTGGTTACTAATATGGCAATTTCTTGCTTTCAAAAAAAAATTATTTATGTAATTTTGCACTTTTAGTCTAGCACTCTAGGGTTGCATGACGAGGCATTACACTTGGTATCAGAGCTTAGGTTGCGACACTGAGACCTCTGGATTGTTGTTGTTGGCCTCGATTAAATGATTTTCTCATTGTAGTGAGTTGGTAATAGTATCTCCCACCTGTATGCATTAGTATGAAGGTTGATAAGTTTATAGACTTGCTCTTTAAGAAATGAATACTTTATGCTACTTATGTGTCTGCTATGTTCTTTCTCCTTCTTCTCTAGAAATATGATGTTACATCTAACAATATGTTCTCCCTGCATGTTAATGCATCTAATCATCTGGTGGCATCATGTATCATGAGTTATGTGGTTATGTGATGTTGACATCTTTACATGGTTGCTTGAAAATCTATATCTAATCCCTAGATGGTCATGACCTCTTATGGAAGAATTGTTGTAATTTATGGAAGTTATCATTGTATATGCCTATGTAAGAACTGTATCTAGGAGATCAAATGAGAGCTTGCGTTGGGCCTATGAGATGAGGAATGTGATAATGTAAGTCAATTATAGTTTGAATTATTCCTATATGTGATATCATATATTCCTTTAATATCTCCTTGCATAAGGAAGCAATTGCATATTTCTGTAGTTTAGTAGAAAGAAATTGTATTGTAATAAAGATAGAAGTTGTTTAGATAAGAGGATGTAGTTAACATAATTGTTTGAGTGTTGGTGTACATTCTCTAACACATTCTAGACCTTGTGTCCTTAAGTGTTGTGTAGCAGATATTCCCTTTTTGTGGCTAAAATTAGTCACATCGTGATGTGAATTTGTTGTAATTTGGTTGTTTTGGAAATTTTGACAGTTGTTTCATGTGTAGTAAGGGGGGTTAACAGTGAGTTTTCTTTCTTTATACCTTCTTATGATAGGAATGGTCACCAAAACTCTTTTATTTATCCTTGATTTATTAAAATTTGTCAGCACTTTGTGACTTAAAGTTGGATTTGATTGTTTTCCCATGTGGGTTTGTATTTATTTTTAGATTTTCTTTGGTGGATATTCTGAATGTTTGATTCTATTGGCCCCATTTTGTGGTAAGTGTTTTTTCTATCATGTTCATTTTGAACCTCTAATAGTATGTTCAAGGGAGGACTCCGCGGAGAATTACACTTTACATGGTTGGTAATTAGTGGAAATAAGATATGAGATGTACTTTTCCTTAGTTATATGTGATTGATATTCTTTGGATTGTATGAGATTGCCGAAAAAAAAGTGTAATTAGATATAAGCAGATCACATGATACACCATAAAGGTAAAGAATAGATGTTCTTCTTGTCTTTTATTGAACATTTGTGCTTGTTTTATGAACAATTGTTTAATGTGGATGAGTATGTTGGCAATGTAATATGGCAATATTAATATATTATATTTCTACCCTAGTCTGTGACTTCCAGGAGTAAGTCAAATTTTAGGGGGGGAGGATGTATTGCCCCTCCAGCTTCACCTTGGATGTTCTGGTGGTTGGAGCAAGGAGCAGGAGGATGAATGGAAATACTCGAAACATTCAAAGTATGTTAGATCTGTTGATATTGGAATTCAAATGTAGTGGTTATAATCTTGTTTCAAAGAGCAGAGACGGTGTAGTACTACTCGCTTCGAGCACCCTACTACGCCATGATTCTCTGACTCTGTGTGTGTTGTAATAAATGTATTCAACCAATTGTTCGGTTGTAGGCTACAGGTACCAAGCCTCGACTCCACCTGATATAACAGGTTTGAGTGGGCTCTTGCACCAATGGGTATCAGTGATGGGAGATAACGTGAGGTCTATTCCACTAGGTCAGTCCTTGTCTTCTGTTGTGGTCTCGAGTTGTGTTGTGACGCTTGGTCCTTGCCTTTTACGTTTGGTAATGTTGTGTTGTGGAGTATCATCTAGTTGTGTTAATAATGCTCATGTGTAGTTGGAAAATACTTTATTGATTTCCTATTAAAATAATAATGCTTCTATTATGTTATTGGACAATATTTGGTTTAGCCTAGAACTTGGGATGACACCTTAGTAAAATTCTATAATAGACTAGAATTAATTATTTGTTATCAGAGAGTATTTAATGCCATGAGTTGTCAATTTTGAAATTGTAAGATTTGGGATCTCTTTTTATAACAAGATTTTAAATTCTCGGAGGAGTGGGATGCTAGGTAACAAATGCATGTCTTCTTTAATTTATGAGCTGAGCCAGTTTTAATTTGGGGGGGATTTTTAGTTCTGGAAGGGGAGTTGGAAAGGGAATTCAGAAATTTGGGAAAAATCAAGGAATTGGTTGCGGGAATATGGAAGAAATTGGAGGCTCCAGATCAATCTTGTTGTTCCAGGTATGTTTTTTGTATAATTCTTGTTTGAGTGTTATTTGTGCTTGGATCAATTAATTCTTCTCCCTTATGCTTTTGAATCAATTAGTCTGAGGTTTTTCTCCCATCTTAATTTTGGTAGCTGATTATCCTTGGAAATTTATAAATCAAAAATTGTGGCATTCTTGGATCCTTGTGTCGATTCAAACCTCATTCAATTGTGTCGTATTGTCATCTTTATCTCTGCAAAACTTTTAATCTCTAGATGCTCTTATATCAATTTGCATCTTGGAGTTCCTGCATTTGTTGCTAAGACTTCTATTGAGGGATTTTGTCAACAGTCATCAGGCTTTGTTTGTGTTTCTCCATTTGTGCATTTATGTCTTCAAGAGTATTCCCAACCATACTTTCTAACTAAAATTTCCTTTCCTTATGCTGTTCCAAACATTTATTTTGCTGAGTCAAGGAGAGTCCTGTCCTTGTTACCATTAGTCATTTTTCTTGAAAATGTTTTATCTATTTAACAAAATCCATTTTGTGCATATCTTGCAAACCAAAGAATGATATGAGACCTTATTTCTTTTGAGCTTTTTGTAAAATAACTCACGTACCTGTCTATGATTTCATGTTTTGAATATATGTCTGCCAGATTTTTCCAACTATTCTATCTGAATTGTATACCCTTTTCTACCATACTCAGTGGATGACTATACTCTCTTCCTAGGCTTCTGTTGTAGGGCTAAGTTGATATTACATTCATGCCCTTTCTGCCATGGAAATCTGGCATATACAAGTAAGAACCCTCTGCTTCACCTGAGTATCATATTTATCCCTAATCTTGTGCCTTTTCATTGCCATTTAAAGGCATTATGCTTTGCATACATCGAACTCTCTTATAGACAACTGAATTCTGTCAAATTTTTCTTCAAATGTTGTCTTGGCTGAGTTTTTGTTAATTCTGCCTTCTTCTCTCTTCATTATAGAAAACATAAAATTGAATATCATGGCGAAGCTTCTTATGTACCCCAAGCCAAATAAATTTCCTGTTTGAATAGAGTAAATGGTGGAGTCATTTTGGTAGTTATCCTTTTTATTCTCAAAGTTTCTTTTGTCTTTGTGACTGGTGGACTGCATGTTCAGTCTTGGTCGTGGTTTTTTGATAGTTTCTTATCTAATATGGCAGTTGCTAATTAACCCATCCCACGTTTTAAGCCAGAACATCTAGACAGTCAGGTTGTTAGCGTGTATTATAATGTAAGGTTTATGTGTTTGTTGTGGTCATCTTAGTAAATTGTAGTTCTCGTAGGCTGTGTGTGGTTGCTTTTGCTGACCGTATAGCCCAAGTGGGATGGGAACACTTTAGTGCCTCATTGTAGTCGTAGGTAGTTAGGGCTAGTCGAAACTTTAGCCAATATTTTAGAATTGGTCGAAACCTTGCCAATGTCTAAGTGTTAGTTCATACTCATAGCAAAATACAAGTTATTTGTAGTCATTTTTACTAAGTTGTGGCAGTTGTTTGTGGTAATTTCATTTGTTGATAGATTGTTGTTTGGTGGTCTTCATGCCACAATGATATTAACGTAGTGTAGGAGTTAGATGTCTATGTCATAACTTCTGCCACCTTCCATGTTATGCTGATATCAAAGGAGTCTCTTTTGTTTGTTTTGTGTTGGCTTAGCTTGGAAATCGTAATCTGTAGAGGGTTATGGCGTATAGGGAATGGTTTGCATTGTTATTATAGTCACTTTCCTATCTGGACACTGTAGACGTATAAGGCACAGCAAATAGTTGTCAGTCATAGAAGAATTAATGTAGTCGTAGTGGTTTTCTAAGGAATTGTGGATATTAGAATCGATGGGGAACTATTGTGGATAAGAGAGGTATATTACTTATAGTTGTGTTGTTAGAAATTTATAATTTATAGTTGGGAATCCACTCGTATAGGAAGTAAATTTGTATTTGTAGTTAGTGAGATATTTTATATTATTATAGATAGCTCTTTATTAGAAATTGTAGTTTGTGGAATGTTCATGGGGTATGGATGTGGTAGGCAAAATGTATATATGTTTGTAGTTGTTTCACTAGGAATTATAGTTTGGAAATTATGATGGGAAAGTTAGGTCATAGGAAAAGTATATCTATGTATAGTTGTTGTTTTTGCAATTGGTAAGTATTAGAAAATTGAAATAGTAAATGATCACCGGAAGTTAATATACTTATTTGTAGTTTTTCAAAGTAGAAAGTGTAATTAGAGAATCTTAGTTAGTAGTTCTGGTTTAGTTTATATACTTTGGTTTGTTCCTTTTTTTTTGACAGATATATTATATATTTATAGTTGTTTGACTAAATTTGTAGTTGGTTTTATGTCGATGAAAGATTATGCTAATAATTACTTATAGATGTTTTATTAGAGAATGGTAGTCATGAAATTATTAGATAGGAAATTTTGTTGGAGTTGTATAGGATCTATTAATTTCGTAAACTAGAATTCTCTTGAAAAAGAAGTTAAAATCTCATAGTTATTTTCATGATTAAATTAGGAGTACATGGTATATCTTATGCTCGATTATCCTTCTAGTCATATCTATATGCTTGTAATGGATCCTGTGTTTACTTTGGGTGGAGCTTATGTATTCGAGTTGGTTAATTGTAACATGGGAATCTTGAGGGATGTCCTGACTTCTTGGTGTCAAGATGCGAAAGCATTGTCATTGTCAGAAATGGTTCTTTGACTTTAGCTTTATGTTCTACTTTCCTACTCCAGAGGTGTGGTTCTTGGGTTTCGGTACTGTATTGTGGTATGTCATTGTGATGAGATAAATGAATTGAGTCTATTTTGGAAAGGGAAATGTCTTGTGAACTTGGATCTTTGTAACGGTTTATGTAATGTATTGGTTTGTGGATGTCTAGTGGTTCCTTGTCCATGAATGTCTTTGTTTTCCAGATGTTGAGGTAAGGGATGGAAGTTGTAGGAAGGAGAGTGGTTTCCATGGTGGGGCTGGTGCCTGAAGTGGCTGCCTGGATAACCCCATGGAAGTTGTAAACAAGTGATAACTTTAAAATATATATAGGTGGGTCGGGTAGACTTTCACATAAAAAGATAAGTATGTTGCCTCACCCATATCTTAAGTGTTCTCAAAGGCTAAGGATGGGATGAGAAGGCTTGGTCGGCAAGGTTGAACTCCTTGTCCACATGAAAGGATGTGTCATCTTCGCATGTGTCACCCTATGGGGCCAGTGCCAAAGGGTCGCCAGGATAACCATAGATGGGGGCCATCTTCCAGTGAGAGATAGCCTAGATAACCCATGATTAGGACCATGAGATGACACTCTCCTCGCTGTAGCTTAGCTACTTCCCTCTATATGCTTTCATTGTTACCTCTAGAGTGATGTCTTGTCTTGTGTAGTTCTGTTGATATGGTTGGTTGTGTCACATCTATTTATTTGGTTATTTTGGATGTTGTTTCTTTGGCTTAGTGGAATCCTCGTTGTTATCTCCTAGCTCGAAGGGGTGGACCTCAGGGTTCCACATGGTTGGGTGGCGGAGCTATCCATTGGTCTTCTTGGAGGTTCAGTTCAAGTCCTGTGCAGAGGAGTTCCAGTTCTTGATTGCTTCCCACCTTCACTGATGTTGTATACTTCTTTATGTACTTATTTGTAAACCGACACGAACGGTCATCTAATCTTGTATTGTAACTTTGTATATTAATTATCTTGCAAATGTAAAAGTTGTTCTTTTGGTAGTATCAGTTTAATGTATATCACTTGTGTGGTTTTAACTTTATATTCCGATGCAGTTATGTTTCCCTAGAGGAGTTAGAAGTGCACTTTTATTTATGTTGTATATTATGATATCTTTGGTTACTATTATGGCAATTTCTTTCTTTCAAAAAAAAATTATTTCTATAATTTTGCACTTTTAGTCTAGCACTCTAGGGTTGCATGACAGGGCATTACAAAACATGTGACACATGTGGGCATCCAAACCAAAAGAATTGCCACCATATGCATGCAACACCTAGTAGCCTCTGTTCCACAAGAAATGAGAACATACAATTTAAACATTTGGTACCATTCATGCATGACCTCCAACAACACCCATGTGCCATAGGATATGGCATCATATAGGTTTGACACTTGGTTTCATCCAATCCATATATGTGACGAAACCATATGCATTGGATACTTTTTAGTATCTACTTGGAGCCTAGTTGGTAGCCTAGTTATATTATTATATGTTTAAATACATGAATTATATATCATGTATAGTTAGAGAGGAATCTATAGATTCACATTTTAACCCTATGTATATATTTTCCCTTATTATTCTTGAATAGAAGTGGCATGTCCACCATAAGACATATGTATTGAATGTGTTTTTGGTTTGCATTTCTATTTTTCATTTGAAATTCTATGATCTTATCCATTACTAGTCAATAAACAAGATCAACCTCTAAACTATGTAGGATTCAAATCACATTGTGAAGGATGGAAGGAATAAGAAGTAGGTGCATTATTATGCATAATATGACTAATATACTAGAGGATGTCAAGATCATTAGAATGGGAATGAGAATACCACAAAGAACATCAAATAAAGAGGAATCATTGCCACTATCAAGTGTGCTTGCCTCATAATAGGTAATTTGTAAATGGGAACCAATTATTTGTTGTTTATGATTTTCCATTTCTTATAATGAGCATCATAGTCAAAATGCTCATCATGGGAAGGTACGAAAACAATACTAACCCATGATGGACTTCAAAGGATCAGAGAGCAATTGCTTTGATTGGTCTTGGACTTTTAGATGCATACCTCCACCATATTGACTTATCAAAGACCTCAAACCAAGTATCATTGGGATGATCTCAATATTATGGTTGGATCACAAGCATCAAGTGTAAAGATGGATCTAAAGCAAAAATTGTTCAGGCTAAAAATGATGGAAGTGACAATATTGCTCAACACATCAACAAGTTTCATTCCCTGATGAATCAACTAGCTGGGATAAAATCTAAAGTAGATGATGATGATGTAAAAGCTATTTTGTTAAATTTCATGCCTCCTAGCTATGGTAATATTGTGTTCACATTGAAAAACGTAGATGCTACCCTAGAAGAAATAATATCTACTTCAATTGATGAAGGAGCTAAGAAAATTGACTCAACTATAGAGAAAACTGCAATGTTTGGAAAAAACAAGCCAAAGTATACCTTTAAATCCAGTTGTTCTACTTCAAAGGGAAACTAGTTCTCAAAGCATAGAATTTTGTGCTACTATTGCAAGAAAAAGGAGCACAACATTATGAACTACATTCAATGTACCAAGGACCTCCTTGATGGAAAGCTAAATTCAAATAAAGCAATGGTTGCAGACAATGATGAAGAATATTTTTTTGAAGTAGCCATAGAAGACCCTCCACATGAGAATAGTGAGGAGGAATACATTTTCTAAATCAAATCAAAACTTTGTATTTTCTAATTGGATGTATTTGTACCCAATCACAATTGTTGGTTGTTTGTGAATGGATGTGTTTGTCCCTATTCACAAGATGGTGTATGTGATTGGAAGTGTTTGTCCCCAGTCACATTTGTTTCCCATAATTATGATTAGATGTGTTTGTTCCCAATCATAATTGTTATGAGAAAATGTGTGTGTCCTTGTTCATAACTTTGATGTTGGATAGATGTGTTTGTCCCTATCCAAAATTTATTGTAAGATCTTGGATGGAAGTGTTAGTCCCTATCCTTGGTTTCATAAGTAGATGTGTATGTCCCTACTCTTACATGTTCATCAAGTGTTGTTTGTCCATCTCTCCCCATGTTTACACTAAGGTGGGGGGGGGTGTTAGGAATTAGTGTTTGCATGGGTTAGTATTATTAGTATGTTTAATGAAATAGAGTTCTGTACGTTAATGTTAAGTTGTTGGGAAACAACTTAATATTATATTATAGTGAGAGTTTGTTTGTATTATGAGTTGTTTTAACAACTCATATAATTAGGAGTTAGTTTATTTGTTAGTCTTGTAATTGTCTATGTAAGGGAGTTGTTATATGAGGTTTCCTATAATATAGGATATACAAGTCCTATAGATATGTAATTTGTATTGAATGAAATATAGAAGTAGAGTGTTATTTTGTGTATAGAATTTTATGTTTAGCTTCTATAATCTCTCCTCAAATCTCTAATAGAGAGACATGTCTGGATTCAAGGAACCATTATGAATGGGTTGGAAAGAGGACATAAACAAAGAAGAGTAGAAGTGATTAAACATAGTAAAATAAAAGAGAAGAAGTTGTTTTGGAGTTGATATAGGAAAAATATTTGTTGTGTTTTAATTTTCAAGAAGGGAAGAATGTAAGAATGGTCAAGCTTCACCAAAATGTAAGGAAAGAATAAACTTTCCTAAGTGTAGGATTTAGTTAATTTCCTAATTAGTGTGTTGTTTTAGTAGACATGTTCATTTATCATATTTAAGTGCATCTATGTACATAAATTAAGTAATACAATAAGGAAAGGCTATATCAACTAATCAAGAACATAATTGGGAATTGAAATTCTTATAAGCCAAAGTACTCAAATTAATGAAAGAGAGAAAATGTATCCTTGATTTGATGTTTGGTACAAGTTGAATGTAGAAGATAGTGGAAGATTGTTCTAGAAGAAGTCTATGTAAGCAAGGTTGTTAGTGGAACTCGACCTTCATATATAAATGATCAAGTAACTAAGGTTCTTGATCATTTTGATATTATTAATGACATGTAGATTGTAGCGTTGGAAGATGTTGCTAAGGTGGCAAATCTTACCATTTGTGTGGTTCTAGTTTTGGGGAACAATGTGATTGATAGTGCTTTTGTTCATTGGGATAAAGGATATGGTGGCATTCATGTTTCCCACTAGGGAGTTATCAAAATATGATTGAATATTGCACCTATTTCTAGTTTTTTTTAATTTATGTTGTTATGATGTGGTATTTAGGGCTAAGTTTTCTTTAGCTTGCATGTCTTTCTTTCTAGATTTTTGTTGTTGATTTTTAGCATGTGCATGCTTAGGCTTTTATCTATATGGAATTATCACCCTTGTGTGGTTTGGATGTATAGTTTTTTTTGTTTTGTATCTTATATATTCTCATATGGTGTAAGGAGAGACCCCATAATAGAACCCCAATATTATAATTTAAAAAATTACAAAATTTATTATAAGGATTATTGGGCATGTTCTGTGAACATGTTTATAAGTAAAAAACATGATATTTGAGCTGAATCATATAATTAAAATATCCTATAACCCTAATTAAAAAATTATTAATAGAAATTTCTAAAAAATAATGCCTAGACAACACTATTACTTGTTTTGCAGAGAGGCATTCTATAGTGGCAACAATTAAACAAGGAGTCTCATGTCATGACCGTGTACATAAAACCCCTTAACTTAATTTTGATAGTTGTTTACATGTGAAATAATTAACATTTAATAATAAATACAATATTAGTGATGCTTTACTAAATAAGAAAAAAACAAATCAGAAGTTGCAAAAGTAATAATTAATAAGTAGAATAAAATATATTAAAATTATTACGTTTGAATTATTTTTTCATTTAATTATTTTATAATTGTTTATATGTGTTGTATTATTTATTTTATTACTATAGAAAAATTAAAAGCTCTTCAAATAAAAGTTAAAGTAGATAATTTGTTAAGATACAAATAAAAATAGTTCTTGAGTAAATCTTAAAATAAATAGTGTCTATGTCTCTTTTTTTAATCTATCTGCTTACCTAGGGCGGGGGCCTGGCTCGATTGGCTAAGTAATTTCATTGCGGTAAAGATGGTCACGAGGTCCAGTCTCCCCCCATCCCTATGGTACCAGAGGGCGTGTCATTCCAGTGTCACCGGTCACATGAAAAAAGTTTACTAGGCACAACAAAAAAAATCTATCTGCTTACCTATTTATGTGTTCATGAATCTATTTAGTAATTTAGGATAGATATTAAAATGATATTGAAATAGAAAATTAAATAACTCTTGAAGTAAAAGTCAAAGTAAATAATTTGTTTTTGTTTCTATGATTTATTGCATTACTATTAAAAAATAAAATAGTTCTTCAACTAAAATAAAGTAAATTTTATCTAAAGTAAAATAAATTTAAGTAAAGTTAAAATAACAAATTCAATATAAGCACTTGAAGACTATATCTCTATCTCTCAACATATTTTAGATAGATGTATTTAAGATATCTATAGTAGTTATATATTATACCAATATAGAAATTACCATTATATCATGCATATATACATCTTACCCTTTCTTTAACATCCATATAAATTCCATTTTTACACTTGAATTCAAATTCTAAATGTACTTATAGTCCTTCAATTTCTTGGATAAACTAAGGTAATCCTTAAGGTAAGATTTTGAGTGTTAAAACAAATGGATAGTTACTACAAAGGATAAAAGTACACACCCTACACTTTTACACATTAAATATACATAATTTTGGGTATTGTTGCAAAGTTCAATTTAATGTGTTTGGCACACAAATTGACCTCATTCCTAAACCCATTGTCTAGAATATCCTTATACATTTGTAGTTAGGGATGATTTTTTCTTTAGGTACCCATTGTGAGAAGGGGTACGACCCAAGTGGAAACAAGCTAAAGCCAATCCCTTCCAAGCCCTTCCAAGCCACTATATAAATAATGTGTTTGTGACGAAAGTAAAAAACAATAGGTGCAGTTGTGTCATACCGATGAATGTTTCCCCTAAAACCCCATAGAGCGTAACCTCTGTAGGATGGGAAGCCTCCTTATCAGAGTGAATCACCACATGTATGGTCACCTGAACAAAAGACCTTACTACAAACTGTGTTTAGAAGCTAAAAACCTTCTATTTGTTGGCATAGGAGGTTAGACGTCTGAAGTCGTGCCACACTCTCACAGTTCTTAGAAGAGATAGCAAAGTACCTTAAGATTTGCATGTCTTAAGGACTTGGAACTTGGTGTGCCTGAGAAGTGAGTGCACTATAAGGGGGAGCCCGTGCCACCAAGTTTCTGGAGCTATCCACTTTGAATAAGTGCGGCTGAAGAAATCCAAGTGGGAACCCAACAAATATTGTCTCAGCCAGCCTAGGAGGTAAATATTTGTGAGTGGCTTGTGTATGAGTGTCTACCATCTTGTTTTCTTGGCATAAAATTTCCAAAAAGCTATCAAAAACAAAATCCCTATCACACAAAAATCTCATTCTAACACACATCCTAAGCCACATCATCCACATCCTCTAATCCTAATCATCCTAGTCAATCATCATTCCAAGCCATCATTCTAATTTCATCCTAATCACTTCATCCATTTCATAGCCAAATCACATCTTAATCACTCCACATCCTTACATCCTAATCTACCACTTGTAAACATGGACATGACATTCCCAAACAAGACCTATGAGAATGATCCTTATGGCACCATGAGAATGCTTAATACCCTTGAGTGGTTACATAGAAAGGAAAAAATCCCTATGCCACCACAACACCAACAATTCCTACAATGTCAAATCCAATTATCACATCAACAACCTCCACATCAATCCTATGTGTCTTCTATACCATCATATCAACCTCATCTATCTACATGTCATGTTACCCCTTCATCGACCTATCACAGACCTTCCAATGTCAACCCATATCCATATCAATCCTGTCAACAATTATTATCCTATGTGATTCCTCCACCACAACACCATCACAACTTCCAAGACATTCAACCGCAATCCTATGTGTCACCTCATCACCCAATTGATTCACAAGGCAACCAAGTGTTCTCACAAGAAGCACATGCAAGATCAAATAGCCCCTTGTACATAAATCAAACATCCTTAAGTCCACTTTTGGAGAGAGATGTAATATCTTTTGACGAGGGGGACACCTATGTGTCACCTAATCCTACTCCAAGTGGCCCCTTATACATAAGTCAAGTGTCCTTAAGTCAATATTTGATATCCTTGGACGAGGGAGATACCAATCTAGGTTATGCACTCTATGAACATCCTCCATCACCATCCATTCCAATGTCAATCCATGAGCTTACTAGTCCTATCCCAACATCACCATATGATCCTACTCCTAGTCCTAATTCATCCAACCCTACTATCCCTCCATCCATTCCAAACCCTAATATGGCAAATCCATCTAATCCAAATCCTACTTCTAAGCCTATAACAACATCCACTATCATTATCCATCCACTATATTGTCCATTCACACATACCCTAATGAAGGATGTGATCCATTGGCTACTCGCTAGGAACAACTTATCCCCATGTCAAACACCTATCTTAGCACCTAGAAAAGAGCCCTCCATTAACATGCCTAGCCTTTCAAGCCCATCATGTGACCCACAAGACCATGAACCAATTGAAGAGCCTCCTATCATGAGCCCAACTCAAAGTCCATCATACTCTCTTATGGATGAATACCAAGAAACCATTAAATTCATCCAAGAGCCTCATACCTCCATCCAAGAAACTCAAGAGTTATATCAAGAGTATGATCCTAAGCATGTGGAAACATCAACCTCTTGTCTAAGTCAAGATCAAATATTTCCTATTCACCCCATCTATAATATTTATCTCTTCCATGATCAAGATGATATTACCTATGAAGAAGCTATCCATGAGCACCTTGATCTTATCCATAATCCCATACCCCTCCATGAGCAAGATATCCAAATTGCTCCTATCCATCCTCCACTTCCATCCAAAAATCCCATTCCATCCAAAAGTCTCAAATTCCTCCATCCCACATGAAAAGCAAAAATCATAAAAATACTAAGTCTATGTGGGTACCAAAATGCCTAAGTCAACCATCTCTTAAGCAAACATCTCCATTGCTTCCTACACCACCTTCCCACCAAAAGATTCAATGTTTATCACAGTGTGTGCAACCGTTGGTCATGATTCCCTTCTATCCCACAACAATTCCACATACCTCCATTACCCCATCATTCAACTATTTTCCTACATATTTCACCCATCCTATCCTTATGGTCCATGCTTTTGGTTAAGCCTGTCCATTCATCTTTCACATCACTCCTATATAATCCACTATCTCCCAGCCATAATCTACATCATAATCCACCATCTTCCCTACATAATCCACATCATAATCCACTATCGTACCTTTCATAATCCTCTATCTACCTAATCCATCTACCTCTTTCACGCAACCACCCTACCAACATATATGAGCAAACTTGACATGGTCCATGCGATGACATCCATCTCTAGCTAGACTATCACCTTTCATGGAACTAGACACTTGAGTCCCTCTCATCCACATCCACCTTCTCTCATCCAAGAGTCAAATTTTTTAAAAAAAAAAAGTCAAAAAAAAGTCAAAAAAAAAGAAAAGAGAAATCCCTTCGTCTAATGGTGAAAACCTAGTAAACAGGTGCCTTGGATAGGTACCATGATGAAAACCTGGCAAACAAGCATCATGTGTAAGTTGATCTTCTATGTCACTATTATCTCTAAAAGTTGTACCCTACCAATTTACAGAAAATTGGTACTCTAGAGAAACATGGAAACACTCCTATGGCTGTGGGTCACCTAGAAATTGGAGTGAATCTTTGTAGAAGGCCGGCTTCCTAACTTTGTATCACGTAAAAACAACCTATTCTATGGTTTTGACAGGGAAAAAGGTGAAGAAGTACATGCATTAAAACTGAAACTAAAATTCTAAGGGTGATACACCTGATTAAAAGGAATATGAAACTCAGATACATGCACTTGCTATAAAGACAGAAAACATGTTTGCACAACTTATTACTGTATACTTCTACATAAGTGTTTCACAAATAGGTCCTAGTGCTCAGACTTTCAAGAGGAAGATAACTTCACATCCAAAAAACAATTTACACCTTTTGACACAATTTGTAACCTATATTAATATAATTTCTGCATAAAGGCTCTAAAATTTGAGACAAAGCTAGAAGGAAATGAACATTACCTCACAAATAACTTGATCAATCAGTTGCCAAGCACAACAATGCAAAGAACAAGTAGGCAAAATCTTCAGTCAATGATACTCAAGGCCTTCACTGTATTTCATATCAAGTAAAAAAATGAGTTACAAAAAAATGCTCAAGTCTGAGAAAGGATTGTAAAATCACAAGTCTTCAAAATTTGCATAATCAGAACTGTGTACAATGAGCCAAAAAATTGACTATATCCACAACTCCCTCTAAAATTCCACCAAGAAAGGATTTTCCAACTGTCTGGGTCAAATGCCTCTAAAAGGCCTAAAATATAACTACTGAAACCCACTCTAAAAGACTCTTGAATGAAGAAAAAGTCAAAACATGACTTTACCTAACATGAAAGCACTCTAAACAGTCCCTAGATGCTCTCCAAAGTCATAGAATGAGTCAAAACAACTCCTTATATCTTTGGCACATGTTTGCCAACTTATTCAACCTCCTCCTACATTTCATGCATGTGTTGGATGACTTTTTCTACTCTCCCTATATGCTTGCAAAGGCATAAAGCTTAACAAACCTCCTTTTGACTGTTATGAACTTACACATGCTCTTATCTCCTTTTTTGCACAATAAATAACATCAATTAAAATGGTTTATAACTACCATTCCAACCATGTTTTACATTACACTTTGGTACTAAATATAAGGTATATGACTTGACCACTTGGGAGTCTATGCAAAAATACACAAGGCTTAAAAAGACCCCTAGACACCTAGCATAATGAAAGCAATGCAAAGGAAAAATAAAATACACTGCAAAAGTCTAAAAAAATAAAGGCAAAATGTCTTTAGGTTTGTCGGCCAACTTAGGGTTTTCAAACCCTAAGTTAAGAGCTTGACCAATTCCTATCTTACACTTCACTTTGCAAACCTTCATTCTACTATGTGTCTCTAAGCGCTGCCATGGTTTCATGTGCTACATTCTCGAGGACTGCACTGGAACTTCATGCATTTTCTTGATCTCATGTGACTGCCAATACCCAGGCAGCAACATGTAACAATTTCCTCACCTTTCTGTAAGATTTTTTAGAGCACATAAATGGTGAATATTTTAGTTTTCTCATGATTTTTGAAGGTCATTTTCTTAGTAAGATGTGTATTTGCTTTTGTATCCATTGACTTGGCATGTAAAGGACATATTTCTATTGCATTCTGAGCATGATTTTTGAAAGGATGCTAGGTGTATGGAAATCATTTCCTACACTAATCTAATGAGGGGAGGAGAGTGCAAATTCAATTTTATCCTTACTATTAAAGTAATGTTAAACCCATTAACAGAGATAATAGAGATATTGCAACAAACACATAAACAAGAAAGTGAGACAGAAGAAGATAGACACAAGATATATGTGGGGAAAACCCTTATCGAGTGAAAAACCCCACACTCCAAAACCTGCACAATGTATTAACAAAACTGAAATGGTTTACAATACACTTGAAATGCAAGCTCTCAGGAGTCTTCGACACTCATATTTGGAGACAAACCAGTAGCATAAATAGTACCTGTCAAACCTATAGTACATCTCCTCCTCAAAGCACCTATTATATAACAAATATAAGGCAAATATAGCTCCACATAGGGTTGGGCGTCCAATATGGCCTCATGGCCCAAAACCCACACCTATGGACACTTGTCCAACTCTGTAGGATGCTCCTGACACTTGTCAAGTCACCCCATCCCAAGGAGGTCACCTATTTCCAAAATGTGCTATGACAGATGCTCTTATGACTCTTACAACCATCATAAAATCTGTCATAGTAGTTACAACTTATAGCTGTAAGAGAATCTATCATACACAGGATATAAATAGCACATTCTCTTACAACATGTCATAGTCCACCTTGGGGTGCCCAAAGATGCCTTTTTCAAAGATGCTCTTCAACACATGTCTTCACCTATCATAAAATCTCCTATTTTCTAACTCTTACATGTCATAACTTCGTCATAGGAATCTGTCATGACTGTTTCAGTCAATATTCCCTTACACAACATCAAAGATGCTGACACATGGCAAAATATTCCTATCACAAAGTGGGATGCCTATCTCCTCATGTGAGGACAAAATTACAAGTTGTCATCTTGCATGTAGGATGACACATCACCGTGCCACATCCCACAAGATGACAATACGAATTTACAATTTAATTTACAACATAGGCAATAAATAAATAAATACAATAAAAACAATACAAGGTATTACCAAAGTTGAGACACCTTAATTCCCAACATTCTCCCACTTGTTGAACACCTTGTAAGAGCCAATAGAATTAATAGGATTTAACTGCTATAGGCTGAGAGGCCCATAGACTTCGAACACCATCTGAACTTCTCTGTTCCCACTGGATACATAATGCATCTACAACATTCTTTAAAGTATCTACCTTCTCCAAATTTACCTTCCCATCCTCTACCATGTCTCACACAAAGTGAAACTATACATCAATATGCTTTGTTCTGGCATGGAAAGTTGGATTCTTCACAAGGCAAATTACACTCTGACTGTCACAACAAATCGTAATCTGTCCTACATCAACACCAATATCTGAACATAATCTCTTATGCCAAATGGCTTCCTTACAAGCATGAGTTGCTTCCATGTACTCAACTTCTGTCATGGACAAAGCAACCATAGGTTGTTGCTTACTCATCCAACTAATTGCACCACCAAACATTGTGAACACATATGCACTGGTGGATCTCCTGCTGTTAATGTCACCTGCCTAATCAGAATCCACAAATCCATGAATACAAATTGAATGCAGAGGTCTTGTAGCATTGGCATGATAGAAAATGGAATACTTGGAAGTACCCCTCAAATATCTGAACACTCTCTTAACTGCATCCCAATGTACCTGTCCAGGATTAGCCATAAATCGACTAAGGACTCCCACTACTTGGGCAATGTCAGGTCTTGTGCAAACCATAGCATACATCAAACTACCAATAGCACTAGCATAAGGTACTCTACTCATGTCCTCCACCTCACTAGGAGATTTTGGACAATCATTAACAAACAACTTTGTCCCCAAAGAAACAGGAACACACAATGGTCTACAATCTACCATGCCGAACCTATCCAACATGGTCTTCACATACTTCCTCTGGCTTAACCAAAGTTTTTTGTTAGTTCTGTCTCTTCTAATTTACATTCCTAGAATGTACTTGGCTGCCCCTAAATCTTTCATTTCAAACTGTGCTACCAACTGAGACTTAAAATTAGAAATCATATTCTTACCCTTCCCAATCAGCAACATATCAACATATAATGCAATAATGAGAATACGATCACCATCAAACTTATAATACACACAATGATCCGATTTCAATCTCACAAATCCAATTGACAACACAAAGGTATCAAACTTCAAGTACCACATCCTAGGAGACTTCTTCAAACCATACAAAGACTTCTTCAATTTGCAAACCAAATTTTCTTTACCTTTCACTATGTAATGCTCTGGCTATGAGATGTAGATTTCTTCCTCCAAATCACCATGAAGGAAAGTTTTCTTCACATCCATCTGTTCTACCTCTAAATCATAAGTAGCTACAAGAGATAACAAAAATCTAATGGATGTCAGCTTTGCAACGGGAGAGAAAATTTCACCATAATCAATTCCCTCCACTTGTGAGTACCCCTTCACAACCAATCTAGCCTTGTACTTTTCAACACTGCCATCTGCACTGAATTTCTTCTTGAACACCCATTTGCAACCAATGGGTTTTTGTCCATCAAAAAAAGGCACCAAGTCCCATGTTTTGTTCTTTTCCAAAGAAGCCATCTCATCCTCCATGGCCTCCTTCCAAGAACCTGCATCTTTCATGCCCATAGCCTCTTTCACAGTTCTAGGCTCATGAGTGTTAGTAGGTAAAGCAAAAGTACAACTAGAATCAAGTAATGAATAACTAAACCTATCAGGTTGCTTTCTTGTTCGTGTAGACCTCCTTAATGGCTGAGGTTGAGGTTCTACTTCTTCTTCTGAGCTTTCAGAGCTGCTAGAGCTCTGCTCATCATCAGGTCTCACAGGGTCTGTTTGTTTAGTCTTCTTAGGGGTAGAAGTAAACTGAACCACATCCTCTTTCTTTTCTGTCTATTTTGGCTATAGAACAACATAAGAAGGTGTTAGCTCTCTAAAGATAACACTTCTGTTATACAACACTTTTTCAGCCACCAGATCCCAAAGCCTATATCCTTTCACATCGACACCATAGCCAATGAAAATACATTTAATAGCTTTCTTCTCCAATTTAGACTGTTTCTCCCTAGGCACATGTGAATATGCCTCACAACCAAAAACACGAAGATGTCTAACTGAAGGCTTCTTACCAGACCACACCTCCATAGGTGTCTTACCAACAAGAGCTGATGTAGGAGATCTGTTTACTAGATAGCAAGTAGTGGCAACAGCTTCAGCCCAAAACTTTTGTTCGAGGCTTGCTCCACTAAGCGTACTCCTAGCCTTCTCCATCAGTGTCTTGTTCATCCTCTCTGCAACTCCATTTTGATGTAGGGTATATGGAGTTGTCTAATGCCTTTCAATCCCTTGCTCTTTGTAGAACTTATCAAAATCTGCCGAACAAAACTCACCATCGTTGTCAATTCTCAAACACATAATCTTTTTACTAGTCTGATTTTCAGCAAAGGCTTTAAACTCCTTAAACTGACTAAAGACTTTAGTCTTGCTTCTGATAAAATAAAACCATGTCCTTCTACTGTAATCATCTATGAAAGATACAAAATATACAAATTTTGAAATCGAAGGAACAATAACAGGACCAAACACATCAAAATGAATAAAATCCAATACACTAGAAGACTTGTGAGAACTAGAGTAAAACTGAACATAGTTTTATTTTCCATAAATGTAATGTTTACAAATGTCGAACTCGAGATTACAATCATTTAACCCCTCAACGAGGTTTTTATTTTTTAGGGTACATAGACCCTTTTCACCAATGTGGCCATATCTCAAATGCCATAACATAGTCTTTTTAGCAGGAAGCTTAGCTTCCATAGCATGTGCACTACCATTAGAACTAGTTATAACATATTTCTTCACTGCTCGTTTAGATGGTGGGGATGAAGTGACCGCAGCTCATTTTTTTGAGTCAGAAGAACTATTGCACAGTGAAGTGCATGCCTCCTGTTGGAACAGAGTACCTCTCCAAGTACCCTTCACAAGCACCATAGATCCTCTAGTCATCTTGCATCCATCATTTGAAAAGACAACCTGCACACCTACATCATTCAACATACTTACAGAAAGCAAGTTCCATGCAAGGCCTGTAATGTGTATAACTCCAGTGATCCCCTTCACTTGTCCATCAAGGAATCAGATTGAGACTATTCTACGACCAACAATCTTTAGATGAGAGTCATCACCTAGGTAAACCCTTCCACCATCAAACTCTTTATATTTCATGAACCAGTCTCTATGCGAGGTCATGTGGAATGATGGACCAGAATCAATCAACGACACATCTTCAGATGCATGGGTGGCCAGGGTTGCGATGAAGGCATCACCATAATCTTGTGACTTGTCAGAATCTGAATCAAGAGCTTTCTTCTTCTTTTTCTTCTCCTCTTTGGATTCCTTTTGGAAATGCCCAGTTTTACCATAGTTCCAACAAAAAGCCTTGGACTTTCTAGGAGATTTGGATCTCCCACGGGATTTGGATCTTCCCTTATCACCTTTCTTGTCCTTCTTCTTCCCTTTCTCTTTGTGTCTTCCACGAACCACAAGAGCCTCTTTGGCTACCTCAAAAGACTTTCTCTGCATCTCCTCAGATAACAATGAAGATACCATATCTTCCATCTTGAAGGTGGTAGTGGTGATTCCAATAGCCATGACAATATGATCCCACAAATCTGGCAAAGATCAAAGTAGGGTCATGCAATGATCCTCCTCCTCCATTTTCACACCCACAGATGTCAACTGTGCAATGATCATGTTGAAATCATTCATGTGGTCCACAACAGATCCTCTATTTCCATCTTAAGAGAAAACAACTTCTTTTTCAGAAAAAAGTTTGTTTACCAAGGACTTGGCTTGATAAACATCACCCAACTTCTTCCAAAGATCTTTCGTGCTCTTCTCCTCATGGACATTCAACAGGATAGAGTCAGCTAAATAGAGTCTTATGAGACCCTTAGCCTTCTAATATTTGAGGTCCCAATCATCTTGTGACATTGCTATAGGTTTCACACCAGATACCATTTCCCATAGGTCACGATTAACAAGTAGGTCCTCCATCTTGAGTTTCCACAACTCAAAATTAGTACCATTGAATTTCTCAACCTCTAACCTTTTGGATGTGGTTGCCATCTCCTTGCTACAACAAGATACATAATCCTCTACACTACACTCCCACTCAATCTAAGATGAACTCAAAAAACCCCTACCCAACAACTAAGACCAAAACTGGCCAGGCTCTGATACCAACTGAAAGGAAGCTAGGTGTGTAGAAATCTTTTACTAAACTAATCTAATGAGGGGAGGAGAGTGAAAATTCAATTTTATCCTTACTATTACATCAATTTTAAACCCATTAATAGAGATAACAGAGATATTGTAGCAAACACATAAACAAGAAAGTGAGATAGAAGAAGAGAGACACAAGATATATGTGGGGAAAACCCTTATCGGGTGAAAAACCCCACACTCCAAAACCTACACAATGTATTAACAAAACTGAAATGGTTTACAATACACTTGCAATGCAAGCTCTCAGGAGTCTTCGACACTCATATCTGGAGACAAATTGGTAGCATAATAGTACCTGTCAAACTTGTAGTACATCTCCTCCTCAAAGAACCTGTTTATATAACAAATACAAGGCAAATATGGCTCCACATATGGATGGGCATACAGCATGGCCTCTTGGACCAAAACCCATGTTGATGGACACTTGTCCAACTCTGTAGGATGCTCTTGACACTTGTCAAGTCACCCAATCTCAAGGAGGTCAATTATTTCCAAAATGGGCTATGACAGATGCTCTTATGACTCTTACAACCATCATAGAATCTGTTATAGCAGTTACAACTTACAGCTGTAAGAGAATCTATCATACATAGGCTATAAATAGCATATTCTCTTACAACATGTCATAGTCCACCTTGGGGCGCCCAAAGATGCTCTTCAAAACATGTCTTCACCTGTCATAGAATCTCTTATTTCTGACTCTTACATGTCATAACTTTGTCATAGGAATCTATCATGACCATTTCAGTCAATATTACCTTACACAACATCCATGATGTCGACACATGGAAACAAATTCCTACCACAAAGTGGGATGCCTATCTCCTCATGTGAGGACAAAATTACAAGTTGTCATCTTCCATGTAGGATGACACATCACCGTGCCACATCCCACAAGATGACAATATGAATTTATAATTTAATTTACAACATAGGCAATAATTAAATAAATACAATGAAAATAATACAAGGAATTACAAAGGTTGAGACACCTTAATTCCCAACAATTTATACATTGGCTCTGGTTTATTTGCTTGATAAGGCATTTCCAGGTACGACTAGGGTTCTCTAGAAACCCTCATATTCATTCTTGCTAAGATGAACCACAAATATCTTTGTTTCGTGATGAAACATGAAGGGAAATGGAATATCCATTATTTATGTTTATGTGTATCTTACCTTCAGATATCTGAAGCTCCCCTGTAGCTGTTGTGCCTATCTTATATTGCCATTTCTAAGCAGATTTCTCTATTAGCATTTTCCCTTCACTACACATTTACTTGGTATCACTAAATACTATCAGCAATATAGTTTATCAACTTCTTTTTGTGATCACAAGACCCTAATATTTGTGCAAGGATAGGTGAAAATGTTCCAACACTCTGTATCATTTCTCAAGCTTCAGAAGGCTTCAATATCTCTTGATTGCCCTCTAAAATCTAGAATAGACTGTTGACTGCACCTTCATGATATTACTCTAACTTACTTGGTGGCATTTTACAATAGAAAATTGAGGGAGGTCTTGTACAATTTCTACTTTTATGAGTCTTCAATCTCTGTATTTGTTCCTGTTAATGCTTTTCCTCACTGTCCACTGCTACCAGCACTTTGTTCACTATTTTTTATGACATCTATATTAGAAAGACTATCTCTATAGATCTGGAACAGTCACATATGTTTCTCTTTGTCTTAGCTCTGTGAGGTTTAAACCTTCACTGTACCTACCCCTTGAAACTCCTTTTTTTCCCTTGTTTGCTGTCATTGTGACTATTCTTCATTACTATGCATAATCTCTTAAGAACACTAAGGCACTATAGACAGTTAGAGTACTCTTACTGCTCACCTAAGGTATCACTATTCCTATCATAGTTGGCTTGACATATAATGACATATGATTGTTATTACAGTCAAGACTCTATGACTTTCATCACAGTCAAGGCTCTATCTAGCCTCTACTCATATGACTATTCTAAGACTTGTTTGATCATTGCAATAAGTTTCTTTGTGTCTCTGACTTGAATCACTATCTCAAGACCTTGGAAAAGATCATGACCTAGAAAGGAGACCTCATTCTTTCCTAGATGCTCTGAATGAATTGTTCTTGACTGTTGTTGTACTATCCTCACTGTCTTGAGATGCTCTTGTTCTTTGAAACCTATGAATACTGTTCCTTTAATGATAACAGTGATTGCTGATTGATATGCCAAAGTTGAATGTTAAGTAGACCCTTTGTGCTTCTTTGAAAACTTTGTATGAGGGCTACTATGATTCTTTTATGGGTTTCAAAATACCCCAAAATTGCTTACAGACTTCTTTGGATTTGCAATGTTATCTTGATGACAGTCATCTGTATGACATGACTAATCCTCAGGGCTTGTGGACTGTTGTCCTCAATTGGCAATGCTCTTACTCACCAATGTTCTTTTCTCCTCTAGATTTGTTATCCATCGATGATGAAGTTGTTATCATCAAGAAGGCATGATTGTTTCCTTTTGATTGGTGATTGTCACTTCTCATGCCTTTATATATCTCCTTATATGTGCTCCTCCATACGTGTTGTCTCTATCACAGTCTTTGGCTGTTGCTTATGCTGATGTACTATGGCTATCCTTTTTCATCACTTTTTAATGACTGCCACTAAGCCCTTATGAAGATGAAGAAACAAATAAACTCTCAACAAGACCATTGGGATCCTCTATGAAACTCACACCCCGAGTTTGTTGTTTATGCATATAGATCTCAATCTTGCACATAACTTGTTAGGATATCCTTGTATACATTATTTTACTTACTAAATAGAGCTGAACTTGCATCATCTAAACAAGTTTTCCATAGGTAAAGGAAACCATCAAGCACTATTTGAGCCTCTGTAACAGTTACATTTCCTCCACAGCTCTTATAAGAGTAATACAAACCATTCTTACAAATCCATACCTCTGTATCAATTTGAAGAGGCTCTTTAGGGTTTGTTTCATCCTTTTGCAAATCACTGTGTGACTAATCTTCTTGCCTTGTTTTCACTGGACTGTATTTATATCTTTTACTAAGAGAACTATTTTGACTTCTGTTGGTCTGCTATTTATGAATGAAACTTCATTGCTCCATAACTGATAGTGTTTGCCTTTGATAGTTTTGACTGTCCTCACTCAGTCTTGACTATTCTTGAGGGATGAATGCTTCCTGTAGGGAAGACTGTCATGGGTAAATTTATTATTCTTCAAATTATCCATGGTTGATGACTCTTTCTTAGTAAAATGCATCACTATCATTCCAATGTTGTCCACACACTTCTGCAGGCATTGTTTATTTCTTTACTACTACAATCATCAACAATTTAGATGTGACTGCTCTTAATGATAGTTTACAAATGCTTGGCTATCTTCAAACTATTCTTGTGACTATCTTTGGCAATAATATCATGTTGTCTTTTTTAGATCTTGCATCTGTAGGTTATGTTTTCCATGAGGAGCTACAGGATAACTTTTGCACTTCATTTTCTGCACTTGTATCTCTTTCTTTTATATTGTTTGAAAGCATTAATGGATTTCTATTAGACATGCTGGGCTCAACCCTCGTGGGAGCCACATTTTCTCCACATGCTAAAATGAAATGAGTGTTAAATGACACCTGTATCTGCACATGAAACAAACATGTTATCAATAAAAATTTATGTAATTGATGTTCTTGATTATCTTGTTGCTTTCTCGAAGGTCTATGTGATACTAACTAGTTTACTGCATCTGAAAGTCAAACTGTATATTTGTATATGTATATTATATGATATATGATGCTTCGTCATTGCTCTAACATCAGTTTTCAAAATTTTATGTAGATAACTAGGGGTAGCAAGGAGACAACAACTGGGTGCATGACAAGTGGACAACACAGATGACACCAGACATGACAAACATGACTAAGACTCATCACTCAGGCAATGATGAGTCACCCTATCTCATATGCATATTTATCTCTTTAGTTTTCTATAAATGTATAGTTTCTCTTTTCATTTGCAATGAAATAGTTAGTCTCACATCTTGTGTGAGACCTTATACATTTATTTTATCAATAAAGATTACCCTTTCTGAAAAGATTTGTGCGATCCCTTGTATGTTATCTGCATTTGCATAAATGCAATCCAGTGTAATGTAACCTTCTGATTCTATTCATGCACATGCATGTAATGTAGTAGTAGAGATAAAATGTACCTTTCTCTTCTTTAAAACTTGAAAAGCTCTACCTGATTGAGCTAGTATTGAAATTAGGTAACATTTTTTCTGACATCTGCTATATGTTTGCCTGCTAAACATCAGACCAGTTGCCTGAAGCTTATCCATTGGGCATGGGGTCACTTGGAGACTTTGAAAACACTTGACAACAAATTTTTTGACTTCTGCAACTCAGCAGAACAATGCATGATACCTTAAAAACCCTACTCTACCTAACAAAACTCAGGTCAAACTGACTAACTGTGTAAAACAACACTTGGAGGAAAAAACTACTCAGTTACTAACCCTACTCTACATTAACCAAGAAAGACATCAACTCAAATGAAACCATTCACTGGTTGGGTGAAGTAGCTGCCATTTCTACATAATCTACAATGTTTGCCATGCTTGAGGACAACTAGAAAGAGGTGAAATATGAGTAGAAATTCAACAAAGAGCCATAATAGCTCTTGAAGAACATACATAAGTTCACTAACCTTTTCATATGGAATATAAGCATTCATGTCCTAAGGTAGAAAAGTGACTTGAAGCTTCTCTCCCCTAGCTGTACCTTCATGCTTGGGTGCAAGAAAGATATGAATACTCTTATTGGCCTCCAATTTGGCTAGATGCCTAATTGGGCATCCTCTAGAAAGAGTGAATTCAGAAATCCCCATGTTGGTTCCTTATTGTTCTGAATCATGTTGTTGTTCCTCATCTTGTTTTTAATCTTATGCCAAATGGTGCTGGCTCAATATCCAAAGTTGGGCAAAAAGAGGCGTCTTCATGAGTTAAAACATACTTCAGATCATCCCAAAATGAAACTACCTCATGAGCCAAAGCTTCATTCTCATATTGACTTTCACGAACCAGCATCTCATTACACCGTTCAACAACTTGTAGTTGTCCCAAGTCTTGTGTTATCACAGTCATATCTTCTTCATTTTGTTCAACAAATGAAGGTAGCCCATCATACCAAAACATATCAGCCTCTTTTCCCCCAAGTTCCCCATGTTCATTTAACTCCTCTACAGGTTGTTCCCACTCTTGTTCAAACTTGTGAACTTGCTGTCCTAATTTATCATGATTTGCAACTTCTTCCAGCAGGTTTAATCCTTTGTCATCCAGTTTAGAGACAAAAACTTCAAGGTCATCCGAAAAAGAATCTTCCTTACACTCTTCATGAGCTTCTGATGGAGGAGGACTATTTTATACTTCATATCAGCTCTTAGCCAGCTGTGTAGGTTCCAAAAAAGGTTTACTTTCACACTCTTTTACTTGATCTGAGACTCCATTCTCAGACTACTTAACTTTAATCAGCAACTTCTCATATTGTTGAGCATCTTCTTCCTGGTCTAAAATTGCTGGTAAGTTGGGTACCTGAATGCTTTGCTCAAACAAAAAGACCAATTCTTCCTCTTCATGTGGTTCCTTCTCCAATGAAATTTGCGCATTCTGTCATTGCAACTGAAGACCTTTACCTTGAAACCTCTATACGTTGCTTTCACTCATTTTAGAAATAGCATTAGAAAACTCTTCAAATGAATGAAAATGTAAGGGATTCAGTGGCAAGCCTGATCCTACATCCTCTTCACATGCGTTATGCTCATATTTAGCTGGGGACATGGTACAAACAACAGCAACTGACTGCTCCTCTTGCCATAGAGTTTAATGTTTAGACTTACCTCCTAGTAAAAAATTTGATTCCTCATCTTCCTGATCTTGGACTAGTATGGAAGGGGTAGCCTTAACAAGATTTGGCATTTTATAATCAGGATACCTAGTCTAAGAAGGATGCCATGGCTGTTCAGTACTTTGATGATTTGGTTCGGGCTCTTGACATGACTGAAAATGAGGATTAATGGATTGGTTTGACTGATTTTGCTCATTCATGGGCTACTGTTGCAAAGCATATTCCTATTGCCTCCTTATGTCATTTAGCTGCTTGGTCCAGTTAAGCAATATGTTCTAGATATTTGCAATCTCCAATCTCTCATCATTTTGAAATTGATTGGGAAAGTAGTATTGCTGGTTTGGCATAAAATGAGATTCTTGAGGCTAGTCATGGGCATACACCGGCTGCCATGGAGTTTGTGCATGGGTGGGAGGGTGGTAAGCATGACAGACTTGTTGGCTTAGACTAAAACCAACTATGTGACTATTGTGATACAACTCATAAGATGGTGTATGAACAGGATTTTCATGAAATGGTGGAAAGAAAGACATATTTCTTTAAAATCAAGACATATTGTAGCATTTATATGAGCTGAAAATTCATTGAAAACCATCACAATAAAATCAAGTCTGATTTTTAGTAAAATAAGGACATACCAGCACTTGACTTCTTGATACCAATAGATATTTCTTTCCAGAGTCACCAGGGGTGTGTTTTCCTTCCCCCCCAAGGCAGGTTTTGCTGACATACACCAATATCAGCAATGCATGAATTGTTCTGCATTGGTTTTTCACTAAACCAAAGCTTTAGAGTCACCAAATATGTATTTAGAACACCTTAAAAGGTAAAAATCAACTGTTGTACACACCAAAAAATAGTGAAATGATGTACAAAAAAACTAAAAATTAGTTCTAGTCCCACCAAGCGTGCCAAAAATTATTATCTCTGAACGTTGCACCCTACCAATTTACAGAAAATTGGTACTCTAGAGAAACATGGAAACACTCCTATGGTTGTGGGTCACCTAGAAATTGGAGTGAATCTCAGGAGAAGGCAGGCTTCCTAACTTTGTACCACCTAAAAACAACCTATTCTATGGTTTTGACAGGGAAAAGGGTGAAGAAGTACATGCATTAAATCTAAAACTAAAATTCTAAGGGTGATACACCTGATTAAAAGGAATATGAAACTCAGATACATACACTTGCTATAATGATAGAAAACATGTTTGCATAACTTATTACTGTATACTTCTACATAAGTGTTTCAAAAACAGGTCCTAGTGCTTAGACTTTCAAGAGGAAGATAACTTCACATCCAAAAAATAATTTACACCTTTTGACACAATTTGTAACCTGTATTAATATAATTTCTGCATAAAGGCTCTAAAATCTGAGACAAAGCTATAAGGAAATAAACATTACCTCACAAATAACTTCATCAATCAGTTGACAAGCACAATAATGCAAAGAACAAGTAGGCAAAATCTTTAGTCAATGATACTCAAGGCCCTCATTATATTTCATATCAAGTAAAAAAATGAGTTACAAAAAAATGCTCAAGTCTGAGAAAGGATTGTAAAATCACAAGTCTCCAAAATTTGCATCATCAGAACTATGTACAATGAGTCAAAAAATTGACTATATCCACAACTCCCTCTAAAATTCCACCAAAAAAGTATTTTCCAACTATCTAGGTCGGATGCCTCTAAAAGGCCCAAAATATAGCAACTGAAACCCACTCTAAAAGACTCTTGAATAAAGAAAAAGTCAAAACATGACTTTACCTAACATGAAAGCACTCTAAACTATCCCTAGATGCTCTCCAAAGTCATAGAATGAGTCAAAACAACTCCCTATATCTTTGGCACATGTTTGCCAACTTATTCAACCTCCTCCTACATTTCATGCATGTGTTGGATGACTTTTTCTACTCTCCCTATATGCTTGCAAAGGCATAAAGCTTAACAAACCTCCTTTTGACTATTATGAACTTACACATGCTCTTATCTCCTTTTTTGCACAATAAATAACATCAATTAAAATGGTTTATAACTACCATTCCAACCATGTTTTACATTACACTTTGGTACTAAATATAAGGTATATGACTCGACCACTTGGGAGTCTATGCAAAAATACACAAGTCTTAAAAAGACCCCTAGACACCTAGCATAATGAAAGCAATGCAAAGGAAAAATAAAATACACTGCAAAATTCTAAAAAAATAAAGGCAAAATGTCTTTAGGTTTGTCAGCCAACTTAGGGTTTTCCAACCCTAAGTTAAGAGCTTGACCAACTCCTATCTTACACTTCACTTTGCAAACCTTCATTCTACTATGTGTCTCTGAGCGTCACCATGGTTTTCGGCACTACATTCTAGAGGACTGCACTGGAACTTCATGCATTTTCTTGATCTCATGTGACTGCCAATACCCAGGCAGCAACAGGTAACAATTTCCTCACCTTATGATTTTGTAGAGCACATAAATTGTGAATATTTTAGTTTTGTCATGATTTTTGAATGTCATTCTCTTAGTAAGATGTGTATTTGCTTCTGTAGCCATTGACTTGGCATGTAAAGGACATATTTCTATTGCATTCTGAGCATGATTTATACATTGGCTCTAGTTTATTTGTTGCTAAGGCATTTCCGGTCACGGCTAGGGTTCTCTAGAAACCCTCATATTCATTCTTGCTAAAAGGAACCACAAATATCTTTGCTTTCCGATGAAACATGAAGGGAAATGGAATATCCACTATTTAAGATTCTATGTATCTTACCTTTAGATATCTGAAGCTCCCCTGTAGCTCTTATGCCTATCTTATATTGCCATTTTTGAGCAAATTTCTCTGTTAGCATTTTCCCTTCACTGCACATTTACTTGGTATCACTAAATACTGTTAGTAATATGGTTTATCGACTTCTTTTTGTGATCACAAGACCCTAATATTTTTGTAAGGATAAGACAAAAAGTTCCAACACTCTGTATCATTTCTCAAGCTTCAGAAGGCTTCAATATCTCTTGACTGCCCTCTAAAATCTAGAATAGACTGTCGACTGCACCTTCATGATATTACTCTAACTTACTTGGTGGCATTTTACAGTGGAAAATTGTGGGAGGTCTTGTACAATTTCTACCTTTATGAGTCTTCAATCTCTATATTTGTTCCTATTAATGCTTTGTGCTCACTATCCACTGCTACCAACACTTTGTCCACTATTTTTTATGACATCTATATTAGAAAGACTATCTCTGCAGATCTGGAATAGTCACTTATGTTGCTCTTTGTCTTAGCTCTATGAGGTATAAACCTTATCACTGTACCTGCCCCTTGAGACTCCTTTTTTTCCCTTGTTTGCTATCATTGTGACTATTCTTCATTACTATGGATAATCTCCTAAGAACACTAAGGCACTATACACAGTTAGAGTACTCTTACTGCTCACTTGAGGTATGACTATTCCTATCATAGTTAGCTTGGGATATAATGACATATGATTGTTATTACATTCAAGGCTCTATGATTGTCATTACAGTCAAGGCTCTATCTAGCCTTTGCACATATGACTATTCTAAGACTTGTTTAATCATTGCAATAAGTTTCTTTGTGTTTCTGACTTAAATCACTATCTCAAGACCTTGAAAAATATCATGACCAAGAAAGGAGACCTCATTCTTTCCTAGATGCCTTGAATGAATTGTTCTTGACTGTTGTTGTGTTGTCCTCACTGTCTTGAGATGCTTTTGTTCTTTGAAACCTATGAATACTGTTCCTTTAATGATAACAGTGATTGCTGATTGATATGCCAAAGTTGAATGTTAAGCAGACCCTCTGTCCTTCTTCGAAAACTCTGTATGAGGGCTACTATGATTCTTTTATGGGTTTCAAAATACCCCAAAATTATTTACAGACTTCTTTGGATTTGCAATGTTATCTTGATGCCAGTCGTCTATATGATATGACTAATCCTCAGGGCTTGTTGACTATTGTCCTCAGTTGGTAGTGCTCTTACTCACCAATGTTCTTTTCTCCTCTAGACTGTTTTCCATCTATGATGAAGCTGTTATCATCAAGAAGGCATGATTGTTTCCTTTTGATTGGTGACTGTCACTTTCTAATGCCTTTATACGTATCCTTATATGTGCTCCTCCATACTTGCTATCTCTATCATAGTCTTTGGCTGTTCCTTATGCTAATCTACTATGGCTATCCTTTTTCATTGCTTTTTCATGACTGCCACTAAGCCCTTATGAAGATGAAGAAACAAATAAACTCTCAACAAGACCATTGGGATCTTCTATGAAACTCACACCCCAAGTTTGTTATTTATGCATATAGATCTCAATCTTGCACATAACTTGTCAGGATATCCTTGTATACGTTATTTTACTTATGAAATAGCACTGAACTTGCATCATCTAAACAAGTTTTCTATAGGTAAAGGAAACCATCAAGCACTATTTGAGCCTCTGTAACAGTTACATTTCCTCCACATCTCTTATAAGAGTAATACAAACCATTCTTACAAATCCATACCTTTGTATCAGTTTGAAGAGGCTCTTTAGGGTTTATTTCATCCTTTTGTAGATCACTGTGTGACTGATCCTCTTGCCTTGTTTTCACTGGACTGCATTTATATCTTTTACTAACAAAACTATGTTGACTGTTGTTGGTCTGCTATTTATGAATGAAAGTTGATTGCTCCATAACTGATAGTGACTGCCTTTGATAGTTTTGACTATCCTCACTCAGTCTTGACTATTCCTGAGGGATGAATGCTTCCTGTAGGTAAGACTATCACTGCTAAATTTATTATTCTTCAAAACATCCATGGTTGATGACTCTTTCTTAGTAAAATGCATCACTATCATTCCAATGTTGTCCTCACACTTCTGCAGGCATTGTTTATCTCTTTACTGCTACACTCATCAATAATTTAGATGTGACTGCTCTTAATGATAGTTTACAAATGCCTGACTATCTTCAAACTATTCTTGTGATTGTCTTTGGCAATAATATCATGTTGTCCTTTTTAGATCTTGTATCTATAGGTTATGTTTACCATGAGCAGCTACAAGATAACTTTTGCACTTCATTTTCTGCACTTGTATCTCTTTCTTTTATACTGTTTGAAAGCATTAATGGATCTCTATTAGACATGCTGGGCTCAACCCTCGTGGGAGCCACATTTTCTCCACATGCTAAAATGAAATGAGTATTAAATGACACCTTTATCTGCACATGAAACAAACATGTTAGCAATAAAAATTCATGTGATTGATGTTCTTGATTATCTTGTTGCTTTCTCAAAGGTCCATGTGATAGTAACTAGTTTACTGCATCTAAAAGTGAAACTATATATTTGTAGATGTATATCATATGATATATGATGCCTCATCATTAATCTAACATTAGTTTTCAAAATTTTATGCAGATAACTAGGGGCAGCAAGGAGATAGCACCTGGGTGCATGACAAGTGGACAACACAGATGACACCAAACATGACAAACAGGACCAAGACTCATCATTCAGGCAATGACGAGTCACCCTATCTCATATGCATATTTAACTCTTTAGTTTTCTATAAATTTATAGTTTCTCTTTTCATTTGCAATTAAACAGTTAGTCTCATGGCTTGTGTGAGACCTTATACATTTATTTTATCAATAAAGATTACCCTTTCTGAAAAAATTTGTGTAATCCCTTGTATGTTATCTGCATTTACATAAATGTAATCTAGTGTAATGTAACCTTTTGATTCTATGCATACACATGCATGTAATGTAGCAGTAGAAATAAAATGTACCTTTCTCTTCTTTAAAACTTGAAAAGCTCTACCTAATTGAGCTAGTAGTGAAATTAGGTAACAGTCGCCTACACTTGGGGCACCTTGTTTCATCCTACCTATCAATTCCCATCTTATTATGTCCTGTCTTACCACACCATCCTAACATCATTATCCATCCACATACATGCCTATCATATTGAGTCCATTCATCCTCTCTTCCTCATCTTGATCCTGATAAAGATTGGGGGTAAAAATGTTGAAACATGCCTTGGATATCTCTTGATATACCTCATCCTTTCCATCCAATCCTATCATCATCCCATCATCCTCAGCTTTGTCATGTCAAATCTTAAGTATTCCACATAGAATGAGGCATGTTATTCCTATGTGACATAGTCTTTGGAGATCACATCCTAGCTCCATTACGAGACATACATCCATCCACTATAGCTTATCCTTATACCCATCCATCTATGATAAGCCTTTATCATATCGCCCATCCTTTTATCCATCTATCTAATCAAATCCTACATTAATCCTTGCACCTAGACTTGGCTTTCCCTTGTCATCAATTTTAACACTAAGGCAACCCCAAATTGTAAATTCATTGACATCCCAAAACATACCAAAAATCCAAAAAAATTGAGACATACCCAAAATCCAAAAAAATGAAACATACCGAAAATTTCAAAAACATCATAAAAAGTCCTGAAAAAATTCCAAAAACATCATAAAATGTCCTAAAAAACTTCCAGAAACATCATAAAAAGTCCTGAAAAAATACAAAAAAAAAAATCAAATATTCCAAAAAAAAAATCAAAACATTTCTAAAATACAAAAGAATCAAATATCCAACAAAAATCTAAATCATTGAATCAATCAAAATCAAAATCAATCATTGTAAAAAACAAATCACATTAAATCCAATCAAACCTATCAAATCAAAGCAAAATCAATCCATCAAATCAATGTTAAATAATGTCAATCAATCAAATCATCAAGGTCAAATCAAATCACTCCTTTTCCATCTAATCACTCAAATCAATCTATCCAAACACTTCTTCCAACTCCATCCAATTCTTAATCCATCTTCATCATCCCCATCAATAAAACACAAAATCAGAACTACATCTTATTTTTATCGTTAAATGCCTTGATCCTGTGGATACAAAGTATGTAGGCAATCTGGGATATGAAGGAAGTACCCAGATTTAGGCACAAGGTGATACCCCTCTTTCATCTTCTACCCTTCTTCCAATCATTAGATCATCTTCATTCATCTCACTTTCTCTTCTATCATCTATCTCCTACATCATCAATAAACACCTAATTCCTCAAATCAAACAATCAAAATCGATCATCATCATCATCAATCCTTCAAAACAATTCTTCCAATCAATCTTTCAAATCACTTCTTCTAATCAATTATTCATTCATTCATATTAATTGATTTCATCTAAATCAATTCTTCAATTACTTCTTCCATTCATCATCCAAATGCAATTCATCCTCAATCCATATCAATCAAGTCAATCAACCTTGTCAAATTATCCAATCACATCAATGGTCTTGATCCTAATCTTGTCGTAAACCAAATCAATCAAACATCAATCATCTTTGTGTTGATTTAGGGATATATTGTTCCCCATAATGACAACACTATCATCATAATCAATCAATCAATTAATCATTGGTTTATAGCTTGATAGGGGCAAGATCTTGTTTGTTTTTGTATCATTTGTGCATGCTCTCTTGTGTGTGTTATCATTTTTATCTTGCATTTACATCAAATCCATATCTTCCTAGCTAATATTCATATCTTGTATCTAGACAAGGTTGTAATATGTTGGGGCATGAGACACATCATCACCTTGGTCTTTATGCCTTGGTGCATAATGTTTGGTGCTATATCAAACATCATGGTTGCTCACTTTCATTGCAACATAACACATCATTCATTTCTTCTATCCATTCCCTTATCTTTCTTTCTTAACCAATCTATTTCATTTCGAGATCCTACCCATGTTTGTCCAACCCGCATATCCTCTCGAGGGGGCATCATCATCATATTCTTCTATCATCTCATTTCTTCATTCTATCTTTCAATCATCATCTTTTTCTTCTATCCATACCTTAGCTTCTTTGAAATAATGTTACTCGACATAAATTTCATCATCTCGAACATCATCTCAAAGAGGGGCAAAATGTAGACACCCAAAATTGTCCCATTTCATTATCTATGCATTAAACTCATATTGCATTGCATACATCATTTTTGTCTGACATACTCATAATTAATTAAATCATTATCTTCTTAATTAATTAAATACATTTTATTTATTTAATTAATCTTTATTATTCTTATCCTTTCTTTCTATGGTTAAATAATTTTTAATTATTTAATCATTTCATTATTCCTCTATTAATTAAATAAATTATCTTCATTTAATTAATTATCTTTATTCCTCTATTTTTCATCTATGATTAAATAATTTTAATTATTTAATCATTCCCACTTTCTTTCCATCAATAAATAAATAAAATTAAAATATTTTATTTATTTCCCAGTTGCACATGAATTAAATAAATTTTATTTATTTAATTCATTTATTCCCTCCACTCTTATCCCACTCCTCCACTTTCTCCTATGAATGTACGAGCATGCTTTTTTCCCCCTAAAAATAGGAAAAACCCAAATGTGTGGGAAAAAGTCAAAAAGAATTCAAAAATCAAGCCATAAATCATCCAACTCTCAAAATAGTTCAAAAGCGTGCTATTTTGAGAGAAGAATCTTATCCTCTTCAAACCCCACTAAGCCTTTTTCAAAAATAACCTTTTTTAGAGACACTTGGCACGTGCAAATTCATCCATGATCCCCATCCATTGATTTCTTTATTTATCCTCCATCGTTGATAAAAAATCAGCCCTTGCCTATAAAAAGTTGACCTACCATGTTCCCTTATTGGTCATATGTTTGTTCCTTAAGTCAGCTCTTTGTTTTTAAAATTTATTCGCCTATCATCTTATGTGTGAAATTACTGAAGAATTGAACCTCCGAACTTGAACCCTTTTCAAGGTTCAAGAGTTCAAGGTTCAAAAGTTCAAGGTTCAAAAGTTCAATGGTTCAATGGTTCAATATTCAATCTTTGAAAAGTCGTTAACTGTTGGTCCCTTTGTGTAACTCAATTTGTATCTTTGAACCTTTGAGTTGAACCTCATTTCAGAGTTCAAAGGTTCAAAGGTTCAAAGGTTCAATGTTCTGTGACTTTAGTCCCACTTTTCCCAAAGTCTTCTTTAAGTCAAAATTTGCGGGAGATTTTAAAAAGAAGAAAATCATTTAGAAGGAGATACATTCAGAACATCTTATGAAATGGAAAGTTTTAACTTTCAAGGAGTTATGAGTAATAATTACACATCAAGGTCGTGCTTACAATTAATGCATCTGTCAGAGTACATGTCTTATCAAGCATTTTCAACACGAATTATTTGAGCCAGTAATTATTCGACCTGATTTAATGCCTTTATCGAGAAAGAACAAGCTAGTTTTAATAGTAAACACACAGGGTGATGCAAAAGGAGAACAACGTTGAAGGTATAAGATCTTTATTGCCCAGTTTGATAGTAATTTCTGATCCATTGAAGGTGAGTTCAACTTTTCCTATAGCTGATTCCATTACTTTGTTGGAAAGGAGAATCATTTTGAGTTTCTAGTATTATTAAAGAAGTTCAAAGCATTTTCCATTATACTTATCCAATCTATAGCCATGAAATCTATTTGTCTTGGTTCCAAACATGGTTCTAGTCTTGTTTGTTCTCTTCTTGAATTCGGGGATACCTCTCCAGCTCAATATGATTTAGAAAATTTTAAGGAGAGGGTTAAAATCCTATGTCAACTCCTATGATGGAGAGAATAGTTGAAAGTGGTTTAGTCGAAGCTGCAGCCTTTCCCATGGTGGTACAATGCCCTGAATTAGTTCTAGAATGTATGAGCAGATATGACCCCCAAACTAGGTGTATTAGAACTATGGATGGCAATGTGTTACTGCCTATTAGTAGACAAACCCTAATGGTTGTAATGAAAATCCCACCCAAGGAGCCATACTCTGATCTTAATATTACTTCCTCTTATGGTTATTTTTCATTAAAGAAAGAAAACTACAGGAGTGTAATTGCAAGAAATTGGCTACTGAAATTTCAACAGGGAGGTTCGAGATTGCCCAGAGCATTAACAAGAGAACATATGATACCGGAAATAAAAGATATCATGGTATTGTTACACAAGGTAAAAGGCAGTTCTCAGGCATTTTATTGGGAGGACTGGATGTATTTCTTCATTCAAGTGATCCTCCAAGGAGAACAATATTTGGATTGGGTAGAAATCATAGCTAAATGTTTGCATCAGGGTCTGAGTAATTATCTGGGGAATAAGAACTTTTATATGTCCTCATATCTCTTTTATTGCCTAGCATCCACAAGAGAATGGAGAGGATTACCTCATGCATCCTTGGTTGAAGATAGAAAAATTTATGATTATTATTCACATTTACAAATGCAAAACTATTATGAGAATTATAGAAGAGTTAATGATGTTTTCACCGGTAGGATGGCTCATGAATTGACAGGCAATATTAATAAGAGGATGTTTGATGAAGCCATGCAGCTAATCAGCATTTATGGTAGCTTCTTCATTCAGTTTCCCAAATTTACTTATATCAGAGTTGGTGGTTTTGATGGTGAGCCTGTGAAACTACCCAGGTATGTCTTTTACCACTTTGTATTGATAGAAGTTTGCAGGCACTTAGCTCATGTGGATAAGAAATTTCCAATGAAGAGAGAATCTAGTATATCTTTTCCTATTGAACTTGGTCACTATTCATGTTAGTCAATTTCTAACGCTTTAAATTTAGAGGTGGGCCTAAAAAAGTTCAATTTTTAGTACTATAATGCTAGACCCCAGTTCAACAACAAAGGTTTTGCTAGGGACAATTTGGATTTTGGAACGGGATTTTCACACATTCCCCAGATAGAAGACTATTGGGAGGATTGTCCAGATGAATTTGAAGTTAGAAAGAGGCTTTGGTGTAGGTTCTCCTTAGGGCAAATAGTTACCCTCAATCTGAGTATGAATATCTCTGGAATAATTGATGATAAGGAATAGGTGATTGATCCTCATTTTGAACAAATAAAATAGCTACTATTCTAGAAGTTGATTGGAATAGAGATGAAGAGGATCAGATTGAAGTTAAAACCCTCCCAATAATAAGGAGAACTGAGAAATGGTTAAGGGAATGTAGACTGAAGGAGGTTCAAAATGAAGATTCCCAGTGATGTGCACTAATTGATGATTCACCATCTCCAATAAGCTCTTCTAATCGGCTTATTACTATCTGTGATGCAGGTACTCCCAAGCCAAAAACTGAAAAGGATCCTGTCATCAAAAGGTCCAAGAAAACCCTTGTAACTATTTTGTCTTCTCGTGCCACTAGGTCAAGAACTAAAAGGAGGAGGAAGAAGAAGACTTCAGAAAGAATAGTTGTGGACTTAAACTCTGAAGAAGATTAGGGAGAAGCAACTAATGATAGAGGGTTTGATTCACCTATGGCGGAAGAGATCAGTACAAACCAACAAGCAGAGGTTGCTTCAAATTCTACCGATTTGATGATAATATCAAATGTGCCTTCTGAACAACTAAATCCTGGTAAAGAAGTTCCAATCCTTGCACCCAAATGGCTGGAAAACTCAATTAGTGATAAAAGAAAAATAGTTCCATTTTCATTATGATTGGAGGATATGGTTAGCAAGTGTCTAGGAAAGACTCCTAAATCCAAAAAGCTGAAAACCACATCCAGGGTGGACATTGACCCTAATATAGGGAATTGGAGTGCATAAATAGCCTGGCCAACAACTGATGAAGAAGTTTAGGACCCTACAGTTTAGGATTTCACAATAGAAAGAATAGATCTTGGGGCTGCATCACGTACCGTGGACATGCACCATCTCGAAGCATCTACCAAAAGGATAGTCAGCCATACCTAGAAGGATGGAAAAGATAAGAGGGAGTTGAAACAAACTTTACGATCAATGGCAGAGTATATTGATGCCATTCATAATCTAAACCCACAACCTGTTTCTCAACTACCTTTGTCTTTTGACCCAAAATCTCCAGTCAATCAAAAAATGCTAGATCAGACACACAGAAATAAAATGGTGGCCAAAGTGTTTGATGATTAGTTGGATGATATCATCTAGAAGGGTATAGAATATATTAATGAATTGAAAAGTATATATGATGAAACCATGGCTACTATCAAAGATTTGAAGACACAGAATGCTTCATGGGAAAAAGATGAAGGGAAATAGATGAATGTGATAAATCAAATTGGTGAAGTTTAGAAGTATGGGGTGACAAAGTTTTTATTGAAAAAGAATATGACAAGTCTGAACAATAATATACTATGTGTAAGCAAGAGAAACATCGAATGGAGAAACTCAGTATCTAGACAAGGATGAATTGAATTTACAAAAATGACTAAAGAAATAACTAAGTTTACTCAATCTTTACAGCATGATTTGGAATGTATCGATGTGAAGTATATAAAAGATGATGGGGAGCCAGAAAAAGATATCGATACTGTGGTTCAATCCTTTAGAGAGAAAATCAATTTTGTTAAAGAAAATGATAACCTATTAATTGATGATTTCTCTCGAATATCGAAAGTAGAATCACTTCTTCACCTCTGTGTCGATGCACTCCCAGAGCATGTAGAAAAAGTGGCAAAAATTTGAAGAGAGAAAGATGTTTGGAAAGCACGGGTTAAACACATTGGCATCCCTAACTTCTCAAAAATCTAAGAATTTGTTACCACATATCAGGAATGGAAGGTGCAACATGTCTCCTCAGCTAAACAAAGCAAATCCAAAGATTCCAATCTATTGCCCTAGTCGTGATCTTGCTTACATAATCTCTTTATTTAGTTGTTTAGTTGGAATTATGTTTAAAAACTTTGTCTTTCAATGAGCTTGAAAGAAACTAAATCCCGCGTGGGTCAGAGTTTGGTTTAACTCTGGGTTTAAAAGAACAGTTAATTAGGGTAACTATATATATGTTTTTAGTTGTTAAAACTGATATACAGAAAAGTTAAGAAGAAGACACAAGGAATTTTGGAGCTAAACTTTTATGTTTTACAATATATGTGATCTTTGTCTGAAAGATTTTCATCTGTGAATGAAAAGAAGAAATGATTGTTGCATACTTAAATCTGTGTTTAAGTACTTGAAATTAGGTTTCTGTGCGAACTCTTCTTTCATGTTGTAATTATTCTTTCATTGGATAACCCATCATATATGTTTTATCATTTGTTGGTTCAGTAATATACATATTTATATATCTGATTATTGTTGAAGATGGAATCTGTGTGTTCTATCACTGAATGATGTTATATGGAGGAAAGATATCACATTCATAGCATGGTGATGTATGGATGCTAGTTTACCTTAAACACTTTCTGGTTAAAAGTGTATCTAAATGATTAGAATAGTTTGAATTCATTGAAGATTTAAAAGGGAGATGTACCTTAATTCAAAGGGGAATTATCCCTGATAGTTCACCCATTTGTTGTTTAACTTATTTGTTCTAAAAAGAAAGGGTTATAGAGTCAGAACAAAACATTTTTAGACCAAGACAAATCTATTAACCAACAGTATGCATTGAGTTTAATACCCTTACGCTATCGAATTCACATTGGAACCTTTGCATCATTCATCTTCTTCTCATCCTTCATCATCTATTTTCATCTATCTTCCTCCATCAATCTCAATTGAACGTTATGCTCCAGATCCGAGCAACCAACATCCAAATCATTCGAGCAAACTAAACATGAATGCATCAATCTAAGGTATTTGAAAGGTTTGGTCAAAGGTATTGCATGTATTGTTTTATCTTTCATTTTTGTCCAAATTGTCTCATTTACAATAACTCCATATATATAAACACCTAAGTATGCACAAGCCAAAAAGTATAAATAAATGTTGGAAAACAATATATCAACTTTGCATTCCTAATGTTCATATTTATTAATTATTTGTATTTATCTATTATATTTGTCCTCATATGAGGAGTGGGACATCCCACTTTTAGGTTGCACTCTTTTCCACATGTTGGCTATCTTGAAATGTGTGTAATATGTTGTAAGAGCATCTAAATTCCATTATGACATTATAAGGTGGGAGTTACTTATGACATATTCTTATAATGCATAAGAACATGATTATTGGGGGTTATATTGGAATCTTGACCAACATTATGATAGTCTTATGACACACGTCATAGAGAAGACAAAAATAGGCATTTAGTTTAGGTGGTAAACTATGATAAGTTATGACAACATGACAAGGTGTAAGGAATATGCTAAATATTGCATGAAGACCAAGACCAAGAATGGGACATTGGAAATTGTGCCATTTTGGGTACCACTTTTGGGCTCATGGTTTTGTAAAACCATTTGATATTTTTTAATTTGTTCATCATCTATTTATTAGTGCTTGGAGATGGATCCTTGTGTTGGTTGTGTGGTTGATTTGTAGGTACTATTTTGCTACCAAAATTACTCTAGATTTACCTGCTGGTTCTAATCCTATAGAGTCATAGCTTAGATATTATATTGTAACCATTGTTGTTGACTAATACAATTAGTCTTACTTTTAAAGTGTGGGTTTTTTTCTCCCAAAAAGGTTTTCCCGCATAAACCTTGTGTTATTGTATGTTTTCTTGTGTAGTTTTTGTAACTATAAAGATTAAATTTATTTGCTTATAACTCTCCTCATTGATTAGTGTAGGAAACATTTTCCACACCATTACTTCCTTTAATTTGGTATTAGAGCCTGATCACCTTAGATTGTAGGTGTTCAGGACAAGGTTTTTTGTACTAATCTTGGATTGATTGAGACCTTATGCAAAAGGAGATCTTAATGTAGGAAAAATGACAAGCACATCTAGGATAAAGATGGAGAAGTTCTCAGGCACTAAATTTGAGCTTTGGAAGCTCAAGGTGGAGGATATTCTCATAGATATAGATATATGGGCTACAGTATCTAGATCCAAGCCTGCTATAATTTCACAAGAATATTGGGATAAGATGGACAAAAAGGTAAAGGGTCTTATCAAACTTTGATTAGAAGACTTTGTGTTATTAAATGTACATGAAGAATCCTCCTTAGAAGATTTGTGGAAGAAGTTATAAGAGATTTATTAGGATAAATCCTTAGTAAATGAACTTTTCTTGAGATAGAAGCTATATACCCTAAGGATGGAGGATGGTAGTTCTATGGCCAAGCACCTGAATATATTTGTTATGATTGTGACTTAATTGCACTTTGTTGGAGTGAAGATGGAGGAGAAATATTGTTGCATGACATTGTCATATTCTTTGCTAGATTCATGGAATCACTTGGTGATGTAAATCAAGAGTAATATCTCTAAAATGAAAATGGATGAGGTAGTCACATCATTATTTTTGGAGATGTAGAGAAAAACTTCTAAATCAGCTAAGGAGGCCCTAGTTGTTTGTGGATTATCAAAAGAGAAAGATAAGAAGAACAAGAAGAAAGACAAGCCCAAATCTAAATCTCATGGGAGATCCAAATCTCTTGGAAAGACCAAGGCTAAGTGTTAGAATTATGACAAGCCTAGGCATGTTTTAGAAGAGACAATAAGGAGGAGAAAAGGAAAAAGAAACATAATTTAGATGATGAGTTCAAAAATTCTTCTCAAGATGATATTGATTCCTTTATCACGACCGTAGCAACACATGCATTGAAAGGTGAATGGTTGTTAGAGTTTGGAGCTTCCTTCCACATGACCTCACATTGGGGTTGGTTTACAAAGTATGAAACATATGATGGTGGGAGGTGTACCTTGGAGGTGAATCTCACCTGAAGATTTTTAGTCATGGTAGAGTCTTGATTCAATTCCCTGATGAACATGTGAAGGGGATGAATAGTGTATTGCATATCACTAGTTTGGAATGGAATGTACTTTTAGATAGTAATATTAATGATGTGGGTGTGTAGTTTGTTTTCTCTAATGGAGGGTGTAAGGTGGTGTGAGGAGCTATGGTTCTTTCTAAGGGTGTTTGTGTTGGCATTCTACTTTATCTAGATGCATGCACTATTTAGTGCAATAGTTTTGACATTCCTATAGTAAAGAGATCTACAAAATCTACAACTTCAGCATCGGAACCAATAGAAAAGAGGAATATTGCATCTACTTTTATGATCATGTTTTCTAGCTACCTAATGGTTATCTTTCTTCAAAGACCAAGTTAACTACAGAGAAGATAATGTTGTGGAACCAAAGAATGGCCTTGAGAAAGGTCTTAGGACATTGAAAAATAAAAATCTTATAGAGGGGTTAATAGATTGTGCTCTTGAGTTTGATTTCTATGAACATTGCATATATGGTTATTTAACTATGTTTAATTTCACTCTAGTTCTCACAAATCTTTTGAGGTGTTAGACTTTCAATTCATTTCAGTGTATTTGGTCCTATTCTTGTTCCTCCAATTTCAAAATATTCATATTATGTATATTTCATAGATGACTATTCTAGAAGGACATGGGAGTATTTCATTAGAAGTAAATTGAAAGACTTAAGTCATTTTAGAGAGTTTAAGGCTCTTGTAGAAAATCAAACTGGTAGGAAGATTAAGGTTTTGAGAACTAACAATGGTGGTGAGTTTTTAAGCCAATTTTGATATATTTTGTAAGGAGCATAGGGTAGAGAGACATAAGATAACTCCATATACCCATTACTAGAATGGATTTGTAGAGATAATGAATAGGAAACTAATGGAAAGGGCTAGAAGTATACTTAGTGGGACTAGCTTAGAGTAGAAGTTCTAGGAAAAAGTGGTTTCCATGGCTTATTATTGTTGGTGATCTTTTGTGTTGCCATGGTTTTGATGAAAAATGTGCTTAGTGACCACCAAAAATGGAAAGGTTTACAAGTGCGGAATATGACCAACAAACCAATCTTTGGAGTGAGGGCTAACTCCCTGCTTACTCCAAGATAACTCCAACCAAAGAGGAAAAATAAAGAGGGAAACATGCTAAAAGTAAAACATAGAAAGCATGAGAGGTTGTAATCCAAGAGTACGAATCCCCCACCATCTAACCAAATCTTGGAAACTCATAGTAATATAGTCAAAAATAATGAAGCTAGAAACACACACAACAATCACAAGATTTCCTATACACCAATTATGAGTCAAAACTTCTATAGTAAGAACCTCATAAATTAATGTCATGATATGGGTTTAAGATTATACATGGTGTAAAATAGGTTATTAATGGAAATAAATATAGAGGTTCCCCTGGAATGAAACAAAAGAAGGACAAAGGAAAAAAAAAGGAGAACATTCCCAGACAAAGTAAAAGAACTAGAAAGAAAGAGTACCTTAATCACCAAAATGAACACACTCAAAAAAATACAAGAGGTAATGAAAAATCACATTTTAATGAACTACCATGAGGTTCAAGAGAGAGGAATATAGTTTCCTATAGGTTCAAAGTAGCACAAGGTAACCAAATTTATCAAGAAAACATTCACTAAATCATGTCCTAGAGACTAGAAAACCACAATGTAGTAGATAGCTATTGTAAAATGATCCAACCTTTACATTTTCAGTCTCTAAGGTATATATATAATAGGAGAGAAATAAAGAGGGATAGGAAGAAAGAGGGTGAATCCTAGAGCAGATGTGGTTATAACCTTCAATGATCGATGCTATAGTTGCTAGTTACTCATCAAATTTTCTATCATTCTTTGTATGAGAACTCTTCTCAAAATATGTGGGCAATCAAACATTGAAATCCTCTGACAAAATAATTAATATTTTGATCCCCCACATTTATTTCCATGTGAAAATATCTTACTAACACTGAATGTATTTTTTTGTACACTTCACCTTTTGTGAATGACTTTTTGCCATGCCTTTTACTCGTCCACATTCTAATATTAAAGTAAACTTTAATATTAAATAATTCAATATTTTTAAAGTGTGGATATGTAACTTTGGATTGCATATATGGATTTGAATTGATTGTGGACTTTGACAAAATTGGATTCATCTTGTAGATTGTCCTTGGACAATTATTTTTAATCAAATGATTAAAATAATATTAAATGTGCCTTGTCACCACCTTTCGACCAATAACAAGACTTGTTTTAACATATTCTCTTACTTCTATCTCAGACTAGATCATGGATAATTATTTTAATCAAGTCAATTAAAATAATATTTGATTTACATGTAGTGTGTCCTGGTTCTTTTAATAACTTGAAACTAAAGGTGGAGCTTTTAGTTTTTTAAATATTTTCCTATCCTCCATTCTTGTGTGTATTAAAATACTCTTTTCCCTTGCCAAATTGGAAACTTCCACCAATGGTGCTTTTGAATGTCTTACTTCCTTGATAAATATTTGGCAATTCCCAATCATTGATCACTTTAATCAAATGATAGTTGTTTATTTTGAAAATAAAACCCAAATTCCTCTACTTATTGATAGGATAGCCTCCCTTTAAATCTATCATAATATTAAACATTTAATATTATGAAAATGTGAGCATATAGAGATAGAAAACTCTATATGGAATGCCTGCAAGTAGAAGAAAAGTTTTAAGCTTGACGTGGTATCTAGAGAAGTAATCTCAACATGCCAAAGAATAGAAGTAAATCCTTATGTTGAGCACAAAATGGTTTTAAATCACATTGAATTTAGCATGTAAACCTTTTATGAAAACCTCTCCCTTGAATAAATTTAACCTATGTTCCCATCTTTACAGTCACACAAAACAATGCATGTCATATATCTTGTTCCTATGCCAAGTCAATGGTTTACCATGCTGATGTTGTCATGCACGTATTTTGGCAATGAATCATCGTATTCCTTAAAAGGTAGGATGCTAAAATGCTATGCCATAGATGTGCTAACTCCATCCTTTAATCTTGTTGCTGGAACATTGAATGACTCCAATGGTTATTGCACCCTTCTTGACTCTCTCACACCCTTCCTTCCTCTCTTATGCCCTTCTTTTCTCATCATATTAAATATGGGATGCTATAATTGTAACTGTACCAATTCTATGTTAGTCGTATCTTCAAAGATATAATTCATCTAATGCCTTGGTAGTTTGAGGGATGTTCTCACATTGTTATAGTGATCTCTGCTCATAGGAGATCTAAAGGTAATTTTATGGTGATAAAAATGATCAATAATTACCCGATTAATAGGTCTCCTACATCAACTCTTGTGGACAAGACTCCTATGGAGGATTCGATGAGAAAAAATCCCTCATTATATCATCTTTGTGTTTTTGGTTATGAGTCATATACTCATGTACCTAAGGAGAAGTGGTCAATATTGGTGAACAAGGTGGTTAGGTGTATCTTCATTGGTTATGTTGTTATATGGAGCCTAATCAGACTTGGAGGGTAAATTTACCCCACTTTTATCGGTGCAGTTTCCCCCCAAATTATTTAACGGGGTCAAGGGGCAGCGCCCCCAAGACGGGTTTAAGGGGCAACAATAATTACTGGTTGTAATCAGTTTGATTTACTGGATAATAATATTGGACTCTCTGTTGGTGGATGTAGCTCGAGTTTGGGTGAACCACGTTAAAACTTGTCTCTTGCTATTATTATTTCTGTGTATTTTCATTCCTATATTTAATCTTTATTTGCATTTAATTGATATCTTCTACATGCAATCCTTAATAAGTGGTATTAGAGAGGGTTGTGTTTGATTATCATCTACAGGAAGGTCTCACGGTTGAGTGGGAGCAATGGCAGACAAGGTAAATTGAAGGTAGATAAATTCAATGGGCAAAACTATCAATTATGGAAGATGCATATGGAGGATTATTTCTATCAGAAGGATTTATGGAGGCTGTTGGAAGGAATAGCCAAGAAACCAGAAACAATGACTGATGAGGATTGGAATCTTCTGGATAGAAAGGCACTGGGAACCATTCAGTTGTGCCTGGCACCATTTGTGGCATTCAATATAACAGAAGTGAAGATAACAGATGGTTTGATGAAAGCTTTGGCTAAATTGTATGAAAAACCCTCAGCCTCAAATAAGGTATTTCTCATGAAGCCTTTGTTTAGTCTGAAAATGATTGAAGGTGGATCTGTGACAAATCATTTAAATGAGTTTAATACGATTATCAGTCAGTTAAGTTTTGTAAAAGTATGTTTTGATGAAGAGGTGAGGGCTCTCTTGATATTATGTTCTTTGCTAGAAAGTTGAAATAGCTTGGTAATGGCTGTAAGTAACTCTGTCTTTGGTTCAAATACTCTAAAATTTGATGATGTTGTTGGTGTTATCCTTAGCGAGGAAATGGGACGAAAAGGCTCATGAGGGTCCACATCAGGTAGTGTTTTGAATGTAAAAAGCAGGGGCAGATCAAAGGGAGAGGAAAAGGTTCTGGAGGTCATGGGAAGTCACGAGGAAAATTAAAGGACAAGAGGTACTAATCTAGAGGACATAAGGATTACTGTTATTGTGGGAAACAAGGTCATCTGAAGAAAGATTCCTGGTTTTGGGAGAATAAAGGAGACAAATAAGAAGGCAATAAGGAGGCAAATGTGGTAAGTAATAAATCTAAAGATGATGCTTCAATTCTTTCCCTAGATAATGTTGATGATTCATGGGTTTTAGATTCAGGGGCCTCATTTCATGCTATGCCCTAGATAAGTTATTTTCTTGATTATGTCCAAGGGGATTTTGGGCTAGTTTATTTGGGAGATAACGAACCCTGTCAGATTGTTGGAAAGGAAAGAATCAAGATTAAGTTGCAAAATGGGAATCATTGGCTACTACAAGAGGTAAGGCATGTTCCAAGGCTGAGTAGGAATTTAATTTTAGTAGGGCAGCTAGCTGATGAAGGTTGCATTGTTACATTTATTGATAAAAATTGGAAGGTTTCAAGAGGTACCTTAATAGTAGAAAAAGGTGTGAAAGTAGGCACCTTATATCTTTGTACAGGTCATAATGTTCCTTCTACTTTAGCTATTGCAGAGAAAAAATAAACAGGTTCAGGAACAGTTGTTGTAGGTTTTGAGACAAAACTTTGGCATAACAAACTTGGGCATATGAGTAAAAAAGGTATGAAGGTACTTCATTTTAAGAAAGTTTTACTAGGTCTGAAATGTATTAATATGGATTTATGTGAAAATTGTGTGTATGACAAACAAAAGAGAGTCAGTTTTTTCAAGGATGGGAAGCAAAAGAAAGACAAAAAGTTGGAGCTTGTGGATACAGATGTATGGGGACTAGCTTAGGTATCTTCTCTCAGTGGCTCGCAGTATTATGTTACATTCATAGATGATGCAACTAGGAAGGTTTGGATTTATTTCCTTAGGAAGAAATCTGATGTATTTGAAACATTTAAGAAATGGAGAAGCTTGGTTGAGAATGAGACGGGTAAAAGATTAAAATGTCTTTAGATTTGATAATGGTGGTGAGTATTGTGGCAAAGAATTTGAGGATTATTGTTCCTTTAATGGAATTCTTAGGTAGAAAATAGTTCCAAGGACTCCACAGGAAAATGGAGTGGTTGAATGCATGAATAGGACAATAATGGAGCATGCAAGGACCATGAGATTGCATGTTGGGCTGCCTTTAAACATGTGGGTAGAGGCTATACATATACAACACTGCTGTATATTTAATTAATAGAGGTCCTTTAGTTCCTTTAGGATGTGGTATTCCAAAGGAAGCATGGACAGGTAAGAAGGTGAGTTATTCTTTTCTCAAAACCTTCAGATGTGAAGCATTTGCACATGTAGATTCTAAAAATAGAACCAAGCTAGATGCAAAATAAAAAAAGTGTACCTTCATTCAATATGGAATTGATGAATTTGGTTATAGGCTTTGGGATTTTAAAAATAAGAAAATTGTGAGAAGCAGGGATGTTGTATTCAATGAGAAGGTGTTGTACAAAGATTAGTTGTAGTAGCATGAGAAGAAAGAAAAGAATTATGTGTTGTTGGATGATACTCCAGATAATGATGTTCCAGTGGTTCCTCATGCTCTACAATAGAAACAAGAAATGCCACAAACTCTAGTGAATGTTAGACGATCAACAAGGCTAAGTAGACCTCTTGAAAGGTTTTCTCCCTCTTTGTATTCTATTTTGTTAATAGATGCTAGTGAACTAGAAGGGTATGATGAAGCTATGCAGGTGGATACAAAGGTTCAGTGGGAGCTTGCAATGAAAGAAGAAATTGACTCCTAGCTGAAAAATTAGACTTTGGAATTATGTAAGTTGCCTACAGATAAAAAGGCTTTACCAAACAAATGAGTTTATAGGCTAAAAGAGGAAGATGGAGGTAAGAAAAGATTTAAAGCCAGGTTAGTTGTAAAAGGATTTGCACAGAAAAAGGTATTGATTTTGATGAGATGTTTTCTCTGGTTGTTAAGGTGACTTGTATTCGTATCGTCTTAAGTATTGTGGCTACTGAAGATTTGCATTTGGAACATCTAGATGTGAAAACTACCTTTCTCCATGGTGATTTGGAGGAGGAGATATATATGGAACAACCCCAAGGATTTGAGGTCAATGGTAAGGAGAAACTGGTGTGCAGATTGAAGAAGAGTTTGTATGGCTTGAAACAAGCACCTTGGCAATGGTATTTGAAATTTGATAGTTTTATGTCTTAGCAAGGCTACAACCGGTGTAATTCTGACCATTGTGTTTATTTTAAGAGGCTGGATAATGACAACTACATTATTTTATGTTTATATGTTAATGACATGCTTGTAGCAGGGTCTAACATGAATCACATAAAAGAGTTAAAACAACAATTAGCACAATCAGTTTCTATGAAGGACTTGGAGGTAGTAAAACAAATCCTTGGTATAAAAATTTGTAGAGATAGGAAGAATAGAAAATTGACTCTATCTCAAGCTAATTATGTTGAAAATATGTTGCAGAGATTCCATATGGAGAATGCAAAAGCTGTCAATACACCTTTGCCTAGTCATTTGAAATTGATTAAGGAGATGTGTCCAAAGACACAAGAGGAGGAAGACAAAATATCCAAGGTACCATATGCTTCAGTTGTAGGAAGCTTAATGTATGCCATGGTATGCACAAGACTAGATATTACACATGTTGTAGGAGTTGTAAGCATGTATATGAGTAATCTTGGATTGGAGCATTGGAATGAGGTAAAATGGATTCTCAAATATTTGAGAGGTACATCCAATAAACACTTATGTTTTGGGGGGCTCTAATACTGATTTAGCAGGTTATGTAGACTCAGATTTGGTAGGGGATATTGATACCAGGCGGAGCACTACAGGTTATGTCTTTACTGTAGGTGGGACAGCGGTGAGTTGGATCTCCAGGTTGCAAAAGGTGGTTACTTTATCCACCATGGAGGAAGTGTATGTAGCTGCAATAGAGGCAAGCAAGGAGATGATATGGCTGCAATATTTCATGGAAGTATTGGGAAAACAATAGGCTAATAGCTATTTGTTTATAGACAACTAGAGTGCCATACATCTTGCAAAGAATTCTGCCTTGCATTCAAAGACCAAACACATACAGTTGAGGTATCACTTCATTCGATCGGTGTTGGATGATGGACAATTATGGATGTAAAATATACATACAGATGAAAATCTAGTGGATATGTTTACGAAGGAAGTAACAAGGGAGAAGCTAAGCTCCTCTTCAACTTTGATTGGTCTTCAAGACTAAAAACAAAAAAATTAGAATAGCAGAGTCCAGGGTGCTTATTTCAAGTGGGAGCTACAGGGTCAGCGGTGTTATGATTAGTCTCCAAGTGGGAGATGATATGGTGTGGAGTCTGATCAGTCTCCAAGTGGGAGATTGTTGTTATATGGAGCCTAATCAGACTTGGAGGTTAAATTTACCCCACTTCTATTGGCATGGTTTCCCCCCAAATTATTTAAAGGGGTCAAGGGGCAGCGTCCCTTGCGAGGGTTTGGGGACAGCACCCCTTGCACACTCCATGTCACGATATAGGGAGGGGTTGAGGGGTAGTGCCCCCATGGGGGCTCGGGGGCAGTGCCCCTAAAACCTCAAATGAATTTTATTATTTTATAAAGGCGTCAGGCATCATTTTTTCTATTGGCCAACATAAAAAACCCTATTTTTTAACCGACATAAGGCTTGATAAAAGTAGCTAAGGGTTAGGGTTTCCGTTGACATATTGTGGCATTTTGAAGCGACATTGAGTTGTAAGGATTACTGGTTGTAATCGGTTTGATTTACTAGATAATAATATTGGACTCTCTATTGGTGGATGTATCCCGAGTTTGGGTGAACCACGTTAAAACTTGTCTCTCGCTATTATGATTTCTATGTATTTTTATTCCTCTGTTTAATCTTTATTTGCATTTAATTGATATCTTCTACATGCAATCCCTAACATGTTATGGTGTTGGTGTGAAAGGGTACGAGCTTTGGGATCTAGTGACTAAGAGAGTTCTATATAGTAGAAGTGTTATTTTTAGAGATGTTAAGCCTTCACCTATTATGTTGTTTCCAGAAGAGAATCAAAAGACAAATGTGGTTTAGCTACCCCCAAATATGGAGAATGCTAAACCAAAATCTCATGAAGGACCTAAAGAGGAGGAGAGCTTAAATAGTTCAAATAGCTCTAGAGAAGAAGTAGAACCTCCACTTCAACTTTTGAGAAGATCCAATTAGCATAGACAACAACCATATAGGTATACTCCTAATTGGAGATGCATTTTTACTTTGATTACTAATGTAGATGAGCCTAGAACTACAAAGGAGGTGATGGTATGGATGATTATGAGTCTTGGAGAGTGGATATGGATGAAGAGATAGTTGCATTGAAGAAAAATGACACATGGGACTTAGTACTTTTTCTTGATGGATGGAAACCCATTGGTTGTAAATGGGTTTTCAAAAGGAAGATTAGTTTAGATGGAAGTGTTGATAACTACAAGGGAAATTTGGTTGCAAAAGGCTATTCCTAGGTTGTAGCGATAGGCTTTGGTGGGATTTTTTCCTAGTTGCTAAGGTGACATCTATCATATTCTTGTTATTTATAGCAACAAATTTTGATCTAGAGAAAGAATAGATGGATGTGAAGAAAAAATCCCTCCATAGTGACTTGGAGGAAGAGATCTACATGACACAACCAAAGCACTATGTTGTTAAAGGTAACTTTGGTTTGCAGATTGGAAAAGTCTTTATATGGTCTCAAACAATCTCCTAGGATGTGGTATTAGAAGTTTGATTCTTTTATGTTGGGTTTCCAATTTTTGAGATCTAAATTAAATCATTGCATTTATTATAAGTGTATGGTGATTGATTCCTTGTTATTGTATTGTACATTGATGATATGTTGTTTTCAAGAATAATAAGGATATGATTTATGATTTAAAGTCTTAGCTTTTAACATAGGTTGAGATAAAGGACTTGGGGGCTACTAGATATGGATCGTGTATGGAAATTAGAAGAGATAGAGTGAATAGAGAGCTTTGGTTGGGCTAGAGAAAGTATGTGTACTTAGTGTTGGTGAGATTTAACATGACAAATTGTAAACCTTTGTATGTTCCTATTTTGGTGGGGACCAAATTATCTTTAGAGCAATGTCTAACTTCACCTACTAATATGGAGGACATGTCTCATGTACCTTATGCTAGTGTTTTTGGGATTTTGATGTATGCTATCATCTATACAAGAAAATACATTGGCCAATTAGTGGGAGTCTTGAGATGCTTCATGGCTAACGTTGGATTAGTTCATTGGGATGCCGTTAAGATGGTCTTTAGATATTTGTAGGGTACCTCTAATTACTCAGTGTTTTATCATTATTATTCTAGAAGGAACTATGAATTTAGAATGGGTAGGGGATTTTGATAGTAGAAGATACACTAGTGGTTATGTTTTCACTTTGTTTAGTAGTGCTATCAGTTGGGTGAGTAAGCAACAAGTTGTGGTCACTTTGTCCACTATAGAGGTTGAGTACACAGTAGATACTAATTATTGTAATGAGGATATCTAGTTATAGAGACTATGATCCAAACTAAGCTATAGAGTGTCCTTTAGAGTGAGCTCAAAGTTTCCTCAAGAGTGAGATTCAAAGTTCCATTTGGAGTGAGATCCAGAGTAAGATCAAGCTCCAAAGTAGGACTAATCTTTAGAGTAGGATTGAGCTCTAGAAGGACTAATCTCTAGAGTAGAAGGGATAATTTTAAGGAATCCCCCTAAAAAGCCCTATAAAATCCTAGCGAATCCTAGCCTGAGGCCAAAAAAATGTTGGTGAATCTATGCATATTTTTGAAAAAAAAAAAAATCATTGGTGAATTTTTTCAAAATTGTCGACATTGGTTTTTTTGCTGGCAAATTGTATATAGATTTGAAAAAAAATTAATTTCATTGGTGAATTATAGTTGTATTACAAAAAATAAAATAAATTAGGTGGCGAATTATGGAGATATTCAAAAATATAAATTAAATTATTTGGCAAATGTGCTAGCAATTTTTTGAAAAATCATAATGTGGCTGGTGAAAATATCAAATGCTAAATTATAATTATTAATTTACTTGGTGAATTTATAGCTTAAAAAATACTTACATTTAGATAGATGGATATTTAGTATCAGAGATCAATGACATTAGTTCTATTCCAGGATGTAGTTCTGACACACCCATCTTTCTACATAAAGTCTCGAGAATAGAGACAAGTGTCAACAAAGGAACGATTCAGATTAATAAAAATTAATAGATAATTTAATAAAAGAAAATTCAAAAGGATACGTAAGAAGAATACATATTCATCCACCATAACACAAAGTTTACGACTTCATAAATCAACTCCTCAAGCTTCCATTTATATATTGAAAATGATTGAAATATAGAGTAACACAAAATTGTCCTATCAACAACACAAAGTTTTCCAAAAGATCCTAAATGCATCAACAGGCTTAGTATATATAGCCTTGTCATAAAATAATTGTCTTTGAAATAATAACAGCTTCTTGGGGATAGCCGATTTAAAACATAAAATAATAATAAGTCTTTTGCTAGAAGAGTATCTAGAGCATGTTTAAAGAAATAACATAAAAATAAGAAATGCCATCATGTGGCAGCAATTTGGTCTTCCTCCCAAGTCACTTCGCTTTCCTTGTCCTGTTCACTCATAGCAGTCGAGTCCACCTATGCTCTTAGTTTCACCTTGTAACTCCTGTACCTAGTAATGATGGGAGTTAAAATCTTGCCACTTGAACTACAGATAATTTGTGCCCAATGTCTCCACTTATTTATCATTCTTTCTACATCTATTAGTCTCTTATAGACATCATCAATTTTAGGCCTAAAAGTTTTGAGTTACATTGCTATATGTCCAAGCTTCCCTAGTGATTCAACATTAACTGTGTCAGCACCAACAAGCTCTTCAATAAGCATCTTCTTAAAATTTTGCTTTTTTTCCTTGACATCAAGAAAGTTCTCTCTGCTTTCATCTAAAATCTCTACCTCTAAGATGGTACAATTGTTTTTAAAATCAATCATATCAATGTGATATTGATTCAAAATTCTTCTTATTTCACCTCTAAAATCCCCTAGCACAGACCTCTTTTGGAACTCTAGTGCATCTAGCTAAGACACAGAATCATTCTCCTTTGGATCATTTAAAATTTTCTTAGGTACAAGAATATTTGTATCAATTTTTATCATGTATCTCTGTAGACATCATGAACATATTACTATTTTCCTTCTTTACATTTTGTAACTATGCAACTAACTATTTCCTTTTATCAAAAGTGAGGGTATATAGTTTCATGACCTCCTCGATGTACAACAAACCGTCAATGGTGACTTGCTTTACCCATTGCTTAGTGGCCTTAGCTAGAGTTTGATATGTCTTGATTTGTTGAACATGCTAGGATCCATTCCATCAACATAAACACTTGGAGTTGCATCGAAGGATTGAGAAGTAATATTCAAAATAGATTGAATGAAAGATGTCAGAGAATTCACTTGGGCTTGTAGCTTTGTGTTCTCTTGTTTCTCAACTTTAACTCTCTTTTCTAGCATACCTACAGAGAATTTTGCATGATATATCACCTTCCATGGTAGGAGGACCCATGTCAATCTTTCTCATATTAAAATCTTCTTCTATGACTTAATTTTTATTTTTATCCCCAGTGGGGTTTGCAATCTCCAAAATTCTATGCCCTATAGAAGAATCTATTACCATATGAGACATCATGTTAGCCTTCTTAGGCTTAGATGTAGTCTACATCAATTTAGCTACAATGTCAACGCTTATGTTTTCCATTGGGGCATATCTCCTCTTTTTCTCAACAACTTTCTTTAGCTAGGAAGGGGAAGACAAAAATGTACCACTATTACTTGCACCAAGGACAACTCTATCTGGATGAGTAGGAGTATCTTGCACAAGAATTTCATTTGATATGGGGGAGGCTAGAATCTCAAACAAGGAACAAAAAGTACTATCATCAACAATTTGTTGAAAAATGGAAGAATCATTACCAGGTGAAGGAGACAGGAGAAGTCATGTGATATGCCTGCAATTGCTGTAAAGCATCCAACTTCTTCTCTACTCTTAGTTTTACAAATGCAGGCTGACCATCCTATTCAGATACACCTTTTTGTTTCATATTATCTTTAGGATGCTCTCCATCCCACTAGATTGTGAACCAACTCTGTGATGAGTTGTCTCCACACCAGTTGAAGTTTTTTGAATTCTAGAGGCCTAGAAGGTTCCTTACTCTCTTGTTCATGATTCTTTATGCACAGAAGAAGAATCAACATGCTCTTGAAATTTCCCCTTGAGCCACCTCTTGGTCTTCTCCAAAATAAAGGATGACTAGACCTAAATATCAGTCACTTCTTTTTCAGACCATTATACTCAAGGTAGGGGTCTAGAGACAACATCATGGTACTCTTCATCAATCATATCAGAATTATCATCAAATTCAACACCACTTGGAATTTGTAGAGACAAGTTAAAGACAAGTTAAAGGCATGGATTTGGTCCAAGGTATACCTCATCCAATCCCTTCTCTGTACCTCTCTCTCATCTGTACAATCTTCCCAATAATCCTCCAAGTGTGGCTGGTGCTCACAAATATTCCCTCCATGGAAATTCCTCTTAACAAAACTTTTACTATCAAAGAATGATCTTATAGATAGAGGGCCAAAATTATATTCTGCCAAAATCTTCTCTATATTTCTTGCATTATCATTTGTCTTGCAAGTGAAAAATGATAGCAACATAGGTAAAGTGTACCCCTTCTTCATCCCATGATACTTGTTGTTAACAGTTGCCATCTGGTGACAAACTTCTAAAAGAATAAAATAATTGCACAAATATTTTAGTAATTTCAATGGGGCATTTTCATAACCCCTAATCAAACTAAATATAGAAACTCCCATATTTCATAACCAAGGAGGCTTCTTCAAGAGAAATTCTTACTCTAGGGTTTCCTTCAATCCTTTTTACAAGAAACATAAGAAAAGCATCACTAACACAATGATAGTCTTTCAAGCCAATTTCTCTCCTCAACTAAGGGAAATATACGTACACATGTGTGTCTGGCATTAAAGACCCTTGAGTCCTTAACCCTACCCAGACAACCTCTTTACTAGATAGAATGTAGAACAAATATGAGCACATGTAGAAAGAGACATTCTGATGGAAGTTAGCCAATTATTCATTCATATGGTCACTGATCATTTTGGCCCAATCAACATATTGAAACTCACTACACACCACCAAAATAAACTAGCACATCCATTTCTTGAAGGAATTAGACTCTGTATTTCTAATGACCTAGTTTAATAGAGTGATTATGTCTGAAATCTCTTCTTTGAAATGGGCTCTTTTTCAGGTTAGCGAGAACTTGAGACTTTCCCTTCTCCACTTTCAACCAATTTCTAGCAATTGAGTTCAAGCACCAATATTTCTTATCATGGAAAAAACCCCACCCCATGGTGATTGACATATCCATGAATTCTTCTCTATTAGGCAACTTCAGGGTGTGAGAAACTACTTCAAAATCAATTCTTGTAACCATAGAGCCATCAAAAGCTCTATCTCTTGTGACTCAGGATAATAGTTCTTTGCACATGCAACAACCAGGTTTGGACATGACACAACAAGTGGGAAACTCCTAGCATGAGCGAACTCACTTGTTAGGATTTTCTCAGATATAGGTGACTTGGGGTTTTGCTCTAATCGAGTCTAGAAATCCTCCAAATCTATATGTCCTAGCTCAATATCTTTCACCTTAGCTAACCATTCTCAATAATTGAAGCTATACGGGAACCTTGATATTTGTACATCTTTACTTGTTTGAGAAACTAGTAAACAAAAGCTTCTATAACTGCTAAGTGTGCCAAATAAATCTCTAGAACATTTGGGGTAAACAAACATTCCAAACTCATGAAATATAATTGTTCTTCCCACCCATTTGACTTAAAGAATTCAAATTTATCACTATAAGATATGGGCAAGAAATAGTACCAATTAGCTAACCTGGTTGTTAAAGACCATGTTCAACACTTGTAGAAGAAGCAATCCAAAGTGCCTCTAAAGTACACTAGTAAAAATGTAGAGTAAGGTATCTACGAGGGTTGCAAACTTAATAAAATGTTTCCATAAATTTCATTGATTTTGATAGCGTGTATTGTTGTACGATTCATAAATGAGATGTGTAAATTCCCTTTCAAAAAATGTGTAATTGTGCTTCTCATGATATTCCTTATTTATTATGAAAGGACAGATGTCACTTCCACCACAAATGTCAATCAATGGAAAATTAGCACCTCAAAAAGTGAACCATGCTTTAAGTCGGAGGATTAACAATTTTTAGAACTTGAGAACCAACGAATAGGAGTTCAGAAGTTCGAAGAACTCCCGAATTGCCAACTATGAAGGACTTAACATTAGGACCAACAAAAGAACAAGAATGAAGACATGACTCAAGACTTTGAAGAAGATTCAAGGAATCGACAAGTTCTAAACTTTGAAACCCACAGACAAAGGTTTTGAGAAACATGAAATTGCTGACTATGAAGGGAAAACACTTAAGTAAAAGGCCGTGAATTAGCGCAAAGAATAAAAATAAAGAATAAAGGAGGGAACAAAAAAGAATAAAGAATAAAAATTTTGGTAACAACTTACAATTTACATCGATGCACTTATAATATTCTAATAATTTTTTATCGTCAAATGATCGCAAATTGATGACATAAGTTCTATTTTGGTCCAAAGTATTGACACACCCAAATTCTTACATAAAGTATCTAGAATAGAGACAAGTGGACCATGTTGTATGCCATGTGGCTCATCATTATTGCATTGTGATGTTTCATGTACATTGTAAAATTAACAAGTGGGCCCATCTTCATAGTTGAGGGCTTGCACTCTGCTGCCACCTTGACCTTTATTTTAAATCAAATAATTCATATTATATACAATACAATATACAATAATCAATGTAAATATATTATATATTTTATATATATCTCAACCATTGATCTAATAATATCTAACGACTCCTGGTTGATGTCAGAGGATTTTGTTGGCAATGTGTAGCGTTGGAGATCTACCTTTTGAAATTGAACTACAACCGTTCATCATTTGTTCATCAAATTGGAACAATTTACAAGTGGAACAACTTTCCCTAATGGATGATGTTTTGGTGGTCACATCAGTCACCCAAGGTGATCAAGTGGATGCAAAATTTAAGCTTTGTAAAGGGAGCCAAGGTATTTTTCGATGCGAGATGTCAAGTCCATATGAGTAAGATGTCAAGTCCATACGAGGATTTCTTGAATTGGATGTCCAAGCACTCCTAGAGCATGATATGAAGTGACATTTTGGTGTCTAGAGATTTATTTGTAGGCTTAGTAAGATATACTGATGGATAGGTAATGATTTTTTGAATTCCCAACACTCATGGCTATAAAGGGATGGAGAAAGTTGCTTTTGACAATCAATTTCAACTTTTGGTTGTTCCTTGTTAGCTAATTTGAAGGGAATTATTCAGTTATAATACATTCATTTTCACCAAAGGAAGCAATTAGAATGGTTACATAGTTGGGTTGTTATACTTACCTTGAAGGACCTAGTTCTTGTAAGATGAAACAAAATGAGCCATGGGAACTCCATGTATGACATGGGAGGATCTGGTAAGATAACAACTGACTACTTGGGAAATAAAGTGAAAGGAGAATGGTTCCTTTTGGAAACATTCTTCTTTCACTGTAGTTGGAAAGTGCCTTGGCTCTGTAGACAAATGCATCTGGCAATGTTGTATGCTAGATAATCTTGCATCTATCTGATGGGTTGTGGTTAGTGTCCTCTCCCAATCCATTGTCACATCTTTTTGGTAGCCTAGTGATGGATTATGGACAATGGTCTCTCCCAATCCATTGGTTCATCTTTCTGGAAGCCATCTTAGTATGATGAGTCTTCTGGATTCCTTCCAGATAGTCTAGACTGCAGAAGGCTTCTTCTTTCACTATGTTAGCCTTTCTTCTTAAATTTGGATGAAAGACACAACTTTATTCCTAATTTCATTCACATATTCTTCCCGCTCCACCAGCTAGGGCTCAAACGAAGGCTTCTTCTTCATTGTGTTGTAAGGAAAATATGAGAGAAATACACAGTGTTTAGTTCTTTGTCAACTGGAAATATTCATCCAGCGAGGGGCTGAGGGCTTCTTCTTTTTCCATGTAATCTTTATTATAAAGGGATGTCATCTCTATGTTGTCATCTTTCTGTAATAGTTGTTTAAGTTTTTTGACTCAATAAAATGAGAGATGATTCTAATTCTAATTTGTTAATTTCAATAATTATTGTCATCTTTCTGTAACAATTGTTTAAGTTTTTTGACTCAATAAAATGAGAGATGATTCTAATTCTAAATTGTTAATTTCATTAATTACACACATTGTTAATCTCTTTTCTGAATGATTCAAGGAATGATTTTGATTAAACTTATTTTTTACATATATTCTAAATTATAATACTTCTAGAATCATTCAATCGATCTAACCATAAATAATAAAAGTTCCATAATTATGTTATTATAAAAAAATAATAGACAATAAGACAAAAAAATTATTTTTTTTAAAGGAAAAAGCTGCTAAGCACCTAAACTTTTATATTAATATAATAAATAGTCCTGAAGGATTAGAAAAAACCCATGAAGGGAATGTAGGTGGTAAGAAAATACATGCAAACTAGCCCCAATCTTACCAAAACACTAGACCTCTTATAGCTAGAGAGAGGAATTACAAAAAAAATTTATTATCTACAATAACCATTACCATCTTGATACATAGCATGAGACTTATAACCAAAAGCTATTACAAAAATTAGTAAGAAATCCAAACATCCCCTCTAATTTCTTTATAGAATAGCTAATAGATTTTCAAAAAGGAAAACCACTCAATACAGAACAAACTAGTTCCCAGGATTAAGGTCTTTGATAATAAAGCCTTGTTGGTTGAAGTCTACAGGTGTAATAGCAACATCATTTGGAGGAGGTGGCAGTTGAAAGTGAACAAGGAAATGCAGGGACTGGAAGACTTCTCAAACTGACTCCTGTAGTTCCTTAGCCAACTCAACAGTGTGGTAGTGGAGAGAATTTTGAATAGAGGAAACATAATTATTTTGTAAACCGTGGAGGAGGGCATTATATACACAATGCAGAGCTGGTTGGCAATTTATGTCCTTTTGGAAAAACAAACCCCCAATTAGCGTAGACCCCATATGTAAATCATAGTTTTCTATTGCTTCCCCAAATTTTTCCACAGAAAATAGAAAGTCTTGGACAAAGTTGATCGCAAGATTTTTATCCATCTCTGAATTCTGTATCAAATCCATCGAATTAGAAAGGAAATGAGTCACTACTTGTGACAGGTAGATTGACCTCAAGAAGTGAAGCACATCTCAGCTACACACCAGAACAATTGCATTCTCCAACTCCTCATTATGAATTTTGAATATATTAGCCAACAAATTTGAGTGAAGCACTCCCTGTTTTAGCCTTTCCCACTTTTGCACTTGAAAGAACAACCTTTTATTCCTCTGGAACCCATCATGAAAAACTAACTTCACAGAGCTGAAGGAAACTATAAAAACTAGAAAGAGAGAAAGCCCAGACTCGAAAGTAGAGAAGTGAAATTGATTTAGCTCTTAGATGCCAAAATAATAAAGAGAGATCACCATTTAATGAATGTAGCATGCATGAGGTAAATGTGACTAAAGATCCATCTCAATTGAAAAATCAAGAGTGGCAAGTGATATCATTCATCATGAATGAAAGAAGTACTAAGTGTACTTAATATTCCAATTCGTACATGCCAACAAGAGATAGAAAAATAGGACATATCACTAATGATTTGGATAAAATAGTCCCTAGAAATAGTACTTGCCAAAAAACAAGAGTTAGTTAAAAAATGACTGTCTCCAAATTAGAGACACAACTAGACCATGGCATGCTTCGAACACTTCCCACCACCATGTTCAAATCTTTTGACCTTCAATATATTCACCATTCTAGCATTACTTAGTAAAGACATAGCACTCCATTCCATTAAATCTTCCCCTTGGTCACAAGCTATATTTGAAAGACAATCAACTAACCTATTCCCCTCCCTATAGGTGATGAATTTCAAAATACTCAAATTGATTTAATAGATTCCACGCATCCTACAGAATATACATGATCTTCCAGCTTGGAGAGAACTTCTCCTTTACTACATTAACAATATTTAGTGAATCTCCTTTAACAATGATATTGGTTATCCTAGAATTCAGGGTAAGTTTGAGGCCTACAATTAAAGCCAATGCTTCAACTTCATTATTAGCACAAATCCCTAACTTTAAAGAAAGAGCACCCTTTACATATCCTTTGCAATCAGTTAATACACACCCAACAACTGATAAACCTGGGTTGCCTCTACAAGCTCCATCAAAATTTAGCTTAGTGAAAGAGTCTGAGGTGGGTATCCATTCTATTTGATTCCTATCAATTCTCTGTTTGGATTGAAAGAAACCTAAGTTTGGGAGATTCAATAAATTCCATTTCTTAAGCACTTTGGCATCCCAAGAGGTGAATATTAAAGAGGCTGAAATCTTTTTTAGTAAATGGGACAGAATGACCTCTGAGATAAACTTCTCTATTTTTGAAATGATCTGCACTAAAGAACAACTTTCTTTTCTAATTTTTTTTTTATTCCTTTCTAACCAAATGTTTCAAATCAAAATAGAGGCAGATATCAACCATAAAGAAAAAATTTAGAATCTTTATACAACAAAGGCCAACTTTGGAAGAGTTCTACTATTAAATTTGGCAATGGACCCAACCACCCCAATCTTGTACAAATCTAAGCCCAAATCTGATAAGAAAAGGAACAATTTGCCAACAAATGATTTACCTCTTCCTCTTCAATCTGAAAAAATGGACAATTATAAGATTGGGATATACCTAGCTTGACAAATTTGTTACTTGTCAAGATCTTATTTTTCAAGGCAAGCCATGCAAAAGCACTTGCCTTTGGGAGACATAAACTACTCCAACACAACTGATAAGGCTATAACTGAATTTCTTGATCTATATTAAACATAATACTTTGATATCCTTGCTTAACTATATATTTTCCATATTTAAAAGGAACCTAGATTAATTCATCTTGCTTGTGTGAAAAAACACCTTCCTGTTCATTAGGATACTAGTCAGCTGATCTTTCTATTCTTGAGGGAATGGAAATTTTGAAAAGTCCTTCCATTATACCCTTGATAATGGAGAATCTAATTGAATACTAAGGTAATCATTTACTTTAGAACCCCAAACTTGAGTTAATACTTCTTTTATATCTCGAAGACCATCAAAATGAAACAAAGGAGGATAGTTGTTCCATGAATCATCCCAAAAAGAGGTTGTTTGTCCATCATGTATTATCCATGAATGATGAGAAATTATTAACTTTCTACATTCCAAAATGAAATTCCAAATCCTAGACCCCTCCACAGGATTTGCAATTGTAAAAATTCTCTCCAGGGAAGCTGAATCTAGGTACTTATACTACATTATTTTGCACCATTTTAAATTTGGCTTTGTATACATCTGCCATGCAACCTTTGCACCAATGGCTCTATTTTGAGCCTCAATATTATGAATACCTACCCACCCTTATTTTAGAAACATAGATCTTTTCCCAAGAAACCAAAGGGACTTTTTTCCCTTCATCATTAGTACCATTCCAAAGAAACTTTCTAAAGATGCTACTCAAATCATGAATGATGCCTTTTAGAATCTTCAAAACTAATAACATATATATAGAAACAATAGATAACACTAATTTAATTATCATTAATCTACCTACCAATGTTAGCCATTTTCCTTTCCACATAGCTATTTTTAAATGAACATCTGAAACTAATTTTTTTTTCCAAAAATTAATTCTTTAGGGACCATAAAAAAGAGGTATACCCAGATATTTACAAGGAAGAGAGTCCACTGTATACCCCAAGATGTTAGAGATTCTACATTAAACATTAGAACTTATATTAAAGAATAAAATCTTAGATTTGCTAGGATTAACTTGTTGACCTGAAGTATAGCAGTACAAGGTAATCACCCTCTTAATTGTCTTTGCCTCCATTATTCAAGGATGACCAAACAACAATGTATCATTAGAAAACAATGCATGAGTGATTGCAAATGGGACTATAGGAATGTTAATTCCTCTCCACTTATTTTGAAAATTTTGACTTAGAATAGCCCTACTCAAACCTTCTGCCAGAATAATGAAAAGAAAAGGGAAAATAGGATCACCTTGTCTGATACCTTGAGAGGATTTAAACTACTTAGTTGAACAACCATTTATAATTATTGAAAAACTTTCTCTTGAAAGGTAATAATATATCCATTTACACCATTTGTGGGAAAAACCAAAACTCCTGACAACTCAAAGAAAAAAGTCCTAGGACAATTTGTCATAGGCCTTCATCATATCCAACTTGATTAGCATTGCAACTATTTTATGTGTCTGAATATAATGTAGCACTTCATGTGCCACCAATGCCCCTTCAATAGTATCCTTACCTAATACAAATCCCCCTTGCTCCTTAGAAATTATTTTGGGAATTAAGACTACCAATCTTAAAGAAATAGCCTTAGTAATGATCTTATACATTGTGTTACATAAAGAAATAGGTCTGAAATCTAAAAAAGAGTTAGGAGCCCCTATATTTGGAATTAAAGAAATATAAGTAGAATTAATCTCTTTCAGCACTGTCCCATTTCTATGAGACTCTTCCACTGCCAACCATACCTCCCTTCCAACAAATTCCTAGCACCTTTAGAAAAATAATGGAGTGAAGCCATCGGGACTTGAAGCCTTCTCCGGATCAAGAGAAAAAACCACTAATTTTACTTCATCTAAAGAGAATTCCTTTAATAGGTCCTTATTATCTTCCTCTGAAATCAGATTAGGTATGGATTGAATTACTTCTTGGACATTTTCAACATTATCTACCATATCTGATTTTGATAGCAAATTACTAAAGAATTTAACCCCTTCTTTTTTAATATGAGATTGTTCCAACAAAATCTATCCAGTAGAATCTTTTATTGAATGAATAGTGTTCCTTTGTTTCCTTATCACAGAAGAAGACTGGAAGAATTTTGTATTTCTATCCCCTTCCCTTAGCCAAGTCTCCCTAGACTTTTGCCTCCAATAAATTTCCTCCCTTGTAAGAACCTCTTCAAGAGCAGACTGAAGAGAGTTAACAAGATCAAAAGAAAACTGATTCATACCAAATTTGATGATATGCTCATTGATTTGATTTAATTTCTCTTGTAACGAAAATTTCTATTTAAAAATATTTCCAAAAATGTCTCTATTCCAAATTTGAATCTTTCCTCTAATAAACTTTAACTTCTTATTCAAATGAAACATTCTAGATCCATATACAAAAGGGGCATTCTTCCACCAGAATTCTAGAAACTGAAGAAAATTACTATCCCTAAACCACATGGTCTCAAACTTGAATGACGCCTTATGCCTCCTTCACTCCCCCTTAATATAGAAATTGAGAGCAATAGGAAAGTGATCAGAATTTATGAATGGAAGAATGTTTGTATGAAAAGCCTCTTTATCTAGAAACCATTCAGAGGAAAAAAGAATCTGTGAAGCCTTTCCACAATAAGTAAGAAATCCTTTCTTCTATTAGTCCATGTAAAGCTAACATTTATAGGAGGAAAATCTAGCAAAGCATTATCAAAAATAAATTCATTACAATCATCCATTATCTTTTATGGAGGAATAATACCCCCAGTCTTTTCATCCAAACATGTAATAGCATTAAAGTCCCCCACAAATAGCACTTTTTCCTCTTTTAGGTTTTACATAACTGAAATTAATAGATCCCACAAAGTTTTCTTACCTAATGTCGAATTAGGCCCATATATGTTGAATAACCACAAATTAAGCTTTACTAAAGACACTTTAACAAGTGTCCAATTTGTTGTAGCATAAATTAACTCCACACTAAAAATATTCTTGTCCCATAGAATAGACAAACCTCCCCAATGCCCCTATTGTAAATGAGTGTAAAAACTGCCATTTTTTCATTTTGAAAAGATTAGATCTACCTGCTAATTAGAAAGCTTAATCTCTTGAAGAAGAATCAAACCCATTCCTGAGGAACCAATCTGGTGCTTTATTAAGCACCTTTTTTAGGGGCATTAATGCCCCTAACATTCTAGGATAGGACCTTCATTGCCCCTAGGGAGAGCTATGAACTCTTCCTAATCTTAAACATGTTTCAATGGTTGTCAGAATCCCTGCTTTTATCTCTTCATGAGTCTTCTGTGGCTTTAATTATCTATTCCTCTTAATAGAGGTATTAAAGAAATCTGTGTCCTCCACTCTTGGGGTTTGAGAGATAGAAAAAGTCTATGAAAATCAAAGTTTTTGTCCTCCTTTTTAGCCTCATCACATTTTGCATCCTTAATCCTTGTGTCCAGTTTCTCCCAAATGTTTTTAACCAGATTGTTAATCTCACCACCTTCTATGGTCAAAAAATCATTTTCTTCCCCAAATTTTTTCTAATATTCCTCTAAAGGTAGAATAATCATTCAATAAACCATTCAAATTGGTGGACTTAGGGACCCCTTCAACAAAATTTGAACTAGGAGACAAATCCTCCAACAAAACCTCTTGAGTAATTTTATCAATAAGATCTCCTCCCACTTTTTTCAAATCTTCATCAATCATATTTTCTACTGCATCTAAATGAAAAGAGTTCATATTCCCCCCATTAATTAGACATTCCACTTGAGGCCCTACTTGTGTTCCTTCAAAAATAATTCCTTGAGAACTACTATGTGGATTGTGAATTGAAATTTGTTCTTGCAGATTAATCCTCGATCTCAAGCAATCATCTTGCCCTAAATTTTTTGCTTTTCCAAGAAAAACTTCATCCCTTTGTTTTTATTGAATGACAAATTGAAAGTTCTAAGACATCGTTCTTTTGAAACTCAAAAACTTCACCTTCTTCCCTCTTTGATTCCAAGTAACTTGACTATTTGTTGATTGGCTTCTCCAAAGAATGCTCCTAATCACCATCAAAATTTGGATTTGAAGCATTCGCTAGATGTTTAAGAGAAGGATCTTCCTTAGAAACTATTTCAGTAGAGAGTTCAATTTTTTTTCCCTTTTCTGGTTCCTCCCAAGCCAACTCCGCATCTTCAATTTCTCTTTGACTAACAATTTTAGGATCCTCAAATAAAATAGCTTGTTTCCACATTCCATTAGATTATTTGAGAATTGGGGAATTAGGAAAAGGAAATGTTGTTTCATTATCAAACAAAATCACACTAGTAATTCAGGATTATGAAAGTTTATCAAATCATGCTTCAGAAAAACACCCAACTTCCCAACCAATAGCCGAATGATGTTAGATCTCTATATTTAAATAGTAGATTCTCTAAAGTAACCCAAAATGGAATGTAATTTAACTTTGTAGCTATTGGATCAAAATTGGGCTCCCATTCTTGCAAAAAAAATCCTTTTCCATTAAAAAATCAAGGTTTATCTTTCAAAACCCTATCCCTAGATTCTTTGTTTGAAAAAATTACAATGAAAAACCCTTGGGATTTATCCATGAAAATGATATCTAGAACATAATCCCAATTTTGTCTGACCATATACCAAAATCATCTTTTTCACAATCAAAGTTCTAGATCTTACTAGTTATCACCTTTTGACTTAAGTCCTTCACATGCAGAGTGATTAGATTGTCTGTGATCTATATTTCCACTTCATTGGTGGGTAGGAAATCTTCTCTCTTTAGGTTCCTCTGCATTTTCATCCTTTCTAACCTAGATCTAGCACATTGAGGCTGTCGTCTTAGGAGATCTCTTTGATCTATTGAAACCACTGCGGGAGTTAGTCCTTCCATATCATTCTCTTTTTGTTTTCACACAATTTCTCCTTTGTTTCAATCCCATTCTCCTCTGCTGTCTAAATCCATAATTTTTGGAAGCGTTTGCAAAGCCATCAAAACTATCTCTACTTTGGCACCTTCGAAAGTTATGAAACCCTAGTGTTTGATCCGCAACGAAGAAGTTTTCCTCATCTCTTATTTCATCTTCCCTTTACAAATTTGACCTAACTGCCTCTACAAACAAAATTTCCTAAGATCATAGCAGTCTCCTTCAAACTTCTACATAATTTCACTCTCCACAATACTGGGATGTTGATCAAAACATATTTTGATTTCCTCTTGGTCCAAAAATGTTGACAACAATTGTAATCTATATTGATAACCCATATTATATTAAACAAAAGAGTTTCATTTTACAGTCTATAGAGGATATTTTACATAGTCCTAATCCAAGGTGCCTTAACACAAACCTTGGATAAAGGTGTACATAGAAAAGGGAAAATTCAAAATAGTTTAAATTTTCAAAAACTCAAAATAAAGTTGTTAGTGGCCACCATTCATTTGTTTTCTAACAAATGCCATGTGAAGAAGAAAATCTGTAGCATAGGTAATAGACATTACCCTTCTTAAGTAATAGTTAGGTAAATCATTATGTATAATAAGGGCCATGTTAAAGAGCTCCAATGAGCCTCTAACAATTGCCCTTCTTGCCTCCTTAAGAATGTGTTTAGCTACAATCGAGCACTCTAACAAATGTAAAGGGAAAATTCCAACCTTATCCAATGGTCCGGTATCACAATCACAATCATTTAAAGCTAAATAAAGCTTATCCCCAGGGATAAGCGATTCTTGAATCATTTCCTTCCCTATCATCTTCACCAGACTTGGATCATCGAGTAGGTCCAATAAATTTTGACATAAATGCATAGATGATGTCACTGAAAAGATTTTTTTGAGGATATTGTGAAAGAATATCATGACCAATAATATCTGAGACATCATCATCAACTAGGGGTGAGTCAATTAGAAACACTTTCTATATTTTTTGTTCATCATATTTATCCAAATCGACCATTTCGTACTTGCAAGGCAGGAGAGAAACATGACTAGAAATCAAATGACTCATCTTGAATCTCAATAATAGCAATTCACTATGAAATTGTGAAAATAGAAACAACCAAAAAAGAAGGAAGATGCCTAATAAAATTATAGAAGAGGCTTAGGGCTATATTTATTGTGTCATGTCTGAAAATGAACAATAACCCCACGTCACGCCATATTATACATAACAGTCACACTTGGCGCCAACATTTATTTCCATTTATGGTGGGTTAATTAACTTAATTGTGATCTCAATTGGGATAGATTCAAAATAGTGTTGCATGATAGATAGGACAGACTACACTTGTAGTACCTTTATCATTAATTAGAGTCATACAATTGATATGATTGAAAGCACTTAACTGGCTAGATTAGCCAATGCCCATTGAGTTCATTAATAACAAGTGACAAACCACATAGATTAGCCAATGTGAATTTCTAGGGTATGATAGAGTTAATTAAATGGAGTTGCTTGTTATTACCCATTTTTCATGGTAGTACATGTGTCATGTATATATGATAGTATTTATTGTTTCAACCTTATATTGCATTACTAAGTATCAGATAGTAGAAGAATCAATAAACTGTAAAAGTTAAAAGTAATGGCTTTCATTAAACAACAACTATGTGAAGAAAGTAAGATATTAAGTACTTAATGTGTGTTCATTCATGATTTTGAATTTAACTATCTGATAGAGTTCACAGATGTAGAATTGTAATAAGTATGATAGAAAATTTTATTTGTGGTATTGTGCGTGTCTATGCAGGATGTTATTTCTTTGCAGTTCCCAAAATGAAGAAATAAAAGCCTTTGTCAAGTGGAGTAAATCGTGTCAAGAATACACTTTTAACATTTGCAAATGACACATTCTATTCTGGGTGGTGGGTTCAATCTCCTGGCATATGCATGCATGTATGAGAAACTAGAAATTCAAATTAATGCATGGAATTGATATTACAACTCAATTGCCAGTGACCTAGAGAAAATCAATTTAATTCTCCTTTACTGGCCTTATTGTTACCCCTTCCTGGTGGTTTCTTGTACAAATAATGCAAGATTCCATAGAAAATCATTTAGTGACATTGTGAATGAGTACATAATTGAATTTGTAATAGAGCCATTTCCTATTAATAGGATAGTTATGGACTACAATGAAATATTCATTAAGCATTGTTGAAAAGAGGAACCAAAAAGATTTGGGAGGACCAAAGCAAGGATTCAAGGTCGAAGGATAGAAGCTTTGTTTGGAAATTTGAGGTTGGTTAGATGTTCATGTACGATGTAATTCCCCAAATTTTTTGAAGGGTTATGTTAAATTTTAATAAAAAATATAGAAGTAATTACGGTTTGAAAATGGCATGAGTTCAATGGCAAATTGCAATGTATACAGATGGTTCAAATTTTCAATATTAAATAACATTCATCACATGGAAAAGATAAATGAGTTCAATGGCAATGTATAGTGATGTATAAAAAGGGCAAAGATAAATGGATGTGTTATGTCAATTCAAAATTTTAGGGTTTTTATGTTATCACGATTCACTCTGCAAAATCCCCAAGTAAAAACACTGTGGTTGGTGTTGTCTAAGGTGTTTAGGGTTTATCCTTCTAATTGATCATTGACTTGTGTAGCTAGTTTCCCCAGCTTGAGTTATTCTTTTATCCCCTTGGTGGTCATTGAGTTACCAGCCCCGAGCCCCTTTATTCTATTCTAAGTCTAATTTCATTGCGGGTGTCGCAACCTCCATTTAAGATTATATTTCTGAAGCTGTGACAGTGCGCGAAGACACCACGTGTTCCCTGTGGGTCCTTGTTTTTAATCACCCCAATCTATTTTAATATTATTTTGATATATGTTTAATATTTATCAGGCATATCTCCTCTGAGCCTCTGACATGTGGCGGTCTCTGTTATCTTGTCACAAGGATTTGCCTCATCGCAGTCTTGCTTTAAGCTGAAAACTTAAAGCTGCAACGATGCGATAAGGCACCATCTATGCCTTTGGCCATAGTAGGAATAATAATTATATAATATAAAATAATATAATTATTATTGTATATTATATAATATAATATATGATAATAATTATATTATTATAATAATATAATTATTATTATATATTATATTATATTATATACAATAATAAATATATAATATAATATATATTATAATAATAATTAAACAATAATAATTATTAATAAATAATATATGATAATAATTATATTATTATAATATAATTATTATCATATATTATATTATATTGTAGTTAGGGGAAAAATTAGAGCTAAATCATCAAACCCTAACAAGCACAATGAAGCACAAGATAACATGAAAATCAAAATAACAAATGCAAATGCAAACTGATCTCCATGCTAAACTTGATTAATCTCCATTTCTCTTCTCAACCTCGCATAAGAATATAAGATTTCAAAGGATTGATTGTGGGGGAATGTTGGTTGCTCACTATTTTAGCAGCATAACAATGGCATAAGAGAAGATGAATGAGAATGGAGATGAAGAAGAATTTTAGCAGCATAATAGTACTCGAAATGTGGATGATCAAATGGCTTGGGTGATGCTTCATTTATAGGATATGAGTGATAGGAATGGATGTCTAGGATTAAGTGATACAAGAAGTTGTAGTCATTTGACAAGTGTCTCATGAAGGTTGAATGAGAGGATTTAAAGTCAAATGGCTTCCACCTTACATGGAGACAAATGTGGAGATAGAGACAAAGGTGGAATTAAATAATAAAATTATTTAATTTTGGAAAGGAATGATGTGGAATGCATTAATTAAATAAATCTTTAATTTATTTAATTAATTTGGATGAGGGATGATGTGGAAATTAATTAAATAAATATAATTTATTTAATTAATTGGCTAGAGGGATTAAAAATGGGATTATGATGGGACTAAATGGGATTAGTTAAATGAATATGATTTATTTAACTAATTGGGTGATGGAAAGGGAAAAATGTCTCATCAGGTGTCTCAAATGATGTATCGACAAGGCATGGTCAATTTTAAGTGTCTACATTTTACCCCTCTTTGAGATGGTGTTGCGACTAAGAGAAGTAACATCGTTTCAATGAAGATAAGGTATGGATTGATGGAAAAAGATGCCCTAACCACTTCAAAGAGTGACAAGGAGGAATGGATGAAGAGATGGGATGATGATGTTAGGATATGATGACGATGTAAGGATATGATGATGCCCCTTTGAGAGGATAGGTGGGTTGGAAGAACACGGGTATGCTCTCGAAATGAAATGAAATGATAAAGGATGGATAAGAGGATGAAGGATGCAAGATAAAGGATGGATGAAAGAGATGAATGATACGTTATGTTGCAATAAAGTTAGCAATCATATAGTTTGATATAGCACTAGACATTATGGATCAAGGTATAAGGACCAGGGTGACGACGTGTCTTGTGCACCTAGTGTAATACAACCTTGTCTAGACATATGAAGAAGAAAACTTAGAGCATTAAAGTCCTAATGCACAAAAGGTATGATATGACCTTAGATGCAAATGATAATGTGAAGATATTCCAACATACACAAGATATGAATATTAGCTGGAAAGATACGGATGTGATAGAAATGCAAGATAAAATGATAACACACACAAGAAAGCAAGCAAACATGCACAAATGATTCAAAAACAAACAAGGTATTGCCCCTATCAAGCTGTAAATCGATGATCAATTGATTGATTGATGATGATAGTGTTGTCATTGCAGGGAATGATATATCCTTAGATCAACACAAGGATTAAGAGAGTGTTATCATTGCAGGGAATGATATATCCCTAGATTAACACAAGGATGTGGGGATGATATATCCCATTGATGATGATGATGATTGATGATTGATGATTTGGTTTACAACAAGATTATGATCAAGACTAAGGATGTGATTAGATAATTTGATAAGATTGATTAACTTGATTGGCATGGATTAAGGATGACTTGCGTTTAGATTATTGCTTGGATTGATTTATTTTGATTGATTTTAATGATTTTGATGGATGGTTTGATTGATTTGATTGATTGACATTTGAGTTTATTGCTTGAATTTTTGATTGATATTGATTAAGTTAATTGATTTGATGACTTGACTTGATGATTGGATTGATTTGCTTTGATTTTGATGATGATGGATTGATGTGAATTGATTGATTTGATGGATTTGATTTGAATTGAATTAATGATTTTAATTGATGATAGGATTTGGTAAATTGAATTGATGATTGGATTGATTTCATTGCTTGGATTTTTGTTGGATATTTGATTTTTTTTGGGATTTTTTTGCATGTTTTGATTTTTTTGGATTTTTAGGAATATTTGATTTTTTGTATTTTTGAAATGTTTTGATTTTTTTGGATTTTGAATGTTTTGGGATAGCATTGGATGACAATTTTGATAGACTTTTGTGCTAGACACCAATGACAAGGGAAAACCAAGTCTAGATGCAAGTATGGAGGTGGGATTGGATACAAAAAGTAATGGGCGATAGTAAATGGGATGGAAGGCTCATGATAGATGGATGGGTAAGAGGATAGACCATAGTGGAATGGATGTATGCATCATAAGGGAGTTAGGATGTGATCTGCAAAGACTATGTCACATAGGAATAACATGCCCCATTCTAGGTGTAGTGCTTAGGATTTTACATGACAAATCTTATGACGAAATAGGATGATAGGATGGATAAATGGAAAGGATGAGGTATGCCACGAGATACTCAAAGCATGTTTCAACATTTTTCCCCTATGTCTTTATCAAGATCAAAACGAGGAAGGGAGGATGAATGGACTCAATAGGATAGGTATATGGGTATAATGGCTAAGGATGGTTGGATGGTATGGTAATGGTATGATGGGATAGATAGTTTGGTTGAGACAATGTGCCCCCAAGTGTAAGTGAAAGATAATCAACCTACACATGACACCTGTTTGCTAGGTTTTCATCATGGTACTTATCCAAGGTGCCACCAAGGGTGGTTTTCACCATTGGATTAAGGGATTTCTCTTTACTATTTTGAATTGTTTTTTTTTTTCTTTTTTCATGGGGTATTTGGATGGGTTAGGGAGATATGGATGAGAGGGACTCAAGCATATAGTTCCATGAAAGGTGATAGTCCCATTAGAGATGGATTTCATCGCACATGGACCATTGCACATGCTCATAGATGTTGGTAGGGGATTGCATGAAAGTAAGATGGAAAAGGTAGATAGTGAATTATGAAGGGAATGCTAGTGGATTATGATGTGGATTATGGAGGGAAGAATAGTGGATTATGATATGGATTAAGGAGGACTTATGCAAAAGCATAGACCATAGGAAAGTGATTGGGGAGATATGTAGGATAGTGGATGAAGGATGGGGAGATGGAGGTATGTGAGAATAGAATCATGACCAACGGTTGCACACACCGAGATAAACATTGAATCTTTTGATGGTGTAAGGCATATCTCAAACCTATTTATTAATTATATTTTATTGAAAATAATTAATTAGTTACATTTTTATTCTCAAAGAAATGGGATTAATATTTAATTATAATTTCAAGATTAGTAGAGCTAATTTTAGTTTAAGCAAGAGGATGTGAAATATGGGTGTCCAAAGTTGAAGAGGAAGAGTCATCTTGAACATTACAAGAAAGGGAGTTAAGGGAATAGTGGATATGGTTATAAAGTTTAGGGGCCCTGGGAAGAGAAGGAGGATGAGAACAGAGTTGTGGTCTAGAAAATTTAACTTGGTATGGTGTCCTGCATAAATGATCTTTTGAATGTCGGTATTTTGATCTAGATCTATTTGTTGTGCAGATACAGGTTTGGGAATCAAGAAAAAAATGGAGCTGAGAAAATTTCCAACTTGTAGAAAAATGTTCATATGAATTCTATTGTGAATATGTATTATTGAATGAAAGAAGATATATCTTACAAATACAGCTACATTGAATTGAATAAGACTTACATTTAATTTATTTAAAGTTTATAAGTTAGAATTTGGAAAATTTTCTCCCGCAACCTTATTATATTACCATTATTTTTGAATATTTCAATAAATTATTGTTATTTGTTGATGTTTTCTGGAGTGGGCATTATAGATGGGAAGGTGGTGTAGGAAGCAATGGCAATGTTTGCTTAGGAGATGGGTGACGTAGTAACTTAGGTACCCACATAGACTTAGTATTTTTATGATTTTTATTTTTCTTGTGGCATTTTTGAAATTGTTGAATGGAATGGGAATTTTGGATGGAAGGGGATGGTTGGGATCTTTGAGATGTGGATGCTCCATTTGACTTGCTTGATTTTTGCTTAGGGACCCAAACAATTTTGTTTTTGGACTTTTCTTGTGAAGGTATGGGCTTGGATGTCTTTTTGAATGTATTTTGATTTGATTCTTTGCATTTGTGCTCTAAGGCATGAGGACCCTTAGGATTTTTGGCTTTATAGGTAGAGGCATCCAAATTTTTACTTTTGAATCCCATGGGTTTGGTGGAATGAGTGGAAGCTTCATGTTTAGACAATGTATGCATTTGTTGGTCATGATTAGGATTTTTAGGGGACTTATGGATAAGTGGATAATTAGGTGTTGGTATAATTGGAGGCAAAGTAGATGGAGGGATAGTAGGAGTTGGAAGGAGTTGAGGTAAAGTTGATGGAGGGAAATTAGGAGTTGGAAGTAATCGATGTAAATTAGATGGTGGAAGGTGTATGGTCACATGCTTTTGACATTTGTAAGATGATGGAGATGGAATGACAATATATATTTTGGGTGTTGTTGTGTGGTTACACAACACGCCCCATTTTGACTTGAAAAAATAGGGACCCAACCTTTTGCTTGGTTTGGCTTGTGTTTTTCTACTTTCTGGTGGTCTGGTAAAAGTAAGTCATGCTGATGATCCTGCATAGGGAAGCTGGGGTAAGTCATCATGATGAGGTCAATTTTTCAAAGTTAATATTTCATGTCAATAACCTCATGGTTGGATAGAGTACAAAATTTCATGCAGGTTTGCCTTTTGGATCACCCTGATATTCCTTAGGGAACGAGAGTTATGGTGAGTCAAAGTCCTGGTCAAACCTGATATTCTGATGGAGGGTCATATTTTTTAACATCAATCATCTTATGAAAGATCACCCTGATCCAATTTTATCACCTGATAAATCATTTCAGTCTGAGGCTCCAGACGTCAATTTTAAGTGATAGAAGCATTTACCCGTCGAACAATGTCATATATTTTGCAGGGGTCATATTTTGAATATTACCTGATATTCCAAATATCACTCTATCTTTTGAATATCACCCTATCACAAAATATCACCCTAGTGCCAATATCTTGATGATGTCATATAATCCCAATAGATAAGAAAATTGCCCTGACGATGACGTCATCATTCTTTTTACCTCACGGAGGTATATTTCCAACAACGACCCTTTCTACATAACATGACGATGATGTCATAGTGCTACGACGATGAACCAAGTCATTATCATGATGACATCATCCTGATATTCTGAGAAAAGGTCACTTCAGTTTTGAGGGGTCATATTTCTTAATATCACCTGACATTTTAAACATGACCTGATATTTGAATATCACCCAACATTTCAAACATCACCTGATGTTTTTGACATAGGTTTTCTCGCTCAAAGGTAGATGATCATATTACACATAGGAGGTCATATTCTAAATATCACCTAATATTCCAAATATCACCTGATATTCCAAATATCACCCGATCTTCCGAAGATCACCCTGCTCCTCTTGTCGTGTAACATTAAATGCACATAAATGCAGTAGGTGGTTCCCGCCGATCGCGAACACGATGTAGACACTTGGAAGCATCCATAAAATTATGGCAGAAGATCAATGGTTGTAATCAATCTAATGTGAATTTACCCTAATTTACCCTAAAGATGAGATTAAAAGTGAATTCATAGTCATTTTACACTTACCTTGTGATAAAACGAGTTTTTACAGAGCGTAGAGCATTCAAACCCTTATATGACCTACCTACGGATACACATAGCTTGCAGCATAACATAACACGTGATTATCACTGGTATCTAAATTTATTTCATATAATCATCAGCATAATCAAGGAGATAAGCGTTATCAAGTAAGTAATTAAAACCCTCCTACTGTCTAGGTAGTATGCTTTTCCATTGGTTTGAAGATATATCTAATGCATATCACGATGAAGTGATGATTAATCAATATAATGTGCATCATGCCGTGAGGATATAATGTTATATGCATGTATATGAAGTATTGTATGGTAAGGTTAGTCCTATTTATTGCAGGAAACCATGGCAGACAAGAGGTTGAGCAAGTCTGAAGCTAAATTTCTTAAACCTATGTTTGCTCAACCTAAAGGTGTACAGTTCAAATATGGCGTCATCACAGATACTCACTAGGGAAACACTGATTTGGTCACCTGGTCATCTAGAATGCATGATGATAAAAGTAATACCCTGTTGGATGTCATTTTTGTGTCAGGAATGTGGAATGTGGTTGGATTTCCCTATTCTATGGATGCTCCAGAATTGATTATTGAATGTGCAAGAGATTATGACCCACAGACAAGGAAAGTGGAAAAACATGGTCAGGTTTATGCAGATCTGTCTATCAGAGGGATTGCAACTGCATTTAATTTGCCATTGGGAAAGAAAGTTGTCAGCGTAGATTTGAAGAAGCTGGAAGCAGAATATATAAACAACAAAAAAGCTGCTAGGAAGAGGATGTATCAATGGAGAGAAAAGAATAGTCCTTATACTGCAGCTGCCAAACTACCAATGCACATGTACAAGTTTGACTTTGATGATGAATAATAGTATATGATAGCCCTACTCAGCAAAGTGACAGGCTAGCCTGATGCTGGAAGTTTCAAAGATTGGATGTATGGGGTTATCCTAATGTGTCTTTATACAAACAAAAGGCCATTATGGGATAAAATGATAAGTGATGCCCTAAATGAGCATGATGCAGAGGAAACGCAACAGAAGCTTACAAATGGGAAGGAGGAGTCATTAACACAACCAGCATGTTAAAATCCTGGACATGCAGTATGTAATACCTATCAGCTTATCATCATCATCATATTTCTTGCTAACACAGACAACATCATCATATTTCGAAGAGGCATGAAATATCCTCCTGCTAACTACTATTCACTTCCTTATCACCTTTTGCCTTTCGCCTGTCAGCAGCATCATGATACTTGACTATCAGCAGCATCATCACACTCGGCAAGCGCAAACATCCTCCTGATGTTCACTGTTCATCTTACCGCCAAACTCTATCTTCATCATCATGATGTTCGATATCATCTTAATCAGCAGGATATAAAATATCCGGTTCCTCCCATATATCCTGATGACGACAACTTCAAGCACCTTTCCTTCGATGCTTACGTCACCCCGATATCCGACTACTCAAACAACAGCATCAGGATATGACTTATCCGGTCATATTGAAACATCCTGATGATGTTAACCAAATTTTATGCCGATGACTTACGCCGATGCCAAAACACTTAGCGACAGCAGGGTAAACTTGCATAGGGTGATATTCACAATATCCTGATGACGATGACGTCACTTGCACCCGATGATGATGTCAATGCACCGGATGATGATGTCAACAGGATATAAGACACTTATATCCTCCGCAACATGATAATGAATATCCGGTGACCTTTTCAATATCCTGATGATGACCTTTCCGGTCCTTAGCCAAAAAGTGAACTTTCACTTCTACATGCGATAGCGATATGCGGATGATGGATACACACGAAAGATGATCCTGACGATGATATACACACTGAGTATATATCCAACTTATATCATCCTGATGCACTTGAAACATGCAATTTTTGCCAACTTCAGAACCTGATCCTGATAGCGATATACTCGTAGATGACGATACGATTCACTCCGTCTGGAAAAGCACATGCAGATCCCTGTATATCTATCAGCTGCATGCAAACTCACAGAACCGCATAATTTTACAAAGAAAACATGATGGTCGGGCCGGGTCACCTTCAGATCAAAACTTAACAGTTTATCTTCCTAAATCCTAGCACATGAGGATGCTAGGTTGATTCACAGCATGCTACCAATCGATCTCCCACACAATGAAATGCATAAACAGAAAACTAAAATACAACCTAAACTAACATGCATGACCATTCCACCGATTCACAGAATCAACCGGTGGAAGGGTTGAAAGAATCCATTAACCTGTAATCAGAATAGAAATCAAAACATAAATAGCCGATAAACCAGATAATGCAATTGATGAGATCTCATCTAGATGAAACACAAATGTCCTGTTTCTACAATACTATCGAACAACAATGTTTCACAATGTCTGGACTGATCTCTGGATCTCACTCAATCACCAGTACAACATAACATAACTACTACTCTGATATCAATCACCAGTACAACATAACATAACTACTACTCTCTTCTCTATCTCAAACCCTAACTGATCTGAGTTATTTATAGCAATATCCTACGAGTACTACCAACTCGGTTCCCAGCGGTTGGGAGCTTCCAAGCGGCTGGGAGAAGACAGCTCAGACAACCTGATAACGAACTCTAACTACCTGCACACTCTCCTAGGCTGATCTAATACATATGCATTGGTCCAATGGACCTTATTACATTATGAAGTCAAACATGCTAACAATAGACTAATGTCCTGTCATGTGGACAATGAACCTATATCCTGTCTTGTAGGGGTGCTCCTGCACCATACTCCCCAGAAGAAGAAATCTCAAGTCCACTTGAGATGAGAGTATGAAGATCTGCATCATGTTTCTGGATCTGCTCTACAGTCATCCAGACTGCTTCAGAATTAGGTTTTCCCTTCCAAGAGACTAGATACTCCAAGTACTGTTTGTTCCGGGTCTGTTTGACCACTCTGGTGTCCAAAACCTTCTGCAACTGTGGAGGATCATGCTTGGGAATGTTATCATGGACTGTATCCTATAGGAGTTCCTGATCTGCATCTGGATAAGACTTGTATGGAGTTAAATCACATACATTGACTGTTAGAACTCTCCTGCTCAAAGCATCTGCAACTTTATTCTTGACTCCTTTCTTATGCTTCAATGTAAAAGTAAACACGTGTAAGGTTTCTACCCATTTCATGTGTCTGTGGTTCAGCTTTTCCTGGCTATTTATGAAAATCAGAGCCTGGTTATCTGTGAATACTATGAATTCCTTTGGCATCAAGTAATGCCTCCATTTCTTGAGTGACTGGACTAAAGCATACATTTCCAAATCATATGAGGAATACCTCTTTTTAGCATCATTGAGCTTCTCACTGAAAAATGCAATAGGTCTACCTTCTTGGCTGAGTACGACTCCAATGGCCATGTGACTGGCATCACATTCCACTTGAAAGATTTTGTTAAAGTCTGGAAGTGCAAGGACTGGCTGCTGTGCCACCTTCTTCTTCAATGTCTCAAAAGAATCATCTGCTCTTTGAGTCCAAACAAATCTGCACTTCTGTCCTCCTTTGATGGTATCAAGCATGGGTGCACAAATATGACTAAACCCTCTTATAAACTTCCTGTAGAAGGTTGCTAACCCATGGAAACTTCTGACATCATTCATAGTCTTTGGGGTTGGCCAAGACAATATGGCACTTACCTTCTCCTTATCCATTTGTAACTTTCCTTGTGAAATGACAAAACCCAAATATGTGATCTCCTCTTGCATGAACAAACACTTGTCTAAATTTATCATCAGCTGCTCTTCATGTAACCTCTTAAGAACCAAATCTATGTGTCTGAGATGTTCTTCTTTTGTGTTGCTGAAAATCAGAATGTCATCTAGATATACTATGACAAACTTACCAATGAACTCTTTCAAAACCTCATTCATCCACCTCATAAAAGTACTAGGTGCATTAGATAAACCAAAAGGCATAACCTTCCACTCATATAACCCTTCATTAGTTTTGAATGTTGTTTTCCATTCATCTCTTGGCCTAATCCTGATCTGATGATATCCACTCTTCAAATCTATTTTTGTAAAATACTTAGCACCTCCTAAACAGTCAAGTAAATCCTCTATCCTAGGGATTGGAAACCTATACCTGATTGTGATCTTGTTAATAGCTCTGGAATCTGTGCAAAGCCTCCAAGTACCTTCCTTCTTTGGTGCTAATACAGCTGGTACTGCACACGGACTTAAACTTTTCCCAATCAGACCTGAATCCAATAATTCTTCAATTTGTCTGGCTACTTCTGCATTCTGTTCTGGAGTTATCTTATAGGCTGCTTTGTTTGGAAGTGTTGACCCTGGAATTAAGTCTATGCAGTGACTAATATCCCTGACAGGTGGTAGGGATCTTGGCATTCCCTCTGAGATGATACCTTTGTACTTATCCAATAGCTCTTGGATAGCTGAGTCTATGAACCTTTGCTTCTTCTCTTCCTTGACTTCTTGCTGCTGTTCTTTATTCACCCTCATACATGGGATTAGGGCATATGCAACTGCACATTCTACTGCTACTTCTTTCATGAACTGTTTACCTTCCATCAACATTACCTTCATCTCTTTTCCTTTAGATTTCTCCTCCTTCTCCGTCAATGGTAGTAACTTTATAACCTTACCATCTTTAGTGATTGTATAGGTGTTTCTAACACCATCATGTTGTGCCTTCAAATCATACTGCCATGGTCTACCAAATAAAAGATTGCAAGCATCCATCGTGGTAATATCAAACAACAACTTATCCTTATATGCTCCAATCTGAAATTCTACCCAAGCCTGCTCTTCTGCAATTGTCTGCTGACCTTGGGTAAGCCATGAGATTTTGTATGGGGATGGGTGAGGCAATCTCCTAAGCTTAAGCTTTGTCACCATTTCTTCAGACACAAAATTTTCAGTAGAACCAGAATCAATCAAAACTTTACATGCCTTACCTCCTGCTTTGCAAATAGTCCTGAAAAGAGACTTTCTTTGAGGGGATTCTTTGTCAGGTACCTTCATGGTAGTCACTGTTCTTCTCATCACTAGAGACTCTCCACTTTCTGGGTATCCAAAATTATCAGGAGCATTCACACTCTGAAAAGAATTAGAGCCTGTCATACTTTGATTATAAGGTTCTTGGATCAGATTTGTTCTCCTTTCTCCTGTTGAGCTTGTGGCTTTTTCTGGACATCTGCTGGCTATATGGCCTTCTTTGTTACAGTTATAACATCTGATGGATCCTCTGCCCTGGGATCTTCCTCCGAAAGGTCTTCTACCTCTGAAGTTTCCTTGCTGACTATAATTTTCCCCCTGGTTCTGACTATTGTTTCCCTTACTATTGTCATGACTGGATTCTCCTTGATATCCATGTCCATGTCCTCTACCTCTAAAAGGACCTCTTCCACCCCTTTGTTGTCTTCCTCTTCCTCTATTGTGTTGTTCTTGTTTTCTCTTTAACTTCTCTTCCACTTTCAATGCCAACTGAAAGCATTTCTGAACTGTATCTGGATTATGCAGACTTAAATCTTCCTGAATGTTGAACCTCAATCCATTAAGGTATCTGGCTACCTTCTCTTCTTCACTTTCCTTTACCTTTGTTTTCACACAAAGTTTCATGAATTCTTCTGTATATGAGCTGACATCTAGCTCCTTCTGCTTCAGGTTTTGCTTCCTCTTGTGTAATTGGATACTGTAATCCAATGGGACATAAGCTTCCTTTACTAATGCCATCATTTTCTTCCATGTAGTGACTCTACGCTTTCCTTCCTGTACTCTATCATCTTGGACGAAATTCCACCATGTCAAGGCAGCTTCTTTCATTTTTGACTGGGCTATTCTCACCCTCTGTTGTTCTGGTATCTCCTCTGTTTCAAAGAAATTGTTTAAGGAGTCTATCCACTCCATCACTGAATCAGGTTCCATCTTTCCTGTAAACACTGGCAAATCCAATTTCACATCCATGGTTCTCCTCTCCATGGCCTTGAGGGCGTTCAACAGTGGTCTCTGGTCTGCAGGAATGACCTCCTCGTTCCAACTAGGGATCTCTTCTTCTTCCCTATCTTCTTCTCTACCAGAACCTACTCTGTTCCTCAACTTCTCTAACTCATCCTTCAATTCCTGATTCTGAGCCTTCACGACCTTGCTCTCTGCAATCTGTTTCTTCACCAGAACTGCCAACTCAACGTTGGTCATCCTTGCCGGAATCTCAGATGTTCCTTCTTCATCTGACATCCTGCTATATCCTGATCTTTTCCAGAAGATCCTTCCTTTGCTCTGATACCACTATGATGCAGAGGAAACGCAACAGAAGCTTACAAATGGGAAGGAGGAGTCATTAACATAACTAGCATGTTAAAATCCTGGACATGCAGTATGTAATACCTATCAGCTTATCATCATCATCATATTTCGAAGAGGCATGAAATATCCTCCTGCTAACTACTGTTCACTTCCTTATCGCCTTTCACCTTTCGCCTGTCAGCAGCATCATGATACTCGACTATCAGCAGCATCATCACATTCGGCAAGCGCAAACATCCTCCTGATGTTCACTGTTCATCTTACCGCCAAACTCTATCTTCATCATCATGATGTTCGATATCATCTTCATCAGCAGGATATAAAATATCTGGTTCCTCCCATATATCCTGATGATGACAACTTCAAGCACCTTTCCTTCGATGCTTACGTCACCCCGATATCCGACTACTCAAACAACAGCATCAGGATATGACTTATCTGGTCATATTGAAACATCCTGATGATGTTAACCAAACTTTATGCCGATGACTTACACTGATGCCAAAACACTTAGCGACAGCAGGGTAAACTTGCATAGGGTGATATTCACAATATCCTGATGACGATGACGTCACTTGCACCCGATGATGATGTCAATGCACCGGATGATGATGTCAACAGGATATAAGACACTTATATCCTCTGCAACATGATAATGAATATCCGGTGACCTTTTCAATATCCTGATGATGACCTTTCCGGTCCTTAGCCAAAAAGTGAACTTTCACTTCTGCCTGCGATAGCGATATGCGGACGATGGATACACACGAAAGATGATCCTGACGATGATATACACTCTGAGTATATATCTGACTTATATCATCCTGATGCACTTGAAACATGCAATTTTTGTCAACTTTAGAACCTGATCCTGATAGCGATATACTCGTAGATGACGATACGATTCACTCCGTCTGGAAAAGCACATGCAGATCCCTGTATATCCGTCAGCTGCATGCAAACTCACAAAACCGCACAATTTTACAAAGAAAACATGATGGTCGGGCCGGGTCACCTTTAGATCAAAACTTAACAGTTTATCTTCCTAAATCCTAGCACATGAGGATGCTAGGTTGATTCACAGCATGCTACCAATCGATCTCCCACACAATGAAATGCATAAACAGAAAACTAAAATACAACCTAAACTAACATGCATGACCATTCCACTGATTCACAGAATCAACCGGTGGAAGGGTTGAAAGAATCCATTAACCTGTAATCAGAACAGAAATCAAAACATAAACAGCTGATAAACCAGATAATGCAATTGATGAGATCTTATCTAGATGAAACACAAATGTCCTGTTTCTACAATACTATAGAACAACAATGTTTCACAATGTCTGGACTGATCTCTGGATCTCACTCAATCACCAGTACGACATAACATAACTACTACTCTGATATCAATCACCAGTACAACATAACATAACTACTACTCTCTTCTCTATCTCAAACCCTAACTGATCTGAGTTATTTATAGCAATATCCTACGAGTACTACCAACTCGGTTCCCAGCGGCTGGGAGCTTCCAAGCGGCTCGGAGAAGACAGCTCAGACAACCTGATAACGAACTCTAACTACCTGCACACTCTCCTAGGCTGATATAATACATATGCATTGGTCCAATGGACCTTATTACATTATGAAGTCAAACATGCTAACAATAGACTAATGTCCTGTCATGCGGACAATGAACCTATATCCTGTCTTGTAGGGGTGCTCCTGCACCAGAGCAGCTCATGAACCTACGAGGCCTGGGGTATTCATTTTATATGACTTCATATGTGGTATACTCATGTGCTTACAAGGGTACATTCAATGCACTTACAACAGAAGGAAAGATCGGTGGCACTACAAATGCTGCCCACATATGAGATCATTATCCTCAACTACAAAGACAAAATTATCTTCAAGATTACAAATTAGTGAATGATGCATTTTCTATGCATCTAGTAAGGACAATGGAAGAAGATAGGACTAAACGACTGAGCATGGAGGCTCAAGAAGTCATATACAGGCATGGTGCCTGGTTTATACAATATACCACATTCTCTTATATCAGAATAGGGGGCTTTGCAGGACAACCCCTCATGCTCCCAAGATATCCCACTAATGCAAATGTTTTGATGGAGTTTATGAGGAAAATATCCACAATACTGGATGCTTACAAAGCAAATAATAAGATTCCATCAGTATTGTCTATAGTAACAATGGGTTGGTATATATGCCAAGATTCTGAGAACATCAAGAAGGCCATAGCTAGTCTGGACATGATGAAGTTACAATCATTCCCATTGGCAAGATCATATGACCCATATGGGAGGATGCAGAAAATCATGGGGAAACCCATCCATCAGAAGCACTTAGAGGATTTCTGGATAGATTGTGAGGATGGAGCTGAGGCTAGAAGAAGAAAATATCAAAGGCCAACTCTCAACTAGATCAGAACTTTTGATTGTATTCCAGTGCCTACACAATTAAAGAGGGATGATGGCAAAATAATAGCAGATGAATATGAAGAAAAGAAGATATATAATGACACAATCTCAGCACCTGATCTTACACAGCCTGAGGATATCTCATTAGATCAATTTACAAGCATGATGTTGCAGTTAACCCAGTCTTGGGTAAATGAACTAATAAATTTATTGAAGAAGAAGGGTGTAGCCCTTATAGTTGTCAATAAGAAGAAGAGGCAGGTTATTCCTGACAATGCATATGATGACTTTCTGATTGAAAAGAGGAAATCTAAAGGAGAAAGAATGATGCCTCAAGAACAAAGCAAGAGACCCCACAAGGGTAAGAAAATTGATAACGAACCTAAAGGGGTAATAGTTGAAAGAATAGTTATATAAGTTGAGGATGCATCCGCATTAGGATAGGCGTCAACCTCATCAGTACCGCCTCCCATGGATAAACAAAAGTCTAAAATGATCCAGAGGCTAGTTGTGGAAGCTACTGAAACATATGAGGAGGGTCAATCATCACAAAAGAAAATGGAAAAGGGTGTTCCTCTTGATGAAGAGCCTGAAGAGGAAGACCCTATGCCCCTCATTAGAAAAAGAAAATCACCTCAGCTGATGGCATCCACACCTAAGAAACTGAGAACATCCATGAGAGGTGAAATAAAGCATGACCCCATAGTATTGAGGGGAGCTGGTGGCGAAGTATTCAGAAAGGAATTGTAACATAATATGCCACTTCCCACCATTGTTCAGTTTAAGATTGAAAAAGCTGAAGAATAAATGAAAGAAGCCTCTAGGCCAATTCAAAGTGGTCTTGTCTCACTGGAGGAGATAGTTGACTTATCTGATGATGAGGTAGTAAAAGATGTAGCCTCTCAACAAATGGAAACCCTTGCTGCTAACACCCGCATAACCCCACAAGGAACTCCATCAATATAGGTGGTTGTGTTAGCAGAACTGAAGCAAGTGGAACAGGAAAAGGAAAAGAGCCCAGAAAGGATTGCACAACAAATAGGGCTTGATAAATTAGTGGATTAGGTGACTAGCCCCGAAGTAATAGATTTAACATACAGGGAGGATGTAGCACATCCTAAAAATCTAGTGGGTGCACCTGAGAGAATAGAAAATGTTGAGAAGATCAAGCTGGCAGAAGTGGAAAGCCACACTACAGATATGGGTCAACAACAACAAGATATATCTAATGAGCCCAAAATAGTTGAAGTCCAAGAAAAGGGTGGGAATGAGAAGGCCATATCATGTGAAGAAGTACCTCAAACTCAAGAAGCCTCTGGTGAAAAGGACACATCAGGTCAAGATGACCTAAAGACTCAAGAGGTAGATACTACAGGTGCAGATCAGAAAAAGGTCTAAGATCAGGTTAGTGCACCTAGTACAAATACAATGACATCCATGGATGTAAATGTGCCACATAGTGAGGAAATTACCAAGGGGGATGAAACAAAAAAGGATGAAGTACAGGACCAATTAAAGGATCATCATGTGGATGCATCGCAAGATCCTCCACCACAAGAAGAAGTTCCTTAACAAGAGGAATTACCCCAGGATCACCCTCATGAAGAGCATCATGAGGAAGAAATAAGGAAGTCACCATCTCCATCGAAAATAGATGCAGTTACTGGAGAACAGGGTGATCATGATGATGATGATGGACGCCAATGATCTAGAGACCAAGTTCCCCAATGGCTCGAGAAAGAAATAGGTACAGAGTCAGGTTTGGAGATTCATGAGTTTGATGTGTCAACACTATTTTCAGAAACCATTATGAAGCCAAAGAGGAATGCCAGGTTAACCTCGGCCATAAGAAGAGATCCTGCTACGGGCAGAAGGACCGCTTAGGTAGCAGTTCCCATGGTTGAAAAGGAGAAAGGCAAAATCACCCTAGAAGAATTCTAGATCACTATTGTTGATTTAGGGTTTGCCAATGAAGACCAGAAAGGTCAAGAGGGAAAAGATATAATTGATTCTTTGACCTAAAGGGTAAAGAAGGAAAAAGAGAAAAATAAGCAACATAAAGAGCACATTGCTCAGCTACATACCTACATAAAAGGGTTAATTAACCCTGATGATACTTCAAATGCAGAAGCAGTCCCATTGACTACAATTTATTAGGAAGAGGTCAATAAGTTGGACCTTGTGAAGCATGAATCAGTAATAATGAGAAAGTGGATGTTATCTGCAGTTAGTGGAGCTAAGGAAGTAGTGAAAGCCTCTTTGCAGAGGTGGAATTATCTAAGTATCTCCAGAAGGAAGGTTGATGAATTACAAATGGAGGCTGGAAGAAGATCATTCCAGTTAGAGAAAACCTTGAGTGCTTTGGTTGAAATAAAAAGGATTAATCATCAAGTTCTAATAAACAAACAGGTGTTGGATAATAATACCACCATGCTGATAGATATCTGGTATAAAGATATCAGATTTGAATGTGATATATTTAAGAGATGCAACAACAAATTAAGAGACATCAGCATGAAGTTGCATGACATGATGTCATTTGAAGCAGAGATCTTGGAAGCCCTAGAAGGGAAAGTAGAAGGGAAAATTGAGAGTCAAGATGCAGATTTTGTAGTAAAGGCTCTGCATAATAACTTTTAGCTGATAGCTAATGACCCTCTTAACCACCTCATGGAAGAAGCCATGGACAAGATCATGAGGATCAAGTTCAAGGTGGAAAACTACAATGAAACAATGAGCAACATGAGGAGCAAATTGGAAGCTCTTCGAGATAAATATTAGGCACACAAGCACACCATTGTCAAAGCAAAAACTCAAGATGGTGGAGAAGTGGAGAAAATAGTGCAATCATATGAAACTATCCAGACATCCATGCAAGTCCATATCTAGGGTGACATTCACCAGAATGATGAAGATATAGGAAGTGATGATCCTGATGCTCCTAATGATGAAGATGAAGAACCTGAAGAATGAAGAGTAGATGAAGATGCAATACCAAAGAAGGCATATGCATACGACACTTAGAGAAAATAAGTAATTCAAATGGTTGCCAGCTGGCAACCTGTCCTGTGTGAAATGTTGACTAAGTCAAAGATGAATATCCACCGTAGATCTTAATAGATAAATCATGACTGTAGGTTAATTGCAACCACTCCCTCACCTTACTCTATAAAAGGTGCAGGGATGCCTTGTTTCAAAACATTCAAAGCTTAATTGAAATCTGTTTGCTGAAATATTCAGGGCTCATTTCAAAGTTATTGTATACATATATGTTCTTGCATACTTAATGAATGAGAAGACTATTTTGATTACAATCCATCATAAATCTTGAGTAATTAGTGTATGAATTCTTGATACATGCTTTAATTTGTTGCGTCCCTTTGAATGCATATTAGCTTGCATGCGTTGTCTTCATGCCTTTCCTTTGAAATTAGCATCGACTATATCTAGCTGTGGAATGTCTTGGTGAACACATGGTTTGATTTCTTCTCTTCATGACTGTATCTGATGTGTATGTGGCTCAATAACTGAAGGTTCATCATTATTTGAAGTATTCTTTTCAATTTCCTTTAATTTTAGAATAATTCATCATCATAATTGCAATAATTGACAATCAGAAGCAAATAGTAATAAATATGCAGATATCTCAAAGATAATTGAAAATCAGTAGCATATTTGAGTTAAAGCATGTCAAATTGACAAATATCATGCAAAGATTTAAGTATAAATACATCATCTAGAGAAATATACTGTGAAATAACTTTTCTTTGTAGCATCTTATTAGATCCTTTTGATGAATGTAAGACCCCTTGAATGGAAAATAGTAATGCACATCAATCACTGAGTAATGTCAGTAGGTTATGAACTAATCCACGGAGACTTGGGATCATGAATTCTCTAAATTCATTGTATCTTTGAAGATGAGTAAAGGTTGTTGTGCAATTTTTATTCTATGTTTGCTTATGACTAACATCGTGATCAACATAAAATTGGCACTAGAAGGAGGGCCCTAATAATTATCTTAAGGTTTTGCATGATTTGATGATAAAGCTCGTAAGGTAATGCTCAGACACCGCCAAATTTCCAGTTAGACACAAATATTTGTTGATCTAAGCTTGTACATGCTAATCATTTGTGAAGTTTTCAAAGTTAACCAAAAATATTGCAAGCTTTATAGCTGATCATCATGAATTTGCAGAAATAAGCTTTGTCTCATGTAAATTTGCCCAAATCTTTGAGGTAGTTAGCTTGAAAACTTGATATCCTACCGTTTGTGAGCCAGAAATTCAAATATCACATCATATTTACAACATCTCTACAAATATTCTGCAAATATCTAGTCAATTACATTTTCTGACCGTAAAAATAGCCTTTGCTGGTAAATTCCAACCGATCTTTACAATAATCCAGCCAATTTTCCTCAAAATTGAGAAATCTTGGCTCTCAGGCCAAATACCAGGTCTAGATCCAGTGGAATCTTTGATGAATTACATGTTAGAGGATTCAGACCTAGAACTATAGACATTCATCACACTCCACGTCCTAATGCATCAGGAGCTTCACTAGAATGTCCTCCTGTAACTCCTATTGGTTTGCAAATACCTACGGGATCACCTGTCCAACCTCAGGTTCAACCTCAACCTGTTATACCTCAAGTTCAATCTCCTTTGGTTGCAATGTCGTTCTTTACAATAGAATCACCTCTGACATTTAATGCATATCATCCTTTACCAAAGAATCTGGATAAAATCTGTCCAAAATATCATCCATATCAAGATGCGGATGATCATGTCAGAACTTTCAAGGAAGCCTGTTGTAGGGCCAGAATTGAGCATCAAGACGTTGTATGCAGATTATTTCCTTTTTCCTTAGGGGAAGAGGCTTATAGTTGGTATATTAGTCTTGGTCAGGGTTCGGTCGGTTCATGGGCTATTCTTGAGAAAGCTTTCACAGATAGATTCAAAGTTCCCATTGATCCTTCAATGAACTATCATTTATTTGCTACAATCAAAAGATTTGAGGGAGAACCTATTGCTAACTTCAATGCCAGGTTCCAAAAAATGCTATCCAAGTTAGTTGCCCCTTATATTGTGACTGATGATGCTGCTAGGAGTATCTATTATTCAGCTTTGGATCCATTGACTTCCATGTTCATCAGAAGAACACATCCTAAAATCACAACTTTGACAGGAGCTTTCCAGGAAGCTATCAAAGTCAATCAATAGCTGGTACCTGCTCCAACACCAAACATAGCCTTTCCTACACTACCTAGATATCCTATTTATCCTACACAATATCCTAATGGAGCTATGATACCTCCAGCAGTCATGCCAACACCATTACAGATATCTCCACTAAGTATCATGCCTCCTCCTCCTAATGGAAATGGTCAAATGTCACAGTATCTAAGTCAAACACAAGTGCCTCAGGGTGCTGACCAGTTCAACAATAGCCATGGATCTTCCTTTTTAAAGCCTCAAACTAATTATGTAGTGGCCAAGGTCCAAGAAGAGAAAGAGGAAATCAAGGAAATATCAACCTAGCTAAGGAAACTTACTATTGAGATTACTCACCTGAGAAGCCAAAACTTCTATTCTCAGCTTAATCAGAATAGAGGATATACCAATGACAGACCTAGTTATCTTGACAGGGGGTATAACAATAATAATTACAACAATAACAGTGGTAACAACAATCCTCCTAGATAGCCTAGAGTATGGAACTCCAGGCCAAATAATGGTTCATTACCATCACCTTTAGATAATTAGCCTCCTAGTGAAGTTAAACAGACTAATAGAGTCAATCTTGTTGAGGTAGCCCTCACTAATTGGTGTAGGATACATAATACTAATGCTCATGTAGAGCTAGACTATCCACAATTTCAAATTGCTGCAAGTATTTTCCAAACTAAGGTGTCCAATACTTCAGGAAATTCACATCATGTAGAAGGGAATGAGCTTGTTCCTTGTGGATATGATTAAGCTTTAGCACTGGAAAGTTATATTGATTAGCCTTATTAGCAGACCATGTCATCTCATCAGCATTATACCCAGGCATGTGAGGAATCAGCTATGGCTTTTGAGTCAAATTATGTTTTCCCCTTTGAGGATTACAATGAGCCATCAAATGAACATGAGGAGGTACATGCTTACCAACAACAGTATCAAGGTAAGCATAATTATAACTTGAGAAATAATTCCAATAGACCTACCGGTCCATTGACCTCTTCCTTACCTCTGAATAATTTCAACACACCTCCTGATCCCAAAGCAAGCAATAACCCAGGATTTCCCAAGGTCAATGCTCAATATTTAGCATCACCAAACACAACATCAAAAGCTTTGAATATGCCTCATGAATCTAACAAGTTAGTCACCTATCTGGCAGATGAGATGAAAAAGATTAAAATCAACCTATCCTTGTCAGAGTTGCTGAAAACTCCAGCCATTAAGAAAGCATTCATGAAATCACTAGATGATCCTGCTCCCAAAGAGGATAGCCATACTTCAGGTTAGTCTGGAGGTAAGGATCATGCTATCAGAGATAATAATGTTAAAACTAAAGTCTCAGCTACTGTTCAAGCTGCATAGACTTCTCACATGACCTTGTACAGAGATAAGAGTGAGTCACCTCCATTTCTCCTTACCATACGAATGTTTGGTAAGAATTTGCATAACTGTTTAGTAGACTCAGGAGCGTCTACCAATGTCATGCCCTTGTCCATATGCAATGCTTTAGGGTTGCATCCTGCTAAATCTCTGAAGAAGGTAACCCAACTATACAAAATAGAGGTGAATGTGATAGGAGAATTAACTCACATTTACATGCAATTGGCATCAGACCCTAGGATCTAGTACTATATTGACATTCAGGTAGTTGACGTACCTAATACATATGGAATGTTACGTAGTAGAGATCAGTCCAAAACCCTCAACGGATATATGTCTACCGACTCCAGTCACATGTGGCTACCTTGGAAAGGTATACCTAACTAGATAAGAGTAGATACTGAACCCCGCATGAAACACATGATCACCGAATATAACAAAACAAATGAGATCATGTACGTGGATGTTGAACCCATAATTTACTCCATTAGACCTCAGGCCGTTAGGATAGAGGAAGTCCTAATGTATGATTTTCATGATGCTCAAGATCATGACGATCACCCTCATGACGATGATGCTGTAGTTTTAGGATTTGATCATGATCATGGAAACGAAATAGAAATAGATCATTTCAAGAGTTTTGAAATATACTTGTCCAAACAGGTAAAATGTTGTCAATTATTGGATATACCTATTCATGATATTTTGATAGATGGTTGGTGCAGATTACATGATGAAGCACATACTGAGAAAACTTGTGAAGCCTACATTAACATGATGGAGCTTGAACAAACATGCGGAGAGGTGTCATCATCATCAGAGGTAAGTTCCACATATAGTGATGATGATCATACTAATTTTTGTTCGTCTGTTGTAGGAACAGGAGAAGATATGAGTCAGGATGAGGATTTTATCTAGATGATAGAAGAAATTCTGGTCTGTAATGAGAATAAGGGTAAAAGAAATAAGAAGATCACCCTAGGGAGTGATTGTTTGATGGAGTCAGATTATGAGTTATATGATGAGGATAGATGTAGTAATTTGACTAGATTTGAGGAGTTTTTATCAAAAGAAATTAAAAAGATGATAGAACAAGAGAGACCTCCACAAGATGTATTGACTGAAGGATGCTGCAGGTTGCATGAAGCACCTCACTCAGAAACTACTTGTTCACTGTGTTTACATATTTTAAAGAGACATATAGTGCCTAGTCTAGAAGATCATCCTTCTGATGATGGAAAGAAAGAAGAAAAATCATCTTCACATAAGGTGGATAAGATGAAGTCTGAGATACCTAAATTAAAATGGATATCAGGTGGAGTAGCTACCAGAGCTGTAAAGAAGAAGGAAGGCTCAGCTAAGCCTCCTGCTGAAGATAAACTATGGATCCTTAGATTTGATGGATCCAAGTCAAAACAAGGTGCTGGAGTAGGGATTGATCTCATTGATCCATCAGGAAAATCCTACCTAGCAGCCTACAAACTGCAATTTCCCTATACTAACAATGTAACAGAGTATGAAGCCCTAATACATGGGATATTGTTTTCTCTTAAGAAGAAGGTGAAAATTCTACATGTCTATGGAGACTCAGAATTAGTTGTTAGACAGGTGAGAGGAATTTACTCCTACAATTATAAGAAATTGTCTAATTACAGACACATGGTGTGGAACCTAATTGAAGATTTTGATGCATTTAATATCACCCACCTACCCAAAGAACAGAATCATAGGGCAGATGCCTTAGCCTAGGCTACTAGTACTTTAGAGCCACTGTCTATTTCTGGTTTGAAGAGGTTTTCAGTAGAATTGATATCAGTGCCTTCAGTACTTGATAATGTTACTAATCTCCAAGTCTTTGATGATGATCAACATATCTTGGATTTCATATCCAACAGAGATGTTTTTGAAGCATAGATCATTGATGAGAGGAACTTGGAAGATCGCCTTTGGGAAGAGGAGGAAATATTAGAGTTGCCTAGCAACAAGATTCCCAAAGGAATGATTGAGTTAGAAAGAGCCTTTGATCTGGATAACATGCTGAAGTAGAAGGATCTTCCAAAAGCTGATGGAGGAGAATATTCACAAGTGAATATTGGACAAAATGATGACAAAAGAAATGTTCTGATAGGGAAGGTTTGCATAGAAGAAGAGTTAGAAGGAATAACCGAGGCACTCAAAGATTACATCCATGTCATTGCATGCACTTATGGTGAGTTGAAAACATATGACACATCAGTTATAACTCATACCATACCCCTCAAGACGGATGCGAAGCCTTTCAGACAGAAGCAAAGGCCTGTCAATGCCTTGCTAGAGCCTATAATTTTTGAGGAGGTTAAAAAGTTGCTAAATGCAAGGATCATATTTCTTGTTAGACACTCCACCTGGGTGGCTAATCTAGTGCCAGTAAGGAAGAAAAATGGTGACATCAGGTTATGTGTAGACTTCAGGAACTTGAATAGAGTTTCAGAGAAAGATAATTATCCTTTACCCTCTCTAGATGAAGTTCTACAGATTATAAATGGAGCAAAAATGATGTCATTTCTGGATGGTTTTGCTGGTTATAATCAGGTAATGGTTGACAAAATTGACAGACTGAAAATTGCCTTCACTACAAAGTGGTGGATATTTGCTTATAGACGCATGCCGTTTGGCCTGATAAATGTTGGAGCAACATTCCAGCGCGCAATGGACATAGCCTTTAGAGGCTTAATAGGAAAATGCATAGTCATATACATGGATGACTTAACTGTATTCTCTAAAGATAGAGAAAATCATGTAGAAGACCTCAGAAGGGTATTGAAAAAATGTGAACAATATGGGATATCCTTGAACCCCAAGAAATGCATATTTGGGGTAACAACAAGAAAATTACTAGGCCACCTGATAACTAAAAATGGGATTATCATTGATCCTGACAGGGTGGATTCCATCATGAAGATACAACTTCCTGGAAGCAAGAAAGAGCTCAAATCTTACTTTGGTAAGATTAATTTTTTCAAGAAATTTATCACTGGCTTTGCTGATATAGTTAGACCTTTAAATGCTATGCTGAAAAAGGATACAAAGATTGAGTGGACACCAGAAGCTAGAGAAGCCTTTGAAGACATAAAGAAAGCTATATCTGAAGCTCCAGTGCTAATTAGTCTAGACTACACCAAGGACTTCTATATTTACTCATTTACTTCAGAACATACATCTGCAGTGCTGACACAAAGAAATGAAGAAAAAGAAGAAAAGCCTATAGCATTCATGAGCTGCCCATTCAGAGATGCAGAACTTAGGTACATGGATGTAGAAAGACAAGCCCTTGCTTTGGTTAGAGCAGTGAAGAAATTCAGGCACTATATCTTGAGAAGCAAGGTGATTACTGTGGTACCTGATGGAGCAGTGAAGATGTTACTAATGTAGAGCGAGCCAGGTGAGAAGAGGGCTAAGTGGATAACTGTTCTTCAAGAATATGACATGAATATCACACCCATGAAACTAGTAAGAGGACAGGCATTAAGTCAGATGATATCAGAGATTGATCCAAATATCACAAGTCAGTAGTATGTTATTAATGAGAAGAACAGTGGAGAATGGTACTCAGACATCAGGCATATCTTGATTATTGGAAGATGTCCTCCAAGACTATAGGCTTCACAAAGAAGAGCCCTGAAAATAAGGTCCCAGAAGTACATGATGAAAGCAGGAGTACTTTTCAAGAAAAATTATGAAGGAATATACTTAAGATGCCTAGAGAGGCCAGAAGCAGATAAGGTGTTGTCAGAATTACATGACAAATTTGGAATAGCACATGGGTCATCCTTAGCCACAACTCATGCTATTCTAAGAGCAGGATATTACCGGCCTACAATTTTTAAGGACACTGCTGAACATATTAAATGCTGCCATACATGTTAGGTTGCTGCCAACAAAGAGAGATATGCTGTCTAACCTTTGCAGCCAGTGATGGAGATACGCCCATTTGCTCAATGGGGCATGGATTTCATAGGACCAATTAATCCTCCATCATCTTTAGGCCACAGGTACGTTTTAATGATTACTGACTATTGTACCAGGTGGACTGAAGCTACTAGCAGCAAAACTTGCAATGGAGAAGATGTCATCAGATTTCTAGAAAGTAATATAGTCACCAGGTATGGGGTTACTTATGCCTTGGTAAGTGATAATGGCTCTGCTTTTGCTTCAACCAAATTGTCAAGTTGGGCCTTTGATTATGGGATCATACTGAAGTTTTCCTCCAACTATTATCCCCAAGGGAATGGATTGGCAGAATCCACTAATAAAATTTTGTTGAATATCCTAAAGAAGTTAATAGAAAAGAACCCTAGGGAGTGGAATACCCTACTGAAGTATGCCTTGTGGGTAGACAGAACTAGGATGAAAGCTGCACTAGGAAATACACCTTTTCATTTAGTGTATGGGGTGGATCCCATCCTCCCTGTTAACCTGAAGATTCATACACTGCAGTTTGCACAAGAGTACCTGGGCATAGATAATAACCAAGAAGTCAGGTTGCTGCAGTTGATGCACCTAGAAGAGAAAAGAAGTCAGGCAATTGATCAATTTGCCAAACATCAGGCTATTGTCAAATGCTGGTTTGACAAGAGAGCCAAAGTTAAAGCCTTCAGGATATCCAATTTAGTCCTGATGTGGGACAAAGCCCATGAGACGAAAGGAGACCATGGTAAGTTTGACAAATTATGGATAGGTCCCTTCCAAATTTATGAGATATTAAGAGATAGCACTTACAGGCTAAAAAACTTGACAGGTGAGGATGTCCCATTACCAATTAATAGACAATTCCTCAAACATTATTTCCAAGCCTAAGTAGCTTCATGTCAGTCATGTGTATCATAGTGTATGTTTGTATAGTTGTTTGTACATTGTTGTTTTGTTTTTGTTTTTGCTTTGTTTGCTTGTTAAGTTTTTGTTTTGGGTAGTCAAGATGATGCAGCTCATCACCCCAGAAAATAGCTAAATTGTTGGGATTCAAGTGATGAGAACAAATTCATATATAGGTTATGACTCATTTTGAGAAAGTACTTATGATCAGGTCTGTGATATCTTTTCATCAGGGTGCCTTTTCTTGACCAAAGTGATTTTTTCACAATGGCTCACCTAACAACTTTGGGTTTGTTGAACACACAAGTATAGGTGTTAAGTGAAAAATCTAAAGGGACTCCCTTGCTACCAATGCAATCTCCAACTTAAATCAGTAAGTGACCATACCTTGCACACTGAACTTACATGATGACATCAGATATATAGAGTATAAATGTTAAAAAATCTAAAAATATAATAAAATTAGGCCATCTAAGTAACTCTACCGGGGCTATAGACACCTGCTGGCAGTGGGGCTCTACTTAGGGGGATTGTATAGATAACCTTGCCGGGGCTATGGACGCCTGCTGGCAGCAAGGCTCTATCTAGGTTGGCTAAGGGATGATCCCAAACTATGTAGCTTAACATCAGTTACTCATGTTTTCAACTTGCTTTCAAGATGAGGATAATTAATCATTTGCACAATACTGATCCTTTGTTAGCATTGTTACCATGAGGACATTTTATCATTCAGAAAGATTATGATGCTTATGCTTGAAGAGAGTTAGAATGCTATGTTAGAATGTGTTCACATCACTTGAATCATTGGAATTTGTTTATTTTCTTTGGTGGCAAGTTGTTGTGTGGTTACACAACACGCCCCATTTTGACTTGACAAAACAGGGACCCAACCTTTTGCTTGGCTTGGCTCATGTTTTTCTGCTTTCTGACGGTCTGGTGAAAGTAAGTCATGCAGATGATCCTGCATAGGGAAGCTGGGGTAAGTCATCATGATGAGGTCAATTTTTCAAAGTTAATATTTCATGTCAATAACCTCATGGTTGGATAGAGTACAAAATTTCATGCAGGTTTGCCTTTTGGATCACCCTGATATTCCTTAGGGAATGAGAGTTATGGTGAGTCAAAGTCCTGGTCAAACCTGATATTCCAAGGGGGGGTCATATTTCTTAACATCAGTCATCTTATGAAAGATCACCCCAATCCAATTTTATCACCTGATAAATCATTTCGGTCTGAGGCTCTGGACGTCAATTTTAAGTGATAGAAGTATATACCCGTCAAACAATGTCATATATTTTGCGGGGGTCATATTTTGAATATCACCTGATATTCTGAATATCACCCTATCTTTTGAATATCACCCTATAGCAAAATATCACCCTAGTGCCAATATCCTGATGATGTCATATAATCCCAATAGATAAGAAAATTGCCCTGACGATGACGTCATCATTCTTTTTACCTCGCGGAGGTATATTTCCAACAGTGACCCTTTCTACATAACATGATGATGACATCATAGTGCTATGATGATGAACCAAGTCATTATCCTGATGATGTCATCCTGATATTCTGAGAAAAGGTCACTTCAGTTTTGAGGCGTCATATTTCACAATATCACCTGACATTTTAAACATGACCCGATATTTGAATATCGCCCAACATTTCAAACATCACTCGATGTTTTCGACATAGGTTTTCCCGCTTAAAGGTGGATGATCATATTACACATAGGAGGTCATATTTTGAATATAACCTGATCTTCCAAAGATCACCCTGCTCCTCTTGCCGCATAACATTAAATGCACATAAATGCAGTAGGTGGCTCCCGCCGATCTTGAAGATGATGTAGACACTTGGCAGCATCCATAAATTTGTGGTAGAAGATCAATGGTTGTAATCAATCTAACCTAAATTTGCCCTAATTTACTCTAAAGATGAGATTAAAAGTGAATTCATAGTCATTTTACACTTACCTTGCGATAAAATGAGTTTTTACAGAGCACAGAGCATTCAAACCCTCATACGACCTACCTGCGGACACACATGGCTTGCAATAGAACAAGACATGTGATTGTCACTGGTATCTGAATTTCTTTCATATAATCATTAGCATAATCAAGGAGATAAGCGTTATCAAGTAAGTAATTAAAACCCTCCTGCTATTATTTTCTGCATGTTCAGGTAGTATGCTTTTCCATTGGTTTGAAGATATATGTTATGCATATCATGATGAAGTGATGATTAATCAATATAATGTGCATCATGCCGTGAGGATAGAATGTTGTATGCATGTATATGAAGTATTGTATGGTAAGGCTGGTCCTGTTTATTGTAGGAAACCATGGCAAATAAGAGGTTCAGCAAGTCTGAAGCTGAATTTCTTAAACCTATGTTCGCTCAACCTGAAGGTGTACGGTTCAAATATGGTGTCATCACAGATACTCACCAGGGAAACACTGATTTGGTCACCTAGACATCTAGAATGCATGATGATAAAAGTAATACCCTGTTGGACGCCATTTTTGTGTCAGGAATGTGGAATGTGGCTGGATTTCCCTATTCTATGGATGCTCCAGAATTGATTATTGAATGTGCCAGAAGTTACAACCCATAGACAAGGAGAGTGGAAAAACATGGCCAAGTTTATGCAGATCTGTCTATCAGAGGGATTGCAACTACATTTAATTTTCCATTGGGAAAGAAAGTTGTCAGCATGGATTTGAAGAAACTGGAAGCTGAATATATAAGCAACAAAACAGCTGCTAGAAAGAGGATGTATCAATGGAGAGCAAAGAATAGTCCTTATACTACAGCTGCCAAACTACCAGTGCACATATACAAGTTTGACTTTGATGATGAATACTAGTATATGATAGCCCTACTCAGTAGAGTGACAGGCCAGCATGATGCTGGAAGTTTCAAAGATTGGATGTATGAGGTTATCTTGATGTGTCTTTATACAAACAACAAGCCATTTTGGGCCAAAATGATAAGTGATGCCCTAAATGAGAAGCTCATGAACCTAGAAGGCCTAGAGTGTTCATTTTATATGACTTCATATGTGATATACTCATGTGCTTACAAGGGTACATTCAATGCACTTACAATAGAAGGAAAGATCGATGGCACTACAAATGATGCCCACATATGGGATTATTATCCCTAACTACAAAGACAAAATTATCTTCAAGATTACAAATTAGTGAATGATGCATTTTCTATGCATCTAGTAAGGACAATGGAAGAAGATAGGACTAAACGACTAAGCATGGAGGCTCAAGAAGTCATATACAGGCATGGTGCCTGGTTTATACAATATACCACATTCTCTTATATCAGAATAGAGGGCTTTGCAGGACAACCCCTCATGCTCCCAAGATATCCCACTGATGCAGTTGTTTTGATGGAGTTTATGAGGCAAATATCCACAATACTGGATGCTTACAAAGCAAATAATAAGATTCCACCAGTATTGTTTCCAGTAACAATGGGTTGGTATATATGCCAAGATTCTAAGAACATCAAGAAGGCCATAGCTGGTCTGGACATGATGAAGTTACAGCCATTCCCATTGGCAAGATCATATGATCCAGATGGGAGGATGCATAAAATCATGGGGAAGCCCATCCATCAAAAGCACTTAGAGGATTTCTGGACAGATTGTGAGCATGAAGCTGAGGCTAGAAGAAGAAAATATCAAAGGCTAACTCTCAACCAGTATTGCAGTGCCTACGCAATTGAAGAGGGATGATGGCAAAATAATAGCAGATGAATATGAATAAAAGAAGATATATAATGACACAATCTTAGCATTTGATCTTACATAGCCTGAGGATATCTCATTAGATCAATTTATAGGCAGGATGCTGCAATTAACCCAGTCTTGGGTAAATGAACAAATAAATGCATTGAAGAAGAAGGGTGTAGCCCTTATAGTTGACAATAAGAAGAAGAGGCAGGAGATTCCTGACAATGAATATGATGACTTTCTGATTGAAAAGAGGAAATCTAAAGGATAAAGAATTCTGCCTCAAGAACAAAGCAAGAGACCCCCCAGAGGTAAGAAAACTGATAACGAACCTAAAGGGGTAATAGTTGAAAGAGTAGTTATATCAGCTGAGGATGCATCTGCATTAGGACAGGTGTCAGCCTCATCAACACCGCCTCCCATGGATAAAGAAAAGGCTAAAAAGATCTGGACGCCCGTTGTGGAAGCTACTGAAACATATGAGGAGGGTCAAGCATCACAAAAGAAAATGGAAGAGGATGTTCGTCTTGATGAAGAGCCTAAAGAGGAAGACCCTATGCCCCTCATTAGAAAAAGAAAAGCACCTCAGGTGATGGCATCCACACCTAAGAAACTGAGAACATCCATGAGAGGTGAAATAAAACGTGACCCCATAGTATTGAGGGGAGCTCGTGGCAAAGTATTTAGAAAGGAATTGCAACATAATGTGCCACTTCCCACCATTGTTTAGTTTAAGACTGAACAAGCTGAAGAACAAATGAAAGAAGCCTCTAGGCCAATTCAAAGTGGTCTTGTCTCACTGGAGGAGACAGTTGACTTATCTGATGATGAGGTAGTAAAAGATGTAGCCTCTCAACAAATGGAAACCCTTGCTGCTAACACCCGCATAACCCCACAAGGAACTCCATCAGTACAGGTGGCTGTGTTAGAATAACTGAAGCAAGTGGAACAAGAAAAGGAAAAGAGTGCAGAAAGGATTGCACAACAAATAGGACTTGATAAATTAGTGGATCAGGTGACTAGCCCCGAAGTAATAGATTTAACATACAGGGAGGATGTAGCACATCTTGAAAATCTAGTGGGTGCACCTGAGAGAACAGAAAATGTTGAGGAGATCAAGCTGGTAGAAGTGGAAAGCCACACTACAGATATGGGTTAACGACAACAAGATATCTCTAATGAGCCCAAAATAGTTGAAGTCCAAGAAAAGGGTGGGAATGACAAGGCCATATTAAGTGAAGAAGTACCCCAGACTCAAGAAGCCTCTAGTGAAAAGGACACATCAGGTCAAGATGACATAAAGACTCAAGAGGTAGATACTACAGGTGTAGACCAGAACAAGGTCCAAGATCAAGTTAGTGCACCTAGTATAGATACAATGACATCCATGGATGCAAATGTGCCTCATAATGAGGAAATTACCAAGGGGGATGAAACAAAAAAGGATGAAGTATAGGACCAATTACAAGATCATCATGTGGATGCATCGCAAGATCCTCCACCATAAGAAGAAGATCGTCAACAGGAGGAAGTACCCCAGGATCACCCTCATGAAGAGCATCATGAGGAAGAAATAAGGAATTCACCATCTCCATCAAAAATAGATGTAGTTACTGGAGAACAGGGTGATCATGATGATGATGATGGACGCCAAGGATCTAGAGACCAAGTTCCCCAATGCTCGAGAAAGAAATAGGTACAGAGTCAGGTTTGGAGATTCAAGAGTTTGATGTGTCAACGCTATTTTTAGAAACCATTATGAAGCCAAAGAGGAAGGCTAGGTTAACCTTGGCCATAAGAAGAGATCCTGCTACGGGCAGAAGGACTGCTCAGTTAGCAGTTCCCACGGTTGAAAAGGAGAAACACAAAATCACCCTGGAAGAATTCTAGATCACTACTGTTGATTTAGGGTTTGACAATGAAGACCAAGAAGGTCAAGAGGGAAAAGATATAATTGATTCTTTGACCCAAAGGGTAAAGAAGGAAAAAGACAAAAATAAGCAGCACAAAGAGCACATTGCTCAGCTACATACCTACATAAAAGGGTTAATTAACCCTGATGATACTTCAAATGCAGAAGCAGTCCCATTGACTGTAATTTCTTAGGAAGAGGTCAATAAGTTGGACCTTATGAAGCACGAATCAGTAATAATGAGAAAGTGGATGTTATCCGCACTCAGTGGAGCTGGGGAAGTAGTGAAAGCCTCTTTGCAGAGGTGGAATTCTCTAAGTATCTCCAGAAGGAAGGTTGATAAATTGCAAATGGAGGCCAGAAGAAGGTCATTCCAGTTAGAGAAAATCTTGAGTGCTTTGGTTGAAATAAAGAGGATTAATCCTCAAGTTCTAATAGACAAACAGGTGTTGGATAATAATACCGCCATGCTGATAGATATCTGGTATAAAGATATCAGATTTGAATGTGATGTATTAAAGAGATGCAACAACAAATTAAGAGACATCAGCATGAATTTGCATGACATGATGTCATTTGAAGCAGAGATCTTGGAAGCCCTAGAAGGGAAAGTAGAAGGGAAATTTGAGAATCAGGATGCAGATTTTGCAATAAAGGCTCTACATAATAACTTTCAGCTGATAGCTGATGACCCTCTTAACCATCTGATAGAAGAAGCCATGGACAAGATCATGAGGATCAAGGTCAAGGTGGAAAACTACAATGAAACAGTGAGCAGCAGGAGGAGCAAATTGGAAGCTCTTCGAGATAAATATCAGGCACACAAGCACGCCATTGTTAAAGCAAAAACTCAAGATGGAGGAGAAGTGGAGAAAATAGTACAATCATATGAAAATATCTGGACATCCATGCAGGTCCATATCCAGGGTGACATTCACTAGGATAATAAAGATACAGGAAGTGATGATCCTAATGCTCCTGATGATGAAGATGAAGAACCTGAAGAATGAAGAGTAGATGAAGATGCCATACCAAAGAAGGCATATCCATCTGACACTTAGAGAAAATAAGTAATTCAGATGGTTGCCAGCTGGCAACATGTGCCACGTGAATATTGACTAAGTCAAAGATGAATATCCACCATAGATCTTAATAGATAAATCATGACCGTAGGTCAATTGTAACCGCTCCCTCACCTTACTCTATAAAAGGTACAGGGATGCCTTGTTTCAAAACATTCAAAGCTTAATTGAAATCTGTTTGCTGAAATATTAAGGGCTCATTTCAAAGTTATTGTATACATATATGTTCTTGCATAATTAATGAATGAGAAGACTATTTTGATTACAATCCATCATAAATCTTGAGTAATCAGTGTATGAATTCTTGATACATGCTTTGATTTGCTGCGTCCCTTGGAGTTCATATCAGCTTGCATGCATTGTCTTCATGCCTTTCTTTTGAAGTTAGCATCAACTATATCTAGCTGTGGAATGTCCTGGTGAACATATGGTTTGATTTCTTCTCTTCATGACTGTATCTGATGTGTATGTGGCTCAATAACTAAAGGTTCATCATTATTTGAAGTATTCTTTTCAATTTCCTTTAATTTCAGAATAATTCATCATCACAATTGCAATAATTGACAATCAGAAGCAAATAGTAATAAATATGTAGATATCTTGAAGATAATTGAAAATCAATAGCATATTTGAGTTAAAGCATGTCAAATTGACAAATATCATGCAAATATTTAAGTATAAATACATCATATAGAGAAATATACTGTGAAATAACTTTTCTTTGTAGCATCTTATTAGATCCTTTTGATGAATGTAAGACCCCTTGAATGGAAAACAACAACGCACATCACTCACTGAGTAACGTCAGTAGGTTATGAACTAATCCACGGAGACTTGGGATCATGAATTCTCTGAATTCATCATATCTTTCAAGATGAGTAAAGGTTGTTGTGAAATTGTTATTCTATGTTTGCTTATGACTAACATCGTGATCAACAGGTGTATGATAGGATGCATGGATGAAGTACCAACATCTTTAGATTGTTTACCTTTGGGTATGTATCCAAGGCCATATGAGCGTGGAGGGACCTTGACATGGATTGGCTCCAAAATACCTTGTTCATGAAGGCCTAAGCCTTTACTTTGGTAGTTAATGTTTTGGAGTATGCGATGGACAATGGGACTTGGTGTGCTTTGGGAACTAGACTTGAGCTTATTATTCGATGGAGCAGGTGAGGTGGAAGACAATGGTTGTTTCTTTCCTAAGGAGGAACATTCATGAATAAAGGTAGTAAGACCAAGGGGTTATGATGTTGGATTTGCAACATGGTTGATAGTGGATGAGGAAGGATCATTAGGATCTTGATTATCATTGTGCTCACTAAGGTCTAAGGTATTGGTTTGATCATCTATGTATGCTTGGGAGCCAAGTGTCTCATCAAGGGAAGTAGATGTGGAATCATGGATAGGGCTAGATGGAGGATGGATAGGAGAAATTTGGACATCTTGCTCATGGATAATTATGGGGTTATATATAAGATCAAGGTGCTCATGGATAGCTTCTTCATCATAGATATCATCTTGATCATGGAAAAGATAAATGTTATGGATGGGTGGAATGAAAGTGATTTTATCTTGATTAGGACTAGGGCTTGATGATTCCTCATGCTTAGGATTATGTTCTTGACACACCTCTTGGGTTGCTTGAATGGAACTGGAAGGCTCTTGGATAAGCTTGACATGCTCTTGAGGGTTATCAACATGAAAGTACAATGGGTCTTGACTTGGACTCACGGTTGGAGACTCTTGAATAGGCTCAAGGGGTTGTGGACCACATGATGAGGTTGTAGGAATAGGCAAGGTGTTGGGAGATTATTTGATAGGCTCATGAATGGGTGTTTGACATGGAGATGGTTTATTCCTTACTAATAGCCATTGGATCACATCCTTTGCAAGTGTATGGGTGAATGGAAAATATAAGGAGTGGATAATGATGGTGGAAGGTGTTGTAGGATTAGGATTAGGATTTTGATTTGAGGAGAGATAACAGGATTGGATATATTAGGATTTGAATTAGATGGAGGGATAGTAGGGCTAGATGGATTAGAAGGTTGGTGGATCAATGGACTAGAGATGGGATCACATGGCAGTGTTGAGATAGGACTAGTAGGCTCATGGATTGGTATTTGAGTGGATGGTGATGGAGGGTACTCATAGGATAGATAATCTAGATTGGTATCTCCCTCGTCAAAGGATATTAGGTCTTTCTGCATAGAGTAACTTAGGCTCACCTGTTCTTGTTGTGAAGGCCATTAATAGTCTTGTGAATGAGTTTGATGGTAAGGTGAAATGTTGGTATATGTAGACAAAAGGTCTTGGTATATGGTTTGATGTGGAGGTTTGTTGATATTGGAAGAAATGGGGTATGGTGATGTAGAATGGAAAGATGTGGGATACGTTGATATGGCATTGACTTGATAGATGGATAAGTTGTTGTGGAATTGACTTGACATGTGGATGGATTAGATTGGTATGAAATGGAGGGGGATGACATGTAGGGATGAGGTGGAATTGGTTGATGGTGAATGGGTAGAGGATGATGTGCTTGCTGGGTTTGACAAGTACCTATGAAGTGTTGGGCTTGTGCTATGAGGTGTTGTATTTGAGGTGATTGGCTTGGTTGAAGTTGTTGAATAATGACATGGAGCTTTTGAATGACTTTTGAGTCTAGAGGTTATGGAATTTGGTAAAGTGTTTGGAGGAAGTTTTGGAATTTGGGCACTAGGTCTTCTAATGTTGGCATGGTGTCACATGTGTTTAAGGATTAAGACCCTTTTGGCAAGTGTTTGACTAGGATTATGATAATGATGTAGAATGATTAGGATGAATTCAGTTTGAAGAGATTTGGATGAAATTGTTAAAAAGAGGATGATGATGATTAGGACATGATTTGGATGATGATTGATTGGATTAGAAGGAGGATGATTAGGATGAAGGACTAGGATGACTTGGCTTGATATGATTAGAATGGAATTTTAGACTAGATAAATGATAACAAGCTATAATTTACCAAAGGCGATGTTGTTCAGACCAAAGGCGATTCACGATAGTTCAAATGCAAATAAGGATAATCTAAAGGCGACTGTTTGTAGATCAAAAGAAACTTTCTACTATTCAAATGCGACTGGGTATGGATCAAAGGCGACATACAATAATTCAAAGGCACCTGTGTTATGGTCAAGGATAAATTGAAGCTAACCAAAGGTGAGCTTCTACAATTCAAAGGTGGTTGACTGTTGTTCAAAGATGATTTTTTGTGACAGTGAATTGTTTTTGGTGGTTTTTTTGTTTTTTTTGACAAGAGAACAAATAGCAAAAAGACACAGACACACAAGACACTCACAAACATGTACAACCTAGACTAGAAAGGATACTACTTTTTGAATCCCTACTTGGATTTCTCTAAATACTGAGACAAAGTGGACAGCCAGAGATATTGGTGACACTGACTCCCCCTTACATGGCACATGCACACCAACTTCTCTTACGCTTTGAATCATGTGAACCAAGGGAATTTCTGTCTCTACAATGAATAGTACATGTAGGGCAGCTTTGGAGGTCTGACCTCTTGTGTTAACAAGTAAAGGGATTTTGGCCTCTAAACAAATGGTTTCAAGTGAATATTCAGGGGACCAGCACCTTATGAACATCTAGCAAGCCACTTAAAGCTCTAACTAGTCCTACTAGGAGTTTTATATATGCAAGGTATGCCTCCTTTCAAACTAGCACTGTATGGTAAGCACTTATACCGGTTTGCACTTGGCTTTCGCCTTATCCTAATTTATATAGCGGACTGAATGAAAGTACCACTTGAGGTTGTTCCCTTGGGGTGAGTATCTCTTTTCCCACAAAGGCGGGCCTCTCTAAAGATAATGACAAGTTCTCTCACCCAAGATCCATTTGATAGGCAAGGGGAGAGGATACTTTTGTTATTAGCTTAGGGTTACAATCATGCACAACAAGCAAACAAAAAAAAAACAAACACATTGCAAACAAGGTTCTTTTTAAGCACCAAAACCAAGTGTTCCTAGATTAGTGAAAAATATGACGAGTCTTTAACCGATCGATCCTACAACAAATTTGTCAATAGTTTTAGATCCACCTTTCTTCAACAAATGATAAGATGCTGCAACAACAGGTGTTAGTTGCCAAAGAAATCAACTTGCAATAGTATAAACCAAAGGTGAATGAGCAGTGATCAAATGTGACTGTCTGCAAATCAAATGCGATGATAATTTCACCAAATGCAATCACCTACTGTGCAAATGTGAGTCTATATGGTGCAAAGGTGATCAAGGACTGTGCAAATGTGATTTACTATTTTATGAGTAGAAATGTGAATGAGATCAATAATGCATTAAAATGAAATACAAAGATCCATCCACAAATCTACATACTCAATAAAGTAAAGATATAATTATGAATGCAAATATAAAATTATTAACACTCAAACCAAAACAACTCTATTGTTCAAATATAGTGATCTTCGTGATATGGAATTGCTCTTAGATTTGCATAACAAGTTGACTTGAATGATGGAGTGCTTCAAAAGATCAAGTGATAAAATGTTTCAAAGATTGAGAATTGAAACGACATAGTAAGGGTGTAAAATGATGTGATGTCCAATAGCTTGGGACACACGTTCTTATATAGTTGTCTTGGAAAATAATGAATGGCTAAGATTGAAAAGGACTAAAATTATGATCAAAGGTTCAAAATTGACGAGACAACAAGCCAAGAGAAAAAACAAGGAGTCGCACGCATAAATTAAGGAATTGAGATGAGTTGACTAAGAAAATCAAGGGAATTGATTTGTTAACTCAAAGTTACTTTTTTTTTGAGGTGGAGATTTGAATGAGATAAAAAACCACATATTTAGGATTTTGATTTTTTATCATTCAAATATGTGTGGAAATAAATAATATAAGATTTGGAGGAAATAAAAGAAAGATTTAAAAAAGATTTGGAGGAAATAAAAGAAAAGATTTTAAAAAGATTTGGAGGAAATAAAAGAAAAGATTTTAAAAAGCAACGTGAGATTAGAAATAAATTTGAGTTAATTTATTTAATTTGAGAAGATGTGTTAAATAAATTTTGATTTATTTATTTAACTTGAGAGGATGAGAGTTAGATAATTAAATAATTTTTGATATTATTTAATCATGAGAGGAAATAATTGAGAGAATAATTAAATATTATTTATTTAATTATTTTGAGATAGATAGATAGAATAATTAAATTAAATTAAATTATTTATTTGGAAGAAATAGTTTGATTAATTAAATAATTAATATTATTTAATTAATTTTAGAGAGAGGAGAAATAATTCGATTTAGAAGAATAATTAGCTTTACTTATTTAATTAAATAAGGGAAATTAGATGAAATACATAGAAGTATGATCGACAAGGCAAAATAAGAGTTTATGTTATTTTTGGGTGTCTATAACTATCAACCAAAGGCAATCAGATATGTGGAATCTACTAAAAAACTCAAGATCCAGGGTTTGACAAATGATCAAAAGGCAAATATGAAGGCTTTGAAAACCCAAGAGGATGGATTGCTTGAACTAGATCTTGTGTTTGTATTCTACAACACAGCACAAAAGATCCCACTATATGATATGATTAGGTAAAAGACAATTCAAATCCCAAATAAACCAACTTGACGATGAAAAAAAAAGACCATTAGGGTTAGAAAATAAACCAGCTTGCAACCCCAATCAAACACAAAAAGATCAGTTAGGGATGGATGATGGATAAGAGATGCAACTTCTTTGCAATGGTTGCACACAAATTTAGAGATTGGCAATCCTTATGTTTGATAGAGCATATGGATATTATGGACCAGGGTATAGAAGACCAAGGTGATGATGTATCCAATGCATACAACGTAATACAACCTTGTCTATCATATGAGGTCAAGATGTTGATCCAACATACACAAGATATGAATGTTAGCTGTTTCTGAGATGGACTTTGACTCTGCAAGCAATGGTTTGAATTTATTTCCACTAAACATAATGAAACCTTGTGGGTTATATGTATGGGAAATAGTTTGAGCATAGAATAATCTTAATACATAAGAGACTATTTAGGTCCTCAAATGCAAAAGATATTGATATGCAAGATGCTAATCGCAACATGTACAAGATACCATTAGGCAAAGTAGGAGAATAAGATCATCCCACAAACATAGCATACGAAAGCAAATGACAATGCCCTAGTCCATACTTCATCGCGACATACCAAGATATGATGAATCAAGGCAGTCTAGATTAGGTATTAGAAAGAGACAAAAGATAAATCAAAAGAAAAAAAATGACACAACAGTCATATTCTCTTGCCAAAATGGGGTGCTCTTGAATAGAATGGATAGTACCTTGTTGTGAGGAAAGATATATCCTATTGAAGGCTGAGATGCTGGATTGATATAGCAAATGTTGGCTAAAGGCATGTGGACAAATGTCTTTGTTCACCTTTGATTTGATGAGTGCGTTGAGCTATCAAGACATGCATAGTTTGTTTTCTTCTTGAGTTAGTCAAAGGGAAGAAGAAGATGGAAGATAGAAGAGATGAAATGGGAATGGAAGAATGAATCATTTGTGCTTGCGTACTGGATACTTCCTTCGTATTCTAGACTGCCTACATACCCTGTATCCATGGGATCAAAGCACAGTATGATGATGATGAGACATGATGATATGTAGTTCTTAGGTGTTTTAAAGATGATGCAGGAGATAGATGATAGAAGAACGTGAGATGGACGAAGATGATGATGGGGTGAAGATTGGAGGAAAGATGGAAGAGTGATGCAGAGGGCCCACTGGAAAACCTAGAAAATAGTTATTTCTGCCAAAATCAGCAAGAGATCTCCACTCTCCACTGTCTCACCGAAACTGGTCTCTCTTTCCTTGTCAGCCTGACCTGTCTTGTCAGCCTCACTACCTTTTATCTTCCCGATGGTTTCCTTCACACCGAAACCTTTATGTTATTTGGTTTGTCAACATTGGCCCACTTCAAAATCCTTATACCGATACTCTGATATGCACCAACTGTTGTATATGCAAGATATGACTTGCTATCGTCGGTTCTCCTTACCATTTCTACCGGTCACTCTTTGTATCCTTCGTCATGCACATTTTCAATGTATCTTCACAACATACAACCATGATATACAATTGTGGGATACACACGAAATGATACTCAGGTACAATTGTGATATACACATAAAATGTTTTTGACATACAATTGTAGTATATACATAAAATGCATATTCACATACATTTGTGATATACACAGGAAATGTTCTTCAACATACATAAGTGATATATACATGAATGTCCTTGACATACATTTGCACTATATACATAAAATGCACCTTTGCCAAATCTTTCACCACAACGCTTAAGGCCACACCGCTATCACTATTTTCGGCAACACCTTGCAACTTGTCATTCTGATATAGCCCGATTGATAAAACTTAGTCCTCTCAGCAGAACTCTCAACTTTGTTCAGCTGATAGGCTGATACACTTAATACTCCTCTTCTTCATGCTCATACCACCTTTCCTGTGGTTTCAAACTTGCATTCTTATGGTGATCACCATCCAAATCTGCACTTCTCCTGCACCGTTAGGGTTAGAGTCATATTATACAAGTTGTCCAGGACCTATTCCAGGAGAATCAGGTTCTTACATTCATGGAAGGGTCCAATGAGATGTTGTCACTCTCAGAACAAAACAAGGACAGTTCATTGTCCTTTGTCAATCAGAAGAATAGAAGTAAAACTATCAAAACTAAAAGGAAATGCAAGAAGTAAATGAACTTCTTTATTTATTGCAGTCAATTCGTACAACCCAGGTCTCCAATTACTCCACCCCCTTCTGCTCCTCAATCTCATAGGACTGATTTATTACTTCACTGTGTGGGTGGCAGTTGTACCGATGGGAATGCCAACCGCTCTGTAACTATCCACCACATGGTTACACATAATTTCTTGCCAGTTACAACATTCTTTGACTACTAGATATGACTAGTTTGGACTCACACATGGCACTAAGGCCTTACAATTGGTCACTTGGACATTATGCAAGACTAAAATATTAAAATGAACTACATAAAAAAAAATTAACTAAATTATCTAGGTGCCCCTGCAACAGAGGCACTATTGGCCCAAATTACATCATTTTTGGTCCTAGGGTCTTGACAATTACCACATGTCATAACTAGTTTTAAGATGCTCCAATTGACTTGATTAGCTCCATAGGATCCTCTCATGGTCAATGGTGTCTTCTTGTTCCAAGGTGTTCTTGTAGGTGCTCCTGGACCATACTCCCCATAATGAAGAAAACTCTTGTCCCAAGAGTTATGTGATCTGCTCAAAACATCCTGCTGTCTTTTTGAAGAGTCCCTCTAATTTGTGACAAGGAACATGAATTCTCTAAGGGTTATCCTCCTCCTTCTCCAACTTGCATGGCTCTTACAAAAAGTGTTAGTATCACAAAACATATTTTGGTGTCCTTGCCTAGGACCTTGCTGTTGTAATGCTTCTGCTCTCTCCATCTTAAAGTTCTGATTTGTTCTTCTCTATAATGTCTATTGTCTACCTTCCTTTTCCTACCTCCCTATAGGGCAATCAATGTCCCCAATCTTGATAAGATTTAAGTCCCAAACTTTCAGTTCCTTAGGACTGTCATCCTCCTTCCTCTGCTGCAACTGTTCATGTTGCTTCCAACCAGTATTTACTTGCACATTCCACTATAGTTTCTCTCCAAAACAAACAATAGCATGCTCCTTGTTGTCTTCACAAGGTAAAGGTATTAGTTTAAACTTTTTACCATCTTTGTACACTAAATAACTATTAGTATAGCCATCATGAATTGTCCTTTTGAAATGTTGCCATGCTCTACCCAAAATTATATGCCCACATGTCATTGAAATAACATCACAAAAAATAGAATCATGATATGGACCAATTAAAAAATCAACATATGCCCTCTGACTAACCTTTACTTGTTGCTCCTGATTTACCCAAGTATCTTTGTAAGGACTAGGATGATCAAATGTCTTCAATCCCAATTTGTATACCATATCCCAGGAAACTAAATTATCATGTGCACCTGAATCTATGATCAACTTACACATTTTTCCATGGTTTAAACAATTAGTTTTAAAAATGGATACCTATGGTGCTTGCTGCACTTTACCTTTTTCCACCATGAGAAATTCTCCATTTGTTTCTGGATGGGCTACTGTTGGTTCTTGGTCTTCTCTCTTTTCCTCTTCTTGTGCCAAATGAACTCTTCTATCCTTGCTCTTATCAACATCATCCCACTTAGGACATTTGAAAGATAGGTGTCCAACTTCATTGCAATGATAACATCTACATGTGGATACTCCTCTACTTGATCCAAACCTACCTCTTCCTCTATATCCACCTCTCTGATCTATAGAAAACTCTTTGCCTTTCTCATTGCTACTCTGTCCTTCATTAGTAGGTCTGCCCTTACCTCTATATCTTCTACCACTACCTCCTTGTCTTTCTTGCTTCCTCTTCACCTTCTCTTCAACCCTTATGGCCAATTGAAAACATTCTCGAAGTGATTTTGGTATGCTCAAACCAATTTCATCTTGTAAGTTGTACCTAAGCCCATTAAGGTATCTTGGCACTTTCTCATTTTCATCTTCCAATCCACCCCTAATACTAAGATTATGAAATTGATCAGTATAGGACATAACATCCATGTCCTTTTGCTTCAAATTCTACCTCATCCTCTTTGTTTGAATAGCATAATCAAATGGAAGAAACTGATTCTTCATCATAGCCTTCATCCTACCCCAAGAAGTGATTTTTGTTCCACCTCTAGCCACTCTTTCTTTTTGTACACTACTCCAACATGTAAGTGTTGTCCCTCTCAACTTTGTCTTTGCAAATTTAACCTTCTTCTCATCACTTATTTCCTCATACTCAGAAATTTTCAAGGGCATCTATCCACCCTAATACCTCTTCACTATCCATCTTACCCTGATAGATAGGCAACTCTATCTTTGTTCCACTACCTTGAACTGCCTTAAGCAATCTCAAAAATCTCTTTTCTTTAGGATCCAACTCATCCTTAGGAGGGTTCTCATTTACCTTCTCATATCCTCCATCATCTCCTTCTTGATCATCTTGTTCATCCCTTTTAGGATTCTTCTCAAATGCTTCCAACCTTGCCAAGATTGATGCATTCTCTCTTCTCACTTGTCTTAACTCTCTTTCTCTTATAGCATCTTGTTCTCTTCTCTCCCTCAACTCTTTTTCTCTTGTCTCTAAGGCTTCTCTCAATTTATTATTCTCCCTAGCCATCTAATTTTTAGGGGGCATTTTCACAACTATCACCAACCCTTAATTCTTTCACCAAATCCTACTACTTCCTCAAGGACCTACTTGTTGTGCTCTGATACCACTTGATGCAGAGGGCCCACTGGAAAACCCAGAAAATAGTTATTTCTACCAAAATTGGCAAGAGATCTCCACTATCTCACCGAAACTGGTCCCTCTTTCCTTGTCGGCCTCACTACCTTTTATCTTCCCGATGGTTTCCTTCACACCAAAACCTTTATGTTCTTTGGTTTGTCAACATCAACCCACTTCAAAATCCTTATATCGATACTTTGATATGCACCAACTATTGCATATGCAAGATATGACTTGCTATCGCTGGTTCTCCTTACCATTTCTACCGGTGACTCTTTGTATCCTTTGTCATGCACATTTTCAATGTATCTTCACAACATACAACTGCGATACACAATTGTGGGATACACACGAAATGATACTTAGGTACAATTGCAATATACACATAAAATGTTTTCAACGTATAATTGTAGTATATGCATAAAATGCATATTCACATACATTTGCAATATACACAGGAAATGTTCTTCAACATACATAAGCAATATACACATGAATGTCCTCAACATACATTTGCAGTATATACATAAAATGCACCTTCACTAAATCTTTCACCATGACGCTTAAGGCCATACCGCTATCACTATTTTTGGTAGCACCTTGCAACTTGTCATTCTGATATAGCTCAATCAATGAAACTCAATCCTCTCAACGGAACTCTCGACTTTGTTCGGCCGATAGGCTGATACACTTAATACTCCTTTACTTCACGCTCATACCATCTTTCTCGTGGTTTCAAACTTGCATTCTCATGGTGATCACCATCCAAATCTGCACTTCTCCTGCACCGTTACGGTTAGAGTCATATTATACAAGTTGTCCAGGACCTATTCCATGAGAATCAGGTTCTTACATTCATGGAAGGGTCTAAGATAGATGATAGAAGAATGTGAGATGGATGAAGATGATGATGGGGTGAAGATTGGAGGAAAGATGGAAGAGTGATGCAGAGGGCCCACTGGAAAACCTAGAAAATAGTTATTTTTTCCAAAATTGGCAAGAGATCTCCACTCTCCACTGTCTCACCGAAATTGGTTCCTCTTTCCTTGTCAGCCTAACCTGTCTTATCGGCCTCACTACCTTTTATCTTCTCGACGGTTTCCTTCACACCGAAACCTTTATGTTCTTTGGTTTATCAACATTGGCCCACTTCAAAATCCTTATACCGATACTCTGATATGCACCAATTGTTGTATATGCAAGATATGACTTGCTATCACCGGTTCTCCTTACCATTTCTACCGGTCACTCTTTGTATCCTTCGTTGTGCACATTTTCAATTTATCTTCACAACATACAACCGTGATATACAATTGTGGGATACAGACAAAATGATACTCAAGTACAATTGCAATATACACATAAAATGTTTTTCACATACAATTGTAGTATATACATAAAATGGATATTCACATACATTTGTGATATACATAGGAAATGTTCTTCAACATACATAAGTGATATACACATGAATGTCCTAGACATACATTTGTAGTATATACATAAAATGCACCTTTGCCAAATCTTTCACCACGATGCTTAAGCCCACACCACTGTCACTATTTTCGGTAGCACCTTGCAACTTGTCATTCTGATATAGCTCGATCTATGAAACTTAGTCCTCTCAGCAGAACTCTCAACTTTGTTTGGCCGATAGGCTGATACACTTAATACTCCTCTGCTTCATGCTCGTACCACCTTTCCCATGGTTTCAAACTTGCATTCTCATGGTGATCACCATCCAAATATATACTTCTCCTGCACCGTTAGGGTTAGATTCATATTATACAAGTTGTCCAGGACCTATTCCATGAGAATCAAGTTCTTACATTCATGGAAGGGTCCAATGAGACATTGTCACTCTCAGAACAAAACAAGGATAGTTCACTATCCTTTGTCAGTAAGAAGAATAGAAGTAAAACTATCAAAACTAAAAGGAAATGCAAGAAATAAATGAACTTCTTTGTTTATTGCAGTCAATTCGTACAACCTAGGTCTCCAATTACTCCACCCCCTTCTGCTCCTCAATCTCATAGGACTGATTTATTACTTCACTGTGTGGGTGACAGTTGTACCGGTGGGAATGCCAACCACTCTGTAACTGTCCACCACATAGTTACACATAATTTCTTGCCAGTTACAACATTCTTCGACTACCAGACATGACTAGTTCAAACTCACACATGGCACTAAGGCCTTACAATTGGTCACTTAGACCTTATGCAAAACTAAAATATTAAAAGGAACTACATAAACATAAATTAGCTAAATTATCTAGGTGCCTCTGCACCAGAGGCACTATTGGCACAAATTACATCATTTTTGGTCCTAGGGTCTTGACCATTACCACATGTCATAACTAGTTTTAAGATGCTCCAATTGACTTGATTAGCTCCATAGGATCCTCTCATGGTCATTGGTGTCTTCTTGTTCCAAGGTGTTCCTATAGGTGCTCCTGCACCAAAGAGCTGTATCACCTATGCCTGAGTCTAGATACTTCCATCGTATTCTAGATTGCATGCATACCCTGTATCCATGGGATCAAAGCACTTAACGATAGAGATTAGATATAGTTCTTATTGGTGATTTGATAGTTTGATGGTTTGATGGTGAAAGTGGATGGATTGATGAGATTGGTTGGATGTTTGATGATATATGATGTTATGGATGGGATGTTTGGTGATGTGATTCAAATGCAAGATAAACCCTAACAACAAAAATCCTAAAAAACCTTACAAAAGGGAAATATATCAATAAAACCCTAGCTAACCATAGGTGATTCCCTATCAATCAAAGGTGATGATCTGTGAACCAGAGCTGACTAAAGACTGTGCAAGTGTGATTTTTCCCGACCAACTATGATTTAGAGCCACGCAAAGGTGACGATCTGCCGATCAAGTGCAATTCTCTGTGGATCAAATGTGCTCTGCGTACCTAGACTTCAAAAACAACTTTCAAATGAAAAGATTAATCAAGGACGTGGGTCCCACCAGGCATGCTAGAATGTGTGAGTATGAAAAAATAGGTTAATAAGATCAAGCATTACAATCAAAATCCAATCCTACCACCTTCAAAGAATCCATCTAAATGACAAAAAATGAAAGCAAATCAAAGAACAATGTCACCTAGATTGTATTGATTCCTTAGTTGGAATGTGGATTGCTTCTCAATAGTGAACAACCATAGTTGTCAAAGGTGCCATGATGATAGATAATATGCTCAAAGTACTCAATGGATTCAATATGCATGTGATGATAATCTAGACACTATCAAGATTGTGTGGGATATGACGGAATGAGGTAAGAGGGGGTATATATAGCTCTCAACTAAGATTGATCAACTGTGGAGAAAAGGTGGCTACATGAACAGTTAAGATTAATCAAGAGGCTTGGATGAATGTGTACAAGACATGTGTCCATAAGAAAAAGCTTTTATTAAATGATTGTAGTCAGTTTGTTGGTAATGATAAGATTGATTCTCTTAAAATAGGATACTTTTCTATTTTAAGGATTGGATGATGTGGATGATTGATTTTAGAACCAATTAAATCATTTTTTATATTTTATTTTCAACAAACTATGGACAAGGATGACTTGTACACATAGAAGAAAGTGATAAGAGAGGGAAATGATAAGATAAAAATAAATTAAACAAATAAATTCATTTAATTTATTTTTAAATAATAGAAGAAAGAGCTAATTTTATAAAATTGGAAGAATAAAGATATAAATTAAATAAATAAATTTATTTAATTTATGTGCATGATGAGAAGATAAATAAAATATTGATTTTATTTATTTAGAAGAATAATGGGATAATTAAATAATTAAAGATTATTTAATTATAGATAGGAAATAGAAGAAAATAGATGAAATTAATTAAATAAATATAATTTATTTAATTAATGATAGAAATCGATGATTTAGAAGAAAATAGATAACGGATACAAGTGTGTTAGACAAAATTGACATATGCAATGGTGAATAATGTAATTAATTGATAAATGATATGAAGGGTCAATTTTTAGTGTCCACATATATATAATATACACTAATAATTATATAGAATATATTATATTATAATGACAATTATATAGTATATAATTATTATCATATATTAATTTAACACTAATGAGATTTATAAAGTATAAACATAAACATAACCCTGATTGGATTAAAAACTTATTCTAAACCTAATATAAGTGACTGTTAAAATTATAATTTATTAGAAATAATTAAAACCACTAGTAAGATTCATCATGAGAGAAGTTATAATTTATAAATCCTTGATTGTATTAATTCTCAATCGTCACTTAAAAAATACAAATGGAGATAAGATGCATAACATTTTGCATTTTGTCATTTAATTCAAGTGGGGAGAATACATCATACAAAAGTACTCACACACCAAAATCCCCTATAATTTATTGCTTTTAAACATAGACTACAGACATAAAATTACAAATGGTGATTACATGACATACTTATGCATACATGCATTATATTCCTCCTTTGCTAGCCAGTTGTACTTCAAAATTTTATCAAATCTTTGCATATATGTCAAGTACTTGGCATCTAAGGATATTTTAGTTTCTTTTATGAAACTACTCAAGCTGGATTCTAAATTCAGTAGCTTATCCATTTCAGTATTACATTACACATGATCAATCTTGCTCCCAATGATGATTGATTTGATGGAAATAGGAACTATGCTATCAAATTTCTCTTTCCAATCTGACAGAGACTTTTTAGTGCCATTATTAGTACAAACTAGTGGTAGGGAATACTTTTCAAGAGACCTAAATCTATTAATTCTATCCTCCAACATTAAATCAAGTCGGTCATGAAAACTAGAGACTTCATTCAAAAGTCCTATGATGTTATGTGTGCCATTCACTCCATCTGGCACATCAGAACCTATGCTGACACTATTATAAATATGATTCATCACCTGCACATGGTGAATCCAAGTACCTAGAATATCCCTTAATGTTGACTCATTGATAGTGTGGCTTTTAATTTCCTTTTTCAAATTACTTAGACAAACCCATGCATCATCTACTTTATTCAACACTTTACTCATCTAATGATCCAATAAGTTTTTAATCAGAGCTACCTGCTCACTTTTGTACTCTTCTTTGAGTTTGTCAATCAAACTGTTGCTCCTCAAATTCTCTTGTAATTCAGTAACAACCATAGAATCTCCTCCATTTCCTGATAAACTCATTGGACTAGACACAGAAAGTGTTGATAAGACTTCAATTCTAGTGGAAGGAACAAGTGATTTAAGATTTTTGTACTCATGTAATAGCTTCACATAATCCTCTCTCTATTTTTCTAGTTCTGCTTGTAGCTTCCTTGTTGCAGCTTTACTAAATTTTGTTGTAGCTACCATGAACAATGTAGCCTGAGGGGCAATGGTGTCAGTTAATCTTCTCATAATTAATTGGCCTGTGAGCTCATTTATATCCCTTGCCACTTGTGGTTTATTATCACATGGAGCCATTTCCCAAATTGCCACAGTCTCATGATTGGCATTAAAAACTGCTCCAAACAATTCTTCTGCTTGATCATGTGTCAATACTTCATCATCAAATTCATCTTGCCTTCTAATAGTATCCATAGAAATAGTAGACGAAATATCCCATGCTAGAAAGAGAAATAAACCACTTTCCTTTACTAACCTTCTTCTTTCCTCAAGGGTAATGCTACTAACATCCATGCCAACTTCCTTCAAAACCCTGTGAGCAATTGCCATCTTATCCTCAATTTCAGCTTTACTCTGTTCCTCATTCAACTTCTTTAGGTACATCTCAGACTTCCTCTGCACAAGTAAATATTTGAATCCTTTTGATTTAATGAATTCATCATTACATAGAAATTCATTGCAAGCCAATGCCCTGACATCTTTTATAGCTGCACTACTTTCTTGCAGAATCAATAAAGTTCTTGATGGGGGAGGCAACTGTATTTCATTCCTAGGAGGGGACCTTAATGTCAAACTCCATTATTAACCAATATATTGATGTAGAAAGGGCATGCACACAACTCAATGGACCAACAGATCCTATGTCAAGTAACCTAATGGCTATAATGTGTTGCATTTAAATGTCAAACCAGGGCATCATATTCTTCTTGGATGATGCACATACTATGTGTATAGTTAAGGATTTCTGAGTTTTAATCTAGAGGTTGTGCATAGGAATAAACTAATTGAAAAGTAAACATCTCTATTTGCAAGGATTGACAAATACTCTAAGTAAGAAATGTTGTTACGAAATAACTAATGATATTCAATTGGTTGTAATCAAATAGTCTTATGTAACTCCAAATAAGAGAATAACTAATAATTAGTCGATGATCACCTTGAGTCAACAATACAGATTATCAAAATCTAACTAATCCATATAACATAACTCATTACAACATGCATTAATCACATACACATAAACATACAACATAAACTAAACACATGAACATATAGGAGAAACACAGCTACCTCAAGTGGCCCTTGCTTGAGTGACTGCGATCCCATGAAATCTAACTAGATCTCTACTAAATCTTTGAAAACTATTCACTAACTCAAAACATGTGTTCCTTTATTGAATGCTAAAGAGGAAAGTACAATAACAAATTTGATAACACAATCTCTATTTAGCCTCCTTATCTTGTATAAAAAACTCTAATCTATCTATAGACAAGATTAGACTTGTCTATTTGAACAAAACTACTGAACAATAATACCATAACTATCCATTATCCAAAAATGTAGGAAGAGGACTTTATTACAAAGCAAACTAGGAATAAGAAACTAAACTGTCATCGAGGTAATATAGATGGTACAGTCCTACTATAACTCTTTCTAGTCTTTATAAAGAATAGTCAAGACTAAAAACAAAACATGGAGCATCATCTAAGATTCTTTCATTATTCATGACTGCATCAACTATCGAAGGATAACCATTAAAGAGTGGAGAGTTATGCATAACTCATTCCAATCAATTCAGAGTCTTCTTCCTTTGGCTATAGGTGCCTATACTATCTACTACGGATATCAACACCTACTTTGCTATGAGCTACCCATTGGTCTTCATGAAATGTAGCCATGTTCTTGTTGCATGGGGGGTTAGTCCATCACATGATATCTATACATCACAATTACTAACATTAACATAAACTACCATCATATTTCATATTATATACCCATCTTCAAGCTTTTAATGTCTTAAGGATGATTATAGACATAGTTAATATATATAAAAGTCTAGGAATGTCTTAGGAAGCATGTACTTAAAGGAAGAGACATAAGACAAAACATGGCCTCATCACACCCCCCAACTAAACATGTTGATGGTCCTCCAGCAACCAAGGTCTCTGATTGTATTGAAGAGGCATATCCTTGTAATATGTAGGTTCTTCTACTTCTCTATCCTATTTGAGATAGAAGCCCTTCTACTCTACCAACCTATTCCACCTAGCCCGTTCTGCTACCTGATTCGTCCTCTGCCCCATCCAATGTGGAATGGGATAAAGAAGTAGGGGAGGATGGAATACTGATGGTAGCCAAGTTATTCCATGTTCATTGGATGATCTTATATATTTTTGTGCCCTACTGATTGCTGCTGAGAGGTTGAATACTAAATAAGGCTCTTTCCTATGCAATGCTAGTATCAACTCTTTCCACCTACCCCATGAGAAACCCAAAGCTTCCTTACCAATCCCTTCAGCAAATTCCTAAATTTCATGTAATCCATGGCTCTACATTCCAGGAGTTTGGTTTCTACCTCTAGATGTTCAATTAGATTGATCCATTCCTCCACTATCTTTTCAGGATTTGGGATTCTTCCCTGAGTTTGAGAGGGAGTGATTTCTCTCTCTCATTATATTGCTACTATAACACTCCTCTCCTATGCTGATTTTGAATAAATGAGGCTAGGGCCTTCAATTGCACATCCCCAATAACAACTAGGGGATTCCAATGAGTGTCATATGGAATGGCAAGTTCATGCAAGTAGAATTCACATAGTTGATTCTGCATTTCAGGAGTAGCTTTTTGGTAGGCTATTAGAAATAAGGTAGGTGTAAAAAGTGAAACATGGGCATCACTGTAAAGTTGGCTAAATTGAAAGCTCAAATACTGCTCATGTAGATAGAGGGCATAAACCCATGCATGTGGTCAACACCTTATCAAGTAGACAGTCATATCTACCATTCTGTCTATTTTGAATTTTAATCTCTTTATTTTTGTGTTCTTCACCTCTATCTCCTTTCTATGCTTTTCCTTCAATTCACCTATTTCTTTTACCAATTCATCTATCTTATTTCATAATTGCAAGGTAATTATAAATAAGGTTGATGGAGTAGGTTCCTCTAGTTGTTCTTCTGATTGCATAGGCTCTAGATTCCTTCTATTGATTTCTATAATGGTCAATTGGGCCAAATGTTCTAGTCTTGACCCTTGTTTCTGGAAAACATGTAGCTGATCCTCCAACTTCTTAACCCGATTATTTAACCTTATTTCCTTTTGTTGGTAATCCCTCAACTACTTCTCCAATTCTACAATTTTCTATAGGGCTATCTACAATTCCTCCTCCTCTCCCTCTATTGTATCTTTAGAGTCCAACAACAATTCCTCTTCCTGAGTTTCATCTGGAGAGGCTGAGAAGTCTGGGTTTTCAGTTTCAGGGGAAGGCTGATGCTTTTTCTGAGTTGTATATAAATCTTCCTCCTCAGACTCTATATCAGTCTCCAAGATGAGTGTGTGGCCCACATTTTTCTATTCCCTATCAACAAATAGATGCACTCATTTGGAGTCTATATCAGTGTGTATATCAACCACATTCTTCTTTTCAAGCTGGGTTTTCCCCCCTGAAAGTTCTTTCTCCTTCAAGTGGTCTGAGCACCTATGTGATTGAGTAGGGACCTTTTTTTTTTCTTGGGTTTGGACAAAAAAGAGGATGATTTTCTCTTCTTGGTGGGCTTTGAGACATAAGGAGTTTCATGGGCAGTTTTAGGTGTTGTGGGTGGTGAGCTAGTAGCTCCAGGTTGCAGTTTTCATTTTGACTTTTTCTTTGTGTGGCTAGAAGTTTGTGAGGGTGAATGCTCTGGAAAGGGGGTTGAAACTAGTGAAGCTATAGGTGTGGAAGACCTAGCAAGTTCACCTATAGGATTATTAGGGTTTGGAGCTAGATGTTCCTTAGTAGCTGCATGGCTGCGGGTAGGTGAAGATTTTGGGTGACAAGAGGTTGTAGGTGCTTCCTCTTCTTCCCCTATTTATAAATTTTCTACCTCTACCTCTTCTTCTTTCCCCAGTTCAACTCTCAAAGGTCCCTCATCAACATGATGAACTTCAAGAAAATGTTCCCAAGAAATATCAGGGTACTGAATAGATAAACTCCTTTTTACTAGTTGCACAACCAGGCCATGATGAGACAATGGAGACCAGAAATTTTTCCTTTTATATTTAGCAGACATTCTTTTTAACAAATTGAACAAGAAATTTGGAACATTCACTATCCTCTTGTGATGGAGATGACTTAAAAGTTTGAAATGCATAGTATAAAGAAAAGATTGCTTCCAATCACAGGTAAGATATCTAATAATATAGGTAGTAACAGAGGCCCATAACTAGGGCAAAGAGAGTCATTTGGTACCTTGAGATGTAGATTCAATTCTTTTTCTTGGTTATATGAATTTGGCCTTTGCTGAAATGGTGTTGACTCTTATAGGGAATTATTCTCCAACTACATGTAGCCCTGTGACCTCAGCTATGGCAGCTACAGACGCATCAACCCGCAAGCCTTTCAGTGTAGCTTCCTCATTCTAGAATGTTCCCACAAGCTACTGGGTAATGTCTTCATTATACTCTGTTAGCTTAAGGAAATATTCCAACCACCCTGCTTGCTGAAAGATAGGCATGTAACCCCTGTCAGATAATAATGTTTAGTGGATAGTAGGATTTCTCCTAATTGGATCACCACCCATTGTGATATCTCATGAAACTCTCCAATTCCACTCTACAAACTCAATTTTCTCAGCTTAATCCCCTGTTCTTCGACAAATTCTTCTTACCAGTCACTTCTTATTAGTTGTTTTTACCAATTGCTATTCTGCTAGCTTGTATGTTATATGGCAAATAGTCATAATTATGAAGGAAGAGATTTAAGAGATTTGAATGTACATAAAATAATTCCTACATATGCAATATCCCCCCAACTATGATGTCATTTGTCCTCAAATGAGAAGATAGGGTAAGTGTATGGAAGAACAGGGTGAAAGCAAGTCGAATGGACATAAGATATGAAAATAATGATGTGCAAAGTTTGAAAGTCATAAAATAAGAAGCAATAACTATTAATTAAAGCAATAGCTAGATAAATACCTTTGATGTGATGTCTAAATTAGACATGTTGCATAGAAAAATGATGACATGGTAGCTAGAGTTGATGCACTCAACGAACGAGCCAGAGCAAATCATAATGAAGTGATGTTGAAGAAGTGTGTGGACAGAGTGGTCATTGGTAGTGTGATGCATAGTAGGAAGGTAAAAGCTATAGTGGAAGATAGCGGCATGCGAATTCCATGAGAAAAGGTGCTATAGGCAGGGGTGGCTACATGTGTGAAATCAAAACATGAAATAAACAGGTCCCATGTATTGTGACTATGGGTGTAGTGACTACAAGTACAGTGGATACAGGTCCCATGGAAATAACGACCAATGTAGTTGCTACATGCGGAAATGTAAATGTCCCATGAAACAAGAGAGAGCCTTTGGCTACAGGTCCCTTTAGTGAAGTGGCTAGTGGCCATAGGAAAGCTCAACTAGATAATGGGAGATGATTTCATGTGGCCTAAACTCTAATTGAATTATTTGGTGTGGTGTATCACCTTATATATATATGTTTTATTTATGTACAAAGTGCATAGAACTCAAACCTGATGTGGTAACTCAGTCAAGTTGGTAGCTTGATCTGTTGGTCAAATGTTGTGATCATCTGCAACTTGGTTGCAAGCCTCATCTGAGGAAGGCTAATGTGGAACTTCTTTATCCATATTTTCCCTTAATTGTTGTAGGAATTTAGCTTTATTCAAAGGCTTCTTATACAATTTCAATCTATGTCCATTAACCATCAATGAGAAACTAACTAGGTCAATTGTGGTTAACTAGACTGCACCATTAGGAAAAACTTCCTTGATTTCATAAGGGCCTAACCATCTGGTTTGCAATTTTCCCTTATGATCTTTATACTTGGTGTCATAGAGGAGTTCCCAATCACCTACCTAAAAGTCCTTGGTTTTGATATATTGATCATGCTGTTTGATTCTCTATTTTTGTACAATCTCAGTGTAATGAACTGCTTCCATTCTTAATTCTTCCAAGGCATTAAGCTGGTGTGACCTTTCCTTTTGAGCTATTGATAGGTCCATCCCAAGTTGTACAATGGTTCTTAATGTTTTGTAGTCAAACTCAATAGGAAGGACAACTTTCTTTCCATAAAATAGCTCATAAGGTATGTACCCTGTTGTTGTCTTCTAGGTAGTTCTATATGCCGAAACTGCTTTAGAGAGTCTTGTTGCCCAATCTCTCTTGTGTAATTCAACTATCTTTGTTAATATCACCTCAACCTCCTTGTTTGTGACCTCAACCTAGCCATTTGACTTTGGATGATAGGTAATGTACTTTTTATGTCTGATTTCATATTCCTAAATAAGGCTAGCAATTAGTGCTGATGTAAATTGTGGTCCCTGATCTATTACTATTTCCCTTGGGACACCATACGTTGAAAATATTTCCTCATATAGGAATGTAGCAACTTTACTATCAAATGGTGCAGGAGCACCTACCTGACAGCTGGCCTCCATGAGGCAGTTAGTTTGTTTTGAGTCTTGTTAATGTTTCCAAGAAGGTCTGATAAGACCAATGCATGTAATAAGGTCATGTTGACCATGTTTTGCTATTTTTAGCTAGTTTGTTAAGACAGCTGTTATGCTGTAGGTCCGGTTGGATCTCCCAGCCGCCTGGAGAGATTTCCCAGCCACTTGGAGTCGGGTCAGTAGTACTCACAAGAGGTCCTATATATGCATGAGGATCGGTTGGTTTTTAGATATAGTATTACATTGAGCAGAGGAGTTAAATTGCAGAGAGGGACTGAATATTGTATTTGCATCTTTTGAAATCAATAAAGATCCTGTTTGTGTTCATTCTCTGTTTGGATTCTGTTGTGTGATCGATTTGCTATTTTGGTGGTTTCATGGATTTGCTGATCCATTCCACCGGTTGATTCGTCGAATTGGTGGAATGGCCATGTACAGTAGGGTAGGATTTAGTCTGCGTTTTGTGTTTGTTTGCATGCAGGTGTGCAGGATCATCGTCGAAAGGTGTTGAGAACCCTAGCATGGGTATGTGCTAGGTCGTGCTGGTTGTTAAAGTCTAGAAGATCACCCTGAAAGCAGATCAGGTCATCCCAGGAGGTTCGGCAGATCGGAATGGTGAAAATCTGCTAAGGCTGGAAATTCGTCGCAACGGCATCATCAGGATATTTCTGTGTATATCCTGCAGTTACTTCAGGCGTCATCCGGATAAGTGGAGATGAGCATGATGTAGTCGGTTGCATAAAGTGAATGTGCATTGGGGTGATCATCATCAGGTGTTGCCGAGGAGGAGCGTATCAGCATAAGGTAGAAGATCAGGTTGATAAAACCTTCGCAGGCCGATAATGTTAAGTTTGGCCGACAGCAGGATATTGAAGAAACTGCATGTGACGTCATCGTCATCAGGATATTCGTCATCAGGATATCGGGTAGCAGGATATTGAAGGAGCTGCATGTGACGTCATCGTCATCAGGATAATCGTCATCAGGATATCGAGGTGACGTAAGCATCGAAGGAAGGGTGCATAAGGTTTGTCGTCATCAGGATATATGGGAGGAACCGGATGTTCTATATCCTGCTGATGAACATGATGTTGAACATCATGATGTTGAAGAAAGAGGTTGGCGGTAAGATGAACAGTGAACGTCAGGAGGATGTTCGCGCTTGCCAAATATGATGATGTTGCCGATAGCTGGATATGATGATGCTGTTGACAGACGAAAGGGCGAAGGTTTGTCTGCAGGAGGATATTGGTCGGCAGAGTAAATATGATGATGCTGACAGTGTTAAGGGAAATATGATCATGATGATGAAGGGTTGCGGACACCCATGTTGTATGTCAAGGTTATAGTGTGGATGCCTCTGCATCATAGTGGTATCAGAGCTCAGCAAAAGGTCTGGGCTGTTGTGTGTTGATTCTGTCACCGAAAGGACAGAGGTAGAGGAGTGAGAGGTTGACAAAATGCCTCCGAAAGGTAGTGGTACTACAAGGGAATTGCAGGAGATGAAGGAAAAACATGCCAGAGAGATGAGGAAGATGAAGGAGCTTGCTGAAGCACTTCAAGTAAGGCTTGTAGCCTTGGAAAAGAACAAAAAGAGGGAAGTGGAAGACAGTGAGTCTGAAGAAGATGAAGATACTGTTGAAGAGCATGAAGAGATAGATGAAGATCTGGATGCTGAAGACCAGAGATTGGCAAAACTGTTAAAGGCAGTGCAGAGTGATAAACCTAAGGTAAAGGTTGATGTTTCCAAGTATAATGGAAGTTTGAATGAAGATGAGTTACTGGATTGGATTGCTGCACTTGATAATCACTTTGAATGTGAAGATGTTGCTGAGGATCAGAAGGTAAAGATTGCAAAGACCAAGTTAGGAGGTCATGCTTTGGTATGGTGGGATTATGTACAATCCGAGAGAAGGAAACAAGGGAAGTCAAAGATCTCTTCATGGGATAAGATGGTAGCAAGGATCAAAGGTAAATTCTTGCCTAAGGATTATGAAATTCAGATGTTTAAGAAGCTGCAATTTTTAAGGCAGAAGGAAATGGATGTGAAGGCATATACTGAGGAGTTTTATAAATTGAGTATGAGATCTGGTCATCATGAGAATGAGGTAGAAAAGGTGGCTAGGTACTTAGCTGGTTTGAGATTGAACATACAGGATGAGTTAGTTTTAGCTAACCCTAAGAATGTGGAGGATTGTTACCAAATGGCAATCAGGATTGAAGAAAAGATGAATAGGGGACAAGATAAGTGCATGAGAGGAAGAGGCAACAATATGAGGGGAAGAGGATCAGCCCCTACAACAAGGCAAACCAATGAGGGTCAAGAAGACACTAGTAAAGGACAGGGACAGTCTGATTTCAGAGGTGGATGGAAAGGTAATAGAGGCAGATTTGGAGGTGGTAGAGGTTCTACTACATTTTCAGGAAAGTGTTACACCTGTGGTGAGTTTGGGCATCCATTTTTCAAATGTCCAGAAAGCAAAGGTTCATCATCCAGAAATGATAGAACAAATGACAAGAGAGTACAACTTGTGCAAGAAGAGAAAGTAGAGCAAAGTGTGCAAAGTTCAAACACTTATCAAGGAGGTAGAGTTCCTGACAATTATGCATATCCTAAGGATGGAGAAGCATTGATGCTTAGGAGAATTAGTTTGCAGGCATCGAAGGATATGATGCAAAGAAGAGCTCTTTTCAAAACCACATGCAAGAGCAAAGGTAAAGTATGTAAGGTTGTCATTGATACTGGTTCAACAGACAACATGGTATCTCAGGAAATGGTGGATAAACTGAATTTGGAAAGGATTCCACACCATCACCCTTACAAGGCATCTTGGGTGAGTGATAGTCAATCACTTTTTGTCTATGAACAGGCATATGTGGATTTTCAGATTGGAGCATATCATGATAGAGTTTTGTGTGACATTTTGCCCATGGAATGTTGTCACCTACTGTTGGGTAGACCATGGTAATTTGATAGGAGGGTACTGTATGATGGGTATGCTAATACCTACACCATCAAGAAAGATGGGAAGACTATTATGTTGATGCCATTGCAGGCAGATGCTGCAGCACAGGAGGCAGCCAAAATCATTTTAGTGGGAAAGAAGGAGTTTGTGCAGATGCCTATAGGAGCAGGCATAAAGGCAGTTGAGGATACTGCAGGGAAAGAAGTTGTTAAGAACAACAGGTTGAAGAAAGTTACAGTTTTGACTGACAGAGGTCAGCAGCAGGTGCAGAAATAGGTTTGCAAACAGCAACCAGTTGAGAGGAATGACAAGGATGTTGTCATAGTTGGGACTATTGTTTGTCCTATAAAGGTTGAAAGAAAGATAGAGTTGAACATTACAAAAGTTCAAGAGGCAGTTCAGACAGAGGTTTTGGTCAGACAACCTGACAAACACAAGGTATGTGAGAGAAAGGCCTACATTGACAGGCATGAGGATTTACTTGCAAGAAAGCAAGTTACAGCTCAGAAATCTTGGAGCAGCCAAGAGCCAGCAGAGGATAAAGCTGGAACAGGTCAGAACACTGACATGACAAAGTGTAAAGGTGGAGGACTTCCACATACTAAACTCATGGGACATGAGTTCTTTTCTGTTGGGGAGTATGGTGCAGGAGCACCTACCTGACAGCTGGCCTCCATGAGGCAGTTAGTTTGTTTTGAGTCTTGTTAATGTTTCCAAGAAGGTCTAATAAGACCAATGCATGTAATAAGGTCATGTTGACCATGTTTTGCTATTTTTAGCTAGTTTGTTAAGACAGCTGTTATGTTGTAGGTCCGGTTGGATCTCCCAGCCGCCTGGAGAGATTTCCCAGCCGCTTGGAGTCGGGTCAGTAGTACTCGCAAGAGGTCCTATATATGCATGAGGATCGGTTGGTTTTTAGATATAGTATTGCATTAAGCAGAGGAGTTAAATTGCAAAGAGGGACTGAATATTGTATTTGCATCTTTTGAAATCAATAAAGATCCTGTTTGTGTTCATTCTCTGTTTGGATTCCGTTGTGTGATCGATTTGCTATTTTGGTGGTTTCATGGATTTGCTGATCCATTCCACCAGTTGATTCGTCAAATCGGTGGAATGGCCATGTACAGTAGGGTAGGATTTAGTCCGCATTTTGTGTTCGTTTGCATGCAGGTGTGCAGGATCGTCGTCGAAAGGTGTTGAGAACCCTAGCATGGGTATGTGCTAGGTCGTGCTGGTTGTTAAAGTCTGGAAGATCACCCTGAAAGCAGATCGGGTCATCCCAAGAGGTTCGGCGGATCAGAACGGTGAAAATCCGCTAAGGCTGGAAATTCGTCGCAACAGCATCATCAGGATATTTCTGTGTATATCCTGCAGTTACTTCGGGCGTCATCCGGATAAGTGGAGATGAGCATGATGCAGTCGGTTGCATAAAGTGAATGTGCATTGGGGTGATCATCATCAGGTGTTGCCGAGGAGGAGCGTATCGGCATAAGGTAGAAGATCAGGTTGATAAAACCTTCGCGGGCCGATAATGTTAAGTTTGGCCGACAGCAGGATATTGAAGAAACTGCATGTGACGTCATCGTCATCAGGATATTCGTCATCAGGATATCGGGCAGTAGGATATTGAAGGAGTTGCATGTGACGTCATCGTCATCAGGATATCAGGGTGATGTAAGCATCGAAGGAAGGGTGCATAAGGTTTGTCGTCATCAGGATATATAGGAGGAACCGGATGTTCTATATCCTGCTGATGAACATGATGTTGAACATCATGATGTTGAAGAAAGAGGTTGGCGGTAAGATGAACAGTGAATGTCAGGAGGATGTCCGCACTTGCCAAATATGATGATGCTGCCGATAGCCGGATATGATGATGCTGCTGACAGACGAAAGGGCGAAGGTTTGTCTACAGGAGGATATCAGTCGGTAGAGTAAATATGATGATGCTGACAGTGTTAAGGGAAATATGATCATGATGATGAAGGGTTGCGGACACCCATGCTGTATGTCAAGGTTATAGTGTGGATGCCTCTGCATCATCAAAGCTTTCACCTCTACCCATTTTGTGAGATAATCAGTGCAAACAAGTATATATTCTTTGTTATTAGATGGAGGATCAATGGGCCCAATAAAATCAATGACCCATTTGTCAAATGGTGTGACCACCAATTGTGGTTATAGAGGCATTTCATCACTTCTTGTAGGTCTACCCATCCTTTGATAGCGGTCATATCTTCTTGTATAGAGAGTTGTATCTTTGTACAAGGTTGGCCAATAGTATCCAATATTCAAGATCTCGATTGCTATCCTCTTAGCTGCAAAGTGTCCAGTACAGGGTTCATCATGACATGCCTTGAGAATGTCATATACTTCACCCTCCCTAATACATCTTCTCATGATATGATCAAGAACTATGTAGAAGAGGTAACCAGCTACCTAGGAAAAGGGAAAGTTATGGTCCACTAGGTGGTGCCTCTCCCTTGGTGAGAGGTGTGGAGGTGTTTTTCATGCAACTAGATAATTTGCTATATCTACATACCAAGGAGTTTGTATAGTTAGTGCAAATAAGTACTCATCTATAAAAGAATCATCAATAACTAGGTCCTCATTACAAGTAGGTAGCCTAGAGAGGAAGTCAACAACAACATTGGCCTTCCCAGGCTTGTCCACAATGGTGATATCAAATTCTTGAAGAAGCAATAACCATCTAACCAATTTGCCACTTACCAATGGTTTTTTCATTAGGCATCTTATTTCTATATGGTCAGTATGAATAAAAATAGGACACCCAATGATATAATGCCTAAACTTATTGATTACATAAATAACAACTAACATTCCTTTCTCAGTGATAGTATAGTTAAGTTCAACACCTTGTAGATTCTTACTGATGTAGTAAATTACATACTCCAAATTTCCTTCCTTCAGTCCTAACACATCCCCCCACAACAAAGTTAGAAGCATTTGTATGTATATGGAAAGGTATTTCCCAATTAGGTCCTTTGAGTATAGGTGTCTTTGTCAATGACTCTTTGAGATTGTCAAAGGATGTCTGACAGCCAATTGTCCAATTAAATTCTACATCTTTAGACAGTAAGACAAACAAAGGGGGAGCTATCTTACTAAAGTCCCTTATAAATCTTCTATAGTACCCTACATGACCAAGAAAGCTTCTAACATCTTTCTATTTTTGAGGAACATGCAATGTTGAAATGATTTCAATTTTGTGTGGATCCACTTGAATGCCTGCCTTGGACACAAAGTGGCCAAACACTACTCCTTGCATCATCATGAAATATTTTTCATGACTAAGGGACAGGTTATGATCTTGACATCTCTAGAGTACTTTTTCAATTTTTTTTAGGGCCTCATCATAAGAATCTCCATAAGTGGTAAAATCATCCATATATCCATAGAGTCATGGGCTATGCCAATAAAGATGCTTAAAACAACCCTTTAGAATTTGGCAAATGCATTACAAAGTCCAAATGGAAGCACTGAATAGGCATATGTCCCCCATGGGCATGTGAATGTGGTCTTATCCTAGTCCTCAGGGGCTATTTTGATATGGTCATACCCACTAAATCCATCAAGGAAATAAAAATATTTTTTCCCATCCAAGGAGTCTAATACCTGTTTAATGAAAGGAAGAGGGAAATGATCTTTCCTAGTGCTAGTATTTAATTCTCTGTAGTCTACACAAACTCACCATTTACCTCCTTTATTTGGTACTATGACTAGTGGGGATACCCATTGGCTATCTGATATTGGATAATGAATCCTGCATCTAGTAACTTTTGCAATTCATTCTTCACTATGTCTCTCACTATAGGGTTCATCCTTCTTTGAGGCAACCAAACTAGCTTGCACCCCTCATTAATACATATCCTATGCATGCAGAGGTTAGGGTCAATGCCCTTCATATCATGATAGTCCCATGCAAATACTGTCTTGTGAGTTTGTAGCATTTTTATTAGTTCAGTCTTCTGGACAAATGTCAATTCACTGTTGATGTTAAGTGTCCTACCGAGTGTAATGTCAACTAGTGTTGCAAAGGCCATGATAGAGGGAATATACAATCCTGATAAATTTCTCGGCTACAAATATGGGGTAGCAACTGATGAAATAGACTACTGGTGGAAGCATAGACGGGTGTGTTGATTGTGGACAGATTATTATACAGTGGGCAAGTCAGACATACTAGACATAGGTCTTGCTACAGGTCCATTCCACAATTATTTTGTATGACATTGGAAAGCACTTCATCTTCATCCTGGATATCTAATAATTGGCTTCGTTTAATTGGCATTAATGTATGAAGAAAATATTGGTTAGTATCCTCTAGGTTCGACCAAATAGTTTTCTCCATATCAGCAAAAGGCTGTGCAAGTGGATAAAGGACTAATTTCTTTGTTATATTCCCATTAGAAATTATCATATTCCCCAACCTACATTCAAGGAATGCATCTGTTGTTTCCAACTAGGGCCTCCCTAGGATGAGTGTATATACTCCTAGGCTGGCCTTGGGCTATAAGACCATAAAATCTGTAGGGTATTCCCATAAATCTAATGCAATTACAAGATCTTCAATAACCCCCTCTGGTCTGATAGTGGACCTATCTACCAACTATAATACTATTGGAGTGGGTCTTAGGTTATTCAACTAAAGGTTATTTATTATTTCCTTTGTCATTACATTAATGGCTGCACCTAGGTCAATTAAGGTGTTTTTGATAAGGGTACCATTGATGTTTACATCAACACAGGGCTTCCAGGATCTGCATATTTTGGGACAGCCAAGTTACCTAACATGATATTAGCAAGTTGTCCTATAACATGTACTGTTTGAGGATCTTTCCTTTTCCTTCCTAGTTTCTTAAAGCATAATTCCCTTATAGCCTTGGTATATATGGGTACATCCTTGATAGATTGGATGAGGGGAATTTTAACATAGACATTTTTGAACTGCCCCATAAAATCAAAGGCAGGTTCAGATGGAGTTGGTGGGAGGTGCATTTTTAATCTCTTTGGAAATGGAGGGCTTGTGGCGATGGTTTCTTCCTGCTAAGACATTTTCTCATAAGGATTTTGCTGGTTGTTCATATGGTTGTCAGTGACGGAGGGTTGCTCCTCATTAGGAAGTTCTATGATGAGTGGAGATGAAGGTCCAACAAGCATTTTTCATGAGTGCAGGTGCACATCACTATGATCAACCATATAGGTTGGGTATTGGATGGCTTCATTAGTATAAGATTGTTGAACAGGCTTGTTGTTATGGTTAGGTGTAGGCTAGGCTAGTATTTGAGTGGCTCTAGGTGAAACAGGAGTAGGTGAAGCTATATTTAGCATAAGGGTAGGTTGTTGAGGCAGGGCTTGTTGTGGTTGCATGTAGTTCATATTTAGATTTTGCTAAGGTTAGTTTCCACACCACTGTTATGGCTAGGGGTTTTGATTGGCCTGTCATTGTGGATTATAATTTGAGGGTTGGAATGGTTGTTGTGGCCATACCCCTTGCTACCAGTTCCAGTTAGGTGGCATGGTTGCCAATTGTTGCTATGGCAGGTTATACCAAGGTGCATTGTTCCAATTAGGGATATTTGAAGCAGATGATGCAAATGTCATACTTTTGATCAAGGGGTCCTAAGGCATATGTTGTCTTTTCTACCATGGTCTTTGTTGTGCAATGTAAAACACCTAACCTTCTTCATCTTTTATGGCTCCAAAATCTTCTTTCTCATTCTTTCCCTCAGAAATACTAGAAATACCCTTGCATCGGCAATTGGCCTTTTCTGTTGACAGTGTTGACAATATTCAGTCAAAGCTTCCTCTACTGCCTCTTACCTCTTCTTTATGTGCAGAGTGTCAAGTTGTGTTGCCAGATGGCTTATGATATCTTCTTTCATGTTTGATAGTAGATTGCTAAACTCTACTCTAGAGACTCCAGTAGATGATTTACTTGAAGTTAGGGTTCTCAAACCTCTATTTTTCTTCAAGGTAGAGCATGAATAATTTCTGCAGATTTGACAAATTTCATCAGACCTGAGTTGAGAAATGTCCCCTGCTCCAGTTAAATTTAGTACATCCATGCATTCTTCACTCACGCCTCTTAAGAAGACCAACTTGAGTGACTCTGGGGAGAGCTTGTTCTATCTTGACTTCTTGAGGCAAAACTGAAATCTCTCAACATAATCTTCTAGAGGTTCGTCTTCCTTTTGTGACATCCTAAAGATGTCATCTCCTTTCATATCTCTACAACAAAAATAATCCTAATATTTTTGCAGAAACTTCTCCTTCCTGGTAGCCCAAGTTGTTACTAAATTCTCACACAATCTCATAAACCATCGCAATGCAACATCCTTAAGGGTGGCTAGAAAGATCTTGAGTCTGTATGCATCTGTAGTGTAGTCATAGCTCCTACTAAGTACATCAAACTCAAAGAGAAAGGTATCTGGGTCTTCAGTGATTAGCCCATGAAAGTTTGGTATGGCTAAAGGAGGAATGTTCTTCCAGGTGTCAACTCTCTCTTAGTTTGAAATAGGAAAGGCAAAGGTAACTGGGTCAGTTGGGTTTTCTACTACTTCCTCTGCCATTGTGTCTTGATTCTAACTTGCAATATCCTCAAAATCTTCAGTTTTCTCTAGTTCAAGGGATAATTCAAAGTGTTCTACTACTAAACTAGATGGAAGAAGCCTCCCTCTATGGTCTCTTGGCCACCACATATAATGATGTATAATCTAATAGCTCTGTTCCTGCACCATGTTAGTGGATAGTTTGGAGATAGATTGAATGTCTAAGTAATTCTAAATGCTGAAAAATATTATATCCTATCAAAGAAAGTACAGGCATGAATAAAAAAGAACTCATAAACTCTAAACCTTAGCACCATCCCTAGCAACAATGTCACAAATGTCAAACTCCATTATTAACCAATACATTGATGCATAAAAGGCATGCACACAACTCAACGGACCAACGGATCCTATATCAAGCAACCTACTGGCTATAATGTGTTACATTTGAATTGTCAAACTAGGGAATCATATTCTTCTTGGATGATGCCCATACTATGTGTAATGTTAAGGATTTATGAGTTTTAATCTAGAGGTTGTGCATAGGAATAAATTAATTGAAAAGTAAACAACTCTATTTACAAGGATTGACAAATACTCTAAGTAAGCAATGCTAGTAAGAAATAACCAATGATATTTAATTGGCTATAATCAAATGGTCTTATGTAATTCCAAATAAGAGAACAACTAATAATTAGTCAGTGATCACCTTGAGTCAACAATATAGATTATCAAAATCTAACTAATCCATATAATATAACTCATTATAACATGCATTAATCACATACACATAAACATACAACATAAACTAAACACATGAACATATAGGAGAAACACAGTTACTTCAAGTGGCCCTTGCTTGAGTGACTGTGATCCCACAAAATCTAACTAGATCTCTACTGAATCTCTAAAAACCATTAACTAACTCAAAACATGTGTTCCTTTATTGAATGTTGAAGAGGAAAATACAATAACAAATCTAATAACATAATCTCTGTCTAGCCTTCTTGTCTTGTATATAGAAATCTAATCTATCTATAGACAAGATCAAATTTGTCTATTTGAACAAAACTATTGAACAATAAATACCATAACTATCCATTATCCAACAATGTAGGAAGAGGACTTTATTACAAAGCAAACTAGGATTAGGAAACTAAACTGTCATGAAGGTAATATAGGCGACATAGTCCTACTATAAATCTTTCTAGTCTTTATGAAGAACATTCAAGACTAGAAATAGAACATGGAGCATGATCTAAGGTTCCTTCATTATTCATGATTGCATCAACTATCGAAGGATAACTGTCAAAGAGTGGAGAGTTATGGATAATTCATTCCAATCAATTGAAAGTCTTCTTTCTTTGGCTGTAGGTGCCTGTACTATCTACTGTGGATATCAACACCTCCTTTGCTGCGGGCTGCCTAGTGGTCTTCATGAAATGTAGCCACGTTCTTGCTGCATGGGGGGTTAGTCCATCACATGATATCTATACATCACAATTACTAAAATTAACATAAAGTACCATCATATTTTATGAGCAATCATCAATTCACACATAATTAATTAACAACATATTTTATACCCATCTTCATGATTTCAATCTCTTAAGGATGATTATATACATAGTTAATATATATAAAAGTCTATGAATGTCTTAGGAAGCATGTACTTAAAGCAAGAGAAATAAGACAAAACATGGCCTGATCACTTAACACCTGATGCACCTCATCCAAGTCAATTTGGTTTTCCTCAACCTCCTCTATCAATGAATAATCAACTAAAGGTTGATTTTCAACTATTGTTTCAAGGGGAGGAAGTGAACTCCATGCCTCTTCTGTAACCTCCTCAACCATAAGTTTAGCAGGTTCTTCAATATTTTCTTTAGGCAAATGTTACCTCTTAGGAGACCATGGCTTCCTTTTGGCTACAAACTTGAGTTCCTCGACATGTTCCAACATCACTTGCATCCTATGAATAGGATCACCAATCACACTGAAGGCACCATTATATGCAGGGTTCTTCAACTTCCTCTGCCTTTCTCCAAGGAGATTGAGACCCAAATTTTCTCTTCACAATTTCTAAGCAAATCCTCCTACTCATCAAAATAATTCTTGAACCTTGATATGTGTTTCTATCTCCTTACCTTGTCAATAAAGTGCTCAGGTTCATAATTCCTATGCTCTGTTGTGGACAGTCTGTATTGTTACAATTTTGCCAAGCAGGCCTCTAAACCTTCTTTAGCATTGATAAAGAAACTAGGGAAACCAGTTGTTGAAGTAAGGAAAGTCCCCTTTTTAATATTTCTCAAGTGAAACTTATCAGATTCATTCAGCTGCTACATAATCTCCAAAAATGTAATCCTATTTGGCACTTTCTTAGGCAATAAGTGGGGTCTAACATTTGCCCCATAAACCCTGATTATGGTTACATTCCTATAAAGGAACTAGTCATCCCAATTGTGATCCCTCACACCATCTAGTTTTCTCTCTAAGGGCCTTAGCAAGTCCATTATCTCCATGGAGAGTCTAGGCCTCTTCTATCCTAATAGTCCCAACACCCTTTATGCAAAATGTTCCTCAAATACCAGGTAATTTACATTGCTACATAACAAGTCCCATAAGTAAACTCTGCCCTAAATTGGCATAGGCTCTTCATCCTTGGTTTGATATTGGATATGCAATTCACTACCCCAGAATCTTCTCCCACAGTGCAATAAAATATGGCATAACAAGGAATACCTAGAAAAGGTGGGGGCATTATCTCCCTGTTTGAATCTTGCCAATTTCTTATGGATTTGTTCAACCAGAAATGTAGCATAATCAAACCTTCTATACTAGTATTTATCTTGTATATCAACAATCATGACCAATAAATGATTTGGTATCAAGGGATTATAATCAATCCCAAAAACTTGACAGAGGGAAAAGTAAGTCTTCACAAATTAGTCTTCAAACATGTTAATGATGAAAGGTTTTGTTTCATGGTTAGATATTTTTAAATGCTTGCCCATGCTTCTTGGCCTATGAAGAGGTAACTTGTATGTTCTGTAAGCCTCCCTATTTATGTTGTATTCCTTCTTTAGTTCCTCAACATCAATTCTTTCATGGGCTAGGGGGTTCAGACCAAACACCAATTATTAATTCTCTATTTAGATGGAAAAGTTGCTCACCCTTATAATTTAATAGCACCTGAATGTTTGAATTGTATCTCTAGCTAATTGCTCGAATGAGGTCCACATTTATAAATACATTGGGGATAACTAATTTCCCTAAATCCAATTCCCAAATGTGTGAAATGGATTTTTCTAGGGCATGACAGTTGTATCCAAACTCAAATAGCTCCCACCCTCCTATTGGTAGGATTGCATCCTTAATGTAATGATGAAAATCATTAAACCTATCTATCAATTCCTCAGTACCTTGGGCATGTTTATATTTTTTAGAAGATCCCAGGAACTGGTTTATAAGGTCTTGGGATAAATCCCTCTTGATTTTACTCCCATGGCTGGACCTCTGACTCATGATTACAGGCAAAAGGATAGGCTACAAGGAAAAAAGGGGAGTGAGGGCTTGACATATCTAACAACTTGGGACTAGCTTTACAACTTACAATACTACCATAAAACCACAAACATTTAACATTTAATGTAGGTCATAGATAGCCCTATTGATCAACATACCAGTTTATTAGTGATTAGGGGCTAGGGTAGTCACCCAAACTTTGAAGTCACAATCACCAGCTACTCAGTCAAAACTTTAAATTCTTTAGTATGCTTGGAGCATCAGAATTGCAATGTGCATAATGGACTTCAAAATGGAGGTTATTTCTTGTCATCTCCTCACTAATTGCTCAATTAAACATAGCTTAGCAGACTGTGTTCGCATGCTGCGGATGATCACTTCTTTTGAATATCAACTGTTTGATCAAGACCAGACCGTGGTCCTTGAATCAACGGTCATCACATGCCAAGTCCATATCGCAACCTCGGATGAAGGACCAACACTTTAAAGATGCATGGTGTGCTGGACCGTTAGATCTTTATTAGTCGAGCACCTTAATTTACACCACCATCAATATTATATATTATATAATATATTATAATAATATATCTAAAATAATTATATATTATTATTATATATATTATAAATATAATAATTATAGTAGATATATTTTAATTTATAATCATTATATTATAATTTATAATATATATAATAATTATATTATATTATATTATATAAATAATAATAATTTTATTATATATTATATAGATAAATATTAAATATGCTAACCAAGTTACACTAATTTAAATCATGACTATAACCCTAACCGTACATGGAACCGTAGCCATAACTATAAATCTTACTTCCTTGGATTGGACAAGTGTCACCATATCGCATCATCGCAGCCTTAGTACTTATTGCTATTTGGAAGCATGCACGATGTGCTCACCATTGGATCACTCTTGGTATAACAAATTAAAACACCACCGTTGACTTTACTATTATTATATGAGTCATCAAAGTGGGCCTGACTTCATATAAAGGGTTTAAGGGAGCTTCAGACTTCAGTGCAATGTTTCACCATTCGATGAATGTTTCGATGGACAATTGTAGTTGAATTCTAGAACAAAATATCCAAAGTGCTAGACTTACAAACTCAAACATCTGGAATCAATCTAGAGGCATTAGATTTACAAAGATCAATTGTTGAATAATTATTATAAATATTATATAATATAATATATATACTATATAATATATAATTATAATTATTATATAATATATTATAATATTATAATTATAATCATTATATAATATATTATAATAATATATATGTAATGTCAGAAAATGACCCCTTGGGGGGCTTTTCCCTCATAAGATTTAGCTCCTGGGTCTTTTATCTGCATTTAGGACATCTTGCATCATATTTTGACATCCTGATGAGATGAACCCTAAGTTTCATGGCAAATGGGAACAAGGGGGATCCCTTGAACTTAACCCTGACCAAAATAGGGGGTGAGGACTTGGGCACCCGCACCCTAGTCCTGCCCTATTTTGGGTCAGTACCAAATTTTGAGTGTTGGCTTGTGACCGTTATTCGGGTCCTATGCCAACACGGTAAGTTTGATTTACAAAATTCTTGGCGGGAGTGTTTGTAGTTGCATATATAAGCATGCTTAGGCATTCATTTGTAAAATAGAAAAAAACTAGATGATTACTAGATAGCAATTTGGTTTCTCAAGTTTATGTGAAGGTGATTCAAGGCATTCATTGTGTAGCAAGAGCAGATTTGTGTTGTCTATGTGTTTGTATTTGCAGATTTGAGAAACCATCTCCTCATGGCATGAAGAGCTTCTTCCTCCCATGAGATCTTCACTAAAAGGTGACATCATTTGTGTTTTTAATCATTCATCATTTGGTTTTTTTCCCTCTACCTCACAAGGGCACGCACTCTCTATTTGACAACGGTGTTCAGAAGACTTGAATGTCTCTTCGAGGCTTGACTAAGGCAAGCCTCTAAGCACCACAACCCACTCCCAAAGTTTCTATGATTGCAGGTTACAGGTTGAAGATATAGGAAAGGTGGAGTTGTAGGAGGGTACTACAAAGTGTCAGATTTGCAGATCAGAGTTAAAAATAGCACCCTAGACTTGGGCACCTGCTACCAAGTCCTTTGGATTCCATGATGAGAAAATCTCTGGTACAATAGGAACAGGTTGCAGATCAAGTTTCCAAAACCTGACAAAAACCTAGGCATTGGACTTGGGTGCCCACTACTTAGTCCCTGACTGTTCTGATTTCTGAACTTCAAAAATAGGTGTGCATTCATCTATCATTTTACATCTTTTTGTAGAAGCATTTTGAGTAATTTATCCATTTACTTCCGTAATTGCATAATTAGGGTTTTGATCTATAATTGAGCATAAGTGAGCATAATTGACAATAAAATCATACAAATCCAATCTTCCCTACATCTCACAGTGACCTAGAGTATGATAGTGCATTGCTACTCAACCCTAGGTCCTTGAATGAAAGGGTGAAAGGAGGATACATACAAAAAAACTACCAAAATTAACTATCCAAATTTTACCCTTTACAATATATAACCGATATTATAATATAATATAATATATAATTATAATTAGTATGCAACTAGATACTTGAGATTCTGCATAAGATGAGTGTACACTATACTATAGTTGTATTAAATTATTATTATTAATTTTGTGCCATTACCAATTTACTATTATTATATGATACATCAAAGTGGGCCTGACTTCAAATAAAGGGAGCTTCAGACTTCAGTGTGATGTTTCACCATTCAATGAATGTTTTGATGGACAACTGTAGTTGAATTCAGGAATGAAATGTCTAGAGCGCTAGACTTGCAAACTCAAACCCCCAAAATCAATCTAGAGCCATTAGATTTACAAAGATCAATGGTTGAGATTATACAATAGTTTTCAATTCCACCACTCAATGTACATGCTGTATTAAATTATTAATTCAGTTTGCAGACATGTAGGCCATCCTTTGTTGCAAGTACGTGCCTAACCAGTGTTGTCATTGATGTCAACATATTAGTCTTTTCATTGGTACCAGCTATGCTCTTGTCTTGATGATTGATTGTAATGAGTTAGATGCCTATGTAAGTGTTGGAAATCCTGATATTGAGGATATTGAAAAAATTTGCTCCTCCAGTAGAAACAGTATGTTGCAGAATATCTTTGTCTATAGAAAAATAGTCCAACAGATTGCTCTGCATTTCTTGTAGAATGAATATCTTTGTCTACAGATTGGAAGTTATTTATAGGCTTGTCTGAAGATGCTATGTTCCAAGTTTGAGCCTTTGGTATGAAGATTTGAGTGAGCTATGTTCACTAGAGTGAAAACTACTTTTCTGTATGTTTGGTGGTGATAGGGAGAAAGTGTTATGCTCCGTATTCCTCAGCATTGAAGTATTTTGGTCTGCGGTTCTAGAGTTAAGTCTAAGATGATGAAATGGGCTTTCAATTCCAATGGTTCATGATCTGCTGGTCCACAAATGATCTTTTCCTTATGACAGTAGCTGGCAATGGTATTTATGTGCTCTGATTTGAAGAATCTTCTTGACAGAGTGATTAGAAGTTGTGCACAGTTGTTCCTAATGATCTCAATGTGATTGTGGATGTCTCCTGATCGTGTTCCTATCCTTGGATTGGTCTGCAAAGAGAAAATTGGATCATGGATGAAGAATGTTCTTAGTAAACCTAGTGTTCTCACCAATCTTGGCCGACTTGGTTGATTTCACTATTTGCAGAGATCGCTTGAAGATTGCAGAAGCATGTCATGGCATGAAGGATTGCATTTGAGTCCCATCTAAGGTGTGGCGTGATCAACATACATCTTTACATCTTTCCCTTAGCTAATTTTTGTATTAGGTCCAGACCTATTTCTATGTATGTTTTTGTAATGCCAAGCTTGGAGATTGTTCTAATAGTTGATGAATGTATTGTCGACCTTGATGTACATTCCAAGGTTGATGACTTATATGAAGACTTGTAATGTAATTGCAAAAAAAAGGATATGTGTGCAAAATGAGAAGATAAGTGTGAAGAGTAAGAAGAGTAGGGTAGAGGAAGAATATTGCACTTCAATGGAACTGAACTCAGGAATAGAGTAGATGCTATCAAATCAGTTCAAAAATCTTTGGCAGTGAGCCATTCTTTGCAGTGAGCATTTTGGGCAGTGAGCCTCTATTTTTTGGTATTGGTATAACTTATATATTTCTATAGGCTAACACCCACCGTGGTTTTTCCCTTATAGGGTTTTCCATGTAAAAGTCTGGTGTCTCTTGTGTTGAATGTGTGATTGTGATTAAGTCTATGGTTTCATGCTTTCATGGTTAAATCTGATTATCAGTTGTAAACGACAAATTTAGATAAATAGAAAGATAAGACATAACATGCAAATTACCTTCTTACCCAAATTTCATAAATACCTCAGATATCTTGAAATGATTGATACATGCATGTTGATTGTTTGATTGATTTGATTGTTGATTGCTCACAACTTGCAGCACAACGATGACGGAGATTGATGGATGAAAGATAGGTAGATTGATGGGAAGAAGATAGGTAGGTGATGGATGAGGAGGAATTCCGGTAGAGTAACGATGCTTAGAAGATTCATCCATGTCCAATGGCTTGGAAATGGATGCATTTATAGGAAAAGATGAGAGAATGAAATGATAGAAACTTCCAATTTGGTGAGTGATAATTGAATTGGAAAGTTGCTATGCAACTTGGGAGAGTGAAAGGAAGATGGAAGAGTTCACTCGAGAGATAATTAGAAATTGAGAGAAAATGAGTTGAGTGATAAGTTAAGATAGAAATGGAAGGTGGGCAAAATCATAATTAAATAATTAAACTATTTAATTTATGATGCATATGAGGATAAATATGATAAATTAAAATAAAATAAAAAGATTTATTTTATTTAATTTAAAATGAAATGGATTGGTTGAAAAAGAAAGATAAGAAAATGGATAGAAGAAAGGATGATGCATTATGCTGCAATGAAAGTGAGAAACCATATGTTTGATATAGCACAAGACTCTATGCACCACGGTAAGAGTACCAAGGTGACGATGTGTCTCATGCCCCAACATAATACAACCTTGTCTAGATACAAGATATGAATATTAGCTGGGAAGGTACAGATGCAAATGCAAGATGAAAATGATAAACACACACAAGAAAGCAAGCAAGCATGCACAAATGATACAAAAACAAACAAGGTATTGCCCCTGTCAAGTTGTAAACCGATGATTAATTGTTGATTGATTGATGATGATAGATAAGGATAGTGTTGTCAAGGCAGGGAACGATGTATCCCTAGATCAACACAAGGATGATTGATTAACTGGTTGATTGATGATTGATTAGGTTTACAACAAGATTAGGATCAAGACCAAGGATGTGATTGGATAATTTGACAAGATTGATTGACTTGATTGGTATGGATAAATGATGACTTGCATTTGGATTTATTGAATGAAAATTTAGATAAATAGAAAGATAAGACATAACATGCAAATTACCTTCTTACCCAAATTTCATGAATACCTCAGATATCTTGAAACATTTGATACATGCATGTTGATTGTTCAAACAATTTGATTGTTGATTGCTCACTACATGCAGCACAACAATGATGGAGATTGATGGATGAAAGATAGGTAGATTGATGAGAAGAAGATAGGTAGGTGATGGATGAGGAAGAATTTTGGCAAAGTAATGGTGCTTAGAGGATTCATCCATGCCAAATAGCTTTGAAATGGGTCAATTTAGAGCTAAATGTGAGAGAATGGAGGGATACACCTTCCAATGTGAGTGATGGTGAAATTGGAAAGTTACATTGTGCAACATGAAAAAAGAAATAGGAAGTGGAAGAGTTCACTCGAGAGATAATTAGAAAGTGAGAGAAATGAGTTGAGTGATGAGTGGAGATGAAAATGGAATGTGAATAGAGTTAACTCGAGAGATAAGTTAAGATAGAAATGGAAGGTGGGAAAAATCATAATTAAATTATTTAATTTATGATGCATGTGTGGATAAATATGATAAATTAAAATAAAATAAAAAGATTAATTTAATTTAATTTAAGATATCCAATTAAAATTTAAAATAAAATAAAATTTGGGTGTCTACATCAGTAATTAAGTAGTTGATGGTTTAATATTTATATGAAGTTAAGTTTTTGTGACAACTGATTCACCCCCCCTCTCTCAGTTTTCCTCTGTATTTCAACATCCTTAAATTTCATTTGAAGTGGGAGTACAACTACATACTTATATTGAAAAATAGAATAGAATATACCTAATAACCTTTAACAAATTAACTTCCATGAGAATAGAATAAAATTTATATCTTATAAGAGAGAATGTAACACGTTTCACTCACTTTACTTCAGTGTTCACATGTGGTAATTAGCAATTTTAATTGATACTATTTGGAAGTGAGAGGGTCAAGGACTCAAGGAGATTGTAGTGCACCAGAAATTTTAATATCAATTGTGCGATGCCACAGAGTCACTTAGTGCCACTCTTTGTATTCATCTTTTTCGGGTAAGTGAAATTTAGAAGTACTTCACTCCTATTACTATTGTCCTTGAGACTTTAGTTTTTTCAATCTTGAGGTTTAGGATTGAGTGTTTACAAGCATGTCTATGAGCACTACTAGACCAAATATTGGGAAAGGTAAAGAAAGAGATAAAATAGACTACACTGGACTACTTAAACCCCAGGTTTTACAGATGAATACCATGACATTTATGACCTTGTAATCTTTGCTAGGTGTACCTCAACACTTAGATATTCATTGGAGAATAAGGTACTTAAAATACAACCTGACCCAAAAAGACCAATACCAATTAATGGTATCACTACACCATGGGTGGTTGGATTGGGATGCCTGATGTTCCTCGAGGTTTTCCCTTGTGTTGAATTTATCATGGTTTGTGCCCAAAATTATGATGAAAATAAAAGAGCAATTGTTAGAAAAGATAGCCAAGAAGTAATGTTACCCATTAATGTAGAATATTTTGGTAAATTGTTGGGTTTCACCATTGAAGATTGTGGAAACATCCACATAAACCTAGAAAAACTTGCTAGTACTTATGGAGCAGTTAGTGAAAATGATAAAAAAAAATTCTCAAATCTATAACATTGGATGGTGCCTTATGCAATCAAAACCATAAGCCTCCTTATAAAATTGATATTTTCAAAACATGGGTTCAAGATATAGTTTCCATGCTAATGTTTTGCCTTGGATTGCATAATAATAGTCAAGTGGATGCAAGACTCCTTGAAATAGTATACAATATCCATAAATGCACTCCACTTGCCAAATACATATTTCTTGAGCACATTGCAGAATCCATGCATGATCAGTTTTTAATGATTAAATGAAGTTAAAGTGAAGCTCCCACTTCCAGTTCTAATAGAAAGATATTTAGGTTCACAACTAGGTAATTGTGCTATTTATTTCTAGTGAAGTTTGTTGGGATGTTTCAGGACAACAAGCTTTAGATTGAGAAAGATAAAAATGGACTACATGATTAGACCCATAAGATAAAGATGTATCATAATAAAAAGAACTACAATAATTTTGTGGACTACTTTTTGGCTCCATTGTATCAAGCCATTACAAATACACCAATGCCTTGATTGTTCGAGTCTTGTAGAAATTGCATTCAACTGGGAAAAGAAATACAATTAACTGACTAGTACTTCATGGAGGAATATACTAGACCCTAAGATTTTATGGATCAGGAGTATAGCCCCACAAATGCCCAATACATGTGACAGAGAGGATTTTTGCATTGGAATACATATGGCAGATGGATAGTATAGATCAACTGCACTTTGTTAGTCAGCAAAAGAAGAGCATATTTCCTTCCTTACCTTTTTCATGTGGAGGGTTCACATTCAAGAGAAAAGCATTCACTGTGGCACATCAAATTTTACAAATTTTTTAATTTGATGTTGACTCTCACTAGCAGTATGACCAATGTGGTGTGATTAAAGAAAGGCTTGTGGCTAATAAGAACACTTCAACTATAATTCAACATGAAAGTAAACCCCTACTAGAAATGTTGAGAAACAAGAATTCTTGGGATGAGGTTAGAAAAGTCATGGAAGAAACTGCTGCTCAAAGAGGTATTACTTTTGAAACATTGTCATTAGAAATAATGGGATTGCATCCAATTCCACAAACACAAAGAGAGGCAGAGGTGGCAATCAAGAGATACAACAATTTCTATACAAGAGTTACTCAAACATGTGTACGTATACAAAAATTCTAAATACTCTAAGAGATGCTTGTACAGAGGAACATTGGTCACAATAAAAAATTAATGCCTTTTGCTCTATTAGGAAGGATCTCAGTGTTCTAGAAGCTACTGCATACTTCAAATAAATTTTAGAAGATGAAGAGTTTAGTAAATTGTGGGATATAGAGCATCCCTCTAAAGCTCAAGCAACTAATGTTGAAAGGGATGGTGAGGTGGAAGACCAACCCAGAGATCTTAGTACCTATGCATTCAAACCTCATATGAGTGAGACCACAAGAGAAACATATACTACAGGGGCATTAAAAGCCCAAAATTGGGTTATGAAGGTGGTGGTTTGGGGCCCATAGAACAAGGCATTTGGATGGTATCAGAGGTAAACCCAAGAAAACCTAATGATCTTTGAGGCATTGGAGCTGATGAACAAGCCAAAGGGCATACACATATAGATAAAGAGATTAGTTTTATTCCATCTTTAAATCCTCAGAGTGAGATACTATTTAGGGTAAAATTGGATTTGTTGATCTTTTGTGGTTTAGATGTTAAAATCCCCCTTTCACCCTAACATTGAAGGATCTAGGGTTGAGTGGCAAGCACTATCATACCCTAGGTCACTTACAAATGAGGGGAGGCTTGAATTAGGGAATTAATTATCAAATTTTCCTTCTCCTATGCTCAATTGACCATTAAAACCCTAATTATGCAAATACGACAAAAAATTAATGAATTACGGGAAAAGCTCTTGTAGACGGGAGTAAAATGCCAAATTACAGAATACCTATTTTCGGGGTTCAGAAGCGGAACAATCGGGGACACTAGAGCGGGTGCCCAAGTCCATGGTACCTACTTTTTTGGGGTATCTAGACCTCCTTTAGACACTGATCAACCCTATAACTTCTATTTTCTAGAATCTATCTGCGGAGGACACTGGAGCGAGCACCCTAGTCCCGAAAGTGCTCCTTTGTCCATCTTTTCTTCAGATCTTGAATCCTTGATGTCTGCCAAGCCTTCCTGCAACTCCACTTTTTCTGGATGTGACACCTATAATTTGCAATCACAAGATTTGGTTTGGGGGTTGTGGTGTTTAGAGGTTTGCCTTGGTCAAACCCCGGAGGACACTTAAGTCTCCGAACACCATTGTCAGATAAAGAGGGAGTGCCCTTGTGAGGCAGAGGCCAAAACCCAAAGGAATCAATGATAAAAACACAATGATATGTCACCTTGTAGTGAATTTTTCATGGAGGAAGATGCTCTTCATGCCATGAAGGAATTGGTGCTCAAATTTGCAAATATCAACACACAAAACACACAAGTCTGCTCTTGCAACAAAATAGAAAGCCTTGAATCACCTTGAGATGACAATAGCTTGCTAGTAATCATCTAATTGAAATCTCATTTACAAATGAATGCCTACACATGCTTATATGTGCACCTACAAGCATTCCCACCAAGATATTAAAAATCAAACTTTATTGTGTTAGCAAAATAACCTCCTAACGGTCATCAACCGACACCCAGAAATTGGGGCTGCCCCAAAATAGGATAGGACTAGGGCGTAGGCACCCAAGTCCTCCCCCCTATTTTAGGTAGGGTACAGCTTAGGGGGTCCACCTAGGTCTTATTTGCCATGGGACTTAGGCCTCATTCTATCGGGATGCTAAAATATAAACTAAAATGTCCTAAATGCACTCTAAAGACCCAGGAGCTAAACCTTATGAGGGAAAAGCTCCTAAGGGGACATTTTTTGATGTTACATTTAGCCCCCAATTTAATGTATGTATGAACACAAGGCCCATACATGCATTAAAGTAAGGTCACAAACATAGAAAACACACCAAGCATGGAGAAGACATGCCAATCACATAGAAAATAGTAACAGGCATGTAAAACACAGAGAAGATAGTTATAGTCACGCAGAACACGTAGCAGATAGTTAATGCATAGAAGACACATTAATGCATGGAAGACAGAAATGATATCTTTTCTTTTCTTTTTCTCATATATATGAAATGCAAATGCAAGTACTAAAAAGTAAACAAACCTCCCATAATACACGATGCACCACTTAAGGATGCAGGTCTCTGTATATGGGGCAACACACATGCAAGACATGCAAAACCTCCCAAAATGGACGAAGCACTCCCCAAGAGCATTGGTCACTGCATATGGGGCAACAAACATGCCATACAAAATAAGCATGCCAAAACACACACACTTGAAGACACGGAGAAAACACAGCAGACAAGCGATGGTGTGTTCCCTATTTCTAGACTCATCATCATCTTAGGCACATTACAGGCACATATTGACGATTGGGCTTCACCACAACAATCATCGAAGACACACTTAAGGGTTGAGTTAGTCACATAACCGCTCCCTGCCTCAATAGAGGACTTTTGAAAATGACAGGATGATGCAATCTGCTCCAAGAAATACACCATCCCTGCCTCCACAGAGGGCTTAAGAAAAAGGATATGCTCAATATCTCGTCTCCACAGAGGGCTTACATGATTGATTGAAAACAAACTCAAGATGCACGATGCACTACTCAAGAGCGCAAGTCACTGCATCTAAGGTCAAACACATTGCTAACATCTATAACACATAGCTTACCTTATATGCTCCCACCTTAAGGTGGTTGATATTAGTTATCGATATCAAGCACGTTAAGGTAGGAAGAAAACACACAAGGGAACACTGACTTTCACAAAGCCCATGCCCCTCGGAGGTGACATGTACTTTACAATCACCAAATGTTCCCACAAACATATCCCTACAAGAAACTTGTTAGTGTCTACAACATCATGATAAACAACATCATCGATGCATATGATTAACCACACAAAGAGCCAAGGTTATACAATGAATTTGGAGTTCAAGGATAACCAAGGGCTATATCATGAAGCTCTCTAAATTGAGTACCACCAAGCCCAGATTTAAAGGCAAACAAAGGTGCATAGAGCAGCAGTATTGTTAAGGTTTGTAAATGCAACAAAAAATCATCAAATTCACTACGTGAAAAGCATGAGTGCTTCCACTAGCCAAGCATCAAATAAAATATACAACCCCATCATCATATTAGGAACTATAGTCCATTTTTTGATTGCTCTCAAAAGGGACACTAGGTCCACATCAGTATAAATGTTTGTCATCATCCACCCGCTAGATGGAAACACTAGAGGAAAGGAAATAATAAATAAGAGAGGAGAAACAAGTGTCTTAGGGATAGTCACGTAGGAGGGTGCCCCCAAGTCACCAACCATGACACTATGTCCATAAGACACAACACACAACCATGAAATTAGAGAGAGGCAATATATAAGAATGATGATACAAATAGAAGGTCACAATAGAGGCGGTCTCCTGGTATCTTAAACCTTACAAGAGAATCCGAGGTCATCCTAGGAGGCCTAAACAACATGTAACACATCACGAGGGAAGCATATCACAAGAGAGATAAAGGGTTAGAGATACTTACCTGTAGGGCCTTCATATTATATGTTGGAGCTCACGAACCTCTTGGAGAGGTATTCGATCATATTTGTTGTAAAATTCGAGTGGTTCTTATGAAAGTCTTTTTTTTTATCATATGATCCTTGTTTAAATAAGGCTTTTGTTGCTTGTAAGGGGGAGAACCACTTTTATTTCCATTTGTTGATTGTTGTATTGCTCTTTTATGATTTTTAGCAAGTTTTCATTGGTGAATCTTTCTAGAACAGTAGCAAGATTCATCCTGTACCATCTTTCTCGTCTGCATCAGTTGTTGTTCTTTCTTTTCAAAGGTATTTTAATTATCTCGTGATCCATATAAGGATAATGGAGGAGGAGCCTCAGTGTAAATTCCATTTCTTCATGGACGAGGTGGGTTATCCACTTGTTTCTTATCCACTTCAATCATTCCTATGATACTATCATAGTCCAAGTAATCATCCTCGTCTACTTCCACTAGATCTTGTTCCACCATATTATTTTTGGTATGCTTAGGAAAAGGATTAGTGAAGATTTATAAATTCTAATTGGGTGGAGAAACTAACTTATTTCCATTATCATTCACACCTGAAACCTAGATGACATTTGAATCAATAAGGTCATGTATCTCATGTTTAAGACACATACATTGTTCAATGTCATGTCCTTGTGTCTGATGATAATGATAAAAGGCATTAGCATCAAAGTAAGGTCCTTGTTTATTAGGATCAACATGCTTGATTAGGGGAAGCTTTAGAATGTTATTACTCATAGCTTGATTCATGATAGAATGATAGGACTCAGATATCGAAGTAAACTTCCTTGGTTGATATGATTGTTTCTTTGGATTTTTTATAACAGACACATTTGTATTTAGTCCATTGATCTTGATGAAACCCCTATTACTGTTCCTTTTAAAATTGTTTTGTGATGATCCACCCATGGATTGTCCAACTTGAGCTGATGAGTTTTGGTTTTCATACTAACTAGACGAAAGTTGATAATCATGAAGGGCGGTACATAAATGTTGAAAAGAGTTGTACTTCATCATGAGAATCTTATCACGAATATTAGGTTGTAGATTTGTAATGAATATCTTCTGAACATCTTCATCTTTCATCTGATATTGAATCTGTGCATACAGTCCTTGATATCAACCAATGAATTATGTCAATTTTTCTTTGGGACCTTGTTTGCATTGAACCAAGCCAATAAGAGTGACTTGGGGTCTGATATTTGCTTGAAAATGTTGTAAAAATTGATTAATTAACTGTGAAAAGGAGTGTATTGAATTCAGAGGCAATGAGCAAAACCATTCTAAAGAAGTATCTTTGAGAGATCACAGAAAATTTGTTGCTAACAAATCCTCTTTAAAATAGAAATCACTACACATAGCTGTGAATGCCGCCACATGGATATTAGGATCTTCTTTTCCACCATATTTTTCAAAGCAAGGAGTCTCAAACCTCTCAGGCATAGGCGTTCTCAAGATTGAATATGATAACGGATTATGGGCATGATATGTCGGTAGACTAGGTTGCGAAGAATTTGTCAAGTTTGTTACTTTTTGTTGCAAAGTAGTCATGCCCTGTAAAAGTTGGTTTAAGATGGCATCGTTCAGAGATGCTGTTTGTTGTGAGGAATTAGAACCAAGGTGGGAAGGTGATTGAACTTGAGATACAATATGTAGAGGCTGAGATAATGGTGGTTGGCCATAATGATAGGTGTGTGAGGCCTACACTTTTTCATTTCCATACATGTGACTATATAGCTTATTGTTGCTGATACTTTTATATTGTGGGACTGTTGATCCCAGATTTTCAAACTATTAAACCTTATTATGTTAAAGGAAAACTAATTGGGTGATGTTAATTAGATGTATACTTTAAGAGAAAACAAATTGGGTGATGTTAGATAGATGTTTATTTTATAGGAAAACTAATTAGGTGATGTTAGAAAGGAAATTGTTATGTGATTTCATTATGTTTATGAGAACTGTGTTATGGATTAGGAATTCATGTTTTAAGTTGCTTTGGCTATGATATTTAAATGTGAAATTAACTTTGTAATTGAGTGCGGAGGTTTTGGCTAACAAACCACAGATACTAGAGATCATTCCGCACCTTATGTTGTGATCCCTTGTGAAGCTGATCTGGTTCCACTAGGAACTAAGACCAACTCTGTGTTTGATTTAATTTTGTAATGTTGTCTTTCATGAGGTTTGTTGGTGCTTGAATTCACTGTCAGTTAATTTAGCAATTTTCATGCAGGCACCATCCCAAAATATCCAAAAGGTTCTAAGTTTTGGCACCCCTTCAGTGTTTTCCAGCATCTGCATCTCATTTCTTGAGGAGGGGTCTTCGTCTTTTCTCCATCGGCATGGGTTCATTTTTGTGTCTTTGACATTTCGGTTTGAACTTGAACCCTTTTTCTCTAAGTTTAGTGGTTCAGCGGTTCAGGGTTCAATTTTCTTCTAACGGGTCGCATTATGCATTTGCCTTGCGCAAATATTGCATCGTTGAACCTCCTGCTTGAACCTTTTTGTTTTGGTTCGGGGTTCAACGGTTCAAGGCTTTATGTTTTTGGTACTTGGCTTTTTGGTGAAAGTTCATTTTGAAGTGCTCCAACTGTGTCTTTGAACTTCTCAGTTGAACCTCTCCTTTGAACCACCCGCTTGAACCGGTTCAATGGTTCAAAGCTTTATGTTTTTGGTCTTATTGGAGTGATTGGCTTCATCGGCGAAAGATTTCTTGAGTGCTCTGATTGTTTTGGTCTGGCCGATGGATGTCCATTGGCGTGTGTTTGGCTATCAGCGAAGCAAATTTTTGGGCCGCCAATGTAAGGAGTTTGCCCGATGGGGAATGCCATCGGAGTAAGATTGCATATTGGGCTAGCAGTTGGAGGGTCCGCCGATGGGTCTTCTCTGGCCGATGTGGAAGTCAGAGGCTTGCGGAGGTGTCGTCGATGAGACGATTGAGATCGGTGAGAGGTTTTTGTGGCTAGTCCGATGGTAGTAGTCTGGCCGACAGGGAATTGCAATAGGCATCGAAGAGACTATTGATGTCGGCAGGAGGATTTGGGAGTGTGCCGATGGCTCGGGTCATGGCGATAGGCTTTGGACAAAGGCTTATGCGTCGAGCATGGCAAAAGCACTCGACATTTGTTATACATGCGGCCGTGTTTTTAAAATGATGAAGTGGTCTCGACAGCATGCATGTGGGACTATTCTTCCTGCATTTTTTTGAACCTGTGGTAAACGCGTTTTGGCGGGAAACTTCCATTTGAAAGCAGCGACAGTTTCCAGGTAGGCCGCGGGTGGTTGAGCCATCAATGGTGACTGTAGCGGGGGTATGGGTGATGGTACACATGATCAGGTTGCCCAATTTTTGAGTGAAGACTTCCTGATGGCAGCGCAAGGCTCGAGGCCTCCCTTGTTTGTTGCATTGATGGCTTCTGAGCGCCATTCCCTCTGATGGATGTATCTAGCGAATTTTTGACTTCTGGCCATGTAATTAATTGCTGTGAGGTACACTTTCTGGCCAATATAGGCAGACTGTGTTACCATTGTTTGGTTGTTGAAAGTTGAATATTTGGCTCTGTAACACAATACAGTTCATTTTGGTTGCTCTATACAGTTAAACCTATGAGTTTATGTATCTCTTGTTGTACGTTTTTGCATGAATCCACTAATTTCATGGTTAATTTTATATGAGAAATGCTATGTTAGCATGTGTTTTGTTAATTCTGTCTCCAGTATTACATGTATCTTTCTTCTGAGTCTGGATATTTAAGCAATGTTTGAGACTCTAGAACATAGAATTCTTGTGTTGAATGTCTGATCTCTTAACTTCTGCTCAAGGGGTAGATTAAATTGTTCTCAGATTGAACATTGGGAAGGGTATACTGCAGTAGGGATGCCATAAGTATAGATAGCTTAACACTTTGTATTGGGAGATATCTGTAAGGCAGGTATCATATGTATCCCCCTGAAATCTAGTTTTAGTTGTTCATGCATATCATTCACAAGTGTATGTCTACTGACTCCAGGCCCTGGATAGGCACCAATCTTGCTTTGTGTTTGTGTTACAACCATGTCCAGCTTTGCATCCAAACTTAAAATCAAAATCAAAATCTAAAACAATCTTTAGGACATTAGAATTAGTTTTAGGATCCTTAGTCCTCTGTCTACAACTGCAAATAGGCCCAAAGCTAGCCCCTTTGCTCTTATCTTTCAGTTTTAGTCTACTTACAGGAGGACTTATCTGCTTTCTGTCAGCATCCCAGCCTTTGTATGCATATCCTCATGGATGTTGAGTAGGGAATACCCCCCTAGGTTTTGCAGAGCCTAAAGAAGAAGAGGAGATAAAATATAGAGTCTATCTCCTATATTGTTGGCCCCTGGCCCAGAGATCCTGTTGATCATTGATGGCTACCTTGTAGGGAAATCTGGGAATAAGCATCCAGTCTAGGAAAAAACCAACAAAATGGTGACTCTATTGGGGATGGTGATTTGAAAATTGTTATTTTTGTCCTCCCTGGTGAAATATCTGTGTGCCCATCCGAAAAACCAACAAAATGGTGACTCTACTGGGGAGTCTTTCATGTGAATGATGATGCTTTGCTGGTGGTATGAACTCAGAAAAATATGTGTTGAGCTTTCAGCTGCTGTAAATTTTGTCCTCTCTGGAGAGGTGGCGACTCTGCAAAAGATCTAAATGCACATGAAAAGTTGATGTGTGTTGTGAAAAAAATGTGCTATTCAGACTTCAGCATCTGTATGAGAAAAGGTACCTTGTTCCTTCCCCTTTATATTTGATGTTTTACTGCATAAGTTAGATGCCAGGGGAAGCCTTAGGTCTTAGGCAGACAAAGGATGTCTAAGAGTAAGATTTTTATGAATCCAAGTATGAATTATCCCATACTCAGCGGTGAAATGTTGGATAAAAGAATAGAAGAGATAAGAAATAGGTTGATATTCTTAGAGGCTGAGCAGGCCCAGTTAAAAAACAATAACCCTATTGTGTCTGCCAGTCAAAAAGCTAAACCTCCTGCCACCCCTTTTGATCCTTTGTATGACCAATTAGATTTGTCATGGGTTGACTATAAAGTAGAAACTATGCCTGCTAGGATATACTGTCAGATGCCCAGATTTAGTGGTCACAGTGTATGTGATGGGAATGCACATATCCAAAATTTTCATGAGTTCATGGGAAAGCATTCATTCAGAGATGAGGATATGTGGATGAGGTTTTTTGTTAGGTCCTTTGATGCAAAAGCAAAAGACTGGTATTTGAGCTTTTCAAAAAGATCCTTTGCCTGTTGGGATGAGCTTGCTGACTGTTTCAAGGAAGAATTTGCAAAAGAACCGGCTGATCTTGTTGCAGAATTGATGAGAATTAGAAAACAAGATGAAGAGCCATGTGTTGATTTCAGTCATAGGTTTGCATTAGCCTTTTCACAGATCCCAGAAGTCTTCAGACCTGATATTTCAGCCTGTGTAGGCATATTCTTTGAGGCTTTTGAGGAGGGCTCTAGTGCATTACTGAGGGATTTCAAGGTGACAAGTATGCAGATGGCATACAAGTTCGTAGAAAATATAGAAAAAATAAAAAATGAGCACTTGTTGAAACCCCTGTCCACAGGCTTTGGTGTGAAAAATAGTTGTGAAGCTGCAAATGACCAAATAATTAAAGCATCATGTGCAGATAAAAATGAAAATGAAAGCATAGAGGTTGAGACTGTTGTATTTAAACATAATGCTAACAATACAGCTCAACTGGATTGTTCACCAATTGAGGATGCCAATGAAGGAACTAATGAAGACTCCCATTGCAATGATGAGGCAGCTGGCCATGAAAACAACAATGAGGTTGTGGACAGTAATGAGCAACTTTTGGAATGGACCTGTGGAGACAATTGTGAGTATTGTACTCAAGACAAAGAAGGTATAAGCAAACAGAAAAATAGTCCCATGTGTGACCCATTGCCTACCTTTCAAACACATGGAGATCATGAAGAGCAGTCAGAAATTGAAATAAGTGCTAGTGCAGAGCATGATTGTTTTTCATTCGATGGCTATTTTGCTTATGACACACAGGCTGATACTCCTCCACAGAGTGAATCCATTGGTGATGAAAATGCGTGCTCTGCTGCCCATGAACCAATGGCATATTATGATCAAGCTTATGTACCTGGATCACCCATTTTTGACACATATGATGATGAGGATCTATTTGAGTATGGTGAAGGCTTGAGCACTATTTTTGACTTGGATTCTGTTTCTCATCCTAATGAAAGAGGAAACAACATACATCAGGTAAGTCACTATAAAAATGTGCCTGATTTGAAAGAGATGCCAGAGCCTGATCTTTTCCAGTTTGGTGCTGCTATTGGTTGTGTGCATGATGTGCACAATTGTGAATTTGAAATCTTTTCTTTTGAGAGGCCAGCGTATAAAGAGAGCTATGTTTTTCCTAGTTGTGTGGTGGACTTCGAGTGCTTTCAATTTTCAGTCCAGCTAGGAAATCATTTTGCAATGCATAGTGATGATAACCTGTGTTCTATGCCATTTGAGTATGCATTGCTTGATACATTCTGCATCCATTTGTTGCTTGATGCTGAGGGTTGTTTGCATAAGGTTGACAGTGACAAAATAAATCAGAAGGTTGAATGTGCAGATGACTAGGTTTGTTTGTGGTCAGATCATGGCAGTACTCTCAGGCTTGACCCAGTGTATGCAGATGAGAACAAGGTGTTTGACAAGGGGAAATATTGGTTTTACTTTTCTTGGTGGCCTTAGGCCATCAAGTTTGATTGGTGATGCAGATCATGGTAACTTCATGACTCTATGCCCAATGGATAAGGCACTGGTCTACATCCCATAGATCTGGGGTTCTCGCTGCAGTCTTGCACTTGCACGTCCCCAATCAGAGCCACTGTTGGTGCCTGAATTCACTGTCAGTTAATTTAGCAATTTTCATGTAGGCACCATCCCAAAATATCCAAAAGGTCCTAAGTTTTGGCACCCCTTCAGTGTTTTTCAGCATCTGCATCTCATTTCTTGAGGAGGCGTCTTCGTCTTTTCTCCATCGGCATGGGTTCGTTTTTGTGTCTTCGACATTTCAGTTTGAACTTGAACCCTTTTTCTCTAAGTTCAGTGGTTCAGTGGTTTAGGGTTCAATTTTCTTCTAACGGGTCGCATTATGCATTTGCCTTGCGCAAATATTGCATCGTTGAACCTCCTGCTTGAACCTTTTTGTTTTGGTTCGGGGTTCAACGGTTCAAGGCTTTATGTTTTTGGTACTTGGCTTTTTGGCGAAAGTTTATTTTGAAGCGCTCCGACCATGTCTTTGAACTTCTCGGTTGAACCTCTCCTTTGAACCACCCACTTGAACCAGTTCAATGGTTCAAAGCTTTATGTTTTTGGTCTTATCGGAGTGATTGGCTTCATCGGCGAAAGATTTCTTGAGTGCTCTGATTGTTTTGGTCTAGCCGATGGATGTCCATCGGCGTGTGTTTGGCTATCAGCGAAGCAATTTTTTGGGCCGCTGATGTAAGGAGTTTGCCCAATGGGGAATGCCATCGGAGTAAGATTGCATATCGGGCTAGCAGTTGGAGGGTCCGCCGATGGGTCTTCTCTGGCCGATGTGGAAGTCAGAGGCTTGTGGAGGTGTCGTCGGTTAGACAATTGAGATCGGCGAGAGGTTTTTGTGGCTAGTCCGATGGTAGTAGTCTGGCCGACAGGGAATTGCGATAGGCATCGGAGAGACTATTGATGTCGGCAGGAGGATTTGGGAGTGTGCCGATGGCTCGGGTCTTGGCGATAGGCTTTGGACAAAGGCTTATGCGTCGAGTGTGGCAAAAGCACTCGACATTTGTTATACATGCGGCTGTGTTTTTAAAATGATGAAGTGGTCTCGGCAGCATGCATGTGGGACTATTCTTCCTGCATTTTTTTGAACCTGTGGTAAACGCGTTTTGGCGGGAAACTTCCATTTGAACACAGCGACAGTTTCCAGGTAGGCTGCGGGTGGTTGAGCCATCAATGGCGACTGTAGTAGGGGTATGGGCGATGGTACACATGATTAGGTTGCCTGATTTTTGAGTGAAGACTTCCTAATGGTGGCGCAAGGCTTGAGGCCTCCCTTGTCTGCTGCATTGATGACTTCTGAGCGCCATTCCCTCTGATGGATGTATCTAGTGAATTTTTGACTTCTGGCCATGTAATTAATTGTTGAATGTACACGGTTCTGTATAAATGGTTTTGGCTGTGTTACTTTTTAGAGGTTGGAGGTTTTTTGGGCTTTCAGCTCTGACTCTGAACATAAGGTGTTCACATTTTGAAAGGCATTTTTTGCTACAGACTTGGTCCTTAGTCTGGTGTACTAATCTATCTTGGATTGTAAATGATGATTTTCTCTGTGATGACCTTCTATGCAGATTGATTTTAAATGAAAAACACCTGTGTGTGTATTGTTTCTGATTGTCTCCTATATGTCATTTGTTTTCCTTTCAAATAAGGTTGTCAAGGACTTCCAAGTTTTTTAGTGTATGCATACTGTGTGTCTGATTTATTGCGTCTGCTCAAGGAGTGGTTAAATAGGCTTTTGATCAGATACAAAGGGAAATAGATTGCATCATAGGATCTGTTAAGCATGATCATTAATGATACTCTTTCTTGGACATGTTGCTGTCAGGCAGTAGCATTATTCTCAGGTCCTCTGGATATGAATTTATGTTGTCATGGGAAGACATTTACAGTCTTAGATATGACTCTGCTACCTAGATAAGGCACTGGTTTGGGAATTTGTCTGTTCAATGGGTCTAGGAAAGTCCCATCACTCCAAACACCATTTCAACCCATCTCATCACTTCCACCTGTTAGTTGTAGGATTAGGATTAGGAACCTCTGCATGCTCTCATACCTAACTAGACATTATGTCCAAGAATGTTGCCAACCTTGTGATTTGTTACACAAATCTTGGTCCATACATGAGAGTATTCTGCCTGTTGCCGTCAAGTTAAATCCTTCTGTCATTGAGCTAGTGAAGGTTATACTTTTATCAAATAGGGACACCCCCCTTGGTGCGGCAAAACCAGAAGTGAAGGGGAGGAGCTCACGCAACCTCCTGTATTCAGTTGGCTGAATCTACCTGTGCATTAGAACTGGCAAACCCTAATGCTGATTCAGAAGCAAAAACCAACAAGGTTGAATGGGTTAGGTCTACCCTTTGTAAAATTGAGTTATGATTTGTGTTGTAAGAATTATATTTGAATTTCAATTTTTAAATTTAAATTTTTGAGACCCTTTTCTTGTGTCTTAACTTGACCCTGGGTGTCCTAACTAGGTTAAAGTTGACCCTGGGTTATACCCCATGGGTCTAGGTTCCCTTTTGACTTGGGTAACCCTTGGGTAACCTCCGTATGGTCACCTTAACTTCACACTAAAGTTAAGTGACGAATTTGGAGGTATGGAAGGATAGGATGGGTGGTACCAACACTCAAGCCCATCCCTTTTCCATTCCCAAGGTAAGAAATGACTCCAAGACCCACCAATAATGGAGGAATTGACTTCAAGTCACCCTCACAATTGGTAAGAGTCCCCATGGAGTTGTGTGGTCATTCATAAGAAGGAAGGAAGGGGAGACATGTGTCACCCTTTTTCCTCCTTTAACTCCTTTTATTTCTCCCATGTGTAAGAGAAATGACATGTGGTAAGGGCTAAGGAAGACTTTAGGGATGGGTGAGTGACATAAGCCAACACTCATCCCTTGGGACACAATAGTAGTTTGGGGAAGAGTGAGGAGGTGACAAGTGTCACCTCCCCATTCCTCTAAACTCATGGAATTTGGGTTATTTTAATCCCACTTGGGATAAGGAGGGAGGTTGTTGAATTTGGAGGAATTTTGTTTATTGAAAATTGCTTTTGAGAGAAGAAAGTGAGAGGGAGTTTGGTGGCTTAGGTCGGAGGATATTTTAGTGGAGCTCTAAATCAACTTCATCCATTTAAGGGCTTTGTAAGGTTGGTTTTCATGGCCTTTCTTTTGTATTTCTCATTGTTGCATGAAGGATGTGTGGAAATGATTATTTTTCTTGTGATGTAATTTTTGTTACTATGGGAAAATGTATTGGGATGTTGACAAAGCTTCTTCCACTTCGGAGAAATGCTCATCAAGTGTGGGGTAGGGGAGGAGTGATCCTCCTCAAGTGCATGCCTTGTTTCTTTTGGGATGTTGAAATCCTTGAGGGAATTTGTGTGTCTTTGAGAAATTGTGATATTTGGCTTGAGAGTCAAAATATGAACTCCTTGGAGAATTTTGTTAACAAGTTTGGCTTGAGGCCATGAGAAAATTGTGTTGATTATATTATTTGAAAGGGTTACACTCTAGAGTTGAGTGTGTCCACTCTCCTACCCCTTGTTAAACTCACTGTGGTTGAGTTTTTGTGTTGTGTAATATCCATGGGTGTATGTGTGTTTTGGTGTGTTGTTTATACCCTATTGTGAAGTGGAATTTTGGAATACCATAGGTGTGTGGATGATCTCCCTAGCTCGGGGGTGACCCTCTTGCGGGTCTACGGTAGGGAGGAGAGCAACTTGTGTGGTGTTTTCTTCCCTCGTGTGATATGCAGGTGTTCATGGAACTCTATGTGAAGATTGGAGAAGTTTCCTCGTGTTTAGAATATATTTTATTTTCCTTTACTCTTAAGGCTCTATAGAAGAGCTTGGGCTTGTTATTGCTCTCATCCTTGTTGCTTTTAAGAGAAGAGAAATCTCTCTCTATTGTTGTAAATTTGGTATTTTGAAGTTGTGAGAAAATCTACCCCCTTGTAATTACAGTCTTATTTGTAGTATTTATTACTTCTGTTGCCATTACGAAATGAAGAAGAAAAGAAAATTGTTTTTTAGAAGAAATTAGAATTGTCTATTTCCTTCCTATCCCTATTTGAAGAGTTGTGAAATTAGTTGTTGTAAACAAAGTTGTTAAAATTTATTCCATTGTAAACTAGTGAAAATATTAATTTTATAAATTATGTGAAGATGAAATTTTGTTGATATGGAAAGAAATGAAGAATTGTTATAATATTGCATTTGATTGATTGTGAATAAATGCAAATAAAATTAATTCCTTTCCCCTTTTAAAATGATATGCTTACTCTTTTGAATTGAATTGGTGACTTGAAATGTTAAATTTAAATTGAATATATATATATATATATATATATATATATATATATATATATATATATATATATATATATATATATATATATATATATATATATATATATATATATATATAATTAAATTAAATTGCTCATGTGAAATGGTAGAAAGGAGAAATTAAAATTTCTATTTTAGAGGTGCATATGAAAATAAATTGTTTGAAAACTCCATAAAACTAAATCAATATCTCTGTCTGACAAATTAATTGACAGAGATTATTTAATTATATATATATATATATATATTTACATTTTCTGTATTTTACAAGATAGATGGGTTAATTATGGAACTGAGAATTTTTATTACTGTGGTTGTGGGGTATGTATATATATATATATATGTTATATATTAAAAATATTATACGAAATTAATATTAAAAAAAAGAATAAATAAATGGTGGTTTGCAGCTTTCTGTGTTTGAAACACAGTTATAAAAAAAAGATTTTTATACATGAGAGGGTGGGTGGGATCGAACCCCCCACCGTGGTTATTAAAAGGGTGTGGGGAGGGGCGGAGCCCCCACCCACACCCCATGTAGTGGGATGTGGGTGGGGGCTCCGCCCCTCCCCACACCCACGCCACCACAACTCCCGCTGCTCCCATATACCCCGCGCCCTGCGACCACTCCCCGCATGGCCTCCATAGTCCCCACACCCTCCGCCTACCACCACTAGTCCTCTACCCATGAACACTGCCCTGCAGATACCTCCGCCCTTCTTCTGCCCTTCCCCACCTTCTCTGCGACCTCTAAGCCATGGTCTTGCCCTAAGCATCGCCACCTCCATTGCCCTGCCATTCAACAAACAAGCCAATGGAAAATAAAGTTAGGGTTCTCTAATGACATGCATAAATATATATATATATATATATATATATATATGAGTGGGAATAAACAATACTTTATGTTTTATAATGAATAAACATAAAATATAAATTTTAAATAAACGGTTAATATATATATATATATTAATGGTTTACTAAAAATTTTGTAATTTAATTTAAATAATAATATACATATATATAGGTATTTATATATTATCTATGAGGTAATTTGTTAATATATATATATATATATATATATATAATAATAAATAAAATAAGGGCTATATATATTTTGACGATAATATATATGTATTAAATCAAATTGTAGGAGGATTGCGCTCTCGGAATTAAATAACTTTCATTTAAAAATATCAAGAAAACGAAAAGAAAAATATGTCCTTTCATTTTAGCAAGAGACCCTTAGAAATATAAATGCAAAGAAGCCATCACAAGCATTCCATGTGTGACCATTGTAAGCTCAACCGTATATTTAGAAACGTCCAATTGAGAAAAATAAGAGAGAAAGAGAAAGAAAGATAAAAGTGAAAACAAAGAGGAGAAAATGAGTGGCATTTTGGAAATAGGATAAGAGAACAAAGTAAGTTTTAACAACCCTGTTGAACCTGTTTAAGGACAAATTAAGTATCAAAATTAATTCAACATTGAAACTAAACCAGAGCGGAAACCTAGGAGACTGTGCCAAGCAAAGTTAGTAAACCCAGTTTAAGTGATCTGGTCTATCAAGAAATTAGGAATAATGTAAAGAATGCAGTGATAACTTTGATTGATGAAGAACGTGAAGAAAAATAGGATAAACCTAAAGAAAACTTAGAAACAGAAAGAGAGGGATAGAAATACAATCAAAATTAAATTTTAGAGAAACAGAAGAGAGGGCAAATGAACGGGCTTTGTTGAAAATGCTAAGTCCGAAGGAGGAGAAATTAATATTACATTTCAGAAAATGGGAAAGAGAATGGAAGATTGGGCTTTGTTGAAAAATAATCCATTAATGAAAACAAGTGTAAATCCATTATAATTAGGAAGCCATAGGAAGATTGTTAACCCTATCAGGAAACCACGTGTTAAGATTAAGTGTTGTGTGATAAATCCCACTCTCGCTATGAGGCGTTATGCTGTCGGATTCTTCCAGAATCTAGGGTTTAGAAGCTTAGAAAGTTCAACCCTTGTAGTGATGTTAGCTGCATCGCGAAGACCCCCTTGATGAACTTCTTGCATTTAGGTGTGCATATGCATGCGTATTACCCCACTGACAACTGAATTGTTTACGTCTTAAGCGTACACCACCGAGCACGCTTATGCATGCGAGGGGGTTTCTAGAGAAGAGTGAGAAATTTTTTGATATTTCATGTCATGACCACATGACAGATGTGGAAATGACACGTGTGATGCATGTTGTGACCGCATGGGAAATGTGGGCATGACAAGGTGGAAGATGGTTGTGAGTATGTAATAGGTAGCTGGAAATGAGTGGAATCGATAGGAGGTTGAGAACAATTATTCATAGAAGATGTCTCTTTAGGAATCAAATTTTGATAATTAAATCCCATAGCTCTATAATTAGTGACATTAGATACTCCAATACCAGTGGTAGCATTAATACAAGCATTTGCATTAGTTGTTAAGATCGTTGATGTAAAAGTGGATACTCCTATATTTGGTATATGTATGGAAACTTGAGTATGAGATGGTGATAAGGTGTTATTAATCATTTGTACACATTCACTTACTGGCATGATATTGGTTTGTGTAATATGTGCCAGACCATTAAGTACATTAACACCATCTTTCCCTTCTTTTATCAATTCTCTTATGTTATGAATTATAGGAACGACTTCTTCAACTATTCTCTCATTTTCCATAAATGATTCAAATTCCACTAAGTCTTTATCCAATTTTTCTATTTGCTTATCAGATACATATCCTACTACCTCAATAGTGTTATCAACATCATAAAAATTTTGTTCTTCCATTGAGGTTGGAGGATGTATAATATCTTGCACAATTTGATTTTCTCCCTTTGTAAAGGTGTCCAAGTACCGATTTCTTCGAGAGCACTAGATTCCATGTGTTTTATGCTTCTTATTAAAGGAATGTTTCTCTTAGGGCAATGAGTTATTAAAATAATGCAGCAATATGCTCACTCTGAACACTCTTGATGCAAATCTAAGATAATGCCCAGTCAAAATATAGTGAAAATATGTCAAAATAGATACTTTTTTCACCAAAATTCAATGCAAAAGAGCATAGAAAAGGGTGTTGTGAGAAAAATGATGATGGAAAGAAAATAATATCATTAATAATAGCTACTTTATGCAAAAATATCCAACACAACACGCTTTTAGCACCACTTAAGGTCAAACCCTAGTGAAAATATAGCAAAAATAAGCTATTTTTCACGATTTTTCAATTCCAAGACCTAGTAAAGGAGGTGTTGTAAATAATTTTATGAGGTGTAGAAAATAATATCAATAATATCAGTCACCTCAATCCATAAAATTGATCACAACACACTTGGAGTGCAAACTAGGTCAAACCCTAGGGCCAAAATAGCCAAAATGTGTTGTTTTTCACCAATTTTTCACTACAAGAGCCTGTTAAAAGGGTGTTGTGAAACTTTTTATGAGGGGAAGAAAATTATTACCCTGATAATAGAAAATTAATGTAAAAATATCTTTCACAACACACCTATGGTGCAACTTTATGAAGTTGATAAAGCCAATTTTAGTGAAAATTGTTGTTTTTGAAGCCCTAAGTTTTAGAACTTGGAACAAAATTCTATGTGCATGATTTAATGTCTGATTTATGATGGAAATTAAATACTCTTAGATATGAAAATAATTTTCAATCTTAATCATGCAAAATTCCCATGTAAATTTAATGACATTGCACCAAAATTGCTAGTTTTTGTTGAAATTTTCAATGCAAAAATGCAAAAAAATTAAATTTAAATGAAAATTCACACTAAAATGCAAGCCTAAAGAGAAATGAAAATTTGAATGATCCTCTAAAATTAGTAGAAAAATCTGATAAAAGATTATGCCTACGAACCCTAGATTTTGGAATTACTAGGTTATCTAAAAATTGTCAAAATTTCCACAAAACCCTAGCAATTAAATGATGACAATGCAAAGAAAGATTTTGAATTTTTGTATTTTTTTGTATTTTATATCAGATCTGATGCAAAAATCATGAATTAGGAAAATTTAGGAAGAATTGACACAATTTAGTAAGCCCAACAATGTAATTTTTTTGTATTTTTCTAAATTTTTCAATTTTTTTGAAATTTTCTCAATGCAATAAATTAAATGACCAAATGAATGAATGAAATCACACCAGATCTGTAGAAAAAACACTCAACAAGTTGTAATTTAAGTTCAAATATATGGGTTCACTAAAATGTTTAGGGTAAAATTAGATTTGTTGATCTTTTGTGGTTTAGACATTAAAATCCTCCTTTCACCCTAACATTGAAGGATCTAGGGTCAAGTGGTGAGCACTATGATACCCTAGGTCACTTGAAAATGAGGGGAAGCTTGGATTAGGGAATTAATTGTCAATTTTTCCTTCTACTATTCTCAATTGACCATTAAAACCCTAATTATGTAAATACGACAACAAATTAATGAATTATAGAAAAAGCTCTTGCAGACGGGAGTAAAATGCCAAATTACAGAATACCTATTTTCAAGGTTCTGAAGTGGAATAGTCAGGGACACTAGAGTGGGCACCCAAGTCCAAGGTACCTAATTTTTTAGGGAATCTAGACATCCTTCGGACACTGATCAACCCTATAGCTTCTATTTTCCAGAATCTATTTGCGGGGGACACTGGAGTGAGTGACTTAGTCCTGGAAGTGCTCCTTTGTCTATCTTTTCTTCAGATCCTAAATCCCTGATGTCTGCCAAGCCTTCTCATAACTCCACTTTTTCCGAATGCGACACATGTAACGTGCAATCACAAGACTTGGTTTGGGGGTTGTGGTGTTTAGAGGTTTTACTAAATCAAACCCTGTTGATAACTGAGAGGGGGGGTGAATCAGTTATCCTAATTATGTCTTCATTTGAACTTTCTTATTAATCAATGCAGCATTGAATCAAACAAACAAACATTACCATGAAATGAAAAACACATGACATAGTTTTTTTGACGTGGAAACCCTGTTAAGGGAGAAAACCACGGGGTGATTAACCCAAAGATTATTCTCTGTTAGAAGAATAAGGAATTACAAAATGGCACTTGCCAATTAAGGCTCACTACCCGAGCACACTGCTCACAAAGAGGCCCACTACCTACAAGGAGACACACTGTCTACAAAGTGATAAGAATCACAGTCTTGAACTGATTGGAAGCATCTATATATGCTGGAGTTCAGTTCCGGTTAGGCTCAGTACACTGATCTGCTGCACTTCATCTTTCCTCTGTTCTTTATTCTGCTATCCTTTCACATACCGGATCTTTCTTACTACTTCTGCTCTGTTCTGCACTTATTCGCATACACCATCACACAATTACACCCTTCACAACTAAATCCATCCTCTATATATATCCGCACAAGTAATTTCATCACCTTTCTAGTCGGCATCCGGAACAGTCTAGTTTCTTACAAACTTTGTTCTATCGGCTGAATCCTTGCTCACCAAGCAATGCGGATCAAGCATATACTTGTAGATATCATTAATCATGTCGGCCAAACATGATTCATGCCTTCACAACCTTTACCATCAACAGTAACACATCCGGAAAATAGTCTGATACTCTGTCAGTCAGTTCTTCCTCTGTTCTCACTGTCTCTCAGGAATCCGGTACTCAACTATTCATATCTTTTTCTTTGTTCATCACCGGAGGCTAAATCCTTGGAATATACTACTCAAGGTAGTCCTCTTGACTTCCCCAAATCCGCACTGCACCAAGACACTTCCTCTGAGAGATCCGGACCAATCTGTCGGACCTTGCCACATGCTCTGTTCTTGTTCACCGGACCACAACAATCTTCATTCTGACTTCCGGTAGAGACACACCATGACTTGCGGATATTTGGGATGACTTTTGTTGCCATCAATGACAACAACCATGAATCCATATAGTGTCTCTTGCCAACAATCTCCCCCTTTGGCATTGATGGCAACACTTAGTGAAAAATGACTAAGTGTTTATACTACGCTCCCCCTTGGCTGATGCTCTATATACAATTTCCGGAACTCCCCCTTAATTGGATTCCTCATTTTTCACTGCTCCTCACTCCCCCTTTGACATCAATGGCAAAGGGTAGGGTCCGCACACCAAAATTTTCAAAAATTTTCTATACATAGCCGCATATTTACATACTCACATATACTGAAGAATGTCTGCAAAAGATGTCTTCAGTTGGATCAGTTCTGTAGCCCAACTTTGCTTCATTCTATCCAAAATTGAAATGTGACCACTCAACAAAAATGCAAATGCATCTGCCCTTTTTAGATCTTTCGGATCACTTGTCTAGGCTGTGATTTGAGCTTCTGCTATGGCCTCATACATGGCCTCTAGCTTAGGGACAATCAACCCCCTAAGCTCACTCAACCTGCTTATTCTATTTTTCCTTTCCTTCTCCAGTTTCTTGATTTCACTCAAGACTGCAATAGTCTGACATTCTTGATTTGTTATTGAGGAAGAAAGAGGATCAAAACTTTGAGACAAGCTTAGTAGTGTGTCCTCTTGCGCTTTTATTTTCTTCTCAATGTCCACTGTTACCTTGGACCAGGAGATACAAAATTTGTATATTTCACCGCCATCCTTAAGAGCATTTTCTAAGCTCTTTATCCCAATGTTCATGTTTCTCCTATCATTAATGATCAAACCCTGAACCTCGGAGAACCTTTTATCCAAAAACTCCTTCCGGACCTTTTCTTCAGCTGATTTTTCTAAAGATTCAAAATGTGTATTAACACTGCTGACTAAGGTTTTGAGATTACCGGAAGAGGAGGCTACCGGATCTATCTGGACCGATGGCATAATCTTCTCAAGCACTCTGGAAGCAGCCTCTATCAACTCACAGTCTTCCATATGAGACTTTAGGAGCTTTTCATTTGCCTTAGCATTTGCAAATGAGGCTATCTTCATTGTCTACACCGGAGAGAGGGAATCAAAGTTGAATGGGCCTTGTAGTAGCTCCGGTTCATCGATCTCTATTGTTTCTTTGCTCAAAAATTGTTGAACAGTTTGTGCAGTGTCTCTTGCCGGAGACAGATGTTTCTTTTCTTCTGCAGTCTTGGAACTGTCCTTTGGGATTTTCTCTCCTTCCACATTCTTTCCACTATCAGTCATGGTCTTCTCTGATGGAGTCTTCTCTTTTTCTGCACCCTTGGTACTGTCAACCTCTTTATCTTTCACCACTGCTTCCTTCTCCTGTAATTTCTCTTCTTCTTTGGATCTAGAGACTGTAGGGGAAACCGGAGGAGAGATGCTAGCCTGTTCATAGGCCACTTCTTCTGGAGCAGAGGGTTCCAAGTCCACAGCTGTTTCTGCACCTAAGTCCTCTACAACAGGAAGATTGAACCTTTTGAAGGCCTTCCGGAGGATCTCTTCTGTCTCTTTGGCCACCTTGTCAGTCTCACCAAGCATGAGTTGATTCATCCTGGCTTTACTTCTGAACTCATCTTTGCAGTCTTTGAATATTATGTTCATTGTCTTGGGATCAATTTGAGGATATAGCTGAATAGCTATCTGCTCCCGGATCTCAAGATCTTTTGCCTGAGCATTATTCTTTCTTATTTCTAATTCCTTTTCTAGGCTTTTAGGGATTTCAGAGATAATCTCAATAAAAGCTTTATTGTAGATGTTTAGGTACCTTATTATAGCTTCTTGCAGGATCTTTTGATCTGCCTCGTTGTAGTCATCATAAAATTCAGTCACCGGTTGAAGGTTCCCATCCACAGTGACTGATTTGACTACACTGTCTAGGGATAGAGTGGGCTTTTCAGCAAATTCTTCTGCCATTTCTTCCTTGTCTTGGCCTGTGGAGGGTTTCCCAGATCCTTTCTTCTTCTACTTCTTTATTTCTTTTACTCCCTCATCTGACTCAGTTTCCTCTTCATCCTTTTGGCTTTCATAAGCCCTTGTGGCTTTTGTCTTAGATCTTTTACTGGATGCCTGGACTTCCAGTTTTGAACTTTTGGTTGTGGGAGGTGCAGATCTTTTTGATGATCTGGTCCAGGTGGAAGTTTCAACTGGAACACTTTCTTTACTTTTCTTTTCTGCCTCTTTCTTTTCTTCCTCAGATTTTCTTCTCTTTTCCCGGCTGGCATCAAGTGCCTCTTTTGAGATGCCTAGGCCTTGAGCAATGTGCTCTACTTCTTTTCTCACCTTCCTCTTTATCTCAGGTTCCCTGAGTTCTACATGGATCTTTACACTCAGCTCCTCAAAGGTTCCAAACCTTTCTGCCTTTGGATCTTTGGGCTGACTTAGCATGTGTTGAACATGCAGCTCCACTATCTGTTCATCCACTTCATACCCCATGGGCATGATCTAGACAGTCCTTGGCTCCACTGCCTCCATTAGGCACTGATCAGTGTCCACCATAAAGCACACTGAGTCTTTGTATTTTTCAACAAGAGACTGGGGAATTCTTTCTCTTGCTTGCATCATGCTTTGGAAGTTTTTGAAGTATCCCCATAGGGCTGTATTTCTTGCTTTGGCATCCCCAAGCCCATGTAGATAGTCTCTTATTTGGACTGCAACAGGTTTGTCATTCTGCCATGCCCATCCACTTGATCCAGGCAGCTCATTCATGAAGTAGAAGAATAGACATAATATAAGAGTACCATACTTAAAGGAATTCTTCTTGTCCTTCTTGATTTTCTGTATATTTTCCATTAATTGGCTTAAGAGTAGTTCGCAGAGATCATATTCTACATTCTTCCTTAGCATTTCATAGGCAGTATATACTGCAGTTCCGGATACAGAATTCTCCCCGCTGGAGTGATAGATCTTGTATCCTATTATCATGGACACATACTTGATATCCGGATCAGAAATATCTTCAATGGTAATTGCCCTCTTATCAAATTTTGATCCGGTGGCCTCAGTTACAATGTTATTTTTGACAGATTTGAGGATAGGTATCCCTCCGGAAGAATATAGACCAGTTACTGCTCTAATTGCCTCTTTTGTGATCTTGCAGGGTCTATCCAGCCATAGGAAGTTGTCATGCATCCTGCTCAGTACATACTGGACCCATTCATCTTCTTCAAAGCAGGGGAAATGAATGAATTGATCAAATTGTTTCTTCTGGATACCCTTATACTCTGGTTTATGCTCAAAAGCATTGTCTATCAGTTGTTTGTGATAGAGATCTCTCAATTTGAATTCCCCAAATTCCTCAATGCTTGCATGTATGTAAACCCTAATGTCTTCTGTGTGTAAAACTCCGTGAGGAACACTGGAGAATGCTCCTAAGGGATCTACCTCCAATGACTTGTATGGATGTTTCTTAAATTCAGGTCGGGGCCTATCTGAGATTTTTACTATATTTGGAGTAGCCATTTCTTCAGCAGATTTGTAGCAAGATATCAAAAGTGGAAAATACCTTTTGCATCTTCGGTTGTACGGAGTAGCTGGATTGATTTCTGTATGTAATGACTTCAGTAGGAGATCTTCGGTGAACTTGATGAATTTTGTTGCAGAGCTCCGCTTTTTGCTTCTTCTTGGATGTGGAATGATCAAATGATTGTTGAGAAATCCCTTATATCATTTTGCAAACCCTAATATCTATTTGCAATAAATGCTTCACCTATATTATTCTGGTTTGCCTTGTCCGGATAGCTTGGAGTATCCCGGATCAGTCCTGATCTATGAACATCATGCGGATCTTTCAATCATGAATAAGTTGAGATGACACATTACAAGAACATCCCAAACATTCTGTCCAGTCCACAGAGTAAAATAATGTACTTCCAGATCTCTCCGGACCCTTTTGTAGTCCTCTGTCATTCCGGAGCATCTCCCGGAACAGGTCTTTACTTGATCAATCACAACTTCTTTATATCTTCATGCGGACCTCTGAAATCTTGTCTGGATCATCTCAGGACTGGTATCTTCAAACCTTTTACTCCGCATCTTGTGTCACATCCAGCACCACTTGATTGGCTGGGGGAACAGGTTTTTCTTTGAGTCTCCCCCTGAGCCAGAGCTCACCTTTTAATTTCTGGAAGAAATATCAGCACCAGAGTCTGGTACAGATCCAACCTCTACATTCTCTGAACTTTTCTTCACCCAAATCTTGTTCATCTGATTCCTAACTTCATCTGCATTCATCTTTTGTTTACCCTTGTCTTGATTCTGATTATACACCGGACCTCTTTTGTCCTGATTCTTGCTTCTGCGGACTTTAGCATTATGACGGGACCTATTACAGATTTGGCAAATAACATTTCTTTGCATATTTGACTGATAACCTCTTGATCTGCATTGATTAGCCATATGACCTACTCTATTGCATGTAAAACATCTACCATTGAATGATTTGTTTACTTGCATATTTCTGCATTCATGAGACTTGTGTCCATACCTTTTGAAGTTAAAGCACTGTCCGGAGAAGAATGGATTAGTTTGATTCATCCTTTTTCTGCACTGATTAGCTTTGTGACCAAAGTGATTACAGCTGTGGCAGTATTCATTGAAAGATGGATATCTTTGAGCATTGGGCTGTCTTACTGGAGGTCTTCTAGGCCTATTCCTTGGATTTTTTGATCCAAAATTCTTTTGACCGGATCTGGAGCTTTCTCCTTTCTCATATCCCAAACCATACTTGTCATCTGTCCTCTTTTGACTACCAAGAAGAACTTCAAGTTGAGCAGAACTTATCTTGAATTTCTCTTTATATTCATTTGCTGTTTGAAGGTCTCTTTTGAGAGAGACAATTTGATCCTCAAGTTTTTCTTCATTATCTTTGGCATCTTCAAGATCAGATTCAAGATGTCTGATAATTCTGTCCATCTGAAGGCATTCTTCTGATTTCTCCTTAAGAGATTGTCTTAGATTGTCTTTAGTTTTTCTTTTCTCTTCAATCTCTTGAGTAAACTTTATAGTTCCTGATTCCATTTCATGTCTTAACATAATGGCTTCTTTTGATAATTTTTCACATAACTTGGTTTTCTCAGTCAATTCTTCATTTGTATTGCTTTCTTCACTTTGTCTTGCCAATTGTTGGAGCAGCTCCTTTCTCTTTTTCATAGAGAGACTTAATTTGTCCTTTAATTCTCTCATGAATTCATCAGCTTGTTTGAGTCTTTCCTTTAATTCATTGACTTCAGAATTTGACTGTTCAAGATCCTCAAGGGCAGTCTTGAGTTGCTCCCTTAAACCATATGCATCCATTTGAACTCCCAGATCTTCCTCAAGCTGTTAGGCTCTATTAGGAGGAACTTAGCTCTGATACCAATTGTTGATAACTGAGAGGGGGGGGTGAATCAGTTATCCTAATTATTTCTTCATTTGAACTTTCTTATTAATCAATGCAGCATTGAATCAAATAAACAAACATTACCATGAAATGAAAAACACATGACACAATTTTTTTGACGTGGAAACCCTGTTAAGGGAGAAAACCACGGGGTGATTAACCCAAAGATTATTCTCTGTTAGAAGAATAAGGAATTACAAAATGACACTTGCCAATTAGGGCTCACTGCCCGAGCACACTGCTCACAAAGAGGCCCACTGCCTACAAGGAGACACACTATCTACAAAGTGATAAGAATCACAGTCTTGAACTGATTGGAAGCATCTATATATGCTGGAGTTCAGTTCCGGTTAGGCTCAGTACATTGATCTGCTGCACTTCATCTTTCCTCTGTTCTTTATTCTGCTATCCTTTCACATACCGGATCTTTCTTACTACTTCTGCTCTGTTCTGCACTTATTCGCATACACCATCACACAATTACACCCTTCACAACTAAATCCATCCTCTATATATATCCGCACAAGTAATTTCATCACCTTTCTAGTCGGCATCCGGAACAGTCTAGTTTCTTACAAACTCTGTTCTGTCGGCTGAATCCTTGCTCACCAAGCAATGCGGATCAAGCATATACTTGTAGATATCATTAATCATGTCGGCCAAACATGATTCATGCCTTCACAACCTTTACCATCAACAGTAACACATCCGGAAAATAGTCTGATACTCTGTCAGTCAGTTCTTCCTCTGTTCTCACTGTCTCTCAGGAATCCGGTACTCAACTATTCATATCTTTTTCTTTGTTCATCACCAGAGGCTAAATCCTTGGAATATACTACTCAAGGTAGTCCTCTTGACTTCCCCAAATCCGCACTGCACCAAGACACTTCCTCTGAGAGATCCGGACCAATCTGTCGGACCTTGCCACATGCTCTGTTCTTGTTCACCAGACCACAACAATCTTCATTCTGACTTCCGGTAGAGACACACCATGACTTGCGGATATGTGGGATGACTTTTGTTGCCATCAATGACAACAACCATGAATCCATATAGTGTCTCTTGCCAACAAACCCAAGAGGACACTTAAGTCTCTGAACATCATTGTCAGATAAAGAGGGCATGCCCTTGAGGGGCAGAGGCCAAAAACCAAAGGAATCAATGATAAAAACACAATGATATGTCACCTTGTAGTGAAGCTTTCATGGAGGAAGATGCTTTTCATGCCATGAAGGAATTGATGCTCAAATTTACAAATATCACCACACAAAACACACAAGTCTACTCTTGCAACACAATAGAAAGCCTTGAATCACCTTGAGAACATAATAGCTTGCTAGTAATCATCTAATTGAAATCTCATTTACAAATGAATGCCTACAAACACTTATATATGCACCTACAAGAATTCCTGCCAAGATATTAAAAATCAAACTTTACTATGTCAGAAAAATAACCTCCTAACAGTCATAAACTGACACCCATAAATTGGGGCTGCCCCAAAATAGCACATGACTAGGGCACGGGTGCCCAAGTTCTCCCCCCTATTTTAGGTAGGGTACAACTCTAGGGGTCCACCTAGGTCCTATTTGCCATGGGAATTAGGCCTCATTCCATCGGGATGCTAAAATATGAACTAAAATGTCCTAAATGCACTCTAAAGACCTGGCAGCTAAACCTTATGAGGGAAAAGCCCCCAAGGGGACATTTTCTGATGTTACAGATACAATCACAAATAGTACCAAAAGGGTCTTCTGATGTTCAAGTTTCTCATTCTTTTCCTACAAGAGATGGACATTCTAGTGCTACTGGTGGCAAATCTAGCGATGATATAGTTAATAGTAGTAGTGGTGGTCAACAAGAGCCACAACAACAAACGTAGAAGAGGCCAACAATATCATTAGATGATACTATTAACAAACTTAAAGAACAAAGCCTTGTGAAGACTAAGAGGCAAAAGATTATGACAGGTTTTAGATTTGATTCCACATCCACATCAAAGTAATTGTTTCCAGAAGGCACCCCTCTCCTATCATTAGTGTGACTGGGATAGGAATGACTAATCCTTAATCTCAATTAATTAGAGATGCCCCCAACACTAAAACTACTCCTTCACCATTCAAAGTTGTGTCAATAGTCATAGGTTCAAATTACAAATCTAATTTTGAAAAGAAAGAAAATATATCTAAAAGACACAAGAAGTAAGTGCTAGAGATAGAGACTACTTCAACTTCAGAGCCTGCAACAACCAGGGTATTGCCTACATTTGACCCAGAAACTGAAAAAATAAAATTTAGAATTATTGTGGCCAAAGTTCAAGATAAGCTAGAGGATTAGATGCAACACTCTGACTATGAGGTGAGAATCATCCAAGTGGATTTTTTTGGAATGAAAAATTTTAAAAAAATTAATGTATCAAAAAGGAATAACAAAGTGGTGTACACATCATTGCTAAAGAAGAGAGAGAAAAAAAAGGTATGGTTGTTTTTAATTTCCTGGTAACCTTTGTTTAATATTATCTAAAAATTAGAGTTGTAATATAGATAGGTTCCAGTAATTGAGTTACAACAGAAGGAAAATATATTCAGTGATGTTGTTTCCATTCATATTGATCATTTTCATTTGACTTTGTGATTTACGTAACATGTTGCAGACTCAAATAGAAACGTTATAAGCAGACATAGCAAATGAAGAATCCAAGAGGAAAGCAACAGAGAGCATGCCCAAATAATTAGAGAAAAGGATAAAAAACTTTGTCTCTACATCTTCAAGTAAAGTGAATAAACAGACAGAGGTGGAAGTGAAGGAACTGAAGAAAAGGTTAAGGGAAATGAAAAATAATTATGATAATGAAAAAGGTAATTTAGGAAAATTACAACAAAACTTGAATGAAGCCATTGTCCAACTACATGAAGCAATAAAACAAGGACAGTTGTGGGAAGAACATGTGGAGAAAGAGAGAAAAAACTCTAAAAAATTGTAGATAAAACTGAGGAATACAAAAAAGGAAATAAAATCCTCCCAAAACAAGGTATCTAAATTTTATAGAAACACACTGGTTTATATAAAAGATTAAATTTGGGAGAAAATAATGAAGAGGATGGATAATTTGTCTAAATTGCTTGAATACATTGATGATCTACTATTTTGTAGTAATTCAATGAATCAATACATTGCTGAAAATAGAGACATGACAACTTCAAGACAATCATATGCAAACAAAATTTTACAATCAATCTACAAAACTAGTGACTAAGAATTAGAATCCAAAGGAATTCATAACTGTATTGATGCCACAATAAAGGCCTCATCTATCATTCAAAAATGTATGATGCTGGAAGATGCATAGGGACTTTCAGACCAAGCTGCAGCATTGACAAAGAGGCTAAAAACAAAGGAAGAATACTTGAAAAAGCTTGGTTTACCAGTGGCTTTTGACCCATCATACTGATACATTGGAAAGTCTAATTTTAAAAAGGAGATGTAGGATAAAATGAAGTTGGATAAGGACCAATTTCCTCAAAAGCTTGATGAGACAAACTTTTTGGATTCTATCAAACCACTGATAACCTTGAATGCAACTTTGATTGATACATTCAAGTCAAGTACTAGTATCAATTTATTCAATTATAAATTGTTAACAAACTTGCAACTTGGTTACCATGAGTTAAGACATATTGCACTGCCATCAGATGAAGAGCAACTGATAAAATGATATAGTAATATGTGTTTCCAACAGAGAATTGTGTAGAGTTGGTTTTAAGCAAGTTATTGTAAATTCTAAATGTAATACTTCTATGTATTCCTTCATTTGAAAATCAATATAATACTAAAATCCATTTATGTGTTCAAATTATCTATATTATTTAATTGCCTACTTTAGGAAAACTCTGGTTTCTACATACAAATTAAATATTTGCTAATGTTGTATATTAATATCCTAATGTTGTTGATTACTATACATTTAGTTGAATGCTTGTAAAACTTATTAGTATCACACAATAATAATATGAAAATATTAATTTTTTAAATCGAAAATGAAAAATGTACATCACTAATAGACAAATAAAATGTCATCAACAACATTTTGGAGTTTGGAACATGAAATACAATATAAATACCTAGTAACTGCTAAATCCCTTCAAATTGCCAAATCATTTCATCATCCCAATTCTCCTCCCTTTGACCATGATATCCAGTGTCATCCTGATCATGTTCTTTGTTTTCTTCTATCTCCATATCTCCACTTAACAACATCTCATCAACACCACTACAACTACATGTGGTACTAGTATTCATTGTATCATTGTCATGTGTGCTATTACTGTTTGAAGTGTTGCACAACCCTCTTCTTTAACATAAGGACCTCTAGATTGCGAGTACCCTATCAAAAGGAAAACTCTAGATATCATGTCTAGTTGTATACATTCTCAAGCAAATTTCCAAATTCTTGTCAAGTTTATTTCTTATCTTTGATTTTAAGAACCTCAATGCAATGAAAACTCCCTCATCCTCCACTAACCCCAATATCATGGTTTGACATAAATCAACAAATTTGAAATATTCAGATAATGCATCACATAATATTTCACTTTGACTTAAGGTTGCCCAAATCTTTGTTATCAATCCATCTTGGTAGGGAGCCTCCATGAGTTTAAATTGTTCCTTCATTAAACTTTCAAATCGACCTAATTGCTCTGTAAGCTTAGTTTTATTTAAAATTCCTTCTATTTGTTGTCAATCGAATTCTATACTTTTGTAAAAATGATATATTAAGGTCTTTATCTTGTTGTGAAAATCACTTGGCTGATAGTTGACCCAATATTGAGGATACACTACAGACATGGCTTCAATTAGTTCATCACAAGGGAATTGATCTCTAATCTCCAAGGAAAGAGATTTCCTAATATTCTTTAAAGTAGTACTTACATAATTAACAATCTTGTCAAAAGCTTCCCTTGTAACATGTTCTTCTCTGATAGTGCGCCTAACCTTGTTAAAATAGTGCATTGGTATCTCAAATCCCTTTATAGAGACACATAAATCCTTGCTATCATTAAACTGTAAAAAATTAGTATGATTGGTCACATTTGTTATCAAGTTCCAGCTACTAAATTTTGGACTTATGAAGGACTGGTATGATAGATATAGATTATCATGGGTCATGCATATCATTCTATGTAATCTAGTATATTCTGAAATATACATAGTTCTTTCTTGGGATTTTATCACAAGCATGTTCATTTCCACCAGCATGGGAATAATACTAGCTAAAACAAGGAGTGCCTCTATGTCACTTAACCTATGTAAGAGGTCAGGAGCCCTATTAACTGTGAAGCAATGACTGTACATTACACCGATCAAGGATTGATATTATGCTAAAACTATTTTCATTGGTTCATGCAAGGAGATCCATCTGGTATCAACACCCTTAAGAAGCTTGTTTCTTACAGTTATTCCCTCAGCAAAATTTTTAAATTCCAAAAACTATTTGGGCCTTCAGCATAAGTATGAGTAGAGCTCATAGACTAGATTGTCAACTTTTGATACTGCAGGAAACATGCTCACCATTTTAAATTCTAAATTGATTCTATGGGCCATGCAGTGAATGCCAATCATGTATGGTGAAATAGAAGTTTATAGCTTTATACACAAACTATTCCTATGACCTTGCATTACTGAATCTCCATCCACCCCTACACACACCAACTTTCTGGCAATTGTGCAGTCATCCATACCTCCAATTTCATTCAAATATTTCTCAACTAGCTCAAATAGATTTTGTGATGTTGCATTCTCCTTCATTTTATAAACAAAGAGTAGATGAGATTGGTGGACATGAATTGCCATAATATACGCATGCATACATACCCAAGAAGAAGTATCTATTGCTGTAACTTCATCTAGAGATAACGCAATAAAAGTTGACTCTTTTATTTTTTCCTATAAATCATGTTTTTTCACCTCAGCAAGACAACTTGCCCATTCCCATCCACTGTTTATTGACCAATGTGTGTTAGGAAAATTAGGAACGCCCATAAAAGATAATAAACTATTATATTCTGGGTACTCTATCATAGGACGCCCTCTGGTCAAAATATGAAAAACAACACCCAACTGAATAGTTTTTGCCATTTATAATTCTCCCATCATCTTTCCAAACTGAGCTTCAATTGAACCTCCACCTACATGAATCTTTTCATTTCTTTGCATATGTACATAATATTTGAGGGCATTCTTTACATGAAAACATTCTTCCTTTGTTTTCCATCTTATCACTAATTTTTCCTATCCATTTATGATTTATTTTTCATAAACTTTCCCAATATGTTTTTCTATGGTGTCAAGTTTTAGCTAAAAATTTTTGTCCCTATGATATTTCCAAATGCAAATTTTACACTTGCATTCTCTGGGAGGTTCGTCTTTGTTTGCATTCTCCACCAGTTCAATGAATGGGTATTTTGACACCCAATCAATCTAAAAATTCCTTGACATTTCCCACTCACACCCCTTCTTTGATTTGGCTTTTCTTTTCCCCTTGTGTACACTTGTAGGATCTTCATCTTCATTGATTTCTATAACTTCATTAACTTCATTATCATTTGTTGAGTTTTATTTATTCATATTATCATTCATGTTACCTTGGGTATTCTGATGTAGGGGCACCAAGAGGATCATGAAGATTCTTGATGTTGTCTCATGTTTTTGTGATGTAATAAGGTCCATTGGAACATTTCAAGTTGATTCCATGTTGATTGAAAATGGTGTATGGCCATGGTGCCAATAGTTTCAAGTAGGCAGTCAAGTCATAGTTGTCTAGGATAGTCAAATCCTCCATAAGTCTCCAATGGAGTGACAATTTGTCATAGGTGTCTGGTGTGCATCTCATTTTCATGTTTAGAAGACATGTTAACATTGTTCTAGAGGGGTTTGTAGTAGTGATTTTATTCATATTGTAATCAACCTCAAATGCCCATTGTAGATAGTGAAAACAATGGACAGTTCAGACAGTTTTGAGAGGTTGGTGGGCAATTTTCAGTTGCCCAATCAATTCAAAATAATTGGAAGGCTTGTAAATGTGCATGTAAGACTTCTCAAGCCCGTGGAGGAAGTGTATGTGAAGATTTGGAGAAGAAATAAAAAATAAACTCTGTTTTCTATCTTTTTCTAGATTATTCCCCTGTTTCTACCCGTACTCTGTTCTTGTATGAATTTGCCATAGACTTTCTTCTTGCTTGTACGAAGGTAGGATAAATCACCTTTGATTTGAGAGGTGTTTGGGTTCTTGACACTAATCTAGAAGGGAGTTATAAGTAGTTTTCTTTGATCTGGTCATGAAACCCTGATTTAGGGTTTTGTGCTCAAACGATGGACTTTTCATCCATTCCACTAATCTCCTCTTCCTAGAATTGGTGGAATGGATTGTTATTATTGCATATTTATGGTTTGTGAATGTTTCAAGTACAGAGAACCAATTTGGAGAGAGTTTGTCATGTGAAACCCCAACAAGACCATGTGTTGTGGCTTTATGAAGGACACAACATTGTGGAATGTGCACACAGTTGACTGTGGAAACTTGATACCTACAAAAACTATTGTTTTGGCATCTATTGGACATGTCTCAATAGGTTAGAAATCTCTATGAGGTGTTTGAAGGGTAGTCTCTTTGGAAAAGAGACCTAATTAGGGGCTTTAGGCAAGTAGAACAATCCAAGTTGAGGCACACTTTCCAAAACACCCTAGTCCCATTTTGGCATATGTAGAGGGCAGTCTAAATGGGTGTCCAAAAGTGGTCCAAGTTTGTGGAAATAAGGTCTTTAGAAAAATTTGTTCCTGACTGTTTCTTTTCCAAAGGCTACAAAGAATCTAGTGGGTTGTGAAGGAAGTACTAAACCCAAGCTTGTCAAACCTTAGCCAATGGTCTGGGTGGGTCCTATGAAATACCAAACAAGCCTTTACATGATGGTTTCAAGGAAACTAACTGCTATTCCCACTCTTTCATGTTAATCCATGAGTTAAGTTCTTGAGTCTTTGGAAGAAGGTCTTGTCAAACTATGAGATCCACAAATTGTCCTAGGTCCTCTACATCATATTCCTTAGAACATCATCTGTGGCATTGCCATCATTCCTGCTACCTTGGGTATTCCCTGGAACATTATATGTTGCATTCTCATCATTCCTAGTACATTGGGTGTTCCTTGGAACATCATCTATGGCATTATCATCATTCTTGTTACGTTGGGTATTCCCTAGAATATCATCTGTGGCATTGTGATCCAAGTCAATAGATGGTACAGGTTTTGATGTTGTAGCTCCATCAGATGGACCGCCAACATTGCCAAAGTATGACTTTATGTTTCTCTATTTTGATGACCTCCCTTCACCACCCTCAGACAACTTGTTCTTTCTCAACATCTCTCATGAATTAAAAGCTCCAAAAAAATGTCATTTTGTTCAAAAAGGAATCATAGATGATAGAATATAGATCCCTGGGTCCTACATTAAGATATCTTCCTAGTCCTAACTCCTACTCAATCAATATCATATGTAACAATGAAACCAAACAAAGACATAAATAATCAACATGAATATTATATTACTACACAGTAAAAAAATGGTCACTTACCTTTCAGTGACTTGTGAATGCCTATAACTATAACTTCTCCATGATCTGAAATGACATGAGGATTCGAGAGCTCAGAGATGAAAAAAATGTGTAAAGGATTAATTAGAGTTTCAAATGCATTTATATCAATGCATATTTGGTGAATACCATGGGATTTTCAAATGGTAGTATAATAATTTGGTGAATCCTGCATACTATTAATAGGACACTTCTAAATGGTAGGTGAAATGGACCTCCATCAAACATATATGTTGTAATTTTCTAGGTGAATATGACCTTGGGATTAGCATGGAGTTATAATGGTATTGGAGAAATTGTTCCTCATACATGTGAACCATTTAATGATATTGGAAAAATTAGTCCTCATGTACGTCAACCATTTAATGATATTAGTGAATATGTGGGTAAATTAAAACATGCCTCCGAAATTCAAGGCGATTCACCATTAGAACCACGTAGTATACCATGGTGAAAATACTAACTATAAATGACTCAAAAATTAATTGGGTGGCAAATTGAATCACATTTGACCGAAAATCCAAAAAATCTAGGTGAATTGGCTCCCCACTGGTGGTAATGTATTCGCCAATTTCCAATTCATGGATATGAACTATTCACCAATTGGCGAAGATTCACCACTAAAAAATCCCTGCAGAGTAGGACCAAGATTTAGAATAGGGGTGAGCTCTAGAATAGGAATGAGATTTAGACTATACTTTAGAATTAGTTTTGATTGCAAGGTGACTAAGATCAAATGTTATAGTCAAAGTGCCATATGTCTAGTAAAGAACCTAACCTTTCATGTGATGACAAAGAATATTGATGTCTAGTACCATTTTATTTGAGAAATAATAGAGAATGGGAAGGTGATTCTAGATAAGGACGACACTTTATAAAATGTTACAAATACATTGAGGAAGCCAATGAGAACAAAAAAATTCTAGTGGTGTTGTGAGTCTATGGGCCTCTTGGTCCCTAGTAGTTAGATGATAGCATTGGAGAATTTTAGGAAAATGTGTCTAAACCTTGCATTACCAATGTTCATATTTATTAATTGTTTGCATTTATTTGATTTTATTTATTATTATTTTTCTCACATGAGGAGTGGGGAATCCCACTTTGAGGAGGCACTCTTTTGCCACATGTTGACCATATTGAAATGTGTGTAAGAGTTTGTAAGAGCATTTAAATTCCATTATGACATTGTAAGGTGGGATTTTCTTATGATAGGAAAGAGAATGATTATAGGGGGTTAAATTGGAATCTTAACCAACATTATGATAGTCTTATGATGTATGCCATATTAGAGCATATTTGAATAGAAAAAGAAGATAAAACTAGGCACCCAAGTTAGGTGGTCAACTATGACAAGTTATATGATAAGGTGTAAGGAATATGCTAAATATTGCATGAAGACTAAGATAAAGAATGGGGTGTTGGATTTGGTGCTATTTTGGGTACCACTTTTGGGCTCATTGTTTTGGTAAATGGTTTTTTAAAATAATTTGATGGTTTCTAGTTTGTTCATCATCTATTTATTGATGCTTGGAGATGGAGCTTTATATGGGTTGTATGGTTGATTTGTAGGTACCATTATGCTACAAAAATTACTCCAGATTTACATGTTGGTGATAGTCCTATAGAGGCATAGCTATATATTATAGTGTAATCTTTTTTGTTTAAAAATACAATTTGTCTTACTTTTGGAGTGTGGAGTTTTTTCTCCCAAAAGATTTTTCCCTGCATAAACCTTGTGTAACATGGTATATTTTCTTGTGTATTTTTTTTGTAACTGCAAAAGTTAAAAATTTATTTGCACATGCCTCTCCTTATTAATTAGTTTAAGAAGTATTTTCCACATTATTTCTGCCTTTCAACAAAAACCTAGATAGAAAGCCATACAAGCCAAAGGAAACCTAGCCCTAGATACCACATCGTAACAACATAAAATAAGAAAACTAGAAATAGGTGTAATATTCAATCATAGTTTGGTAATTCACTAGTAAAAAACACTAATACCATCATATCCTTTATCCTAGTGAACAAAATCCCTATAAATCACACCATTCCCCAAAACTAGAACCACATAGATGGTAAGTTTCACCTCCTTAGCAACATCTTCTAACCCTACAATCTACATGTTATTAATAATCTCCACATGATGGGAAACCTTGGTTACTTGATCATTTATATAAGAAGGTAGAGTGAAACCACTAACAATCTCCATGTAATGCCCCCTCATTTTTGGCTTGAGTTAGTTGCTAGCTAACATTATCATTTTTGTTGCAGTTCTAAGACAGTTGTTAGTTGCTCCATTGTAATTAGATAGTTCCGAGACATTTGAGTGGTTAGACTTATGATTTATGCTTATTATGTTCATGATGGACTGTGATTGACAAATGTGGTTATTGTCATGTGTATGAGCAGTTTGATGACATTATTGATATTTCAGCTTATGTTGTATTTCGACATGTTTAGTTGATGGTTTACAGAAATATGTTACTATGCTTTATGGATTGAATGTCATCTGATTGTTAGTTAGAAATGTTTATGTTTCTTCCTAGAGTAGGGATGGTGTAGTATTTCTCATTCGAGCACCCTACTATGCTGTGATTCCCTAACTCTGAGTGTCTGATATATTTGCATGTGTTCATATACAACCTATCGTTTTGATGCAGGTTGCAGGTATCGGGCCTCGACTCCACCTAACTTAGCAGGTTTGAGCGGGCCCTTACATCAATGGAAATATGGATGGGAGATAACATGGGGTTTTTCCCTAGGTCAGTTCCGTCATCAGTTATGGTCGTGAGTCTGATGTCACTCTTTGGTCCTTACCTCTGGTTTATGGTCGTCACTAGGGTTTTTGCTTGAATCGATGGTTTCAGTCTTTATGAAATGTTTGGAAATGAATTATATTGATAGGGTAGACATAATAGTTTTGCTAGTCATTATTCATTATTGTGATTTTGAGAATATTATTTATGTGTTGGATTAAATTAGTAATTTTAATGATTTTAATAAGTGATTGTCATAAGTTATTAATATCATTTTATTATTGGAATGTTATATGGTATTTTGAAAATATTATTAGTTAATAATATAATTATTGTTGTGAGTTCTCGTATGTGATTCTAGATTTGGGAGAATATCTGTGTCAAAGAAAATTAATTGTTTTCTGATTTTAGGGAATAGTGGAATCCTCTATAACGGTTTTTGGTGATATGGAAATTAATGAATCTGTCTATTTTGGGTGTGAGGGAGAGTTTTGGTTTTGGGGGGCTATTTTTTTTGTGACTGTTTTGGGGGAATAAAGGGGATTGAGAACAACAGAGCTTCAGGAAGAGGATTTGGAGGTTGGGAAATAGCAATCTGAGTATGTTTTTCTATTCTCTATATGATTTATATTTGCCTTAGCAAAAGCTTGAAATGTTAAAAATAAAATTGGTTTTCTTCTTTAATCAAAAAGCTTGGTCTTCAAAAGGCTTCTTCTGTGAGAAATCACCGGACCACATTTGAGCCTAACCGCTTTACCGTCAATCTTCATTTTTTACTTTTACCATTTACTTTTCCCTATTTGTGTGATGCACTCTGTATTTTGGTCTGACCACGTTTCGACTTACTGGAACACCAACCCTATACTTTTTCGGTAGTGGATTTCTTCTTCCTCACATCGATGGATGACCTCCCCTTTGTGATAGGTTTGACACCAAGCACCACCACTGAATTCGTTTGTTTCCTTGAGCATTGGCTATTAGTGTAGATTTCATTACTTGGTCCTTCCATCCTCGTTGTGCCCTTGAAGACCCTTATTTCTATGCTCCTCAATTTTTGCTTCATCGAACCTCTTGATTGCTGATTAAGTATGCTCTTCCTCTTGAAAAGATTAAATCATTTCGTATCTAGCAAGAATAATAAGCATTCAGATGAAAGAAAAAGACTTCTCCTCTTTGACATTCTAAACCCACAATATCATTCTAGTGGTGTCCTACTGTAAGGACGATGCATTCTTGTTTCACCCCAGCTTGTCTTGGCATCTTCTAGGCTGATTATGCATTATTTCCATGCTCAGTTTAATTTCAGTCTACCAGACATTCTTATGTATTTAATGGTTACCTTATGTTTTTCTTTCCTTGCAAGCTGTGGTATGGCTACAACTAAATCTCTTACCCAAGCATTCGGTAATTCTTCTAATTGCCCACTTTTGTCTAATTTGTCTGAAGCATAGTTAGTGATGTGTATTGATGATGTTGTTTTCCCATCACAATGCAACTTTCTTTTATTGCTTGTATCCATTGAACAATTTCTACGACCTCACTGAATTGATCAGAGGAACCCATCATTGGTAATACCTCTTTTCCTAAACCCTCATCCAAGGAGGGATTTTTACCTGATGAGACACCCTATACTTCAGTCATTCTGATAAATTCTGTATTGTAGATCTGTATTATATCATTTAGCTTGCCCAGTTCAGATGCAAACACAAGCATGTGAAGCAATAGTTTCCCTTAGCTCTATATGAAGGCATTTCTATTAAACAAGAGTTCTGTGTCATATTCAATTTAATTGTCTCTTAAAAGTGGATCACATCTTATAGTTTCAAATGCAACAACAAGCATTCGAAGCAAAAAAAAAGTTCATCTTAGCTCTATACAAATACATGACTATTAAAACCAGAGAGCGATCATTTATTACTCTTACTCTTTAATCTAACGCAACTTTTTGATACTTCTAACCAAGTTGTAGGCTGATCATCCCATTGCCTGGTTTTCATCTAATCAAATCTAAATCCCTGCTAGCACGTCATCCACCGAACGGCCTCTCTGAGGCAAGGCAAAATCTGCACAAACACTCATATGTTTTTCTTTCCTCTAATCTGCTTGGATTTTGAGAAGATTTGATTTGCATGAAGGTGAGAATAAAAAGTTTTCCTTGTTTAAAAGAACTAATTGTTTAAAAGGCACGGTTTTATAATAGGTAATATTTATCTGTTTATGCTATTTGATCTCATTCCTTCTAATAATTTTTTTTAGAAAGTAGTCAAAATTTTATAGTTAGTTTTAGCATTATCTTTATTAGTTCATTAAATTATTAGTTGATAGGGTTAAAATATTACTTTTGGTTATAGCCTAGTTTATAAATGTCACATCTCTAAAGAAGAATTTAAGTTGTGGGGGGATTAACACCTCATTTGCTTAATATTAGAATTAAATATGTCTAGGACGAAATAAGTATCATGGGAATTTCATTAATTTCTTTTGTTTGTTGTTAGATAGATTTATGATTACTAGCCTTAGTAAGTGTTTATTTGGTCATTATATATTCAGGACATGAATAGGGACATAAGATTTGGTGTCGAGTCTTGCATTAAGGCAATAGTGCTTCTAATGTTCTATTTTATTTATGAGGTGATCAGGAGTAACTTGATTTATTTGGTTCATATTGTTTTATTTGGTATTGTTAGGACAATGATTCCATGATTCTACCTTGAGATTCTATATGTAATACTTGTCAGATTTTTGTAGTGACCCATTTCGAGTGATTGGAATTTTGATTTATTTGGTTGTATCATTGGTGGATTCAGATAATGAGTCATTATAGAGATGTTGGACTTGTCTTTTTCCTTGAATTCTTTTGGTCGTGTTACTTATCCTAAGGCTTTGTTGAGACTCTTGTGTGGAAGAAATTACTGGGTACTTATTTATGACTCTTGATATTCTAGAGAGAGGGAATTGATTAAAGACTTGGACCTTGCATGCCTCTTGTTTTGAGTTGGATTGTTGTGAAAGTTGGAGGTACTTCATGTGTATCCTTGTGTTTTGTCCTGATTGGCTTGGGTCAACTGAGTGCAGGTAAGGGGGTGGCTTCTGATGTGGGGCCAGCACCCTAAGAGGTTGTCTGGGTAACCCATTAGAGGTGAATTAAACAAGTGAAAACCTAATAATTAACTAGGGGAGGGAAAGGGTAAAAACTTCTCATTAATATAATAAAGTAGACCACATGTGTGACTTGTGGGGCCAGCGCCTAGAGAGAGGCTATCAGGTTAACCATAGATGGGGGCTGGCGTCTAGAGAGAGAGACAGTCAGGGTAACCCATGAACCATGTGATGACACTCCATCTTACTGCACTCTAGCTGGTCTAGTTTTTTTTCCTCTGGATGTCAATTGTGGTGTTCAGTGTTGTCCGTATGTTGTCTTTTGTTAGTCCCTTTGTCCTTGCTTGTGTCGAGGAACCTTAGTGTTATCTCCTAGCTCAGAGGGGTGGACCTCAGGGTTCCACATGGTTGGGTGGAAGAGCTTAATCCATTGGGTTTCTCGGTCGATCTGATACCACTATGATGCAGAGGAAAACGCAACAAAAGCTTACAAATGGGAAGGAGGAGTCATTAACACAACCAACATGTTAAAATCCTATCGGCTTATCATCATCATCATATTTCTTGCTAACACAGACAGCATCATCATATTTCGAAGGGGCATGAAATATCCTCCTACTAACTACTATTCACTTCCTTATCGCCTTTCGCCTTTCGCCTGTCAGCAGCATCATCACATTCGGCAAGCGCAAACATCCTCCTAATGTTCACTGTTCATCATACCACCAAAGTCTATCTTCATCATCATGATGTTCAGCATCACCTTCATCAGCAGGATATAAAATATCCGGTTCCTCCGATATATCCTGATGACGACAACTTCAAGCACCTTTCCTTTGATGCTTACGTCACCCCGATATCCGACTACACAAACAACAGCATTAGGATATGACTTATTTGGTCATATTGAAACATCCTGATGATGTTAACCAAACTTTATGCCGATGACTTACGCCGATGCCAAAACACTTAGTGACAACAGGATAAACTTGCATAGGGTGATATTCGCAATATCCTGATGACGATGACGTCACATGCACCTGATGATGATGTCACCTGGTTATAAGACTCTTACATCCTCCGCAACATGATAATGAATACCCGGGTGATCTCTTAATATCCTGATGATGATCTTTCCTGTCCTTAGCCAAAAAATGAACTTTCACTTCCACATACGATAGCGATATGCGGATGATGGATACACACGAAAGATGATCCTTACGACAATATACACACTGAGTATATATCCGACTTATATCATCCTGATGCACTTGAAACATACAGTATTCGTCAGCTTCATAACCTGATCCGGATAGTGATATACTCACAGATGACGATGCGATTCACTCCATCTGGAAAAGCACATGCAGACCCCTGTATATCCGTTAGCTGCATGCAAACTCACAGAACCGCACAATTTCACAAAGAGAATATGACGATCGGGCCGGATCACCTTCAGATCAAAACTTAACAGTTTATCTTCCTAAATCCTAGCACATGAGGATGCTAGGTTGATTCATAGCATGCTACCAGCTGATCTCCCACACAATGAAATGCATAAACAGAAAACTAAAATACAACCTAAACTAACATGCATGACCATTCCACCGATTCGCAGAATCAACCGGTGGAAGGGTTGAAAGAATCCATCAACTTGTAATCAGAATAGAAATCAAAACATAAACATCTGATAAACTAGATAATGCAATTGATGAGATCTTATTCAGATGAAACACAAATGTCCTGTTTCTACAACAATGTTTCACAATGTCTGGACTGATCTCTGGATTTCACTCAATCACCAGTACAACATAACATAACTACTACTCTCTTCTCTATGATATGATATGATATCAAACCCTAACTGATCTAAGTTATTTATAGCAATATCCTATGAGTACTACCAACTCGATTCCCAGCGGCTGGGAGCTTCCAAGCGGCTGGGAGAGGACAGCTCATACTACCTGATAACGAACTCTAACTGCCTGCACACTCTCCTAGGCTGATCTAATACATATGCATTGGTCCAATGGACCTTATTACATTATGAAGTCAAACATGCTAAAAATAGACTAATGTCCTGTCATGCGGACAATGAACCTATATCCTGTCTTGTAGGGGTGCTCCTGCACCATACTCCCCAGAAGAAGAAATCTCAAGTCCACTTGAGATGAGAGTATGAAGATCTGTACCATGTTTCTGGATCTGCTCTTCAGTCATCCATACTGCTTCAGAATTAGGTTTTCCCTTCCAAGAGACTAAATACTCCAAGTACTGTTTGTTCCGGGTCTGTTTGACCACTCTGGTGTCCAAAACCTTCTGCAACTGTGGAGGATCATGCTTGGGAACGTTATCATGGACTGTATCCTATAGGAGTTCCTAATCTACATCTGGATAAGACTTGTATGGAGTTAAATCACATACATTGAATATAGGGGACAAACCAAGATCAGGGGGGAGTTGTATCTCATAAGCATTCTGTCCATGCTTGTGCAAGATCTGACATGGTCCAACTTTTCTCTGCATAAGTTTAGTATATTTTCCCTTAGGAAGTCTGTCCTTCTTCAAATGAACCCATACCAAATCTCCAACATCAAACTGAACATCCTTCTTCTTTTTATCAGCATATTCCTTATACTTCAAGGTGGTTTGTTGCAGTTGGGTCTTGACTTGATCATGAACCTCTTTGATGGCTTCTGCAAAAGCTTCTCCTTCTGCACTAACAGGGTCTACTGTAGGTAGATCTCTCAATTCCAAAATTCCTCTTGGATGCATACCATAAACTATCTGGAAAGGTGATTTCCCTGTGCTCCTATTGACAGTATCATTATAGGAAAATTTAGCTTGAGATAGAATATTATCCCACTTTTCTCCATGCTATTTTGTCAAACATCTAAGCAAATTTCCTAAGGAACGGTTCACTACTTCAGTCTGTCCATCCGTTTGAGGATGATATGCAGAGGAAAAAGACAAATTTGTTCCAAGTTTCTTCCAAAGAGTTCTCCAGAAGTGACCAATAAACTTCACATCCCTATCTAACACTATACTCAATGGCAATCCATGGATTCTGACAATCTCCCTGAAAAACAAATCTGCAATGTATGAAGCATCAGCAGTGGTTTTGCATGGCAAGAAATGTGCCATTTTGCTGAATCTATCCACTACAACAAAAACACTGTCAAATCCTTTCCTTGTCCTTGGTAAACCCAAGACAAAATCCATACTTATGCTTTCCCATGGTCTGGAAGGAATGGGTAAGGGCTGATATAAACCTGCATTAGTCGACCTGCCTTTAGCTTTCTGACATATCACACATGTCTCTACAAACTTTCTGACATCTGATTGTAACTTAGGCCAAAAGTAATGTCTTCGGACAAGATCAAGAGTCTTATCTAGACCAAAATGACCTGCCATAGCTCCACAATGTTTCTCCTTAATGATGTTTAACCTCATAGAACACCTTGGAATACATAACTGTCCACCTTTGAACAACAATCCATCCTGAATCAAAAATTTAGAGAATTCAACATGATATTTCTCTCCAAAAGAAGTACATACATGATATATCTCCCCAAAATCTTCATCAGTCTCATACATGGTCTTTAGTGAATCAATGCCAACACTTTCTAACTGAATCTGGTTGACTGTTAGAACTCTCCTGCTCAAAGCATCTGCAACTTTATTCTTGACTCCTTTCTTATGCTTCAATGTAAAAGTAAAAGCTTGTAAGGTTTCTACCCATTTCATGTGTCTGTGGTTCAGCTTTTCCTGGCTGTTTATGAAACTCAGAGCCTGGTTATCTGTGAATACTATGAATTCCTTTGGCATCAAGTAATGCCTCCATTTCTTGAGTGACTGGACTAAAGCATACATTTCCAAATCATATGAGGAATACCTCTTTTTAGCATCATTGTGCTTCTCACTGAAAAATGCAATAGGTCTACCTTCTTGGCTGAGTACTGCTCCAATGGCCATGTGACTGGCATCACATTCTACCTGAAAGATTTTGTTAAAGTCTGGAAGTGCAAGGACTGGCTGCTGTGCCACCTTCTTCTTCAATGTTTCAAAAGAATCATCTGCTCTTTGAGTCCAAACAAATCTGCACTTCTGTCCTCCTTTGATGGTATCAAGCATGGGTGCACAAATATGACTAAACCCTCTTATAAACTTCCTGTAGAAGGTTACTAACCCATGGAAACTTCTGACATCATGCAGAGTCTTTGGGGTTGGCCAAGACAATATGGCACTTACCTTCTTCTTATCCATTTGCAACTTTCCTTGTGAAATGACAAAACCCAAATATGTGATCTCCTCTTGCATGAACAAACACTTGTCTAAATTTATCATCAGCTGCTCTTCATGTAACCTCTTAAGAACCAAATCTATGTGTCTGAGATGTTCTTCTTTTGTGTTGCTGAAAATCAGAATGTCATCTAGATATACTATGACAAACTTACCAATGAACTCTTTCAAAACCTCATTCATCAACATCATAAAAGTACTAGGTGCATTAGATAAACCAAAAGGCATAACCTTCCACTCATATAACCCTTCATTAGTTTTGAATGCTGTTTTCCATTCATCTCCTGGCCTAATCCTGATCTGATGATATCCACTCTTTAAATCTATTTTTGTAAAATACTTAGCACCTCCCAAACGGTCAAGTAAATCCTCTATCCTAGGGATTGGAAACCTATACTTGACTGTGATCTTGTTAATAGCTCTGGAATCTGTGCAAAGCCTCCAAGTACCTTCCTTCTTTGGTGCTAGTACAGCTGGTACTGCACATGGACTTAAACTTTTCCCAATCAGACCTGAATCCAATAATTCTTCAATTTGTCTGGCTACTTCTGCATTCTGTTCTGGAGTTAGCTTATAGGCTGCTTTGTTTGGAAGTGTTGACCCTGGAATTAAGTCTATGCAGTGATTGATATCCCTGACAGGTGGTAGGGATCTTGGCATTCCTTCTAAGATGATACCTTTGTACTTATCCAATAGCTCTTGGATAGCTGGGTCTATGAACCTTTGTTTTTTCTCTTCCTTAACTTCTTGCTGCTGTTCTTTACTCATCCTCATACATGGGATTAGGGCATATGCAACTGCACCTTCTGCTGCTACTTCCTTCATGAACTGTTTACCTTCCATCAGCATTACCTTCACCTCTTTTCCTTTAGATTTCTCCTCCTTCTTCGTTAATGGTAGTAACGTTATATCCTTACCATCTTTATTGATTTTATAGGTATTTCTAAGACCATCATGTTGTGCCTTCAAATCATACTGCCATGGTCTACCAAATAAAAGATTGCAAGCATCCATCGTGGTAATGTCAAACAACAACTTATCCTTATATGCTCCAATCTGAAATTCTACCCAAACCTGCTCTTCTACAATTGTCTGCTGACCTTTGGTAAGCCATGAGACTTTATATGGGGATGGGTGAGGCAATCTCCTAAGCTTAAGCTTTGTCACCATTTCTTCAGACACAAAATTTTCAGTAGAACCAGAATCAATCAAAACTTTACATGCCTTACCTCCTGCTTTGCAAATAGTCCTGAAAAGAGACTTTCTTTGAGGGGATTCTTTGTCAGGTACCTTCATGGTAGTCACTGTTCTTCTCATCATTAGAGACTCTCCACTTTCTGGGTATCCATAATTATCAGGAGCATTCACACTCTGAAAAGCATTAGAGCCTATCATACTTTGATTATCAGGTTCTTGGATCAGATTTGTTCTCCTTTCTCCTGTTGAGCTTGTGGCCTTTTCTGGACATCTGCTGGCTATATGGCCTTCTTTGTTACAGTTATAACATCTGATGGATCCTCTGCCCTGGGATCTTCCTCTGAAAGGTCTTCTACCTCTGAAGTTTCCTTGCTGACTATAATTTTCCCTACTATTGTCATGACTAGATTCTCCTTGATATCCATGTCCATGTCCTCTACCTCTAAAAGGACCTCTTCCACCCCTTTGTTGTCTTCCTCTTCCTCTATTGTGTTGTTCTTCTTTTCTCTTTAACTTCTCTTCCACTTTCAATGCCAACTGAAAGCATTTCTGAACTGTATCTGGATTATGCAGACTTAAATCTTCCTGAATGTTGAACCTCAATCCATTAAGGTATCTGGCTACCTTCTCTTCTTCACTTTCCTTTACCTTTGTTTTCATACAAAGTTTCATGAATTCTTCTGTATATGAGCTGACATCTAGCTCCTTCTGCTTCAGGTTTTGCTTCCTCTTGTGTAATTGGATACTGTAATCCAATGGGACATAAGCTTCCTTTACTAATGCCATCATTTTCTTCCATGTAGTGACTCTACGCTTTCCTTCCTGTACTCTATCATCTTGGACGAAATTCCACCATGTCAAGGCAGCTTCTTTCATCTTTGACTGGGCTATCTTCACCCTCTGTTGTTCTGGTATCTCCTCTGTTTCAAAGAAATTGTTCAAGGAATCTATCCACTCCATCACTGAATCAGGTTCCATCTTTCCTGTAAACACTGGCAAATCCAGTTTCACATCCATGGTTCTCCTCTCCATGGCCTTGAGGGCGTTCAACAGTGGTCTCTGGTCTGCAGGAACGACCTCCTCGTTCCAACTAGGGATCTCTTCTTCTTCCCTATCTTCTTCTCTACCAGAACCTACTCTACTCCTCAACTTTGCTAACTCATCCTTCAATTCCTGATTCTGAGCCTTCACGGCCTTGCTCTCTGCAATCTGTTTCTTTACCAGAACTGCCAACTCAACGTTGGTCATCCTTGCCAGAACCTCAGATGTTCCTTCGTCACCTGACATCCTGCTATATCCTTATCTTTTCCAGAAGATCCTTCCTTTGCTCTGATACCACTATGATGCAGAGGTAAACGCAACAGAAGCTTACAAATGGGAAGGAGGAGTCATTAACATAACCAGCATGTTAAAATCCTATCGGCTTATCATCATCATCATATTTCTTGCTAACACAGACAGCATCATCATATTTCGAAGGGGCATGAAATATCCTCCTACTAACTACTATTCACTTCCTTATCGCCTTTCGCCTTTCGCCTGTCAGTAGCATCATCACATTCGGCAAGCGCAAACATCCTCCTGATGTTCACTGTTCATCATACCGCCAAACTCTATCTTCATCATCATGATGTTCAGCATCACCTTCATCAGCAGGATATAAAATATCCGGTTCCTCCGATATATCCTGATGACGACAACTTCAAGCACCTTTCCTTTGATGCTTACGTCACCCCGATATCCGACTACACAAACAATAGCATCAGGATATGACTTATCCGGTCATATTGAAACATCCTGATGATGTTAACCAAACTTTATGCCGATGACTTACGCCGATGCCAAAACACTTAGCGACAGCAGGATAAACTTGCATAGGGTGATATTCGCAATATCCTGATGACGATGACGTCACATGCACCTGATGATGATGTCACCCGGTTATAAGACTCTTACATCCTCCGCAACATGATAATGAATATCCGGGTGATCTCTTAATATCCTGATGATGATCTTTCCTGTCCTTAGCCAAAAAATGAACTTTCACTTCCGCATACGATAGCGATATGCGGATGATGGATACACACGAAAGATGATCCTGACGATGATATACACACTGAGTATATATCCGACTTATATCATCCTGATGCACTTGAAACATACAGTATTCGTCAGCTTCATAACCCGATCCGGATAGCGATATACTCACAGATGACGATGCGATTCACTCCGTCTGGAAAAGCACATGCAGACCCCTGTATATCCGTCAGCTGCATGCAAACTCACAGAACTGCACAATTTCACAAAGAGAATATGACGATCGGGCCGGATCACCTTCAGATCAAAACTTAATAGTTTATCTTCCTAAATCCTAGCACATGAGGATGCTAGGTTGATTCATAGCATGCTACCAGCTGATCTCCCACACAATGAAGTGCATAAACAGAAAACTAAAATACAACCTAAACTAACATGCATGACCATTCCACCGATTCGCAGAATCAACCGGTGGAAGGGTTGAAAGAATCCATCAACTTGTAATCAGAACGGAAATCAAAACATAAACAGCTGATAAACCAGATAATGCAATTGATGAGATCTTATTCAGATGAAACACAAATGTCCTGTTTCTACAACAATGTTTCACAATGTTTGGACTGATCTCTGGATTTCACTCAATCACCAGTACAACATAACATAACTACTACTCTCTTCTCTATGATATGATATGATATCAAACCCTAACTGATCTGAGTTATTTATAGCAATATCCTACGAGTACTACCAACTCGATTCCCAGCGGCTGGGAGCTTCCAAGCAGCTGGGAGAGGACAGCTCATACTACCTGATAACGAACTCTAACTGCCTGCACACTCTCCTAGGCTGATCTAATACATATGCATTGGTCCAATGGACCTTATTACATTATGAAGTCAAACATGCTAAAAATAGACTAATGTCCTGTCATGCGGACAATGAACCTATATCCTGTCTTGTAGGGGTGCTCCTGCACCACATTGGGTTTCTCGGTCGATCTGTGTTCGTGATCTTTGTAGTAGTGATTCTAGTTCCAGACTTGTTCTTGCATCTTCAGAGCTATATTGTACAATCTTGTTGTATTCTGTTAACTGATATGATCGATCATGAAGCTTGTAATCATGTAATCTTGTATTTATACTTCTGTAACTGATCATATTTGTAAATGAATAATGTAATTCTGATGTATCGTTATGTATTTTACTTGTGTTTTTGTGAATCTATTTCTGATGTAGTTATGTTCCCTAGACAAGTTAGTTGATTCATCTTGTTAATGTTGTGTATAGTGTTAACTTTATCTATTGTTAATGCATTTTCTTGCTTTATATATATATATATATATATATATATATATATATATATATATATATATATATATATATATATATATATATATATATATATATATATATATATATATATATATATATATATATATATATATTTCTGTAATTCTTGCACCTGTTATCCTAACCCTCTAGGGTTGCATGATGGGGCATCACACTCCAAAACCTCATTATGGTGGGATACCACCAAATTATTACTTGTACTTACCAAAGATCTTGATACAATTCCATTAACATTGCCACATCCTTGTATAACACCTAGTAGTCTTCCACCATGGCCAAGCCACTTGCAACACCTAGTAAACCTTCATTAACAATTAGTAGAAAATAAACTATGTCAACATTATTCTCAAAATCCTTCTTGGCTATTAAAACTGCTCCACAAAATTATGAACTACCACATTACTAATGATTGACACTAATTTTTCTTTGAACTCCTCCAGAATAAAGGTACACACTTGGAAAACATTTGTGTCACAATGCCCTGTGGCCCAGGAATAGACTTAAATAGCTTAATATAAGCCACAATAGAGTAGTTAAATATATTTTTAAGTCTAAAGTTGGAAACATAACCTTTGTAGAGTGGGTCCTTCAAAGAGCTCACAAGCATCTCTACAACTAGAGAAAACCCTAATAACTAAAGAACATAGAGCACATCTAAGTTTTCAAGAATACAAAAGCCCATCCACCAAATTGTCATATATCCCCAATAGCACTTAGACACAATGATAGGATTAAAACTTCACATGAGCAACATTAAAAATCTAGCTAATTAGTAATACATACTACTTACTGAAATTGTGTGAAGTAATACAACCTACATAATTACAATGACATGGAGGTGATGTTATCAGTGTTCAATAATAAAAGCCACTCCTAGATCTATATCATGCTAAAATCTAAGTTTTCAATGGTGGCGAGACCATCCCAATCATTTATCTCACTACTTTCTATAGTAATGAAATTAGATGTATCAATACCTTTATTTTTGAACAAGTTTGCTACTTTGTTTTATTCATGATAGCAACGTTTAAAATATATTGAGTCAAATTTACTAACCCACACTAAAGCTTCCTCTAGGTAAGAACATAACCTCCAATTAGGACAATGAGCCTTTTTTTTAATATTGATAACAACTTGAGAGTCCCCTTCCATTTCAATAATCCTATAACCTACACAACATGCTTGGGCCAAACCCACCAAAGGAGATTCTCATTCCACACAATTCTTAGTTTTAGACCCTCAGAATCTAGAAGCCCCAAGAACTTATCATCCCTATCAAATGAAATAACCTACACCTACCAATTCTAGATTACCATGAGAATTTCCATCAAAGTTGAGCTTTATGTCATTCTTTAGAGAACTCTATCCTTTCAACCTATCCACATTTGTATGAGCTCTTATCCATTGAACATGTAATAAATTTAGTAAAATTTGGTCATGTGTCAGTTTATTAATAATTATTTATAATAGTAATTTTATTCATATTTAAGGATCCCTATTTTTTATAATAAATATTAGTTAAAAGATTATAGTTACATATTCTTATGTTTGTCACTAATTATTTTTATCTAAAATATTTCAAGTGTATTGACCAACATAAAATTTAAACCATAAAGATTGTTTCCCACCATTATTATAAGACACTCCTCATAAAGGAATTAGTTATTCATTATTTAAGATGATTAAAGTATGTGTTGCAATTTCAAAATCTCTTTTTATAAAAGGAAAATAGTTTTTCTTAAAAGTATTTGAAGAGACATTATAATATAACCCATAAAGAAACTAATTATAAATTAAATATAGTTTAGAAAATATGGAAAGTAATTTAAAATGTAGTTGAATGCACATAAACATAATATAAGAAACAAAACTAACAAATTTAAGAGCAACACCTACAATTCTATCGAAACCATTTATCAAAGAGGTATTCATCAATTGTAGCATTAACTTGGATACCTATATCAAAGAGGTCTTTATCAATAGGAATAGGATTCATAACTCTCCTCATGTCCTTTTCAACCTTATTTGCATCCAATGCATGAGAATCCAATTTCTAAAGTGGAAGATTGGTCACTTGTCAAAATTCAATTGTGATTTATTCATGATCCATTCATGTTTTTGATAAGATAAGTGACAAAAAAGGGTGCCGATCCCAAAACAAAACAACCACCAAGGGCTCACCAAAACTCAAACAATTTAGATAAAACCATTAAAGCTAAGCAATCTAGCAAAAAACAACAGAACCGATATATAAAGCATAAGAGAACCATGATGGCACAGAGAAAGAAGACCAACCCCCAGCCACTAACGACTAATTGAACATCTTGTCCCAATCATCAATAAGGAACTAGAGCACGTTCTCATACTTTTTCATCTTCATGTATCTTTTCTCTTGGTCTTTCAGACCCTTCTTCTAGAGAGCCAACAGAGTTGTGGCAGACCTGTGTATGACCCTGGTAGAGAACTTGGCTAGGGTATTAAACTTCTATTCCAGATGGTTCATCCTATCCTCCAAGGTCTCTTTAGCCTTACCCTTGTTATTTTTAGTACCTTTCTTCTTCTTACGGGTCACTTTAATCTTCTCCTTAGTACTGTCAGTATCTGACCCTTACACATTAAAATCTGGGAAGTTGCTGGGACCTTCTTCACCAACATCCAACACCTTAATCTTGTTGCCTTTGTTAATAGAAATGTCACCACCCATTTGCTCTGTCTCCTCCATATAGTGTCCATGTTGATATTAGCCCCTGACTCTGAACCCTAGAGCTCTGTAGAACCCTTCTTGTTACCTTCTTCAGAGTTACCCTCTCCCTACACATCCTCCTCAACCTCTGAATTCTTCCCCTCCAGCTGGTCCTTTTCCTACAAAATCACAACCTCCTCCTTCTCAAACATAGTCACCTTCCCCTTGGCCAAGGATGCGGCCAACCTAGATGACCTCCTAGTTGTTGGGTAGCACATTTTTCTTTTAGTGGGGGTATAAGCCTCCTCTTCAGTGTTGTCAAAGTCCTCATTATCTTCCTCAGTGCTGACATCTTCAACAACTGGGGTAGATTTCAAGGTCCTAATCTCACTAGCAGTTTCATAGCCTTCTTCCACGGCTCCCCGTTTCTTCTTACTAGGCAGGGAAGGGTTATCATAACTAATTTTTCTTTTTTCTGGGTAGTAGCAGGAGAAGTGGGGGTGAGGTCCTCAATGGTGGGTTCAGGACTATAAGTCATCTTGCGTTTCTTCTTACTAGGTTTCAAATACTTGGCATAAGAATCTTGGGTAACTTCCATTATGATGATTGGGCCTTCCCTAACTAGAGGAGGGTTATGGGGTTCAATCCTGATAGGAGTAGGAGCTTTTAGTGGGCACAAAGCAAGGTGAAACTTGTACAGTCTCATGATGAGACCTTGGTGCAATAGAATTTCAGGTGTATTGGGGTCAAGGGTGTGTTGTTCTTTGGTTGTCACAATGGAGGACTCCAAGGAGGAAAGCAGATAGAAGGGGAAGCTGATATGTTTACTCCTCCTAAAGTGATTAAGCAGAGAAAAATGGTAGTGAAAGAACCTCCTAAACCTACCTTCTAGTGTAAAATACTTCATAATCAAGTAACATACCTCGTCCCATGGTGGAGGAAGAAGCTAGCAGTCAAAAGGTGGTAAAGTACTAATAGAATTTATTTATCATTTATTTATTCTCCTTTTCTACAGTGCCAATAGTCTAGATATATTACATGCCACAACATATAACAAAGAATTTGCCTCCTTCAATTTTTTAATGTTATTTGAAAGTGTACTAAGTTGATCAATGACATGATTATAATACTCTTTGATTATTTTTCTATAACCTTAAATTGATTGTTCATATAATAATTGTAACTCCTTATATTTTAGCTAAATAGTGTTTGTTCAAACTTATGAAATAAGACATATCTTCTATAAACAAAAAGTCTAATATTAATTTAAATTTATTGAAAATCATTACACACTATTTGCATTGTCTTATGAAATAAGACATTTTCTATAAATAGAACAGAATAATATTGATCTAAACTACTTATAAAGTAATACATAATATTTACTTTGTTTAAAGATGTGCATTAAAAAAAGGTATGAAACATAACATGTTTTTAATACTTTTTTAGAAAGAGAAAAAGGATAATATCAATCTAAAAAGCAAAGAAATACATATATTTTTACACCATGCAAAGGCACCATACACATGTTTAGCCAAGACCATGAAATAAAAAATAATAGCTAAAATTAAAGTAATAAAATAATTCTTTTGTAGTAAAATGTAAAAAGAGACATATTAGTTCTTGAATAGAACAACCCCAACCCATAAAAAATACATAGAAAAGCTCAGTGAATCTCAACTTTACATTTCTTATAGTAATAATAAAACACAAAAAATAATTAAAACCTTCCCAACTCCACCATTGTAGAGTACTAGGATCATTTCTCACTAACAAATTATAAATAAATAGTACATAAATAATTGTTGTCATGATCAACTAAAGATAAATATATGCAACAAACTATCTAAATGTTGAGGATATGGAGGAGTTACTTTAAAAAAATTTGGAAAGATTATTCACCATTGAATTTGATTTATTAAATGCTCCTTAATTCACCTTAACATTGGAGTTCTCTAATGTATATTTCTTTATCATTTTTATTTAATTAAAATATTTTACATAACCCTTATATTATTTTCAACTTAGTTAAACTTTATAGATCTAATAAAATATATTTAGTGTAATTTAAGTTTTGTATCCTAGTCCCAACAAGGGATGAAGAATCTCATCTTTTCCTTATTACCCCTTTTAAATCTAATTTTAAATCATCAAAAATATTTTACATGGATTGAGGCATTTTGTTAAGTAATCATAATGGTGAAATTTGTATGCCCATGCAAATTTTGATTTAGTTTTGAGCCCATTTTGATAAAATAACTTAGTACAATTATATAGCAACAATTGGTACACTCTTGTGTTAAGTTGGCTTGATCATTGATCCCTATCCATCCTCATTTATTTTCACCCTCACACATTGATATATGATTGACCTTATTGTAGGTCCCTTTGTACTTATTTCCACACATTTGCTCTATTATTAGCCCACATTTCCATGTACCACTCTAGATGTTAATATACTCATTTAGCTATCCTAGGTCAATCCCATGGTGCTTAGGTTTGATCCCAAGCTTATTAGGATTAACCTCAAAAAACTTAAATTTTAAATTTTAAATTGCTGACTCCTTCCCTTTTCACTAGTCATTTAGATTCAACCTTGTACATGTTTGTGTGACTATTTGTTATGTCTTGGTATTTAAAGATTAAATTTTGATATTAAACACATTATGAAACATCTAAGGATAATCCTAAATCATCCACATTACAAGGATCATTCGTCATAGGAACATTTCAATATGGAGCTCTAAAAGGAATGCATCTACATCAAAATTATCATAGGCCATTGCATACTTGAGTTTGTTGTCTTCAATTATTAGCCTAAGGCCATAAAGCTAATCTATCAAGGGGATTTCTTGGGGAGAACTTGACCCTCATAATTTAGTAGCTTTATTGAGATATTTCTAAATACTAATAGTCCTTACATACCTCTAGATAGTAGAGATTACAATGAAACAAGTCACATAAGTCTACCATTTGTCAAATCAAATCCACATCCCAAAGATTAGTTTCATGTTACCTAGGATTGAACCTGAGCCACTCAAGATCCACCGATAGAACATTCTTGGAATGCATAGTTTGAGATAAAGAGAACACCGAGGGAATCACTTTTTTGACATTGGTGAATCAATTTTTTGTATTTTTAGCATCCATATTCCCTCATTGATTTGAGTGCCAAGTACACCCATATTTTTCATTTAAATTATAAAAATAGCACCTCAATTTTATCATTTCTAATCCTTATAAATTAGTTAAATCTAGGTTAATTTTATTTTAATTATTTATATTTATTTAATTATCCTAGATTTATGTAAAAGAGATTTTATTCCCTTATATTTTTGGTGAGCCCATCTACCCTTACACCCCTTAGAGTTTGACTTCAAGGTTATATCTATTTATCTTTAGGTGTTTTATTTTATTTTCTAATTTATTTATCACTTTTTAGATCTTATTAGGGTGTATGTTCCTATTTATTATTACTTCATTGATATATATCTTTCCTTATAGGGTTTGTGTTTAAGTGTGTAACCTTTTGCCAACCCTACCCACTCTTGGATTCCTCTTTAGGGTTTTATTTTCAGATCTAATATACCCTTATTTTTTTAGATTTTTAATCTAATACCAATTTATATTGCCTTATCTATCTCTCATACACATATTTATTTGTTTATGCTCCAAGCCTCTTAGGATCCTAATCTTCCTTTGAGAAGGAATGTTTGTCTTAAAACCACTATGGCTACCCAATTCAATGATAATGAAATACTTTTATATTCTCATGTTGAAGATTATTTGGATGATTATATCATGATGCCCATATGGATCAATAATATTTTACACAAGAACTTCCACCATTGTTCCATCCCATAGCATTACACCTATCTCCACTATAGAACCATATAGTATTCATCCTTCCTCCACCTTTATTCCTCTCTATGCTTTACCTCCTAATTATACCCATCCGATCATAACCACATCCCACATGATATTTCACACCTCCACCCCTATTTCATCCACTACTACCCAACCTACTATATCCATGTCTTATCCCTACCATGATCATTCCTCATTCATTTTCTCCATCCATGCCCATATGCACCCCTAATTGAATTTCATCCTCCATCCCTATTTCTCAATGCATTACTAGGAATACACCATTAACATTTATTATTGTTATACATCATTTACCTATGGTTTTGTGGCATCTTGTTTTTCAATGTATGATGGAAAAGGTGACCAAATACACACTCAAGATCTTTCATTACAACATGTGTTAAATTTAATATAGGATACATTTTTGGCTATATCATTCCAAGGATTTAAAAGGATTATGCTATTGAATGGTCCTTCTCATTACCTCATGAATCTATAAATACATTTGATGATTTAGATAAGGTATTCTTGAAGGTGAATGCAACATCAATATAGGCCTTAGGGTCAGTATTTTTTATCTATTTGAGTGAGCCCAAGGACCAAATAAGTGTATCAATGATTATGGGTGACAAAATAAAGGTGTGTCCTATTTTTTTTAGCATATTGGGCGACCAAAAACAATATTTTTTTAGCGTTTTCAAATTTGTATCAATTATACCAAATAAATGGTCAAGAATTTAATGATGATATAAAATAGCGAGTTGAGGTTTCTATGTAGATTGAATTTGTAATTTTTTGAAAATTTTAAAGAATTATTTCTATCAAATTTATTTTATTTTTTAATCTTAAAAAGAAAATGTATTATTTTTATCATATTGCATAACTTTCACTAAAAATAATCTTTCTATGATTTCTTGGAATTATATTAATAAATCCAATTCTAGGAAAGATATTTTTTGGTAATTTTTATTAATATTTTATTTATTATTTTTTGAATTGGTACTAACAAAAATTTTGGAACTATATTTTACCATATCACATTTCTCTTAGCATATATGTTGAAGTTCATTTTTTTTTCATTGGAACAAGGACATCCATGCAGAGGGTAATGAATTTTTTGAGATTTTTCTAATAATGTTTATTATTTTTCCTAGTATCTTGAATAGAGGTCATTGTTTTTTCATTATGAACCTATGTTCATTATAAAATTAAAAAATACATAGTATTAAAGAAACGTAATATATATTATACTTTTTGGAATACTAACAGAGAGTGCTACACACTTAAAAATGAAATTTTTAGATGACCTCATTTGATCTAGCAAAATTGCTTTTTTGTCAGCATCTTGATAGACATATAGAAGACTCTACTAAGGGTTTGATTTAAGCATAGGGGGTCCTATCTAAGGGAGTTTAACCTAACCCCCTTCAATTAAACCTCCTTAAATGGAACCCCTCTAGGCTTAAATCATGCATTTTTCTCAAAAATACATGATTTCAAGTAAAAATTAGGATGGCCCACAAGTGGTCCACATAACTTTATTCTTTAACTCTTATGTCATAAGACTTTAGTCCTTGTGTTCTAAATTGCATCATACCTTACATGATCTTGAATTACAATGTATCTTTATCAAGGGATTGCTTAAGCTAATTACTGATAGTGTGTATATTAATAATTTTACATCTTATATGAGTCTTTGTGCACATGTGAAAATGATTGAATCAAGGATACTAGCAAAACTATATTCAAATATTATTCATCATATCAATCATGTTACCCTTCCAAATGTTAGAATTCAAATAGTACTTCTAAGGGTAATAATTCAAAGGAAAATGTTAACCAAGTTGCTACTACTTCAACTTTTCCTTCTTTTTAAATAAGAAAAATGATCCTAGAAAACATACCAAATTACAAGAATCCTTGGATTATGTGCTTCAATTTTATTGAGTTCTAAATTCATTACTCTTCTACTCATCCATCCATTGGATTCCAATAAGATGCTTCCAAAGAATTATAATGAGTAATCATTTTGTAAATTTTAGAGTCAAAGGAAATAATAAATAACCATGCATGGGATTAAAATATAAAGCAAAATATCTCATAGATAATAACATGATCCATAATGAACAACACAGAATGGAACAAAGTCATGCATACCAAATATTTAAATAATTTTGGTAGCCTATCCTTCAAGAGTAGGAGTCACATCCCTACTAGTTCTGTCATTTGGAACAACATCATTAAATCCATACAGCTACTCAACAATGGTATCAAATGGATAGGGGTGATGGGGTGACTGTTAATTTTTGGGAAGACCCTTGGATTATGAACTCCCCCTTGGATGCTAGCCACCCTTGTGCTCGACTAAAAGAAATTATGATAGAAAGATATGGTAGAGTGGTTTCTAATTACTGGACCAATGCTAATAGCATCTAGGAATGGAAAAGGTTTAGTGAAGACATTGGACCTACTAACAATTTTGCCTTAATTGATCTAATTAACAAAATAAGTGGGTTTAGATTTAACCTATCATCTAGAAAGGATACCATCATCTAGACTATTGATCCTAGTGGGGCTTACTCTGTTAAGTCTAGGTTCAACATTTTATCCACACATCAAATCACAAATATCAATTGGAAATTTGTCTGGCATTCTAACTTGATCCCAAGAATCAGTTTATTTTGGTGGGCATACTACTAGGGAAAGATCCTTATAGTTGATAATCTTAATGAAAGAGGATTCTTGAAGGCTGAAGAAATAATTGCTCACCTCTTCATTGACTATCCATTTAGCTGGAACTTGAAGCAAGCTATCTTGTAAAAGTTTGAGACCAAGTGGGCTTGGCTTGAGGATTTTTTCTCCACGGTTAACACTTGGAAACCTCTATTTATTCACCTAGTTTTAAAGGAACTGTGACTCTAGGCCCTTCCACACCTCTAATAGGATATTTGCAAGGAGAGGAACAATAGAATCTTCTGAGAGAATAGAAAACCATGGAATATAATTTTGAGATTAACTAGCTCTATCATTGAAAATGATGACACTCCTTAGATCAAGAAACTGAGAGTACCCCCTTTGAACATGGAGAAAAGGATTGTTGCTTATTGGAAGATCAATACCCCTCTAAACAATATTGATATGAGAAAAATATTGAGAATAAAAGCTACTAAATGGAAACCACTTGAGCTAGGGTGGATCAAATTGAGTTTTGATGGAAGCTCCAAAGGGAACCCCAGAAAAGATGATGATAGTGGAATTATCAACAAAGGTACATTTTTGGCTACCTATGCCCAAAATCTAAGAACACTAATTAAAAATGTGGTTGAGGCTATGACAACCATAATTGGTCTTACTCTAGTCAATAAAATGGGAACTCCAAACATCATAGTGGAATGGGATTCTAAAATCATAATTGATATGTTAAACATGAAGTCTATGCCACATTGGTCCTTTAGGGGTATAATTCTAGATGCAAATGAACTGATTAAAAACTTTTGTAAAGTTAATGTATCTCATATCTATAGAGAGGGGAATCAAATTGTTGATTCCCTTTCTAAACTAGGTAGTACTACTAGTGGTCATGTGCAATGGAATGACCCCTTGTCCATGTTATTGAAAATCTAGGAGGGTATCTATGCAAAACATAATAATGATGAAAAAAATTAAACTTAATCTCAAATAGGTGTAGTAATTAATTTGGACATGAGCACAACAAATGTGAGGGTCCAAAGGTATAATCATGAAATTTGGAGTTGAGAAAAGAAAGAGGTAGGTGTATGAATTGTAAAATCAAACATACCTTGGAAGCCTTTCAAGGGAAAATTATAGTGTAAGGGTTTGTCTACTCCTATGGTCATGGTCTATGAGAGGGTGAGAGTGGTGTTATGCCTTGGATACATGCCCCATATTTTTCTTAGCAAATGGGGACCCCCCTTTTTGGTGTGTTTTTATTATTTCTTTAATTTCTTTTGTCTTTGAGTGAATTTAAGACTTTGATCTATTTTAGGGACATTTGATGTTGTTATTGTGTAGGTTTTAAGGCTTTTCCTTTTATTTTTGAGCTTTTTAAAAGAGTTCTAGGGTTTTCCAAAACCCAGAGATCCCAGGTTCTGTCGAAGCTCCAGACCTACATCTTTTTCTAGAACTTTAGACTTCTTGGAGTTTAGAACTTTATTCCAAGTCCCTATCAGCTCTTGTTTTCTACTTAGGTTTCTTTTATTTTCTATGTTTTCATCAGACTTTTGGAGTTTCGATGAACTTACGATCTCTGAGACCAAGTTCCAAGGTTTGTGTTTCCTCTGGATTCCTGGTTCCCATGACATTAGAAGTATTAATGGCCCACATATGCATTGAATGTGCCCTTATATAATCAATTTCCACTTTCCTCTTTGCATCTTGCATTCCAAATCTTTAAAATTTGAGCTTATAGTGAAACCTTGCACCATTCTTTTACCAAGTAAGTGGATATGTTGCCAGATTTATTGGTGAAGAATTTCATGCCTAGGGTTTGCAAAGTCACAGGATCAACTATTCACATTCATTTTTATTCTCTCTATGATTTCTAGGTTGGTCCCTTTGTTTATTAAATTATTCTTTATTTCCTTGATTTTCCTTTTAATTTTTGGTTAGTTTCTTTCTTATTTTCTTTCCTTTTTCATGTGTTTGTTTGTTCCCCTTGTCCAAGTTCCATCTAGAATTGTGAATGGGGGTTTTCTCTAGTTTTCTAGGTAAAGCTGTTGTGTATGAGGAAAATTGACTATGATAAACTTAAACAAATCAAAAACCAATAACATAAAGATAACCGATCTAAATAAAAGCCATTACTAATAAATCAATAAAAACATGAAAGCTTTTACCGAGATTTGTATTGTTCCCTTTGGATGAATGTGGATTGCTCAATAGTGCTGCGAAACCATGGTTGCAACAACCAAGTAAAGTGCTCAAAGATCAATGTCAAAAGATCGTGAAGTTTCTTAATCGATGCGATGTATGCTCAAAGTGTTGTTAAGTATGCCTGAGAATAAGTGATCGAAGAGGATTTGTGAAGGAGATGAGGGGGGTTTATATAGGTTTCAATAAAGATAGATCAATGGTCCAGATAATTCAGAAGAATCAACGGAGGAGAACAGTTGAGGAACGTACAACGAACAAGAAGAAGACAAGTGTCACACAAAAGCTATTTTATTTGAGTTAAACACTTTCTTTTCTAAAGATAAGACATGCTTTTCATAAATTAGAAATCTTTTTTTCTAATTTAAGAGAAATTGATAAAAACAAGGTTGAGTGAATAGATAACTCAACTTTAGATTTGCTTTTGCATGATTTGAGAGAAATTAAATAATAAATTATTTAATTGTGTGTGCATGGAGAAGAAGACTTATTTTTAGAAGATTTGAAAGATATTTGTAGATAAGAAAGCAAATTAAATAAATAGATTTATTTAATTGTTGTGCATGATTTGGAAGAATAAATAAAATATTTGATTTATCTTATTTTTGGAGAATGAGAGAATTTAAGTAAATTTGATTTGATTTATTTAAATTTGGAAAAATGAATTTGATTTAATTAAATAATTAGGAATTATTTAATTGTTTGGATAAGATAGAATTTGTGATGAATTAATTAAATAATGAGATTTATTTAATTAATGGAGACTTGAGATTTGGAAAGAAGATAATGATTTAATTAAATAATATAAATTATTTAATGGAGACTTGAAATTTGAAAGAGGATAATGATTTAATTAAATAATATAAATTATTTAATTAATGGAGACTTGAAATTTGAAAGAGGATAATGATTTAATTAAATAATATAAATTATTTAATTAATGGAAGAATAAGGTTGATTTTGCTGAAATTAATTAAATAAAGGAGATTTATTTAATTAATGTTGAATTTTGAAGTTTTGGAAGAATTTGATGAAATTAATTAAATAATTAGATTATTTAATTAATGTTGAAATGCAGGTGATGCTATAGATTAGACGAAATGCAAGTGATTCGAAGACATGGTCATTTTAGGGTGTCTACATTATGCCCCTCTTTGATGCAATGCAGTTTACAGTGTTGCTTCAAAGAAATCGATAGTTGAAGACATGATACAATTTTTGATGCCCCAATGTAGCTAGTTGCCCTAGCGTAGCTGGCGTAGGGTGCCCCCTCGAGAGGAAAGATAGGGAAGCGGTAGAAGAACTGTGTTGACGCTCGACTAAAAGATTTGTTGGAGATAGGCGAGGTTGAATAGAAGAAAGTGGAGATAGAAAAGAAAATAAGAGAAAGACTGTTGATTGATCTTTGCTGGAAAACTATATAAGGCCATGGAAAAATGGATGGTGTAAATGGATGAGCTTGTTGCAATGGTTTCACATTTGTTTATAAAGAGCAATCATTATTTTTGATATAGCACGTGGATAGTTCGCCACCAAGGTATAAAAGACCAAGGTGCAGTAATATCCGAGTGCGTGGACGTTGACTCTACAAGCAAGTGGATTGAACTTAGATCCCTTTAGACATAATATGACCTTGTTGGAACATGTGAATAAGCCATAGTCTTGAACATAAAATAAAATTCAATACATGTAAATGCAAGAAGAATTATTAATATGTAAGATGCTAGGTTGTAACACACACAAGATAAATAGAATGCTAAGAAAGATGCTAAAGATCATTCCTCAAACACAACACACAAAAGCAATGACTATGCTACCAATTCGTACTGCATCACAACACACCAAGATTATAGATAAATCAAGGTAGCCTTGAATAGGTAATGGATAAAGGAACAAAAGATAAACCATAACACAAATTGATTGACTTACAAAGTAAACATACAGCCAACATATTCTCTTGCTAAAGAGGTTGCTCAGGATAGATTGGATAGGAAATATAACAGCCTTATCATAGGAACTTTGTGTCCATTAAAAGGTGCTATCTACCTAAAAAGACAATGTCTCGCTGTAGGAAATGCCACATGTCATGGGAGACACGTGTGTTGGTCTCGACAATGGAACACTGCGCAGAAGACAAGCTTGTTGATCTAGGGCTTTGGTTAAGCGATACTTAGCTGATGTTGGCAATCTATATGCAGGACAGTAGATGACTCTGGAAGGAAGTTGCTTTGCTTCAGGTTCGTTAAGGACCTTTGCTTTGAAAGGATGTGCAAGCTTGCTGCTTGAGTTAGTCAAGTCAAGGCGAATGGATTTTGAAAAATGGAAGACTAGAAAGGTGACAGTGTTTGATGGATTAAAATGGGTGGAGAATGATGAATCGTATGTGCTTGAGTATTGGATACATCCTTTGTATTCCAGACTGCCTACATACCCTGTATCCACGAGATCAAGGCACATTACAAGGAAAGATGAAAGAAGATAATATGTAGTTCTGGATAGAGTGATGAGATGGGTCAAGGTGCTTGAGCTTGGGAAGAGGAAATGATGAGGTCTTATGTACCTGAGTACTGGAAACTTCCTTCATATTCCAGACTGCCTACATACCCATATCCATGGGATCAAGGTACTTTAAGATTGAGAAGATGATAATATGTAATTCTGGTTGTGTGATAATGTAGGAAAAGTGTTGAGAAGATAACAGCCTTATCATAGGAGCGATGTGTCCGTTAAAGGATGCTATCGGTGGAAAAGAGAAAAGATTGAAGAGCGCGTTGCGAACCACGAACAAGGCACCAATCCTATACCCAAGTTAATGAAAGAGTTGCCCCCATTCCGGTAGAGGAATTTGTATAGAGGACTAACGAAGAAGACCTAGAAATTTGTGACCTAGGACCAGATAGTGCAAACTGTTAACACAGATCAAGATGTGGGATGACAACAAGGGACATTGACAAATTTCCAAGCTATACTAGATAGGGAGATGGAAATGCAAACAAGGTCAATGATTTTATTATGGATGTATGGATGAAAGGCATGCTTTGTGCACTAGACATGGAGTGGATAGGACTCGATAGATGATGGATGCTGACTCTACACATAGCGCCTGTTTGTCAGGTTTTCACTATGGTACTTATCCAAGGCACCTGTTTACTAGGTTTTCACCAGAGGATAGATTTTTTTGGATTTTTTTTTTAGGAATACTCTAAGGATCAGGCATAGAACTTCTTGAGATGAACACTGTTAAGTGGCTCATCTAGAGGAATGCTGTTAGGTGTAGCTAAAGTATAAGCTCCTGATACGTATGCTGCTGTGATAATAAAGGGACCTAACCAGTTAGGCTCAAACTTTCCCTTTTTTTCTCGATCTGCTTGATTTCTCTGATTCTCTTTAAGGACAAGATCACCAACTTGAAACCGTCTTTCTTTGATTTTTTTGTTGTAATTATGCCAAAGGCAGTTTTGATAGACATGGAGATGGTTAAGTCCGGCAAGGCGCCTTTCATCTAGTAGTTCTAGCTCAGCTAATCTGGAAGTGCGATACTCCTCTCCGTCGATCAGGTCCTGCATGGATACTCTGAGGGATGGGATCTTGAACTCTATAGGTAGGATGGCTTCAGAGCCATAGACCAAGGCATAGGGTGTGGCACTAGTTGGTGTTCTAATACTAGTGCGGTAGGCCCATAGGGCGGGATTGAGTTGCAAGTGCCAATCAAGACCAGCTTCATTGACTGTTTAGTTGGGGATCTTGAGAATGGTTTTATTGGAAGCCTCAGCTTGGCCATTACTTTGCGGATAGTAGGGAGTTGAAAAATGATGTTGGATATTGTATTATGTGCACAAGGCATGAACATCTTGATTCTTGAATGGTCTCCCATTATCAGTGACAATGGCTTGGGGAATACCATATCGGCATATCAGGTAGTTAAGGATAAATTTGGCTATTTGCTTACTGGTGATATAGGTCATGGGAATGGCTTCAACCCACTTCATGAAATACTCAGTGGTAGTAATGATGAACTTATGGCCATTGGATGAGGAAGGGTGGATTTGTCCTATGAGGTCGAGACCCCATTGAGAAAAAGGCCATGGAGTAGTCACAGGTTGTAGTTTGTGAGCTGGTGTGTGAATCAAATCTCCATGCTGTTGGCATTGTAGACACTTCTTAGCAAACTATGCAGCATCGTGCTCTATTGTAGGCCAGTAATAACCTGTCCTGAGTATCTTCTTAGCGAGATTAGGACCAGTAGAATACGCGCCACAGACACCTTCGTGTATGTCTCGTAAGGTAGCTTCAGCTTCTTTTGTGTTAAGACATCATAAGAGGATACCATCGAGGCTCTGGTGATATAGTGTATCACCCATAATGGTGTAATGGGAGGATTGACAGATAAAGGTTTTGCGTTGGGTGGATGATAGGTCAGGGGGAAAGGTATTGTGTTTAAGGTATTCATAGATATCTTCATACCATGGGGAATTGGGACCAACAAGTTCGCAGATGATTTCAGTAACGGGAACATCGACGGCTGTTAACAACAATTGCTCGATCAAGAATTTGCATTTCTGTGTATTAGCAGGCATGTCAATCAGTGACCCTACAGAAGCCATAGAATCTGTAGCCTTGTTATGCTCTCTTGGAATTTGCTCAAATGTGATGCTAGCAAAGTGTGGTTTATATGCATCCACTAGTTGCTTGTAGGGGACCAACTTTTCATCCTTTGTTTGGTACTCATCTGTGACTTGGCAAATGACTAGTTGTGAGTCTCCATATACTTGTAATTCTGTGATGTCCCATTGAACTGTTGTATTGAGACCTATGAGGAGTGCTTCATACTTGGCAATGTTGTTGGTGCAAGGGAATGCAAGCCGATATGACTTTGGAATATAGTCATTTTGAGGTGTGATGAATAAGATGTTGGCCCCTGATCCATGCTGTGTGTAGGAACCATCAAAGTACAAGTTCCACATTATTGAGTTAGACAGCATGAATAGATTCTCATCCAGAAAGTCTGCTACCATAGGGTGTGTATCTGTCATGGGTGCTTCTGCTAGTTGATCTGCTAGTGCTTGTCCTTTGATTGTTTTACGATCGGTATACTCAATGTCGAACTCACTAAGGATCATGACCCATTTAGCTAGTCTGCCTGTAAGAGCTGCTTTTGCAAGTAGATACTTCAAGGGATCAATTTTGGCTATAAGATTTGTGTGTTGGTTCAACATGTAATGTCACAACTTTTGGGAAGCAAACACTACTACTAAACAAGCCCTTTCCATTGGTGAATAATTGAGCTCATATCCCACCAAGGTTCTACTGATATAATAAATTGCATGCTCTTTTCCTGTTTCATCATGTTGTGCTAACAAGGCCCCTAGGGCTGAAGTTGTAGTAGAGATGTATAATATCAAAGGTTTATCAGCAACTGGTGGAACCAATACAGGAGGTGTAGTTAGATACTCTTTGAGCTGATCAAATGCTACTTGACACTTATCATCCCATCAAAATGAGACATCCTTGCAGAGTAAGTGTTGAAATGGTTGACATTTATTTGCTAGCTGTGAGATGAAATGCCTAATGGATTGCAACCTTCCCTAAAGGCTCCTTAATGCTTTGAGGTTCTTTGGTGGAGGCATCTCCACTATAGCCTTTACTTTTGCTAGGTCTACTTTGATGCCTCTGCGAGATACAATGTATCCTAATAGCTTTCCTGATGTTACACCGAAGACACACTTCTTTGGATTGAGCCTTACTTGGTATTTCTCAAGCCTGTCAAAGATTTGTCCTAGAACTTGTATGTGATCTACCCTAGAATATTTAGCTAGTATGTCATCAACATAGTCCTCCATGATATGATGAAAGAGGTCATGGATTATCACTATCATTGCTCTCTGATAGGTTGCTCCTGCATTCTTTAGACCAAACGGCATGACACACCAACAATAGTTACCCCATGGACAAGTAAAAGTTGTTTTATGTTGATCTTCTTCTACTATCCTTATCTGATTGTAGCCTGAGAATCAATCCATGAGAGAAAGCATTTTATGACCTATTGTCAAGTCTACTATAATGTCAATGTTCGGTAGTGCAAAGTCATCCTTGGGACATGCCTTGTTAAGATCTCTAAAATCATTGCACATGCGGATGTGCCCATTGGGTTTAGACACAGGTACAATGTTTGATACCCAGTCTGAATAGTCAATAGGTCATATGAACTTTACATCTAACAACTTCTGTATTTCCACTTTTACTAAGAGAGCTATCTATGGGTGCATCTTTCTCAGCTTTTGCTTGACTGGCTTGACTTTTGGATCAACTGTGAGATAGTGAACAACTAGCTTAGGGTCTAGCCCTAGCATATCTACATAGGTCCATGCAAAGTTGATGGTTCTCTATAAGAAGAATGTGTTAAGATTCCTGTGCTCTGTTTCAGATAATGATGCTGCTAGGAATGTGATCTTTGGATTTTTCTCTGTGTCAAGGTTTACTCTGTAGAATCTTCCACTAGGAGAGCTGACTTCTCTTGATACTTAGATGGTAGGGGAAGGTTAAATCCTCCATCCTCAAGTGCCACAATTGGGTTTTCACCTTTGGATGCATCCTTTATTTTTATTATTTTGTGATCAGGAGGTGCCACAATGTAGTTTTCACCTAGAGATCTTTCTTTATTTTTACTTTTATGACTGGAGGATTTGGCATTCTCACCAAAATAAAGTTGTTGGCTCTAGTTCCATTACAAAACCTGCTTTATGATCGCCAAGAGGGATACCTTCCTGAAGTCCCATGAAGCTTCATCATTCTGAAATACATCTAGAACGGCGGACCCTTGTTAGTCCTAATCGATAAGTTCAGGATAGACAAGTGTGACATTCTGGGTGTTTGTGGTGGAGGTTAAGGATATGGAGGATAGCGTAAAAATGGAGGATTCTGCAAATAGTTTGGTCATACGGAGGGAAGAGTCATCGATGATATCCTCAGTAGACATCGAATCAATGGGAAAAGTGTCAGCTACCTCGTTGAGGATATACTCGATATCCAAGGCGCGCGGTACCTTCTTACCAAATCCTAATGCCTTCTTGTCTAGTTTCTTTGTCACAACAATGGGCTCCATAGTTCCTTGATTCTGTTTCCCAAGGCCACCTTTACCTTTATAGCCCATGTTTTTTACTATCCTTAAGCCATTGCCATATTGCTTGACTGGTATTGTGACTGGTTCTTTCTCCTTATAGAGCCAAGAAGAGATGTCCTCAATAGTTTCCTCTTCCAATAACTTTCCCTATTGGAATTGGGTTAGGAAGGCTGGGGGAGGAATAGATACTTTTTTAGTTACTTTGGCAATGGGTGGTTGACCGTAAGATTTAAGGGATAAAGGCATCCGCCCTACACAACAAGATTTTGAGATCTCATAAGTTCCAAAGCCTATATCACGAATGTGCACTTTGATTTTAGGAATGGGATTAGGTTCACTTGTCGAGGCTTGTGTCAGATTTTTAGGATTGACATATAGTGGCGATTCAAGAGCTTTTTCATTCTTAGGTACTTGGTTGCAATTCTTGTAACTACCTTGCAATACATGACAAAACTTAAAAGGATTGGGGTCTCCTTGGATAGTGATCTCTGTACCATTGAATGGGAACTTTAGAGACTGATGGTACGTTGAAGGCACAACTTTTATTGCATGGATCCATGGGTAGCCTAGGATAATGTTGTAAGGAAGCTCAATATCAAGGACTTGGCACCTGGTTTCAGGCATGAATAATACCTTCCAAACGATGTTCAGCATCATCATATCCCTTGATTGTAATACTTTGATCAGTGTTAACATGATCCTCAGAGTATCCCAATTGCTTTAGTAACTTTAAAGAACAGATGTTGAGACCAGCACCACCATCTATGAGTATCCGTTTGATTTTGCGCTTATGGATGAGAACCTCAATATGAAGGGCATCATTGTGACACGGATCATGGGATGGGAGGTCCTTCTCAGAAAAGACCACATTGTAGGGTGAAGCAATGTTACCTACTATAGCTTGGAAATCCACAACCGCTATGTTGTTAGGAACCGAAGACTCTTGGAGGGCTTTTTCTAGCACTACTCTATGTGCAGGTGATGACTGTAGAAGTTCCAAGATAGAGATCTATGTGGGCATTTTCCCTAGATGTTCGACAAAATTATAATCAGATTGAGCTGGAAGACTGGGTGTAGGACCACAAATGGTGACACGACCACGATGCGTTGTAACAGCACAATTCATAGATTTTCCTTTGATTGTGAGGGTAGACACTCGACTCTTTTCAAAATGACCTACAATGGAATCAAAGGAAGTGGAAGCATGATTGATACCTTTACCTCTATCCTGAGGAGGAGGTGGACCATGATGAGGGAATGGTTCCTTGTACATATCGAGATCTTTGTTCGTGTGCTGAGCTGGTGGTTCATTCTCAAAAGTGATTTGGTTGCCTTTGATGAGATTTTGGATTAGGTGCTTGAGCTTCATGCATGATGCAGTTCTATGCTCTTTGCTCCTATGGAATTCACAATATTCATTTTCTCTGTACTATGCAGTTTTGTAAACAGGTTTGCCATATGGGGGAGCATCCGGTAAGGTGATGAGCCCTTTGTGTAAAATCTACTATAGGACCGACTCTATAGGCACTCCCAAGGGAGTGAATTGATGCCACAGAGGGTAATCTTGTTGAGGCTGCTCTTGTTGTCATTGTTGTTGGTTTTGATAAGGTTGCCTTTGTTGTTGCTGTTGTTGACTTGGAGCTAGACCTGGCTTGGAAAGCTGTAGCGGCGTTTGCAAAGTTTGGACATGTTTAGAATCGACCACCCCATCATTGACCACATTTTTGTTTTTGTTCCAATATTTGGGCTTATCACTCAATTGTTGATGAGGAGCATTGTCTTTTGTCTCTTTGAAGATTTTGACCACACCTTTAGCAATGAGGGCCTTTTCAATGTTGATTCCCTTGTATGTGATTTCATCGAAGGTTGTAGCACTAAGAATTTGCAAATGGAAACCTAACTCTTGGTTGAGGTTCTACACAAATATGCTAACTAGCTGTTTCTCAGGAATCTTGAAAGGGAATTTGCTAGCCATTTGTCTCCATCGTTGAAGGAAAGAAATGAAAGTTTCACCATTTTTCTATTTATTGTTGCATAGATCAGTCATGGAGATCTCATGCTTTGCATTGTAGGAAAAATTTGTGGCAAATTTCTCTGCTAGTTTGTTAAAAGACTTGATACCCGTAGGTAAGTGTGAGAACCATTCTATTGCTTGACCTCCAAGGCTGCGAGGAAAGAGACGCATAAGATATGTGTCATTATGTGAGACCTTGAAGCAAGCAAGATAGAATTCCCTAAGATGGTCTTTTGGGTCGCCTTTTCCTTTGTATTTATCAAACTTAGGAATAGTAAAATTTTGAGGAAAAGGGATCATTGGCAATGACCAATCAAAAGGATAAGAACACACTTCTTCTAAAGAGAAGGTCTTCTTGGTGTGGCCAAATGTAAGATCAAATAGCTGTTGTTGAACTTCCACGATTTTTAGCTCCATCGCTGTGGGAGGGGTTGGAAACATCTCTTGTTGTCCTAGAAGTGGTTATTGCTGCCCATATGGTAGAGTGTAGTGCAAACCATGAGCATTGGTATTATAAGGGTCATAAGATTGGTTGGGGTCGTATGCATTGTATGTTGGATTCAGATTGGGTTGGAATTGGATGTTTTGATTTGGAAGAGGTGGAGGTGGCACTAGGTAAGAATGTTGGCTTTGCGATGGTTGAAGAAAAGAATTGGTTGGAGGAAAGCTAAAGTGCATTGGATTAGGTTGCGATGGTGACACATAGCCTTGGGAAACTTGATGTTGGGGAAGTTGAGGGTGGCTAGGCAATGTGTGAAAGAAATTTATCGCTGATGAACGTAGTGGAGGAGGGACATAGGTAGATGTGATTTGCGATGGTTGAGGTTGATTGAGGATGAGAGTAGAAGAATGTTGTGGTTGGGGTTGCATGACTCTAGTTGGTTGAGAGACATGAAGGTTTGATGATATAGGAGGTGGTGTTTGTTGAGACCCTTGTTGCATGGCTACATAGTTGTTCCCCGGATTGTAATTTGGTGGGAAGCCTATTCGTGAAGGAGTAACCAAAATTCCACTTGCAATTGGTGTGGACATTTTAGGAGTTTGTTGTATATTTGATTGAGCTAAGGTGACTTGCTTAGCTAGCTCCACTTGACATTGTAGAGTCTCCTATTGGTGTTTGTAGAATTCCATAGGAGTCAGAAGCAGTGAAACGACCCTCTTTCCTATTGGGTTTTGAAAAAGGGGATTTTTAATCGTTCTTCCTTATAAGCCTTGTTCGGGTAAAGGCGTGGTCACTGTTGACATGGTTTGCACCAATTGTATGGTGTCTTGGGTGTTGTTTGTCTCCTTGAGATTGGATAAATCAAAATCTTGAGGTAATTTAGCTCCTTACTCTGTTAGCAATTGAAAGAAATGATCTTGGTTCTCACTAAGGATTTTGTCAAAGGCGGCTACAGCTCTAGGACCTTGTATGAATTCATCAAGATCTTGCCCATCTTCTTGAGAGGATTGACCCATTTCAAAGTGTCACTCTTCTTGAGGTGGGGCTAGATCTGCAGTATAACCTTGTGGGACAAAATCTAGAGGCATGCCAGTGGTATAGTGAGGTGTACTTACCAAAGGGACTCTACCCTCTTGAGGAGTGCTAGGGTGGTCAAGGTGCGGCACGTTGGGAGAATTGGTAGATCTTTTTGCGGGTGTTCTAGGAGTAACCTTGGGAGTAATGTTGAGACGGCCTGATTGCGGTGTGCGAGGAGGCGATTTGCGCTTCCTAGGGACAACTTGCTTGGACTTCATAGTTTGCTGGAGCCTAGTGGTTACCATGGAATACACTAGGACAAAAGGTAATGTTGGGATTCTTCTTGTGTTTTGAGAAAGAAAAACTCTGATGTACAAGTGACTGGACCAAAGGCACTATACTATTTGATCAGAGGTGTAGGACTGTGCAACCAAAAGCGTGCTACTGTAATACTAAAGGTGATGGATTGAGCTACCAGAGGTGAGTTACTACTATACCAAAGGTGAGCTAATGTGACCAAAAGTGAGCTATTGTACCACCAAGGGTGAGCTGCTGTAATACCAGAGATGCTAAAGTAGTGTCTGATGTTTTTTAAAAGTAATTTTGATAGATTTGGTTATGGTTCTGATTAGATTTATCTTTGGCAAGAGAAAACATAGCAAACAAGTGGTCAAAAAAGGACTGACACAACAGATAGTGTATGTTCGAGGCTCACAAAAAAGCCCAATATTTCCACAGGTATAAGACAATTGCAATCAATAAAAAGCACTTTTTATCCCTAGAGACAAGGTTTCATTGCAGTAGATCAGCTCACAGCTTAATACTCCGTCGATAAAAATATCATTCCATAAAGGTGTCAGATATTTGTTATCTTTGCGAGAGACGATAGGTAGGGATATCTCACCCTCCCCTTGAAAAGCTCAAGTAGGTCACAAGAGCTTTATGGCCAAGGGAATACTATCTCTTCTCAAGGGAGCCAATGGTGAGTATCTTAAGGGCTTAAATCAATTCCCCTTGCACTGATGATTACAGCAATGTTCGGAGGTAGATCAGGTAGTCTCTATCTAGAATGGTTCTTAGTAACTTTGAGGGACCAACGCCTTACGAGAAATGTGACAAGCTACTAAAAGCTTTAACCAATCCTACTAAGAGTATCAAACACTTCGCTCAATGTGAAAATCGTTTCCACAAAGAGCTAGTACACCTCTTTTCAATTTGGCACCACAAGGTAAGGCTGATGTCGGTTAAGACTTGGTTTTCACCTTATCCCTCTTATATAGTGGTTCAAAGGAAAACTCCACTTAGGGTCGTCCCTTTTGGATGAAACACGATCCAAAAGTAGGCCCTTCTAAAGGAAATACTGAAAATGTAAGAGCAAGCATGTCAAACAAAGGTTCAATTGTCCCGTTATAAGAAAAATAAGGTGCAACTAAATTAGGCACACACACACATTTGTAGTTGTCAATTGTCCCTTATGAAATTGAAGTGTTTGGCATTCATGTCCATTGTCCCTTAAGAAAAGCAGTATGTTCCTAAGACTTAGATTGTCGAAATGATTTGTTCAATTATCCCTTAAGAAGGCAATATGTTTCTAAGACTTAGTGCAATAGATTTGTCAATTTCTTCAAAGCTCATCCTGCATAAACATGTTAGAGAAACCCATTTGCTCTATTTGAGTGATAAAAGGCTGCAAAATGTTGATTAGTTCCACCAAAACTCAAATAGTTAGCCAAAAATAAATCAATTGACCAAAAGTGCTTAACTTATTAGGTGAAAAAATGAGCAATATGAAAAAAAATATAATAATAATGATTAGGTATAGTAGATTGAATATTATGATCAGATTCTATATGAAATTCTATGCAATTTCAAAAAAAAGTTTGTGAAAATTGAGTAAATTTTGCACAAGTTATGACCATTTGAAGTTTGCAAAGAAGGGTTGACTTTGACTGAGTGTACCTGATAAATCTGATAAAATTACCTCAAAATTATTTCACCACAGAAAATTTGGGAGAACCATCTTTCCAACACCACTAGTTTCATGAAAATCTGACTCTGTATCCAAAAGATATGCTTGATTTCGTGAAACTGCTAAAAATAGGTCAAAAAAAGGATGGGTTAAAAATAGGGATATGGATTGGGATCTATTTTCTCGAAATCCGTACACTTCCTGCAAAAAATAAGAGATACCCAGATCTATTTTTTATGTTTTTGACAAAACCTAAATTTTTTTTGAGCTAAAGTTACACAGATATTCCTTATTTCATGAAATTTCTAAAAATAGGCCCAAAAAAAAGTAAAAAAAAAAACATAGGCTAAAAATAAGGACATGGATTGGGATCTATTTTTTTTAAAATTCATACATTTCCTGCAAAACATAAGAGATACCCAGATAGAATTTTGATGTTTTTGACAAAACCTAGAAATCGTTTGAGCTAAAGTTACACCATTTGAATGCTCAATGCCTATTCTCTCAAACTAGTGAACAAGAATCTTCAAATCTTCTACATTGTGATTACGCTTTTCCGTACCTAGCTTCAAAAAAATCAACTTTTTCTTTAAAAAAAAGCAAGGTTAGTGGGTCCCACCGAGCGTGCCAAAATGTGTATAAGAAAAATTGACTATGATAAACTTAAACAAATCAAAAACAAATAACATAAAGAGAACTGATCTAAATAAAAGCCATTACTAATAAATCAATAAAACATGAAAGCTTTTACCGAGATTTGTATTGTTCCCTTTGGATAAATGTGGATTGCTCAATAATGCTACAAAACTATGGTTGCAACAAGAAAGTAAAGTGCTCAAAGATCAATGTCAAAAGATCATGAAGTTGCTCAATCGATGCGATGTATGCTCAAAGCACTGTTAAGTATGCCTGAGAATAAGTGATCGAAGAGGATTTGTGAAGGAGATGAGGGGGGTTTATATAGGTTTCAACAAAAATCGATCAATGATCCAGATAATTCAGAAGAATCAACAGAGGAGAACAGTTCAAGAACGTACAATGAATAAGAAGAAGACAAGTGTCACACAAAAGCTGTTTTATTTGAATTAAACACTTTCTTTTCTAAAGATAAGACATACTTTTCATAAATTTTTTGCATGATTTGAGAGAAATTAAATAATAAATTATTTAATTGTGTGCATGGAGAAAAATACTTATTTTTAGAAGATTTGAAAGATATTTGTAGATAAGAAAGAAAATTAAATAAATAGATTTATTTAATTGTTGTGCATGATTTGGAAGAATAAATAAAATATTTGATTTATCTTATTTTTGGAGAATGAGAGAATTTAAATAAATTAGATTTGATTTATTTAAATTTAGAAGAATGAATTTGATTTAATTAAATAATTAGGAATTATTTAATTGTTTGGATAAGATAGAATTTGTGATGAATTAATTAAATAATGAGATTTATTTAATTAATGGAGACTTGAGATTTGGAAAGAAGATAATGATTTAATTAAATAATATAAATTATTTATTGGAGACTTGAAATTTGAAAGAGGATAATGATTTAATTAAATAATATAAATTATTTAATTAATGGAGACTTGAAATTTGAAAGAGGATAATGATTTAATTAAATAATATGGAAGAATAAGGTTGATTTTGTTGAAATTAATTAAATAAAGGAGATTTATTTAATTAATGTTGAAATGCAGGTGATACTATAGATTAGACGAAATGCAAGTGATTCGAAGACATGGTCATTTTAGGGTGTCTACAGCTATTAATTTAGGTTCTTAATCAGGTTTTAAGGTTTAGATTGGATCCTCTATGAGGATCAGGTGGACTTGCTTAAATATTTTATTATTAAATCCTTATTTAGATTGGAGTCATGTCAAAACCTTTTTAGATGATCTTAAGTTTTGTTTTTATTCCATATCCCAAATTTTCACGTCACGACAAGTTAAAATCTAACATTTCAAGATTTCAAGACTTTCGTACACTCTAGAACTTTATCCTAGTGTCCTTGATTCTTCTAGTTTCCCAATTTTTGATTTGTCAACCTTTTGCCCTTTTGTCCTAGTAGATTCCAAAAAGGCAATGGAATAGGCTATGTCTGAAACAAGTGTGAAATCTGGGTTTCATTAAGGATATCAAACTTTGCTTCAAAGATCCTTAAGTCCCCCACTTTTCTAATTCCCTGATTAAGACTAAAAAAATTCGTCAAATTTTCAAGTTCTCTTAGAACATTTGTACCTTGTCCTAATATCCTCAGTCCTCCCAATTTCTTAAGTCCCACTAATATGAAGTAATCCATCCTAATTTCTGTTATCCTTTCAGATTCTTGGTTCCCAATACTTAATACTTTGTTGGACCTCAAAATTCTAGGGTAACCAAGCACTTTTACACCATGTCCCAATGTCCACGATCCCTCTAGATTCCTAATTCCCACCAAATAATGAAACACTTTGAAATTATGGGTTTCTTTTACACTTAGACACCAAGTTCTAAATCCCTATGTCCTTCTAGAACTCGATAACCTGAAAGTGGCCAAAATACTCAAAATTCCACAAATCTAATGGATTTTATTAGTATAAATGAACTAATTTGAGATTATCTTTGTATTCTAGGTACTCTTAAATGACTGATAAGTTGGAAAAATTTCCTACAACAATGAAGTACGAGTACCAAGAAATTCCAAAAGCATCAAAGATCACTTCTCTTTAAAATATAATTGACATAGACTTGGGCCATGTGAGCCTAAACCAATTTCACAAATACATCTTTGGAGATGCACCTACTCCAAGGGCAATGATCCTAGTTAGATTAGGACTGGCACATGTAATAGGTTTCCTAGTAGTAGTGTAGTGTCTTGAATTGATTTGGCTTGTGCATAGGCTTACCATCTATTTGTCAGGAGGTCATATGATGCAAAGGGAAACATAATCCTAGATGTCACCCCTACTATGATTAGAATGACTTTTGATCTCCCACATCATGTAGAGGTATTAATGTTGACAGAGATAGAAGCACAAATTACATTTGAGGATCATCATGTGTATAATTCCAAACACTTGAACATGTATTGGCTCTTGAAGGAAAGAAAATCAGTTGTGAAGATTCCTAGGAATCTGACTAGATCAAATTTTTAGGTAGAAAATTTTAGGGATATGATCTGTTGCAAGTATGGGCCTAATTGGTGTTGCCATTGATGTCAACATACTCCTGTTGCATTGATGATAAGGATTGGATGAGATGAATGCTAAGGATATTGAGAAAATTAGTCCTATCAAGAACAAAGAAGAACAGTGAAGTCAATGAGGTAAAGATCCCGGCTAAGATGAAGATCAGAGGATGCGCATCAAAGGGTTTGTAGATAAGTGTCTTAAGATAATCCAGTAAATATTTCAGAGGTCCGCATGAAGATCTGAAGAAGTTATGGCCACTTAAGTAAAACTAGTTCTAGCAGATGTTTAGAGGTGACAAAGTGATACAGATAGGTCTGGTGAGATCCAGAAATGTAATATCTTGTTCTACAGATTTGGTGGAGTGTTTAGGAAGTCAGTGTGAATTAACAACTCAATTAGTTTGAGGTCTGGAGGTCCACAAGTATCTATTCCAATATAACAGTGATGACAGACTGTGTTCTTGAGGTTCTAGATGAAGGAGAGAATGATTTCAGTAAGTAGAAGTAGTGTGGATGTTCTTGGTGATTCAGGCAAGCTTTTGGAGATATTTGGATTATGTCTAATTCGTGTTGGTGGTCCGCATTGAAGATTGAGTTTGTAATTGAAGAAATTACTTCTGGATGATGGTGTTCTTCCTAAGTCTGGCCGACTGGATGAGTTACACATCCTGTGGATGATCTTGAAAATGTTATGTGAAGAATGGTGTGTTCCTAAAGGAAGATTGAAGTCTCAGATCTGTGTGGCTAACAATGTGTTGATCTGCATGAAGTCTTTTGTAATTAGTCATGTTGTATTTATGTATTTTCTCTATAATGTATGCCAACTTGGATGATTATCCCTAAGTCAATGTCTTGTATAAATAAAGAGTTGTAAAGTCATTTCAAATGTATCTTGCTGAGATGAGAGTGTGGTAGAGAGGAGGAGAGAGAAAGGTAGAGAAGAAGTATTTTGCTTAAATGGAACTGACTCAAGCATGGTGAAGATGCTATTCTTTAGTTCAAGTATGTAATACTTATTATTCTATAGACAATGTCTCCTATAGGTAGTGGGCCTCTTGTGAGCAGTGTGCTTGGGCTGTGAGCCCTAATTGGCATGTACCATTTTGTTCTTTCTATTCTTTTAATAGAGAATACAATCTTGGGTTAGTCACCCTGTGGTTTTTCCCTTAACCAGGTTTTCCACGTTAAAAATCTTGGTGTCATATGTGTTAATGTGTTTTTTCTCTTGAATTGTTGCATTATGTTTCCATGATTTATTTATTATTATGATGATGAATTAAGAAAAGGATTTAAGTGATTAATTGAAGAAAGTTTTGGATAACTGATTCACCCCCCCTCTTAGTTGTCTGTCCTAAATCTAACAATTGGTATCAGAGCTAAGTTCCTCTAAAAGAGCTTAACAACTTGAGGCAATCCAGAATGTCATCCTACAAGAAGGATAGTCTGAGGTTTGATGGAACCAATTTCACTCTTTGGAAAATTCACATGGAATGCCACTTGCAATGTATGGGAATGCAATATTGGATCATGGCTCCAAAGAAGTATGATCCTCCACATAATGGTCCGCGTACTGTAGATGAAATCAGAGATGTTGAAAATAATCTGTAGACTAAAGAAACTCTTCTAAGTGCCTTATTTGATTCTGATATGACAAATGTTATTGACCTAAAAACTTCTCATGAGATTTGGGAAAAACTGAAACTTCTGCATGAAGGAGATAAGTATGTTAAATGTGCCAAGCTACAAAGTCTGAAAGGAAAATTTGAAAACATGAAGATGAAAATATCACTACATTTATGCCAAGAGTAAATGAGCTTGTTTGCAACATTAGATGTGCTAGTGGAATCTTGGATGAAGATGAGATTGTTGGCAAAGTTCTTAGATCCCTTCCTGATTCGTACAAATATAAGGTTGCTTCTATTGAAGAATTCAGATCCTTTTCAGGTATCACAAGAGATCAATTGGTTGGTAAATTGGCTACATTTGAATTGACCGAGTTTGGAGATGCCCCCCCAAGACTGAATCTACATTCAAAGCTAGTGCCTTTGTAAAAGGAAAACAAAAGTTTGATCCAGGAGAGAATTCTTCAAAGAAACTATCATGGTATGAAAAAGCAAGAAAAGACCTGTAGGAAGATGAAGTAGAATCTTCTCAACTTGAAGCCCTTATTGCAAAAAGACTACCAAGAGGATCCGGTAAGTATGAAGGGAAATTGTCTTTTAAATGTTTTAACTGCAATAAGATTGGTCATTTTGCCTCAAGGTGTCCAAAAAGATTTTCAAGGCCAAATCCTAACAGATCAAGGTTCCAAAAGAAATGTTACTATGTTCATGAAGATGATGATGATGAAGTAGTAACAGATGATGAATCAGAGACAAGAAATAAATCTAGAAGTGACTGGGTGTTTATTGCCATCAAGGAAGAAGATACAATGCCCTCTGAATTTGTCAATCATAAAATTGTAGAAAGAGCTCTAGCTGCCCAAGTTGAAGAAAATGATGATTGGGTCATTGACAGTGGATGCTCCCACCATATGACAGGTGACAGAAATAAGTTCATAGATTTGGAAAGGTATGAAGGAGGAGTGGTAAAATTTGGTGATAATTCTACTGGAAGAATCAAAGGTAGAGGAACTATTTCTTTTGATGGAAAGAACAAAACCAGTAATGTACTGTATGTTGAGGGCCTGAAGCACAATCTTCTTAGTGTTGGACAGTTGGTGGACAAAAGCTATGATCTCCAATTCAAAAATAGAAAATGCAAGATCTTTGAAAGTTTTGAAACAAAGATTGCATCCAGTACTCAAACTAAAGGTAATATCTTCCACTTGGTTGGTACTGGTAAAAGTTGTTTATTTGTTCAAATTGATTAGAGTTGGTTATGGCATAGAAGAATGTGTCATGTGAATTTTGATAATATCATCAAGATAAGCAACACTCAAGCTGTGAAAGATCTTCCAAGATTGGTGAAACCTACTAATAGTTTGTGCAAAGAATGTCATTTGGGCAAGCAGAGTAGAGTCACATTCAAAAGTAAGGAGCAGTCTTCTACCAAATTATTGGACTTAGTTCATACTGATCTATGTGGTCTAGCAAGAATTATGAGTGTGGAAGGTGATAGATACTTCATGCTATTAATTGATGACTACTCCCAGATGATGTGGGTGACTTTTCTAAAAGAGAAATTAGAGGCTCTTGATAAATTCAAAATATTCAAGGCTATGGTAGTAAATGAAACCGAATTGAACATAAAATGTCTAAGGTCTGATAGAGGTGGAGAATTCACATCCGGTGAGTTCATAGAATTTTGTGAGAAACATGGGATTAAAAGATAGTTGTTTGTTCCAAAGACACCACGGCAGAATGGAGTAGTGGAGAGAAAGAAACGGACCATCCAGGAGGCATCTAGAACTATGATGATGGAAGCAAATGTTCCTCAGATCTACTGGAGAGAAGCTATAAGCACTGTAGTCTACATTCTTAATCAAGTTCAAATCAGAAGCAATACTGGTAAGACTCCTTATGAACTCTGGTTTGGCATCACTCCTACTGTGAAGTATTTCAAATTTTTTGGTAGAAAATGTTACATCAAAAGAGATGAAGACATAGGTAAATTTGATGCTAGAAGTGATGAAGGAATATTCTTGGGTTATTCTACTCAAAGCAAAGCGTACCAATGTTATAACAAGAGATTGAGAAAGATTATAGAAAGTACAAATGTGAAGGATGATGAAGGTATTGAAAAACCCTCAAGGTTTTATGAATATGATGAAGATGATCAGAATGATGTTTTGAGCCAAGGAGTCCAAGCCCCTTTTGAGATTCAGATTCAGACTGCTCCAGTGATCCAAGAAGAGGAGACAAGTTTGAATGAACCTATTCAAGAGATAGAAATGCAAGAAAGTCCCAAAATTCATAGGTATGTAAAATTGAATCACTCTGAAGACCAAATCATAGGTGATAAAAGAAAAGGTGTTCAAACAAGAAGAAGGATTGCTCAAGATTTAGAAGAGTATTGTCTGATTTCAAAGATTGAACCCAAAACAGTGAATGAAGCATGCAATGATGAAAACTCGACTAAAGCAATGGAGGAAGAGCTGATGCAAATTGAAAAAAATCACACTTGGGATCTTGTTCCCAAACCTAAAAACAAGAATGTGATTGGAACCAAATGGGTCTTCCAGAATAAACATAATGAAGATGGTGAAGTAGTTAGAAACAAAGCCAGATTGGTCTGCAAGGGTTACTCCCAAGTAGAAGGAGTTGATTTTGAAGAAACTTTTGCTCTGGTGGCAAGAATTGAAGCAGTCAGGCTATTTCTTGCCTTTACTACCTTCAAGGGATTCAAAGTATATCAGATGGATGTCAAGTCCGCCTTCCTGAATGGTGACTTGGAAGAAGAAGTATACATTGAGCAACCATATGGATTTCAACTATCTGATCATGGTGATATGGTCTGCAAGTTGAAGAAAGCACTGTATGGACTCAAGCAAGTCCCAAGAGCTTGGTATGAAATATTGGATAAGCATCTTTTGAAGATTGGTTTCAACAAATGTACTGCTAATAGCAATTTGTACTTCTAAATTGATCATGAAAATATCTTGATTGTTGAAGTGTTTGTTGATGATATCATTTTTGGGAAAGAGATAGTATGTGCAAAACTTTTGCAAATCAAATAAAAAGTGAATTTGAGATGTCCATGTTTGGGGAAACGAATTTCTTCTTGGGTCTACAAATCTCTCAAACAAAGAAAGGAATCTTCATTTATTAGACCAAATATGTGAAAGAATTGTTGAAGAAATTTGGGATGGAAGACTCAAAACTAATGAGTACTCCCATGGCAATTGGATGTAAATTGAGCAAAGCTGATGACTCTCCTAAGGCTGATCATAAAAAGTATAGGTCAATGATTGGAGGACTTTTGTATCTCACTCAAACTAGACTTGACATTATGAATGTTGTTGGTCTTGTTGCTAGATTCCAAGATGATCCTAGAGAATCTCATGTCATGGCAATCAAGAAGATCTTTAGATATCTAAAAGGGATAGTTGAGTATGGTTTGTAGTATCCTAGAGATCATGATTTCTCTCTTCATGCATATACAGATGTGGATTGGGAAGGAGATGTGGATGACCGAAAGAGTACCAGTGGTGCAACATTCTTTTTGGGGAAGAGATTGGTTTCTTGGCTGAGCAAGAAACAAGAGGCAATATCTCTGTCCACTGCAGAAGTAGAATATATTACAGCAGTAGGTAGTTGTATTCAAGTATTGTGGATGAAGCAAATGCTAAGAGACATCAGAGTGGAGTATGAGGAACCCATCACAATCTTCTGTGATAATTCAAGTGCAATAAATATATCAAAGAATCTGGTGTTGCATTCAAAGACTAAACATATATCCATCAAGTTTCACTTTTTGAGATAGCAAGTAAACAAGAATGAAGTCAGATTAGAGTTTGTGCCTTCCAAGGGTCAAATTGCAGATATTTTTACTAAACCTCTACCTAAGGACTCTTTTGAGTATCTCAGGGAGAAGTTAGAGGTTATTATCCCTCTAGTTCTTAATTAAGGTGCACTAATGTGCATCAGTCCGGTGGATCTCACAGTCATATCTTGTGGTCTGAAATGATGTTTTGGAAGCTGCTACTCAGGGGGAGTAGCCGGTATGATTCTGAATTGATGCAAGTATGTACCCTTTGCCATTGATGTCAAAGGGGGAGAGAAGACATGTGAAAAACAAGTAATTGCTGATCAAAGGGGGAGTAGGAAAGGAAGAGAAGACATGTGAATGGTTGTTGTTGATAGGAGGAGTTGTGTAAGTGAGGAAAAGTTCTTGTCTTGATGGTTAAAATAGTTTTTCACATCATACATTGCCATCAATGACAAAGGGGGAGATTGTTGCAAGTATGGGCCTAACTGGTGTTGTCATTGATGTCAACATACTCCTATTGCATTGATGATAAGGATTGGATGAGCTGAATGCTGAGGATATTGAGAAAATTAGTCCTATTAGGAACATAGAAGAACAGTGAAGTCAGTGAGGTAAAGATCCCAGCTAAGATGAAGATCAAAGGATGCACATCAAAGGTTTTGTAGATAAGTAAAATCAGTTCTGGCAGATGTTCAGAGGTGATAAAGTGATACAGATAGGTCCGGTGAGATCCAGAAATGCAATCTCTTGTTCTATAGATTTGGTGGAGTGTTTACGAAGTCAATGTGAATTAACAACTCAATTGGTTCAAGGTCTAGAGGTCCGCAAGCATCTATTCCAATATAACAATGATGACAAACTATGTTCTTGAGGTTCCAGATGAAGGAGAGAATGATTTTAGTAAGCAAAAGTAGTGTGGATGTTCTTGGTGATTCAGGCAAGTTTGTGGAGCTCTTTGGATTGTGTCCAGTTCATGTTGGTGGTTCGCATTGAAGATTGAGCTTGTAATTAAAGAAATTACTTCTGGGTGATGGTGTTCTTCCTAAGTCTAGTCGACTAGATGAGTTACATATCCTACGGATGATCTTGAAAATGTTCTGTTGAGAATGGCGTGTTCCTAAAGGAAGATTGAAGTCTTAGATCTATGTGGCCGACAGTGTGTTGATCCACGTGAAGTCTTTTGTAATTAGTCATGTTGTATTTATGTATTTGCTCTGTAATGTATGCCGACTTAGATGATTATCCCTAAGTCGATGTCTTGTATAAATAAGGAGTTGTAAAGTCATTTCAAATGTATCTTGCTGAGATGAGAGTGTGGTAGAGAGGAGGAGATCAAAAGGCAGAGCAAAAGTATTGGGCTTAAATGGAACTGACTCAAGCATAGTGAAGATGCTATTCTTTAGTTCAAGTATGTAATACTTATTATTTTGTAGACAGTGTGTCTCCTGTAGGTAGTGGGCCTCTTGTGAGTAGTGTGCTCAGGTTGTGAGCCCTAATTGGCATGTGTCATTTTGTTCTTTCTATTCTTTTAACAGAGAATATAATCTTGGGTTAGTCACCCCGTGGTTTTTCCCTTAACTGGGTTTTCCACATTAAAAATCCTGGTGTCATATGTGTTAATGTGTTTTTTCTGTTGAATTGTTGCATTATGTTTCCATGATTGATTTATTATTATGATGATGAATTAAGAAAAGGATTTAAGTGATTAATTGAAGAAAGTTTTGGACAACTGATTCACCCCCCCTCTCAATTGTCTGTCCTAAATTTAACATGATCACCCTTCTAAACAGAGCCTTAGCGAAAACTGATGCAAGGATATACTCACATTGGATGTTCCAATACATTAATGTTATACTCAAGAATGAGCAATTCCTTGACTGGGGCCAAATTGTAAGTGATAGACTACATGCCCAACTAACTACTGTTATCAATGATAAGAAGTTCACCATGACTTCTTACATAATCTATCTATTAGCTAGACAAGCTCACTTCTCTAGATTGATGACAAAGGGAGTAAGGAGTGAGGCATAGGGTAAAACAAGATATGGTATTTCTATCCTTAGTTGGAGCTTAGGGAAGCTCAAAAATATTATAAAAGAGTTAATAATGCATTCTTATATGCTATCATCAAGAAACTTATAGGAGATACCAATGAAAGAATGTTAGTTGAGGCAATGACCCTCATAAAGGGATGGGGACAATGGTTCATCCAGCTCCTAAGTGTGTATATGGAAAAATGGATTAATCTAAACTAAATAAAACCAAAGAACCCAATAACATAAAGAAAACGAATTTAAATAAAAGCCATGACAAATAATCAATGCAATAAAGACTTTTACCGAAATCTGTGTTGTTTCCTTTGGATTGAATGTAGAATTGCTCAATGAAATTGCAAAGCCATAGCTGCAACAAGCAAGTGTAGTGCTCAAGAGATCAATGTCAAATGATCGTAAGGTGTGCTCAATCGACGCGTTGTGTATGCTCGAAGCTCTGTTAAGTATGCCTGAGAATACAATCGAAGAGAGAGGGCTAATGAAGGAGATGAGGGGGGTTTATATAGATTTCAAGGAAAATCGATTAACGGTCTAGATAATTCAGAAGAATCAACGGAGGAGATAAGTTGAGGAATGTGCAACGAATGAGAAGAAGACATGTGTCTTGCTTGCTTTTGCATGAGAGGAGTTATCAAGAATAGAAGAATAAGTTAACTGAAGAGATAAATCAATTAAAAGAATAAAGCAATCAGTTAAGTGATTTAAAACAAGAAGAAGGGATTTGCATAAGAAAAGAAGATATTTTGCTTTATTAAATATAGAAATATTTAATTGATGAGCAAAAAAGCTTGAGTTATATTAGAGATAACTCAAATTAGAAGAAAAAGCAATTTAAATAAATAATTGATTTATTTAAATTTAGAGAAGATATTTTGGAAGAAATAATTAAATAATTAGAATTATTTAATTTAGAAGATTTAAAAGCAAATTAAATAAATAAATTTATTTAATTGTTGTGCATGATTTTGGGAGAATGATTTTTGATTTAATTAAATAATTTAAGAATTATTTAATTTTAGATAAGAGGGAATTTGTTGAATTAATTAAATAATGAGATTATTTAATTAATGTGGATGTGATTTTTGGAAGGAGGATAATGATCAAATTAAATAATTAAAAATTATTTAATTGTGGAAGAATATAGAGGAATTTGATTTAATTAATTAAATAACGAGGATTTATTTAATTAATGTCGCAATTTTGGAGATTTAGAAGAATTTGATGATAATTAATTAAATAATTAGATTATTTAATTAATGTTTGCAATGCAAGTGATTAGACAGATAACGGAATGTCAGTGATTTGACGACACGGTCATTTTAGGGTGTCTACATTTTGCCCCTCTTTGATGCCATGCAGCTTGTAGCGTTGCGTCAAAGAAATTAATTGTTGAAGATGTAATACAATTTTTTGATGCCCCAGTGTAGGTAGTTGCCCCAGCATAGTTAGTGTAGGGTGCCCCCTCGAGAGGAAAGACAGGGAAGTGACAGAAGAACTGTGTTGACGCTCGACTAGAAGATTTGTTGGAGACAGATAAGGTTGGGTTGATGATAGATAGAAGAAAGTGGAGATAGAAGAGAACATGATAGAAAAGACTGTTGATCGATTATTGTTGGAAAACTATATAAGGCCATGGAAAAATGGATGGTGTAAATGGATGAGCTTGTTGCAATGGTTTCACATTTGTTTATAAAGAGCAATCCTTATTTTTGATATAGCATGTGGATAGTTTGCCACCAAGGTATAAAAGACCAAGGTGCTGTAATATCTGAGTGCGTGGACGTTGACTCTGCAAGCAAGCGGTTTGAACTTAGATCTCTTTAGACAGCATATAACCTTGTTGGAACATGTGCATAAGCCATAGTCTTGAACATAAAATAAACTTCAACACATGTAAATGCAAGAAGAAATATTAATATGTAAGATGCTAGGCCGTGACACACACAAGATAGATATGATGCTAAGAAAGAAACTAAAGATCATTCCTCAAACACGGCACACAGAAAGCAATGACTATGCCCCTAGTCCGTACTGCATCGCAACATACCAAGATTACAGATAAACCAGGGTAGTTTTGAATAAGTATTGGAAAAGGAACAAAAGATAAACCATAACACAAATTGACTGACTTACAAAGTAAACATACAGCCAACATATTCTCTTGCCAAAAAGGTTGCTCAGGATAGATTGGATAGGAAAGATAACAGCCTTATCGTAGGAACTCTGTGTCCATTAAAGGGGGCTATCTACCTAAAAAGACAATGTCTCACTTGCAGGAAATGCCACATGTCGCAGGAGACGCGTGTGTTGGTCTCGACAATGGAACACTTTGAAGAAGACAAGCTTGTGGATCTAGGGCTTGGTTAAGCGGTACTTAGCTGATGTTGGCAATAGGTATGTAGGACAGTAGATGACTTTGGAAGAAAGCCTCTTTGCTTCAGGTTTGTTAAGGACTTTTTACTTTGAAAGGATGTGCTAGCTTGCTGCTTGAGTTAGTCAAGTCGAGGCGAATGGATTTTGACAAACGGAAGACTAGAAGGATGAAATGCAAATAGATTGAAACGGGTGGAGAATGGTGGATCGTGTGTGCCTGAGTACTGGAAACATCCTTCGTATTCCAGACTACCTACATACCCTGCATCCACGGGATCAAGGCACACTTACGATGGAAGGTGAACGTGATAAATATGTAGTTCTGGATAGAGTGATGAACGGGTCAAGGTGAAAGGGGGAGATCTTATGTACCTGAGTACTGGATACTTCCTTTGTATTCCAGACTGCCTACATACCCATATCCATGGGATCAAGGTACCTTAAGATTGAGAAGAGATGATATGTAGTTCTGGTTAGATGTGATGATGTGGGAGAAGAGCAGAGAAAAGGTGATCTTATGTACCTGAGTACTGGAAACGTGCTTCGTATTCCAGACTGCCTACATACCCATATCCATGGGATCAAGGTATCTTAAGATTGAGAAGAGATGATATGTAGTTTTGGTTAGATGTGATGATGTAGAACAAGTGTGGAGAAGATAACAGCCTTATCGTAGGAGCGATGTGTCCGTTAAAGGGTGTTACCTGTGGAAATGAGAAAAGATAGAAGCGTGCGCTGCGAACCACGAACAAGGAACCAATCCTAGACCGACGCTAAGGAAAGAGTTGCCCCCATTCTGGTAGAGGAAACTGTAGGGGTGACTGCCGCAGAAGACGCAGAACGACTTGACCTAGGACAAGATAGTGTTAACTGTAGACATAGATCAAGACATAGGATGACAATGAGGGACACTGACAAATTTCCAAGCTATACTAGGTAGGGAGATGGAAATGCAAACAAAGTCAATGGTTTTATTATGGATGGATGGATGAAGCAGGTGACGAACTAGACAAGGAGTGGACAGGACTTGATAGATGGTGGATGCTGACTCTACGCATAGCGCCTGTTTACCAGGTTTTCACTATGGTACTTATCCAAGGCGCCTGTTTGCCAGGTTTTCACCAGAGGATGGATTTTTTTGTATTTTTGTATTTTTGATTTTTTTGATTTTTGATTTTTGATTTTTTAATTTTTTAATTTTTTTGATTTTTTTGATTTTTGTGGGAATACTCTGAGGATCAGGCATAGAACTTCTTGAGATGGACACTGTTAAGTGGCTCATCTAGAGGAATGCCGTCAGGTGTAGCTAAAGTATAAGCTCCTGATCCATATGTTGCTGTGACAATGAAGGGACCTAACCAGTTAGGCTCAAACTTGCCCTTCTTCTCTCGATCTGCTTGATTTCTCTGATTCTCCTTAAGTACAAGATCACCAACTTGAAACCGTCTTTCTTTGATCTTTTTGTTGTAATTACGCCGGAGGCGGTTTTGATAGACATGGAGATGATTAAGTGCGGCAAGATGCCTCTCATCTAGTAGTTCAAGCTCAGCTAATCTGGAAGTGCGATACTCATCTTCGCCGATCAGGTCCTGCATGGATACTCTGAGTGATGGGATCTCGACCTCTATAGGTAGGATGGCTTCAGAGCCAAAGACCAAGGCATATGGTGTGGCGCCAGTTGGTGTTCTGATACTAGTGCGGTAGGCCCATAAGGCAGGATTGAGTTGCAAGTGCCAATCACGACCAGCTTCATTGACTGTTTTCTTGAGGATTTTGAGAATGGTTTTATTAGAAGCCTCAGCTTGGCCGTTACTCTGCGGATAGTAGGGAGTTGAAAAGCGATGTTGGATATTGTACTGTATGCATAAGGCACGAACATCTTGGTTCTTGAATGGTCTCCCATTATCAGTGACAATAGCTTGGGGAATACTATACCGACATATGAGGTAGTTTAGGATAAACTTGGCTATTTGCTTACCGGTGATATAGGTCATAGGAATGGCTTCCACCCACTTCGTGAAATACACAGTGGCTGTAATGATAAACTTGTGGCCATTGGAGGAGGAAGGGTGGATTTGTCCTACGAGGTCGAGACCCCATTGAGAAAAAGGCCATGGAGTTGTCACAGGTTGTAACTCATGAGCGGGTGCGTGAATCAAATCTCCATGTTGCTGACATTGTAGACACTTCTTAGCAAACTGTGCGGCATCTTGCTCTATTGTAGGCCAATAATAACCTGTTCTGAGTATCTTCTTAGCAAGATTAGGACCGGTAGAATGTGCGCCATAGACACCTTTGTGTATGTCTCGTAAGGTAGCTTCGGCTTCTTCCGCGTTAAGACATTGTAAGAGGATACCATCGAGACTCCGACGATATAGTGTATCACCCAGAATGATGTAACGAGAGGATCGACGGATAAAGGTTTTGCGTTGGGTGGATGATAGGTCAGGGGGAAAGGTATTGTTCTTGAGGTATTCATAGATATCTTCGTATCATGGGGAATTGGGACCAACAAGTTCGCAGATGATTTCAGTAACAGGAACATCGACGGCTGGTATCAACAATTGCTCGATCAAGAATTCACACTTTTGTGTATTAGCAGGCATATCAATCAGTGACCCTACAGAAGCCATAGAATCTGCAGCTTTGTTATGCTCTCTTGGAATTTGCTCAAATGTGATGCTAGAAAAATGTGGTTTGTAGGTATCCACTAGTTGTTTGTAGGGGACCAACTTTTCATCCTTTGTTTGGTATTCATCTGTGACTTGGCGAATGACTAGCTGTGAGTCTCCATATACTTGTAATTCTGTGATATCCTATTGAACTGCTGTATTGAGACCTATAAGGAGTGCTTCATACTCGGCTATGTTGTTGGTGCAAGGGAATGCGAGCCGATATGACTTTGGAATGTAGTCATTCTGAGGTGTAACAAATAAGATGCCAGCTCCTGATCCATGCTGTGTGTAAGAACCGTCAAAGTACAACTTCCACATTATGGAGTTGGAGAGAGTGAAGAGATTCTCATCAAGAAAGTCTGCTACCATGGGATGTGTATCTTTCATAGGTGCTTCTGCTAGTTGATCCGCGAGGGCTTGTCCTTTGATTGCCTTACGATCTGTGTATTCAATGTCAAACTCACTAAGGATCATGACCCATTTAGCTAGTCTGCCTGTGAGAGCTACTTTTGCTAATAGATATTTCAAGGGATCAATCTTGGCTATCAGATTTGTGTGTTGGTTCAACATGTAATGCCGCAACTTTTGGGAGGCAAACACTACTGCTAGACAAGCCCTTTCCATGGGTGAATAATTGAGCTCATACCCTACCAAAGTTCTACTGATATAGTAAATTGCATGCTCTCTGCCTGAGTCATCATTTTGTGCTAGCAGGGCCCCTAGGGCCGAATTTGTAGTGGAGATGTACAATATCAAAGGTTTGTCCGCAACTGGTGGAACCAATACAGGAGGTGTAGCTAGATACTCCTTAAGTTGATCAAATGCTGCCTGACACTTGTTGTCCCATCGAAACGAGACATCCTTTCGGAGCAAGTGCTGAAAGGGTTGACATTTATCTGCTAGCTGTGATATGAAACGCCTGATGGACTGTAACCTTCCTTGGAGGCTCCTTAATGCTTTAAGGTTCTTTGGTGGAGGCATCTCCACTATAGCCTTTACTTTTGTTGGATCTACTTCAATGCCTCTACGAGATACAATGTATCCCAATAGCTTCCCTGATGTTACGCCGAATACACACTTCTTAGGATTAAGTCTTACTTGGTATTTTTCAAGCCTGTCGAAGATCTGTCCTAGGACCTGTATATGTTCTGCTCTAGAAGATTTAGCTAATATATCATCCACATAGTCTTCCATGATGTGATGAAATAGATCGTGGAAGATCACTGTCATTGCTCTCGATAGGTTGCTCCTGCATTTTTTAGACCAAACGGCATGACACACCAACAATAATTGCCCCAAGGACAAGTAAAGGTTGTTTTATGTTGGTCTTCTTCAGCTATCCTTATCTGATTGTAACCCGAGAATCCGTCCATGAGAGAAAGCATCTCATGACCTGCTGTCAAGTCCACTATAATGTCAATGTTTGGTAGTGGAAAGTCATCTTTAGGACATGCCTTATTGAGATCTCTGAAATCATTACACATGCGGATGTGCCCATTAGGTTTAGACACAGGTACAATGTTTGAGACCCAATCTGAATAGTCAATAGGTCGTATGAATTTTGTGTCTAATAGCTTTTGTATTTCCACCTTCACCAAGAGAGCTATCTGTGGATGCATTTTTCTCAACTTCTGCTTGATTGGTTTCACCTTGGGATCAACTGTGAGATAATGAACTACCAGCTTAGGGTCTAGCCCTGGCATATCTGCATAGGTCCATGCAAAGTTGATGGTTCGTTGCAAGAAGAAGCTATTAAGATTTCTATGCTCTGTGTCAGATAATGATGCTGCTAGAAATGTTGTCTTTGGATTCTGTTCTGTACCTAGGTTGATCTCTGTAGAATCTTCCACTAGTAGAGCTGATTTCTCTTGATACTTAGATGGTAAGGGAAGGTCAAATCCTCCATCCTCAGGTGCCACAGTTGGGTTTTCACCTTTGGATACGTCCTTTATTTTTACTATTTTATGATCAGGAGGTGCCACAGTGTGGTTTTCACCTAGAGATCTTTCTTTATTTGCACTTTTACGACTAGAGGATTTGGCATTCTCACCAAAATAAGTCATGGGCTCTAGTTCCATTACAAAACCTACCTTGTGATCGCCAAGAGGGATACCTTCTTGAAGTCCCATGAATTCAGCTAAAGCTTCGTCATTCTGAAATACATCTATAACGGGGGCCCCTTGTTGGTCCCAATCGATAAGCTCAGGGTAGACAAGCGTGACATTCTGGGTGCTAGTGGTGGAAGTTAAGGATACGGAGGATAGTGTAAAAATGGAGGATTCTGCGAATAGATTGGTCATGTGGAGGGAAGAGTCATCGGTGATATCCTCTGTAGATGTCGAATCGGCGGGAAACTTGTCAGCTACCTCGTCGAGGATATACTCGATGTCCGAGGCGCGTGGTACCTTCTTACCAAATCCTAATCCTTTCCTGTCTAGCTTCTTTGCAACCACAATGGGCTCCATAGTGCCTTGATTCTGTTTCCCAAGGCCACCTTTGCCTTTATAGCCCATGTTTTTCACTATCCTTAAGCCATTGCCATATTGCTTGACTGGTATCATGACTGGTTCTTTCTCCTTGTAGAGCCAAGAAGAGATGTCCTCAATAGTTTCCTCTTCCAATAGCCGTCCATGTTGGAATTGGGTTAGGAATGTTGGGGGAGGAATAGTTGCTTTTTTGGTAACTTTGGCAATGGGTGGTTGGCCGTAATATTTTGGAGATAGAGGCATCCGTCCTACACAACAAGATTCTGAGATATCATAAGTGCCAAAGCCAATATCTCGGACATGAGCTGTGATTTTGGGGAGGGGTGTAGGTTCACTTGTAGAGGCTTGCGTGAGAGTTTCAGGGTCAACATAGAGAGGGGATTCAAGGGCTTTGTCATTTTTAGGCACTTGGTTGCAATTCTTATAGCTTCCTTGCAAGACACGGCAAAATTCAAAAGGATTAGGATCTCCTGGGATGGTGATCTCCGTACCATTGTATGGGAACTTTAGGGCTTGATGGTACGTGGAGGGAATAGCTTTCATTGCATGGATCCATGGGCGGCCTAGAATAATGTTGTAAGGCAGCTCAATATCAAGGACTTGACACCTGGTTTCAAGCATGACAGGGCCCAGTTGTATAGGCAAGTGAATAACACCTTCTGAACGGCATTCTGCATCATCATATCCCTTGATTGTAATACTATGATCAGTGTTGACGTGATCCTCAGAGTATCCCAATTGCTTTAGTAACTTTAAAGAACAGATGTTGAGACCAGCACCACCATCTATGAGGATGCGTTTGATTTTGTGCTTATGGATGAGCACTTCAATATGGAGGGCATCGTTGTGACAAGGATCATGGGAGGGAAGGTCTTTCTCAGAGAAGACCACATTGTAAGGTGAAGCAATATTACCCACTATAGCTTGGAAATCTGCGACTGCTATGTTGTTAGGAATGGATGACTCCTGGAGGGCTTTTTCTAGCACTACTCGATGTGCAGGTGATGACCGTAGAAGGTCCAAAATAGAGATCTGTGCTGGTGTTCTCCCTAGATGTTCGACAAGATTATAATCAGATTGAACCGGAAGCCTAGGTGTAGGTGCACGAATGGTGACATGACCTCGACAAGTAGTAACAGCACAATCCGTAGATTTGCCTTTGATGGTGAGGGTAGACACTCGACTCTCTTCAAAATGACCTACAATGGAATCGAAGGACGTGGAAGCGTGATTGATACCTTTACCTCTATCCTGAGGAGGAGGTGGACCATGATGAGGGAATGGTTCCTTGTACATATCGAGATCCTTGTTCGTGTGTTGCGCTGGTGATTCATTCTCAAAGGTGATTTGATTACCGTCGATGAGGTTTTGGATGAGGTGCTTAAGCTTCATGCAAGATGCAGTTCGATGACCTTTGCTCCTATGGAACTCACAATACTCATTGTCTCTGTACCGTGCAGTTTTGTAGACAGGTTCTCCATATGGGGGAGCATCAGGTAAGGTTATGAGCCCTTTCAGCAAAGCTTGCTGTAAGACCGATTCGATGGGCACTCCCAAAGGAGTAAATTGACGCCGCGGAGGGTAATCTTGTTGGGGCCGCTCTTGTTGTCTTTGCTGTTGGTTGGGATAAGGCTGCCTTTGTTGCTGCTGTTGTTGGGGTGAAGCTTGACTTGGTTTGGAGAGTTGCAGCGGTGTTTGCAACGTTTGGACATGCTTAGCATCGACCACTCCATCATTGACCACATTTTTGTTCTTGTTCCAATATTTGGGTTTATCATTCGACTGTTGATGCGAATTGCTATCTTTCGTCTCCTTAAAGATTTTGACCACACCCTTAGCAATGAGGGCCTTCTCTATGTTGATGCCCTTATATGTGATTTCATCGAAGGTTGTAGCACTAAGGATTTGCAAATGGAAACCTAACTCTTGGTTGAGGTTCTGCACAAAGATGCTAACAAGCTGTTTCTCCAGAATCTTGAAAGGGAATTTACTAGCCATTTGTCTCCATCGCTGAAGGAAAGAAATGAAAGTCTCACCATTTTTCTGTTTATTGTTGCATAGGTCCGTCATGGAAATCTCATGCTCTGCGTTGTAAGAAAAATGGGTGGCAAACTTCTCTGCTAGTTCGTTGAAGGACTTAATACCCGTAGGTAAGTGTGAGAACCATTCTATTTCTTGACCTCCAAGACTGCGAGGAAAAAGACGCATAAGATATGTGTCGTTGTGAGAGACCTCAAAGAAAGCAAGATAGAATTCCCTAAGATGGTCTTTTAGGTCACCTTTTCCTTTGTACTTATCGAACTTGGGAATAGTGAAATTTTGAGGAAAAGGGATCATTGGTAATGACCGATCAAAAGGATAAGGGCACACTTCCTCCAAGGAGAAGGTCTTTTTGGTGTGGCCGAACATAAGATCAGATAGCTGTTGTTGTACCTCCGCAATCTTTAGTTCCATAGTCATGGGAGGGGTTGGTAACGTCTCCTGTTGTCCAAAAAGTGGTTGGTGTTGCCCATATGGAAGATTATAGTGTGAGCCATGCGTACTGGTATTGTAAGGGTCGTAAGATTGATTGGGATTGTATGGATTGTATGATTGGTTCAGATTGGGTTGGAATTGGGGGTTTTGATTAGGCAGAGGTGGAGGTGGCGCTAGGTAAGAATGTTGGCTCTGCGATGGTTGAAGAAACGTATTGGGGGGAGGAAAGCTAAAGTGCGTTTGATTAGGTTGTGAAGGTGGCACATAGCTTTGGGAAACCTGATGTTGGGAATGTTGAGAGTGGCTAGGCAATGTATGAAAGAAGTTGAGCGTGGATGAACGTTGTGGAGGAGGAACATAGGTAGAAGTGATTTGCGATGGTGGAGGTTGATTGAAGATGAGAGTAGAAGAATGTTGTGGTGGAGGAACATAGGTAGAAGTGATTTGCGACGGTTGGGGTTGCTTGAGGATGAGAGTAGAAGAATGTTGTGGTTGGGGCTGCATGACTCCAATTGGTTGAGAGACATACAGGTGTGATGATATAGGAGGTGGCATATGTTGAGACCCTTGTTGCATGGCTACGTACGTGTTCCCTGGATTGTAATTGGGTGGGAAACCTACGCGTGATGGGGTAACCAAGATTCCGCTTGCGCTTGGGGTGGACACTTTGGGAGGTGGTTGCACATTGGATCGAGCTAAGGTGGCTTGCTTAGCTAACTCTGCTTGCCGTTGGAGAATTTCTTGTTGGTTTTGATAGATCTCCATAGGAGTCAAAAGTGGTGATACGGGCCTCTCCTCTATTGGATTTTGAAAAAGGGGATTCCTATACTGCGAACCTTGAGTAGGTAGGGGCGTAGTTACCGTGGACATGGTTTGCACTGCTTGTATGGTTTCTTGGGTGTTGGCGCTCTCTTTGAGAGTGGACACATCAAAATCTTGAGGTAACTTGGCACCCTGCTTTGCAAGCAAGCGAAAGAAATGATCCTGGTTCTCACTAAGGATTTTATCAAAGGCAGCTATAGCTCTAGGATCTTGTATAAATTCATCAAGATCTTGCCCATCTTCTTGAGAGGATTGACCTATTTCAAAGTGTCGCTCTTCTTGAGATGGGGGTTGATCTATGACATAACCTTGTGGGACAAAATCTAGAGGCAAGCCTGTGGTATACTGCGGTGCATTTAGCAAAGGGGTTCTATCCTCATGAGGATTGCTTGGTTCCTCTATGTGCAGCATGTTTGGAGAGCTAATTGGTTTTGCCGCAGGTGTATTAGGAGTCACTTTGGGAGTAACGTTGAGACGACCTGATTGTGGTGTGCGAGGGGGTGACTTGTGCTTCTTAGGGACAACTTGCCTAGACTTCATAGTTTGCTGTAGCCTAGTGGTGACCATGGGAAATATTGAGGACACAATGTAATGCTGGGAATCTGTAAGATGCTTTGAAGAAACAGACAAACTCTGATGCACAAAGTACTGGACCAAAAGCGCTATACTGTTTGACCAGAGGCGCAGGACTGTGCTACCAAAAGCGTGCTACTGTGGGCCAGAGGCGACGGACTGAGCTACCAATAGCGAGTTACAGCTATGCCAAAGGTGAGCTACAGTGACCAAAAGCGAGCTACTGTTATACCAAGGGCGCTGAAGTAGAGTTTTGCCAGAGGCGGGTTACTGCTGACCAAGGGCGATCTACTGTACTACCAAAGGCGAGCTATTGTAATACCAGGGGCGCTGAAGTAGTGTCTGATGTTTTTCAAAGGCAAGATTTTTTTGTTTCTGATTGGATTGGTTTGGCAAGAGAAAACACAGCAAACAAGTGGTCAAAAAAGGCACAAGGACTAACACAACAGATAGTGTATGTTCAAGGCTCCAAACAAGCCCAATGTTTCCACAGGTCTAATATAGTTGCAATCAATAACAAGCACTTTTTATCCCTAGAGACAAGGTTTCATTGCAATAGATCAGCTCACAGCTTAATACTCCGTCGATAAAAATATCATTCCATAAAGGTGTCGGATATTTAGTATCTTTGCGAGAGACGATAGGTAGGGATATCTCACCCTCCCCTTGGAAAGCTCAAGTAGGTCACAAGAGCTTTATGTCCAAGGGAATACTATCTCTTCTCAAGGGAGCCAATGGTGAGTGTCTTAAGGGTTTAAATCGATTTCCCTTGCACTGATGATTACCGCAATGTTTGGAGGTAGGTCGGGTAGTCTCTATCTAAATTGGCTCTTAGTGACTTTGAGGGACCAACGCCTTACGAGCAATGCGACAAGCTACTAAAAGCTTTAACCAATCCTACTAAGAGTTTCAAACACTTCGCTCAATGTGAAAATCGTTTCCACAAAGGGCTAGTACACCTCTTTTCAGTTTGGCATCACAAGGTAAGGCTGACGTCGGTTAGGACTTGGCTTTCGCCTTATCCCTTTTATATAGCGGTTCAAAGGAAAACTCCGCTTAGGGTTGTCCCTTTTGGATGAAACGCAATCCAAAAGCAGGCCCTTCTAAAGGAAGTACAAAAAATGTAAAATCAAGCACGTCAAACAATGGTTCAATTGTCCCGTTATAAGAAAAATAAGGTGCGACTAAGCTATGCACACACACGATTGTAGTTGTAAATTGTCCCTTATGAAATGAAGTGTTTGGCATTCATGTCCATTGTCCTTTAGAAAATTGAGGTGTTTGTTCATACATGTCCATTGTCCCTTAAGAAAATCAGTATGTTCCTAAGACTTAGATTTGCAAAAAAGATTTGTTCAATTACTCCTTTTAAGCATACAATGTGTTTCTAAGACTTAGTAAGGTAAAACAAAAGGGTCTTCAACGCTCGTCCTGCATAAACATGTTAAAAACACCTATTGGCTCTGTGTGAGTAATAAGAAGCCACAACAATTCCGTTAGTTCCACCAAAATTCACAAGTTAGCAAAATAAATCAACTTTGATCAAAAGCGCTGAACAACCTTACCAGAAGCGACCTACTGTGTTCCAGGAGCGCTGTAATGCAGACCAGAAGCGTCAAAGGATATAGCCAGTAGCGTTGAACAATAACCAGAAGCGCTTCACTGTCGTTCCAAAAGCGCTGCGATAAATACCAAAAGCGTGTAACGATAATAGCAAAAGTGCTCTAATATATCCAGGAGCGCTTCACTGTGTAACCGAGAGTGCGATACTATGTGGCCAAACGCGCTGTTCTGTCTCAGATACAGAAAATATTAGTTTTGTTAACAATAACCAGGTCAAAATAACTTTTCATGGTGGACCTATTATCTGAAGGATGATATTTGATAGATCTGGGTTGTGTAATCTGGAAACTCAGAAAAATGGATCAGACCAATAGATTAGCACCAGAAACAAGGATATTCCTAAATAAATCAGCTTAGGAGATATCAAAAAATCAGGTTCTAAAAGACAAATATAACAACTTGTCTGACAAAACGACAGATCTGAAATGAGAAATCACTGCAAAACCCGAATGAAGTCAAAAAACCTAATTTTAACCAAAAGCACCTAATAACATCGCCAGTAGCGCTTCTCTGTGCTACCTATAGCGCTTCTCTGTGCTACCAGAAGCGCGGTCGTGCTGCCAAGGGCGCTGAACTGTTCCTTCAAAAGCGCTGTAATATACTGCCAGAAGCGCTGTGAAGTGCCGTAAGTGCCGTGCCGTACTGTGTCTTCAAAAAAAACAAATTTCTCAAAGAAACCAAGGGATTAGTGGGTCCCACTGGGCGTACCAGAATGTGTATATGGAAAAATGGATTAATCTAAACTAAATAAAACCAAAGAACCCAATAACATAAAGAAAACGAATTTAAATAAAAGCCATGACAAATAATCAATGCAATAAAGACTTTTACCGAAATCTGTGTTGTTTCCTTTGGATTGAATGTAGAATTGCTCAATGAAATTGCAAAGCCATAGCTGCAACAAGCAAGTGTAGTGCTCAAGAGATCAATGTCAAATGATCGTAAGGTGTGCTCAATCGACATGTTGTGTATGCTCGAAGCTATGTTAAGTATGCCTGAGAATACAATCGAAGAGAGAGGGCTAATGAAGGAGATGAGGGGGGTTTATATAGATTTCAAGGAAAATCGATCAACGGTCTAGATAATTCAGAAGAATCAACGGAGGAGATAAGTTGAGGAATGTGCAACGAATAAGAAGAAGACATGTGTCTTGCTTGCTTTTGCATGAGAGGAGTTATCAAGAATAGAAGAATAAGTTAACTGAAGAGATAAATCAATTAAAAGAATAAAGCAATCAGTTAAGTGATTTAAAACAAGAAGAAGGGATTTGCATAAGAAAAGAAGATATTTTGCTTTATTAAATATAGAAATATTTAATTGATGAGCAAAAAAGCTTGAGTTATATTAGAGATAACTCAAATTAGAAGAAAAAGCAATTTAAATAAATAATTGATTTATTTAAATTTAGAGAAGATATTTTGGAAGAAATAATTAAATAATTAGAATTATTTAATTTAGAAGATTTAAAAGCAAATTAAATAAATAAATTTATTTAATTGTTGTGCATGATTTTGGGAGAATGATTTTTGATTTAATTAAATAATTTAAGAATTATTTAATTTTAGATAAGAGGGAATTTGTTGAATTAATTAAATAATGAGATTATTTAATTAATGTGGATGTGATTTTTGGAAGGAGGATAATGATCAAATTAAATAATTAAAAATTATTTAATTGTGGAAGAATATAGAGGAATTTGATTTAATTAATTAAATAACGAGGATTTATTTAATTAATGTCGCAATTTTGGAGATTTAGAAGAATTTGATGATAATTAATTAAATAATTAGATTATTTAATTAATGTTTGCAATGCAAGTGATTAGACAGATAACGGAATGTCAGTGATTTGACGACATGGTCATTTTAGGGTGTCTACACTAAGGTCTACATACATTAGATTATCTAGGTTTAACAAAGCACCCTACCACGACCTACCAATTAGATATTGTAGTGACAAGGTAATCTTGTTGGATTTTTCTAGGCAAATGCTCGAGGTGCACTTGAAATTGTAAGGGAAGCACAAACCAAGTGTGCAATGCCCATATGATTTGGAGTTTTATTCATGTTGTTTGATTATTGTTGCAAAGACTACTAATGAAGAGTTGTAGGCAATGAACCTCAAGTGTATCAACCAAGACCAAATTTTAATCCTTATGGTAGGATCAAGAAGATGTTAAGTATAACAACTAATCATGAGCCCTCTTGGAGGATTTTTGGGCTAACTACAAAGATTACTTTGAGGTGAGGAAGAAGAGCTACTATAAGATAACTACCTATCAAATAAAGGATTTCAAAGTCAAAGAAGATATTCTTCCAAAGCTATCAGATGATGACCAAGTTTTGAATCTAACTTATGATCTGAAAAGGGTGGATAATGATTCTCTTCCTAGGATAAATTGGTCATTGAATGAAAACTTATTTATTGAGTCAATTATCTACTCTTGGATTTCAGTCTCTCATGACTAGATGCAAAGATTGCATAGTTAGACAAAACTAAAGGGAAAGGAGGAAAGATAAAAGACAAAGGGTTGAAGAGCTAACTACTTCAAATCCCAAGGTTTATAATAAATCTAAGAAATATACAAATAAAGGGAAGATGAGGGGAGTTGTAGGCTACATTACTCTAGATCAACTACAAGAAGCCTTATGCAAATAAAGGTAAGTTATTGTTACATCCCCAACTTACAATTAGACTTAATCATTAACCTTCAATGATAATCAAGAGGATTAATCATAGTTAACTGATTTGATATTGTAGAAGTATCTAATTTAATTTTGATTATGAGGTTAATGTCTAATGTTAATTAGTTATAAATATTAATTAATTTGAATTATGGAATATGATAATGATGCACTGATCATGGTTTTGTGGTCCTGAGTGTGAACAGGAAAACATAACGTCCTTTGAAGAAGGAAGGAGAGTATCATCCTGGAGGAAGGGTTAGATTTTGAGAAAACAAGTTTGATTAGTCATCTAAGTATTGGCTTATATGTCCATCCAAATCCCTTTGTGAGTTGTCATGAGTCATGTCTTCTTTCTTAGTAATTGTGTTTCTTTGTGAGTTGTTTTGTTGATGGTGTTATCATGACAAGATATAACAACTAGACGACATTCTTGGAACATCGTCATGAGTCGAGTGATAGTCGTGTTAAGAGATGAAGAGATCTCTCATTACCCTATTTTTTAAAATGGGATATTAATTCTTTATTTTCTAGTCATTTGACTAAGGTTTATCGTCAATGTTGGGGGAGTATTACTTGACCCTGAATATCCTAAGCTTTTAGTGTGTTGTCCTTTGCTTTCATTGTTATGATGATCTTTAATATTATAAAAGTTGTTTAACCCTTATTTTTAGTCAAGGGTGATTATATATATAAATGAACCTCTTTAGAGGTTGATAATAATAGTTTTTAACTATGCTTATAACTACCTTAACCTATCTTCATAATTACCACCCCGATATTCTTTACCCACGAAGAGTGGGAAAGGAGAAATGTTAGGCTGAGTGGAGGCTTGTTGGAGGCCCCTCACGGATCGGCCAAGAATGGAATGCGTGGATCAAAAGATCCTACAAGGTGGCAAGCTGAGAACGCATGCAAATAACATGTTTTGTTAGTTATCGAATGCTTTTTGTTTTTGTTTTGTTTGGTGGGTAAGAATTTGGGGAGGAAGTGTGTGTGCGTGGGTGGTGAATACCCAGAAGGTTATCTTCTTTTTGTAGAAAGCTACAGATGGTCTTAGCCATGAGAGAAGGTGAAGAGGCTCAAGCTCAGTGACCTAGATTCTTATTATTGTGTTATAAATACAAGTATGACTACCTTAGATCTCTCGGCTCATATAATTAATGGTCTTCAATACTATTTTAAATCCTTCATTATGAAGAACGTAGCCAATGCAATCTTAAGAGAACTAGTCGTGCATGCTTACAACATGTTGAGTTGTGACTGTATATTTATATGTACATCTTGATGATTGTCTCTGGTTGTCGAAGGCTCTTGAATCCTCATTGAAATATAATTAGTGATACTTTGAAAGCTATTGTTCTTTAGTAGCACTCAGCTAGCTTGAGGCCATAAAACCTTTGTGGGAATGCATGCATGAGCACCCGCGAGATACAGTTATTCCTATGAGCCATGCATCTTTTAATGACGTCTTCTTTTATTTGATTACCAGTTGATAATACTTACAAACCTGTATATACTAATGAGCCTGATAGGGCAATAATCTTTAATGAATGGCTAGTTGACGGTATCAGCTATGGGATATACACCATAGAGTAGTCCATACCATTATAAATATGGTTACAACCATGATTAATTTGAACACAATAAACTAGAGATAATACTAAGTCATGTTGTTGCACTTGGTACCTTATTTTGCTAATTCTTTAGTAAATAATAACAGAACTCGAATGGTTGTCTATATTATGTACATTGTGATCATAATGACTCCTCAAGGAGACTAATAGGGTATTATTCATATACTGTTATAGTATGAATTTCTTGGGAGTCGTGACTTCAGTCTTGTTCTCAATAAGAAGTAGATTCTTGGAATGTTCTTTGGTATAAGAACCTATCCTAGTCTCTTTAGGAACTAGTGATATTATATGAGATGAATGCTGACTTTGTGAATGGTAGTTAATTTTATGTTTGGTTTTAAGAAAGTTTCTTTAGGAAAGACTTAGAAAGGGGTTAACTCTATGAGTCTTTATGAGCCATTCAAAAATATTATAAATTAAGCCTTTCATATATATTATGAATTGATTCTAACCTTGACAATAGGAAAACAAAGTAAACATTGACCGAGTAGGGTAAGTGTTGAAACCAAGAATGTACTTTTTTCTTCAAGAAATACAAGATAGTGTGACATAGAGTCACTAGCTCCCAAATGTATTAAAAAACCAAGAATTGGGTTTTTGAGATAATAATCGAATGTCTAAGGATTGGACTAAGATGTATTGAAAATTAATTATACTAGACCAAGAATGGTCAATTTTGGTTATGATTGGAAATGGAACAAGGTGATGAGGAGTCACAAGTTATTCATTATGAAAGTAACCCATTTAGTCGTAACCAACCTTTAATGGGAGTCAAGCATCCTGATATGGACGATGAATAGAATTAATCCCACTTATACTAGACCTAGAGAGAAAGACCAATTTGAAACTTACTATAGGATATGATAGCTTATAAGTCAAGTCAGGCTAGTGGACATACGATGATGTTCATTGTGTAATGCATATATATGTAACTCTTTGGCCAAAGTAATGCATCCATCTCTGCATGCATTATCGGTCCACAATGCTCCAAATGGCTTAGTGTCTCTAGAAATGTCATACATAGTTAGAGTGGATCTATAGTTGTGTGACAGTGAGACATTAGGAAGGACACAACACTAGATACTCAGATGGCTAACCTAATGGTTCCTAATATCTAACCTTTCCATGAAGGGTAGGGCCTCTTCCAGTTAGGAAGTTAAGCGGGGCACCACAGGTTCATGGTTGGACGAAAAGCACCAGGATGATGTTCTCCTTCCCAAGCATGAGATAAGCCGAGGCTTATGGAGACAGATGTCATTTGTTCCAGATATAGTGTTTTGCATTTTATGACCTATTGGTCAATTGTAATGTATAATTTGATTTATGATGCGTTGGGCATAACTGGTACATGTATAGTGATGGTTACTCACTAAGGATATGTAAATGATTATTGTTTTGTATGCATTGTTATATTATGTTTAGAATAACATGCTTAGTTGATGAAACGATAATGAATCATTAGGGTTAAATTTTGATTTGGATTATCATATTTAAAATTAAATCTCTTGATTAAAATACATGTTTATGTTAAATCTTGAGAATTATGGAAAGTGTTGTTACAATTATGATGCTAGAAATGTAGGAGTTCAAGAGCTAGTCTAGGTGTAGTTCCATTAGTGCAAGTCCTCCCAACCTAGGTTGCACTTAGCCAATTTCTTGATCAAGAATAAACACAACCATCAGGAGTTCAAGAACCTGCAAAAGAGTAAGTGAAGTCTCTAGAGACAGTGCCCACTTCTATTTATCATGAAATTATTGCTCCATATCCTCCCCAAACATAATCAGAAGAAAAAATAGGGGCACAAGGAGAGAAGGTGGAGAAGGTAGTAGATGAAGAAGTGTTGATATTACATCCTCCACAAACTATTCCTACCATGGAGGTACATGAAGACTCCCCTAAGAAACATGCCACTCCTTCAGAGAAAGTTCAAGATGAAAATATTCTTGAACAAGAAGTACTTATAAGAGAAACTCAAGCTCCATAAGAGCCATTAATTGAAGATGTGGTTACAAAGGAGGAAGTTCATCAAATGAGTATTGATAAAGAAACTTCAATACTTCAAGAAAACCTCCAAGAAGAAATTATAGGGGAATATCTCAACAAAGAAATTGATCACTTGATCATTTCCATCTTAGCCCATCAAAGTCCACCTCTACAGAGAAACTATAGTAGAAAGAACAAATAGCTACAGAGGATAAGGTAGAAGAAATTTTGACTCCAGAAGAAAAAGAGGAGTTGGTAAAAATAATTGAAAAAGAAACTAGACATATAGATACACCTTATTGAATGTTTCTATAGAAGAGAAAATAACTAAAGAGATTCCTCAACAAGAAGATAATCCAAAGGAAGAGGAAACCCAAGATGAGGAAGTTCTTGATCAAGAGGAGTAGCATAAGGAGAAAGAATTAGAACAAGAAGATAATTGAGCTTCTAATGAAGACTATGTTGTCCCCACATGGCTAAAGCTAAATTTGGAGAAGAGATAGAAGGTAGTGGTCAAGCTACTAAATTTACAAGCCATGACAATCCAAGTAGAGGAGAGAACCCCAAAGAAATCAAGAACCCTCTCTATCATCAGGACAAATGAATTGGGGGATAGAATAGCATAGATAGTCACACCCTTGGTGGATAAAGATGATAGAGATCTTTGTATTTTAGACTATCAGATATCTAGGGTGAATTTGGGAAAATAGACAAGGGTGGAAGAAATTGATTTCTCGGGATCTACAGTTGATACAATTGTCTCTTGGATGAATAAAGATAAGAAAAATAAGGAGGTGATGAAACTACAATTAGAACAAATGAAGACTTTAATTAAGGATCTCATCACTCTTATATCCCAACAAAAGGTAATGTCTTCATATACTCCAGTTTTGATGACAAGACAAGAAGTTGATTCTTTGTAGTTAATAAAGAAATGATCAAATGTCATTGACCAATGGGTGTCCCAATTTTCAGTGGAGGAAAATAAGGTCTTGGACCAAAGGTACACATATTTTGAACAACCTTCTCAATTGGAGAAATAGATAGATTCTTTCATGAATAATTTCAAGGTTGAAGACAGTAAGCATGAACAAAACCTAAGGCACTTAAAAGAGTTGAATAAAATGAGCTCATCTGAACTAAATATTGAAGACATCCTTCAAGATGAAGAACCAAATTTTGTCAATAAGTGAATCGATATAATTAAATTTAGGATAGAGTTGATGGTTGAACATAAAATCAAAATTTTGCAAGCCCAAAAGGACATGTATTTTGAAATTTTGAAGATTTTGTACAAGATTCCATAGGTCTTGAAATGTACTTTAAGGATAAATGAAAGTTGAATACTACAGTAGTGGCTAAAGAAACCCTAAGGAAGAAAATGGAGGATGAATTGAATAGTGTTTCAGATTTTGACAAAATTACTTTGGATAAATGCATGGAGACTAAAGCTATTTCAGGGTAATTGAAAAGGATGTTTAGTTGAAGAAAGCTTATATATTTTTTGCTCATAAAAGTTTTGGGGAGTGTAAATTTAGGTTAAACTAGCTAGATGGACTTGATGAAGACCAGTTAGACAAGCGCTTGGTAGATTTTGGAAGATATAAACAAAGGTTGAGTGCTAAAGGAACTTCTATTTTGTAAATTTTAATTTGAAGACTTCATTTTTGGTAGGATTAATATTTAATTCACTTTATTCTTTCTAGGTGTTGTAAAAGGGTCCCACCAAAATTATAAAGTGGTTCCCAATTTTGAACGAGAATATATTTTTCATATTCCTATTAGAATGTTTGGATGATCTTGGTCTAAAATTAGAAAATCATTCTTCTAGTTTTCTAGTGTACATGTGTGTAAAGCAAAAGGTGGAATATTGCATGGGTATTTTGAGACAATCCACTCCAGTTCTAAAAATAGTTGTCTAAGTTCCTTGACTCTATAAAAGGTTTCCATATTGTAAATGTTGGAATTAAGGAACACTAAGAGGGGGGGTGAATCAGTGTTCTGTAAACTTCTTAGATTGTTCCTTAATTTATTTGCCACATACATTCAAAAGAAAGAACTATAAACATAAGAACAAAAACAACAAGATCATAACACATGAACAACAAGATTTTTACGTGGAAACCTGGTTAAGGGAAAAACCACGGTGGGGGTTAACCCACAAGAAATTATACTCTATTAAAAGTTGTTTAGGTGGAAAATTGGATTTGTTAATGTTTTAATGTTTTGATGTTTAAATCCTCCTCTCCACTATACATTCAAGGATCTAGGGTCGAGTGGCAAGCACTATCATACCCTAGGTCACTTGTGAGATTAGGGAAACTTGGATTAGGGAATTTAATTATCAATTTTCCTTATCCTATGCTCAATTGACCATTAAAACCCTAATTATGCAAATACAACAACAAATTGATGAATAACAGAAAAAGCTCTTGCAGACAGGAGTAAAATACCAAATCATAGAGTACCTATTTTAGGGGTTCTGAGGCAGAACAGTTGGGGACACTGGAGCAAGTGTGATGCAGAGTGCGCAGGTGAAATACTTCATTACAGGGGTATCTACCCATCAACCCACAATACATAGGGATTTATTCCTTAATCAGCTTTCAATACACTCTTTAAGGTCCAAACAATACCGAACCACACACATTCTTCACTATCGGTGAGACAACATACCATCGGCGAGCTTAAAAATCCATCGGCCGATAGGCCGATGCCTCTATGACTACGACTTCTTGCTTGTTGACTTCTAACAGACATCCCATTGTTGACTCTTATCGGCTAGACAGACCACTGTCGGCGAAGCCTGACCAAGATCTTCCTATCGGTGAGAACATTACCATCAGTTAGTTTCAAAATTGTCAATCCAATGTTGCAACTCTCCCCGATGGAAGATTCCATGCTTCTCACTTGTTAGCAAGACCCAAACCTATTGGTGAACTCTAGTTTCTCTAGGCCAATACACCAAGTCTGTCCGATGGCCCTCAATATCGACAAAGCTTGACTCCTTTTCAACCCGATGTGACTAAGATAATTTAGCATTTTCTGTCACGGCTTCGGCAAAACATTTGCCTATCGGCAGAACCAAATGTTATCAACCCGATGGTTTTGTCACTCTGATGAACCTTCAAACTCCCTCATCAGTAAGACTTAGATCATCAGCGGGATCTTTTCCTCTCCTTTCGATGCACCGATGGACTAACTCTTGACGTCAACTTTGACTTTTGCTTATCGGCAACAATTTGCCTGTCGGCAAAACTCTGCCTGTCGGCAAAACTCTCAATTGCTCTCCCAATATGCCGATGACTACTTCTACAACTCTGTAATGACTCAAACACCAAACAACTATACAAAAACAAAAACTCAATAGAATGGAAAACAATCTAACTCTAAGGAAGTCATTCTACTAATTTCAAAGAAATCTCAACTAGTGGAATGCTTCTGATCTACATCTTTGTAATTAGACCAAACAAAACTTTTTATTCCTTCTCAGAAAACATACATACAACAATCTTCTCACCTCTGTCTGTCTCCCTTCTCTTAACGAACATAAACTGACTATATAGAATCTCATATTGGCAGTTACATAAGGTGGAAGGCAAATCGCCCTACAACTGCCTCTACCATTCGGTTACATCCACTCAAATTGGTTACAAACTTTAATAACATGTATATAGATTCAATGTTATGCCTTACTCGGCCAACTATGATTCAATATGGTGCTAAGGCCCTACAAACATGAAAAGACAACTTAGACAAAATAGAGTAGGGATCCTCCTGATCCTCAGTGTTTTGGGGTGCTCCTGCACCATACAACCAACCAACAAAGGTTTCCAAGTCCCTTGGAAATGTACCTGCAAAACAAAATGGTTTTCATCTCCATCTCTGTTTTTCCTGGTCTTTATCTTTCACTCTATCTCTTCAGCTTCAGGCTTCAAATCTTCACATCAATGGAATAGTGACCAACCAACCAACAATGGCAAACTACCATCCACATTTCAGAGTATCTTTAGGCTCCTTCTACTCTTAGCAATGGAGTATTCTCAAATTGATCAAAGCTTCAACAACTAAAACACAATACTCAATCAGATGTCCATCCTACATGCTGCTACAGACCCATTCCTCTCATCCAACAACAGATCTTGGAGATGCACTACCACTCTCTCTCTCAGTGGCCTCACTCTGCACCCTCTTCTAGCCAAATCTCCATTGGTGAATGGTCTTGATAGACCTCATCATCATCTGCCCACACACTACAGGAATCCTATTCCTTCTCGCAACTAGATGGCACGAGCATCTGCAATAGTCTAGCAATTACTGTCAGCCTTCAAATACTTTTTATGATCTCTGTTTTCAAAATGGTCACCATCCAAACATTTTGCTTCAACTCTTCAGTTTTCCTTCAACACTTCACCTGCCTTCTCAGTGACAGAAATCAAATACACAACTGCCTAGACCTTTCGCTAGCTCTGACACCAATTTGATGCAGAGTGTATAGGTGAAACACTTCATTACAGGGGTATCTACCCATCAACCCACAATACAGAGGGATTTCTTCCTTAATCAACTTTCAATACACTCTTCAAGGTCCAAACAATACCGAACCACACACATTCTTCACTGTCGGCGAGACAAAATACCATCAGTGAGCTTAAAAATCTGTCGACCGATAGGCCAATGCCTCTATGACTACAACTTCTCGCTTGTTGACTTCTGACAGACATCCCATTGTTGACTCTTATCTGCCAGACAAACCACTATCAGCGAAGCCTGACCAAGATCTTCCTATCGGTGAGAACATTACCATCGGTCAATTTCAAAATTGTCACTCTGACGTTGCAACTCTCCCCAATGGAAGATTCCATGCTTCTCACTTGTTGGCAAGACCCAACCCTATCGGCAAACTCCAGTTTTGCTAGGCCAACACACCAAGTATGTCCGATGGCCCTCAATATCGATGAAGCTTGACTCCTTTTCAACCTGATCTGACTAAGAGAATTTAGCATTTGTCGTCACGGTTTCGGCAAAACATGTGCCTATCGGCGGAACAAAATGTTATCAACCTGATGGTTTTGTCACTCCGATGAACCTTCGAACTCCCTCGTCGATAAGACTTAGATCATTGGCAAGATCTTTTCCTCTCCTTCCAATGCACCGATGGACTAACTCTTGATGTCGACTTTGACTTTCGCTTATCGGCAACACTTTGCCCATTGGCGAAACTCTCAATTGCTCTCTCGATATGTCGATGACTACTTGTACAACTCTGTAATGACTCAAACACCGAACAACTATATAGAAACAAAAACTTGACAGAACATAAAACAATCTAACTCTAAGGAAGTCATTCCACTGATTTCGAAGAAATCTCAACTAGTGGAATGCTTCCGATCTACATCTCTGTAATTAGACCAAACATAACTTTTTATTCCTTCTTCTCAGAAAATATACATACAACAATCGTCTCTGCCTCTGTCTATCTCCCTTCTCTTAACGAACACAAACTGACTATATAGAATCTCATATCAGTAGTTACATAAGGTGGAAGGCGAATCGCCCTACAACCACCTCTACCATTCAGTTACATCCACTCACATCAGTTACAAACTTTAATAACATGTATACAGATTCAATGTTATGCCTTACTTGGCCAACTATGATTCAATATGGCGCTAATGCCCTACAAACATAAAAAGATAACTTAGACAAAATAGAGTAGGAATCCTCCTGATCCTCAGTGTCTCGGGGTGCTCCTACACAAGAGTGCCCTAGTCCAAAGTACCAGTTTCTTCACAAGATCTAGACCTCCTTCTAACACTGATCATCCCTGTAACTTATGTTTCCTCTTGATCCTCAATGTCTCGGGGTGCTCCTACACCAGGGTGCCCTAGTCCAAGGTACCAATTTCTTCACGGGATCCGGACCTCCTTCTAACACTGATCATCCCTGTAACTTCTGTTTCTAGAAATTTGTCTGCAAAGGACACTAGAGCGAGCACCCAAGTCTTGGAAATGCTTTAGTGTCCTACTTTTCTTCAGATCCCAAATCCTTGATGCCTGCTAATCCTTCCTGCAACTTCACTTTTCCCAAATGTGACACCTGTAACTTACAATCACAAGACTTGGTTTGGGGGTTGTGGTGTTTAGAGGCTTACCTCAGTCAAGCCCTGGAGGACACTTAAGTCTCTGAACACCATTGTCAGATAGAGAGTGTGTGCCCTTGTGAGGCAGAGGCAAAAACCAAAGGAATCAATGATGAAAACACAATATAATGTCACCTTGTAGTGAAGCTCTCATGTGAGGAAGATGCTCTTCATTCCATGAGGAAATTGATGCTCAAATCTACAAATATCAACACACAAAACACACAAGTCTACTCTTGTAACACAATGAAAGCGTTGAATCACCTTGAGAACATAATAGCTTGCTAGTAATCATCTAGTTTACAAATGAATGCCTAAACATGCTTTTATATGCAACTACAAACACTCCCACTAAGATTTTCATAATTCAAACTTACCATGTCAGCAAAGGACCCAAGTAATGGTCATAAACTGACACCCAAAAATTAGGGCTACCCCAAAATAGGGCAGGACTAGGGTGCAGGCGCCCAAGTCCTCCCCCCTATTTTGGCTAGGGTACAGCTCAAGGGGTCCTCCTAGGTCCACTTTGCCATGAAACCTAGGTCTCATTCCATCAGGATGCCAAAATATGAACTAAGATGTCCTAAATGCATGCTAAAGACCTAGGAACTAAACCTTATGAGGGAAAAGCCCCCAAGGGGACATTTCCTGACATTACATTTAGCCCCCACTTTAATGTATGTATAAACATGAGGCTAATACATGCATTAAAGTAAGGTCACAAACACAGTAAACATGCCAAGCATGGAGAAGACACGCCAATCACATAGAAGATAGTAACAGGCACGCAAAACATGAAGAAGATAGTCAATGCATAGAAGACACATTAATGCATGGAAGACAGGCCTGATTCTTTTCTTTTTTCTCATATATATGAAATGCAAATGCAACTACTAGAAAGTAAACAAACCTCCCACCATACATGATGCACTCTGTTGGTTTTTTCTTCTGAATCAGCAAAGGGTTTGCTAGTTCCTATGCACAAGCAGATTCAGCCAACTAATATAGGAGGTTGCATGAGCTACCTCCCCTTCACTTCTGGTTCTGTCGCACCAAGGGGCGTATCCCTATAGCTCAAGATGTAACATTGACTAGCCCAATGACAGAAAGATTTAGCTTGACAACAATAGGCAGAATACTCTCATGTGTGGACCAAGATGTGTATGATACATCACAAGTTTGGCAACATTCTTGGACATATTTGTCTGGTTCTGGATGAGAGTATGCAGGGGTTCTAATCCTACTCCTACAAAGTAACATGTTGGGATTTTGAAAGGATGGATTTTATGTTTTGGATGCAAGACAAGGGGTTTTGGATCATAACTACTAACTTAGGTGCAGACCGGTGCCTATCTCAGGGCAAGGAGTCAACTAGACGTATACAAAAGAATGGATTGCATCTGGCATTCAAGCTTCAAGGGGTTATATTGATGCTTTCCTTACAAACATCACCCAAGAATGGGTATTTAGCTGCCTCTACTTACAGATATCCCTGCTGACATACAACCTTCTCCATGCTTAACCTAAAATAGTTTAATCCACTCCTTGAATGGAAGTTAGAGATGAAGCATGTGATACAAAAACCTATATCCTAGAATCTATGAAACCCTTACCAACTAGATTCAAAAGAAGGAAAGCATGTAGCAAAGGAGACAAATAGATAAACACATGCATAAGAGCATTTTTCATATAGTTCAACAATGAAACTGAGTATATCTGCAATATACATTCATGATGCAACTCATAAACTCCAAAATGAGATACACCAGCAAGGAAATGCCCTGTTTTTCGCTATTCACACAAAAAATGCCCAAGTCTTCAACAACAGCAAATGAGTAACACCGTCTGCTATATATAGTAGGAAGGTGTACTCAACATTCAGTACAATGGCACATAAAAAAAAAATTGCCAGATACAGTGCATCATGAGAAATGGCACCCAAAGACATTCAATACCGCCGACAAAAACAGGGGAAAGAATAGTGGGATCGGGATCTACACCGCTTGAAGATTTTTGTTACCAATTTGGTAGTTGACATGTCCATCAGATCCATGCCTCTATAAATCACCATTAATGCCCAGCCTACCTGCGGGATGCAGTAGTTGCGTGCTCTAGAACTCTTCCCACCTTGGAAAACCACTATGGAAGCATGGAAAACCCTTCCTTTTGAATATTTAAATCAAGACCGTCAATCTCCTTCTTTCCTGTTGAGATTTGCGACTGCAATCAAACTGAAAGTCACCCATCAATCAGAATGTGCCACATAGGCACCCTATGCATCCATCGCTGACTTTTCAAATTATGTGAACCAATTATCCCACATTCACCCCACAATGACCTCTCAAATACTTTATAAACTAGGCTGTGAGCATATATGATGTCGGTGATTTTGCTCTCGACGATGCCAGTTTAGACCTCATCATGATGTCCTGCGCCAATATTGCCTCCTGCATGATAATCCTCCTATATGAAATATCACCCTTATCAGAAATATCACCCCGATAAGAAATATCACCTAATATTCAAAATCATCTTGATCATGTTCATGTCATCATCATGTTACAATATCAGGGGGATCTTCATAAGGTGACCAATATTTGAAACATGACCCCCCCTCTTCAGAAAATCAAGCTGGACTTGAAATTTTCAACTATTACCCCATTGGACTTGGATGACATCATCATCATATTGGCATTGGGGTGATATTCGGCAGCAAGGGTGATATTCATAAGGTCACCTGATATTTGAAATATCACCCCCCCAGAAAAATATCAGGGTGATAATGAAACCTCGCAGCAGCATCGGGGTGATCTCGTGAGATGAGGTGATATTTGAAACATGACCCCCCTGCAAAATATCAGGGTGATACCGCAACATCAGGGTGATCTTCTCTAAGATGATTGATGTTTGAAACATCACCCCCGCCAGAATATGAGGCTGATATTTGGAAATATGATGACCCCCTCCCTGTAGAATATGAGGCCTGATAGAAACTTTGCCTCAACATGATTTTTGCATTTTTTGGGAAGGTACCTGCAAAATTAAGTGCTTGAAACCTAAATGTTCATGTAGGCACCAATAGTGGCTCTATCTGGGGATGCATGCCTCTTGCAGGCATGGCAAGAACTTCAGATCTCTGGGGTGCAGACCAGTCCTTATCCATTGGGCACAAAGTCAAATACTGCACCAATCTGCTTCATAAATCACACCTTTTTAATACTACTTTGGCGGCCCTGGGCAGCCAAAAATGAAGAACCATAACTTTTTCCTATCAAATGCCAGATTCTGATCTAAATAACCCCAACCACAACTGAAAACATCAACACAATCTGCCCACAAGCTAATCTTGTCAATCACATACTTCACCATCTTTGAAAACTTGCCACTATCAGTATTGCCTCTGTCACTCTACACCTCACAATCAGACACATAACCATACATACCAGAATATCTTCCACAATTAGGTAACATATGTATGTTATGTTCTACAAACGGTACATCATATTGCTCTTAGCACTCTTCATCATCTACCTGGCTGTTGTACATTACCAGGCACTCATCCAGCTGATCCATAAACTGAAAACATTCAAAATATATGAGACCCTCACTATTATTTATATCACTTATGGATGATGAAAACAAAACTTGATCCACACACATATTGTTGCATATGTCTGAACCAACTGATGATGAACATTCATTATCCACAGTTTATAAATCCATATCATCATCTTCAAACAAAGGGTTAATCCTGCACCAATGAGGGTCATGACTCACAACATCAAATGCATCTAGAGGCTCATCATAAAGGGGATTCATACTTACTGCAAAGGCCTCTATTTCTTCTTCATGACAATCCATCTCTTTCTTATCATTATCAAACCAATAGTCATAAGAAGAACAAACCTAATCCATGAACTAATCATGGATATCATCTTTATCATCTGATTGCCCCACATACAAGATTTCTGCTACTTCAATGCACTCTAAAGTTGAACTATCTATATCATTCTCTAGTCCTCTAATGCTTCTTGATGAAATTGGAATTGACTCTTGATCCATATGATCACAACTATGCACAACAGGATCATTTAAACATGAAGGCTCTTTGCTAAGGATTGGAATGTAAATATTACTTGAAAAATCATCGCAATCAGCTTCACTTGTTGGGTAAATCTGGGCATCCTCCTCTATGGTAGAGTCATCATGACCCTGTAATGATGCATAGGCAAGGATAGCAGGGGTGTGAGTGCTTTGACATTTGTCTCTAACACATAAATTATATCCTTCACTAACATTGGGGATTGTAGGACAGCAAAAATTTGTAGAGAAATAGCCCTTTTGAATTCCATATCTCCAATTGTTTTCAATGTCCACTGCAAACTGATGTGCCGAATACAATGTGGTGGGCTCCTTATCTCTCAATCTATAACTCATTTTCTTATCAAATTCTCCCAAATAGACAACTAGACACAATGCATCATTAGGTCTCATGCATTCTGGTATTCTATTCAATGCCTTTATAAATATGAGGTTAAAGGCTAGGATCAACTCATCTTCTTCAATATGGATGTACATGAAATCACTGATAACTGCATATTCAGAAATTCTTTCACCATATTGTTCTAGAAATGCAAACCTGAATTCTTGCCAAGAGGTGACAGAGTATGCTAGAAGGTAGGTGAACCAGTCCCTTGCATCTTCATATAGAGATTGAACAAATAATCTCATAACTACATCTTCATGGTCAATCTCAAAATCATCTATCACATTTAAAAATTGCTGCAAGTGCCTCTCAACTGATTCATCCTTTACACCATTGAATTTGGGCAAATACTTTCTAATTTTAGGTGGAAAAGCGTTTGGATAACCAGAAATGCCATTAAAATTTATGGACTTATATCTGTCAATGTTGAAACTTCTTTTATTACATGATTGGGACTGACTACTATACATTATTGTATTTGACACCTCACAAGGGTGCATGGGCTGACAATACATCTTTTTGTGTGCAACCCTCTTCTCAACTCAGATTTTCAATCAATGGCCTTAGGATTTTAAAATATAAACTACTGTTTCAAATTTCCTAAGGTCCTCTAAATGAGTCTTTTCAATAATATTGCTTTCTTCACTTGAAAATATAGACTATATTCTCAGCAAATACAAAGCATGCAAGCTCTCACCAATATTTCCCTTTAAACTAGTGCTACTTCACCAAATAGGGAATCCTTTAAAACTTATAAAAATACCTGGATATGTTGCAGCTGCTGATAGGTTCATTCAATAGAGTCGCCACCTCCTTGGTAGAGGAATGAGCTTCACATGGCATGAAGCTAAAAATTCATTTCTTTTCTTTCTGGGTCCTTCAACAATAGAGCCACACATAAAACTTTAAATTTACTACCACAAGGCACTTCCAGGTCTGATTCTTCAATCTCTTTGACTCATGCTTTATGGATATGACATTAATCTCCCCAGCAGAGTCACCATTTTGTTGGTTTTTTCTTCTGAATCAGCACAGGGTTTGCCAGTTCCTATGCACAGGCAGATTTAGCCAACTAATACAGGAGGTTGCCTGAGCTGCCTCCCCTTCACTTCTGGTTCTACCTCACCAAGGGGGGTATCCCTATAGCTCAAGATGTAACATTGACTAGCCCAATGACAAAAAGATTTAGCTTGACAACAACAGGCAGAATACTCTCATGTGTGGACCAAGATGTGTATGATACATCACAAGTTTGGCAACATTCTTGGACATATTTGTCTGGTTCTGGATGAGAGTATGCAGGGGTCCTAATCCTACTCCTACAAACTAACATGTTGGGATTTTGAAAGGATGGATTTTATGTTTTGGATGCAAGACAAGGGGTTTTGGATCATAACTACTAACCCAGGTGCAGACCAGTGCCTATCTCAGGGAAAGGAGTCAACTAGACATATACAAAAGAATGGATTGCATCTGGCATTCAAGCTTCAAGGGGTTATATTGATGCTTGCCTTACAAACATCACCCAAGAATGGGTATTTAGTTGCCTCTACTTACATATATCCTTGCTGACATACAACCTTCTCCATACTTAACCTAAAACAGTTTAATCCACTCCTTGAATGGAAGTTAGAGATGAAGCATGTGATACAGAAACATGTGTCCTAGAATCTATGAAACCCTTACCAACCAGATTCAAAAGAAGGAAAGCATGTAACAAAGGAGACAAACAAATAAACACATGCATAAGGGCATTTTTCATATAGATCAACAATGAAACTAAGTATATCTGCAATATACATTCATGATGCAACTCATAAACTCCAAAATGAGATACATCAGCAAGGAAATGCCCTGTTTTTTGCTATTCACACAAAAAATGCCCAAGTCTTCAACAACAGCAAATGAGTAACACTGTCTGCTATATACAGCAGGAAGGTGTACTCAACATTCAGTACAATGGCACATCAAAAAAAAAAAATTGCTAGATACAGTGCATCATGAGAAATGGTGCCCAAAGAGATTCAATACCGCTGGAAAAAATAGGGGAAAGAATAGGTGGGATCAGGATCTACACCGCCACTTGAAGATTTTCCTTACCAATTTGGTAGTTAACCTGTCCATCAGATCCATGCCTTTGTAAATCGCCATTAATACCCAGCCTACCCGTGGGATGCAGTAGTTGCGTGCTTCAAAACTCTTCCTACCTTGGAAAGCCACTATGGAAGCATGGAAAGCCCTTCCTTTTGAATATTTAAATTAGGACCGTCAATCTCCTTCTTTCCCATAGAGATTTACAGCTGCAATCACGCTGAAAAGTCACCCATCAATCAGAATGTGCCACGTAGGCAACCTATGCATCCATCGCTGACTTTTCAAATTATGTGGGAACTAATTATCCCACATTCACCCCACAATGACCTCTCGAATACTTTATAAACTAGGCCATGAGCATGTATGATTTCTATGATTTTTCTCCCGACGACGCCAGTTTAGACCTCATCATGATGACCCGCGCCAATACTGCCTCCTGCATGATAGTCCTCCTATATGAAATATCACCCTTATCAGAAATATCACCCCGATAAGAAATATCACCGGACCATATCACCTGATATTCAAAATCATCCTGATCATGTTCATGTCATCATCATGTTACAATATCAGGGGGATCTTCGTAAGGTGACCAATATTTGAAACATGACCCCCCCTCTTTAGAAAATTAGGCTGGACTTGAAAATTTCAACTATGACCCCATCGAACTTGGATGACATCATCATCATATTGGCATCGGGGTGATATTCAGCTGCAAGGGTGATATTTGTAAGATCACATGATATTTGAAATATCACCCCCCCCCCCCCCGCAAAAATATCAAGGTGATAATGAAACCTCACAGCAGCATCGGGGTGATGTTGTGAGATGAGGTGATATTTGAAACATGACCCCCCCACGAAATATTAGGGTGATACCACAACATCAGGGTGATCTTCTCTAAGATGATCGATGTTCAAAACATTACCCCCGCCAGAATATGAGGCTGATATTTGGAAATATGATGACCCCTTCCCTGCGGAATATGAGGCCTGATAGAAACTTTGCCTCAACATGATTTTTGCATTTTTTGGGAAGGTACCTGCAAAATTAAGTGCTTGAAACCTGAATGTTCATGCAGGCACCAACACACTCATCACACAGGTCTTTGTATATATGGGGCAACACACATGCAAGACACACAAAAGCTCCCAAAATGCAGACTATATATGGGGCAACAGACATGCCAAACAAAGCAAGCACACCAAAACACACAGGCTTGAAGACATGGAGAAAACATGGAAGACAAGCAATGGAGTGTACCTATTTCTAGGTCCAACACCATCTCAGACACATTACATGCACACACTGACGATTGGGCTTTGCCACAACAATTGCCGAAGACACGCTTAAGGGTTGAGTTAGTCACAGAACCACTCCCTGCCTCTGCAGAGGACTTTTGAAAAATGCAACCCCACCCACATCACGAAGACACCTTATAGTGCAAAGGAAGCATGGCATACCACCCCACCCACGTCACGGAGATGCCTTATAGTGAAAAGGAGGTATGAGCTCAAAAGTTTATAGCCCCACTTGCATCACAGAGACACCTTATGGTGAAAAGGAATTATACACAATAGATTTCAAGATTGCAAGATTGTTCAAACACACTTTACTAGCATCTAGAACAGACAGCTTACCTTATATATGCCCCCACCTTAAGGTGGTTGATATCAGGTATCGATATCAAACACGTTAAGGTAGGAAGAAAACACACAAGGGAACACAAACTCTCGCAAAGCCCATGCCCCCCGGAGGTGACATGTACTTCACGATTGCCAAATGTTCCCACAAACACATCCTTGCAAGAAACATGTTAGTGTCTACAAAATCATGATAAACAACATCAACGCATATGATTAACCACACAAAGAGCCAAGGTTATACAATGAATTTAGAGTTCAAGAATAATCGTGGGGCTATATCACGAAGCTCTCCAAATCGAGTACCACCAAGGCTAGATTCAAAGACAAACATAGGTGCATAGAGCAGTAGTATTGTTAAGGTTTGTAAATGCAATAGAAACATCATGAAAATCACTATGTAGAAAGCATGAGTGCTTCCACTAGCCAAGCATCAGATAAGATATACAACCCCATCATCATATTAGGAACTAAGGCCATTTTTTGATTGCTCTCGAAAGGGACACTAGGTCCGCATTAATATAAATGTTTGTCATCATCCACCCACTAGATGGAAACATGAGAGGAAGGGAAACAATAAATAAGAGAGGAGAAACAAGTGTCTTAAGGACAGTCATGTAGGAGGGTGCCCCCAGTGTCACCAACCTCGACACTATGTCCGCAATACACAACACACAATAATGAAGTTAGAGAGGCAATTTTAGAAGAATGATGATACAAATAGAAGAAGGTCACAATAGAGGCAGTCTCCTAGTATCTCAGACCTTACAGGAGAATCCGAGGTCATCCCAGGAGGCCTAAACAACACATAACACATCACGGGGGAAGCACATCATGAGATAGATAAAGGGTTAGAAATACTTACCTGTTAGCACCATCGTTAAGAACATACACACTTAGGATATTTCTCATGTTGCTTTAATATTGTATTAACATTAAGTTTAGGATGACAAGAGGCTTTATTTTCTTTAAAAGGATTATATCCAATGCCACTTAAGTAATGTGTTGAAGTGGATTCTATAGGTACTCTAATTCCTTGTTGATTTACACCACATCCCTTACCTACATAGTCATTATGTTTGTACAAAATTTGAAATCCACGACCATATAGAGAGTCCAGTTCCTTAGAAGAAGGTGAGGCCTCATAGGTATCATAATTTGTAGTATAAGTGAGGGTATTATTTTTATTCTCAACCAAGGAGACTTTGTTTTTCTCAGATGTTTCAAAAGATTGTTTAGACAAGATCGATACGACTTTTGATGTGTCAGGTTTATTAAATTTGTATTCCTCTGTACTGTAAGGGTTAAAATATAATGAACCCCAATCATCATCAACAAGTGCATTCAATGGTTGAGAGTCTTGCACAACATTAGTCATTTATGGATCCCTTCACAAATTTCTTAAGCTTATATGATTGTAAACTAGTTTTTGCATTTCAATGTGTAGACAGTTATCTAGTTCAAGATCGGCATGAATAGTATGAAGTTTACCTTTGAATATAAATTTGATTGAACGATGCAAGGTGGAAGGAACTGCCCCCAATGCATGAATCCAAGGTCTACCAAGAATCATGTTGTAAGATAAAGAACAAGGCATGACATGAATCAGGGTAGGCACAAGCACAGGTCCTACTTGTATAGGTAGAGTTATAGTGCCCACGGATTGTCGTCCAACATTATCAAAGCCACGAATGCTAATGTCATTTGGTGTGATTTGTGATGTGTCAACCTTGATTTTGTGTAGTAGGTTAATTCTACAAACATTAAGAGCCGATCCATTGTCAATCATAACTTGTTTTACCAACATTCTATTTATTACATGAGAAAGATTATAAGAGGATCATATTGGTTTTGAACTTCAATTGATGCTAATTCCTGGGGCAGAAAGAGAATATCTATTTTTGTCACATGCATACTATCCAATATGGATCCTACATCATTTGGCTTAACAACAAGTAGCACAATCACCTTTTGTAAAGCTTCTTGGATCATTCCATGGTATGTAGGTGATGTTTATATCAAATCCCAAAGAGAGATCTTAGCCTGAGTAGCATGAAGTTGTCCGACAAGATCATACTCTTGACCACTATTATGAGTAAGACAAGATGGTGGAGGGAACATAGGTTGAGAACATGGAAGAGAGATAGGCACATGCAGTGCTTGGTTACTTTTCTTGTTATTACGGGTGTTGTATGTGTGAGCAATCACATTGTGTTGTAACATAGTTTGAACACCTTGAACCGTAATCACCAGTTTTAAGCAAGAGGGTGCACTAAGTGCCCCTCAAACAATCATTTTAGGAATATTGTTATGAAGTCTATTAAGATTTATTGTATTAACATTGTTTCCCTCTTGATTGTGTTGTGCCTCGCACACATGCCCCATTCAAAAATGGGGACCCCCTCTTTTGATTTGGCTTAGGATGTCATTAGATCTTTTTCATCTCCCAAGTGGTTAAGTGGTCAAAGTGCATTTTGACTTTGATTGAATGATGATATTGAGAAATCACTTCAAGAATCTGCTAGGTTGAATTTTTATATCCCATTTGATGGCCTTGAATTTCCCTTTTGCACTAAATTGCCCTCCAACTGACCTTTACACCAAATTACTATCAGTTTGACCATTGCGCTGATTTGCCTTCCAACTGACCTGGTGTTAAAATCCTTTGTCACTGACTTTAGCGCTAACTTTCCTCCCGATAGACTTCTGTGCTAAAATCAACTGTATCTAACTTGCGCTATATCGTTTGATCACCGACTAAGTCGGATGAGGTCAAAATACCCGCAAGTCGGAAGGACCTTAAAAGCCCGCAAACTACACAAGTTGAACCTGCATGTCACAACATTGAAAGGAGCCCTCACCAACCAAGTCCAATGCATCCTATTTCCCCACCAAGTCTGAGCAAAGGAGAAACCGTGCCAAAACCCTAATCTAACAATCGTATGTTGCGCATTAATGGTGATTTGACCAGGGAATAAAAGAGGTAAAATCCTCCATTTTAACTATCTTTTGCATTCAATCAGGATTTCTAGAGCTCCATTTAAGATTTTGAATGCCTTCTGTTGCCATTTGTCTGAGTTCGTCCGCAACCACTCCCTACTTGCACAATCTGAACACACCTTCTACATTAACCAAGTAGGGTTTCAAACCTAATCTTTGAGCTTTCATTGTGTAAAATTAGGGTTTCATCAGGTGTTTTTTCTTTCTAAATGAGCACCCTTAGGGTTTCTAGCTAGGGTTTGTGAGCATGAACTATTTTCCTTCAAAACCCTGCTAAGATTCCCTTGGGAAAATGTAAAGAGATTACCATAAGCAAGGAAGAACAAAAACTTAAACAAATATTGCTGTGGATACATTCAATTTTAGCATTGAAATGAGATTTGACCGACCTGCAAACTTATCAATTCTTTAGTCAGTTGGTGACCTCTAAAACCTGCGCTGCACTTTGGAATCTGTTTTGTGCTAAAAAGGTTGATCTCTGACCTACCTTCCCATGTTGTGTTTCACCGATTAGGTCAGAAAGACCTCAAAACCCCACAAGCCTTGAAAACTACTTTTGCACTAAAAATCCCTTACGCCAACCTTGCGTTAAAAGATCTCGTCTCTGACTTGGTCGGACATGCCAAATTTCTCCATAAAATTAGTGGCGTCCCAAAGTCCTACTGAAAACAAGACATCGACTTTGTGCTAAAAATGATCCCTTTTGATCCTATGCTTTAACACTCTCCCACCGACTTGGTTGGTCAACCCTAAAACTTGTGCAAATCAGACCAAGCTGAATCTCGCACAAATGTGATACAAATGATCTCAAAAGGACTTGTGCTAAATCACAACTGATTGACTGAACAACCGATAGAAGGTCGGTGACCTTCAAAAGCTGCACAAGTCGGTAGCAACCAAAATCCACGCAAATGTTAAAAAGCATGAATAATTGTAAAAACTTGAGTCAGACAAGCTTGTTTCTCCCGCTGAGGTTGGCAGACCCTAATTTTAGCTCTTTCTGCCTATAAGTCGGATGACCCTAAAAATAGCACAAATCATGCAAAATGACTCTGTTTCAAAGAATTTTCAAAGGGAAAGTGCCAAAAATGATAGAGTTAATGTTGTACTGCATAGATAATGATGATTTTCATAAGATTTCTTACAACATTAAATGTTTCTTTACATGTATTAATGATGATTGTTATAAGTGCAATAGTGATAACTATTAGATTTGAGATTCTTTAAAAGGGTATATCAGTAGTATTAGCAGATTCATTAAAGTTCATCTTAGACTTAGGGGTGTATGACAGAGTTCTCAAGGTATCAAACTTATAAGGTCCAGTCCTGCAAACTAAATGACTGCCTGAGCCCAAGCTATGAAGTATGAATTCAAGGGAATCCCTCCAGAGACCAAGATTCACTCTGGGTGGAGCAATGTAGGAGATACAGACCTAGGTCACATAGACCTAGATGACTTCAGATTGAGGGTCTTTGGTCCGAACCCAAATCCTAGGTCCATAATACTCAGGGATAGTGGTATATCACAAGCTGTTGCCTTCCCCACCTCAGTGTAATGTGCAGAATTGATGGCAACCTATGCAGATAGGTATGATGTCATGACAAGAACAATCCAAACAACCAATGGGGATATCTTGGCTGATTTAAGCCCACCCTCTCTAGCTGAGACCTTTGATATTCCTTGGCACAAGGTTATGACTATGCCAGACAAACAAGGATCAGAGGAGACCTATAACAAAGATGTAGAAGGATGCAAAAAGTACATGAATGACAATTGGGCCAAAAGTAGAAGGTCTGCTCTCATTAAATTTCCCTGAATACTATACATGAGTGATTTCCATGATGAAATTGGAGATTTAGTAACTTTCTTGAGCAGGATATATGGATTACCTACAGCCTCCACTTTTGAGGAGTGGATGTTTGTTATCATCATTGAGATTTTGAAAGGGACTAAGTTCCACTGGGCCTAAATCCTCAGCGACAATATTCATGAGGCCTTTAGCAATTTCAAGGATAAAAGGTACTTCAAATGGACATCTTATATTATTTATGCATTAGCAAGGAGAAATTACTATGTTGGGTTGTCCAAGATTGGAGAAGTTGGAGATGATGAGCAAACCCAGATAAAGGTATATGAATGCTACCCACAATTGACCTCATCTCAATCTTTGATACATTTCAAAAGGGTAAATGATGCTTTCACAATGTATATAACCAGAATACTGCAAGGTAACACATCCTTGAGGATTTCCACCGAGGCAATGAATGAAATAACTAAGTATGGTAGATGGTACATCCAGTTTGAGAAATTCACATATTTAAGGGTGCAAGGCTTCACTGGGATGGCTTACAGACTTCCTAGGTATCCTGATGATAAGACAGTGTTTCTAGAGCTGTCTAGACAGTTAATACCCTGTGCCGAGAAGCTCAAACACTTGTACAGAACCAATGTTTAGTTTCCTATTAGGTTCAACAAGGGAATTTATGCATGCCCTTCTTTGGCATATGTAGAGCATTCTGATAAAGAGCTTCAACTCAACTTACACTACTACAATGCAAGGGATCATTTTGATCCAAATAAGGTGATGGAAAGATTCATCAGTAAGAAGTTGTTTCACAAGATGCATATTGAAGATTTTTGGGCCAATTGCCCTGATGATTATAACATTATGAAGAAGGCACATTCAAGGCTGCCTCTGAATTTTATTAAGAACTTCCACATTATGGTAGTACCAGACTAGTTGCAAGATGATTAAATTGTTATGGTCAAAGGTCCATGGGAGGCTCAATACCATCAGCCTATTCCATTACCAAATTGGGCAAATGTAGAAGAGAGCTCCTTGGATACTATTATGAGAGAACCTATCAGATTGAGCAAAGATTGGGTAAGAGGTCAGGTGGCTAGAAGGATGGGGAATACAACTCACTTATACAGCATTGGAATCAGATAAGGACTCCGGGGAAGAGGAAGATGAGCCAATCAATGTCACAGATGAGGCAGAGCTAGCTGAGAGGCAGAAATCAGATAGTGAAGAACATACATCTCTGGCCAAGAAAGAGAAGAAGATTAAGAAGCCATCTGCAAGGCCTCCTCCAAAGAAAGATCAGCCTCCCTCTACCAGGACAAGGACCTCCAAGAAAAGAGACATGCCAAGTGGCCCTGGAGAAGGTTCTAAGGCAAATAAAGCAAAAGTAAAAGAGGTAAGTAAGGAGGATGATACAACCAAGAAAGATTCTAGTCCTCCAACTCCCCTATCTCCCACTACCCAAAGCATAAGCACTACTATCACAACCCCTACCATTTCTACTACCACTTCTTCTTCCATCACTTCTTTTGTTGCTGCATCCACTTCACCCATGACCTCAGCTTTCATAACCCAAGAAACATCCCCTACCACCTCTCTTACCTCTGCTATTACAACTACTTCTTTCTCATTGGCAACTTCTTCCAATACCTCTAGCAGCCCTATTTCTTCCACTGTCACCATTTCATGCCCTTCCACTATCACTGCACTTCATCTTCTACTGCTTCCACTCAATTACCATTACCTCCCATTTCTACCATCCTTTCACCCCCTCTCCCTCTACCTTCACTACCCTTTCCCTCACCTCTTTTCATCTCTTCTTCCTTATCGTCACTTTTAGCTAATCTGACGAAAGTCAATGTACCTCCCCTAGCCATATCTTCTGCTATTCCTATTTCAGAAATGCCTGTAGATTCTTTGGTCATACCACTGCTGCCTGAGATTGAGAAAGTATGTGCAGAGTTGGGATTGCATGAGCCTGAAACAACACTTGAGGAGGAGAAAGATGTATCAGCCGAAGTAAGTGATAAAGACTATCATGAACCTTCGGTCAATGTTGAAGTCATTGATGTATTTGATAGTCCTATAGATAAAGGTTAGACAGAGGAAGTTTTCAAGTTGGCTCAAGAAAGTACAATGGTAAATCTAGAAAACTTGGCCCAAGTAGAAGAAAAATAAGAGGAGATAAACAAGGAAAAGAATGAAGAACCAGAGCAAGAATGGAAACACCCAAAGAGCTTGTTGTAATTGATGGTGACAGAGCCACTGAATTGAATAAATCTTCTGCACCTGAATGGCTGCAAAGTAGAATAGCATACCCTGAGCCGCAAGTAGAAATAATGCAGCTAGATTTGAGTACAATCCTATCACAAGCTCAGAAGCCCAAGAAACGAAAGAAGGCCAAAATACAGTCTAGAATCTATAAAGATAAGTCAAGATCAAGAATTGCAGAAATAGCAGTCCTGCCAGCTGATACATCAAAAGAACAAGTCAGGGTGGAAGATTACGTAATATCTACAGTTGATCTGGGACCAACCACTCATGCACAAAGAGTGGATGATTTCAAGGAATCAGTCACATCAATTTTGGAACAGCTGGACAAGGACGAGATGTCCAAGAAGGATTTGAAGCAGCAGAATGAAGAACTTCATGCGTGCCTTTAGTTTTTAGTTAAACCACTAGATGCAGGAGGAGATATAAGGATGATACCCACTTTCCTGTGTATTGATGAAATGGCTAGATTAGGTGAGGTAAGATCCAAATCCCAAGGTATAGAAAAATGGCTATCAAAAGTTTTTGAGATGGGCTGTGAAACTATTAATGCCTCTGCTCAAGCACACAAGAAGCTAGTAGAATTACACAAGAAATGGAAAGATTTGCGTGAGGAGTGTGACTCCTTCGATGAATATTATTCGCATATGTATTTTCAGATAAAGAGTATTAGGGAATTACCTGCCTAGACTCTGGTCGTAGAGAATATTTTGACTGGGACTCAGCTTCCAAAGGCCGTTGAATGGTATCAACAACTACTTTTGAGAATAGAAACTTTTGAAAATATAAAAAAAGCATATAATCCAGCCAATGAGGAGCTAAGATCAATCATATATGATAACAATGACTCTTTAAAGAATTGTCGGGAAGCATCCTATGATGATTATGCCCCATTTGATATCAAAAAGTGTAAAGATAAGTTGCATAAGGTGATTTTTGAAGATGCCAAGCTCAATATGGAGGATAGGTTAGACAAGGTGAGCGACCTCAGAGCCGAATTCAAGGTGGTTCACAAGGCAGGTGCAGAGATAAAGAAAAGATACAATAAATTTAGTTGAGAACTGGAGATGTTTGATTACCAGATCAATCATTTGAAGGATCCAGATCCGTCAGAGATTAATCATGCACTTGACGCGTGGCTGACTTACTGTAACAAGCTGGCTAGCGAAGACAAAATTGACTTAGATGAAGAATCTTGATATTATTTTGAATATTTTAAGGATGTAATCCTGTCATAATTATAAATTGTTGTATTCAGGGCAGCATGTGACTCTATTTTGTCTTTTCTATGCTTCTAAAATGTTCTTTTCTACTAATATATTGAGTTGGCTAGTCAAATTGACTAGATTCAATGTATCTGGGGGTTGTTTTTCATCTTTTCATAGAAGACAAAAAAGGATTCTGAGAATTGATGAACTATTATAGCTGTATTTATTGATGTAATCTAGACTGTTGGTGTTGAGTTAATCTCCACCGTTCATTTGAAAACTTGTTATGCTACCTTTCTATATAAAGGGTTGCCAATTCCTTTGTTTGTAAGAAAGATTTTGATGCCGAATTGTTAACTCTGTGCCATTTGAAGTAATGCAAAGTAAGTTTCTGTAGTAATTATGAGAATTTGTGTATTGTGTTCCTTATTTGGTTTTCATGGTTCACTTATTGCTCTCCCATAGTTAGTTAGTTGTGCTTTTATAATGTTCATGGTTTGCTGAAGTATCTAATGAATACTCTAAGTCCATACTTTTAGTTATTTGCTGATGGTAAATAGTTGTGTAAAGTTAGTCTGGGCTAATTATTTGTGTTAAAGTTTAATTGCATTTCACAAGTTAAGTTGTGCCATTCATTAGGTATTTAACAAATGAATGTAATCTAAAAATCTATTGACTTCCATTGAAGATAGCACTATTTTCTACAGCACTGTAACACCCATTCCAGTTTGGTAACTCAGGAAGCTGGTTAAAAGTTTTAGAGTATTTGTTTACTAAAGATAAACTATGCATTGTGAATGTCACTTAAGATTCCTCTAAAACCCTAACCTTTTGCATTTTCTTTAAAACCCTTGTTAGTTGTTAGATTAGGAATTTCAGCAGCATTTCACACTGCTTTATCAGCAGAAAACCATAAAGGGTTTATGTGTGTTTGCTGTCCCAAACTTGAAAATCTGCAGATTGCATGTAAGACCCCTTGTAGGCACAACTAGAACATACCAACTGAGAAATTCCAAGCAAGGTCAGACCTAGTTGTATTATACTTGGAGTAGTCTTACCTAGGGTAGGATACTTTTCAAGAGAGGTGTGAAACCAACAATCACACTTGCATTGCTGCATGCTAAAACCACCATCAACAGATTGCACCCAATATCCATACCTAAAGGATTTAATGTGAGAGATATTTTCTCATCCACTAATGCTACATCTTGGCCAGGGAGAGCATTGGGATGAAAGGAAGGGACATCAGCATCATCATCATACTCTATGGTGGAAAAGGGCTTTTCACTCTCATCTTTCTCATGAGTATTCCTAGAGATGAATTTGGTTAAATCTTCTAATATCAAAGGATATGCTCCTATGAATAGTGTGAAGCTATTAAAATCATGTGTATAACAAAGTAATTGCAGGTCATATGTAGAACATATAGAAGCATTAATACCACTTGCAGAAGCTATGTGCTCTAGAACATGAGGATTCTCATTAGTGAAATTAGAGAAATTTTTAAAATCTAGGATATACTCATGCAAAGATTTCAGAGATGAATAACATGAAGAGGCCATAATGAGATGCAAAATCAGATTTTAAAAGCTTTCTCAAAAGGATGCAAAAGACCAATGCAAACTATATACAAAAATGACCTAAAATGCTTTTTTTTTTTGTACTTTTTCAATGCAAATATATGAAAGAAAAGGTGTTGTAAGAATTTTTATTAGGGGAAGCAAATGATAAGTCTATTTTCAGTCCAATACAGCAATAAAATCCTTTACAACACTCTCTTGATGCAAATCCAAGATAATGCCAAGTCAAAATATAGTGAAAATATGTCAAAAGAGGCACTTTTTTCACCAAAACTCAATGCAACAAAGCATAACAAAGGGTGTTGTGAGGAAAATGATGATGGAAAGAAAATAATATCAATAATAACAGCCACTTGGTTTCAAAATTCCCAACACAGCACACTTTTAGTGCCACTTAAGGTCAAATCCTAGTGAAAATATAGCAAAATAGGTTATTTTTTACGGTTTTTCAATTCCAAGACCTAGCAAAAAAGGTGTCGTAATGAATTTCAGGAGGTATAGAAAATAATATCAAGAATATTAGTCACCTCAATCCATAAAATTTGTCACAACATGCTTGGAGTGCAAACTAGGTCAAACCCTAGGGCAAAAATAGCCAAAATGTGTAGTTTTTTGCAAAGTTTTCACTACAAGAGCCAGATAAAAAGGTGTTGTGAAGATTTTTATGAGGGGCAGAAAATGATTACCTTGATAATAGAAAATTAATGTCAAAATACCTTTCACAACATGCCTATGGTGCAAGTTTATAGAGTTGATAAGGCCAAATTTAGTGAAAATTGTTGTTTTTGAAGCCCTAGGTTTGAGATCTTGGGAAAAAATGCTATGCAAATGTTTTGAAGTCTAATTTATGATGGGAATTAAATACTCTTAGATCTAAAAATTATTTTCAAGTTTGAACATGCAAAATGCCCATGCAAATTTAATGAAAATACATTAAAATTGTTAGTTTTTGTTAAAATTTTCTATGCAAAAATGCAAATATTTTAAATCTAAATGCAAATTTACACTAAAATGCAAGACTACAACCAAATGTTAATTTGAATGAGCCTCTAAAATCAGTAGAAAAATATGGAATTTTTTTTTTGCCTACCAACCCTAGATTTTGGCATTACTAGGTTATATGAAAATTGTCAAAATTTCTACAAAAACCTAGCAAATTAATAATGAAAATGCAGTGCAAATTTTTAATTTTTTGGATTTTTATGTAGTTTATATCAGATTTGATGCAAAAATAATGAATTAGGAAAATTTAGAAAGAATTGATGCAATTTAGTAAACCAAACAATGCAATTTTTTTGAATTTTTGAATTTTTTGAATTTTTTAAAATTTTTCTCAATGTAATAAAATGAATGACTATATGAATGAATGAAATAAATCCAAATATAAATACACACACTCAACAAGTTGCAATTTAATTCCAAAACACGGGTTCACGAAAATGTTTAGGTGGAAAATTGGATTTGTTAACATTTAGTGTTTTGATGTCTAAATCCTCCTCTCCACTATACATTCAAGGATCTAGGGTCGAGTGGCGAGCACTATCATACCCTAGGTCACTTTTGAGATGTAGGGAAACTTTGGTTAGGTAATTTAATTATCAATTTTCCTTCTCCTATGCTCAATTGACCATAAAACCCCTAATTATGCAAATACGACAACAAATTGACGAATAACAGAAAAAGCTCTTGTAGACAGGAGTAAAATACCAAATCACAGAGTACCTATTTTTAGGGTTCTAAGGTGGAATAGTCAGGGACACTGGAGCGTACACCCTAGTCCAAGGTACCAGTTTCTTTGTGGGATCCGGACCTCCTTCCGACACTGATCAACCCTATAACTTCTATTTTCAGAAATTTGTCTGTGGAGGACACTAGAGTGAGTGCCCAAGTCCTGGAAATGCTCTAGTGTCCTACTTTTCTTCAGATCCTGAATCCTTGATGCTTGCTAATCCTTCTTGCAACTTCACTTTTCCCAAATGTGACACCTGTTGTGACCAGAAATATTGTCAAAGTTATCAAACTCAATCAATAGACCAATAATCTCAATAGAAATTGCAAGTAACAAAGGTCAAATAACAAAGAACAAACTGTGCAAACCTTGTTACTTTGTTGCTTCCATTGTTTGCCTAGTCTCAATTGATCTTTGTATATGAATTGAAGCCCTCAAAAGATGCACTTCCTTGCTTTATTTTTCAAGATGATGATGGAGAGATGGCTTTGATACTTCTTGTAATGAAGATGAGCTTCAATACAATAAATGGATGATCACAAGCTATGGATGGATTTGGGTGCCAAAGGTGCACTGGTAATTCTACAGAGTAATGATACAAAAAGCTTGGATGAATGAAATGGAAGAAGAGGGTTCAATTTATAGACTTACGAGAGAGAAGATCAACGGTATAGAATGGTTGAGAGAATGTGCGCGAATAGGAAGAAGACAAGTGTCACACAAAAGTTGTTTTGTTTGAGTTAATTGCTTTCTTTTATAAAGATAAGATATACTTTCATAATTTAGAATTCCTTTTTCTAATTTAAGAGATATTGATAAAAACAAGGTTGATTGAGTTAGTTAACTCAACTTGTGATTTGCTTTTGCATGATTTGAGAGAAATTAAATAATAAATTATTTAATTTTTTGTGCATGAAGAAGAAGATTTATTTTTAGAAGATTTGGAAGATTTTTGAGGAATTAGAAGATAAGAAAGCAAATTAAATAAATAAATTTATTTAATTGTTTGTGCATGATTTGGAAGAATAAATAAAATATTTGATTATATTTTATTTTTAGAGATTGAGAGAATTTAAATAAATTTGATTGATTTATTTAAATTTGGAAGAAGAATTGACTTAATTAAATAATTAAGAATTATTTAATTGTTTGGAAGAATTAAATTAAATAAAGGTTTTTATTTAATTTTGACTTTAGAAGAGGTAATTAAATATTTTGAAATTTAATTAACTTAGAGGAATATGAATCGAATAAATAAATTTGTTTATTTATTTATTGATAGAAGAATTAGAATGGAATAAATATTAAGAATATTTATTTAGACAGAGTCTTGTCATTTTCAGGTGTATACATTTTGCCCCTCTTTGATGTGATGTTCGAGATGATGAGATTTGTGTTGAGTAATATCATTTCAAGGAAGCTAAGGTATGGATAGAAGAAAAAGATGGTAATGGAAAGATAGGATGAAATGTTATGGGAAAATTGGTGTAAATGAATAATCAATGTATATCAACAATACCCAATAACTCAAACCTTGCAAACCTCTTCACTTCATGGCTTCCATTGATTACCTATCTCAAATGATCTAGTCTATGAATGTGGCCCTCAGAAGGTGTACTTCCTTGCTATTCCAAGATGTCAAGTGGGAATGGCTATGATAGTTTATTGCAATGAAGATGAGCTTCACAACAATGGTGATAGTAGTAGTAACGAGTTGATCGCAAGCAAATGGAATGACTTGGGTGCCAAAAGGTGTGCTGTTAATTCTGCAGAGTAACGATACTAAATGCTTGGATGAATGAAATGCAAGAATAGGGTTTAATTTATAGACTTGTGAGAGAGAAGATCAATGGTATAGAAGGAATGAGAAGATCAACGGTATAGAAATCTTGAGAGAATGTGCATGAATAGAAAGAAGACAAGTGTCACACAAAAGTTGTTTTATTTGAGTTAACTACTTTCTTTTATAAAGATAAGATATGCTTTCATAATTTAGAATGTTTTTTTCTAATTTAAGAGATATTGATAAAAACAAGGTTGATTGAGTCAGTTAACTCAACTTGTGATTTGCTTTTGCATGATTTGAGAGAAATTAAATAATAAATTATTTAATTTTGTGTGCATGAAGAAGAAGATTTATTTTTAGAAGATTTGGAAGATTTTTGAGGAATTAGAAGATAAGAAAGCAATATAAATAAATAAATTTATTTAATTGTTTGTGCATGATTTGGAAGAATAAATAAAATATTTGATTATATTTTATTTTTAGAGATTGAGAGAATTTAAATAAATTCGATTGATTTATTTAAATTTGGAAGAAGAATTGACTTAATTAAATAATTAAGAATTATTTAATTGTTTGGAAGAACTAAATTAAATAAAGGTTTTTATTTAATTTTGACTTTAGAAGAGGTAATTAAATATTTTAAAATTTAATTAACTTAGAGGAATATGAATTGAATAAATAAATTTGTTTATTTATTTATTGATAGAAGAATTAGAATGGAATAAATATTAAGAATATTTATTTAGACAGAGTCGTGTCATTTTTAGGCGTATACATTTTCCCCTCTTTGATGTAATTTTCAAGATGATGAGATTTGTGTCGAGTAACATCATTTCAAAGAAGCTAAGGTATAGATAGAAGAAAAAGATGATAATGGAAAGATAGGATGAGGATGCCCCCTTGGGAGATTGGATGGGGAGAGAATTTTGAGGGTGCGAGACGGACAATCTCACGATGAAGAAGGTGGAAGAACAAGGTTAGGGTGAAGAAAATGGTTGAAGAAAGAGCTGAATGATACGCAATGCAAGATAAAATGATAACACACACAAGCAAGTTAGCAAGTATGCACAAATGATACAAGAACAAACAAGGTATTGCCCCTGTCCAGCAGTAAACCAATGATTAATCGATAACGATATATGACAGTGTTGTCATGGAGGGGAACGATAGATCCCTAGAGCAACACGATAGGCATGGGAAATATATCTCCCACTGATAATTATGACTGATTGAGTTGGTTTACGACCAGACAAGGATCAATACCACTGAATGTGATTGGATAATTTGACAAGATTGACTTGACTCGATTGGTATGGATTAAAGATGGACTTGAATTTGGATCATTACTCAGATTGACCAGATTGGGATGAAAGATACAATGATAGATAAAAGATTGACTGATAGAAGAACTCACAAGCTTTTGTTTGTAAACATTGATACTCTACATAGAATCTTTATTGCATGGGATATGGATGTAAATGGATGCCTTGGGGATGCGAATTGATTTTTTACCATCTTGATATTGTAAGTATTTTGAAGTGCTTATTTCATCATTGGGTAATTTTTTTTGGTACTTTTTCTGAATGTTGTAAGTTAATACAAGCATCTAGGTATAATTGAACTGAGATGACCTGAGTATTGCTTACAGGGGTTTTGATTTAGCAAGTTAATACAAGCATCGTGGTATAATTAAACTGAGATGACCTGAGTATTTCTTGCATATCAACAGATAAGGAATGCCCCCTTTCATGTTAGACCTCTTGAAGTCCTCGATGATCTTTTGTTGATCATGTCTTTAGACAAGGCTTCACATTACTAAAGATTGATCCATAAACAACAGACAAAGAACATGATTATGCCCCCATCATAGCATCTCTAGCTTTTTACATCCTTGAGTAGCATAGAAAGACATAATAAGAAAAATCAAGACTCTATAAGTTAACTTGATCACAAACACAAAACATTCTTGCATTTAGATGTTGTTTTATTGCCATAAGTTAGATAGAATCAGTTTGAGTTCTTTAGGTACTTTCTTTCTTTGCTTTGGATAGGTTGATGTCTTGCATCAAAATTTCTATTCAAAAGTGGGTTTTTGCTTGTGCTTGCATGCATGCCTGGTAAAACAGACCCTAAGGGACTGACCTAGTGCCTTGGGGGCTCATTGTTAAATAGCCTTGCCTACATGACGACACAGAGGCAATGCAATTTGGGGACTTGGACCATGGATAGACTAGAGGATAGATGACAAGATATGGGACGGATGGGAAGTGGAGCCTTGAGGGTGCATTGAAAATGGCTTTACCTACGTGATGACGTAGAGGCAACGTAGTTGAGGGATGACCCTATGATACTGACGACAAATGCCATGATAAGCTGATACTATGGATAGGATACTGGATAAGACCTTAGTTGATAAGGTGACAAAAAGAGATAGAGTAGCAAGCCATGATAGGTTACCGTTAGGTGATTTTGATACCGTTGGGATTTTGAAATGATTTGGGATGATATTGGAGAAGAATTTTGGATAGCCTTAATGTTAGATACCAATGACAAGGAAACACCACGAATAGGCAGATGGATGGATTATAGTGGGTGGAGGAAAATGCACGTGGAAGAGGGCAAGGATGTGATCACCAAGGACTAATTCGCATAGGAATAACATGCCCTATTGTAGAGAGGATACTTAGGATTTTTCATGACAACGCTTATGACGATAGGCAGATGAGAGGATTTGCTTGGCTTGGAGGGATAAGGTATGTCAAGAGACATCTGAATCATTTGTCAACATTGTGCCCCCAATCTTTTATCAAGATCAAAAGAGGAATGAAGGATGAAAGGACAAATATGATAGGTATACGCAAGATACATATGATAGGAGGGTGTGGTAAGATAGGATGGATGGATCTGACAGGATAAGTACGTAGTGGGTAAAGATAACAAGATAGGATAGGCAATGGTACAAAAGGAAACTGATAGGAGAAGAGTGATATGCCGATGAGACAAGGTGCCCCCAAGTGTAGGTGAGGTAGGAGATCAACTTACACATGATACCTATTTGCCATGTTTTCATCATGGTACTTATCCAAGGCACCTGTTTGCCAGATTTTCATCGTTGGACAAAGGGATTTTTCTTGACTTTTTTTTAATGGAACATTTGGATGGGAGAAGGTGGAATACAAATGAGAGGGACTCAAGAGTCTGGCTCCATGAAGGTGTGAGTCCCACCAAATGGATGTTGTTGCATGGACTATGTTTGGTGTTCTCATAGATGTTGGTAGGGGATTGCATGAAAGTGAGACAGAGAAGGTAGATAGCGGATGATGATGTGGAATACAAAGGACTTATGTATGGATGGAGGGAAGACTTATTCAAAAGCATGGACCACGGGAGAAGGATGGGGAAGATATTTAGGATAATAGTGGAAGGAAGGGCAGATGGAGGTATAGGGAAATGTTGTGGGATGGAAGGGAATCATGACCAATGGTTGCACATACCGTGATAAACATTGAAGCATCTAATGGGAAAGTAGTATAAGAAGTAATGGAGAGTTTTGCTTGGTGGATGAATGATGTAGGCATTTAGGGACCCACACAGACTTAGTATACTTCTGATATTTGCTTGTCATGTGGGATGGAATGATTTGAGACTTTTGGATGAAAGAGGAGAAAGTGGGTGATTTGGATGCTTGAGAGGTGGATGCCACATTTGAATTGATGGCCTTTTGCTTAGGTACCCAAACCATTTTGTTTGTAGACGTTACCTATGAAGGTATGGAATTGGGTATATGCATCTCTTGTGCAGCTTCTGAGGTAATTACCTATTGCTTGGGGACCCACACCTTTTTTAGTTTTGCTTTGAGGTGTGTGGGTGTATGTAGCTTTTGAGATGGGTTTTTGTTTAATTCTTGGCTTTTGTATCAGCAGGCATGAGGACCTTTAGGATTTTTGACTTTATAGGTAGAGGCATCCCAATTTTTGCTATTGAATTTCCTTGGGAAGGTGGAAGTGGAGTTGGTGGAAGCTCTTTGTTTAGACAACATGTGTATTTGTTGGCCATGATTGGGATTTTTAGAGGATTTATGGATGGATGGATAAGGTGTTGGAAGAAGTGGTGGTAGAATTCATGGAGGGATGTTAGGAGTTGGAAGTAGTGGAGGTAAATTAGATAGTGGAAGGTGTATGGTCACATGCTTGTGGGATGTATATGATAAAGGAGGTGTAATGGCAACATATGTTTTGGGGATATGATAGGATTTATGATGGATTGTGGTGGATTTAGAGGGTATGGAGGAAGTACCAACATCATGAGATTGTTCTCCTTGGGGTGTGTATCCAAGGCCATATGAGAGAGGAGGGACATTGACCTAGATGGGCTCCAAAATACCTTGTTCATGAAGACCTAAACCTTTACCTTGATAGTTCATATGTTGGAGGATGCGATCGACAATGGGACTAGGTGTAGGTGGAACACTAGCAGTGATCTCCTTATTGGATGAGGAAGGTGAGATAGAGGATAATGGTTGCTGGTGTTCTAAGGAGGAACATTCATGCATAAAGGTGGTAAGACCAATAGGGTATGATAACAAATTTGTAACATGGTCGATAATAGATGGTGGAGGATCGTTAGGATCTTGATTATCATTATGCTCAATAGGATCCAAGTTAGTGGTTTGATCATCTATGTGCCCTTGGGAGGCAAGTGTCTCATCAAGGAAAGTGGGCATTGTTGGATCAATGATGGGACTAGATGGAGGATGGATAGATGGGGTGATAAGCTTGTGACCATGGAATGCATAAAGTTGGCTAAGGGGATCATCATGGTCCACTTGGTCATAAATAGGCTCTTGATCATAGATGGGATCTTGATCATAGAAAGGATCTTGATCATAGATAGGATTAAGCATTATGGGATCAATGTGCTTGTGCATAGGTTCTTCATCAACAATAATATCTTGATCATAGAAAAGATATAGGTTATGGATGGGTTGGAATTGAATCTCTAGCTTATGTATAAGATCAAGTTGCTCATGGATAGCTTCTTCATAGGTGATATCTTGATCATGGAAAAGATAAAGGTTATGGATGTGTTGGAATTGGATCTCTTTCTCATGTATAGGATCATAGAAAAGATAAAGGTTATGGATGGGTTGGATGGGGGTGCTTTGATCTTGATTTAGACAAGGGGTTGATGCTTCCACATGCTCTAAAGTGTGACCTTGACATAACTCTTGGTGTGCTTGATTTGAAGTGGAGGTAGAGGACTCTTGGTAAACAATATGAAGGTATGACAGGCCTTGATTTTAGTTCATGGTAGGAGGTTCTTCAATATGTTCAAGGGGTTGTGGATTACATGAAGGGGTTGTAGGATTTGACCTGGCATTGGAAGAATCTTTGGTAAGGTCAAGGATTGGAATTTAGGGACATGGTTGACTCTCTGCTAGTAGCCCTTGGATCACATCCTTTGTAGGTGTATGGGTACATGAATGAGGTAAAAGATGAGTGGGTTTGGATTGTTCCACATCTTTTCTTTCACTTTTTGGTTTGTAGAATAGTCTTTGGAGCCAATCATTAATGGATTCTTTGGGTGGTTTTGAGCTTGGGGTAGAATTAGCATGCTTTGGGCTATGCATTCTAGGAGATGGTGAAGTAGGACTAGTAGACGGAGTGGTATATGATTTCCAACTTGAGGTGGTGCTTGCCTTGTCAAGAGTATCATTAAGACGGGAAAAGGATGTACGATTTTGGGGCGAGGTGTAGCTAGTACTGGCATGTTCAACTTGTAAGATTACCATTTGTTGTTCTATGGATTAGAGTTCTCGTTTGATTGCTTCTAATTGGTTTGTCATCTTCATAGAAACTGACACAAGACTGAAATGGGTACCTAGAAAAGCTAAAAATTTTCTCCCAAAAGATGTGGAAATGCTCACTATTACAGATGTGCAGCAATAAATGTGCAGAAACAAAAGGTATATGTGCAGCAAGTTGGTGTAAATGCGTAGGTTTGGTGAAGGGTAAAAGCACAGTAATAGGTGATAAAAGCGTAGAATGTCACAGTAAATGCACAGTAGGCCGAAACAAATGCGCAGCTTCAAAGGGTAAATGCATAGCTCTATTTTTTTTACTATTTTTACAATTTTTTTGACACATTTTTTGATGTTTTTGGTTTCTTGGTTGTAAGTTGGTGTTTTGCTCTGATTTCTCAATTATGGCAAGTAAAACACAGCAAACACAAAGGATTTTTCATGGTTTTTGATTTTTTTGTAAATTTTTGGACTCTTTTTGACTCAAAAGAAAGTACAAATCCTAGGCTGGCTAGGACAATATAAACTAAATTCTCACTATTTCTAGATGAGGCATCTTCGGGAGGTGATAATCGTCCTTCCCTGCACCAGCTTATAGGGGTTTTTGGCTTACTAAAAACAAAGGATGATTAATAAGTGCAACCATTTGAGTGGTTATACATGTGGCAGCACTACTCTCCGTTATGGAGTCTCCTAGCCTGCAAGGGTTGTGCCTTGGAGGGTTTTGGGGGAGGTTGGTTGTCAAGATAACACAACTTCACTCATTGTTTGAAGCTTTCACTCCAAACACAATTTATTTATAGTGGCTTGGCAGAGCTTGGCTTTAGCTTGTTACCACTTAAGGTCATTCTCACTTGGACAAAAGCATATCCAAGGGCAGGCCTCTCTAAAGGTTTAACACATGTGAAAATGATATGTTTGGCATTTTGGTCACCCAAGATAGGAGAGAGCATAGGCCTAGTATCATTCCCAAAAACATTAAAGACAGTGATTCTTTTCCCCTAGTTAAAATGAAAAAGATTATATGAGCTAGCTGCTTGGGCACACACGATAGTTATTAACTTTGAAAGTGAGATAGCAATGGTTCAAGTTTATACTCCTAGCATTGGGACTACATTCAATTTGTTTATACAACAAGATCAAGTTACTCCCTTCCTAGTTAGATCTAGATCTGATTTTGCATGAACATTCGATTACTATCCTTTAAAAATATGATGTGTGTTTAACAATGCAACTAGAATGTCTAAACCAGCCCCTAACCTACAAGTAGATCAAAAAATTTTCCTAGAAAAAAGTGTCAACGTTAGAAAAAACCACAAGAAATACCCTAAAATCACTGTTCAGAATAGATGCACATCTTCAAAGCCTAAATGCATAGAAAGAAATCTCAGAAGCGTAGTAATTTTAAAAGTGCAAAAATAGAAGTTAAAAGCGTTGAAATAGAGAGTATATGCGTTGTTTAAGTAAATGCGCCATATCAGAACACATGCGCAATGACAGGAGGTAAATGCACTGAAAGATCAGATGTGCTGTAATAGAGCACATATGCGTATTGGAATTGGTCAGATGCATCGAATCCTCCTGTGTATGGAACCTTAGCACAAAAACTCAGTTTTTGGATTAAATCAGGGCAAGGCCCCATGGTGGGTGCCAAAAAATGTTACCATAAATATTGTCAAAGTTATCAAACTCAATCAATAGATCAATAATCTCAATAGAAATTGCACCTAACAAAGGTCAAATAACAAAGCACAAACCATGCAAACCTTGTTACTTTGCTGCTTCCATTGTTTGCCTAGTCTCAATCGATCTTTGTATATGAATTGAAGCCCTCAGAAGATGCACTTCCTTGCTTTGTTTTTCAAGATGACGATGGAGAGATGGTTGTGATACCTCTTGTAATGAAGATGATCTTCAATACAATAAATGGATGATCACAAGCTATGGATGGATTTGGGTGCCAAAGGCGCACTAGTAATTTTGCAAAGTAACAATACAAAAAGCTTGGATGAATGAAATGGAAGAAGAGGGTTCAATTTATAGACTTGTGAGAGAGAAGATCAATGGTATAGAAGAAATAAGAAGATCAACGGTATAGAACGATTGAGAGAATATACTTGAATAGGAAGAAGACAAGTGTCACACAAAAGTTGTTTTGTTTGAGTTAACTGCTTTCTTTTATAAAGATAAGATATGCTTTCATAATTTAGAACACTTTTTCCTAATTTAAGAGATATTGATAAAAACAAGATTGATTGAGTCAGTTAACTCAACTAGTGATTTGCTTTTGCATGATTTGAGAGAAATTAAATAATAAATTATTTAATTTTGTGTGCATGAAGAAGAAGATTTATTTTTAGAAGATTTGGAAGATTTTTTAGGAATTAGAAGATAAGAAAGAAAATTAAATAAATAAATTTATTTAATTGTTTGTGCATGATTTGGAAGAATAAATAAAATATTTTATTATATTTTATTTTTAGAGATTGAGAGAATTTAAATAAATTTGATTTATTTATTTAAATTTGGAAGAAGAATTGACTTAATTAAATAATTAAGAATTCTTTAATTGTTTAGAAGAATTAAATTAAATAAAGGTTTTTATTTAATTTTGACTTTAGAAGAGGGAATTAAATATTTTGATATTTAATTAACTTAGAGGAATATGAATTGAATAAATAAATTTGTTTGTTTATTTATTGATAGAAGAATTATAATGGAATAAATATTAAGAATATTTATTTAGACAGAGTCGTGTCATTTTTAGGCGTACACACCTGTAACCTACAATCACAAGACTTGGTTTGGGGGTTGTGGTGTTCAGAGGCTTGCCTCAGTCAAGCCCCAGAGGACACTTAAGTCTCCAAACACCGTTGTCAAATAGAGAGTGCATGCCCTTGTGAGGCAGAGGCAAAAACCAAAGGAATCAATGATGAAAACACAATATAATGTCACCTTGTAGTGAAGCTCTCATGGGAGGAAGATGCTCTTCATTCCATGAGGAAATTGATGCTCAAATTTGCAAATATCAACATACAAAACACACAAGTCTACTCTTGCAACACAATGAAAGCCTTGAATCACCTTGAGAACACAATAGCTTGCTAGTAATCATCTAGTTTACAAATGAATGCCTAAACATGCTTTTATATGCAACTACAAACACTCCCACCAAGATTTTTGTAATTCAAACTTACCGTGTCAGCAAAGGACCCAAGTAACAGTCATAAACTGACACCCATAAATTAGGGCTGGCCCAAAATAAGGCAGGACTAGGTCGCAGGCACCCAAGTCCTCCCCCCCTATTTTGGGCAGGGTATAGCTCAAGGGGTCCTCCTAGGTCCACTTTGCCATGAAACCTAGGTCTCATTCCATCAAGATGCCAAAATATGAACTAAGATATCCTCAATGCATGCTAAAGACCCGGGAGCTAAACCTTATGAGGGAAAAGCCCCCTAAGGGGACATTTTTTGACATTAAAAAAGTATTACAAATGGGGAAGGCACATGCCTTTGGGCTCACTACCCAGAGTTCAATGGTCAAAGAGACTCATTGCCTACAAGAAGATTACAAAATGTTTGAACTAATGAATAGCATTTGCTAATGCAAGAATTCAGTTCCGGTTAAGTACAAAATACTGATCTTACACACTTCATCCTTACTCTGCCCTATTTAATGTTATGCCATGATCCGAGCTTAGATCTTCACCTTTGTACTTCTTTCTTCCTTTTTTGCACTTATTCCATCACATCATCACACACACACCAAAACACTTGAATCCATTGGTTATATATATCTGCATCAAGAAATTCAATCAACTATAGTTAGCTTCAAAAGAACTTAGAACATTTATTAAAAAATAATGCTCTGTCGGCTGAATCGATGTATAAACAATAATGCAGACCAAAGACTTGTGTTCCAAATCATCAATCATGTCTACCAATACCACTGATTATCAAAAATTGCTTGACCAACACTTTTTCTTCATCCGGACCAAGATCAAATACTAGGTCGGCTTGTTCTTCTTCTGACTGTATTGACTAACTGGAACCCAATACTTAGATGCTTATAACTTTTGAGTCATTCATCACTGGAGGCTAAGATTCTAGTTTTAGATAGTCCTAACAATCCTTATCACTCCATCAGATCTGTAGCACATTGTGAATTACCACCGAAGAGATCTGGACCAAGATACCGAACCCTGTCACATGCTCTATTTCTGATATCCAGACTTAGACAAATCCTCACTCTAACTTCCGGTATGAACAAATCATGTAATGTGGATGAGTAGGATGGACTTAGTTGCCATCAATGAAAATACCTATCATGCATAGCAGTGTCTCTTTCCAACAATCTCCCCCTTTGGTATTGATGGCAACACTTAGTGAATAATGACTAAGTGTTGGAACAACTCCTCCTTTCTATGTACTTATGCTTTTCATTGATCTCCAATGCTCCCCCTTTGTTGGATTCCTCATTTTTCACTTCTCTTCTCTCCCCCTTTGACATCAATGGTAAAGGGTGGGGTCCATAAACCAAAATTTACACAAAAATCCTATATACCAAGCCACATATGTACAAACAGTCCTTAAGTCTTATTTACATAAACTTAAGTACATCACCAAAAATGTTCTTCAATCATGCCAGCTCACTATCCCAGCTCTTCTTCATAGTGTTCAAAATTGAGATGTGACCACTGAATAGGAATGCTTGTGATTCTGCCATCCACAGATCAATGGGGTCACTTGACTGAGCTGCAGCTTGGGCTTCGGTCAGAATATTGAACATTGCTTCCATTTTGGGGGAAATTAGTCCCTGGAGCTCACTCATCCTTGCCTCTATGCTCTCCTTTTATTTTATCAATTTCTTTATATTTTCAATCAAGTTGATTGTTTGACTCTCCTTGCTTGTCACTGATGTTGTCACATGATCAAAAGATTTGGATACACTAGATAGTTTTTGCTTAGACACTTTTATTTTATCTTCAAAATCCTCTATAACTTTAGGATAGGCTAAGAAAAATTTATATATGTTTCCTCCTTCTGTAAGAGCATTTTGAATACTCTTTACACTGGCATCCAAAACCATTCTATCTACTCTAATCAACCCTTTTAAAGCATCAAAACTTTTAACATTGAATTCCTTTTGAACCTTGACTTCTACAGATTTTTCAAGAGATTCAAAATGGGTACTTACAAAGTTTATCAAGTTCTTTAAATGTTCGGAGGGGGATGTTGAACAGTCTTTCAAAAAAGTGGGCATGATCTTCTCAAAGATCCCTGATGCTAGACCAAGTAGCTCGTTGTCTTCTATGTGAGACTTCAATATATCTTCTCTTGCTTTGGCTTGAGCTATAAAAGCCAACTTTATCTTCTACACTGGAGATAAGGTATCAAAATTTATTGGACCTTGAATTATGTCCTGATCTTCTTCAATTTATTTGTCTCTTTCTAGAATTTCCTTCACTACTTCTGCAGTGTCTCTTGCCCAAAATGATGATGTATCTATCTAATCCTTATTGGTACTGTCGACCGGATTGTCCTTCTTGGGCTCTCCATCAACCTTTACAATCTCTTCTTCATTTTCATTTTTCTCCTTGGCCTTTTCTGCTTCTTGGCCCTCGCCTTCTTCTAATTCATGCTCTTTATTTTTTAATGAATCATCTTGAATTTGATCATCTGCTTCAACATTCATCTCTGTATCTTCTTTGCAAGATTGATCTGGAGGAGTTTGAATATCTCATGTATCATCAATTTCACCTGTCATCTTTACATCTTCCTTGTTTATTGCTTCCTCTTCTAGAACAGAAGAGTCATCTAACTCAGTTTGCTGCTCATTGATCTTCAATTCTTCAACATCCAGAATTGAGGAGTCAATCCCATCATCAATCTCTTTTTCAACAATAGGAAGATTATGTCTTTTCAATGCATTCAGAAGAATCTCCTGAGTATCTTTGACTATCTCATATGTTTCACCAAGCATGAGTTTATTCAATCTCTTCTTACTTTTGAAGTCATCCTTCATTTCTTTGAATATCATGTTCATCTAATCTAGAGTAATCTGAGGGTACAAATTTATCAACACATGCTCCCTAATCTCAATGTCTTTACTTTTTGCATTTTCTTTTCTTAACTCTAGAATATCTGCAAGACATTTTGGGATTTCAGAAGTTATTTCAATCAAAGCCTTATTGTAGATGTTCAAATATTTGATTGTTGCTTCTTCTAGAACCCTCTTATCAGCATCACTGTAATGATCAAAGAATTCAGTCATTGGCCTTAAGTTACCATCCATAGTGACTGATTTGATGATGCCATCCACAAAGAGACTAGGCTTTTCAACATATGTTTTAGTCTTTTGCCTCTTGCTTTCTCTTTTTCTTTCAGAGGGTTTCTCCTTAGACACCTTGGTTGCTTTTGTACCTAATGCCTTTAATTCTTTGACTTCAACATCAAAATCAGTTTCTTCTTCATCATTCTTCATGCTTTTATATGTCTGGGAGGCCTTAGTTTTCACCCTTTTCCCTTCTTTTTCAGATGATTTGCCTTCCAGTTTCTCAGGTTTGACAGGTTTTGGGGGAATAGGGGTAGCAGTAGAGCTTTTGGTTTTTCTAGGCTGGCTGGAGGAGACTTCCAGAGCACTTCCTTGTTTCTTATCATGCTTCACCTTCTTAGCTTTTTCTATCCTTTCTCTACTCTACTTCACAGCTTCCTTAGTTATGCCAATACTTTTAGCACACATCTGTACTTGCTTCTAAACTTTCCTTTTGATTTCTAGTTTTCTGAGCTCAACATGCAATTTCATACTTAGCTCCTTATACATTCCAAATCTTTCAACTTTGGTATCTTTTGGCTTGCTCAAAAGGTGTTGAGCATGCATGTCTAATACTTGCCCATCAACTTCATAACCCATAGGCATAATCCATACCATTCTTGGTTCAACAGCTTCCATTAAGCACTAATCTGTATCTACCATAAAACATACTATATCCTTGTATTTTTCAACTATAGAAGAATGAATTCTCTCCCTTGAATGCATCATGCTCTAAATTTTTTTGAAAAATCCCCAGAGAGCTATCCTTTGGACATTGGCATCTCCAATACTGTTCAAGTGCTCTCTTATCTGAATAGCAATAGGTTTATTACTGGTCCAACACATGTTTTTCTTGTCGGGTAACTCGTTCATGAAATAGAAGAACAAACATAAGACCATTGTACCATATTTGAAGGTGTTCTTCTTATCCTTCTTTACCTTATTCAAATTTTCCATCAGTTGGTTCTGCAACAGCTCGCACAAGTCATAATCAACATTCTCTCTCACCATCTGATAAGCTACATAGATAGCCATACCAGATACAAAATTTTCCCTGCTAGAATGATAAATCTTGTATCCAATCACCATTGAAGCAAACTTAACATTTGGATCAATAACATCATTGATAGTCATTGCCCTTTTGTCAAACTTTGAACTGGTAGCATCAGTCACAGTTTGATTTTTTATAGCCTTCAACATGGGCAGTCCACCAGATGAGTTTAACCTTGTCATGGCTTTGATGGTGTTCTTGGTGATTTTGAAAGGTTTCATTAGCCACATAAACTCATCATGTATACGAATTAAAACATACCGGACCCATTCATCTTCATCAAAGCATGGAAACCCTATAACCTGAATGAAATGTTTATCGTGCAGTGCCTTATACTCAGGTTTAAAACTGTGAATTTCATCCCTTAGATGATTCTTAAACAAATCTATAAACTTTGAGTCTCCAAATTCATCTATGCTGGCATGAATGTAGGCCCTAATATCCTCAACATGTAATATGCCATACGAAACACTTGAAAATGCACCTAACGAGTCAACTTCTACTGATTTGTGTGGATGCTTCTTGAATTTGGGTCAGGGCCTCTCAGTAATATCAATAACTAATGGTGTAGCCATTGCAAAAGATCACAAGTTCAAAGTTTTGCAAAAAATACCTTTTTCTTCATGGAGTTAGGGTTAGCAGATGAATTCGCTGGTTGCACTTCAGATCCTTGAAATCTTAGCTCAGGTGCTCTTCTGCTTCCTTTCTTCAAATGCAAAGTGATCCAAATGATTGAATGGATGACCTTTTATCTCCCACAAAACCTAATTCTTCATTGTAATAAATGCTTTGCCCTAACACATCTGGTTACACTATTTTTGCATACAGTCGATCTTCAATTGCTCTGCAATCAGTCACATTACCTTCTTTTCTTCCAAAATTGGCTTCAATAGATCTACAATAGGCTTCTTTCACTTAATTCATTGTGCCAGATTTAGGCACCTACTTACTGGCTTGGGGGAGTAGATTTTCAAAGTAGCTCCCCTTGAGCCATAGCTCCTAATTCAATTCCTGGAGGAATTATCAACACCAGATTTTGGTAAAAATCCATTATCAACATTCATTTCTGTTGCAAGTATGGGCCCAACTGGTGTTGTCATTGATGTCAACATACTCCTGTTACATTAATGATAAGGTTTGGATGAGTTGTGTGCTGAGGATATCAAGAAAATTAGTCTCAATCATGTACAGTGAAGAACAGTAATGACATAAGGTAAAAGTCCAAGACAGGATGAGGATAAGAGGATACAGATTAAAGGGTTTGTAGATATGTGTCTTAAGATGTTCCAATAGAGATTTTAGAGGTTTGCATGAAGATATGAAGTTATAGAAGTTCAAGTAAAACCGGTTTCGGTAGATGTTCAGTGATGAAAGAGTGATACAGATAGGTCCGGTGAGATCTGAAAATGCATTCTCTAGTTCTGCGGATTTAAGGAAGTATTGGGGAAGTCTGTGTGGTATGTCAACTCATTTGGTTTGTGGTTTGAAGGTCCGCAAGTATCTATTCCTTTGTGACAGTAATGGTAGACTGTGTTCTTGAGGTTCCGGATGAAGGAGAGAAGGATTTCAGTAAGTAGAGGAAGTGCGGATGTTCTTGGTATTTTAGGCAAGTTTGTGGAGGTCCACATTAGAATTGGGGTCCCAGAAATGAAGAATAACTTCCAGATGATGGTGTTCTTTCTGTGACTAGCCGACCAGATGAATTATACATCTTGCAGATGTTCTTGTGGATGTGTGCCGACTTAGATGTTTGTTCCTAAGTTGATGTCATGTATAAATAAGGGATTGTGAAGTCATTTTAGATGTGGACTTGTGGAGATGAGTGTGTGGTAGCAAAGAAGAGTGCGAAAGGCAGAGCAAAAGTATTGGGTTTAAATGGAACTGATTCAAGCATGGTGAAGATGCTATTCTCCAGTTCATGAAGGTGACACCTATTTCTTTGTAGACAGTGTGTCTCTTGTAGGCAGTGAGCCTCTTGTGAGTAGTGTGCTCGGGCAGTGAGCCCTAATTGGCATGTGCCATTTTGTTATTTCTATTCTTCTAACAGAGAATACAATCTTGGGTTAATCACCCCGTGGTTTTTCCCTTAACCAGGTTTTCCACGTCAAAATATTGGTGTCTTATGTGTTGATATGTTTCTGCTTTTGATTTGAATGCATTATGGTTCATGATTAATATTCTGCTAATCACTAAAGAAGATTTAAGTGTTTAATAGGAGAAAGTTTTGCACAACTGATTCACCTGCCCCCTCTTAGTTGTGTGCCCTAAGTCTAATAATTGGTATCAGAGCTAAGTTCCTCTAAAAGGAGCTTAACCACTTGAGGAGATCTAGGATGTCGTCTTACAAGAAGGATAGTCTGAAGTTTGATGGAACCAACTTTGCTCTTTAGAAAGGTCGCATGAAATGTCACTTACAGTGTATGGGATTTGCATACTGGTCCATGGTTACAAAAGCATATATACCTCCATAGGGTGGTCCGACAACCCTAAATAAAATCACAGATGCTAAAAACAATCTACAGACCAAAGAGGCTCTTCTAAGCACATTATCTGACTCAGAGCTCTCAAATGTTATTGATCTACCAACTACCTTTGCGATTTGGAATAAACTGGAACTTTTGCGTGAAGGAGACCAGTTTGTTAAATGTGCAAGGTTACAAAGTATAAAAGGGAAATTTGAAAAACTAAAGATGAGAGATGATGAAAATATTACCTCTTTTATGCCAAGAGTGAATAAGCTAGTTTGTGGAATTAGAAATGCAGGTGGAACCCTGAGTGAAGAAGAGATCATTGGCAAAGTTCTTAGATCCCTTTCTGCCTCTTATAAAATCAAGGCTTTTGCAATTGAAGAATTCAGAGCTCACACAACAGTCACAAGAGATCAATTGGTTGGTAAGTTGGCTGCTTTTGAAATGGCCAAGTTTGGAGATGATCCTCCAAAGATTGAATCTACATTCAAAGCCAGTGCCTCTATAAAAGGGAAACAAAGGTTTGATCCGAGAGAAAACTCTTAAGGAACCTTTCATGGTATGAAAAAGCAAGAAAAGACTTGGAAGAAGAAGAAGCTAAAACTACTCATCTTGAAGCTCTTATTGCAAAAAGACTACCAAGAGGATCCGGTAAGTATGAAGGGAAACTACCTTTTAAGTGTTTTAACTGCAATAAAATTGGTCATTTTGCCTCAAGATGTCCAGAAAGATTTTCAAGACCAAATCCTAACAGACCAAGGTTTCAAAAGAATTGTTACTATGTTCATGAAGAAGATGATAATGAAGGAGTAACAAATGATGAATCAGAGACAGGAAACACATCTGGTAATGAATGGGTGTTTATTGCCATCAAAGAAGAGGAACCAATATCCTCTGTATCTATCAATCATAAAGTTGAAGAAAAAGCTCTGGCTGCCCAAGTTGAAGAAAAGAATGATTGGGTCATTGACAGTGGATGCTCTCACCATATGACAGGTGACAAGAATAAGTTCTTAAATTTGGAAATGTATGAAGGAGGAATTGTAAAGTTTGGAGATAATTCTGCTGGTAGAATAAGAGGTAGAGGAACTATTTCTCTTGATGGAAAGAACAAAACTGGTAATGTATTGTATGTTAAAGGATTAAAGCACAATCTTCTCAGTGTTGGACAGCTAGTGGACAAAGGCTATGATCTCAGATTCAAGAATAGAAAATGCAAGATCTTTGAAAGTTCTAGAACAAAGATTGCATCTGGTACTCAAACTAAACGTAATATCTTCCACTTGGTTGGTACTAGTAAAATTTGCTTATTTGCTCAAATTGATCAGAGTTGGTTATGGCATAGGAGGATGTGTCATGTGAGTTTTGATAATATCATCAAGATAAGCAATACTCAGGCTGTAAGAGATCTTCCAAAATTAGTCAAACCTACTAATAGCTTATGCAAAGAATGTCAGTTGGGCAAACTGAGCAGTCACATTCAAAAATAAGGAATTGTCTTCTACTGGACTGTTGGACTTAGTTCATACTGATCTTTGTGGTCTGGCAACAGTTAGGAGTATCCAAGGTGATAGATACTTCATGTTGCTAATTGATGACTATTCCCGGATGATGTGGGTAACCTTTCTGAAAGAAAAATTAGAAGCACTTGAGAAATTCAAAATATTCAAGGCCATGGTGGAGAATGAAACCGGATTAAAATTGAAATGTCTGAGATCTGATAGAGATGGAGAATTCACATCCGGTGAGTTCATAGACTTTTGTGAGAAACATGGAATAAAGAGACAGCTGTCTACCCCTAGAACTCCACAGAGAATGGAGTAGTTGAGAGAAAGAACCAGACCATCCAGGAAGCATCCAAGACCATGATGATGGAAGCAAATGTTCCTCAAATCTATTGGAGAGAAGCTGTCAGCACTACAGTCTACACTCTCAATCGAGTTCAAATTAGAAACAATAACGGTAAGACTCCTTATGAACTTTAGTTTGGCATGACTCCCATTGTGAGATACTTCAGAGTTTTTGGTAGCAAATGTTACATTAAAAGGGATGAAGATCTAGGAAAGTTTGATGCTAGAAGTGATGAAGGAATATTCTTGGGTTACTCTACTTAAAGCAAAGCATACCGGTGTTACAACAAGAGACTGAGAAAGATTGTAGAAAGTGTAAATGTTAAGGTTGATGAAGAAATTGAAAGACCCTCAAGAATTCATGAGTATGATGAAGATGATCAGAATGGTGTTCAGATTCAAAGTATCCAAGCCTCTTCTGAGAAATAAAGTCAAGCTGATCCGGCAAGTCAGGAAGAAGAGATAAGTCTTAATGAGACTGATCAAGAGTTAGAGGTGCAAGAAACTCCCAAAGTTCCAAGGTATGTAACTCTAAACCACTCTGAAGATCTGATCATAGGTGACAAAAGCAAAGGAGTGCAAACAAGGAGAAGAATTGCTCAAAATTCAGATGAGTATTGTCTAATTTCAAAGATTGAACCTAAGACAGTGAATGAAGCTTGCAATGATGAAAATTGGTCAAAAGCAATGGAGGAAGAACTAATGCAAATTGAGAAAAACCACACTTGGGATCTTGTTCCCAGACCTAGAAACAAGAATGTGATTGGAACCAAATGGGTCTTTCGGAACAAACTGAATGAAGCTGGTGAAGTAATTAGAAATAAAGCTAGATTGGTCTGCAAGGGTTACTCTCAGATTGAAGGAGTTGATTTTGAAGAAACTTTTGCTCTAGTGGCAAGAATTGAAGAAGTCAGATTATTTCTTGCATTTTCTACCTTTAAGGACTTCAAGGTGTATCAGATGGATGTGAAATCTGCCTTCCTAAATGGTAATTTGGATGAAGAAGTGTACATTGAGCAACTAGATGGATTTCAATTGTCTGGTCATGGTGACATGGTCTGCAAATTGAAAAAGGCACTGTATGGACTGAAGCAAGCCCCAAGAGCCTGGTATGAAAGATTGGATAAGCATCTCTTGAAGATTGGTTTCAACAAAGGTACTGCTGACAGTAATTTGTATTTCAAAATTGATCATGAAAATATCTTAATTGTTGAAGTATTTGTTGATGATATCATTTATGGAGGAAGAGATAGTATGTGTAAAACTTTTGCAAGTCAAATGAAAAGTGAGTTTGAGATGTCCTTGCTTGGAGAAATGAATTTCTTTTTGGGTCTACAAATTACTCAAACAAAGAAAGGAATCTTCATTTCTCAGTCAAAATATGTAAAAGAATTGTTGAGGAAATTTGGGATGGAAGACTCAAAGCCAATGAACACTCCAATGGCAACCAGATGCAAGTTAAGCAAAGATGATGACTCTCCCAAGGTTGATCAAACAAAATATAGGTCAATGATTAGAGGACTGTTGTATCTCACTCAAACTAGACTAGATATTATGCAGGCTGTTGGTCTTGTTGCTAGATTCCAAGCTGATCCTAGAGAATCTCATGTTATGACAATCAAGAGGATTTTTAGATATCTAAAGGGGACAGTTGAGTATGGGTTGTGGTTTACTAGAGATCATAATTTCTCTCTTCATGCATATACAGATGCTGATTGGGCAGGAGATGTGGATGACCAGAAGAGTACCAATGGTGGAGCATTCTTTTTGGGGAAGAGATTGGTTTCTTGGTTAAGCAAGAAACAAGAAGCAATATCTCTGTCCACTGCAGAAGTAGAATATATTGCTGCAGTAGGTAGTTGTACTCAAGTTTTGTGGATGAAACAGATGTTAAGAGACATCAGAGTAGAGTATGAGGAGCCCATCACAATTTTATGTGATAATTCAAGTGCAATAAACATATCCAAGAATCCAGTGTTGCATTCAAAGACTAAACATATATCCATCAAATTTCACTTTTTGAGAGAGCAAGTGAACAAGAATGAAGTCAGATTAGAGTTTGTGCCTTCAAAGGATCAGATTGCAGACATCTTTACTAAACCTCTACCTAAGGACTCTTTTGAGTATCTCAGGGAGAAGTTAGGGGTTATTGCCCCTCCGGTGGTGAACTAAGGTGCACTGATGTGCATTAGTCTGGTGGATATCACAGTCACATCTTGTGGTTCGGACTGATGATGGGGAGCTGCTACTCGGGGGGAGCAGTAGGCATGGTTCTGAAGTAGTGGAATTGCAAGTATGTGCCCTTTACCATTGATGTCAAAGGGGGAGAGAAGACATGTGAAAAACAAGTGGTTTCTGATCAAAGGGGGAGCGGTAAAGGGAGAGAAGACATGTGAATGGTTGTTGCTGATAAGGTAAGTTGTGACAGTAAGGTGATTTTCTTGTCTTGATGGTTAAAATAGGTTTTCACATCATATGTTTCCATCAATGACAAAGGGGGAGATTGTTACAAGTATGGGCCTAACTGGTGTTGTCATTGATATCAACATACTCCTGTTACATTAATGATAAGGTTTGGATGAGTTGTGTGCTGAGGATATTGAGAAAATTAGTCTCAATCAGGAATAGTGAAGAACAGTAATGACATAAGGTAAAAGTCCAAGACAGGATGAGGATAAGAGGATGTGGATTAAAGGGTTTGTAGATATGTGTCTTAAGATGTTCTAGTAGAGATTTTAGAGGTCCGCATGAAGATATGAAGAAGTTATAGAAGTTCAAGTAAAACTGGTTCTGGTAGATGTTTAGTGATGAAAGAGTGATACAGATAGGTCCGGTGAGATTCAGAAATGCATTCTCTGGTTTTGTGGATTTAAGGAAGTATTGGGGAAGTCTGTGTGGTATGTTAACTCATTTGGTTTTTGGTTTGAAGGTTTGCAAGTATCTATTCCTTTGTGACAGTAATGGCAGACTGTGTTCTTGAGGTTCTAGATGAAGGAGAGAAGGATTTCAGTAAGTAGAGGAAGTGCGGATGTTCTTGGTATTTTAGGCAAGTTTGTAGAGGTCCTTGGATCATGTTCAGTTTGTGTTTATGGTCCGCATTAGAATTGGGGTCCCAAAAATGAAGAATAACTTCTGGATGATGGTGTTCTTTCTGTGACTAGCCGACCGGATGAATTATACATCTTGCGGATGTTCTTGTGGATGTGTGTTGACTTAGATATTTTTTCCTAAGTTGATGTCATGTATAAATAAGGGATTGTGAAGTCATTTCAGATGTGGACTTGTGGAGATGAGTGTGTGGTAGAGAAGAAGAGTGCGAAAGGCAGAGTAGAAGTATTGGGCTTAAATGGAACTAATTCAAGCATGGTGAAGATGCTATTCTCTAGTTCATGAAGGTGATACCTATTTCTTTGTAGATAATGTGTCTCTTATAGGCAGTGAGCCTCTTGTGAGCAGTGTACTTGGGAAGTGAGCCCTAATTGGCATGTGCCATTTTGTTCTTTCTATTCTTCTAACAAAGAATACAATCTTGGGTTAATCACCCCGTTGTTTTTCCCTTAACTGGGTTTTCCACATCAAAATCTTGGTGTCTTATGTGTTGATATGTTTCTGCTTTTGATTTGAATGCATTATGGTTCATGATTAATATTTTGCTAATCACTAAAGAAGATTTAAGTGTTTAATAGGAGAAAGTTTCGCACAACTGATTCACCCCCCCTCTCAATTGTGTGCCCTAAGTCTAACAATTTCACCTTTTTTACCCATGTTTTACTCATTTCATTCTAGACCTCATTCACATCAACTTTACCTTTTCCTTTGTCTTGTCTCTGCATGTTTTGGTTTTTGTTTACTAGACCTTTATTAGTCCTGCTTCAACAGAATCTTGCAATATGACCAGATCTATTGCAATTAAAACACACAACATTTCTTTACTTATTTACTTGATTCCCTCTTGATCTGCACTGATTGGCCATGTGTCCAAATCCATTGCATGCAAAACAATAGCCATTAAAGGAATTTCCATTTCCTCTATTGTTAGAGTTATTCAAATTATCATACTTCTGCATTCATTGGATCTATGACCGTATTTTTTACAATTGAAGCATTGACCAGAGAAGGATGGACTACTTTGATTTACTCTACTTTTGCATTGAGTAGCTCTATGACCAAATTTATTACACTTGAAATAATTGCCATTGAAGGATGGATACATTTGAGCATTGGGTTGTCTTACCGGAGGTCTTCTAGGATTCCTTCTTTGATTTCTAGCATTAGGATTTCTTTGACCAGATCTAGATATTTCACCTTTCTCAAATCCCAGACCATTATTATCATCTACCTTCTTCTGTGTGTCAAGTTGCACCTCAAGTTTAGCTGAGCTTATCTTGAATTTCTCTTTATATTCATTTGCAACTTCTAGGTCATGTCTGAGAATGACAATTTGCCTTTCAAGTTCTTTTTCTTTTTCTCTACTTTTATGTAGATCAGACTCTAGATGGCTAGCAATTCCATCAAATTTGTAGTATTCTTCTGTTCTTTCTTTTAGAGTTTGTTTCAGGTCTTCTTCAACCTTCTTTCCTCAATTTCTTTGGTTAACCTCGTCACCCCAGATTCCATTTCATGTTTTAGAATAGAAACTTCTTTTTCTAGGTTCTCACATTCCTTTGTCTTCTTCTTTAGAGCCTCATCCATGTCATTATCTACATTCTAATTTCCTATTTGAAGAAGTAGCTCCTTTCTCTTTTCATTAGATTTGCTCAATTTTTCTTTTAAGGTCTCAATGAAGTCTTCAGCATCTTTAAGGTTTTCTTGCAGTTCTTTGACATCTACTCTGGACTGATCAAGATCTTCTGAATCAAGTTTAAGTTGTTCCTAAAGGTTGTAAGAATCCATTTTAATACCTTCCTAGATCTTCCTTAAGCTGTTAAACTTCTTTCAAGAAACCTTGCTCTGATACCAATTGTTGGAATTAAGGAACATTGAGAGGGGGGTGAATCAATGTTTTGCAAAACTTCTTAGATTGTTCCTTAATTTATTTGCCACATACATTCAAAATAAAGAATTATAAACATAAGAATAGAAATAGCAAGATCATAACACATGAACACCAAGATTTTTACGTGGAAACCCGGTTAAGGGAAAAACCACGGTGGGGATTAACCCACAAGAAATTATACTTTGTTAAAAGTATTACAAATGGGGAAGGCACATGCCTTCGGGCTCACTACCTAGAGCTCACTGCTCAAAGAGGCTTACTGCCTACAAGAATGATTACAGGAAGATTACAAAATGTTTGAACTGATGAATAGCATCTACTAATGCAAGAATTTAGTTCTGATTAAGTACAAAATACTGATCTTACACACTTCATCCTTACTCTACCCTGTTTATTGTTCTACCATGATCCAAGCTTAGATCTTCACCTTCGCACTTCTTTCTGCCTTTTTCACACTTATTCTATCACATCATCACACACACACCAAAACACTCGAATCCATCGGCTATATATATCTGCATCAAGAAATTCAATCAACTATAGTCGGCTTCAAAAGAACTTAGAACATTTATTAAAGAACTCTTCTCTCTCGGCTGAATCTAGGCATAAACAACAATGCGGACCAAAGACGTGTTTCAAATCATCAATCATGTCTACCAATACCATTAATTATCACAAATTGCTTGACCAACACTTTTTCTTCATCCGAACCAAGATCAAATACTAGGTCGGCATGTTCTTCTTCTGACTGTATTGACTAACTGGAACCCAATACTCATATGCTTATAACTTTTGAGTCCTTCATCACTGGAGGCTAACATTCTGGTTTTAGATAGTCTTGACAATCCTTATCACTCCATCTGATCCATAGCACATTGTGAATTACCACCAAAGAGATCCAGACTGGACCCTATCACATGCTCTATTTCTGATATCTGGACTTAGACAAATCCTCTCTCTGACTTCTGGTATGAACAAATCATGTAATGCGGACAAGTAGGATAGACTTAGTTGACATCAATGACAACACTTGTCATGCATAGTAGTGTCTCTTTCCAATAGTAAAAGGATCCAAATGAAGTTAATATTTTTGCATATTAGTTAGAATTGCATAAGTTAGATTTTATTTTTATCATTCAGTACTTAGAAGGAGAAATTTTTAGGAAAGAACTAGGTTCTAGTGTAGCGTCTTGCTAGCATTGTACTTGCTATTTCAAATTCAATAGAATGGTTCTAATTTCTTCAAATTTATTTTCTCATGTATGTTGTAATGCCTAAACTCTTTCTTGATTCTTGATTGCTTGATGAAATACTGGGTAATATTGTCAAATCTTATGTAGATGAACTGTGGATTTGATATATAAACTTGTGTGTGTAATACAATGGTTGAAAGTATTTATTTATGCTTTTCATTGAAACTTCCTTAGAAACTTGCACTAGTGATGTAAAGGATAGAGTTAATAACTAATCTTAACATTACAGATAATCATATTTCTTAGGTTTTCATTGTTAAGGATTGATTTGAAAGAACTCATCTTATTTCTTGCATATCCTTAAAAACTTTTGTTCTTTTTTTTAAACATTATACTAGAGTAGGATTTAGTTAGAAAAAATCTAGTTTGATTTAGTTAAACATGCCCCTTGAACAAATAGACCACATTGACCACTTAATTTGTACATTATAGCTATGACCCAACTCCCAGGACCTTGGAGGTAATTGATTCAAAGATCAATTGTCATTTCAGGAGAGGTAATGTGATATTCACTCTACCTATGTTGCATGTGTCAATCTAGCCATCAAAAAGTGGAACCTTCCTCATGTGAGTAGTTGAAACACAATGTCATGGTGTGGAACATCCTACATGGAGGTAGTTTATCCAGGTTCTTAGAGGCTATTAATGGCTATGACTCTATTCTCTCCAAGGAATTCCCTAGGTCCTAGAAGAACAGAGTCATCTACATTTAGGGAATCTCTTTCACTGTCTCAAGATAGATGATAGATGAAGCCATAAATTTAAAGAGGGAGGAATGAGAAGACAAAACAAAATAAGGTAGAGAATGTGAAGCACTTGGAGAAATTCCTCCGGGGGAAAGAAAAAGTTATCCATTTCCAAAATGGGCTCAAAAAAGATGACCTCCCTAACATCTAGAGAGAGGTGGTTGATATCTTGATAAGGTATGTTTCTCTCAAAGGTAGATATAAGAGAGTGTATTATTATCACTTTCCTATGATGAACCATCTGAGACATGGTATGAAATTGAATTTCCCATTTTCCTTTTTCAATCTCTTAAAACATTTGTCTATGATGTGCTTCTTGGTAAGGGAGAGTTCCCGTTGCACTAGGGTTTAATATTTTGCTTTTATAGGCATCAAGTTTTTAAAACCATGGCCAATTCTATCGTTCTTAGAATCATAAATCCTACTAATATTTATCCTAGGCCTAAAAAGATTCTACTAGTCTAAATGAGGACCCCCCTAGCCATGTTCATTCTCCCCCCTTTGATAACCCGCCATCATCCCCTAATGATAATTCCTTCCCCTTGCCTCCAAACCAGCTTGATGTCTCAATTGGGCCTTGTGGGGGGCCAAGTGTTATTAAAATTCATATTCCCCAAGTTATTACAATCACAAGAAACTCCCCTACCAAGAGTTTAGATAAGGTGGCAACCCAGAAGGATAAAGGAAAGATGGTGGAAGAGGCCCCTCTTTAAAACATTTTGTCCTCCTCCAAGAAGAGACACCCTACATGCCTAAGACCATGGATTAATCTACTAGTTGCAGTGGTTGTATGGGACATTCTAACAAAGTGTACAAGTTGGAGGAGGCTATCAATTTGTATAGTAACATCTTGAAAGGACTCATTGGTCAATTGAATTCCATCAAAAAATCCCCAATGGGATAGAAATAAGAGAAATATTTGATAAGTATAGTAGTGTTGTAGGAGGTGATGAACTTGGGTTGGACCTTTCTAGTCTCAAAGTCAACAACAAAGGTTAGGAAAGAATGGAGCAAAGACTAATAGTGATGGAGAAGAAGCAGGAAAAAATCACAATTTTTTTGACCAAGATTGTTTTTTAAGTAAAAACACCATCAAGAATTCATCTACTAGCCTCTTCATCCTTTAGAATGAATTGTAGAGGAGAAAAAATAGAACTATTGGAGATTGTTAGGAATTGCATGCAGAAGATAACAATTAAATGCAAATAAAGATTAAACAGATGAATGAAAAATACACAGAAATAATAATAATGAGAGACAATTTTTAATGTGCTTCAACCAAACTCGAGCGACATCCACCAACAGAGAGTCCAATATTATTATCCAGCAAATCAAACTGATTACAACCAGCAATCCTTGCAACTCAATACCATTACAAATGCTATGATGCAATATCTCAACATAAACCCTAACCCTTAGCCATTTTTATCAAGACTTATGTCAGTTACAAAATAGGGTTTTTTTTAATGTCAGCCAATAGAAAAAATAACTCTTGACGCATTTATAAAATAATAAAATTCATTTGAGGTTTTAGGGGCGCTGCCCCTAGACCCCACAAGGGGCACTACCCCTTGACCCCGTCTTGGGGGCGCTGCCTCCAAACCCTCGTTAAATGATTTAGGGGTAAACCACACCGATAAAAGTGGGGAAAATTTAACCTCTGAGTCTAATTAGGCTCCATATAACAATAGAGAAGGCCATGCTAAATTGGAGAAGACCCTACTAGGAGTACACATGCCAAGTTGACAATTGTTGGTAGTGCTAAGTCCATTGAAATTGATGATGACACACTAGGTGTATATTTTAAGGACTAGGTTAATTTTATGGCCAAGAAGTGGAAAGTGGCTTAGAGTTGAAGATGCTAGCTAAAGAAGGTTAGCTATTCCCTCTTTGTGCCTTGTTGTATTGGGGCTATCTTTTTACTATTTCATTTGGTATCTATTGTCTCTTTTCTAGTGTTCTTTTTTGTTTGTCTCACACCTTGTGGGACTCATCTCATGAACCTTAGGGTTATTCTTTTGTAAAATGGTGGGGCCCCTTTCAAAACCTCTTTACCTTAAGAAAAAATAACATGATCCATGTTGAAGGTATTAATGATGGTGGGTATCCTTTGGTTGCACCTCAAAATAAGCACTTGGAAATTTATACTAATCCATTCCGCACACATACAAACAATATTGAGACACAAGATACTACTACTATGGATGATATATATGACAATAATAATTCAATATGTATGATTTGCATGTTGAACATCAAGAGGCATCACATTTACATACTTTTGTGGCTACAATTGAGGATAAGGAAAAATCTTCTTCTTCTCCTCCTACTTCATTGATCACATTTTATGATGAGGGGTCCCTATGTAAAAACTATTATTCTACATCATTTATAACTAGTAATCTCAAGAGTTCATCACCTACTCAATTTATTATTGATCCTACATGTGTACATTCAGAAATTACCTACGTTGTGATCTCCACCTAAATTTGGTGCCTATTCCCCTAGTGTGTTTTTAGGATCATTTACACATAATTTTGGCCCTTCCCATAATCATATAAGGACAACACAAGAACCCCCCAACCTTAGAAACCTATTACCAAATAGGCCTATATTCCTAGAATCTTCATTGTACAAAGACACATGCATGCCCCAATGCTAATGTCCAAATCCATATTTCACAAGGCCAAGTTTATCACATGTTTAGAAACTAAACCTTACCATATTTTTAACTTCCCAAAAAAATTATTATAATCTTGTTTTTAAACCTTTTCTTACCTCCAACTCAAATAACAATCCCTCATAGAAAAAATGTGTATCAGTCTCTCCTCCAACATACAAGTGAACTATAGGATCTTCATTAGATAAGAATTGAAAGCATTTCAAAGAATAAAGATATGAGAATTGTGGAGCTCCCTTAAACCATAAATCCATGGAAGTCTTGTAATTTCCCCCCTTCCATTTGTCCCATCTATTTCCCCATTAGAAGAGCCATTAGAGACCGATTTCCCCATCCTAGCCAAATACCACATTTCAAAAATCTCTTAATTTCTACCATAACCAAATTTGATCCATCCCCATCCTTTCTCCCTCACTTGCAATCATTTTTGTGATCATTTTCATTTCCTTTTATCCCCATCATTGCACACACCACTTTTTTATAGTCTTTTACCCTATGTTTTTTATATTGTGATCACCATATTTTGCACACATCACCAACACTTTACCATTAGGTCTACACATCCCCAATCTTTCTAATAGTGCTTTATGGAGGTCAAAATATACCCAGCAAGGGAGTAACTAAGGTTTTCTCCTCACAACACACCTTTTCCTTTTATTCCCCGCACTTCCCCACACTTAGCTTAGATTATTTCATTGCCAAAAGCTAAAATTCATATTCTACAAGTGGGAATAGGATCAATAGATAAAGATGAACAACCCCTAAAATTAGTGAAAGTATTAGAGGCAAAGAAATATATGTCCAAGTGGGGCAATGATTCCCACCAACATAGTTGTGCCCACCTACATAGTAGTGATGCCATTAACACAAAGAAACACCCAGATCTAGAAAGTCATCATATTAATTCTAGAATTTCACTAGACCTACATTTCAACTTCCTTAACAACAACAAACTTTTCAAGCTCTGCAACTTTTCCCACTTCTCTATTGTTTGAATTTGGTACTACGTGGGAATGAAAGGTGATAGTCTGGGGGGGCTCGTGATCCAGCCCCCTCCCCTAACTTCTGAAAAATCTGTTGTTGGCACAAGTTGTCGAGGGATCTCGTGAATCTACCCTTGAAACAAGAATCAGAAAAGTGGAAGGAGGCACTTGTTGGAGCTGTGCCTAGTGGGGCAGGTAGCTCCAGTAGTATTCCAGTTATATCTGAGTTTGAATGGGCTAAGGTGCTCAAAATTCTAGACCAGAGTGTTTTACAGATGGTAGCTTCAATGGAAAATACCCTGGTGGGCAAATTCTTTGCCTTCAGACCCAATATTGATTTGGTCTGATGCTGGATTTTTGCCAAATGGGCTCTTAAGGGCAGTGTCTCTACTAGTGATATGCCAGGTGATATGTTCTTGTTCAAGTTTACCTCCTGTCGATCCTAGCTGGGGGTCCCTGGCTATATGGGAAGCATTCGCTTTCCTTATGCAAATGGAAGCCAGACTTTGACCCTAAGGCAAACCTCAACCAGTTAGCTCTTGTTTGGGTGTGATTACTAGGCCTCCCCCTGGAATACTAGGATGAGGAAATTTTTTCCTAGATAGGCAACACATTTGGAGACTATGACAGTTGACAAAGTCACCAAAGCTAAGGCGAGGCTTGTTTATGCTCAGTTCTGTGTCAATGTTGATGTCCTTAAGACCTTGCCCACTTCTATTATTTTGGAATCCAAATATGGGAAGTGGACTTAGTGCATCTTGTACGAGAACTCTAGAGTTTTCTGTCAAAACTGCATGAAGCCAGGACACGTTTTCACCTAGTACAAGACCCCTAAGTGCCCCCCACCCCAGGTGGAAGAGCGGGTTGCCTCAGGTGAGAACTCAAAGGAGTACCCCTTTAAGGAAGACATCCTAAAAATTATGGAATCATTTCCTACCTCTCTGGAGAAGATTGCTTCTAGGATGGCTCTGAACGAGATGCCCCTACAGGTGGTGGTGGAGACTACAATGCCTGTGGTGGCTGTCCAAGAGGTGACTGACAATGGTTTGGCCCATGAAGAGGTGGAAGGTGAGCTAGATGAAGCCTCTAAACTGAGGGATGTGCCCCATGAGGTTGCTGCTACTAGTGGGGGACATGAGGATTTGGAGGAAGGGGAATTTACTTCGGCCTTTGGTGCACAGATGGTGGTCTCCCAGCTGAGCACAATGCAAGAAATACGTAGCCCAGGTGAGAAGTCAGGGTCTAAAATGGGATTGAATCCCCTAGTGATGAACTTCTCTCCATCCCCAGGTGCTGGGTCTAGCAGGGGCCTGAAGGATCAAGAGGGTTGGACGACTGTGAAAAAGAAGGGGAAAGGAAGTAGTAGAAAAACAACCGATGTGGAGGGATAGCAGTAGGGGCAAACCCCCACACATGAAGACCAGACAAAGAGAGATAGAACTGGAAATTGCTAAGGGGAAGTAAAGCACCTTGTTGGCCCCTCCTAGAAAGACCAAGAAATGAAGATTATCTCATGGAACATTAGAGGGCTTAATAGCCCTAAAAAACAATTACTAGTTAGGAATCGTATTTTTGATAATAAAGTTGATATTCTCCTACTTCAGGAGATCAAAATGACGGAGGAAAATTTCAAGCTTGCTATAAAAAATATATGGCCCAGTGCAAGTTATGCTATTAGCATATCCTAAGGAGCTTCAGTAGGTATTGCTACTATATGGAACCATAATCTGATTGGGAGTGTGATTTTCTACTCTAGGCATTTCATTGAAGTTTCCCTCTAAAATCACCTTGAAAGGTGGACTCTCATCAATGTTTATTCTCCTAATACTCGTAGTACTAGAAAGGAGGTCTAGGATAGCTTGACTGTCAGAATCAAGGGAGCTAGAGGAACCAACTGGGTGATCATGGGGGATCTTAATTCTCCCCTCTACCCGTCTGAGAAAATGAGGGGCTCACAGACTTCTTGATAGCATGTTAGACCTGGCTGAGTTTTGAGGAAGTGCTGGTCTCATGGATATAGAGCTGGTGGGGCAAGCTTTTACCTAGTTGAATAGGAGACAAGGGAACAATCTTATTTAGGTCAAATTAGACAGATGCTTAGTCTCTTCTTACTGGGCCATCACGAATCTTGTGCATTTGACCACCCTTCCTCAGGTGGGCTCAGACCATAACCCTCTTTTACTCAACTGACATGAGGGGACTATGAAGGGCCCCTTCCCCTTCAAATTTGAAATGATTTAGGCCCTCCACCCTGACTTTAGGGACAACCTCTCTAGGTGGTGGAATATCCCTATTCATGGTCCTGTTATGTATAGATTGGCTCATAAATTGGCTAATGTGAGGAGCAAGGTTAAAGGATGGAACAAATATATCTTTGGCAATGTCCTAACCAAGAAGAAAAGAATTATGGGGCAACTTAAGGAAGTGTAAGACAAAATGGAGAAGGGGGACCTCTTAGAGGAATTGCAAACCCTAGATAACACTCTTTCTAAGGAGTGGGTACAAACTCTCAGAGAAGAAGAGGTTTACTGGAAGTAGAAGTTGAGAGTTCAATGGATTAAAGAAGGAGATAGGAACACTTCTTTCACCAATCCACCCAAAGGCATAGGAAGAGGAATTCAATCAAGAAACTTAGAGATGAGCATGGCACTGTGCTTGAGGATGATGGGGAGATTGGGAGATTAGCACATAGTTACTTTGAGTCCCTGTTGGCTACTCAACAAACCAGTGCCTCTATGGATGAAAGTTGTTCCCTCCTGGATTCTATTCTGACCATTCTATCTGAAGAGGATAACTACCTTCTGACCAAACCCATCTTGGAGGAGGAAGTTAGAGCTATTGTCTTCTCTATGGGTGCTTTCAATGCCCCTAGCCTAGAAGGTTTCCCCCTGGCCTTCTTTCAAACCTTCTCTGAGATTGTGGGGAGTGATGTCTTCCAAGTGGCCAGGGATTTCTTTTGAACTGGTAGGCTCCTGTGGCAGTTGAATAGCACATTTATTGCTCTGATTCCTAAGAAGACGAAAGCCAATCTTATGACTAACTTTAGGCCTATAAGTCTCTACAACATGGTGTACAAGGTCTTCACCAAAATTCTAGTTATTAGGCTTCAACCCCTCCTCGACAAAATCATTTCACCTAATCAAAAGGGTTTTGTTCCTAGGAGATAGATCCTCAATTCAGCCATCACTACTCATGAGATTATCCATTCAATCTCTAAGAGCAACTCCTTAGGTATGATCTTTAAACTAGATATCTCCAAAGCCTATGATTGTGTTAATTGTTACTTCTTGCTCAGGGTTCTAAGGAAATTTGGCTTCCATGAGAAGGTGACTAATATGATAAAAGAGTGTATATCCACAGTTTACTTCTTTGTTCTAGTCAATGGTTCTCCCAAAGGATTCTTCCCCTCTGGGAGGGGCCTTGGGCAAGGTGACCCTCTTTCTCCCTATCTTTTTATCTTGTTGGCTGAATTTTGGGGTAGGAATGCTTGCAACCTTTTGATACAGGGGACTCTCTAGGGCATCAAGTTTTCCTCCTCTGCTCAAATTTGGGTCATACAATAGTTCGTCGATGATACTATACTATTCAGGATTGCCTCAGCTATTGAAGCCAGAAGATGTAAAATGCTCCTTAAGGATTATGAAGGAGTCTCTAGTCAGAGTATTAATTTCAAGAAAAGTCACATCTACTTTCTTAATACTCAAGAGGATCTGCAAAGAAAAATCATGCCCATGTCTTGGGTTGTTCAAGTGTGAGGTTCCTAGCCACTTACTTGGGCCTCCCGCTTACTATCAATAAATTCTCATCTGACTTTTGGAATGGATTACATGAAAGAATACAAAGGAAATTGGTTGGATGGAAAGGTGCCCTCCTAAGCCAAGAGGGGAAATTCTAGCTCCTCAAAGCTTCCCTTCAAGGCATGCCAAACTACTCCCTAAGTCTATTCAAAATACCTAGGTATGTAGCGGAGAAGATTGAGTAGATCCAAAAGAAATTCCTTTGGTCTAGAGTGGAGGAGAAACAAAGAATTTCCCTGGTTGGGTGGGACAAGGTCTGTACCCCTAGATGCTAGGGGGATTAGGATTGAGGAGAATCTAGCTCATGAATCGTGCCTTCTTGTCCAAGGTGGGATGGTACCTCATTTAAGGTAACAAAGACTGGGGGAAATTATGATGGCTAAGTATCTCAATTGGGATTGGGGTGGTAAGTTTCTCTTAGATGTTGGCTTACCCAAAGGCTCTATGATTTAGAATGATACTCTCAAAACCCGTGGCCTCCTTCACCAAGGAATCTGGTTGAAGATTAGAGATGGCAGGGATGTTAACTTTTGGGAGGATAGATGGCTAAAGGATAAGCCACTTAAGGAGGTGAAGTATGGCAAAATTGTGGATAAGGCCTGTAGATTCTTTGGTCCTAGGGTGGCTAACTACTTTAGGAATCACAAGGGGGTTCAGGAGATGGAAGGATATGACAGAATGTGTCTGGGAACATGATGAGGACAGGATGCTAGCTATTCAACTTCAAAGGGATCTAGAGGACTTCAAACTCTCTCTCTTCCCTAAGAAGGATCAGATAATCTGGGACAAGGATATAAAAGGTTAGTTCTCTATTAGAAGTGCTTATGAACTATTGTGAGACTCTGGGGAGGATAAGTTCTGGGGGAAAGTCTGGATTCATAAACTTCTTAAAGTCAATTTCTTCTAGTGGACTCTGATGCACAATAGAATTTTGACTATAGATAATCTAAAAAGGAGGGGTTTTCAAATGCCTAACAGGTGTGTTCTGTGGGACTAAAGAAAAACCCAATCATCTCTTCCATCACTACAGTTTTTCTTGGGAGATTTGGGGCTTGATCTTTCATAAGCTTAATATAAGCTGGACCTTGAATAGTAATCTTGCTACCCTGATCTGGGATGGGAGGCCCCCTTTTAGTCTAGTGCTCCTAGTGACCAAGGAACTCTGGTTACAATTACCACCCCAATTGGCCTAGAATCTTTGGAAGGAATGTAATAACATGATATTCAGAGAGAAATTTAGAACACCTATGGAAGTTTTTTAGAGCTGCCTCAAACTGTTGGTTAAGAATATCAACTCTAGCAACTTCAAAGCTACTGATAGGCCCCTTGGATAGGAAGAATAGTGTCTATTAAAAAACTAGAACATAAACCATGGTATTTGCCAAGTAGATGTCTCTAAAAGGCTTTCTAGGGCAAACACTAGGTGGGTCATGCCTCAAAAAGGTTGGTTTAAGCTTAATTTTGAGAGACTTGCCAAGGGGAACCTGGGGGTGGCTAGTGGTGGATGAATCATAAGAACTGACATGGGAGCCTTTGTGGCTGCCTACTTTGGAGGCATTAGTTTCAAGAGTAACAATGAGACTGAAGCTTTAGCCATGTTATGGGGCATTAAGTAGGCTATCTCCTTGAACATCAGATTTCTTCATGTGGAAGGTGACTCGATGTTAATTATTAATGCTACCCTAGGTTTGGCTCAGTTTGGGTGGAACTTAGCTGACATTGTGGGGGATATTAAGTTGCTACTCAATGGGTTAGAGGAGTTCAAGATCTCTCATGTTTACAGGGAAGGAAATGCGGTTTCTGATGCTATAGAAAACCTGGGCATTGGTACCAAAGGATGGTGGTGCTAGAGGAGTATGACTTGTCTACCCAATGAGATTCATACTCTCATAAAGAAAGATGAAGATAACAACAAGAATTAGATGGTTCAGGGCCCTGTCCATCCTCTTTTTGTGGATGGGTGGTGGCAGGGATTATGTGAATCTTGAGACCCATTTAAATAGGATCAGGATTGATGGTATTGGTTGGATCAACATGTATGGTAGGGAGAAATTTTTAAATTTTCAAAATCAGATGGGTGGGAACAAGAGAGCCTTGAAGTGGCAGTTGACTAGTTTGTTGTCTGGCATTCCTAGGTGGCATAAGATGATGGTCTACAGCAGTTGGGAGTATAGTTGGCAGGCCAACAATATTGGGATAAGGTGCCATTAACCTTGTAAATCCCAATATTGTATTTATTTCATTTATTATTTGTAATGTGTAATTACCCATAAGGGATGTATAGGTTTCATTAGCAGGTTGTTAAAGAGTTACTTTTACTACTCAAGGAATCTCAGTAAATAGTAAATGAGGTGAGGTGGAGAATCTTGGTGCCCATATTAGGGAAATGTATTTTTGGGCTATTATGATGCATGTCATAAGTTTGTAAGAGCATCTATGATAACTTACGACAACAATTATTGTCTTGTAAGTTCCTATTCTTGGTTCTAGGCACCTATATTGGGAAGATGACTATGGCAGGTGTAAGGGAATCTATAAGAAGATGATTTTGGTGTATCCCAAGATAGAAAAGTTGGATTTTGTCCATCTCCCATGAATTTCTTTGGTGGGTACTCATTTTGGATAAATATGAGACTTGAGAGTGAAGTTTAGGGGAGTAACAGTGACAGGAAAACTTGCTTGCAGGTAACAGGTTGAGTGAGATTTTTTGTACACAGGTACTGCTGGATTGAAGAATGAAGAGGAGATTGGAAGTGGATGTATTGTAATCTTGTTTTGAAGATAATACAACTTGGGCCTCTCTTCTTGGTGGAGTTTTTTCCCGCAAGGGTTTCTCCACGTAAACACTATGTTATGTGTTTATTCTTTTGTTCCATTGCTACCTTGTGTTGTGAGATCTTGCATTCTTATGTTGGTGATTTGTGCCTCTTTGTTGTTGTTATCTTATGGTGATGTTATGGCTGTTATAAGTTCATCTAAGGTGTTTTTATCAAGCATGTTAGAGTGGCTGATTTTAGCATCATAAAGAAGTTGTATTGTTTCATGGTATTTCAAGGATTAAGCAAACTTATTTTCAGATTTGCATACAATTTTCAGATTTCTATATTGTAGTAGTCAAATCCTTGTATCTCACCAATTGGTATCATATCTTGGTGATTTTATGATTAACAATTAGATTAGAGATTGTTCGTTTATTCCAATATTTGGTATTAGAGCTTAAGGTTGTTCCATGGCTTGCATGTGCTCGTATGTGCTTGCATGTTCTTGCATGTGAGTTGCATGTACTTGCATGTACTTGCATGTTGCTTGCATGTGGTTGCATGTGCTTGTATGTGAGTTGCATGTACTTACATGGACTTGCATGTTGCTTGCATGTGCTTGCATGTGATGGATTCATGGTAATTTGGTTCTGGGTATTCCTCCATTTTTGAATTTTAGCTTGTAAAGCTTGTGAATTTGTTGGAAGGAATTGTAGAGTTGGAGGTTTTTTGGGCTACAGTGGATGTCCTGTATGTTGGCATTGTTTTTTAGATCTGTGAGATTGGAAGCCATGGTATCTAACTTTCAGATGAAATATTGTCAATGGAATCTACGATGGGCTCTTGAGGATCAGGGTTATGGATCTTCATGGAGTTGATCTCGTGGTAGTGATCTGGAGCTCCGGTTTGGCAATATGTGAGTATCCTCTTGCATGGTGGTTTGTTCCTTTACTTTGTGGTCATGTGAAGTGAATGGGTTTTCATATTGGGTGGTTGATTTTGGTGCCCTTGCTACATGGAAGAACATTTATTTTTTGGACTATAGTATGGAGTGCTTATGTTGGATTCACGGGTTTAGCCCTTGGTTACATGAAAGCATTGGATGATTTACCACCAGTTGCATGTGGGTTGTGGAGTTATTATTTTAGTGATATGGAAACTCCTAGACAACCTAGTTCCTCCTTTTTTATATTCATGTTATTTTGGATATGTAGTTTTTATAGTTTTCCTGTTTCAAAAAGTTGTGGAATCATAGATTTGTGATATTTCATTATTTCAAATGGCATGTATGGTGTGAATATATGGATGTTTAAGTGATTTCAGATATACAGAGAGATGGTTTTGTAGGTTTTACATGTTAACAAAAATCTAGGGCTTGTAGATCTATGGAAAGATTGTATTCAGACTCTTAGAGTATTCTGGATGGAAACAGTTACAGATTTGCAGGGCTGCTTGATGGGTTCTTATGATCTATGGTTACTCTTATGTGGATTTGTTGGGAAAATCAGGTCTACCATTGATCCTGGTGTTTGAGTCTTGGAAATATACATGTTATTCCTGGTTATCTTTGTTCTGCATGTTACTGATGTGGGGTTGAATCTATTTTTCAGTTATTTGAGATTAGAGCATTGACCATTTTTTTCTCCTTTGAGATGTTGCATGAGTATAGATCTTGTAAATTGTCTAATGAGGATTCTATTTGTTTGGCCTCTTCTTGGTCACCTTGTTTACATTGGTATGTTTATTGCAATGAGATAGAAGTATAGTTTAGAGTACTTGATATAGTTGTTCATTAGAATCTATAGCAGTAAGTTATGGTGCATGACAAGCTGTATTCACTTTTAGTGGAGTTTTTTGGTAATGATGTTCATCATGATACCATGCATAGCTCAGTATCACTTTTAGTGGGATTTTTGTGCTGTTACATAGTATGTTCTATCTTCTTTGTTTTCAGTATTTTGGTTCTAAGCTGATGTTGTGTAGTGAGCCATGGATGATATTTAGTTAGAAGATGGATGATCTTTTGCAATAGTTGTTGGTGTCATAAGGAGCTATTGGATTCTGCCCTTAGGTTGTAGTGAGGGTTTATTGACATCTTTGGTTCTATTAACAGAGGATGCTTAATGTTCTTATTTTAGAGATTATGGTTTTACTCGACCTTTTGGCAGTTGTGTCATTTACTATGGATTATTTGATTGTGTTGAGGCCATGGATGATCTTCATTTAGGAGATGGTTATCATGATGTCATGGATAGCTTTGTTACATGTTTCAGTGGGAGCTTTTGACAATGATGGTTTGCTGTTTATCTTGTTACTATGTATAGCTCGATATCACGGTTTAATGGGAGCTTTGGCACGATATGGTTATCTTCATGTGATTTGAAGAGGTTTTAACATATTGGTTCATGGAGGACCTTTAGAGTCTTTGGCAAAGGTGTTATTGTTCTTCCTTTTCAGATGATGTAGTTCTTTTTTTTTCAGTATTAATAATTTGCTTGGAGCTTCATGATTTTGTAGGTTGCATTTGAAGTTGGCATGGATTGATTCGTAAGTGCTCATGGATACTAGAGAGACTTGGGTTAGGCTAGAAATCTCTTGTACTTAAGAGATATGTGTTGGAATGGTTACTTGTTATGGAAGTTTTTCAATAGTAAAGACCGAGTAGCCTACACATGGAAATGGATATGAGTCCATCATAGACCTGATGAGAAGGTTGTCTTTATTGAAAGCTTATATTGCTTGGTGTTGTATGTGCAGGACAATCTTGTATCCCACTCTTGGTCTACTCGGAAGGTAAATGATCTAAGAGGTGCTGCCCGCCTAATTATTAGATGTATTCTTTATATGTATCTTGTCTACTCTTGTCCATTAGTCTTGAAAGTTGAGTTCTGAGGGCTTGTTGAGAAGTAGATGCATGATTTTATGTATTTATGTTGTTCTCCTTGTAATCTTGAACTTGGGATAGTTCTGAGGATTTGGTAGGAAAGGTACAAGAGATTGTTAGTGGCTTTGGGCATATTCCCTTATGTTGTGGTAATGTTTGGCTAGTTTGATCTACTTTCTGTGAGAGGTTTTACATCTATTTCTGCCATGTTTCATTATAAGTTGAATGGTTAGATGTTGATATCCTTTCATTTTGGGAGTGTTGAAAGAGATCTTACTTTACACGGTTTGGCACATGTTAGTGTGGTGTAAGGACACAGTTTGATTTGCAGGTTCTCTCTTTCCTAGTATATTGTTTTCTTCCTGAAGGTTCTTATGTTTATGGAGTTGAGGTTTATGAATGGAGTCATGTGTTGTTTTTTGTACTTCATTATTTTTTAACAACAATTGGTAGCTCCTTGATCTCTTTCTTCATTGGTTTGGAGGACTTGGGAGAGTTATTTGGATTGGTAATGAGAGATGTATTTGGCATATAATTGTATGCTTATTTGACACTATGATAGAGGAATAAGCCACATCCTCTATGTAAAGTTCTATAGGAGGACTTGTTCATGCTATGATCTTGTTTTCAGATTTGACATTACCTATGCAGTGGGAGTTCTAGAAGGTATATGTGTTCTACATGGGAGGGGCACCTCTCTTGGACTAGTTACACTTTACTGCAATGAGTTACTTTAGAGGTTTTTTATCGCATGTCTATGTGTGTTGTTACCTTGGAGTCTTCTTTTGCAAGATGGTGGATATACAGGGACTTGTTTGCAGATTTAGGTTGTTATGTTGATAGCATGAAGTTCTACCTATGATAGTTTGTTTACCCTGGTTTGAGGTATGGATAGTTTGGATGAGCTAGCAACTTTCTGTAGTTGCTATTCCAATTTGGTATGAGTGTGGCAGTCACTTAGAGTCATTTGTTATCATTTGGATTTGATTCTTGTTTTCATGTATAGATTGGTGCATGTTTCAGTTACAGTTGATATGTTTCACTTTGGCATGTTCCTTGTCCCATCATGGGTAATATGATGTGAGGTTTTCTTTCTTGAGATGGTGGTTATCATGGTTGTTTTTTCAGGTATCTTGTTGGAGCACAAAATCATGTTGAAGAATCAATGGTACATGGTTGGCTAAGGGATGTTTATTACTTTGATTGAGTTTTCCTATGGGTTGATTTACAATGTATAATGTCAAGTGGGAGAATGTTGGGACAAGGTGCATTAACCTTGTAAATCCCAATATTGTATTTATTCCATTTATTATTTGTAATTTATAATTACCCATAAGGGATGTATAGGTTTCACCGGCAGGTTGTTAAAGAGTTACTTTTACTACTCAAGGAATCTCGGTAAATAGTAAATGAGGTGAGGTGGAGAATCTTGGTGCCTATCTTAGGGAAATGTATTTTTGGGCTGTTATGACATGTGTCATAAGTTTGTAAGAGCATCTATGATAACTTACGATAGCAATTATTGTCTTGTAAGTTCCTATTCTTGGTTCTAGGTGCCTATATTGGGAAGATGCCTATGACAGGTGTAAGGGAATCTGTAAGAAGATGATTTTGGTGTATCCCAAGATAGAAAAGTTGGATTTTGTCCATCTCCCACGAATTTCTTTGGTGGGTACTCATTTTGGATAAATATGAGACTTGAGAGTGAAGTTTAGGGGAGTAACAGTGAGAGGAAAACTTGCTTGCAGGTAATAGGTTGAGTGAGAGATTTTCTATACACAGGTGCTGCTAGATTGAAGAATGAAGAAGAGATTGGAAGTGGATGTATTGTAATCTTGTTTTGAAGATAATACAACTTGGGCCTCTCTTCTTGGTGGAGTTTTTTCCTGCAAGGGTTTCTCCACGTAAACACTTTGTTATGTGTTTATTCTTTTGTTCCATTGCTACCTTGTGTTGTGAGATCTTGCATTCTTATGTTACTGATTTGTGCCTCTTTGTTGTTGCTATCTTATGGTGATGTTATGGTTGTTATAAGTTCATCGAAGTTGTTTTTATCAAGCATGTTAGAGTGGCTGATTTTAGCATCATAAAGAAGTTGAATTGTTTCATGGTATTTCAAGGATTAAGCAAACTTATTTTCAGATTTGCATACAATTTTTAGATTTTTATATTGTAGTTGTCAAAGCCTTGTATCTCACCAATTGGTATCATATATTGGTGATTTGATGATTAACAATTGGATTAGACATTGTTCATTTATTCCAATAAATGGTCCATTGGAGGGTTGGCATGCCGACTGGATGACAGGTGGACATGTCATAAAGTAAAAGAGCCTCAATTTTGGTGATGATGTGAGGGATAGATCTAGTTGGGCTAAAAGGACACCATAGTATGGATGGTGTGTAGGATGGATCCACCTACGGGCAATAATATTTGGTTCATCTCTGCGGTGGGTGACATTCATTACTACACAAGGTGGTGGCCGAGATCTTTTCCCAAGGAGATTTTGCAATGTGGCATAGGTATGGTGTATCACCATAATAATTATGATGTGATTAATGATCTTATTTCGTAGCCTTTCCATTTTATTGAGTTACTTTCTAATCACAACAGTACCAACCTTAGCATCTTTAAGCTCTGCAACTTGTGTGATATTCAAACTATGAAAATGGGGGGAGAGATTGTGAAGATTGAGCTGACCACGGTGGAGGAGTTCAGACAGGACTAGATTGTCTAGCATATTATCCATGAGGGGGAAGTGGTTCCTGTTACCCCCTTTTTTTTCCCTCTGTCCAGAGCCAAACAGTTAACCTGGTATTTTCGTTGAAAATCTCTTTGAAAAGATCCCTATAAAGCAAAGTGCCAAATTTCCCAAAGGCCTTGCCTAACAAACCTTACCATTGGAAAGAGCTCAAAAAAATAGGCAGGTTTTCTTTTTATAGCACCCTAAAATTTGTCCAAATGAAGACGTTATGTATGGTCAAAGTTTTAGTCAACTGATAATTCAAATGAGCGTTTTGGCGGGCTCTCAAAAATTCCATTAGCCTTTTGAAAATGATTGCCGTAGATCACGACACATGTCAATGGCTGGGCACAGTTTCTAAAAGTTTCAATTTTGCTGCGGAGGGCAACACGTGTCGGCTTCCGCCAGAGTTACATTAAGGTTTCTAAAAAAGTTTCTAAGTCATAGCTTCCTTAAGTTTCCTCGCAGTTTCTTTTAGTTTCTGGAAGTGGCACGGATGGCACCATGTGGAACCACCTGAGGGACACATAAGAGGCAATTCAAGAGCCCCACAGACAGAGACAGGTGGCAGCCTTCGTTGTGTTTCTAAAAGTTTCTCGGCATCCGTTGCCGGTTTCGTGAGCCCCTTTTTCGTTAAGTTTCTAAGAGTCCCTACGGATGCCGACGCATGTCGCTTTCCGCCGAAGACCCTTTACTATTTCTAGATGGGACAGAATGCTCCACGTGTTCCTTGCAGTTTCTACGGAAGCTGATGCATGTCAGCTTCCGCGTGAGTTTCTTTTGGTTTCGGCGCGAAGCTCAGAGAGGTGGTGGGCCCCTGTAATGTTTCTAAAGTGCGGAACTCACCACGTGTCGACTCCCACGTGAATCTTAATGAGTCTCAAAAAGTTTCTATATTGTTTCTCTCTACGCGAAACGTGCCACGCGTCACTATCCACTGAAGTTTCTAAAAGTTTCAAAGAGCGCGCGGAAGGCGCCAAGTGTACCTCAAGAGCCCCGCGAAAGCTGACAAGTGTCAGCCTCTGCAGAAGTTTCTATATGTTTCAAGGCTTGGCACAGGTGGGTGGGTCCCAGTTGAGACCTTGGTTGCTACTGATATTGCTGCAGATTGCGACACGTGTCACGAGCAGGGGTAACTTCAAAGTTTCGACACGGTTTTATAGGGCAATGCAGAACTTGCCACGTGGCAGCCTTCGCGTAGGTTTCCGGCAGGGGCTTCTCAAAGGGAGGTGATATAAGACAGACCCGGCAAGCAAAATAAAATGTAGCTAAGGGTGTTTTTCAAGTCCGCAGCTTGTATGTTCACGCAGACAGTGGGGTCCGCGATATGCAGGGTCTTTTGGCGCCCGTTTCTTATATAGACACAACCCGAACCCGATGGTATTTTTCAATAGTTTCATAAGGAGCTTTGGGTCCGTAGCTTGCATATTAGGTTTGTATATGCCAAGACACAGTAAAAGATACTGAAGTGATATACGCACAAATGCAGAAGTGATATATACAGGCGATTGACCAAACTTTGACCGCCTGTATCTCCTCCATTTTAGCAAATTTTCACATGCTGTAAGAGGCAAGGTTGTGTATTTTCGTCCCCTCTTTCATTTGGCAGGCCTTTTGAGAGGTTTTGTGACACTTTTTCAATAGATGGAGATTTTGGGGGCATTCATTATAGCAGATATGGCAGGCAGTTGTCAGCATTCAATGTTAGGTTATCCTCCACCATTTCTAAGGATCAGATCGATGACGCAGCTGTTTGCATTAAAGACCCAAATATCTCCCACCTGCCCTAGTTCTAGATCTTTTGCACCATTACTCTTGGCAGGTGGATGTCTCTTCAAGAAGATATTTTTTATTGCAGCTCCCTGAGTGAATTTTTGTAATCGACCTAGATCATTTTTGCATTGCTATATAAGCTGAGGCTTATGATGTATTAAGCGTTGGAAAATTGTGGAAACATTCTGTTCTCCTTGTCTCCAAATAGAACTTTTCATACTGTAACCTTGCCTTTCTTTAGATATATGAAAGCTCATGCCTTTTGATGATTTTTCTATCTCTATGTAAATCTGCATATGGTTGTTTGTGAATATTTCTTGTTCCTCTCAATCATTTTTGCTACTTACCTCTGTTAGAATCATCTATTCTGTGTATATTTGCTTCCTGTATCTGATTATATTGTGCATACTTCAGTCTTTGCAAAGGTTCTTTAGAACTGTCTGGTGTATCACCCTTTCATGCTTTTAAGTATTGTTGCTTTCATTTTAGCACATTTCTTCCCCTTTTCACCCCAAAATACAGTAGTTTTAGGTGATAACTAGACAAGGAAGCCAGCCTTCTCTGGAGGTTTGATCTCATTTAGCAAAGTCCCACACTTAGAGATCAATCCCATTGTGTCATTGGAATGCTTGGAATCCCATTCAAGCAGGGTGCAATTTCATGTGACAACAGCTTCTGGCACGCCTGGTGGGACTAGTATGATGAACTTATCATCAAAATACTAAGGAATTTGGTATTTCTCCCAATATTACCAACCTTTGGAGGTAGTACAAGCAACACCATGGTGACTCTACTGATCAAATCAGCTGGTTCCAGTAGCCCAAGTACCTAAAATTTTATCAAAGGTCAGGATTTTGGTGATTTTCCTAGCCCTTTCAGCTTTCAAAAGCATCTCAATCACTTGGTGACTCCCTCTCTAGTATGCATCCAGTTTCTCCTTGGTTGGAGACCTATTTTGCTCTTATTTTGACATTTTCATGAATATCCAGCATCTAGATGCTATAAAATGTCAGAATTTTATGGGAATCATGGCTATTCCCCTACCCCTAATCCAAATACAGGCTATTGGCCCCCTTATCAGCAATACCAGGCCCCCAATGCCTATGAATTCGCTCCAAACACCCCCTCTCCTCATTGCAGTCAGCAATACCTGCAAGAACATTTTCAAACCACTCTGGTCCAGCCTTGTGAAGCCCTTTATGCTCAAAATCAAGCATACAATCCCCCTAGTCAGTCCCAAAATGCTGATTTGGGTAGCCTTGAAAGTTTCATATTGAATTATCAAAGGCAAATGTTAGAAATAGATAGAGAGGCACAGTATAACATGCAGCAAGATGAACTTGCACATTAGGCTTATTTGCATCAGTAGGAGATAGAAAATAGAAGAGTGCATGAAGAGAAATTCTTGAATATGCAACTTGCAGCCCAGAAAAAACAAGACAAACAGTTGCTTGCTCAAGAACAAGAGCTCAAAGTAAATAGTTTCTCTCCTATTCCCAGCTTCAGGCAAGTTCAGCCTTCAAGCCAAAATTAATCTATGAAAGAGCCTCTAACTTCTTTACCATGGCAGCCTTCTTGGGTCAATCATCCTGATTATAAGATACCAAACCTTGTGAAGGCCAATCCTCTCATGCCAGTTCAAAATCAAGAAGAGGAAAAGGTTGTAGAACCCAGGCCTGTCATGATTCCAAGTTTCAGGCAGCCTTCTAAATTGAAGGTTCCAAGTTGGAAAGGGCCATCTTTTTCACGTTATGAGGACCCTTTATCAAATATACAAATAGAAACATGCTCTAGCATCTAGCTAGCAGAAGAAGAGCAGAGGAGGTTTTTGTTGGCTCCATATCAAAAGTTGGAAACTCAGTCAGCCCTCACTTTTCCAAGCCCATTCTATGAAGAAGAGAGTCCCAAGGTCAGAATACCAAGCTTTAAGCAAGGTGAGCCTCCTAAATGTCCTAAATTGGATATTCCAAGTTTTAGAGTGCCTCATCCACTGCAACAAGAGCAACCTAGACTCCACAAGTTTCCAAGCTTTAACGCCTTTCTCCCTTCACAAGTCTCTGTTCCTGTGCAAACTCAAATTATCATTCCCCAGGAACAAATTTATCCAGAGCCCTCTCCCCTCCAAGAAATTCAAAAAGATATTCAGGCTTTTTTCCCTGACACTATTCCAATCCCCAAGGGTGGGCAAGTTGTCTACCAAGATATTTGGAAAGATGAACCAAAAGAGGAGGTGGAAGAAGATAAAACCAACGAGGAGCAGTTTGTTCCTACACTCACAAAGATAGAATTGTTTGAACCTTTTGCACCTATGAGTATTGTTAAGGTCACTCCAAAAGTGGATGATGCTGCCCTACTTCATGAGCTACCTGATTATGTTGAGGATGAAGAGAATGAGCAACTAGTTGTAGATATGCAGCAACAAGAAAATACTGAAAAGTTGCAGATTGAGGCTGAGCATGATAGTGAGTTTCTAAACCATAAAGAAGACCAATCATGTTGCTCTATGCTAGATACTATAGAGACTGATGATGCTGATATGCTTGAGGAGCTTCCATGCTTTATTGAAAATAGTGAGAAGACTAAACCTGGGCAAGAGTAAATTGCAGATTTGTTCTTTATTATCCAGCAGGGGTATCAACTTCTTGGTGGGGAGGTTTTCTCTTTTGAACATGTGCATGGCTCATTTTCTGAGCCTAAATTAGAAAATCGTGAGCATCTTGTTCACCAGGTGGAGACAACCATATCTCTAATTGAGATACAGGAGCTGGGTTTTTCAGAACAGCAAGAAGAGAAGAAATCAAAACGGGGATATGAAATCGACTGTGTTGATTTGCATGTCATTTCAAGGGGATGCCCAATTAGGCATCTAGCCCAGCTGGAGACACATCAAGAGAAGTCACTACTTGTCATGCTTACCTCTAAGCATGAAGTTAAGCATCAAAATGGGTGGGATCAACCCATTTATTCACCATGTTGGTTTTTCTTCTGAATCAGCATTAGGGTTTGCCAGTTCCTATGCACGTGCAGATTCAGCCAACTAATACAAGAGGTTGCGTGAGCTCCTCCCCTTCACTTCTGGTTCTACCGCACCAAGGGGGGTGTCCCTATAACTCAAGATATAACCTTGACTAGCTCAAAGATAGAAAGATCTAACTTGACAACAACAGGCAGAATACTCTCATGTATGGACCAAGATCTGCATGATAGATCACAAGGTTGGCAACATTCTTGGACATAATGTCTGGTTAGGTATGAGAGCATGCAGGGGTTTTCCTACTCCTAATCCTACAACTAATAGGTGGAAGTGATGAAATGGGCAGACATAATGTCCGGGATGCAAGACAAGGGGTTTTGGCTCATAACTACTGATCCAGGAGCAGACTGGTGCCTATCCATTGGGCAAGGAGTCAACTAGACGTATACAACAGATGGTTTGCAACTTTCACTCGAGTTTCAGGGGGTTGGACTGATGCTTGCCTTACAAACATCACCCAAGAATGGGTATCTAACTGCCTCTACTTACAGATATCCCTGCTGACATGCAACCAGATTCAAAAGAAGGAGAATAACATGCAACAAATGGAGACAAGCAAATAGACACATGCAATAGGCATTTTTCATATAACATTAACACTGAAACTGAAAATATGTGCAAAATACATTCATGTTGCAACTCATAAACTCCAAAATGGGATAAAACAGCCAAGATCATGCCCTGTTCTTCATTATTTCCACCAAAATGCCCAGGCCTTCAACAACCTTCAAATGAGCAACACAACCTGCTATATACAGCAAGGAAGGTTCCCAACATTAATTACATAGTTGACCAAAAATCCCGCCAAATACACCATATCAGAAAAATGGCGCTCAGAAGTTATTACTGCAGTAGACAAAGAGGGGCCTCGAGCCATGCGCCATCATCTGGAGTCTTCACTCAAAATTTGGGCAACCTGATCGCTCGTACCATTGCCCATACCCCTGTACTGTTTCCATTAAGGGCCTCAACCACCCGCAGCCCACCTGGAAACCGTCGCAGCACTCAAAAAAGGAGTTCCCGCCAAAACGCACTTTCTGAAGGTTCAAGATAATACAGGGAGATTAATCCCACATACACGGTGCGGGGAGCCCCTTGCCACTTTAAAAACATACCCACATGTATGATAAGTGTCAAGCACTTTTGCCACGCTCGACACATGCCTTTCTCTCCAAAAGCCCATCGGCCAAACTTCTACCATTGGCTCACTTCAAAAAACTTTCACCGACATCACTTGTCTCGCCGACCGCAACACCACACATTCCCCATCGGTATGACCAACACCATCGGGAAATCATGAAAATCCTCCTGCCGATCTCAACAATCACAATGATGCCTTCCTTCGCATTCCCTCCCATCGACCAGACCAAAACAATCGGAGCACTCAAAAAAAACTTTCGCCGATGAAGCTGATCACTCCGATGCCTTCAAAAATCCTGATGACCTCACTGTCATATCCTGCTGACGTCATCATCATCCGCCTGCATACCGCGCAAGTCTCATATCCAGATGACGTCATCGTCATATTAGCGCTGGGGTGATATTAGTAATATAACCTGATATTTCAGAATATCACCCCCCATACAAAATATCATGATGCACTGTAGACCAGATGATGATGATGACCCATTTAACTCAAAGAACATCAAGTCAGATTTGAACAACTTAGAAAATGACCCCTTCGACAGATCGGGGTGACATCATCATCATATCGGGGCAGGATGATATCTGGAAGATCACTAGATGTTTGAATTATCACCCCCTGCAAGAATATCAGGGTGCACTATAGCTCTACTGCAGGATCAGGATGATGTCTAAACATCACCCGATATTGAAACATGATGATCCTGATAGATAGCCAGGTCGACAGAAAATCATGATGATGTTGACCACCTCGGAAGAAAATATGATGTTGTTGTTGAAAATTGCTGAGGAGGTCGAACACTTAGGAAATTTTTTGGATTTTTTGGGAAGGTGCCTGCATGAAAATTGCTCAGAAACTGACAGTGAAATCAGGCACCAACACACCACAAGCTAACAACATCAGTGAGCAGTCCAGGTGGATAGGTGAGTTTATCTCCATTTTTTGGGGGATGTTTTATCAGTTTGTTATATGCCCATTCCCCCCTCATCCCTTTTTAACTGCCCATATGCATAATGAATATTGCAAGTTATTAAGGAAGGGCAGTTACTTTCAAGAACTAGTTAATGGCTTTGTTTAAAGTCACCTCTGACTAGTTAGTTTAGGATTAGAGTAGGATTTATTTCTGTTTTAGTTTTCCCTTTCCCTAAGTGCTTCTGCACAGGCTGCTTTGTCATTAGGAGAGAGTAGGCCTTCTCCCCCTTTTGTGTTTTGAGAGACAGGTCTTAGTTTCCCATCATATTTAAAACTTGACTCCATGCCCAATGGATGCTTAAGGCCACTGATCTCATGTTTAGCAGGCAAACATCCCATAGAGGTCGCCAAAAATGTTACCCCCTTTTTTTCCCTCTGTCCAAAGCCAAACAGTTAACCTGGTATTTTCCTTGAAAATCTCTTTGAAAAGATCCCTATAAAGCAAAGTGCCAAATTTCCTAGAGGCCTTGCCTAACAAACCTTACCATTGGAAAGAGCTCGAAAAAATAGGTAGGTTTTCTTTTTACAGCACCCTGAAATTCATCCAAATGAAGAAGTTATGCATGGTCAAAGTTTCAGTCAACTGACAGTTCAAATGAGCGTTTTGGCAGGCTCTCAATAAATTCCATTAGCCTTTTGAAAATGATCGCCACAGATCACGACATGTGTCAACGGCCGGGCGCAGTTTCTAAAAGTTTCAATTTTGTCACGGAGGGCAACACGTGTCGGCTTCCGCCAGAGTTTCATTAAGGTTTCTAAAAAAGTTTCTAAGTCGCAGCTTCCTTAAGTTTCCTTGCAATTTCTTTTAGTTTCTGGAAGTGGCGCGGATGGTACCACGTGGAACCACCTGAGGGACACATAAGAGGCAATTCAAGAGCCTCACGGACGGAGACAGGTGGCAGCCTCCCCTGTGTTTCTAAAAGTTTCTCGGCATCCGTTGCCGGTTTCGTGAGCCCCTTTTTCGTTAAGTTTCTAAGAGTCCCCGTGGATGCCGATGCATGTCGCTTTCTGCTGAAGACCCTTTACTATTTCTAGATGGGGCAGAATGCTCCACATGTCCCTTGCAGTTTCTACGGAAGCTGACGCATGTCAGCTTCCGCGTGAGTTTCTTTTGGTTTCAGTGCGAAGCTCAGAGAGGTGGTGGGCCCCTGTAATGTTTCTAAAGTGACGCGGAACTCGCCACGTGTCAACTCCCATGTGAATCTTAATGAGTCTCAAAAAGTTTCTATATTGTTTCTCTCTGCACGGAACACGCCATGCGTCACTATCCGCTGAAGTTTCTAAAAGTTTCAAAGAGCGCGTGGAAGGCGCCAAGTGTACCTCAAGAGCCCTACGAAAGCTGACAAGTGTCAGCCTCCGCAGAAGTTTCTATATGTTTCAAGGCTTGGCACAAGTAGGTGGGTCCCAGTTGAGACCTCGGTTGCTACTGATATTGCCGCGGATTGTGACACATGTCATGAGCAGGGGCAACTTCAAAGTTTCGACACGGTTTTACTGGGCAATGCGGAACTTGCCACGTGGCGGCCTCCGCGTAGGTTTCTGACAGGGGCTTCTCAAAGGGAGGTGATATAAGACGGACCTGGCAAGCAAAATAAAATGCAGCTAAGGGTGTTTTTCAGGTCCGTAGCTTGTATGTTCACGCAGATAGTGGGGTCCGCGATATGCAGGGTCTTTTGGTGCTTGTTTCTTATATAGACACAACCCGGACCCGATGGCATTTTTCAATAGTTTCATAAGGAGCTTCAAGTCCGCAGCTTGCATATTAGGTTTGTATATACCAAGACACAGTAAAAGATACTGAAGCGATATACGCACAAATGCAGAAGCGATATATACAGGCAATTGACCAAACTTTGACCACCTGTATCTCCTCTATTTTAGCAAATTTTCACATGCTGTAAGAGGCAAGGTTGTGTATTTTCATCCCCTCTTTCATTTGGCAGGCCTTTTGAGAGGTTTTGCAACACTTTTTCAACAGATGGAGATTTTGGGGGCATTCATTACAACAGATATGGCAGGCAGTTGTCAGCATTCAATGTTAGGTTATCCTCCACCATTTCTGAGGATCAGATCAATGACGCGGCTGTTTGCATTAAAGACCCAAATATCTCCCACCTACCATGGTTCCAGATCTTTTGTGCCATTACTCTTGGTAGGTGGACGTCTCTTCAGGAAGATATTTTTGATTGCAGCTCCCTGAGTGAATTTTTGTAACCGACCTAGATCATTTTTGCATTGCTATATAAGCTGAGGCTTATGATGTATTAAGCATTGGAAAATTTTGGAAACATTCTGTTCTCCTTGTCTCCAAATAGAACTCTTCGTACTGTAACCTTGCCTTTCTTTAGATATATGAAAGCTATCATGCCTTTTGATAATTTTTCTATCTCTGTGTAAATCTGCATATGGTTGTCTGTGAATATTTCTTGTTCCTCTCAATCATTTTTGCTACTTACCTCTGTCAGAATCATCTATTCTGTGTATATTTGCTTCCTGTATCTAATTATATTGTGCATACTTTAGTCTTTGCAAAGGTTCTTTAGAACTGTCTGGTGTATCACCCTTTCATGCTTTTAAGTATTGTTGCTTTCATTTTAGCACATTTCTTCCCCTTTTCACCCCAAAATACAGTAGTTTTAGGTGATAACTAGACAAGGAAGCCGACCTTCTCTGGAGGTTTGATCTCATTTAGCAAAGTCCCACACTTAGAGATCAATCCCATTGTGTCATTGGAATGCTTGGAATCCCATTCAAGCAGGGTGCAATTTCATGTGACAACAGTTCCCTTTCTAGAGGGTATGATTGGCCATGATGAAAACTTGTCATTCCAATTTGCAAAGTCATGGAATGAGGACACCAGAGAAGTCCATGTGGGGGTATTGGCTTTTAGTTGTCTAAGGAGGTGATTAGCTAGGCCACAAGACTCCCCACCAAAGGGAAGAAGTACACTAGATGTGGCAAGGTGCTTGACCCTAAACACTTGGGTCTTTTTTTCAGGGAGGGAGAGGTAGCTGTGAAGTTGCACGGTGGATTTGATAGGGAGAAGTTGTCAGAGCCTTGGGGCCAAGTCTATTTAATGCTTATGAAGTTCTTCACACTGGAAGGGACGTTTAAGGTATTTTACCGTTATCATTATGCCTTTCTCAATCACTTTAGAAACAAAATGAAAATTAGCTTTCTATTTTTTCTTTAGTCCTCCTTGGAAAATTCCATTAAGTTTACTAAAGAACTTAGGGTTAAAAACCCTGGTCAACCTCTTGTACCTATCCATCAAGGCCTCATTCTAAGACTCTACCATTTCCATCTTGCCCTATGTCCCTCAAAGTAGATTAAGGTCAATTTGATTGAGGACCCCCAGATGTTTGTCTCTCTCGGCCCTAAAGGTAAGGTGAAAATGTGTGTCGGGACCCCTAAGATCTCTAAAATGGCCAAGGGGGGGCCTACAAGCCCCCGGTGGGGACCCCCACCCCTGAGTCTAAAATGAAATCCTTGAGAAAAGCCCTTCAAGAGCCAGGGAAAGATAAATTTGGCTTGGCCAAAAGGGAGAGGAAAGTGGCTGAGGAGGAAGGGATTGTGTAGGTTAAGAAAGCCAAGACTGGTACAGAGGAAGAAGGGATGGTGACTGGTTCTATGAAAATTATTGAATTGGACCTAGGGCCCATTCAGACTGGAAGTGGTATTGGAGAGGATACTGTTAAACATACCAATTGGAGGGTATGTCATTCTAACCACATTATTGGGAAACCTTCTGCTAACCCGCAGGGTGTCAAGATTTTTGATGACTCAGAATTTGTTGAGGAAACTATGGAGGAGGGGGAGAACAATGCTCCTATTGAATCTGTACACGAGGAAGAAGGGGCGAGCCATTTTGCTTCCATGAACAAGTCAAGTTCAAAGGAACTAGGTGGTGCTACTAAGAAAATTGGTGATTTGGATGACAGGGGTAGTTGTCTATTGTGTGTCACGACTGTTGAGGACATGGGGAGACTCAAGCTACATATAGAGAAAATGTAGAAGAAATGGAAGACCATGGCCTAATTCGCTGCCAAGGCCTTGCATCAGGTGGCATCGATCTTTGTTGTTGTGAAGGAGCTAGATGACAAGGTCAAGCAGGTGGGGACTAATAGCCTTGGTGACTATAAAGATATGGTCGATTTTTTGGCCAAGTTTGGGACTACTAACAGTCCTTAGTTCTTGTTTTTATTTTCTTCTATTTTTAGTTAGTCATTTTTTGTCGGTTGTTAGTGTGTTGTCAATGTACTGTTACTGGCATGTTTAAGGCCTATTGCCCTGGGGGCTGTTTTGTATAGGGTTTTGGATCCTCTTCTCTAGCTAAACTAATCAAAAACTTCTTTAACCCATTTATAATAAAAAATAGATACCAATTATTAGGTGTAATCATTCTACTTTCTTTAATATGGCATTTTAATTTTCACTTTTTAATTTCTAACTCATGTATTGGTTGTTATAGATTAGATAAACACAAGTTTTTATTCTATATTATTTAAAATATAATTAATTTACTATATAATATAATGGAAATTGTCTAACTTTTTTCCCTTGTTACCCTAGCTTTCCTTTAATTCTCACAATCCCCTACACATTTCCTTTCCATTCATATATTTCTCCAGAGACGCCTTACACCTGGACCTCCACACTTATTCATTTCACACCTTTTTTGTCACTATCCCTTCCTTATTTTTAGTTTACATTCATCCCTTACCCTCCCCATTGACCTTAGTACACTTTATTACCACACCCCTATATATAGTCTACCTTTCCCTCTAGTACCACTTTACCTTTGATGTAGGAGCATCCAATGGTGTAAGGGCAATCTTGCATCACCTAAAAAAAGATGATGATTCAAAATCATTGATTTTGTTTTCATTTATTTTCAAAATTAGTATTTCTAGTTCCATAATCGCTTGAATAAGGATGTAGAACCTTCAGTTTTTCCAAACTGCTAAAAATAGCAAACTGTTATTTTTGGAAAGTTTGCATTTGGGCACACATGGAAGTGAAATTTTATAGGAAGCTTCATAAATAAAAAATAAGACCTTTGGCAAGAGAATCAGGTAAAGATCATTTGTTGGCTAAAAATATATTAAAGTTTTTGTTTCCCGAAAAACCCTTAAAAATTATTCAAATTCAGGTTTGAGGCACTAAATGGCCCTGTATGACCCTAAAAATGGGCAGAATTGGTAGAGCTGATTCTTATGCTTGTAGAGCACTCTGTGAGCTTTCTAGTGCTTCGAATAGTTCATTAATTAGACACTTGGATAAAAAGTTATGGCTCTCAGAAGTTGACCTATTTTTGGAGGGAGATGCAAAATTCAAAATTTAGCTAGAGGCCACCAAAAAGGCTATTTATAACCATTTTTGGGAACCAGTGGCAATAGTAGAGATAAGGGGGAAAGTGTAGAGTCAAGAAAAGAGGGAAAATAGAAACCCTAATAGATTTGGGGTTACAAAAGGCAGAATATTCCAGAGTATTGAGATAGGAAGTTGTAATGTGTTATAGCCTATGGAGGATTCATCCTCTAATTGTATTTGAGCTTTTGTAATGTAATGAGTTGTCCAAATCAATAAAAGAACATTTCTATTTTCTGTGTGCAATTTCCATTATCGTGTGTTTTGAGATTTACCCCCTTCATCAACCTTACATCTTTACCACAATCATACACCTATCCATATACTCTCTTTGGCTATAGTTTTTCTTTCTCCTTAGTATTACCTTGCCTTAGGTTTCCCCTACACCTTCGTTCTTTGTCACTAGTCCTTCCCATCCTACCCTTAGTTTCCCACCCATAGGCATCCTTTGTCTTTGCCTTCCTCTATCCTATATCATCATAGTTAGCCTTCATCATTTTCCTTATCCATCCATTATCCTAGATCACCTTACATATCCTATCTACCTAGTGTCCCTTCCTATCCATTATACTTGGCTTATTTACCTATTGTCCATTCTCTTCCCATAGTTTTCTTTGTCTTATTTATCTTATTTATGGCCCCTTCTCATCATAAGTCTCATGTCTCACATACTAGTACATGTCCCCTCTGCCATAGTCCAAATCTTAACCCCTCCATGGATCATATTCCTTGCCTCTCTACTAGCTCTAGTGATATCACATATTTATTCCTTGCCAATTTGGTCAAGACACACATTTAGATTGTACAAAAATGCAATAATATCTTTAAGTTTTTGCCCAACTATAAGATGTAAAACACATTAAACTTGATGTCAGGATGGATCCTTTTGGGGTTATCAATGCATTGAGAAACTTATTACTTAGTAATTATACTAGACTTGAGATGCTACAAAAAATTGGATAGATTGTGCATGTAAATACACCTTCTTTACATCTCTTCTATGCTTCTTTCAATTCTTTAGGAGCATCCACTTTTGTTGTATCTTTACTCTATCCTTCCACCTCCACTTATCCTATTATTGATCCTCCCACCACTTCACAATACCCTTCTTCATAGATTTAAATGATTTCAACCCCCTTCTACCTTACACACTATTTCATAGACTTGCTATCACATTCCTCTCTCTCACAACTATAGACTTACATTCCACCTTCTTGACTCATGTACAAGTTCCACCTTCATTAATTCTACCCTCTTTCTTTTCCTTCTCTTTTACCTCTATCGCTTCACTTGTAAATATTGTCTTTTCACCCACTTCCCACTTTGACCATATTCCTTATTATTCATATTTATCTATAGCTACCTCAACCACTCATCTTACCTCATCTATGTATCAACACATTTCTACTCCATTGACCTCTTATACTTGACATACTTTCATTTAACCACCATCTACCTTTCCAATGCCTTCTCCTCTCACATGTTTCTTGGTCCTTATGCCTTCCATAGCCCTTAACTCTTATCCTATGTATCTATGCCACCATCCTATAACTCCTTTCTACTAGTTTTCACACCTCCATAGTATGAATCTTTATTTGATCCCACTATGCCTCATCTCCTACATCATCTTTGTGAAATGTAGAAAAGGTTAGATGCTCTTTCTTTTAGATCTAGGGAGCTCACTATGGACCTCCTCCATAAACCCATTTCTTGTGTCATTTTGGCTCATTCACTCCCTCTTGCATTCATGACCCCTCCCTTTTCCCTCTACGATGGAAATGGTGACCTCATGATACTTATACAACCTTTTAATGCTTCACATATTGATTATATATATGAAAACCATATTCTCACTAAATTATTGCCTCACACACTCAAGGACCATGCTCTTAAGTGGTCTTATTGTTTTATGCATGGACTTATTCAATCTTTGGTGTACTTTCTTAGGTGTTTTGAGCTACTTTCAAGTCTGAATTGTCTTAACAATTAATTTCATGGATTTGATACATAGTAATAAATGATTGAATGAATAATTGAGCGAATTTGTTCTTTGATTTTAATTAATTTGAACTAAAATGCACCATCACTTACCAAACATTGAAATTCAATGATTTTTTATAAAAAATTACAACCATCTATCATGGAGAAATTTATTTTCCAAGATTACACTAACTTTCTTGATCTTTGTGCTATACTTCAATACTATGAGGCCAAAAAAGAAAAAGTACAGTGTAATTCTCATGATCTTGTTATTGATCCTACTTCTTCCATAAAGTTTTCTAATCCTTATAACAAAACTTTTTAAGAACTATAAGAAGGTAGAACATAAAGATAATATTAACACTAAATTGAGTAGCCTCATTTTATTCTTTCCCTTCCTCCTCCATCTTCTAACATTATCTTTTTCTACCCACAACCTATTAGATAGTTCACCTAGCTAGTAGACACAAACTATTCTATGATGCAGTAAGTGATACCTACCAACTTCCTCATATTTTTGCATGTTCATTCTTTCAATACTTTTCTTCCTATTCCTTAGGGATATGATCACATAGCATTTTTCCAATATAATATGGTTCTTGGTCATAATATAGAGCATTGTATGGACATTAAACATAAAATAAAATAATTTATTGAGTCTAATCAAATACTTTTGGAAGGTTGAAATGATAAGGGCAATCCTTTAGTTGCCCCACTAGACCAGAATTTGCAAATCTATACAAACTCATTTATACAACATAATTAGCATAATAATGTGGATCCTATCACAGAGGTTATTTCTCTTCCCCTTTCTTGATAGGATCTTTCTTCCTTCCCACTCTTTGATGATGCTTCTTCCTCTCTAGCATAATCATTTCCCAATTTTTCCTTTAATGGTTTTATTGGTACTTTAGATGTAGATCTCATTATTGATGCCCCTTTTCCTCTTATCAATTTCTCTACTAATGAGGTGCTAGATAATAATTATCATTATTCCATTGTATATTGAAGGGAAAATGAATCATGGACATTTTAGTGATATATTAATAAATGCTAACTATCCTTTTAGCATTATTTTAAAGGAGTATCTTCTACTATGCCCTTAACCCATTGATTGAATTGGGATATGTGTAGTAGTATTGTGGCTAGAATAATCCTTAATTAAGTTATTTATTAGTCTATAAGTATAATTATTGTATGTTAGGTCAGCCTCATTGGGGTTAGAACAATAGAGTATTTTGATTATGCCTATATATAGGAGGTAGTGAGTAGTAGTAAATCATCATATTGCAAATTTTGTTCATATTGGGGATTTTTGGAAGATTTCCCCCCTAAAAGTGGATTATTATTATCAAACATTATCAAGTATTTGTAACTTATTTTCCATTATATTCAGCTCTTGTGCAAGTAATTTCACTACAAGTGGTATTAGAGTATGTTCATGGCATCTTGATTGCAAAGCACGTATCTCTCTCAATTTTGTGATTTTTTAAAAAATATAGAGGGTTGATAAAGGAAAAATTAAATCAGCTACTATATAGATTTAAGGCCTTTTAGAGTAGTTTTCAAGAAGTTATTCTAAAATTAGGGTTTTCATGAATTTGCTTTCAAGGCTATAAACAACACATTTCTTAGAGATTTGTTTGGCAAAATGAGTGCTAGTCTTAGGTAAGTTACAATAAATTTTTTAACTTATTTGTATTTGTTTTGAATAAGCTATTTTCATAAATATTGTGGAAACATAATGATGGGTGTGATTGAATTTCTGAACTACAATAGAAACTACCTAAATATTCAATAACTTCAATGAAAATGAGACAAATGCAATAAAACAAAGATATACCTTGTTGAACCAATCTACCTCGTGTCTTCCATTGTTGCCTATCTCTTCCTTGATCTTTGTATATGATAATGAGCTCTCAGAAGTATACTTCCTTATTGTTTCAAGATGACACAGAGGGAATGGCTTTGTGGAGGATTATGCAAAGTGAATGGTTTCTACAATGCAACACTAAGATGAATTATGGAGATAATGATATAGAGCCATGATAATGATATGGATATGCAGCTAGATGAGATAATGATACTAATGGATGCAATGCAAATGAGGGGAGCCAAAGGCATGCTTGATAACTATGGTACAATTTCTACAGAATAAGATTACTAAAGCTTGAGTGGTTAAAAATGAATGTGAGAACCTTGGTTTTAAAGGCTAAGGATGGACCAATTCCAAGTGTCATAAGATCCACGATTGGAGGAATTATCTGTGACATGTACAATTGAGATGGAGTTGAGGGAGATAATCTTGGGAAATGTTCCTACTACATTTACAAGGTAGAGGAATATGTGGATCCATAAGCCACATGTCATTGTGCTCACAAAGACCTATGAGTTAAAAGTGGAAGACTATGAGAAGATTGTGGAAGAACTCTTGATTTGTTAGAATGTGAGAGATGAAATAGGGATGACTAGAGGAAAAATAGGACATGTGGAGATGAAATAGGGATGACTAGAGGAAAAATAGGACATGTGGGTGAGGATAATTAGCTAATTAAATATTAAAATTTTTTAATTATGTGTGCAACATGATGAGGTGTCCAATATGACATGGAGGAATGACATGGATTAGTGACATATAATTTAAACATAGGACTTAGGATAGATGATGATTAATTAAATAATTTGGGATTATTTAATTAGGGGTGACTTAGAGGAATTTGGATGACTTAATTAAATAAATTGATTTTTTATTTAATTATTTGGGATAATGAACCAATTACATAAATTAGGATATTTATTTAATTGATAGAGGAATAAGACTAAAATAAATATTAAAATATTTATTTAATTCCACACGAGCCATTTTTAGGTGTATACAATGGGGTTGCAGACTAAAGGTTGAAGCAAGATTTCTAACACACCAAGAAAAAATCCTAACAAAGAGGATATGCTTTAGAGTTATGATTAGGTGGGACTTCAAGTATGATGTCTCCATTAGATAAAAAATGAATCATAATACGGGTCCTCTTTGTTTTCTCCTTTTTGGTTTTTTATCTCCTTTGGCCCCTTTAGTTGACAAATTGCCTTCTCGATAAACTTTAGAAATCACGAATTGATCAGTGAGTTTGCATTTTTGTTGATTTCCTGATTTCTCCATTTTGGTTGACCTTTTGCTGCCTTTTTGCCTTATTGAAAAATATTCTTTCTCACTAACTTGCTCTGGTTTTTCTTTCTATGCTTTGGTTGTCAGCATCTTTCTTTTGGTTAGAGCCTCCTTAGTCGGTAAAACTTCCAAGTGGTTGAATCCACAAACTTTACCCTACTGAACATTTAGTTGATTTTACCTTTTCCCTCTTTTGGTCAGTGAAATCTTAATTTCACAAACCATCACCTTGTCTTTGTCTTCATTCCTTGCTTAGTCAGTGATTTATCTGATTGGAGAACCAAGAGGTTTGCTAACTTTAAGTTTTGCTGATAAAGGAAAACTCTTTTGTCTTTGTCTCTTCTTTGGCACACTTTCCTTAGTCGGCAAATTTACCGATCGGTGAACTTTGAGTTCGGCGAACTCAAAATTTACTGACTAAGGCAAACTTTCCTTTTACCTTAGAGAATTCTACCCACCCATTTGGTTCCTTTAGTCAGCAAACTAGTTAATCAGCGAACTGAAGGTTTGGCGAATCTAAATTTTACCAACTAAGGCAAAAGATAAGGCAAAATACTTGAAATTTTTGGGATTTTGAAAGGGAAACTTTTCTTCATTTGAGCTTTCTTAGATCGGATATTTCTAAAGGAATAAAGGTGGGATTTTTGGGCTACTTTGGCCTCGACAAAAATAGGACAACAGTTTTATTTATCAATCTTGCAAAGGAAACATCCATTACCCTCTGAAAGGTGGCTCCTACATTATTGAGTCGAAAAGGAATCCTCACATAAACAAATGCTCCCTAAGGGGTTGTGAATGTTGTCTTATGCTACTTAGACTCCTTGACCATCACTTTTTTGTATCCTAAGAAGCCATCCATCATTGACATCAACTCAGATCTTGCTACCTTTTGTAGTAAGTGATCCATACTAGGAAAAGGGTAGTTGTCCTTGAGAGATTTAATGTCCAAATTTCTAAAATCTACACAAATCTTAATGTCCCCATTGTTCTTTATTATTGGGACAAGGTTAGACACCCATTTTGAATGTTTGATTGCCTCAATTATGCCACCCTCTTTCAACTTCATCAATTATTTTTTTCCTTTGAGGGGCCAATGTAGGATTAATGGGCCTTTTCTTTTTCCTAAATGGTTTTTTTCCAAGTTCTAAGGGAATAGTGTGTTGGAACATATCTTCCCTATATGCTTTCAATTCATCATATGACCATGCAAAACACTTTTTGAACTTCCTCAACAAGTTGATCAATATTTTTTCTCTATAGACTTTAGCATCTTCCTAATGTAGATCATCTTTACAGTGGATTTAGTTCTTAGATTCACACCTTCTACATCATCTTGTCTTATTGTCTTTCTCCGTGTCTTATTATAAGCATTATTGTCAACTCCTTATCTTATAACCATCATTATTGTCAAGCATTCTTTCAAGTTCTACAAGAACTTTTGGAATGGTATTGGTCTTGAAATTAATGAACTCATTTCCAAACAAGGTCTCTTTTCCATCTTCTACCTCAACCATAGGCTTCCAATCAATCGACTAGCATTCAAAACAACTTATGTAGTTTAAAAATTCATAAATCTGCTTATCATCATTGAATACTTCTCAACTATAGATATTGTCCAGAATGCTTGGCCTAGTGAGGACTCCCATGGTATATGTGGAATGGGGTGATGTTATAGAAGCATCAAAATTTGAATCCATGATAGTAAGGGCATAAACTATAATAGTTTTAGTTCTCTCTATCCACTTGATATCAAAGGCATCAAATATTTCAATGGCATGCCAAACATCATTCCTATAATTTTTAATCTTTTTTTTGTTGCATATGAGCCTCTATTTTGAGACACTACTGACTCAAAACCACCATGCACACTCAAACATTTAATTTCATACTTGGAAGAAACATTCATACCAAGTAGCAAATCCTCATATTCTACTACATTATTGGTGCAATCAAAGTTCAGTCTAAAAGTGAATCTATAAGTGGCGTTGTTAGAGCAATATCAGTTCCCACTAAACCTAATGCAACTAAGGCTTACATATGACTCAATGGATGGACTCATCCTAAATCAAGAAGCTCAGTGAATGATGACATACTACATTTAATTTATCAATCTAGGGATGTTTTTCTTGGTATGATGTTGATACTATGTGTATAGCTAGTGAAAGATAATTGTTGCAAGTTAAGAATGGAATGCAATACTGAAAAAAAGAAACTATATTATAAATTTTGAAGGAAATCTATATAAATTTTTTTTAATCAAAACAGGATAACAAATTGAAAAAGAGTCAAGAAAGTATAACTCTAAGATCTAATTCAAACTACACAAATCTAGTACTAACATGTTGTAATCTACCTCAAGTGGGCCCTGACTTGGGTTGACTACTTCTTTTCTCCTTATATTAGTTACTCAATTTGAATCAATACATTCATTCATTCTTTTGCCACCAATCAAGAACAATAGAAATAGACAATCTATGCTAAAAACTATATTTATTGAATACAACAATAATCTAATACAATCATGAAGAAATCTTACTTCCTAGATACACTAGATGAAAAAATATATACACACCCAACAAAGTTTATGTATTTAAGAATATAACAACTTAATTGGTCCACCTCACATTTGTTTAGTGGAAAAGAGTGATCTAGCCTAAAGAGTTAAACTAAGTCAAAACCCTCTTCCACAACATTAGGACACAAAAAAATCTTGGTTTCTACCCAAGAAGGAGAGCCAAACTACAGGAGTTTATGCTCTTTTTCTATATATAGATGGATCAACCAAGTTCAATCAAAGTCAAACAAGAAAGATAAGACTATGATCAAACCCTAAAATGATGAAGAATAGACTATAATTGACTGTCTAAAATGAATCTCAGTAATCAAAAAGTACAAAAGAGGTTAGAGAAGGATTCAAAACTTGGATTTTGTAGTAGAAATACCCAGGACTAGGGCACTCGAGTGCCCCAGGCCTTTTCTAGGGTTTAGTAGAAACTCAAATATCACCAGACCTACACTTGTCTGCTCTACCTTCTTCCCAAAAATTAGCTCCCAAAACCTATTCCTTCAACTTGCACAAACGAAAAGAGGAAAAGGTTGTGCTATGTTTAAGGGCTTGCATCAGTAAAACCCTGTGTTGGTGTTCCCATCTCCACTACAATAATGGTTAGATCCAACAATGTGTTCCCTAGGAGGGTAGAGGCTAGATCTGTAACAATATGATGAATAATGATGATGATAAACACAAAAGATATGACCTTAGTTGATGAAGATCCTACACCAATAAAGGAGAGTGATAAAGAGGGCTTCAAACTTCCTTCAAAGCTTGTAAACAAACTTCAATAGAATCCACAAGGAGATAACACTTCAAACATATAGAACACTTTATCATAGAGCACAATATGAGAGCAAGTTCACCTTAATCCTCTAGGTGTCATCTAGGTGTAAAATGAACTACAAAACTCACTTAAATATGCATTCCCTCTCACTTACGACAAATAAAACTCCATTAGACTAACAAATACAAACTATAGAAGTGTCCTAAGCTAACACTATAAAGTGGCGCTGAAAATCCCAAGTGGGACCAAAGCACTTAGGCACCCTGGACCTTTAGCCCACAGACTTTGGAAAGTGTCCAATTTAGCAAGCGTCATCCAGTCCTAAGTTGATTATGTCAGGTTAAAATAGGTCTTAATTAACAAAGGCAACAAAATAGGTCCAACCAGGTGCTAAACTAAGTGTAAAATGCTAGTGTACACATTTTATGACTCAACATTTAGCCCCCACTTTAGTGTGGATATGAATATATGCTCGAACTCATACTAAACGATGGAAAAAACACACAAACATAGAAGCCCAAAGGTTTCTACCAAGTTGTGGACTACAAGTAGCCCCCAAACTTAGGATCCTAAGGATACAAACACATAAGCAAAGAGAAAACATGCAAGACATTACAACATTAATTCACACATACATGGAGTACTAAAAGCATACATGTAAAAGACATGTAATACACGCCAAACATAATGCATACATGCTTAACATGAAGCATACACATAAGTCACAATGAATACACATAAGAAGACATGGAAAACATGATGAAGAAATATTAAAACATAAGCTAGACATAATGCATAAAGGAAGCAAACATAATAATACACATAGAACAAACACACAAGACACATGACTCTGACACTATCTTACTCTATCGCTAGGGGTGGTGTGAAAAGAAGTGCCACCATGGATCACACACTAGTAAGGATCACCGAATTACTAGGTGACCATGACAAGTCACATGAAGCACACAGAATAGCCAACTACTTTGCACTAGGTGGCTCATGGACCAAAGAGGAAGCATCATAGGCTAGTGAGTACCGTTAAATCACTAGGTGAGTTCTATGCCAACAAACAAATATGCAACTAAAAGAGAGCATAGCATGATGCATGCCTCAACCTTAAAGTGATTGCTAACTCCTATCAGGGAGCAATTGCTTTAAGGTAGAACAAATCACCAAATAGGCATGAGAGATTTCTAGAAGCGCATGCCCATAAAATATGTATTTCCAAAGAACTAAATCACACTAAGGGGTTGCCCCCACAAAAGGCAAACCAAGGTGATGCTACAAACATGATACAAAATGGCTTGTGTAGTCATGGTATGATGCTAAGTATAGCAACAAGGTGCCATAAAAATCAAAACATAAAAGAAGCAACAAGTAATACAAAAGGGATCTACCTAACTGGCATTAGTATAGGAATAGTTGTATAATAGGAGATATCTCAAGACTATATATATGAAACTGTCATCATCCACCAATTAGTAAAACTATGGAGACCAAGGAAGAAGTATCACATGAAATCAAAAATAAACATCACTTGGGTCAATAAGGGAGAATGCCAAAACATTCTACGCCTTGCATGATCCCTAAAGGACACAACAACAATACAAATAACGACATATAGAAGAATGATGATACAAATAGAGAGAATGTGACAACAGATTTAGGTCCCTTTGTATCCTTACACCTACAAGGGTGCCAAGGGTCATCCAAAGAGAGCTTAACAATACAACAACACTAACAACACAAATACAAATAAAGCATCAAGCAACACATCATGGGGGAAACATAATCACATGCACGCATAACACAAAAAATAAGGTACCTCATATGCGAGTCAACCTAAAGCAAGTCATCCTCATCCCAATCTAGTTCATCATCCATTTGGATCGGTGGACAAGATGCAAGAGGAACTATAGCACAAGAGGTATAAGGAACAAGAGCAATACCTATATAATCTCCAGAATCACTATCGGAATGTAGTATAATAGGCTCCATAGAGGCTTGTAAAGCTTCTTCTTTCTTTGTAGGAGACACAATGGTGATAGTTGTCTCTTTGGTGTCTATTGATGTATAAAATTGCATAGGTTTCAACACCAATAGGGAAGTTTCAAGAATGTGGGCCTTTCTACTTGAAACAACCTCCAGATTTTAAAGCTGGGTCTTCCTATTTCAATTGGGTTTTGAGTAAAGGGAAAGAGATAAATAGGATTACAGATACAATAAGCAAATCTAAATTATGGAAATGCACCTAAGTGAAAAGTATTCTTTCAATTTTAGCACAGTGAACCAATTCTCAAGATACAGTTATATTAAAGAGCAGGCACTGCATGATTAATATAAACTGATATAAATGAATACTGTCAAAGGCTTGTAACCAGACAACTTTGCAAAGACAGATAACATCAACAAAAGGCATAGAATAGAGTTTTCTCATTAATTTTCTAGCAACATAAAAGCCATAGAAACATGCACATCTATATTAACCTTCTTATCAGAACAACAACATTAAGGCAAAATGACATAAACTGGTCACAACAAAGTCTCTGAATTCTTGATAAAACTTATCAAAATTGGATCTCTTGTCCAAATTCCCTCCATATCTATTACAATTTCTACATATTTATAACCACGGACCTGACCCAAGATTGCCTGTAACAACCCGAATCTTCAATGGCCAAACAGAACTAAAGATTACTAAAAGTCCATGGCAGTTATGATCTTCTGAATCTGCAACTGCTATCCTTCTCGCATGCTTATTGGTTGTGGCATAATTGTATGTGGCACTCTAACTGTATCATGGTTAAGACACATGGTGACACCCACGGGCTCATTTCTCAAAAGGAATTGTGACACATGGCATCTTCTGCGTATACCTAGAAACTCATTTACCTTCAAAGAAATTTCATAGGAAACAGTCACTTGTCACACTTTGCATTGCCTTGAAAATGATACATGTCCTGCCCCATTGAGCGCTTAAAAACTATATCTTTATGCCCAGGCAACTTAGCGCCATAACATCTGTCATCATCCGCTATACTTAGAAACTGAGACACAATATCAATGGGACCCACTACATTCATTACTTATTACCCACATAGGAAAATAAAATGGGACATATGGCACCCTCCACAAGCAAACAAGCTAGACATGTGGCAGCTCCTAACAACTTAGTTGAAACTTATGAAACTTTTGAAGGATCCTTCAGAAGCTGACACTTGGCATGTTCCGCTGCAACTATGAATCAAAATACCTTTGCTCCAGGAACATTATAAATAAAGCAAACCTTTCTCTACTATCTCCATGTGGTGCCTCCCGCAAGCTTGAAACTATCTTTGAAATGTGGCCCACCATATATATATCGATATCAATATATATTCTGAAAAGAGAGACACGTGGCATCATCTGCATAAAGCTCAAAAGGACACACAACAACTCCAGCAAGCATATAGCAATAAAAGAAACTTTTTGAAACTACTTCTACTAGCAACACGTGACAATGCTCACGACACTATAAAACTGCCACAAAAGATGCTACCCAATACGTGGCACACTCTGCAGCAAAAGAAAGTAACATGCGGAAACTTTCACATAAAACCTTATGCTTGTTCCATTGTTGTAGCTTCAACACTTGGCGCGACCCATGCATGGAAACACAGAGTCACAAATATAATAAGTTGTTGTAACATCTATCACAACACTGCTAAAACTAAAACAAAATGTAGAGTTACTCTATAGTTCTTGGCGACCATCGGGACTTCTGAGCCTACTTTGAAAGAACCCAAAACTAACAAAAAGATATTGTTATTGAAACAAAACTCAAATTATAGATTTTGCAATGATGTCTGATATACAGACCTTTCTGAATCTGACAGCCCCTGCCTACTCTATAAATCTTGAAAAGAAAAATTAAGATTGATTATATCTTTATGGGAGAATGATTGCAAAATTTGTACCACAGCTTTCAATTGAAACTCCAGCTGGGCCATAGGTATCAACACAGCTTCAACTTCCTCCACTGTTGATGAATCACTCAAACCTTAGAAAATTGTTTGATTATTCTATTTTTTCAAAAGAAGGGCCCTGATATCATCTATCATCAATACTATATTACCATCTGGGAAAGGTGAAGGAAGTCCCAGTTGCACCAAATCTTCAATGTGTTTTTTCATATTTTTTACTCCTTCCTTCACAATATCTAGGAGCTCTTGACAATTTGTAGCTGCAGAATTGCAATTCAAAACTTCATTGACCTTCTTAGTAGCAATCATCCTATCATCAATATCTGCTACTAATAATGCCTCATCTGTTGTATCATACAACTTTTTCAACAAAAGCTGAGAATTAGAAACCCTTAGTGAAACAGTAGATAAAGTGGCTTTCACAGAAGACTCCACTTTCTCACACAACTTCTAAGCATTTAATAGAAAGTTCAAAGATGGCTTGAGTTGTATAATCTCCTCAGAGATTCTCTTCCACACTGTAACATACAACTCTTTTACCAGATTCAGAACTCCTGCATTCTGTGGTCTATTAGCCAACTCAATTGTGAGTTGTTTTGTTCTCTGCTGCTCAGCCATGAACTGTGCTTGAGCTGCACTATTGGCATTTTGTTCCCTCAATAATTTTTGTTACAACTATGTTTCTTCTTTCAATTTGTCCTGATATCTTTGTTCTATAGTAGCCTTCTCTTGTCTCAAAACAGTGACAGCAGCTTTCTCTTGTGCCAACTCAGTCTTTAGAGAAGCAACTTGAGCCTATATAGTCTGATGTATCTGTAATGAAATAGTGGTATGCAATTGTTTGTTCAAATTATTAATCTCATTTATTTTAGACTGTATTTCCTAAGTGAGATTACTGCTATTCACCTTTTCCTAAGCCAAATCAGCCTCCACCTTTTGTAGCTTCTTGGACACTTTCAAGTAGTCTGTAGCAACTGCAGTTGCAGTCTCATTCATTAGCTCAACCCAGTCCTGTGGCCTGAAGAGAGACATATCCATGGCCACTACATTCATAGCATAATCTTGTGGTTGCATTTGCTCATTTGGTTTTACCACATTTGGAGACAAATGTGTCACAGTCAAAGACTATTGAATAGGGTCAAAGAGAGATTTCATATGAGCCACTGCAGGGCTTTTGCTCTCTTTCTTTCTTTTCTTTTCCATCTGGCCTCTCTGGCCTTTCTTGTTGTATCTTCTTGAGCTTGGAAGGTAGGCAGAGATGCAATATATCCTCCAGCAAAGGGGTGACCCTGAGGCAGACCATAAGGAATAGCAGATAGTTGTTGGCTAGGGGGATTTTGGGGTGGGACTCACTTGGGCACAGATGGTGAAAACAATGGTAAGGTTATGGCTTGTGAAGATATGGCCATTGCACTAACAGGTGGAAAAAAGGTTTGTGATAGCACAACAGAAGTAGCGAGAGATGTAGAAACTTGGGGATTTTGGGGTGCCATTCCTAAATGAGAAGAAAGAGAGGTAGGAGAAAAAAGAGAAGCAGTGCTTACTTGAATGGCTGGTGAGATGATTGGAGCCTGTTGTTGCTAGGGTATAGGTGCTTCTTCCTCCTCTTCTTTAATATTTAGTCTTCTTATCTTCAAAGGCCTCTCTATTGTCTCCTTTGTTTCTTCTTCTTCAATATTCACAACCACTAGTTGTTGCAAAGGGGCCATTCTAGAACCCCCAGATGTTGAAGCTGTATGGGTTCCAAGAGATGGTGATGACATAACTCCTTTTTGTTTTTCAAGGGTACTAAGGGATTGAGACCATGGAGATCTAGGGTCAGCTAAAGATGCTTCTCCAGTTTCTTGGGCTCCAGTAGCCTCCTTTGTTTCTTCAGTTGTCCCTTCACCACCCTTCTGAATTCTACTTGTATCAGGGATTGAAGCTGGAGACAGATTCCATTCATCCCTTATTGATTCCCATGTCTCATCTGTGTCTACATCACCAAATGTATGGGTAACCTCAGAGATTTCTTGTCAATATTTCCAATAGGCCTCAATTTTCTCTATGCTCTAGTCTTTGCTTTTTAATGTTCTCCTCAAACCCTGAGTCATTTTCATTTTAGGATCATACTCTTTTTCTTTGACATAAAAAGTCTCCCAGGCCCTAGGGCCCTCATAAGGCAGATCAGTTAATTCCACATAAAGATCTGGGTTATCTTCTTTTGGGGACCTTCTGTCTTCCTAAAATGGGTGTCCCTCATGGACAACTTTAGCAGAAACTTTATTACTTAAAATCCAAGAAGTCAGGAAACTATCAGGGTCGTATTTCCATTTATCCTCTATGATTAGGAAACCATAGGTAGCCAATTTCCTAAACAAGAGGCTATATGTTCCTCTAACTTCAATTGATATTTTCCCTCTAGTCCAGGGAACATCATACATCTTTTTCTTTATTTTCTTGTGGCCATAATCATCATCTAAAAATGTGACCCTGAGGGTCAAGACTTTGGGTAGTAAAACAAGCTCCCCACTAAAACCGTGGACTTTGATTATTGTAGTGCAAGCTCCAAAGAAATAGTCACAAGGTATTGGGCAATTTGTTAGGAGACCCCTAATGCTCTATGTCATTCTATGGTCTACAGGCTCAGGGCTTAATTGGCTAAAAGCAGGGGTAACAAAGAATTTAGAAAAATCATAGGGATTAGATGTATTAGATAACACATGAGTCCATGCAGACACAGGAATGGTCCTATTACCATCAGATTCTGGGTCATACATATTCAAAGGCATATACTGATTGAATATGATAACATTCTGGTATAACATTAGATGGAACATATATGCAGAATACCTGAACACATGCTTGGTTTTGAAATTAGCAAGCTGGTCAATCATCACTACTGTAATTTGCTCTGAGAAATCTAGTCGGTACTCCTAGGACTTGTCAATGGTTTTCAATTTGAAAATAATGGCCAGCTACCAGTCATGAACTGTAGAGTCTTCATTCTAGCTGAAGATAAAGGCCAACATAGCGAGAGCATCTTGGACGTCAAGACCGAATTGAGCACAACCAATGGGTAATGCAGGCAACTGCGTATTTTCCTCTCCCAGATGCATTTCAGTGTTTAGAAACCTCACCTTATCATGGATATTTGCCCAGGTGCCTTACAGCTTAGTGACATTTGGAAAAGTGGCCGTTCTATTATATTGCAGAGCTAACATGTCCCTAATTGCTTTAGGGGTGATTTGTATCATGAATGGGACTTGTTGAATGGTGTGTGATGGAGGGTGTAACAACTTTGCACATAAATCAACCAACTCAGGGCATGGGAGCACATTAGGTACCAGAAACTACGCCAATTGCGAAGTCCAGATCATCATCCCGAAAGTTTCGCATTGTCCCTTTGACGCTCGGAGGAGGCATCTTTGGTGAGCTCCTCTAAGAGTTTTAGTATTTTTATGCATGTGGGTGTCAAATATAAGATTAGAAAAATCTTTCACCTGGGTTGGGTCAACACTTACTCCTAATTTTGGAACCCTCATTCTTGGATAATTTTTCCTTAGCTGTGCAGGTGCTGAAGCATAAGACTTGCTATTCATTAGCTTCTCGGTGTGCTCATAGATCCCAAGTCCTTCTTGTGATGACTGCATCTCAGACATTTCTGTATCTTTGCAGAAACTTAGGGGTTTTGACACAAAAGATAAAAGAATTGGGAAAGAGTTGTAGTTGGCTTGAAATGCTTGCGGAGAATAGAGCTTAAATGCAACAACAATTAGGAATGTAGAAAGACAATAGCAAATGAAACTCTCGAATGGACTAATACTTAGCTAAGCAAGGCATTATGGAACAATTAATGACACATCTCATCATATTAATGACACTAGTAATGAGGGACAGTTAGCATATCCTTTTGAAATCCATATTGGACAGAGTGTCAGATATGTCATAAGAGTAGCTATCTTTTTGAAAAAATGTGTACCTCTTTGGAATTTAAGAAACTGACGAACAACCTCAAATAAATGCTACTTGCTTAAAAGAGAAGAGACTTCTGCACCATGACACGTGTTCACTGAACACTTATTCAAAAGGGAAAGTGGGAAAGCGAGACAAAAGCAAGAAAAGATAAGAAAACAACTATCTAACTATGATACATGATGAGTTTCAGATTTAGGTAAAATGTTTCAAAAAGATCCCATTTACCAGAATCTCCTCATGTTCTCCATCCATGGTTTCCAACTCAAATGAATTTTGCTACTTACAAGAACAAACCTTATAAGGGCCTGTCCATAATGATTCAAATTTGTTGTGTCGACCTAGCTTGGCAACTCTTTCATCCCACTTTAATACCAGAAACCCAAATTCAACAATTAGATTAGAAGTCCTCTTGTCAAACCAATTCTTAACCATATTATGATGTTTCATTACCGATTCATGTGCCTTTTCTCTCTTTTCTTGAACCTCCAACAACTCAGCAAGTCTGACTTACATTGGGCCATTTTCCTCAATTTCTATCTGCTTCAACAACTGTAAGGCAGGAATCTCTAAACTTAGTGGCATCACTGTTGGTTTACCATAAACCAACTCATAGGGAGACATTTTACTTACTTACTTTGGTGTGATTCTATTAGCCCACAGCATTATATTAAGTAACTTATGCCACTTTCTCTGATAATTAGTTCCTATTCTTTTTATGAGTCTAATAAGGTTCTTGTTAGTGGTCTCTACCAAACCATTACCTTATGGATATTAATTGGAAGAAGATTTCAAATATATCCATTTCTTAAAGTAAATTCAGACAATTTAGTCCCCAAAAATGCTTTAGCATTATCTAATATGATGGTACGGGGGGGACCAAACTGAGAAGTTATACCTTCTAAAAATTCTAGTATGACCTTTTCGGTTGCTTCTTTGAGTGGCATTGCTTCACTCCACCTGGTAAAGTAATCTGTTACTGTAAGAATCCACTTGTGTCCCATGTTTGATACTAGATTGATCATGCCAATTAAATCTAAACCCCATTGAGCAAAGGGTTCATCTACAACTATGGGACTTAAAGGCATTTTTGCATTTCTCCTCTTTCTAGTATAGAACTGGCAATCTTGGCATTCCTTAACCATTTGATAGCAATCTATAAATAGAGTAGGCTAGAAATAACTAGCTTGGGTCACTTTGATTGTGGTAGTCCTTGTTGAATAATGGCCTCCAGAGGTCCCATGATGCAATTCATGTAATACTCTTTGAGCTTCATCCTTCTCTATACATCTTAAGAATATTCCATCAGTATTCTTTCTAAATAAGATCTAATCAATTAATACAAAATGGACTCCCTGTTGCCTATAGTACCTTTTCTTATCAGGAGAGAGTTCATTTGGGAACACTCCAGTCTTCATGAACTATATTCTATCTCTGACCCAAGAATCGTGGTCAACCTCTTGGAGTTTCAACACCTTTTCATTTTCTATTTCTTCTGACACTGATTTTTCTATGTCTTGGCTCATATATTGGCACAGTCCCTGACCAACTTGGTGGGCCTTACTTCCACATCATATTCTAAAATCTTTTTTATCCAATTGGCTCTTTTTTCAGTGATCTCACCTTCCATAATATATTCCCTTACATTGGGGTGGGCCACCAATATCAGAATTTTATTTCCTATTACTAAGTGCCTAAATTTCTTAAGGGCTTTTATCATAGCATATGCTTGTTTCTCCATGAAATTATATCTTGATTCATATTCCCTTGGAGTTCTAGAGAAGAAATCTATTGGATGTTCCCCTTCTTCCTTGTCATCTTTTTGAGTAAGGATAGCGGCCACACTGTATTCGCCTCCATACACATACATTATAAAAGACTTAGAGAAATTTGGGTTCCTTAGTACTGGGGCCATTGAAATGGCTCTCTTGACTTCTTCAAAAGCTTGTCTCCCTTCTGCTATCCATTTAAAGGCCAAGTCTTTCTTAATCAATAGTGTCATTGGTCTAATTAGACCTGCAAAATCAGATATAAAGTAGCTAACAAAGTTAATTTTCCCTAAAAATGACTGAACTGCTTTCTTGTTAACTGGTAGAGATAGATTCATTATAGCTATGACCGTCTCTGGATCAATGGAAATCCCATCTTTTGACACTATGTGTCCCAAAAGTTTACCCTAAGGCACAACAAAAATACATTTCTTAGGATTTAGATATATCCTAAACTCTTGAGATTTCTTAAAAATAGCCTCTAAGTGGTCAAAATAATCTTTTGCACTCTTAGTAAAAATGGTCAGGTCATCTAGATAGATCAAAATGATCTTATTTATAATTTCCCCAAATGCTACACCCATTGCACGCTAAAAAGTAGCTCTAGCATTTGACAGACCGAAAGGCATCTTAGCATACAAAAATGTTCCCCACTTTGTGGTGAATGCTATCTTATGTTGGTCTTCATTTGCTAACCAAATCTAATTGTATCCTAAGAAACCATCAAGCAAAGAAAACCTCTTTGACCCAGCCATAGTCTATAAAATCTGTTCCATAGAAGGCAGGGGATAATGATCTTTCAAAGATGCTTTATTCAGATCTCTGAAATCCACACAGAGTCTTATGTCACCATTCTTTTTTCTTACAAGCACTAGGTTTGACACCTAGGTTGAATGCTTGATTGGGAAAATGGTCTTTGATTCCAAAAACTTTTGTAGTTCATCTACCATTAGGGGTTCAATTCTCGGATTTACTAGTCTTTGTTTCTGTCGGACTAGTTTTGTTCCTTCAACAAGCTCTATGGTATGTTGGATAATATCTCTATTATAGCCATGAAGGTCTTCATAAGTCCAAGCAATTACTCTATCATACTTATTACATAAGGAAATCAGCTTGTCCTTTTCCTCTTGGGTAGTAGCATTGCCTACTTTTAACTTCCTTCCTTCACTAACTTGAATTTCAAAATAATCCTCCTTACTTTCCTTAAACCTCCTTTCTCTAATCTTGCATCTTTAGGGTCAAATAAATTCTCTAGAGTGATCAGTCCTTTGGAGATTTTATTTGACTTTAGCTAAATGATTTGATCACCATAAGCTTCCTCAATCTTGGGCTGTAACTGGTTAGAAAATTCCCCTGATTGCTGTAAAAATGAGAGTACTTGAAGATCACTGTCAAAAAATTTCCAATTTTGATCATTGTCTGGAATTGTTGGTCTTACTATAACTTTAACTGACTCATTATTAACTAATAGATCGCTTGCTTGGTTAAATTGTGAACCAATTTGTGCCATCCTATATGCTTTTGAATTTTGGGCTCTGGGCACTACCTCATTATTGAAAGTGTCAAAACCATCTATCAGATCCCAAATCCTGTGTCAATAGGACCTCATTCTTACATTCTTAGCTATTGCTTTCTCTTTGATTTGTTTTACTACTAGTTCTGAGTCTCCTCTAACTATCAGATTCTTAATTCCCTTTTTCTTGGCTAGCATGAGACCATGCACCAAAGATTCATATTCAGCATCATTATTGGTACAAGCAAACTGAAAGCAAATGGCTCTTAGAATTTTCTCACCATTTGGGGTAGTAAGGCAAATACCTACTCCAGCGCCATTCTTGCTCCTAACCCATCAAAATTTAAGGTCTAGATTTCAAAGTTTGTTTTAGATCCTTCACTTTCTGATACCTCTTTTCTTATAATATTCAGAAATTCTTGGCCTTCTTCAAAAATAACATAAGTACCTAGACCAGTAGAGTCATAGTTTCCATAAGGATCACTCTACATCATGATCAACAACTAGTTGAGTTCCTCTTCTTGTTGGTCATGTTCAGTCCAGTCACCTAATTCTTCAATAAAGACTCTCTCTTCTTTATTCATCATGGCATGGGATGCTTCTATCTTTGGGGTGGGTTCAATGGTGATATGATCTTTAGATAATGGCTCAGACAATACCTTCATCTTTGTCCCATACTTGGTTCTTAAGATTAGGTGTGACCAATCTAGTGAAATGTAACATCTTATCTTGGCTGTGAAATCTCTGGATAGGCATATACCAAAAATAGGGGGAATATCTATGACTACCACATCCTGATTGATAGTTATATTAGGACAAGTATATAGTTGCAATGGAAGTTGTTTGATTTTCCTATAGTTTGAACAAACTTTCCATCCAACTGCATGACTCCTCTAATAAGTGGCTCATACTTTATCTTTAAAGTATCTACTATTTTCTTTGCCATGATTGTGGTACTGGCTCCAGGATCTATCATTGCATTATGCAACAATTTTTTTCCAACTATTAAAGTTAGATAAAATGGATCTGGTTTAGATTTACCTACCTCAGGTGCATTGTTCAATAGAGCTGATATTTGTAAAGGTGTAGTATCTTTATGTTGGATCTTTCCTTTATCAGTAGCTCCTTCTTTAGCACTAGTGGATTTAGAGGCCACCTGACCATGTAGAGCTTCTTGCAACAGTGTCTTCTGCTCGGGAATAGCCAACATATACCAAATTGATACGTGTGTTGGAGTCCTTCTCAGTTGTTCCACCACATTCACAGATCCTAGTGCTTGTGTCTTTGGATAGTAAGAGTACCTTGTCTTCTCTAGCATCTAACCTAAGGCCACTTGATTCTATACTAGTTGGGGTACTTCTTGCCTAGAGACTGGATTGTGATAATTTTGAAATGGAGGAGTTTCGATAATCTCATTATTTGTGACTTCAGGCTGCTCCATCATTCTCCTCTTTGATCTAGTATAATAATCTAACTGCACCAATGGTTTCTTTGAAGTGGATGCTTCATTCAAGAACACTGAATCTTCATCTTCAATCCATGAAAATAAGGCATGTTTAGGAGCAATTTCCTCTTCTTGTTGTATAGACATCCCTTGCATCTAGGCAACCATTATTGCATTCTGAACACCAGGGGACTGATATGGTGGAGCATTGGATGTCAAGAATTGTCCTTCTACCCTTCTCTATTCTGCTACCTTTTGCTCCAAATTACCTCTGGGATAGTCTTTGGGCATATGGGAATTGTTGTAGGGAAAGCACCAGGCATTGGTGTCTCCTGCTAAGTTATTTTGTCTGGGAACTATTTCTCTATTGGGATTATAGGGAATAGCTTGTAAAGGTGTAGGGACTGAAACCAATTGGTTTGAAGGCTGAGGATTATTTTTCATTTGAGGGCCTTGATATTGATTTAGCTAGTAAGGGGGTTGATTTCTTTGGAAACCTTCGTAAGGAGGCTTTGAAAAGGAGTTTGTTGTCTCTTTAGGTTAATTATCACATTTGAAAAGGTCCTTAGGATATTCTTGACGTCATCCATTTTAGATGGTTGAGTAGAGGTAGTTGCCATAGCAGGTTGTTGAGGTACTGGGAGTGAATACATGGACACAAGTGGAACTACAAGATTCGAAGCTTCTTGTGGCAAAGGTAGGGAGATTTCTGGGAACATGGGCATAGGAGGCCTTGGAGGCAGTTTTCCAGCGTCTATTAAGTTATTTTCAGCCTTAACAGCCAATTCATATGCTTCCAACAGTGTTTGACCTCCTAGGGACTAAATCATTATAGATATATCAAAATTAAAAGCTTTGAGGTAGAACACAATAACCATACCTGATAATGGTCTTACTGTAGTAGGAATTCTATCCCAGGTCTTTTGAAATCTTGAGTTAAAATCAGTCATGGCTTCTTGTGGTGCCCTTTTGATAGTGATTAATTTTTGTAGTAGGGATGACTTGTCACCCTTCTCACTAAATCTTGCAAAGAAGGAATCACCAAGCTGATCCCATGTAGATATTGTATTTGGAGTCGGAGATCTATACTAATCCAGAGCCTTCCCTTTGAAAGAACCTTCCAGCATCTTATTGCTACATTATGTTCAGTAATAACATGTACTGCACACACATTAGACACATCTTGTAGATGCTCCCCAGGTGTCTTGGAATCTTCTCCACTGAACTTGGGTCAAGCCTTCAAAGCATTGGTTGGAATAGGGTCCCAAGTGGCTGGTGGTTTTGGGAGAATGAGAGCACTACCAGTGTTCCAATTTGCATAGTTCCTTGGAGGTACAGGTGCTCCCATATTTATTCCTTGTGTTACTACAACTTGATTCACTCTTCTTCTTGGAGTAGTAACTAATGGTGGTAAAAGAATACTTGGATTAGCAGTAGACTAAGCTCTTGTTGTAGGTCCACAACTTTGGCTCCTTGTCACTCTATGGCTCATACAATCTTGATAGGAACTTCAAGAAAGGTCCCACTGGGCATGCCAAAAACTATTGATGTATAAAATTGCGCAGGTTCCAACACCAACATGGGAAGTTTCAAGAATGTGGGACTTTCTACTTGAAACAACCGCCAGATTTTAAAGAAGCTGGCTCTTCCTATTTCAATTAAGTTTTGAGTAAAGGGAAAGAGATAAACAAGATTATAGATACAATAAGCAAATCTAAATTATGGCAATGCAGCTAAGTGAAAAGTATTCTTTCACTTTTAGCACAGTGAACCAATTCTCAAGATACAGTTATATTAAAGAGCAGGTACTACATGATCAATATAAATAGATATAAATGAATAATGTCAAAGGCTTGTAACTAGACAACTTTGCAAAGACAGATAATATCAACCAAAGGAACATAATAGAGTTTTCTCATTAATCTTCCAGCAACATAAAAGGCACAGAAACATGCACAACTATATTAACCTTCTTATCAAAACAACAACATTAAGGCAGAATGACATAAATTGGTCACAACAAAGTCTATGAATTCTTGATAAAAATTGTCAAAATTGGATCTCTTGTCCAAATTCCCTCAATATCTATTACAATTTCTACATATTTATAACCACAGACCTAACCCAAGATTGCTTGTAACAACCCAAATCTTCAACGACCAAACAAAACTGAAGATTACTGAAAGTCCATGGCAGTTACGATCTTCTGAATCTGTAACTGCTATCCTTCTTGTGTGCTTATTGGTTGTGGTGTAATTGTATGTGGTACTGTAACTGTATCATGGTTAAGACACATGGCGACACCTGCAGGCTCATTACTCAAAAGGAATTGTGACACATGGCAGCATTTGTGTATACTTAGAAATGCATTTACCTTCAAAGAAACTTCACAGGAAACAACCACTTGTCGCACTCCACATTGCCTTGAAAATGATACCTGTCTCGCCCTGTTGAGTGCTTAAAAAATGTATCTTTATGCCTAGGAAACTTAATGCCATGACATCTGTCATCATCCACTATACTTAGAAACTAAGACACAATATCAATGGAACCCACTACATTCATTACTTATTACCCACATAGGAAAATAAACTAGGACAGATGGCATCCTCCATAAGAAAACAAGCTAGACACGCGGCAACTCCCAAAAACTTAGTTGAAACTTATGAAACTTTTGAAGGATCCTTTAGAAGCTGACACTTGGCATGTTCCACTACAACTTGAATCAAAATGCCTTCGCTCCAAGAACATTATAAATAAAGCAAATATTTCTCCACTATCACCATGTGGTGCCTCCCGCAAGTTTGAAACTATCTTTGAATTGTGGCCCACCATATATATATATCAATATCAATATATATTCTAAAAAGAGAGACATGCGGCATCATCTGCATAAAGCTCAAAAGGACACGTAGCAACTCCCACAAGCATATAGCAATAAAAGAAACTTTTTGAAACTGCTTCTGCTAGCAACATGTGGCAATGCCCGTGACACTATAAAACTGCAACAAAAGATTCTACCCAATACATGGGGCACTCTGCAGCAAAAGAAAGTAACACGCAACAACTTCCACATAAAACCTAATGCTTGTTCCATTATTGTAGCTTTGACACTTTGCACAAACCACACACAGAAACAGAAAGTCACAAATATAATAAGTTGTAACATCTATTGCAACACTATTGAAAATGAAACAAAATGTAGAGTTACTCTACAGTGTCCATCGGTGATAAACACTTGCGAGGAGGGAGATTATCTTCTCATATGGCAAGGTGAGCCATAGCATGGCAACGCTTCTTTCTTTCTCTTGCAATCTTATTTCACTTAGCTTTATTCATGATGTTCTTAAGGGGAACTGTAGTATCTTCCAACACGGGTTTTTTTTCTTCCTTTGCTTCAGGAACATTAGAAGAAATGGGAGGAACCACCAAAGGATAGGAGACTATATGGGAAGGTTTCCTTAATGTGGTATTCTCTTCCTTCTCAACTTGCAAAATAGGTGGAAGTACCAGAGCATCCTCAAGCGGTTGAGAAACATCAAGAAATAAAACATGCACAACCAATGTAACACCACTAGTCTCCACAAAGGTTGATGGGACAAAAGTAATATTATGATTATGGGGAGGTCTGTTTTGTGCATTAAGGTTGCCTCATTGTCCTTGAAGGGATGGTGGAGGGGGAACCTTGGCATATCTACCAGATGTTTGGGGATAGGGAAGAACCTTCGATTCAGGCTTAGCTTTGTTCATTACCCATGGGACAGGAGGAATTACAGTTGTAGCCTTAGAAGATCGAGGAGGTTCAGGAACATCACCAAGGGGAATAATGCTAAGTGATAACTCTTCTATTTTCTTTACTTTGAACTTTTGATATGATAAGAAAAATACATCCTCTCTAGGTCTAGCGGCTATAACTAGTTGTGGACAGAAGCATTTGAGTGAAAAATGCCCATTGCGAGCAATGGGGCAATACCAACTATGATGTACAAAATGCACCCATCCCTCAAATGGAAACTTTAAGCACTTGTGAACCATAGAGGGGACCACCTTCATGGACCAGAGCCATGGGTAGCCCAACTTCACATGAAATAGGTTTGATGTAGGAATGATAACAAAATGAACATCCAAAGTTCTTGGCCCAACTTTAACTTCAAGAGTTAAAGAACCAAGAGTTGGAAGGATAGATCCATCATGTGCTTTAATAGCCATCTCCAATACCTCATACTTATCTTGATGTAAACCATGCATGTAGAGGAACTCTTCAGTTACTACATTTACCATGCATATATGATTTATCATAGCATCTTGAATAGGTTTATCAGTAATTCAAATAGTAATATAAAGAGGCCCATTAGGAGCTTCGATAGTAGCATCATGTGGAGTAAAAGATATAGCAGGTTCCAAATCCACTCACTCTTTGTGAGGGCGAGCACCCACCATGCAAATATCAATTACATTAGACTCATGATGAGAAAGAGGATTAGTGTATATTTGTATATTTTGATTAGGAGCTACCATTGATTTATTCCTTTGTCATTCACACTAGCAACTTGTATGACATTTAAGTCAATGAGGTCTTGAACTTCATGTTTGAGATGCATACGTCTTTTAGTGTCATGACCAACGGAGTAGTGAAATTGATAAAATTTCTTTGCATCAAAGGAAGATGATTGCATATTGCTTGGATCAAGGGGTTTAAAAAGTGGAAGATTGATGAGATTATTTTGCAAAAGTTGTGTCATGATAGCATAAAGAGATTTTGGCAATGGTGTGAATTTTCTTGTTTTTGGTTTTAACTTAAATAACATAAGAAAACATGTGGCGGCAGCGTCAACTCTTGCTTCCACACCTTAGCTGAAATTTCATGGATTTTGATGAAGTTTTTGTTTTTTCTTTTGAAAGAATGATTATGTGAGGCTCCAGATCAACCAACCAGAGTCGATGAGGGATCATGCTCATACTGACTAATTAAAAGTTGATAATCATGAAGAGTTGTGCAGAGATGAGTGAATGAATCATATCGCATCAACAATATCTTATCACGGATGTGAGGTTGTAAGTTTCCTATAAAGATTCTTTGCACATCAGCATCCATAATAGAATATTAGATTTATGAGAAGAGAGCTTGATAACAGCCCATGAAATCTATGATTTTCTCCTTCGTTCCTTGTTTGCAATGAACCAAGTTCGTCAAAGAGACTTGAGGTCTAATGTTTGCCTGAAAGTGCTTGAGGAACTTGGTAATTAATTATGTGAAATAAGTTATAGAATTAGGAGGTAGCGCGCAAAACTAATCCAAGGTTGTGTCCTTGAGTGACCTAGGAAAGAATTTTTCTAAGATCACATCCTCAAAGTAGAAATCACTACACATAGTGGTAAAAGCTGCCACATGGTTGTTAGGGTCTCCCTTCCCATTATATTTCTCAAAATGAGGGGTTTCAAACTTCTCAAGAATATGAGTTTATATGATGGAATAGGACAAAGGGCTATGGAGGTAGTGTGTTGTCATACTAGTCTTAGGTGGGCTATTACTCATACTAGACAATTATTGTTACATGGAGATTATATTCTTTAGCAATTGACGGGGTCAGAAGTAGAATCAGGTAAAGATTGGAATGAAAGACTAGGTGATGGTATATGAGTAGACTTTTGGAATGTGATAGGTGGTTTATATGTAGGTGGAGTCACATTAGGAGTGGAATTTGTGTAACTATATGGAACGGTATTGTAATGGTGAATAGGATTCCCAGTGGATAACCCAACACATGTTGTAGCATTATTACTTAGTTGTGTAGTAGTGGTGAGGATAGAAGAAGAATAAATAGGAATAGGGAGTGTAGGTATGGGTGCCAACACTTGAGTCCCTATTTGATTAGGATAAGTGACATTTGTGATGATTTTAGTGTAACTACATGCAGATAGAATATTGTTATGAACAATATGAGAAAATCCATGCAAGACTTCCAATCCTTCTTGACCTTCAAGAAAGATACTTAGTAGACTCTCAAAAACATGGATGGCCTCCTCAATTATGTGTTCTAAGCTTACAAGTTGCTAGAAGTTTGCCAACTCAATGTCTAATTTCTAAACTTAAGCTTCACAAATATGAGCCACAATGTCATCAATGTTGATGGATTCATGTAAGTTTGATGCTTCAGGAAGGTGCGAAGTAGAGATGCTAGGAAGAATCTATGGATCTTCTTGTGTGAAGTGACTAGGAATCTAGGGTTCCAGTGTGTTTATATCATCATTATGCATAGCATTTGAACCCATAATTTGCCAACTTCTTCTCACAAGAAGGTTAGAATCGGGTCATTGGGTCACAAAGCTCATACAATCTTTACTAACACACAAGATGCACCAAGAAAAGATGAATGATGAATAAAAAGAAGGATTTAATATTTTGTTTAATTGAAGTGATAATATCCCTTAATCAAATTCAATTCTACTCAAATCCACAACAATGCTAAATTCAACACAATTTTCAATGCTTTTTCCAAAATGCAACAATTAAAAAATTGTTCCTATTTTCAATTTTTCAATGCAATATGACAAATTAAATGGTGTATAACAATGCCAAATCATATCTAGGATGCAAAGGATAGCAACAAGATCTGAAATCAAACTATCTTTCATAAACCCTAGAATGCAACATCAACTAGGTTTTACCAAATGCATCTTTTTCAACAATTAGCAATAGAGATGATTCAAATGTGCTATACAATAATGTGAAATGATAAAATACTGTAATTCAATCAGATCTGATGCAAAAATCAGAAAATAAGGTTATTCTATGATGATCTATACTTTCCAAATGCAACAAAGTGACAACTATGCAATTTTCAAGTCTAGAATGCAATTTTTTCTTTTTTCAATTTTCAAATTCAAGGATGCAAAATGCTTTGAACAAAAATAATGAAAGGGTACAACAAATGTAAATTATCTAAACAAACTTAATCAATGCAACAAGATCTAAACAACCTTCAAATCTAAAAATGCTAGGTTCAAAACTAGCAAGATTTTCTATAAATGTAAGGTTTGACAAACCCTAGTTTTGAAATTATGCAAGATTTACCTATGTATGAATGCAAAATGATCAATAAAATCACTCCCAATCAGATCTAGACTAAAAGTCAACTTAGATTTGAAAGAAGAAGGATGCAAAAGGTGCAAGAGATGACAGGTTCACAAAAATGTTTAGTGGAAAAGAGTGATCTAGCCTAAAGAGTTAAACTAAGTCAAAACCCTCTTCCACAACATTAGGACACAAACCAAGCTTGGTTTCTACCCAAGAAGGAGACCCAAACTATAGGAGCTTATGCCCTTTTTCTATATATAGATGGATCAACCAAGTTCAATCAATGTCAAACAAGCAAGCTAAGACTATGATCAAACCCTAAAATGATGAAGAATAGACTATAACTAACTGTCAAAAATGAATCTTAGTAATCAGAAAGTACCACAGAGGTTAAAGAAGGATTCAAAACTTGGATTTTATAGTAGAAATACCCAGGACCAGGGTGCTCAAGTGCCCTAGGCCTTTTCTAGGGTTTAGAAGAAACTCAGATATCACCAAACCTGCACTTGTCTACTTTGCCTTCTTCCCATAAATCATCTCCCAAAACCTATTCCTCTAACCTACACACATGAAAAGAGGAAAATGTGTTGTGTGGAAGGGCTTGCCTCAGTCAAACCTTGTTTTGGTGTTCCCACCTCCACTACAGCAATGATTAGATCCAAGAGTGTGTGCCCTAGGAGGGTAGATGCTAGATCTATAACAATATGATGAATAATGATGATAAACATAAAAGGTATGACCTTAGTCTATGAAGATCCTACACCAACAAAGGAGAGTGATAAAGAGAGCTTCAAACTTTCTTCAAAGCCTGTAAACAAACTTCAATACCATCCACAAGGAGATAACACTTTAACATGTAGAACACTTTAGCATAGAGCACAATATGAGAACAATTTCACCTTAATATTCTAGGTGTCATCTAGGTGTAAAATGAACTAAAAAACTCACTTAAATATGCATTCCCACTCACTTATGACAAATAAAACTTCATTAGGCTGACAAATATAAACTATAGAAGTGTCCTAAGTCAACACCACAAAGTGGGGCTAAAAATCCCAAGTGGGTCCAGGGCGCTTGGCCCACAGACTCTGAAAAGTGTCCAATTTAGTAAGCTTAGTCTAGTCCTAAGTTGATTATGTCGAGTTTATTTATCAGGTTCAATATTTTCATCGTTTTAAGCTCAAAAAAGTGTTAAAATAGGTCCTAATTAACAAAGGCAACAAAATAGGTCCAACCAAGTGCCAAACTAAGTGGAAAATGCTAGTGTACATATTTTACGACTCAAAACCATTATACAAGGGAAGGACTCTTTATTTCTGAAGAAGAAAAACAAAACTAGGACACTAAAACTAAACAACCAAAGAGGAGAATTTCAATTAAAACTATAGAATCAAATAATCTTATTCGAGAAACATGGAGATAATTATTTGAACTTAACCAATCTCTACAAATTTCTAAGTGAGAGATAATTGCTTGCCATTTGTTGCACATCCCTTCTTGACCACTTCTGCAACTTATTCCTATCAGCAGAGAAGGAGTTGACTATTGTTGGACAACTGTCAGTAGTTGCGTGCTTTGCTGCAAGAACTAATCCTATTGCTGCAGAAGGTGGGTTCTTTGAATGCATGAACTGGTCCACTGGCTACACAAACTTCCACAGTCTTGGCTATAGGAACTTCTATAGTCTATGCTATAGGAACTTCCATATACTTAATTGCAGGTTAGTGTTCTTAGTTGCTGCAGGAAAGAGTTAGTACTAGAGAAATATCCATTCACCAAGATCATTGTAAAAAAACTAATCATACCACATTATAATTTGAAAATAACTAATTTAACCATACAAACATCCATTAAAACATAATACAAATAACATAGTGCTTGTCCATGTAGACACCCAACATTGACCCATTGTATCATTTGTCAATTTCTCGCATTTTCATCATTCTACATGTCAATTTTGTCTAACACACTTGTATCAATCATCGATTTTATTCTAAATCATCCATTTCTTTAATTAATTAAATAAATTATATATATTTATTTAATTCCATCTATATTCTTCTATTTTCTATCTATAATTAAATAATCTTTAATTATTTAATTATCCCATTATTCTTCTAAAATAAATAAAATCAATATTTTATTTATTTATCTTCTCATCATGCACATAAATTAAATAAATTTATTTATTTAATTTATGTTGATTCTTCCAATTTTCTAAAATTAGCTCTTTCCTCTATCATTTAAAAATAAATTAAATGAATTTATTTGTTTAATTTATTTTTATCTTATCATTTCCCTCTCTTATCACATTCTTCTATGTGTACAATTCATCCTTATTCATAGATCAAATAAAAAAATGATTTAATTGGTTCTAAAATCAATCATCCACATCATCCAATCTTTAAAATAGAAAAGAATCATATTTTAAGAAAATCAATCTTACCATTTCCAACAAACCAACTACAATCATTTAATAAAAGATTTTCATATGGACACATGTCTTGTACACATTCATCCAAGCCTCTTGCTTAATCTAAACCGTTCACATAGCCACTCTTTCTCTATTGTTGATCAATCTTAGTTGAGAGCTATATATACCCCCCTCTCACCTCACACCTAGACATCCCACACAATCTTGATAGTGTCCAGATTATCATCTCATGCATATTGAATCCATTGAGCATCCATTGAGCACTTCGAACATATTATCCATCATCATGGCAACTTTGACAATTATGGTTGTTCACTATTGAGAAGTAATTCACATTCCAACCAAGGAATCAATACAATCTAGGTGACATTGTTCTTTGATTTTCTTTCATTTTGTGCCATTTAGATGGATTCTTTGAAGGTGGTAGGATTGGGTTTTGATTGTAATGCTTGATCTTATTAACCAGATTTTTCCTCACACACAGTCCATATATTAGATAAAGTCTTGACTTAAAAGTATGGAAATGTCTATAGGAATGTGGCTTTTAAATAAGAAAAGACAGAGATTAAGAAGATAATTATAACACTCATCACACCCCCCAACTTAAGATTTTTCTTGTCCTCAAGAAATCATGGCTTCTTGTTGTAAATGAAGGTTAGGTTTATGAAATCGAATGGTACTGAGTGCCCTTCTCCTTCCTGTTGATGGTGGTTTTAGCACGCAGCAACACAGGTGTGATTGTTGGTTTCACACCTCTCTTGAAAAGTATCCTACCCTAGGTAAGACTACTCCAAGGATAATACAACTAGGTCTTAGCTTGTTTGGAATAACTTCAGTGGGATGTCTAGTTGTGCCAACAAGGGATCTTACATGCAATCTATAGATCTTCAAGCTGGGACAGTAAATACACATAAACCCTTTTATGATTTTCAGCTGATAAAACAATGTAAAATACTACTAAAATTCCTAGTCTAACGATGGTTTTCAAAGAAAATGCAAAAGGTATAGGGTTTTAGAGAAATCCTAAGTGACATTCACAATGTATGGGTTACTTTAAGTAGACAAATGCTCTGAAACTTAACCATCTTTCTAAGTTACCAAACTAAAATGGGTGTTACAGTACTACAGAAAATGGTGCTATCTTCAATGGAAATCAACATATTTTTAGATTACATTCATTTGTTAAATACCCAATAAATGGTGTAATTTAACTTGTGAAATGCAATTGAACTTTAGCTTAAATGATCAGCTCAGACTAACTTTGCATATCTATCTACCATCAGCAAATAACTAAAAGTATGGACATAGAGTATTCATCAAATACCCATAAACATTATAAAGCACCACTAACTAACTATGGGAGAGCAAGAAGTGAACCATGAAAACCAAATAAGGAACACAATACACAAATTCTCAGAAACACTACAGAAACTTGTTTTGTATTACTTCAAATGGCAGAATGTCAACAATTTGGTATCAAATTCTCTCTTAAAAAAGTGGAAATAGCAGCCCTTTATATAGGAAAGCAGCATACCGAGTTTTCAAATGAACGGTGGAGATTAACTCAACACCGACAGTCTAGATTACATCCATAAATGTAATTGTAAAAGCTCATATCAATTCTCGGATTACACTTTGTCTTTTATGAAAAAGATGAAAAATAGCCTCCAGATACATTGAATCTAGTCAATTTGACTAGCCAACTCAATATATTAATAGAAAAGAATATTTTTAAAGCATAGAAAAGACAAAATAGAATCACATGCTGCTCTGAATACATCAATTTACAATTATGATGGGATTATAGTCTTAAGATATTCAAAATAATAATCAAGACTCTTCATCTAAATTAATTTTGTCTTCGCCAGCCAGCTTATTGCGGTAAGTCAGCCATGCCTCAAGTGCAGGATTGATCTCCGACGGATCTAGATTCTTCAAATGATTGATTCGATAATCAAACATCTCTAATTCCTGGCTAAATCTGTTGTATATCTTTTCTATCTTTGCACCAGCTTTGTGGAATGCTTTGAGTTTAGCTCTGAGGTCACTTACCTTTTCCAACCTGTCTTCCATACTGAGCTCAGTATTTTCAAAAACTACCTTATGTAATTTTCTTTTACATTTCTCGATATCATAAGGGGTGTAGTCATCATAGGATATTTCTAGGCAATCCTTCAAAGAATCATTGGTATCATATATAATTGACTGTAGCTCCTCATCTGCTAGCTTATATGCTTCCTTTATGTTTTCAAAAGTTGCTTTCCTTAAAAGTAGTTGTTGATACCATTCAATGGCCTTGGGCAGCTTGTTCCCAGTTAGCATATTTTCTATTACCAAAATCTAGGTGGGTAAATCCCTGATGCTCTTCATCCACGGATGCATATGAGAGTAATACTCATCAAAGGAGTCACATTTTTCACACAGATCTTTCCATTTCTTATGAAGTTCCACCAGCTTCTTATGCACTTGAACGAAGGCATTGATAGTCTCGCATCCCATCTCAAAAACTCTAAACAACCATTTATTAGTACCTTGGGATTTGGACCTTACCTCTCCTAGTCTTGCAATTTCGTCAATAGACAGGAAAGTGGGCACTGTCCTTATATCTCCCCCTGCATCTACTCGGTTGACCAGAAACTAGAGACAAGTGCGGAGTTCTTCATTTTGCTATTTTAACTCCTTGGACATCTCATCTTTGTGTAATTGTTTCAAAATTGATGTAACCGATCCTTTAAAGTCATCCACTCTTTGAGCATGAGTGGTAGGTCCCAAATCAATTGTGGAGATTACATAATCCTCCGCTCTGACTTGTTCTTTGGCTGCATCAGTTGGCGAGACTACTATCTCTGCAATTCTGGACCCTGATTCATCCTTATAAATTCTAGATTATATCGTTGCCTTCTTTTGCTTCTTGGGCCTCTGAGCTTGTGACAAGATAGTACTCAAATCCAGCTGCATTATTTCTACTTGTGGCTTAGGATATGCCACTCTGCTTTGCAACCATTCAGGTGCTGAAGATTTATTCAATTCAATGGCTTCGTTAATATTAGTTATAGCCATTTCTCCAAGTGGTTCTTGTTCTTGCTTTGGTTCTTCATCTTTATCTGTACTCATCTCCTCTTCTTTCTCTCCTTCTTTGGCCAAGTTTTCCTGGTTTATCATTATATTTTCTTGAGCTGCCTTGAAAACTTCCTCCATTTGACCTTTCTCTGGAGGGCTGTCAGATATATCAATAATTTCAACATTGACTGTCTCAGTCAGACATTAATTTGAAGCTTCTTTACTTACTTCCATCAATACATCCTTTTCTACCTCAAGTAATAATTCTACTTTAGGCTCATGTAAACCCAACTTTGCACATACATTCTCAATTCTAGGTAGCAAAGGTACAGCCAAAGAATCTGCAGGCATTTGTGAAACAGCAACTATAGTTGATATGGGTAGTGAAGGCACATTGGTCTGTGTTAGATTAGCTAATACTATTGATAAGGAAGAAGAGATGACAATAGGTGAAGGAAAAGGTAGTGGAGGTAGAGGAAGAGAAGGTGAAAGGATGGTGGAAATAGGAGGTAATACTGTGGGGGTGGATAATTGAGTGGAAGAAGTAGAAGGTGTAAGTGTAGTAGTAGTAGAAGGACAAGAAGTGGCAGCAGTGGAGGAAATAGGGCTGCGAGGGGCATTGGAAGAAATTTCCAATGAACAAGAAGTGGTTGAAATGGTAGAGGTAAGAGAGGTGGTAGCAGGGGATGTTTCTTGGATAATGGTAGCTGAGGTCGTAGGTGAAGTGGATGCAGCAGTAGTAGAAGTAGTAGAGGAAGAAGCAACAGTAGAGGCTACAGAGGTTGAGGTAGCCATGCTTGTACTTTGAGCAGCAGGAGATAGGGAGGTTGGCATATTAGTATCCTCTTGTGTTGCAGCATCCTCCTTAGTTACCTCTTTCACCCTTGCTTTCTTAGTCTTAGAACCTTCCCTAGGGCTACTTGGCATATCTCTTTTCTTGGAGGCCCTTGTCCTGGTGGAGGGAGGTTGGTCTTTCTTTGAAGAAGGTCTTGTAGATGGCCTCTTAACTTTCTTTACCTTTTCTGTCAGAGATATATGTTCTTCATTGTCTGACGTCTGTTTCTCAACTGACTCTGCCTCATCTGTGACATTTATTAGTTCATCTTGCTCACCTCCAGAGTCCTTATTTGATTCTAATGTAGTATAGGTAAGATGTACTCCTTGTCCTTCCAAAACAGCCACCTGAACCCTTACCCAAGCCTTACTCAATCTAATTGGTTCTCTCATTATGGTATCCAAAGAGCTTTCTTCTACATTTGTCCAATTCGGTAATGGGATGGATTGATGGTATTGAGATTCCCAAGCTCCTCTGACCATAACATTATCATCATCTTCTAACTGATCTGGCACTGCAATGATGTGGAATGTCTTGATGAAGGCTAGAGGAAACCTTGAGTGAGCCTTCTTCATAACTTCATAATCATCCAAGCAATTGGCCCAAAAGTCTTCAATATGTATCTTATGAAACAATTTCTTACTTACGAATCCTTCCATCACATTATTTGGATCAAAATGATCCCTTGCATTGTAGTAGTATCAATTGAGGAGTTGAAGTTCCTTGTCAGAATGTTCTACTGATGCCAAAGAAGGCCATGCATGATTCCCCTTGCCAAATCTGATAGGAAACTGAACATTGGTTCTGTGTAAGTGCTTGAGTTTCTTAGCACAAGGTATCAACTGTCTAGACAATTCTAGAAGCACTGTCTTGTCATCAGGATATCTGGGAAGTCTATAACCCATCCCAGTGAAGCCTTGTACTCTTAGATACATGAATTTTCTAAATTGAATGTACCACCTACCATATTTAGTTACTTCATTCATTGCTTCAGTGGAAATCCTCAAGGTTGTAATTCCTTGCAACAATTTGGTTGTATACATTGTAAAAGCATCATTTACCCTTTTAAAGTGTATCAAAGATTGAGATGAGGTCAGCTGCAAGTAACACTCATATACTTTTACTTGGGTTTGCTCATCATTTCCAACTTCTCCAAGCTTAGATAACCCAACGTAGTGATTCCTCCTTGCTAATGCATAGACAACATAAGATGTCCATCTGAAGTACTTCTTCTCTTTGAAGTTGTTGAAGGCCTCATGGATGTTGTCACTAAGGATTTGGGACCAGTGAAACTTAGTCCCTTTCAGTATCTCAATTATGATTACGAACATCCACCCCTCAAAAGTGGACGCTATAGGTAATCCCTATATTCTACTCAAAAAAGTTACCAAATCTCTAATCTCATCATGAAAATCACTTCTATATAGCACTTGGGGAAATTTACTGAGGGTAGATGTTCTATTTTTAGCCCAATGATCATTCATGTGTTTCCTACATCCCTCTACATGTTTGTTGTAAGTCCCCTCTGATCCTTGTTTGTCTAGCATGGTCATGACTGTGTGCCATGGAATATCAAAGGTCTTAGCCAAAGAGGGATGACTTAAATCAGCCAGCATATCCCTGTTAGTAGTTTGAATTGTCCTAGTCATGACATCATATCTGTTAGCACATGTTACCATCAATTCTGCACATTGCACTAAGTTAGGGAAGGTAGCAGCCTGTGATATACCACTGTCTTTGAGTATTTTGGCCCGAGGAGTTAGATTTGGGCAAAATATTCTCAAATTGAAGTCATCTAAGTCTATGTGACCGAGATCTGTGTCTCCTACATCACTCCACCTGGAATGAATCTTGGTCTCTCGATGGATTCCCTTGAATTCGTACTTCATGGCTTGAGCTCGGGTAGTCATCTAATCTGCAGGACCAGACCTTATAAGTTTGACACCTTGAGAATTTTTTCACATTCCTAAGTTTGAGATGAATTTTAATGAGTCTTCTTATACTACTGGTATGTCATTTTTAAAGAATCACAATTCTAATAGTTATTACCATTGCACCTACTTCACAGCAATTCACCATTAATGCCCGCAAAAAACATTTAATGTTGCAAGACATTTTATTGAAAGCATGAAAAACATCATTATCTATGTCCCACAACATTAACTTCATCATTCCTGACATTTTCCCTTTAAAAGTTCTTAAAACACAGTCATTTTGCATCATTTGCGCTAGTTTTAGGGTCAACCAACCTGTAGGTAGAAAAGTGCTAAAATTGAGGTCTATCGACCTCAGTGGGAAAAATGGGCTTATCTGACCCAAGGTTCTATTAGTGTTCATTCTCTTCTTGCTTTTGTGCGTGTTTTGAATTTTACCAACTTGCACGACTTTTGAAGGTCACCAACCTTTCATTGGTTGTTAGTTAGTCGGTCGGGTTTTAGCACAACTCTCTTTGAGATCACTTTCACTATGCTTGCGTGGGATTTGGCTTTGTCAGACCTGTGCAAGATTCAGGGTCAACCAACTAAGTTGGTGAAGGAGTGTTTTAGTGCAAGGACAGATGGGATTAATTCTAGCGCAGAGCCATTTTTATTTTCAACAGGACTTGGATGTCACCGATTTGCGGAGATATTTGAGGTGTCTGACCAAGTCAAAGACAGAGTCATTTAGCGCAAGGTCAGCACAAAAGCTTTTTTAGGGCTAAATAGCTTTTGAAAGCTTGCAGGGTTTTGAGGTCCCGCTGATCTAATTAGTTAACACGACAAAGCTATTTAGGTTGGAAGTCAACGTTTTCAGCGCTGAATGGGTTTTAAAGCATGGCATAGGTTTTAATGGCCACCGACCGACTAGACAAGTTGAAATGTTTACAAGTCGGTTGAAATTGAGTTTAGCGCCAAGACTAGATGTCTTTCCAGTTTATGAAAAGGGTTAAAATTTCTCAAACTACGGCCAGGCCTGGTTAAGTTGTTCTTTTTAGCTCATGGTAATCCAACTATGTTTTCAAGGAGAAATTCAAACTAGGTTTTGAGGGAGAACCAAACAGTTTATGCACAAAACCCTAGCTGAAACCCCAAATATGTTGCTCAGAAAGAAAATGTATTTGAAATGAAACCTTAACCACACACAGTGAAAGCTTAAAGAGGATAAGTGGAACCCTACCTAGTTAGTTGTAGAAAATGTGTTCGGGTTGCACAAGTAGGAAGAGGTTGCGGGATCAAACTCAAGGGCAACGGTGGTGAAAAATGCTCAACAGGCTATAAAGGTTGCAAAGGGGCTCTTCAAAATCTTTATCAAAATGCAAAAATGATTTAAACAATGTAGGTTATCCTTTTATTATCTCCGGCCAAATCACCATTAATGCATGATGTACACAGTGTTAGTCAATGAATTAGGGTTTTTTGCATGACTTTTCATTTGCTCAGACTTGGCAAGGAAATTGGATGTGATGAACCTGGTCAGTGAAAGGTCTTTCTAACACTGCGACCAAAAACTCAACATTGTGCAATTTGTGGGACTTTATGGTCCTTCAAACTTGCGGGAACTTTGGCCTCATCCGACTTAGTCAATGATTAGACAATATAGCGCAAGTCAGAGACGATTTATTTAAGCACAAAATTCTGTCAGGAGGAAAACTAGCGCCAGAGTCGGTGATAAAGGATTTTCACGCAAAGTCAATTGGGGAGAAATTTAGTGCAAAAAGGCTATTTAAGGCCATCAAAAGAGATATAAAAATCTAACTTAACAGATTCCTGAAATGATTTTTTAACATCATCATTTAATCATGGCCAAAATACACTTTGACTCCTTGACCACTTAGGAGGTGAAAAGATCTACTTGACATCCTAGACCAAATTTGAAAGAGGGGGTCCCTGTTTTGAAATGGGGCGTGTGTGTGAGGCACAACAAATGGCAACTCTACTGGGAAATGCCCCCAAGCATTTCGATGATAAACTTTCAGTTTAAACCCAGAATCTCTGTGTACCCCACATATTAAATGAAAAAGGCAAGAAACCCTATCAACAAATCCAAGATCACCAACTAGTGCAACCATCCACATCCTGAAAACCTGAGTGTGTGCAACTATATTCATTCCCATCCTTTGGCAACTAAGTTCATCCGAGATCTTCTGCGACAAGCTAGGAAGTTGAGACCATTCTACCACCAAGTAATGCTCAAATTTTTGAGGTGTGATGAGCCTTGAGAAAAATAAATGGTAGATAATACTTCTGACACAATGGTAATTGATGATAATTATTTCTAGATAGTACCTCTTGTGAGAATTTTCAATTGGTAGTCTCTTTTGAGTGCACTGTAATGGGTTTGGTGTTGAAAAACACCTTTTATTTTCACCCAATATAGGCTAGTGACATTTAGTGTCACCTGCCTTCTTTCTCAATTGATACTACATGTGATAGAATAAGGAGTCAACCTTTTCACTTGACATGAGATCACTCAGACTTGCTTAGCTACTTTAGGATCATTTAAAGTGTGAGAGATATATGGTTAGAAAATACTTCAGGTGCACCAACCAATGACTCATTCTCTGTGAACAGGCATCATACCTCTTAGCCTAATAGTGGAAACCACGGTGGAATTTAGGCCGAACCTTGGCTTCTCAAAGAAAACTCAAGATTATTTTCCCATCAAAGAAGCACTTGCAGGTCCACACAACTACCACCACTTCCTAAAACAAAGACCCTGCACAAAAGCAAGTGCAGCAAGCAAAACCAAAACCAAAAAGGACAACTAACCTAAGAAAAGCATCTAACAACTACGGAAAGCAAAGGCAAAAAAGAAAGACTAAACTAAAGGCAACCGATGCTAACCAAAGAAAACAAACCCCTAACTATGTACACTAAGATGAGGCATGACTACCTCTCAGGCCTAGAAGTAGTGCTTTAGGAACTGGCCATTGATAGGCAATGGGAGTTGCTCACCAGTAATTCTCTTGAGTTGATACGTGTTGTCTCCAAGGATCTCATAGATCTGATATGGACCCAACCAAAGTTTATTAAACTTACCATGTTCTCCTTTCTTTTCATGTACCTTATCCCAATATAGGACCAGATCAAAAATGCGGAAGGCTTTGACCTTAGCTCTTTTGTTGAACCATCATTTTATTACTCCCTGATGTTTAGCAAAGTTTTCTATAGTAGCATTGCATTTCTCTTCAAGGTGCAGCAACTGGGCTAACCTAGAGGACAATTGATCATCAGTTTCAAGGTAGTCTTGCATGAATTACAGTATGGGAATCCTCAAATGGATGGGAAAGATGGGTTCAACCCCATAGACTAGGTGATAAGGCAATGTGCCCAAGGCCACTTTGTGTCAGATTCTATTAGCCCATAAGGTGAATTTAAGATGAGTATGCTAGTCTCTAGGGTTTTTGCCTAATAGTTTCTTAATGACTTCGAGCATATTTTTGTTCATTGATTTAGCTACTCCATTCCCTTGTGGATAGTAATTAGATGAGAACTTGAAAGTGATCCCATAATCAAATGCCTAGTTAGAAAAATGTAATGATGAAAAGGCAGGGCCGTTATCACAAACTAAAGAAAATGGACAACTGAATCTAGTGATAATATGCTTTTCAACAAATTCAATAACTACCTCTATGGTGCATTGGTTACAAGCTATTGCCTCAGGCCATCAGGTGTAGTAATCAGTAGCAGTCAAAATATACCCGTGGCCTACAGAGGAAGGTGGATTGATCATATCAATAAAGTTGAGGCCCCACTAAGCAAATGGTTGTACCTCCACTACTGGTTGCAAGGGCATGGCATCATGTCACTCTCTGTGTGCAGCAGTCTAGCATACATGACAAGTTCTTACATGTGAATATGTGTCTTTAAACAAGGTTAGCCAATAATATCTAGCACAAAGAATCTGATTAGCTGTTGAGTGGGCTGATCAGTGACCTGTCCCAAATTTCTCATGAAAACTGGTCAATACTTGATTTACTTCTGACTTGTCCAAACACCTCAGATAGATCCCCTCATGATTCTTCTTGTAAAGAACTAATCCTTTTATCATATAACTGTTGCTTTTTAGTCTAAGTGCTCTCCTTTGAACTGAATTCAGCTGTGGTGGACAATGTTGATTAAGTAGGTAAAATATGATATCTCCGTACCATTCATCTTTTGAAACGTCCTCTAGCAAGTACTGCTGGGATACTAAACCTGGTCCTACTTTAGCCATTGTTTTAGTTAGAGCCTGACCTCTTACCAATTTCATAGGTTGAATATCTATATCAAACTCTTGCAGGATGGTGACCCATTTTCCTCTCCTTTCTCCTAATTCACTTTGCATCAATAATGCTTTAACTACTGCATCTGGGACTATGGCAATTACTTGACTTCTTAAGATGTAGTGACGAAACTTCTTGACTACCTTTACCAGAGCGTATGCTTGTTTTTCCACGTTTGGATACCTTAATTATGCATCTTTTAATGGAGTACTCATAAAAGTTATGGGCCTTTCATCATCAACTGATCTCTTCTGCGTCAACATTACAGCACAAGTATGTTTGGAAGCAAATGAGTAAATCTAAAATGGCAAAGTGTAATTGGGACTTACCAAGATAGGTGCATTGGCTATAGCTTGTTTAATTTTTGCATAGTCAGCCTTGGCTTCTAGAGTCCAATCCATTTTAGTATTCTTTTTTAGCATGGTGTTAAGAGGTCAAACAATCTCAACAAAACCTGTGATAAATTTACACACGAAATTGATCTTACCAAAATATGACTTAAGGTCCTTCTTGTTGGCTGGGGGAGGTATTTTAAGTATTGATTGGATTTGGTCTGGGTCAATAGATATTCCTTTCTCAGATATCACATGTCCTAGCAACTTCCCCTCAGTTACTCCAAAGATACACTTCTTGGGGTTGAGTGATATACCATAATCTTTGCATCGCTGCAACACCTTCCTTAAATCTGCCACATGATCTTCTCGCCTTTTTGAGAATACTATGAGGTCATCCATGTAGATGATAATACATTTTCCAACTAATCCCTTGAAAGAAACTTCCATTGCACATTGAAAAGTGGTACCGACATTTATTAAACCAAATGGCATGTGGCGATATGCATAGATGCCCCATTTGCATGTGAAATATGTCTTCAATCTGTCTTCATATTCCACCATCACCTGGTTATAATAAGAATACATGTCGAAGAAGGACATCATCTAGGATCCATTAACAATCTGTAATACTTCATCCAATGAAGGCAGTGGGTAATTATCCTTTTCAGATGCTCTGTTTAAGTTACGGAAGTTAATACAAAGCCTGATTTCTCTATTTTTCTTTCAGACTGGAACTAAATTTTCTACCCATGCAGAATGTCTAACTAGAAATATTATCCTTGCTGATAACAGCTTCTAAACTTTTTTGAAAATCAGTGGTTCTAGTAAGGCATTCATTGGCCACTATCTTTGTTTGAATGGCTTTACTCTTGGCTTCAACGGGATGGTGTGCGTGATGATCGAGGTATCGTATGTCTTTAGATCTTCATAGCTCTAGGATATAACCTCATGGTAATATCTTAATGCATGTATGATTCCTATCTTTTCTTCTTCAATACTAGCTTTCCCAATGAATACATTCTTAACATCTTCTTTTGTTCCCAAGTTAAATGGGTCACACTTGCCCCCTGGAGATTCTCCTTCTTTCCTTTGGGTTCCTAAATTATCCGCATCAAACAATCTTTCCAATTCTACCATTCCCCATGGAATCGTATTTGTTTTCAAGTTTAGTACCCCTTCTAAATCCATTTCAGCAGGTTCCATCTCTTCTTCATCTATTATCTGAGCAGTGAAAACATCAGATGAAGTAAGGAAGTTAATTATGTGTTGGTCATCTTCAAAGACTTGAAAATTTGTAACATTATCAGGTACAGACAGGGTAGCAACAAATTCAACAGAAAATTTCTTTAATCCTACCATGGATGTTGGCTCTAATGTACTTGTTGTCTGAGCTAGAGCATTTGCGACATGGTTCTGTCTCCTCGGGATCAATTGGATGTTAAAACCATCAAAGAATTCTATCAGATCCCAGACTCTATTCCTATACCAATTCAACCTCTTATCATTACATGAGTACTACTTTCTTACTTTTTTTACCACTAATTCAGAATCACCGAACACCTGGATGATCCTGACCTTCTTCTATAGTGCTAACAACTATCCTTGCACCAATGCTTCATACTTAGTTACGTTGTTTGTGCATGGGAATTGCAATCTTTGTGATGCCAAATATGAGCTCCCAGTAGGGCTGATTAATTCGACCCCTGCTCTGGACACTTGTCTGCATCTTGAGTCATCAAATCTTAAGGTCCATAGGCAGAAGTCCTTGTTGTTATCATTCTATTTTATTGATTTCTTCTTATCAAGTAGAGGCTCCAATTCTTCCTTCTTTTCAACAACTGGTACCTTCTTCAGAATTATGGGGATTTTCAATTGTCTTTGCACTTGTTTCACTGCCTCTTGACACAGCTGGCAAGTAAATTCAGAATGTGATGTATCATGTATGCGACACCAATTAGGTAGTAATAACTCCTCCATTTGAACCTGCTTTCCAACAGCAGTTTGATCCTGCACAAATTTAGCTATGAAACCATAGAATCCTTTGAATATCCTTGGTTCATCTTCTTCTGAAGAGTCTCCTAAATCTGATTGAACGTAAGCTTCTAAAATTTCTAGTTTTTCTGTAAGTGGAGGATCAAGGGATCTTAGGCAACTCATCATAAGGATTTCCTCTATCTGATTGACATGTGGAAGATAAACTCCCAAATCAACTTCTAAGAACAAAATCTTGTTAGGTTGATTATACTCCGTAATCATATGTTTCATCTTAGGTTCTCTTTCAATATGTATCTGGTTAGCCAATCCTTTCCATTGCAGCCACATATGAGAAAAGTTGGTTGCCATGTAACCATTCAAAGTTCTAGACCAGTCTCTACTCAAAAGCATACCATACTGATCTAGAATGTCCACTACTTGAATATCTATATATTGTTGCACCCTTGGATTAGAAGCCAACTGCATGTGTATCCTATTCAACTCGCCTACTACATTCACTTTAGTCTTATCTAATTGTGTCACCTTTCTAGAAGACTTGGCTGGAGTGAGCCCAAGTGCTTTACAGACTGATAATGGCATTACATTTGTGGAAGCACCAGAATCTACTAAATAGTTATGAAGGTTTCTATTGAATATCCTGAGTGTTAAGAGGAAAGGACTTTCCCTCTTATCTTTATACAATGTTATCTTTTGTTCCACATCAGTCACATGTACTCTTTCTTTCCCTTTGTCAACATTATCTTTGGTGACATTTTCTTTTTGTACATAGTCAATCTTGGTTCCAGCACCCATATCTTGGAAGAAAGATGTCCTAACCTCAGGTATTTTAAGTAACTCATATACATAAAGACTAACCTTCATTTTCTTGAGTTCCTCAGCAACATACTGCCCCATTTTTACTATGTTGAACTGTTGATAACCATCAGCAGTAGCCCCCTGATATACTTGTTGATGGGTGACTTTGGGGGTTCAAGGTTATTAGAAGCTTTTGGTTCTGGTGGAATCTGATAGCTATTTGGAGGGATGGAGGTGGTGAAAGGACCTTTAGGTTTTCTACTTCTCAGGTTGTAAGGAGTCTTATTATACTGCTGATAAGCATTGATTTCTTCAGACTCTTCTTCCTTAGGCTGGTTATCATCTTGAAACGAAAATGTATAACTATCAAGTACTAGAGTTGTGTCATACCTCTGAGAAGGAACATTTCATACCCTGTTGGTGGGGTCTCCTAAGTTTCAGCATTCTAAATCTCCATCTGGAAGATACTAGATGTGATCTAAAATTCTGGGCAGTCTAGTTCGAAACGGGCATTCATATTGTGCAGTCTGCACCAAGTAGACAAAGTTGCTTTAGCTAACATCACATGACCATGAGGTCTGGTATCATTGTTTTGATTCTCCAAGGGTGATGGCACCCCTCCATTATTCAATCTGGTGTTCCAGGATCAGTTTGACTACTGTTGAAAATTCTAGTTTTGGTACTGACTCTAATTTTGGAATTGGGATTGATTTTGATTCTAGAAATGCTGTTGATTCTATCCCCTTTGTTGTAGATAAGCATTCTGGTTCTTAAAGTGGGTAACTTCAGCCGTAAGCTTCTTCATTTTCTCAACCAGTTCTTTGATATCATCTCTGTCCTCTTTTGCTTTGGCTGCTTCTGAAGACTGTAAGAAAGGCATTTATGCTAGAGGCATTTCATCTACTGGGTTGCCTGGGTGGATTACTAAAGCTTGTGTTGTAGTTGGGTTTGGAATCGGATTCATCATAGGAGTATGATTGGCCAAGGCTTGATTTATCATAGGTATTTGATTAGGCATGGCTACAGGACCCATATGGTTTAGTGGACCAAAGGTTGTCTGTCCTAGTTGGGTACTTACAGTGACAACTATAGAATATGCCTGAGCCAAAGTAGTAGGGATTGGATCAGCTCTCCTTGCAAACATGGAGGTAAGTTTGTCTAGGGCAGCATAGTAAATAGGCAAGGCAGCAGCCTGTCGTACAGCTAAGGATCTTGCAAATGAATGAAAGCTTCCTGAAATCTATTGTTAAAGGAACTTATCATTTCTCCTTCACCTCAATGGATTTCTACAAAAGATCGATAAAGATCAGCTAGAGTGGTAGGCATTTGAAACCTATCCAGAAATGCATTCTTCAGGTTCAGCCATGAGTTTATGGATGTTGCAGGGAGGTTAGCAAACTAATAATGAGCTTCATCCTGCAAAGAATAAGGGAACAACCTAAATATCACATCCTCATACTGTACTTGCAACATGAACATGTTAGCCTCAAAGATTTTAATATGCTCATCTGCAGTCCTATCTGAATTGTTTACTCTAAACTTTGAATAGAACTTATCTGGGTTCTTTGGCATATCATGGTAGGCATTGAACTGAAAAGGAGACTAGTTATTTCCTACAAAAAAAGCCATGATAGGAGGATTAAAAGGAGATGTAGTTGTGTTCCTTGGGACTGACTAAGTTCTTGGGGCTCTTGGTATCCCTTGATTCCTTCTTGTTCATCTAAATTTTGTCAGAGACAGTAACTCTTCTCCAGCTGAGTTGGATCTAGTATGTCTCTGTCTAGTCCCCAGACTTGCTAATTTTTAAAGTAGAGGGAAATAGTTCTTTGTTGCTCTCCTTCTAGCGCCAATTCTGTTGATGGTAGTTTTAGCATGCAGCAACGTAGGTGTGATTGTTGGTTTCACACCTCTCTTGAAAAGTATCCTACCCTAGGTAAGACTACTCTAAGGATAATATAACTAGGTCTTAGCTTGCTTGGAATAACTTCAGTGGGATGTCTAGTTGTGCCAGCAAGGGGTCTTACATGCAATCTACAGATCTTCAAGTTGGGACAGCAAATACACATAAACCCTTTTATGATTTTCAGCTGATAAAACAATGTAAAATGCTGCTAAAATTCATAGTCTAACGATGGTTTTCAAAGAAAATGCAAAAGCTATAAGGTTTTAGAGAAATCCTAAGTGATGTTCACAATGTATGGGTTACTTTAAGTAGACAAATGCTCTGAAACTCAACTAGCTTTCTGAGTTACCAAACTAAAACGGGAGTTATAGTACTGCAGATAATGGTGCTATCTTCAATGGAAGTCAACAAATTTTTAAATTACATTCATTTGTTAAGTACCTAATAAACAACACAATTTAACTTGTCAAATGCAATTGAAATTTAGTATAAATGATTAGCTTAGACTAATTTTGCACAGCTATCTACCATCAGGAAATAACTAAAAGTATGGAGTTAGAGTATTCATCAGATACTTTTAGCAAACCATAAACATTATAAAGCACCACTAACTAACTATGGGAGAGAAAGAAGCAAACCATGAAAACCAAATAAGGAACACAATACACAAATTCTTAGATACACTATAGAAACTTGTTTTGTATTACTTCAAATGGCAGAATGTCAACAATTTGGCATCAAATTCCTTTCTTACAAAAGTGGAAATGGCAGCCCTTTATATAGGAAAGCAGCATACCGAGTTTTCAAATGAATGGTGGAGATTAACTCAACATCGACGGTCCAGATTACATCAATAAATGCAATTGTAACAGCTCATATCAATTCTCAGATTACACTTTGTCTTTTATGAAAAAGATGAAAAACAGCCTCCAAATACATTGAATCTAGTCAATTCGACTAGCCAACTCAATATATAAATAGAAAAGAACATTTTTAAAGCATAGAAAAGACAAAATAGAGTCACATGCTGCCCCGAATACAACAATTTACAATTATGATGGGATTACATTCTTAAACTATTCAAAATAATAATCAAGACTCTTCATCTAAATTAATTTTGTCTTTTCCAGCCAGCTTATTGCGATAAGTTAGCCATGCCTCAAGTGTAGGATTGATCTTTGACGGATCTAGATTCTTCAAATGATTGATCCGATAATCAAACATCTCTAATTCTTGGCTAAATCTGTTGTATATCTTTTCTATCTCTGCACCAGCCTTGTGGAATGCTTTGAATTCGTCTCTGAGGTCACTTACCTTATCCAACCTGTCTTCCATACTAAGCTTGGTATTTTCAAAAATTACCTTCTGTAATTTGCTTTTACATTTCTCGATATCATAAGGGGCATTGTCATCATAGGATGTTTCTAGGCAATCCTTCAAAGAATCATTGATATCATATATAATTGACCATAGCTCCTCATCTGCTGGCTTATATGCTTCCTTTATGTTTTTAAAAGTTTCTTTCCTCAAAAGTAGCTGTTGATACCATTCAACGGCCTTGGGCAGTGTGTTCCCGATTAGAATATTTTCTATTACCAGAGTCTGGGCAGGTAAATCCCTAATGCTCTTTAGCTGTGGATACATATGAGAGAAATACTCATCAAAGGAGTCACATTCCTCACGCAGATCTTTCTATTTCTTATGAAGTTCCACCAGCTTCTTGTGTGCTTGAGCGGAGGCATCGATAGTCTTGCATCCCATCTCAAAAACTCTAAACAACCATTTTTTAGTACCCTAGGATTTGGACCTTACCTCGCCTAGTCTTACAATTTCGTCAGTAGACAGGAAAGTGGGCAATGTCCTTATATCTGCCCCCGCATCTACTGGGTTGACCAGAAACTAGAGACAAGTGTGGAGTTCTTCATTTTACTGTTTTAACTCCTTCTTGGATATCTCATCTTTGTCTAACTATTCCAAAATTCATGTAACTGATCCTTTAAAGTCATCCACTCTTTGAGCACGAGTGGCGGGTCCCAAATTAACTATGGAGATTACATAATCCTCTGCTTTGACCTATTCTTTGGCTACATTAGTTGGTGGGACTACTATATCTGCAATTCTGGACCCTGATTCATCCTTATAAATTCTAGATTGTATCTTTGCCTTGTGTTGCTTCTTGGGCCTCTGAGCTTGTGACAAGATAGTACTCAAATCTAGCTGCATTATTTCTACTTGTGGCTCAGGATATGCCACTTTGCTTTGCAACCATTCAGGTGCTGAAGATTTATTCAATTCAGTGGCGTCATCATTATTAGTTATAGCTAGTTCTCAGAGTGGTTCTTGTTCTTGCTCTGGTTCTTCATCTTTATCTGTACTCATCTCCTCTTCTTTCTCTCCTTCTTTGGCTAAGTTTTCCAGGTTTATCATTATATTTTCTTGGACTGCCTTGAAAACTTCCTCCATTTGACCTTTCTCTAGAGGGCTGTCAGATATATCAATAATTTCAACATTGACTGTCTCAGTCAAAGGTTCATTTGAAGCTTCCTTACTTACTTCCATCAATACATCCTTTTCTACCTCAGGTAATAATTCTAGTTCAGGCTCCTACAAACCCAACTCTACACATACTTTCTCAATTCTAGGCAGTAGAGGTACGGCCAAAGAATCTACAAGCATTTGTGAAATAGGAACTACAGTGGATATGGGTAGTGAAGGCATGTTGGTCTGTGTTAGATTAGCTAATACTGTCGACAAGGAAGAAGAGATGACAAGAGGTGAAGGAAAAGGTAGTGGAGGTAGAGGAAGAGAAGGTGAAAGGATGGTGGAAATAGTAGGTAATGCTACGAGGGTGGATAATTGAGTGGAAGAAGTAGAAGGTGTAAGTGTAGTAGTAGTAGAAGGACATTAAGTGGCAGCAGTGGAGGAAATAGGGTTGCTAGGGGAATTGGAAGAAATTACCAATGAGTAGGAAGTGGTTAAAATGGTAGAGGTAAGAGAGGTGAGAGCAGGGGATATTTCTTGGATAATGGTAGCTGAGGTCATAGGTGAAGTGGACGTAGCAGTAGTAGAAGTAGTAGAGGAAGAAGCGGCAGTAGAGGCTACAGAGGTTGAGGCAGCCATCGTTGTACTTTGAGCAATAGGAGATAGGGAGGTTGGCAGATTAGTATCCTCTTGTGTTGCAGCATCCTCCTTAGTTACCTCTTTCACCCTTGCTTTCTTAGTCTTAGAACCTTCCCCAGGGCCACTTGGCATATCTCTTTTCTTGGAGGCCCTTGTCTTGGTGGAGGGAGGTTGGTCTTTCTTTGAAGAAGGCCTTGCAGATGGCCTCTTAACTTTCTTTACCTTTTCTACCAGAGATATATGCTCTTCATCGTTTGACTTATGTTTCTCAACTGGCTTTGCCTCATCTGTGACATTTATTGGTTCATCCTCATCACCACTGAAGTCCTTATCTGATTCTAATTTAGTATAGGTAAGTTGTACTCCTTGTCCTTCCAAAGAAGCCACCTAACCCCTTACCTAGGCCTTGCTCAATCTGATTGGTTCTCTCATTATGGTATCCAAAGAGCTTTCTTCTGCATTTTCCCAATTCGGTAATGGGATGGGTTGACGGTATTGAGCTTCCCAAGCTCCTCTGACCATAATATTATCATCATCTTCTAATTGATCTGGCACTGCAATTATGTGGAACTTCTTGATGAAGGCTAGAGGCAACCTTGAGTGAGCCTTCTTCATAACTTCATAATCATCTAGGTAGTTGGCCCAAAAGTCTTCAATATGTATCTTATGAAATAATTTCTTACTTACGAATCCTTCCATCACCTTATTTGGATCGAAATGATCCCTTGCATTATAGTAGTGTAAATTGAGGAGTTGAAGTTCCTTGTCAGAATGTTCTGCTAATGCCAAAGAAGGGCATGCATGATTCCCCTTGCCAAATCTGATAGGAAACTAAACATTGGTTCTATGTAAGTGCTTGATTTTCTCAACATAGGGTATCAACTATCTAGACAATTCTAGAAGCACTGTCTTGTCATTAGGATATCTGGGAAGTCTATAACCCATCCCAATGAAGCCTTGTACTCTTAGATACGTGAATTTTTCAAATTGAATGTACCACCTACCATATTTACTTCATTCATTGCTTCAGTGGAAATCCTCAAGGTTGTATTTCCTTGCAACAATCTGGCTATATACATTGTAAAAGCATCATTTACCCTTTTAAAGTGTATCAAAGATTGAGATAAGTTCAGCTGTGGGTAACACTCATATACTTTTACTTGGGTTTTCTCATCATTTCCAACTTCTCCAATCTTAGATAACCCAACGTAGTGATTCCTCCTTGCTAATGCATAGACAACATAAGATGTCCATCTGAAGTACCTCTTCTCTTTGAAGTTATTGAAGGCCTCATGGATGTTGTCACTAAGGATTTGGGACCAATGAAACTTAGTCCATTTTAGTATCTCAATTATGATTACGAACATCCACCCCTCAAAAGTGGAGGCTGTAGGTAATCCGTATATTCTTTTCAGAAAAGTTACCAAATCTCCAATCTCATCATGCAAATCACTCCTATATAGTACTTGGGGAAATTTACTGAGGGCAGACCTTTTGTTTTTAGGCCAATGATCATTCATGTGTTTCCTTCATCCCTCCACATCTTTGTTGTAAGTCCCCTCTGATCCTTGTTTGTCTAGCATGGTCATGATTGTGCGCCATGGAATATCAAAGGTCTCAATTAGAGAGGGAGGACTTAAATCAGCCAAGATATCCCCATTAGTAGTTTGAATTCATGACATCATATGTGTCAGCATATGTTACCATCAATTCTACACATTGCACTAAGGTAGGGAAGGTAGCAGCCTATGATATACCACTGTCTTTGAGTATTTTGGCCCGAGGAGTTGGATTTGGGCCAAAGATTCTCAATCTAAAGTCAGCTAAGTCTATGTGACCCAGATCTCTATTTCCTAAATCACTCCACCTGGAATGAATCTTGGTCTCTCGATGGATTCCCTTAAACTTGTACTTCATGGCTTGAGCTCAAGCAGTCATCTAATCTATAGGACCAGACCTTATAAGTTTGACACCTTGAGAATTTTTTCACATTCCTAAGTTTGAGATGACGTTTAATGAGTTTGCTGATACTACTGATATGCCCTTTTTAAAGAATCACAAATCTAACAGTTATTACCATTGCACCTACTTCATAGCAATTCACCATTAATGCATGCAAAAAACATTTAATGTTGCAAGACATTTTATTGAAAGCATGAAAAACATCATTATCTACATATCACAACATTAACTTCATCATTCCAGACATTTTCCCTTTAAAAGTTCTTAAAACACAGTCATTTTACATCATTTGCACGAGTTTTAGGGTCAACCGACCTATAGGTAGAAAAGCGCTAAAATTGAGGTCTATCAACCTCAGCGGGAAAAATGGGCTTGTCTGACCCAAGGTTCTATCAGTCTTCATTCTCTTCTTGCTTTTGCGCAGGTTTTGGATGTTACCGACTTGCACGACTTTTGAAGGTCACCAACCTTTCATTGGTTGTTAGTTAGTTGGTTGGGTTTTAGCGCAACTCTCTTTGAGATCACTTTCACTATACTTGTGTGGGATTTGGATTTGTCGGATTTGCGTGAGATTCGGGGTCAACTGACTAAGTCTGTGAAGGAGTGTTTCAGCGCAACGTCACATGGGATTAATTCTAGTGCAGAGCCATTTTTATTTTCAGCGAGACTTTGGATGTCACTGATTTGTGGAGATATTTGAGGTGTCTGACCAAGTCGAAGACAGAGTCATTTAGCACAAGGTCGGCACAAAAGGTTTTTAGCGCTAAATAGATTTTCCAAGCTTGTAGGGTTTTGAGGTCTCGCTGATCTAATTAGTTAACACAACAAAGCTATGTAGGTCAGAAGTTGACATTTTCAGCATTGAATGGGTTTTAAAGTGCGGCGCGGGTTTTAACAGCCATCAACTGACTAGACAAATTGAAATGTTTACAAGTCGGTCGGACCTGAGTTTAGTGCCAAGACTAGATGTCTTTCCAGTTTATGAAAAGGGTTCAAATTTGTCAAACTACGGCTAGGCCTAGTTAAGTTTTTCTTTTTAGCTCATGGTAATCCAACTATGTTTTCAAGGAGAAATTTAAACTAGGTTTTGAGGGAGAACCAAATAGTTTATGCACAAAACCCTAGTTGAAACCCCAAATACATTGCTCGGAAAGAAAATGTACTTGAAATGAAACCCTAACCGCGCACAGTGAAAGCTCAAAGAGGATAAGTGGAACCCTATTTGGTTAGTTGCAGAAAATGTGTTTGGGCTGTACAGGTAGGAAACGGTCGTGCGATCGAACTCAAGGGCAATGGAGGTGAAAAATGCTCAAAAAGTTGTAAAGGTTGTAAAGGGGCTCTTTGAAATCTTTATCAAAATGCAAAAATGATTTAAACAACGTAGGTTATCCTTTTATTATCTCCAGCCAAATCACCATTAATGCATGACGTACGTAGTGTCAGTCGACATGACGGACCTGGTCGGCAAAAGATCTTTCTAACGCTGCGACTAAAAACTCAATGTTATGCAGTTTGCGGGACTTTATGGTCCTTCGGACTTGCAGGAACTTTGGCCTCATCTGACTTAGTCAGTGATTGGACAATATAGCACAAGTCAGAGATGATTGATTTAAGCGAAAAAGTCCGTCGGGAGGAAAACTAGCGCTAGAGTTGGTGATAAAGGATTTTCACGCAAAGTCAGTTGGGAGGCAAATCAGCGCAAAGTTTGGTTGGGGAGCAATTTAGCGCAAAAAGGCTATTCAAGGCCATCAAAAGAGATACAAAAATCTAACTTAGCAAATTCTTGAAATGATTTTTTAACATCATCATTCAATCATGGTCAAAATGCACTTTGACCCCTTGACCACTTAGGAGGTGAAAAAATCTACTTGACATCCTAGACCAAATTTGAAAGAGGGGGTCCATGTTTTGAAATGGGGCATGTGTGCAAGGCACCACACTTCCTTCAAGAAGAATCCTTTATTCCCTACAATATGTTCCCATCTGGTATTTTCTTCATCTGCAGTATAGCTCTTATTTCCTCGCTAATGCAAAATAGGGAACCATAGAATTGGCAATTAGAAGGTAAGTGGCAACCTTATAATTCATTTGACCCTACCAGATTGATATAGTGGTGCCCTCTACTTACAACTGCATGATAATTATATATGGAGTGCAGTTCTTTTTTCCTTAGCTCCACCATGAGCTCTTGCCACCTACCCTAACTAAACTCAAATGATTATTTTCTAATCTTCATCAATACTTCCTAATACTTAAAATAAATAATGTGTTGATCCTGGAGGACCTTTATTGCCACTGCTAGTTCCTTTATCAGAGATAGCCAATCTGTTAAGACCTGATCAGGGTCTCTTTCTTACCCTCTAATTTTCAATGAAAATGACTCTCTTCTTTTTTGTATTTTTGCATTTGAAATCCCCTATTCTTTTCATTTGGAATAAAATTTGTCAAAGCCTTGATATGCACATCCTCCACATACAAAATTGGATTCCAACTCAAATCATAGGGAACAACCATATCATGTGAATAAAACTCGCAGAGCTGGTTCTGTAGCTCAATAGTGGATGCTTGATAAACCTTGAATAAATCACTGGGTGTGTCTAGTGTATAAGGAAGATCACTAAAAAATTGCATAAATTTAAAACTTAGGAATTGTTCCTTTAAGAATAGAGCATAAACTCTTGTAGGAGGTTTGCACTAAATAAGATGATTTGTCAACTCTGCCAGTTGCTCTATCTTTACTTTTAGCTTATTGTTTTCCTCAATATTTCCTTTCAGTTCTTTGGTAAACCTCTACTCCATTTCCTCCTTTTCTTTCTTCCATTTTCTTCTCATAAACTATATCTCCTCATCCCTTCTCTACAACAATAGCTCTAGGGAGGGCCCATCAGTTTGAGTAGCTGCCTCCTATTTATTAGGAATGGTCGAAGTAGAGGGGTTATCCTATTCCTTACCTTGATTGATAAGAGATGTTTTTGTTAAGAAAAGTGTCTCAACCTTGCAACTTCAAAAGGTTACTATTCTTCCCAGTTTTGGTCTTTTCGAATACCCTTTATCTTGAAGAATGATCTAGAACTTTCAAAGTTTCTAAAAGGGCTAAAAATGGTAGGACTTATTATTTTTAGTAAATTTACATTTGACCTCAGATTGAGCTGAATTTTTTTAGAAGGTGTGGAACAGCTAAGTAAACATCTCAGGTGAGTTTTGACTTAAGATCATACCTGGATCATGAGATATTAAACTTTCTATTTTTTGAAAACTGTCAAAAAAGTTTTGAACTCAATTTTGGGGCACATAGAGGTCCCTAAATGCTCCACAAATTGTCATAACTGATAAAGTGGGATACAAGGTGATAGATCTCTTCACAAGCTTTCTGATGCATCAAACAGTTTGTCAATCAGATGTACCCAGATCAAAAGTTATGACCTCCAGAAGTTGGACCTCCTGTTTTTGGGAAATGTAAAAATGTGTTGGACACATAAAAGAGCTATAAAGGAGAGAGTTACATGTGTTGGTGTGTGTTTTGGCACATCACAAGGCATCTTTGATTGGAGATAATTTGGGCACCACTTTTGGATGGTTTTGGCTCATGGTTTTGTAATTACTGGTAACATTTTATTGTATTGTATCTCCTATATATTAGGAGCTGGAGATGGAGGTTGTGTGTAAGAATATTATAGATGTTGAGTTACCTCTTGGATCTCTAGTTGGATATACTCCTGTAAAATCTTGCTCTGCAAGTATATTGTAATATTCTTGATTCCTATATAATATATTGGGCAGCTTTGGAGTGTGAGTTTTTTTACCTAAAAGGGTTTTCCTCATGTATATCTTGTGTTGTGTGTTTTGTGTTTGCATTTGGAAGTTGTTATTATCTTTCTATTAATGTGCATCTTAATCTATAACTGTAAAAGTAAAAATTTTCATAAATCTTTCCTGAGTAGATTAGTGTAGGAAATATTTTCGCATACCTTGCTTCCTTTCAGTTGGTATCAAAGCCTGATCACCTTTGGTTCTAGTTGTTGGGTAGAGGGTTTTTTGAGCTGATCTTCGTTTGAGTGGGAGCTTGTGTAGAGGATTTTGAAATCTTTGTTGCAGGTAAGAGATGGCGAGCACATCTAAGAGGTTTGAGATAGAGAAGTTTAATGGCAGTAATTTCAAGTTGTGGAAACTCAAAATGGAGGACATGCTTGTAGATCAAGATTTATGGGATGTCATATCTACTACAAAACCAATGGTAATGTCTCAAGAAGACTGGGATCTCAAAGATCAAAAAGATAAGGGTTTGATAAGACTCTATTTGGCTGATTCAATGCTCATGAATATCCATGAGGAGAAGATTGCAAAGGATCTTTGGAAGAATCTTGGAGATGTTTATCAGGCTAAATCCCTAGTGAACAAGTTATTCCTACAAAAGAAATTGTATTCTCTGAGGATGGAAGATGGAGGATCTATTGCTAATCACCTAAATACATTCAATATGCTTGTTGCCTAGTTGACTTTTGTTGGTGTGAAGATGGAGGAGGAGGATTGATGTATGAAATTACTATGTTCCTTACCAGATTCATGGGACCACCTTATTATGGCCACTAGGAGTACCACTACCACCTTCAAGATGGATGACATGGTTTCTTCACTATTGTCTGAAGAGATGCAGATAAAGTCTTCCGAATCGACTAAGGAGGCTCTTGTGGTTCATGGTAGATCTAAAGAGAAGGTAAAGAAAATCTGGTTTGCAAGTTGAAAAAATCTTTGTATGGTTTGAAACGGTCTCCTAAGATGTGGTACCAGAAGTTTGATGCCTTTGTGTTGAGTATTGGATTTCAGAGATCAAAATCATATCATTGTGTTTATTACAAGTTTGACAATGATCGCATTCTCATTATTGCATTGTATGTTGATGATATGTTACTCATTGGGAATGGTAAAAGTTTGATTTATGATTTGAAGTCTCAATTGTCAGTACAATTTGAGATGAAAAATCTAGGGGCAGCTCGGTACATTCTGGGGATAGAAATCAGAAGAGATAGAGAAAATAGAAAACTTTGGTTAGGCTAGAGTAAGTATGTTAACACTGTGTTGGAGAGATTCAGCATGGTGGATTGCAGACCTTTGATTGTTCCTATTACAATGGGGACAAAGTTATCTATTGTAGATTGTCCAAAGTCTCCTTCTAAGAAAAAGGATATGAGCAGAGTTCCTTATGCTAGTGGAGTTGGTAGTTTGATGTATGCGATGGTCTATACAAGACCAAACATTGCCCAAGCAGTGGGAGTCCTTAATCGATTTATGGCTAATCCTGGATGGGTACATTAGGATGCAGTGAAGAGAGTGTTTAGATATTTGTAGGGTACTTTCAAGTATTCCTTATGTTATCATGGTTATCCTATAGGACCTCGACATTCACTTTGTATTCATGGATTTATGGATTCAGATTGGGCAGGTGACATTGACAGCAAGAGATCCACCAGTGCTTATGTGTTCACTATGTTTGGTGGTGCTATTAGTTGGATGAGTAAGTGGAAACCTGTGGTCACTTTGTCCACTATTGAAGCTGAGTACATGGCAGCAACTCATTCTTGTAAAGAAGCCATTTGGTTTAAGAGATTGTGTTCTGATGTTGGGTTTGATGTAGGGAAGATTACTATTTGTTGTGACAGTTAGAGTGCCATATGTTTGGCAAAGAATCCTACTTTCCATGCAAGGACTAAGCATACTGATGTCCAGTACCATTTTGTTTGTGACATGTTAGAGGATGGGAAGGCAAACTTGGAGAATGTTGATACTTTGACGAATGTTGCATATTCTTTGACAAAACCCGTGAGCACAAAGAGGTTCAGATGGTGTTCAGAGTCTATGGGCCTTTCGGCCCCTAGCAATTAAATCATGGTGTTGATACTCCCTTTGCTCTTGCAAGGTGTTCAACAAGTGGGAACATGTTAAGAAAAGTGTCTCAACCTTGCAACTTCGAAAGGTTACTATTCTTCCTAGTTTTGGTCTTTTCGAATACCCTTTATCTTCAAGAATGATCTAGAACTTTCAACGTTTCCAAAAGGGCTAAAAATGGTAAGACTTACTATTTTTAGTAACTTTACATTTGACCTTAGATTGACCTAAAATTTTCCCAAAAGGTACGGAGTAGCTAAGTAAACATCTCGAGTGAGTTTCGACTCAAGATCATACCTGGATCGCGAGATTAAAGTTTCTATTTTTTGAAAACTACCAAAAAAGTTTTGAACTCAATATTGAGGCACTTAGCGGTCGCTAAATGCTCCAAAAATTGTTGTAACTAACACAGTGGATTACAAGGTGATAGATCTCTTCACGAACTTTCTGACGCATCAAACGGTTCGTCAATCAGACACCCAGATCAAAAGTTATGACCTCTGAAAGTTGGACCTACTATTTTTGGGAAATGTAAAAACATGTTGGACACACAAAAGAGATGTAAAGGGGAGAGTTACATGTGTTGGTGTGTGTTTTGGCACATCACAAGGCATCTTTGATTGGAGATAATTTGGGCACCACTTTTGGGTGGTTTTGGCTCATGGTTTTGTAATTATTGGTAATGGTTTACTATATTGTATCTCCTATCTATTAGGATCTAGAAATGGAGGTTGTGTGTAAGAATCTTATAGATGTCAAGTTACCTCCTAGATCTTTGGTTGGATATACTCATGTAAAAGCTTTTTTTGCAAGTATATTGTAATCTTCTTGATTCCTATATAATATATTGGGTAGCTTTGGAGTGTGGGGTTTTTTCCCTGAAAGGATTTTCCCCACGTATATCTTGTGTTGTGAGTTTTGTGTTTACATTTGGAAGTTGTTATTATCTTTCTATTAATGTGCATCTTAATCTGTAACTGTAAAATTAAAAATTTGCATAAATCTTTTATCAATAGATCAGTGTAGGAAGTGTTTACGCATACCTTGATTCCCTTTAGTTTTCTCCTTAATTCTTCATGTCTCCTTATCAATCTCCTCTATTGCCATTTGAGTTAGTTTATCTAATTTATTGTCTTTTTACTCATAGGCTCTAAGTTTCTACTCTAATTATTCAATTTTTTTTAGTGAATCCTACAACTCATCCCTTGTTTCTAATTACATGGGGATTAAATCCTGTCTTGTATCCAAACTGACAAATTTAGATGATGTAGGGGTAGATTCCCCTTCTACATCAAATCCTACACTATTGGAAGTATGAGTTTGGTCTATGTATACAAACATCTCCTATCTCTCAGAATCAATAACAGTCTCCAATGAAACCACTTTTGGTGTTGAGGCAGCAACCTTACTTGTTATTCCTCTAGTTTTAAGGTGTTGAGAGTGCCTAGGCTGATGTGATGTTGGAGTGGCAGGAAATTTTTGTTTCTTTTTTCTTGTTCTAAGGGAGAAGGATATGCCCTCTATTTCCTCTTAGGCTTGGAAGCAGTGGAAGTAGTTGTAGGTTGGTCTGATGAGGTGGTATGTAAAGATGGAGGTCTTTCTTGCACAAGTGAAGAAATTTTAGTCCTCGGTGACACAGTTTGAGGCATAGATGACAAAGTTTCATGCATAGATGTTGAGTTTTCATGTGTAGATGGCAAAGTTTTAGGCACAAGCGTTGGGGTTTCATTTGTAGATGGAAAATTTTTAGGCACATGCATTAAGGTTTCATGCATGTAGGTGTTGTATGCATATGGGGAGATGCTATAGGATCTCTATAAGATGTTGCAGGGTCTAGGGTAAACGCTGCAGAACCAACTAAAGATGTTGCATGCGTATGGGAAGATATTGTAGGGTCTTCTAAAGGCTCATGGGATGTACCTACATGCCCTTCTCCCTTAGTCTCTTCCCTAACTACTTGTATATTTTCTAATTGTGGCCTTTGGGTCTGCCTCACCCTGAGTTTCCTGCCATGCGGCCCCACATTTGGCCTATACCTAATATTGTTTAAACCCCAAAATTCTCCCCGTGATACATCATGAAATTGATCCTTTAAACTCTTCTTCACTAACAATTGAATAAGGCCATGGTGGGATAATGTAGTGGTTATGCCCTTTTGATACTCCTTTTCCATTCTTTTTAACAAATTAAGAAAAAAATTGGGGATATTTACCCTTCTTCCATGTTGAAGGTGGCTTAGTAACTTAAAATGCATAGTGTAGAGAAAGGATTGCCTACCTTCATAGGTAAGATATATGATGATGTGGGTGGCTACTTGAGCCCAATGAGATGGCAATAACAAGTGCTTTGTCCCTTGTGATGAGAATTGGAGTTGTTCCCTTGGCTCTGCAAACTCATCTTGAGTTGCAATTGCATTTCCTCTCTTTGGAAAATTCTCTCCAGTTGCAAGAAGGCCTATAGCTTCTGCTATTGTAACTTATGAAGCATTTATTTTTAGACCTTTTATCAATGCTTACCCATTATTCAATGTTTGTGCAAATTCAGCTGTAATTTCCTCATTATATCCTACCAACCTCTGGAAGTAGTCCATCCAACCTACTTGTTAAAAAATAAGGAGACTCTCTCTATCCTCCTAAAGTATTGTATGATGATTTGGTTCCCTTTTCACAAGGTCACCCCCATTCCTTGTTCTCTATTTTATTATAGTGTTCCTAATTCAAAAACTTTCTTCCCCTCTACTTGCTTCTACTACATCAAACACTTGTTGTTGGTATCTAGGGTTTCTTGTGTTTGGCTTGATGGGCTAAAAATTTGTTTTTTTCTTTGTGTTGAGGCTTCTGAAGCAAATGTAGATAGGGAGAATGCTAGAGTAATGATGCATTCAAGGTTAGGGGTTCCTATCAAACAACCCAACCTTACATCCAAACACATAAATCTTGTACAAGAACAACAATAATTACAATCACACCAAAACTATAGGGTCTTTTATTCATATGTCGCTTCAAGAATAAAATATGAAATTTAATATTACAATCTTCTTCAAATACCAAACTATCACCTACAATAACCTCACCTTTACAATGACAAAGTAATTCAATCATAAGACTAGATATATTGTTCCTCACGAACCAATCGACCCTCCATGGTCTCCACTCAAAACACAACACCAGGCCAATCCTTCCTTGCAAATCTCAATAGACTCCTCTATTTCATGATGGCTTATTCCTTCCTTAGGTGACTATCTTCTTCAATGAAAAAGGTGGCCCCAAAAACCAAAAGTCTAAAATCCCCGTTGGCCATAATTTACCCCATCCAAATACCACAATGCACCTTTTATAATATGGGTTTATGAAATTTGAATAGCCTCCCAAATTAGACAGTTAATTAACTAAATTTGGCATAGGAATTTGAACTGAATTTGGACACATGTCCAAATTATATAAGTCCCACATATATGGCTAATTATCACCCAGTAGCATTCGTAAAGAGGAAATAACCTTTAAATAGTATTGGAGTTTTCAAAGTAAACAGTAACATAGTTGGGGATTTCCAATATACCTAGAACTACCCAATTTCTAGCCCATTGGGGATTTCCACTGCATGTAGAACTACCCAATCACAAAGAGAAATCATCCTTTTGGAACTTAACATTGTTGAGGAACTTTATTAGGCTTTTGATAAACACTCAAAACTCATCAAACATTTCTGATGTTCCAGGAACTATCAAATGTCCTGATTTACTTTACAAATACTTCATCAAAGTTTTTAAAGGCATTAGAAACTATTCCTTTTGGTCAAGGATTTCCACCCCACTAGGAACTACCCAATCACAAAGAACTATCAGGTTTTTCAAGGGTTCCAAGAACTCTTAAATTTTTTTATTTCCTTTCATTCTCTTTTGTGCAAGCCATTAGAAATTTCCAGGTGATTTGGAACTAGGTGATCTCATTTGGAACCGATCAAAGATTTCTATGTGGCTCAAAACTAAGCGACAACTTGGAACAAGTCGAAGATTTCCAAGTGACTTGGAAATCCATGATTTTCTTTTAAATTTCTAAGTGTCAAAGAATTTTTGACAATATGCAAAGGAACAAGAACTTGTTAGGAATTTCAAGTGTTCCAAGAACAATGCACAACTTTTGTTTTGTTCCTAGTCAGGCCAAAAACTTTGATTTTCTCTAGACTTCACAAATTTGCACCAAATTGAAACTGTGGATACCTATTTGGCCCTTCTACAAGATGAATTCCTTAATTTGACCAAATTCAATCTAAAAATTCCTCTTGAAGAAAAGCACCAAAACCAACACAATGGAAAAATAAAACACAAAAAAAAAATGATTTGAACTTGGAAATATTTTTGGTTGATGTGGGATTGCCTATGGACCCGAATTCTCCTGCATCAAGTAATGAGCCTAAATTTGCACAAGATTGTTCCATTTGTTGATATGTACATGTATTAAGATACTTCCTGAAAATGGTTACAAAATTAAATGGGAAATGGCATGGGTATGCAAATTTCATCATTGCATTTTGTTCCCACTTTGAGGTGCATGTATCCTAAAATGATCATGCATCTCCAAGTATGTAGCACCCACAAACAAATATACAAAGTAAGTATTCAGACACCAAATCATATGAAAGGGATTCATATAAGGCAGTGGACCCTACAAGGTGTCATCATGTAAGTGTGTCCTTCAATATGCACTCTCTAAAAGAACATGCAAAATAGAGAAAACATGTACAATAAGTAGCTTGTATCATGCAACTAAAAACTAAGTATAAATAACAACTTGCTAACTATCTAGGGAACTTGCCAAATATCTATAAGATGATAAGGTGCATAGATCACAAGGTATTCTATGAGATAATACTTTGTCTCACCATGGTGATGAGACTTTGTATCACTTATCACTTTTTGAAAACTCAATATAGGAATGTTAGTGACAATATATTCCCTCCCTTCAATTGGTTGTATCCATAAGGTACAAGGAATTGAAGGACAGATAAAACCACATATGAAAATAAACATAATCTATATATAATTATGTAAGCATATGAATTATTTAAAGGAATGACAATAATGAATACATCATGGTAATAATGTGTAATATCTAGAATGACAAGGCTTGATAATCATATATGGGCTAGAGATAAGATCTAGGATGTAATGGTGCCCCCAACATAGGCAATAATGATGTGGCCCTCAATGGCTAAAAACACTCGTGTAAGTACATATAGAACTAGAGTAGCATATGCCACTACTATGTCATCTAAGAGCATAAGCACACAAAGGTTTAGGTAAGGCAATAAGTCCCTAGTGGATATAGGTAGGAACAAGGTAATATGTTGGGGAAGACATGGTACCCCCAACGTACAAAGAACATATGGTAAGGATATGGATATGAAAGCCTAGGATGTGATAAAGGGAAGGTGTGACGCATCCCAAACATGTAAGCATGGAACCATGAAGGTGCAAAGTCTAGAGAGGTAAAGCATGGTACTCCTAAATGTAAGGATGTAACAAAGTGAAGGTGCAAAATATAGAGAGAAGGCGTGATTCCCCCAATGTAAGGGTGACTCTAAAAGTATGATATGGCAATGTAGGATCAAGATGTAATCTCTAGAATCATGATATAGCTTTATATAGGTTCTATAAGTAACCCTAAAAGTGATATGTAGCGATATAAGCTCCATATGTAGTCTCTTATAAGAATGATAATATCAATAAATGACTCTAAAGTGATATGTAGTAATATATTATCATTATTTAAGCTCTAAATAAGAATGGTATAGAAATGCAAGATCCATAGATAGTGGCCAAAGGCTAAGGGTAAACATGGGTAAAAGAAAACAATGAGAAGCAAGAAACCAACATAATAAAGTAATCATTATAAAAGGGCAAGAGCTAGCTAAGAAAAATGGAATGAGAGACAACAAATAAGAAAAAAATAGGGGTAATCAAGTGGAAATGAAAAGAAAAGGAATATGACAAAGAGTTGTTAGAAAATGCAAAAGGATCAACCTGAACAGAGGAATAAATATCAAAGGCAAAGGTAAACAAATAAAATGTGTGAATAATGATGTTAATAGGCATAAGAAATAATGTGAGTAAAGTAAAGAAAATGTAAACCAAAATTCTCTCCAAGGTATGAAAAATAGAAAAAATAAAAAAGTTAAATGGGGTTATCTAAGCTATCGGTATATGTGGATATATGTTATAGTGATGCTCATATATCATGTAACAAATCTAGGAGGTTTATCCTTTTTCATCAAATGATTGTGATTATCTTCATGAAATACATCATCATCATCCCAAAAGGTCATCAAGTTTATCTTCATGACTTTGTGTTTCTTCCTCTTATTTGCTTAGTTTTCCTATTTCATGTGTCTCTTATTGCACATTAAGTGGTTTCTATTTTATTTCATGTGTACCTTAATATGGAATAGGTTAGGACCAATATCTTGATGCACATCATTTCTTTTATATGATCAACTTTTTCAAATGGGGGGTTGTGGATTCACAAGTATGTATAATGTTTATATCCCCTTTATCTATAATATCTTAGATTTTATGTTTTAATTCATGCATCTCTGTATAGAATGTTTACATGTGTGATGATATGAGAAAAAGTAGTTAGCCTTGTGTGGTGAAAGATTATATTTATCTATTGGTTTGACAAGAGGCAAGATAATGAGATTATGTTACAAAAGTTGTTCCAATACCAAATGTGAATGCTCTTTTAATATAATAAATTCTCTAAAGTGTGTTGTTTTATAAATTTCCTTATAATCATCATGAATATTATTTTGTATGTCCCCATTGTCCTTATTTTCTAAATGTGACAAAGTGTTAGAACTATGTTGATATAAAAGAACATAGTTCAATAAAGCATGCTCATGATTGCATATAGTAGTACACAACTATAAAAATAAATGAGGAATGTAATAGAATTGTTCCTTAAAATTTTGGAGTAAAGCATCCATAAATATATCTTGAAGTTCATCATCTTCTAAAGTATAACTCATGTTAGTATCTAAGCTCCAAATCATAATATGTAATCTCTAATTGGATCACATTTTTCTTTTATGCATTTCATAAGGTCAAGAGTATATATTAGGTTCACCATTATAATGAAAATGTTTCATGAAAGCACTAGCCAAGTCCTCAAAGGAAGATGCAATCACGCGGTAATGAATAAAACCATGTAAATACATGACCACTCAAACTTGATGAGAAGCCTTAGCAAGCAATTTATCCTCATGAAAATAAGGTAGGTACATAACTTGGAAGTATTGTAAATGTCATAATGAATCACCTTGACCATCATACTTTGTGAAACAAGATGCCAAAAATCCACTTCTTATAGGACAAGTCAAAGTTTCATATGCCAAAGGAATTTGTGATCTCAATTTGATAAGATCTTTTTATTTAAGGTTGTGCTTATACTCATTAAGGCACTTTTTTAGGGGATCCATTTTAGTAATGAGGTATCTCTCATAAGAAAAAGTATGATTCTCAAAACATCACATATCCATATGTGTATGCATATCATTTTTAATAGTGGGAGATACGTTATCAACTAGTGCCATATTATCTTCATTTTGTTCTTTGTCCTTATGCATGTCTAGGTCATGTATTTGTTAAATAGAAAGTGTAGAAGGATGTGCTCCAAAATAAATCAAAGATATATGTGAGGAAAAATGAGAGGATCCACATGTAGGTCTCTATCAAAAAGTTGTATATCATCACGATGCATAGAGAAATCAGTTGGATCCATTGAAGAAAGGCCACTAGATTATGCATGAGGTAATGAATCATCATGAGACAATGAGTCATCATATTTATCAAGAGAATACAAATAACTACCACTATGCTTATTACTAAACATATCATCAACATACAATTAGCCACAAGATAGGAAGGAAAGAATAGAAACCTCATGTGAAGGTGAAAAAGATGTATCATGTCAAGGCACATAAATAGTGATTGGAGTACAATCATCATAAAGCTCATCACTAAGGAGATCATGATAGATAGGTAATCCCAAATTGACAAGTGAATAATTAGACATGGAAAAATGTGCATAATCATAATATGTAAGTGAAGGTGAAACATGTGTATCTATAAAGCACAAAACACTAGGCTCCTCAAAGGATAATGAAACAAGAGAGGCACATGGAGGAGAATTCATAAATGTAAAATAAAAACTATCATGCTCACTAGGTATAACATCACATGAGTTAGGATCCCTAGTTATATCAAGTGCATATAGGGATGAAGTAGTAGCTAGGCCACAATTATAATCCACAAAAGATGTACCATTGTAAAGTGTTGTGGCATAAGAGGTGAGCTTGGTAAGGAAGGGGGAGAAGATATCCATGGTAAAACAATGTAGATCACTTCAAGACTCAAAAATAAAAAATGTCAATGGTATATCATATTTGAAAATGAAAACACTAATGAGTTAGCCAAGGGTTAGTAGGGTGGGCAAACTATATTTCTCAACAAAGTTCAAAAACCCTAATAGATGCAACAATGTGAAGGAAATAAAGCACAAGAGTGGAAAGGAAGATTAGGTCTTAAAATAAGATGAAAATTAAAAGTATATATGAAAACCCTAATGAATAGGCAAAACCCTAGGAGGAAGCTAGGTCATGTAAGATCAAATGAGCTCAGAAAAAATATAAAGGAAAATAAGGTTTCTTTAGGGTTAACCTAGGCTAATCCAATAAGATGCATACACAAGCATAAATCAAGCTAGATTAAATGATGACACCTAAGACTAATAATTTGATAATTTGGAAATGACTATTTTAAGAAATTAAATGTGATAGTAGGTAGTACGTAACTCTATGACTAAATAATAATTGCATTTGGAGAAGATTTTGGAATATTCTATGTTCTTGCCTTGAAAGTTTAATCTCTATGGGGTAAAAAACACAATAGTGTGTCACCCTTTTATAAAGGAAAAGGGCAACAAATTTTAACTTTTTAGCTTGAAGCATCTAAATTTGATATATATTTTGAATATTGAAATGATGTAAATGAATAAAATGTAGATATTTCAGTGTAGTTTATGACTATATTTTTCTTAAAAAATTTAAAATATTAGTCTGGTAGTTTTTTCAAAAATTATCAATATTATAGAATTGCTCAAAAAATCAAAAAGTGAGGTACATGAGACATCAAGAAATTTGTAACAAATTTTATTTTTTACTTCTATTTTTCACCTTCTAAGTGAACTTGATACTCTAGTGCATGAAAAACAATTGAATTTTGATAAATAGTTATTTTATAATAAATATTTAAAGTTGCATGTCCCAAAAATAGAGCACTTTGATTGGGCATCAAACATTTTGGTGCTCATTGATCAAAAGTACAAAAAAGTTATATTCACTTGACTAGGAGTCTCTCATCTAATGCATTGATTTTTTTTTTCAATTTTTCAAATATTTTTTACTATTTTTCAATAGAATCAACCTAACTTTTGGGATAATGGCACACTTGTCATCAAAATTTAAAAAGGAAGTAAATATAATTAAAATATAATAAATTTTACATTTTTAGAATTTGTGCAAAGATATCTATGAAAGGGTATTTCTTATTTTTCTTAAAAATATCATTTGCATGTGTAAAAAGACATTAGAAGTGGAAGGTAAAAATTGAACTCAAATTAGAAATAAAGGGAATTGGTACCAAAAACTTGCCACATTAGCATGTTTGGCCCAACCTGGTTTAGCCAAACCTAGTTGGATCGAACCCCACAAGCATAAAAGTTGATATTTGTGTTTTTATGCTGAAGGGGCATTTGGTCAAACTAGGTTAGGCCAAACCCTCACTTTGTCATGTAAATGCCATGTCCATGCCACATAAGGGTTTGGCCAAACAATTATTTATGTAAGCAAGGTTCAACCAAACCCATCCAAAAAAGGTGACTTGCCCAAAAGGGTGACACAACTTTGTGCTTTACCTTATGTTAGATGAATGCCTTGGGTTTTAAGCTAATTTATGCTCTATCTAGGGTCGAGTTTGACCATCTAGGTCATATCTATGATCATGAACTAATCCTTTCCCTCTAGATTTGACTCTGCAAAATGCACAAATTTTCTCTATATCTCCCCTAATTGATCTTCATATGCTTTGTTGTTTATATTGATCTAAGGGCTAGTGGTATTTAAAAATACCTTGGAAGGGCTATCATTTTGTCTTGAGGAGACAAGTTCTCCTAGGTCAACCCCTTTAAATGTATACAAAAGTTTAAAGACAATAAGTAAGGGCCCTAAAATTGGCGCAGTCACGGTTAGGAGGGTCCACAAAGTGCACAGTCCAGACCGTGTAGCAAGAGTAAACACAACATAAGCAACTCAATTATGGAATACAAATGCAGATTTAGTCATTCAGTATATCATAGATTCAAAATGCAAACAAGCCAACAACATCCGAGCTTACAATTAGGGCTCACATGCCTGATTCTCTAGTTACAATGTATGCACAAGATATCACTTTGAAGCACTTTGTCAAAGAATTCAAGCTATCTATCTATCTCTATTTGATTGACTACCTTCCTATGCATCTATTACATGATTATATATCATCTCCAGATCAAAACAATCCTCTGCGTTAGCCAAGGATGGCTACAAACTCCAATGAAAGAGATGTAACATGTGTACAAGAATAGGTAGGACCTAATCAGATGGGAATCCTCCACAAGTGAATGAAACAAGGTGCGGATCCCAGGGAAGGTCGGCCAAGTTCCAAACAACATTGAATGATGTATTATTTAGCTCCACAAGTCGTGAATTGCTCCGCAAGTCTTCTCCTTTAGTTGTGATGCAGAGCAAAACCCAGTTGAAGCATATAAACTGGTTCAAGACCCTTTGGAGCCCACAAGATAGCCTTTATAGTGTACGTCGGCAATACATCTCCAATGTCTCGCCGAAGTAGTTCTCCTCTTGCCTATCGGCAAGACACTATTCTATCGGTCAAGCTAAATTCTCCTTCGCCGATCCATACCTCTCTCCGATGAGCCTTCCATTGGCAGGGCCATAGAAATGTCCCACCGACACATACATCCGCTCTCCTATCGGCAAGAAGAAGCTTATCGGCAACCACTAGCACATCTTACACCGAAAACCATGTCACACCGATGGGATTTCAATTTAATTTTCCTATCAGCAGGACAGAGCCTATCGGCAAACACTTAAAAACTCTCGCCGACCTCAATCTCTCCCCGATAAACATCTAACGCCCGCTTCTCCTTCGGTGAGACTTCTATCTATCGGCGAGCTCCTTGAATCTCCTGCCGATGTCGCGGGTTATGCCGATAGACTTACCATCGGCAAGACCCTAACTATCGGTGACACCTTCACTCCCTCCGCCGATGTCTCATGTCACACTGAAACTCCTATGCCAACCCCTTTCGGCCAAACTTCTACTGTCGCTCTAGCTTTGAATTCTTCCGCCGATGCCTCCTTTCTCGCCGATGACCTATCTCTATCGGCGAGACCACCTACCGTCGGCGCCACCTTTCTTCTTTCTGCCGATGAGGGGACTCATGCCAATATATACTACATCGGCCACACTTCCCCGTTGTCTCCCCGATCGGCGAGAGCATGAACTATCGGCTACTACTCAAATTCTTACGCCAATATACCTTCTCACGTCGATGTCTTCGGCCAAGTCGATCATCAGTGAGACTTTCACCGTCGGTTGAACCCACTTTCGACACACTGATATCAATCCTCACGCCGATGCCTTCTCCGTCGGTGACACAGATGGAACTCATGCTGATGCCTTCAAAACATGCATTTTCTTGACTTGAATTGAACCCCGATCTGGCTAGCAATACATATACAGATACTATGGATGGATACACATAAAATATTCACCCTGCAAATGCACACTAAATGACGATTTTCCCTGAAAAGGGCTCTGCAATTCCTATCCTTCCATGCTCAACAAACAAACGAATGACCAAAAGAAAAGGAAACTAATTTTACAATTCCATTCCACTGATTTCACAGAAATCCCTCAGTGGAATGGATTTATCTATTCCTTTCGACTACAGTGGCCCTAACTAGATTATACCCAGTTCCTCTATAGAATTAATCCCTTTAGACAGAGTATCTACACAGACTATCCTACACAAAATATCTACACTGGATATCTACATAGCATTCAGAATCTGGAAAGAAAAAAACTTTACAGAGCTTCTATTCTTCCTTCTTGATGTTCAGAATTACATTCGACTGTTCCACTCAAAAACCAAAAAATACACACCACCGTCACTGCCTAGTTCTATTCCAGAGGATTCCCTATTTATCATTCCCAATGTGAGGGACCGACATTCCCCTCTGTGTCTGGGATTTGAATTCACCAAGATTATTGGTAAAGACTCCTAATTAATTACATGACACCTGCAAAGTATAGGACAGCAAAACTCTTAAAGCTAAGACACCTTGATTAACCTTCCCTTAATCCAAACTGTCAAAAATGTCAAGTTTAGAGTTTATAAAACATGAAATGCTAAGCTTAAATGTTACATTGGAAAATGCCATAAGGTAACATGAAATGTTACAACCATATTAGTCTAATTCTTCCTCCTCTTGTGTATGTTGGTCCTGTTGAAGGGGTGCCCCTGCACCAAGTTGTTTGTCTGAGAATGTTAAGATGCTCTATTTTGAGAAAACAATCAATCTTCTAATAGCGATATATTTCCAGTACCTGATCCAAATGATCTAAATTTTGGATATGATGTGCATGAAGATGTCTAGATGGTAATTCTAGCTCCGTAAAGTCTAAAATGAAACTGCAGCAAAATACAGAAAATGTTACTAACTGAACTGACTGTACTGAACTGGAAAATGAAAGAAAACAAAATGAAATACAAATATTTTTGGTTGATGCAATATTGCTCTTGAACCAGGGATGCTCTTGCATAAAAATGAACCTATGCAAATTAATTAGTCTTTTTTATGCACCAAATCAAAATGTTTTGTTACTGATTCTTCCTTTAATGTTCTAGAATGAGAGAGGACATGTGTATTATAGATGTTACTGGATTATTAGAATAAATGCATTCAATGTCTTTAAATACTAGCACATAGCATAAAATTTTACAAGCAAAAAAATAAAGGGGTATAGTTGACCAAATTTGAATTTTAAAATTTGAAATGGAAAGGGTCAATTTTGCAACCATGAGGTTGACCTCATGACCACAAAAATGACCATAGGTGAATAAATGGTTAGATCTAGGTGGCTATGGGCTATATAGAGGTAGATATATAGATATGTGTCATAAATGCACAAATGAGGTGAATGCATAGGAATGTGTGTAAGGATAAGGGATTGCACCATTTGTTGATATATACATGTATTAAGACAATTTCTCAAAATCGACACAAAAGTAAATGGGAAATGACATGGGTATGCAATTTTCACCATTACAAAGCTAAAATCAAGAATATGAAATTGCAAATCATCCAACTCTAAGTTAATCACATTGTAAAAGAGAAAGCTATGTACACTGCCAATATCATAATTAATTCTATATAATCTTTTCCTATAAACAAAAATATATAATTACAAACAACCTATTAATTATTATCAAGATTTTATATAAGTTATCCTAACTTAGTACTTCAATTACCTACAATCTTCATAATTACTTACTAAACACGTACATTGTCTTTTAAACGTGTATATCAATCTTTTATTTACAAATCACTAACCACTTCACCCATAAAGGATTGCTAGGGGGAAAAATTAAAATGAATATTGTTCAATCGTACATATGTGTGTTTAATGGGAAAAAAATATGATATCAAACTACACATAAAAGAGAAGAGGCTAACCCAGACTCTAGTCTTGGGGAATGAACGGATGGTATTTGAAGTGGGAATGAGAAGCAAGTTTCCATGATTTTATCCATCTAAACCCATAAACAAACGCTATGGATAGAAACTTCTATCCCCAACCAACCACTAAGGTGAAATTGGACCACTTTTTAAAGTGGTTCCTTGCTATTGTGGTCTTGTGAGTGTTTCTTTAAATCAAGTTGGCATTTGTGCAGCCACTTTATATGGCCAGATATTAGTTGAGTGTGCCCTCTACTTCCTAAAAGTTGGAATTTCTTGCTATTCTTATTCTTCCCTCTTATGGAATGCTAAAAAAGTATATTACTATAAACATTTCTTTAGGTAAAGTAATCTTTGCTATGCCCCATGTTCTTAAAAGAGTTTTTCTTTTGCTTAAGAAATATGGGCAACTAAAATGAGTGCTTGTTGGACTAAGTGCTTGTTATCATTTTGATTATTGTGTAGATGTATTCTTAATCAATGTTCCTCTAGAATAGAGTTCATTCCACTTGCATCAAATGTATAAATCCACTCCATTACATTTAGGGCAGAGTGTTGTCTCTTTAAAATGTGAGTAAACACTACGAAAAACTCTGGTGTATGAATGGAGTTTATACTGTGAATATTATAATTATGTTGTCATTAGCTGCATGCCATTTGATACTTGGTTACTAGTAATCAAATACATAGCACATGTCTGAAAACAACAAATCCTATACAAATGTCAATATAAAACTAGTTGTTTAACAAGAATATTTATGAAAAGAGACAGCATAAATTAGTTCAATTTTCTAAAAGCTTTGGATAGTTTACCGTTTGTTTGTGTGGAAATTCCCAAAGGGAACATATTAAAAAAATAATGCATACAGTTATTGAAGACAAAACATAAGACTTTAGTATGTTTAGATGGGTGATTAAATTAATTGGGCTGAGGTACAAGGCATGTGCATCCATGTGGGGTTGGCCTTTAAAATTGTGAAGCACTTAATAATTAGTGGGATGTGGGGCCCATGCACTACATGCCACACACTAAGGCAAACATATAAACCGAGTGGCGACTCCCCTTAAAAGAAGCAATGCTTTTTCATCATAAAGTTAGGCCATCCTCAATGCAAAAGCACTTTATATTCTTACAATAGTGTTGATTAAGATATGCATATTGGACAATAGAGGCTTTGATTATGACTCCTCTAATTTTTCTTCATCATTCTTCTACCCATATGCTTACCAAACACACACAGTGCTTATCAAAAATTCCATCTATATCTTGACAATTAAAACACCATCTATATCTTGACAATTTTATCTTGACAATTTTACTGATCATAATAGTCTTTCTAATGTGTAACGGTGGACATAACTTGTTTTAATGTAAGAATTGTCAAATAAAGATTTTGGTTTCAACTGACTTTTAGTTTGTCGGTAAAGTTGAATGGTTTATAAAGAACTTACTATAAACAAAATCTTATTGAATGTACATATTCAATGTTATAAGAGATAAAGTTATGATCGTGTCACATACGTATTTAATAAAATGAGAGATTTTCAATCTTTCACACTAAACTGAAAGAAATCAATAATTTATACACCAATATCAATTTTTTTGTGATTTTACTATCTAATTGTATTAATCAATGAGAAAATGAAGTTAAAGATTAAAGGTCATATCTAATGTGAAAAGATAAGTTTTATGATCTTGATTTTAATGAAAAAGCATGGAATCATGGATGGCATTGAGTAACCACTCTTGAATTTGCACGCCCTAAAGAGTCTAATAAATTAATAATAATTGAGATGAGAAAAGGACAAGGCTCAAGGCATTTATATAGGAATTCTACCCAATGGACCCTCATATTCTTTGTGATGTTTATAAGGACGATACATAACATTAGCCAATTTATGGCCCACCACCACTTATTCGTCCCACACATAGACATTAAATTACATCAAGTAAGTTTGTGATTTAACCAGCTGAAAATAAGGGCCCTAACATCATTAGTTATCTAGCTCATGTAGAATCTAAGAAAACGATGTGGGGTCTCATAGAGATTAAGTCACTTTAGAAAAAAGTTTTTTCTTTTGAAAAAAGAACAATGATAGCAACTTGTATTGAATTTGACAAACTTGCATTGGTTAGGTTTTCAAGTTGTGTGGTATTCATGAAAACACATTTCCAAATTTTTGATGTAACTCTCTGCAATTGGTCTAACAACTCATTGCAACTAGTTTAGTGGTCCTAGTCAATGCCGTCCAAGTGTGAAAGTAGGAAGGAACTTTCTTTGGGTGACTATAATTCAAATTCCTTAATGAACATGCAAAATACAACAAGAAACTTCCTTTTTAACAAGAAGCATCTCAAAGATATTAGAATGGGTGTATTATAACGGTGTAGTGGTAAAAAATTATATCTATACTCTTTTCATTTATGTTTTCGATTCATTTTGATTAGAGTGTTTTTAATGTAATAATAAATTTACAAGTGGTATATTATTGCATGAATTTGGTTTATAATCTCACTCACTTTATTCAAATTTCATTAGTATTCATTACTCTTGATTCTTAGAATTCTTACTTGCCATTCTGGATCAAATTCACAGGGACAGACTTGACCCATGTATGTAGTCACTAAATCTCAAACTTTTAATTTCAAAAATGAAAATTTGAACCTTATCAACATTCTTATTAGTCATTGTGAGTCGGCCTTGTAGACACCTAAAAATGACCATTGCATTATCATCTTGCATACATCACTCTTCTAACATCAATTATTCTAATTCACCCTCATTCAACATTAATTAAATGATTCTCAATTATTTAATTAATTTCATGTCACCACTTTATTCTTCTATTTTCCACATTAATTAAATAAATCAATTATTTAATTAATTCAACAAATCTTAATTCTTCCTATCCACACAATTAAATAATTTTAATTATTTAATTGGCTAATTATTCCTCCAAAATTAAATAAATTATTCTAATTTATTTAAGTTGACTTTTCTAATCTTCTAAAATAAATAAAATCAATATTTTATTTATTTCTTATTTATTCCATCATGGACCACAAATTAAATAAATTTATTTATTTAATTTGTAATTATCTTCCAAAAATATATTTTTCTTCCATGTACACAAATTAAATAATTTATTATTTAATTTTATTCATTGCATGTCAAAAAACAAATCAAAAGTTGAGTTCAATTGGCTTTAACACTTTGTTTTTATCAATCAATTCAATAAATAGAAAAAACATTCTATTTTTTATGAAAATCAATCCTAACTTTAGTCAACAAAGTAGTTAACTCAACAAAACAACTTTTTGCATGTACACTTGTCATGTGGAAATTCACTCATGATTCCTCAATTTATCTTCTCTGTCGATTTCATCTAATTTCCTCCACCATTGATCGATCATTCTTGAAAGCTATAAATACACCCATCACCTCTTCACAAACACTTCATAATTTTGAGCATTTGGCATCCATATCTCCCAGTGCTTTTGAGCATTCGTTGAAGCAATCACGCATCCTTCCATCCATCTCGCTACTAAGGTTATAACTTTAGTATTTTGAGCAATCCACATTCACAAAATACAACAATGAATTACATTCGATGGGTAACATTTAGAGTTTTTCATGCTTTTATATTATCTTTGTTATGCTATTAATGGTTTCTTGATGTTATAATAGATTTTGGTGTTAAATCGTTTGTTGTTTTGATCCCTTTATGAATTCTAGATTTCCCCATACACATTTTGGCATGTCTAGTGGGACCAACTCCCTGAATTTAACACATAATTGCTTGAGAAAATTTATTTTTTAGGCTACAGGTATGGAGTTGCGCTTTCTGCTAATAGAGTTGTGCTTCTGGTTCACATAGTTGTGCTTTTGGTTTCTGAGTTATATCTTATGATTTCTAACTTTTGCAAGGTTCTTAGGCAATTGAATTATCTTTTGCATACAAACTGATGTATTTGCAGGCATTTATCTTAATTTGTTTCACAAGCTGATGTATTTGTGGACATGTTTAGTTTCCTTTTGACCTAATTAATCCATTAACTCACTTTTTGCTTTCTGATTTGTGCAGAGTTGACAAAGTTACACTTCCAAACAACCCCCTGGCCCATCCAAAGCATACTTATTCACTTTTGAACAACACAATTGGGCTATTGACTGTCTTTGTTTGCTATTTTGCAGGATCCAGACAGAGTTGCGCTTTTGGTTGATAGAATTGCACTTTTGCACAATAGAGTTGCACTTTTGGTCAAATTCATTGCACTTCTGGTATAAATTTCTACACTTTTGGTCAATTATGTTGCACTTTCAGTTAACAGTGTATACACTTTTGGTCATTTTATTGTGCTTTTGGATAATTCTGTTGTGCTTTTTGTCACTGTACTGATGCTTTTGGTTCTGATAGTCCTAATTTGCATTTTTTGTCTAACAAGTGGCCTTTTGGAATCTAACATCATTTGTGCATCCTCTTATCACTTGTCAAAGAAGCAAAAAAAAGTGAAACTACTAATGAATTTGGTGCAAGATGCTGGACAAAGATTCAATTTTTATCACTAATCTAGTAGAACACTTCATTTCATTAAGGGAATTTATAATTTGTTTGCTATGTCTTGAATGTCTATGTACATATGCTCTCTCCTCACACTGAAAGGTGATCTTGGAGATCATATATACTAGATTATTCACTTTTTATCATTTTATTTGTTTTATTCCTGGGCACCCAAGAGTCATACATATGCTCTTCTCTCGCGTCGCAAGATGATCTTGAGAATCAAAAGTACTTGGTATCCTCTATCGAAGGTATGTTAAGGGATTTCATCACCCTTAAGGACGACGTTAACCGCGTGTTCTGGCATGAGATATAAATGTTATGAGAATCAAAAGGCTCATTTCAAAGGAAGGACCTCTTCTTGCTTAGCAAAAACCTCGAGATCCTCAGTTCACTGAGACTTGATTTGGTTGGCGCTCGGTCAGATGTTTGGGACACCCTTGTTCATAGACTTGAACGTCACCATACCTCACGTATATTTGGGTCCTCCCTAGACACCTTATTAACTTAGATAAGACCTTTGGCCATCATATCTTGCAGTGCATCGTTGCAGCAAGGGGAGAAGAGCTCATGCTATTACTTGCATTATTTGAGTTAGAATACACTTTAGGCAAGACTTTAGTCTCTAAAGTAAAGGGTGTAAGGTAGTACATGACCTTGCATTCCTTACCCATCCAAGCAATGGTAGATGGCATAAAGGGGATGGAAGTCACCATTTTCTATTAGTGAGGGTTGAAGTCACACTTGAGTGAGTCCACAAGATATGACACTCCTTGATTGAATAAATACTAGGCTTGTTCAAGAGTGTTTGGCATGTTTTCTTATGATCTACCAATATTTGCCATTTGTTATCCACAGAGGTTCATAGCCTTGTGCACCCAATTCCAAAAGAGTCTACAACCATTATGTCTTATTGTTTGATTCTCTTGCCAAAGAACTCAATCCCATCCTACATACAAACAAATAGTTACATAATTTCCACTTTTGAGCAACATGGTTTCACTTCTGAACAATATTATTACACTTTTGGTCTGAATAGTTGTGCTTCTGGTTGATAGAGTTGCACTTCTGGTTGACAGAGTTGTGCTTCTGGCTTACATAGTTGCACTTTTGGAATACTTGCACCTCTAGTTTTATCTTGTATCCACTGTCATTCACATAGTTACACTTTTGAGCTATCTTTTTATTGCTTCTTGTCTATAGAGTTGTGCCTCTAGTCTACAAAATTATGCTTCTGGTTAATAGAGTTATACCTCTGGTCTATCATGCTACCACATTTACATTATCATGTTACCGCTTCTAGCAGATAGTCTTGCGCTTCTAGTTTTACATAGTTTCCAGTCAAACAGTCACCCAAACTTAGAGTTCTTTCACATTCATTTGTTTTTTCACCAGACCTGAGACTTTTTAAACCATCTACCATCAGTCCTTCAGTCATCCAGTCATCGTCATCTATATTCATATCATCATTTGGACTTTAGAGCTTTATCCCCTTGAGACTATATGATATTATCATCATCATCTAGCACACATCTTTGATATCATCCAACCTTTAGCATCAGTTTGTTTATCAACAAAATCTAGATAACATCTTCTAGTTTATCTCTGATTTGAGAAGTTGCTTCTCTTAGATTGGTAGATAAGTTAGCATCTATTAACTACTAAAATAGCTAGCTTAGGAGAGTGGCTCCTCTTGAGTTGGTGAACCTCACTACCCCATCTTGTCTCTCCTTGAGTTCATTAGTCTATCTCTTGGAAGATAATCTCAATTGAAATCCAAATCAACATTGATCTAGATTTATCATTTATCCAAACATCCAAACAACCAATCATCCTAGAGTCTCAACATTGTCATAAAAACTCTAAAGAAAACTCCATCCATTCATTGAGTCTCAACATTCACAAGGCTTAAAACATCATATGCCACTTGCTAGGTCTCAATTGATGCAGGAGCATCTAGTGGTGTAAGGGCAATCTTGCATCACCCAAAAAGAAGTTAATTCAAAATCATTGTAGTTGTTTTCATTTCTTTCCATAATTAGTCTTTTTGGTTCCATAATATCCAGAATAATGATGTAGGACTTTCAGTTTTTCCAAAACTGCTAAAAATAGCAACCTGCCTATTTTGGAAAGTGTACCTGCTATTTTAGGAAAGTTTGCATTTGGGTACGGATTGAAGCAAAAACTTATAGAAAGTTACATAATGGAAATATAAGATGTTTGGCGAAGGAATTAGGGAAAGATCATTTGTGAGCTGAAAGATAATAAAGTTTTTGTTTTCTGAAAAGCCCTTGAAAATTTTTGAAATGAGATATGAGGCACTAAAACATCCCATAACGTCTTGAAAAGTTGATAGAAATCTATTTATGAATTTTCAGTGTGATAGTTCACATCGCGAGCTTTCCGGCACTTAAAAGGGTTCGTCAATCGGACACCCAGATCAAAAGTTATGCTTCCCGGAAGTTGACCTACTTTTGGAGGGAGTTGCAAATTTCAAAATTTAGCTGGAGGCCACCAAAAAGTGCTATGTATGACTATTTTGGGAACCCTGAGTAGTAGTAGAGTTAAGGGGGCAAGTGTAAAGTCAAGAATAGGTGGGAAAATAGAAACCCTAGCTGATTTGGGGTTACAGAAGGTTGAAGATTCTAGAGTCTTGAGGTTGGGAAAGCTGTAATGTGTTGCAGCCAGTAGAGGATTCATCCTCTGATTGTAATTGAGCTTCTACAATGTAATGAGTTGCCTAGATCAATAAAGAAATATTTTATTTTCTGTGTTCTATTTCTGTTGTTATGTGTTTTATGATTTACCCCCTTCATCAAGTGGTATTAGAGCAAGGGTTCTTGAGTGTGTAGACAGATCGCCGACCATGAGGCAGTTTGCACCAGGACCTGAGGTTGTGGGTTTGCTGCGGAGATCAAGATGCCTCCATGAAGAAATCATGTTGGGAGAAATGCTTTGACAGAAGAGGGTTTTAGAGCCCTGTAAAGACAAATTGATGCATTGCAAGAGGAGCTGCAAAGAGGGTTTGATTCGAGAATAAGAGAAGAAAACAAAGATGAAGCTGAAGAGGAGCTATCTAAGGGAGAACACGAAGCTACAGGAGATCCTGCAGAAGTTAGGTTGTTGAGGGACATTTCTAAGATCAGAAAGAGGCCCAGGATCGAAGTTTCTACATATTCTAGAGATTTGAATCCAGAATAGCTTATTGATTGGATCAATGACATGGAGGAGTATTTTGAGTATGAAGATGTGGAGGACCTAGATTGGGTCAAGTTTGCAAAAACAAAGTTGAAGGGCCATGCCGGTATTTGGTGGAAGGAGGTCTAGATGGGATTGGATGGTGGAGAAACTGAAGAAGCAGTTCATTCCTGTGGACTATGAGATGGAGTTGTTGAAGAAGCTGTAAGGATTGAAGCAAGGCAACAAGTCTGTTAAGGAGTATACAAAAGAATTTTATAAGATTACTATCAGAACTGATCATGCAGAGCCCAATAAGGAGAAGGTAGCCCGTTACATTAATGGGTTGAGGCCAAGTATCCAAGAAGAACTAAGCCTGGTCAGAATGACCACCATAGAAGATGCGTATTAGTTTTCCCTGAAGGTGGAAGAGAAGTTGAATAAAAGATTTGACAGCAAGCAAAGGGGAAGATGTCAAGGTGGAAGGACTGGTGGAAGACCCTATGGAGGCTGAAATGAAGATCCAAAGAAGAGTGAAGAAGTTGGCACCAGTTGAAATCAGAGAGGAGATAATACCTACCGCCCTTGTGACCAGAACAATGGTGAGCAAAGAGGAAGAGGAAGAGGCAGACCTGGGCAAGGACCTAGAAGAGGACGTTTCAAAGGAACCTGTTTCCAATGTGGAGAAGAAGGGCATCGAGCATACGAGTGTCCGCAACATCAAGGAAGGACAAATAGAAGACTTGAAGGTAATGCACGAGTTGCACATGTAGATGAAGATGCACATTCTGAGCATTCTGAAGATGCTGAAAGGGGAGAAACCCTAGTTGTCAGAAGAACCTTGCTGAATGAGGAGAAAGAACCAAATCAGAGGAAGAGTTTATTCCGCACAAGGTGCCAATGTGAAGGTAAGTGTTGTGATATTATTATTGATAGTGGAAGCACTGACAATCTTGTTTCAGAGGAGATGGTTGACAAGTTGAAGTTGACAAGAAGAAAGCATCCACATCCATATCAAATTTCATGGTTGCAGAAGGACCACAGAGCTTTAGTCAATGAGCAGTGTTTATTGAAGTTCAAGATTGGGGACTACCATGATGAGGTGCTGTGTCATATCATACCGATGGATGCATGTCATATGCTGTTGGGGAGGCCGTGGCAGTATGATAGGAGCGTTGTCCATGATGGCCATGCAAACACATATTCCCTAACAAAGGATGGAGTTCGTCATAAGTTGAATCCCTTGAAGGAGGTGGAATAAAAGGTATGTAGTACTGCTAGAATTTGCTTGGTAGATGGTAGGAAATATTTGGAAGGTATGAAGCATGAGCGTCATTGCTTTGCATTGATTCCTAAGATCAGTCAAGAGAAATGTGAAGATGTACCAGCAGAAGTCTCAAATATGTTGGAAGAATTTTAGGACATTATCTCTGATAATGTACCAGAAGGTTTACCACCAGTAAGGAAGATAAGTCATCAAATAGATTTGATACCAGGAGCTAGTTTGTGAAAGAAGGCAACCCATAGAATGACTCTAGCAGAGAGTGAAGAGTTGAACAGACAAGTTCAGGAGTTGTTGAGGAAGGGATTGATAAGAGAAAGCCTAAGTCCATGTGCAGTACCTACAATACTAGCACCAAAGAAAGATGGAGAGTGGATAATGTGTACAGACTCTTGAGCCATCAATAAGATCACAATCAAGTACATATTTCCATTGCCTAGAATGGATGACATAATGGACTGTTTGAGTGGAGCTAAGTACTTCACGAAGATTGACCTGAAGAGTGGGTATCACCAGATCTATATCAGAGAAAGAGACGAGTGGAAGACAGCCTTCAAAACCAAAGAAGGTTTGTATGAGTGGTTAGTCATGCCATTTGGGCTAACCAATGCACCGAGCACATTCATGCGGCTCATGAACGAGGTACTAAAAGAATTTTTGGGAAGTTTTGTTATTGTTTATTTGGATGATATTTTGATTTTTAGTAAGACTTGGGATGAGCATCTAATGCATATCAGAAGAGTTCTAGAGAAGTTGAGGGAGGAGAAGTTGCTGATTAATCTGAAGAAATGTAGTTTTGCAAAGAAAGAGTTGGTATACCTAGGATTTGTTGTTTAGAGAAAGGTCTTAAGATGGACCTAGAAAAAGTAAGGGCTATCATTGAATGGCTTACGCCAAGGAGTACAATGGAGGTACTATCTTTTCATGGTTTGGCAAGTTTTTACAGAAATTTTATCAAGAATTTTAGTAGCATTTGTGCACCCCTAACTGAGACAATGAGAGGGGATAGAAAAAAATTTAGATGGACTAAAGGAGCAGGCAAGAGCTTTGATACATTGAAGCAGAAAGTCGTAGAACAACCTATTTTGGCACTTCCAGATTTCAATAAGGTATTTCAGGTAGATTGTGATGCTAGTGGTAGTGGTATAGGTGTTGTTTTGAGTCAAGAAGGTAAGCCCATTGCCTATTTTAGTGAGAAGCTTAATGATGCCAAGAAAAAGTATTATGTTTATGATCAGGAGTTTTATACAATAGTTCAGGCTTTGAAGAAATGGAGACATTATTTGTTGCCAAAAGAGTTTGTTTTATATATTGATCATTAGGCTTTGCAGTATCTTAATAGTCAAGGAAAGTTGAATCAAAGGCACTTAAAATGGGTTGATTTTTTGCAGAGCTATACTTTTGTTTTGTAGCACAGGAGTGGGAAGTCCAACAGAGTTGCAGATGCCTTGAGCATAAGGCCAAATTTGTTGACAGAAATGAAGATAGAGGTTGTTGGGTTCGATGAGCTCAAAATTTTGTATCATGAGGATCCAGATTTTGCAGAGGCCTGGAAAGCTTGTTTGGAACTTGTTACTTTGGACAGGACAAAATGGTTGGATTTCATAATCCAAGATGGCATGTTGTTTAGAGGATGCCAGTTGTGCATTCTGAGGAGTTCCATGAGAGAGAATTTGATAAAGGAGAAGCATAGTGGAGGATTGGCTGGACACTTTGGTCGAGATAAGACCATTGCTATTATTGGTGAAAATTATTATTGGCCACAGTTGCAGCAGGATGTGAGGAAATTTGTGCAGAGTATGTCAGATGGCGAAAGGAGCAAGTCAGAATACAAGTCTATATCAGCCACTACCTGTACCAGAGAAGCCATGGGATGATATTAGCATAGATTTTGTCCTTGGTTTACCAAGGACACAGAGAGGACATGATTCCATTTTTGTGATGGTGGATAGATTCTCGAAGATGGCACATTTCATTCCTTGTAAGAAGACTAATGATGCTGTTCATATTGCTAAATTATTTTTCAGTGAGGTGGTGAGATTACACAGTCTACCAAAGAGCATAATTTCAGATTGTGATACCAAGTTTGTTGGTTATTTTTGGAGGACATTGTGGAAGAAGTTGAAGACAGATTTGAAGTTCAGTTCTGCATAGCATCCACAGACTAATGGACAGACTGAAGTGGTGAATAGGAGTTTGGGTAACCTGCTACGATGCTTAGTAGGAGATAAGCCCAAGGGATGGGATTTGATTTTACCATAGGTAGAATTTTCTTACAACAATTCTATCAATAGGAGTACTAGTAAATCACCATTCCAGATTGTATATGGCAATAGCCTGATAAATGCTTCTGAGTTAAGGAAGCTGGACAAAGGAGAAAAGACAAGTGCTGAAGCTGAAGACTTTGCAGAACATCTGAAGAATTTGCATGAAGAGGTGAGAAATCACATTAATAAGATTAATATTCAGTACAAGCCTAAGGCAGATTAGAAGAGGAGATATAAGGAATTCTAGGTAGGAGATGAAGTCGTGGTTCACTTGAGAAAAGAAAGGTTCCCAATTGGAATATACAATAAGCTGAAAATGAAGAAATTTGTGTTGCAAGTATGAGGTGAACCAATGTTGTCATTGATGTCAACATACTCATATTGCATTGACAAGAGGGATTCGATGAGCAGTGTGCTGAGGATATTGAGAAAATTAGCCTCAGTCAGGAATAGTGAAGAACAGTGATGAGAAGAAGGGAAATGTATTGTATAGGATGCGAACCGGAGGATGCGGATTAAAGGGTTTGTAGATATGAGTCTTGAGATGCTTCAGTTAAGATTAAAGAGGTCCGCATGAAGAGCTGAAGGAGTTGTGGTTGTCGGTGTGGAACCGGTTCCGGCAAGTGTTCAGAGGTGACAGAGGATCACAGAAAGGTCCGGTGAGGTTTGGAATTATATAATCCTAATCTGCGGATTGGAAGGAGTGTTTGGGATGTCCTTGTGATGTGTCATCTCAAGTTGTGTATGATTTGGAGGTCTGAAAGTACCTTTTGCATTGTGACAGTGGCGACAGACTGTGTTCTTGAAGTTCCGGATAAGGAAGAGAAGAGATTCCAGTAAGTAAAGGAAGTGCGGATGTACCTGGTCATTTAGGCAGGCTTGGAAATGTCCGTGGATCATGTTTAGGTTGTGTTGTTGGTCCGCATTGATGGTAGAGCCTAGAATTGAAGATAATCTTCCGGATGAAGTTCTTGCTCTGTTTAGCCGACCGGATGAGTTGTTCATCCTGCGAATGTTCTTGTGGTGGCCGACCGGATGTGTTATTCATCTTGTGGATATTCTTATGGTTGATTGCCGACTTAGATGATTGTTCCTAAGTCGATGTCTTGTATAAATAAAGGTTTGTGAGTTCATTTTGTAGAGGGGATTGTGTGGATGAGAGTGGTGTAGCGAAGAGAAGTGCGGAAGGTAGAGCAGAGGTTTTTGGGCTTAAATGGAACTGATCCGGACATGGTAAATATGTCATTCTCCAGTTCAAGACCGTGATTCTTATCACTTTGTAGACAGTGTGTCTCCTTGTAGGCAGTGGGCCTCTTTGTGAGCAGTGTGCTCGGGCAGTGAGCCCTAATTAGCAAGTGCCATTCTTTTTCTTATTCTTTTAACAGAGAATAATCCTTAGGTTAATCACCCCATGGTTTTTCCCTTAACTGGGTTTTCCACGTCAAAATCTTGGTGTTCATTGTGTTGATGTTTATCTGCTCTTGTGTTTGTGCGTTTTACTTTCATGGATGATTAATTGATATGCTGTTAACTAACAAGATGAATCAAGTGTTTGAAATAGAAGAAGTTTGTATACAACTGGTTCACCCCCCCCTCTCAGTTGTATGCCCTAGATCCAACAATTGGTATCAGAGCCAAGTTCCTCTGAAAGGAGCTTAACCGCTTGAGGAGATCCAGGATGTCGTCATACAAAAAGGATAGTCCAAAGTTCGATGGAACCAATTTCACTCTCTGGAAGGGTCGCATGAAATGTCACTTGGAATGTATGGGAAAAGCATACTTGGCCGTGGTTTCAAAACCATATGTACCTCCACAAGGTGGTCCGACAACTCTGAATGAAATCACAGATGCTGAAAATAATTTGCGGACCAAGGAAGCTCTTCTAAGTGCATTGAATGACTCAGATCTCTCAAATGTTATTGACCTACCAACTGCATATGAGATCCTGACTAAACTGAAACTTCTGTATGAAGGAGATGAGTTTGTCAAGAGTGCAAGGTTGCAAAGTCTAAAAGGGAAATTTGAAAGATTGAAGATGAGAGATGATGAAAACATCACTACTTTTATGCCAAGAGTGAATGAACTAGTGTGTGGAATTAGAAATGCTGATGGGACTCTGGATGAAAATGAGATTGTTTGCAAAATCCTTAGATCCCTTCCTGCTGCCTACAAAATCAAGGTTGCTGCAATTGATGAATTCAGAGCCCACACAACTGTCACAAGAGAACAATTGGCTGGCAAGCTAGCTGCATTTGAAATGACCGAGTTTGGAGATGATCCTCCCAAGACTGAATCTGCTTTCAAAGCCAGTGCCTATGTGAAAGGCAAACATAGATTTGATCCGAGAGAAAACTCTTCAAGGAAGATGTCATGGTATGATCAAGCAAGAAGAGACATGGAAGAAGAAGAAGCAGAAACAGCTCAACTTGAAGCCCTCATTGCAAAAAGACTACCAAGAGGATCTGGTAAGTATGAAGGAAAACTACCCTTTAAGTGCTTCAACTGCAATAAGATTGGTCATTTTGCTTCAAGATGTCCGGAAAGATCTGCAAGGTCTAATACTAACAGACAAAGGTTTCAAAAGAACTGCTATTATGTTCATGAAGAAGATGACAATGAAGGAGTAACAGATGATGAATCAGAACTAGGAAGCAAATCCGAAAATGAATGGGTGTTTATTGCCATCAAGGAAGAAGATTCAATACTCTCTAAATCTGTCAATCACAAGGTTGTGGAAAAAGCTTTGGCTGCTCAAGTGGAAGAAAAGGATGATTGGGTTATTGACAGTGGATGTTCTCACCATATGACTGGTGACAAGGATAAGTTCTTGAATTTGGAAAGGTATGAAGGAGGAATGATAAAGTTTGGTGACAATTCTGTTGGCAGAATTAGAGGTAGGGGAACTATTTCCTTTGATGGAAAGAGCAAAACAGGTAATGTACTATATGTTGAAGGTTTGAAGCACAATCTTCTCAGTGTTGGTCAGTTAGTAGACAAAGGCTATGATCTCCGATTTAAGAATGGAAAATGCAGAATCTTTACAAGCTCCGGAACTGAAATTGCATCCGATACTCAGACAAAAGGTAATATCTTTCATCTGGTTGGTTCAAATAAAAGTTGTCTATTTGTTCAAGTTGATCAGAGTTGGTTATGGCATAGAAGAATGTGTCATGTAAAATTTGATAACATCATCAAGATAAGCAATACTCAGGTTGTAAGAGATCTTCCAAAATTGATGAAACCTACAAATAGTTTGTGCAAAGAATGTCAGCTAGGTAAACAGAGCAGAGTCTCTTTCAAAAGCAAAGATCAGTCCTCTACCAGATTGTTGGAATTAGTACATACTGATCTCTATGGTCCGACAAGAATCAAGAGTCTGCAATGTGATAGATATTTCATGTTGTTAATTGATGACCATTCCTGGATGATGTGGGTTACCTTTCTAAAAGAAAAATCAGAAGCATTTGAGAAGTTCAAAATCTTCAAAGTTATGGTAGAGAATCAAACTGGATTGAAACTCAAGTGTCTAAGGTCTGATAGAGGTGGTGAATTTACATCTGGTGAGTTCATTGACTTTTTTGAGAAGCAGGGTATAAGAAGACAATTGTCTGCTCCTAGGACTCCACAGCAGAATGGAGTAGTTGAAAGAAAAAATCGGACCATCCAGGAAGCTGCCAGGACAATGATGTTGGAAGCAAATGTTCCTCAGATGTTCAGGAAAGAAGCTATCAGCACTGCAGTCTACACTCTAAATCGAGTTCAAATCAAAAATAATACCGGTAAGACCCCCTATGAACTTTGATTTGGCATCACTCCTACTGTGAAATATTTCAGAGTATTTGGTAGCAAGTGTTATATTAAAAGAGATGAAGATCTAGGAAAGTTTGATACTAGAAGTGATGAAGGAATTTTCTTGGGTTACTCCACTCAAAGCAAAGCATACCAGTGTTACAATAAGAGACTGAGGAAGATGATAGAAAGCACTAATGTGAAAGTTGATGAAGGAATTGAGAAGCCCTCAAGATTTTATGAGTTTGATGAAGATGACCAAGACCGTGTTCAGGTTCAAGGAACTCAATCCTCTCTGGTAAGTTAGAGTCAGCCTGATCCAGTAAATCAGGAAGAAGAGATAGGTTTGAATGAACCTGATCAAGAAGTAACAGTGCAAACTAGAAGGAATGTTGCTCAAAATCAGGATGAATGTTGTCTGATTTCAAAGATTGAACCTAAAACAGTAAATGAAGCCTGCAATGATGAAAACTGGACCAAAGCAATGAAAGATGAATTAATGCAAATTGAGAAAAATCATACTTGGGATCTTGTTCCCAGACCTAGAGACAGGAATGTGATTGGAACCAAATGGGTCTTCCGGAACAAATTAAATGAAGCTGGTGAAGTAATCAGAAACAAAGCTAGATTGGTCTGCAAAGGCTACTCTCAAATAGAAGGAATTGATTTTGAAGAGACCTTTGCTCCGGTGGCAAGAATTGAAGCAGTCAGATTATTTCTTGCATTTGCTGCCTTTAAAGACTTCAAGGTATATCAGATGGATGTCAAGTCTGCCTTCCTAAATGGTGATCTGGAAGAAGAAGTTTACATTGAACAACCGGATGGATTTCAATTGTCTGACAATGATGATATGGTTTGCAAGTTGAAGAAAGCATTGTATGGATTAAAACAAGCCCCAAGAGCATGGTATGAAAGGTTGGATAAGCATCTTGTGTAGATTGGATTCAGCAAAGGTACTGCTGATAGTAACTTATATTTCAAAATTGATCATGAAAACATTTTGATTGTTGAAGTGTTTGTGGATGATATCATTTTTGGAGGAAGAGATAGTATGTGCAAAACTTTTGCAAATCAGATGAAATGTGAGTTTGAAATGTCTATGCTTGGTGAAATGAATTTCTTCTTGGGTCTGCAAATTACTCAAACAAAGAAAGGGATCTTCATTTCTCAGACCAAATATGTGAAAGAATTGTTAAGGAAATTTGGTATGGAAGATTCAAAGCCAATGAACACTCCCATGGCAACCGGATGTAAGTTGAGCAAAGATGATGACTCCCCAAAGGCAGATCAGACAAAGTATAGATCAATGATTGGTGGATTGTTGTATCTTACTCAGACCAGACCAGATATAATGCAGGCTGTTGGTCTTGTAGCAAGATTCCAGGCTGATCCTAAAGAATCTCATGCTATGGCAATCAAAAGAATTTTTAGATACTTGAAAGGAACAGCTGAGTATGGTCTATGGTACCCTAGAGATCTGGATTTCTCTCTTCATGCTTACACAGATGCAGATTGGGCAGGAGATGTGGATGACCAGAAGAGCACCAGTGGTGGAGCATTCTTTTTGGGGAAGAGATTGGTTTCTTGGCTAAGCAATAAATAAGATGCAATATCTCTGTCTACAACTGAAGCAGAATACATTGCAGCAGCAGGTAGTTGCACTCAAATCTTATGGATGAAGCAGATGCTAAGAGACATTAAAGTTGAATATGAGGAGCCTATCACAATTTTCTGTGATAATTCAAGTGTAATTAATATTTCCAAGAATCCGGTATTACACTCTAAGACTAAGCACATATCTATCAAGTTTCACTTTTTGAAAGAACAAGTAAACAAGGAAGAAGTCAGGTTGGAGTATGTTCCCTCCAAGGATCAGATTGCAAATATCTTTACTAAACCTCTTCCCAAGGACTCTTTTGAATATCTTCGGGAGAAGTTAGGGGTTATGGCCCCTCCGATGATGAACTAGGATGCACTGATGTGCATCAGTCCAGTGGATATCACAGTCATATCTTGTGATCCAGATTGATGATGGGGAGCTGCTACTAAGGGGGAGTAGCTGGTATGATTCTGATGTGTTAAAATTGCAAGTATGAGCCCTTTGCCATTGATGTCAAAGGGGGAGAGAAGACATGTGAAAAACAAGTAGCTGATGATCAAAGGGGGAGCAGTAAATGAGGAGAAGACATGTTGCTGATAGGGGGAGCTGTGACAGAAAGGAGAAGTTCTTGTCTTGATGGTTTTTCACATCATATGTTGCCATCAATGACAAAGGGGGAGATTGTTGCAATTATGAGGTGAACCAGTGTTGTCATTGATGTCAACATACTCATATTGCATTGACAAGAGGGATTCGATGAGCAGTGTGCTGAGGATATTGAGAAAATTAGCCTCAGTCAGGAACAGTGAAGAACAGTGATGAGAAGAAGGGAAATGTATTGTATAGGATGCGAACCGAAGGATGTGGATTAAAGGGTTTGTAGATATGAGTCTTGAGATGCTTCAGTTAAGATTTCAGAGGTCCGCATGAAGATCTGAAGGAGTTGTGGCTGTCGGTGTGGAACCGGTTCCGGTAAGTGTTCAGAGGTGACAGAGGATCACAGAAAGGTTCGGTGAGGTCCGGAATTGTATAATCCTAATCTACAGATTGGAAGGAGTGTTTGGGATGTCCTTGTGATGTGTCATCTCAAGTTGTGTATGATTTGGAGGTCTGGAAGTACCTTTTGCATTATGACAGTGGCGACAGACTGTGTTCTTGAAGTTCCAGATAAGGAAGAGAAGAGATTCTAGTAAGTAGAGGAAGTGCGGATGTACCTGGTCATTTAGGCAGGCTTGGAAATGTCCGTGGATCATGTTTAGGTTGTTTTGTTGGTCCGCATTGATGGTAGAGCCCAGAATTGAAGATAATCTTCCGAATGAAGTTCTTGCTCTGTTTAGCCGACCGGATGAGTTGTTCATCCTGCGAATGTTCTTGTGGTGGCCAACCGGATGTGTTATTCATCTTGCAGATATTCTTATGGTTGATTGCCGACTTAGATGATTGTTCCTAAGTCGATGTCTTGTATAAATAAAGGTTTGTGAGTTCATTTTGTAGAGGGGATTGTGTGGATGAGAGTGGTGTAGCGAAGAGAAGTGCGGAAGGCAGAGCAGAGGTTTTTGGGCTTAAATGGAACTGATCCGGACATGGTAAAGATGTCATTCTCCAGTTCAAGACCATGATTCTTATCACTTTGTAGACAGTGTGTCTCCTTGTAGGTAGTGGGCCTCTTTGTGAGCAGTGTGCTCGGGCAGTGAGCCCTAATTGGCAAGTGCCATTCTTTTTCTTATTCTTTTAACAGAGAATAATCCTTGGGTTAATCACCCTGTGGTTTTTCCCTTAACCGGGTTTTCGACGTCAAAATCTTGGTGTTCATTGTGTTGATGTTTATCTGCTCTTGTGTTTGTGCGTTTTACTTTCATGGATGATTAATTGATATGCTGTTAACTAACAAGACGAATCAAGTGTTTGAAATAGAAGAAGTTTGTATACAACTGATTCACCCCCCCTCTCAGTTGTATGCCCTAGATCCAACAATTTGGACCATCCAAAAATTTGAAGAAACATGATTCAGGAAATGCATATGAGGTAGAACTGCCGAGTGGGATCAATATTTCCCCTATTTTCAACATTGCTGATTTATTAGAATATCATGAAGGTGGAACAGAGGATGGACCAACAGAAGCGCAGTGGAGTATTTCGGCATCTACTTCAATGGAGGAGATAGAAGAGATCTTGGATAGCCGTGTGGGAAGAAGTACTCGGAATAGGCAATATGAAGAATATCTGGTAAAATAGAAAGGAAGGCCTATTGAGGATTCTTCTTGGTTGTCTAAGGCAGAGGTTGACTGTTTGGGTTTTCCTCACACAAACATCTGAGACGTGATAGGGTCACTTCTCAAATTACCCTAAGTGTTTGATGCAGGAGCATCCAGTGGTGTAAGGGCAATCTTGCATCACCCAAAAAGAAGTTAATTCAAAATCATTGTAGTTTTTTTCATTTCTTTCCATAATTAGTGTTTCTAGTTCCATAATATCTAGAATAATGATGTAGGACTTTCAGTTTTTCTAAAACTGCTAAAAATAGCAACGTGCCTGTTTTGGAAAATGTACTTGCTATTTTAGGAAAGTTTGCATTTAGGCACAGATTGAAGCAAAAACTTACAGAAAGTTACATAACAGAAATATAAGACCTTTGGCGAAGGAATCAAGCAAAGATCATTTGTGAGCTGAAAGATATTAAAGTTTTTGTTTTCTGAAAAGCCCCTAAAAATTTCTAAAACAAGATATGAGTACTAAAACATCCCATAACATCTCAAAAAGATGACAAAAATCTGTTTATGAATTTTCAGCGTGATAGTTCACATTGTGAGCTTTCCGGCACTTAAAACGGTTTGTCAACCGGACACCTGGATCAAAAGTTATGCTTCCCGGAAGTTGACCTACTTTTGGAGGGAGTTGCAAATTTTGAAATTTAGCTAGAGGCTACCAAAAAGTGTTATTTATGACTATTTTGGGAACCCTGGGTAGTAGTAGAGTTAAGGGGGCAAGTGTAGAGTCAAGAATAGGTGGGAAAACATAAACCCTAGCTAATTTGGGGTTACAGAAGGCTGAAGATTCTAGAGTCTTGAGGTTGGGAAAGCTATAATGTGTTGCAGATAGTAGAGGATTCATCCTCTAATTGTAATTGAGCTTTTGTAATGTAATGGGTTGCCCAGATCAATAAAGAAATATTCTATTTTCTGTGTTCTATTTATGTTGTTGTGTGTTTTATGATTTACCCCCTTCATCATCAATCTAGGAAATCTATGGAGACTAATCAAAGTAATCCTCAAAATGACCTCAACACATCCATTTATGCTATATAATTCACCACAGGTATGAATCCTCATGTCTTTCTTCCAAGTGGGTATACACTAGGTCCTTCATCTTCCAATAACTTTGGACAACAATCACATGACATATCACAAGGCCCCGATGAAGAATTACAAGACCTGAATGTTTTACAAACTATAGATAGGCCCTTAGCTTCAGACCCCAATAGATTATTTCTTCTACTTGCTAAGCAAGGAGCTAAGTTTCCTAGTGACTTTGACACATATACTATTAAGAAGAAGGGCCCCATCAACATTTCTATTTCTGCTATGGGAGAATCATGTCATATTCCTATTCAAACCATGTCTTACATAGTACCTACCATACCAACTACACCTACCCATAACACTCCTTCATCACCATTCACTAACCAATTTGTCAATCAACTTTACCAACCCCCCCACATCAATTGATCATGTTTCTTCTAGTATTTCACCATCCATTCCTCTAGTTATTCCATCCATGCCATCTATTACTTAACCTAATCAAGTCATCACTTCACATGCACCCCAAACATCTCACATATCGACATACCAAACATCACAACCCCAATCTTCCACTCCAAACATCTCCTATATCAATCCACCACATACATCACAACCCCAATCTTCCAATCCAAACATCTCATATATCTATCCACCACATACATCACAACCTCAACCTTCTAATCCAAACATCTCCTATATTAATCCACCACTTACATCACAACCCCATGCTTCTAATACTTACACATTACCCAACAATCCACCACATATCTATTCATACATATTGCACACCAACCCCCCTCAAATGTCCCAACAACTGCCATCCAATTATCGGGGTCTTGTTCTAAATCAACATACCACATCATAAATTGATAAAAAACTATTGCACATGCAAAAATAGATTTTAGATCTCACCTTAGGACATACCAAGAAGACATTCTCTTTAGAATATGTTTGTCCTTAGCCTTTTGATAGGTCACTCCCTATGATACATTTTCCTCCTAATTTTAAAATGCCAAAATTTGACAAGTACAAAGGAAAAGGTGATCCTAAAGAACATCTTAGGCAATTCTATGTCGCTTGCCTAGAGATTGTCCACAATGATACATATCTTTTACACCTCTTTCCTCATAGTCTTGGAGGGAAATATATAGAATGGTTTTCTCATTTACCCCAGGTATCAAGACCTTTAATGAGTTGGCTGAAAAGTTTGTAACTCACTTTTCATTCAACATCGAACAAGAGATTTCCATGATTGACCTATGCAACAAGAAACAAAGAAATGAGGAAACCTTTATATCATTCTTACAATGATGGAGAAATATGGCTAGTAAATTTCCATTGCCCATTCTCGAAAAATAATTGGTAAGTATATTTGTTCAAAATCTGAATTCTAAATTAGGATTTCACCTACAAGTCCAATGTGCACATTCTTTAAATGAGATTATCTCTAAGGGAACAAACATAGAAAAGGTCTTCATCACAAAAGGACTAGTCAAAATCTTCAAAGAAACCAAAGACAATCCTCAACAATCAATGAAAAACCTCATTTCTAGTCTAAGAATAAAAACATTGTCAATGATGGTGTTGACATAGTCATGGATGGAGGGTCCAATGAAGGACTATCCAACTGTGCATCCTTAACCATGCAATCTCACAATCTCACAATCTCAATAGAAACACACAGATAATAGTTCTTCTTTGCAAGTTGCCTCAAATTCGTCTTTTGTGGTGGTCTAGGTTCGGTGATCTAGCTACAAGGTTGCAATTGTCTCATAGTTTGGCACTCTATTGGCAACACCTGTAGACTGCCTTAGTACCCATACTTTCCGCATATAGAAAATTTGGAACAAATAACCTCAAGATCCTAGAACACTTAGGAACACTCACTATGCATCTTTAATTTAGTACTTAGTTAATCAAAACATCCTTAAATGCTCTCTGTGATACTTCATAACCCTCAGTTCTAGCTCCAACTCATTCCACACACATGAAATTTGTGTGGTTCCTTCTCTATATACATTGTCCCTAGACTTCTCTCTATTTCTTTACCATACTTCCTTTATTGCAGTTTGATTTATTACTCCTCTTCCTCTTGCGATAGAATTTCTTGTCATCCCTTTTTTCACTGTGGTATGGACTTCTTTCATGTTATGCTCCACACATGTTCCTTCCCTACCATATTTTGACCTATGTTCCCCTTTCTCTCGAACACATGAATACTTCAGCCCATAAAACCTTTTGAACATACAAGTATTATGTTTCCATTTCATTCCATCAATCCATTCATAATCCATCTATATACAATTTTTCATAGACTCTTTCCTCTGCATTTTATTCCAACACATCTTAAATTTAGAGTGATTCCTTAATCCATAGATTTTACAAGGGTGTAGATCCCAACACGTTCAATTTCCATGTCCATGTCTATTACAATAAGAAAAATGCATACCTTGCCTTCCTTGAGCTGATTTGTTTGAGCTTGTGACAACACCCTTATTCCCTTTACCTCTAATATATCCAAGGCCCTAATTTCTTGGTCTCACTATTGGCTCAATGGGCTATGTAATTCCTTTCTCATGTTTTCCTAATCCTTTTCCTTCACATCCCATTCTTCTCATGATTTTATAACCAACATTGTTTTGAGAACTCTATTTTTCAACACCATCACCAACAATTGTAGATTTAGTTACATTATTATCTTCAACCTCACCCTCCTTGTCTAAAGAAGCTTTTGTGGTATCACACAAATCCTTAGTAGATCAAAAGAAAAATTAAAAAGTTCATGTTTAGATCTTAGACTTTAATTTTCCTTCCTTTATGCTACAAGTGACTGCTCTAACTGATTAAGTAGTTCTTTCAATCTTGATATTGCACTCTTTTGTAAACTTTTTTCCTTTTTCAACTTCTTCAAATTTTCCTCCAGATCCTTGTTCCTCTTTTCAACCTTATCAAACAACTTGCATTCTTCTTTTAGTTCTTCAAAACTCCTTTTGACATACTCAAACAACTTTGACTCTTCTTCTAATTCTCCATTTCTCCTTTTGACATTTTCCAGTTCTTCTTCAAGAGCATCATATTTGTCTTCTCCTAGTCCTATTATCTTCTCCACAAATTCTGAGTTATATCTTTTAATATCACACAATTCTTCTTCCTGAATATCCTTCTCACAAAGTAAATTTTCATTTTCCTTCTTCAGTCTTTTCCCAATCTTCCCCATTTAAATAAATTAACCAAATATCCAAATTTGTAGTAACTTACAAGAAGTCTAACCCGTGCCAAGACCTACTATAGTGATCCAAATCTCCTCGGTTATATAGTGTCTTCACTCCTTCGCAAGATCTATAGACTATACAATGGTGGTTAATCAATCAACTCAAACCATCGCTCGCCCCTGATCTTCCTCAACCTAATATTCCTTGCTCAGATCTTCTTTCCACCATGATTCTTCTTTGTTTGTAGTGGTTTCTCTCCTTTTGCGGTGGCACTTACTATAATTTAGGGTTCCACACATTCTTCCAACACATTATAACTTCCCAACAAATTTGTAACTAGCTCTGATACCACTTGACACAATCACAAATGGAGGGTTCAATGAAGGACTATCCAACCATGTAGCCTTAACCATTCAATCTCACAATCTCAATAGAAAAAAAATAGAAACACATAGATAATAATTGAACAACATAAGATCCATAACCATAGGACACAAGATTTATCCTAGGAAAACCCTAAAAGGGAAAAACCTAGCATCCAAAAGATCACTTCTCATTATATTAGATTTCCAAATCTCATTGCATATGCCTCTAGGGCTTTTCATGTGCTACGCGGTAGCCCAGGCTTATAAGAGGTTTATTCAAATAGAAACACAACATAACATCACATCTGCATCATTCTTCCATGTCCTTTGTCTTCCCTCTTCTCCTTCCTCTACTCTCTACTCTTCATCTTCTTCTACTCTCCACTCAGTCCTCTACTTGTCGCTCCCTTTGAAACAATATCAAATCATGCTTATATATCATCTACAAGTCTTCCAAATCATCCACGTCCGCTTCCTAGATCATTTGTATTGGCCACAGGGTGGTGCATAACTCTATGTCACATGAAATGTGTAGTCGGCCTTGTATACACAAGTCAGCCCCAAATCATATGCAATGATGTAGGAATGAGATATCACCCTGTTCTTCATATCATAAGCTCTATTGGACCCAATTTACCTCCGTAAAATCTTAGTTCTTGGCGCATAATCCCAAATCACTGGCGTAAGCTTTTAAACTTCTATACAATCATTCTTCATGCAGCCCAGTAACACAGTCTTCACTCTGATTCCTCTAGACATTTTTCTGGTAACTCAAACCTCTTGAAACTTGGAGAAAACTTGCCCCTTGACTAGATGTATCTATCCTCCAAACCGTGAGACCAGAAAGCTAACTGCAGTGGAATGCAATGGCTCCTAATGACACCCCTATTAACAAGTTACATAATCTTGACTCAGACGCTTCCAGATATCTTTTTAGTGATCCATCACTTTTGAAACTCAGATATCCCATGCCTCCTACCTTCCTCCACATAACCTCCAAACTGTGAGACCAAAAAATCAACTATGGTAGAATGTGGTAGACTCTATTGACACCCTCTGGTAACGAACAACACAACACCTAGTGACTTAGATCACCTGATTTAACTTTCGGATGTGCCTGCATCAGACTCTTGGGGTTAATTGAAAAGTGATGCCCCTACATTAGACTCATCAAATTGATAAGTTTGGTGATCTACTCCCAAATCCTTGCAATTGCCTCATAGTTGGTGCTCTATTGACAAAACTTGCAGTCTGCCTCAAGTCAGTGATTTGTTCAAGTCATCTTTGCAAGCTACCTCAATCCTCATATAGGTTTGACGATCTATTCAAAAATCATTGTATTGCCTCACAGTCGACGATATGTACTATATATCAAAAAAAATTGGATTTGCAAATGGAAATGATCAAACAATGAAATGCATAACCTAAACCCAAATCATTCAATACCTCAAAGAAGCAAGATGAATTGTTTGATTGATTTGATATGTTGGTTGCTCACAATTCGGCAGCATAACATTTGCATAGGATTGAGATGATAGATGGAAGATGATGATGATAGATGCAAAGGCTCTAAAGATGTTTCGACAGCATAATGATACTCCAACTCAATGCATCTTGAAAATTTGACATAATAAGGGTACTTGAGGCTCAATGCATCTTTCCTTCTTTCAAATGGCTTGTGAGGGGGTTGATTTATAGGAAAGGATTGGTTCAAATGGATGGTTGAGATTGAAAAGCTAAATGATTGATGTGGATGGCTAGGATTGATTAGTTATTCCCACTTTTGAAGGGAGTTGTAGTCATGTTGCAAGTGTACAAAGGAGGATAGGGCTCATGTGTGACCGTGTACATAAATACTAAAATTAGGTCCCATTAGTTGTACATGTGAAGTATTTTAAATGAAATTTGTACTACCACACATGATTGAATTGAGAGGTGGACAAGTGTCAAAATGTGATGAAAGGTGAGGACTTAATTCAAAATAAAATATTTGAATTAGTTGGGATATGTGAGGGAAATTAATTAAATAAATAAAATTTATTTAATTAATTGGGAAGATGATTAGGATAGGACTAGGATATGAATGTGGAAATTAATTAAATAAATAAAATTTATTTAATTAATTGGCTAATGGATTAGTAGAATTAGGAGTGGGATTAGGACAAAATGTTACATGATGTCTAGATAATGTTTTTGACTAGGTGTTGCAAGGCATGGACAAATTTTGGACAATTTTGGGTGTCTACATTTTGCCCCTCTTTGAGATGATGTTCGAGATGATAAGCTTTATGTCAAGTAACATTATTTCAAAGAATCTAAGGTATGGATAATTGATAGGGATTATGATGATGTAGGATAGGATGAGGAAAAGATAGGATGATGATGGAATGGTGCCCCCTCGAGAGGATAGGTGGGTTGGACAAACACGGGTAGGCTCTCGAAAGAAAATGGATTGGCTAAGAAAGAAAGATAAGGGAATGGATAGAAATGATGATGCGTTATGCTACAATGAAAGTGAGAAACTATGATGTTTGATATAGCACTAGACGTTATGCACCAAGGTATAAAGACTAGGGTGACGATGTGTCTTGTGCCCCAGCATAATACAACCTTGTCTAACGTATGAGGAAGTGAACTTAGATCATTGAAGTCCTAATGCACAAAAGGTATGATATGACCTTAGATGCAAAGGATAATGCAAAAATCTATTCCAACATACACAAGATATGAATATTAGCTGGAAAGATACCAATGTGATACAAATGCAAGATAAAAATAATAACACACACAAGCAAGCAAGCAAGCATGCACAAATGATACAAAAACAAACAAGGTATTGCCCCTATCAAGCTATAAACCAATGATTAATTGATTGATTTTTGATGATAGTGTTGTCATTGCGGGGAAAGCTGTATCCCTAGATCAACACAAGGTTGTTTGGTAAGTTGGTTGGCTAGTTGGTTGATTGATTTGGCTTACAACAAGGCTAGGATCAAGACCATGGATTGCATTTGGATAACTTGGTTTGATTGATTAACTTGATTGGTATAGCTTTAAGGATTGACTTGTACTTGGATCATTGTTTGGGATGATTTTGAGGATGATGAAATGATGAATGAAGATTGATTTGATGAATTGGAAGAAGTGAATTGGAGTAAATGGAATTGACATGAATGGATGATTTGATTGAAGGAAATGGATTGATTGAATGATAGATTGATTGGAAGAAGTTGTTTATTAATGATGTAGAAGATAGATGATAGAAGAAATGATAAGAGGAGAAAGAGGAAAATCACATGTGCCTAAATCTGGGCACTTCCTTCGTACTCCAGACTGCCTACATACCCTGTATCCATGAGATCAAAGCACTTAACGATGGAAATGAGATGTAGTTCTGATGTTTTTTTATTGATTATGATGAAAGATCGGGTTATGGATTGAGATTGATTAATGAAATGTTGATGATGAGATGATATGTGGTGGATTGAGATGCTTTTGATTTGTTGGAGTGATTAGATTTATTTTGATGGTTGGCTTGATGTGCTTTGGTTTTGATGTTTGTTGTTGCTAGGTTGATTGTTTTGATGATTAGATTGTTTTGAATGATGATAGTGATGGTGTGATGATTAGAGTATCGATTCAATCTAAGCATAAGCAAGTCTTCTCAGTATGCTCAAAGGATGTAAAACAAACAAGGTATTGCCCTTATCAAGTCATAAACTAATGATTGATTGTTTGATTGTTGATGATAGTGTTGTCATTGCGGGGAATGCTATATCCCTAGATCAATACAAGGATGTGGGAATGCTATATCCCATTGATGATGATTGATGATGTTTATGACAAGATTAGGATCAAAAACTTGTTGATTTGATTGGATAATGTTCCTTGATTGATTAGCTTGCTTGATATGGATTAATGTGACTTGGATTTAAGATCATTGCTTAGATTTATTTGATTGATATGATTGGAAGAAGTGATTGATTGAAATGGATGAATGAATGTTATTGATAGGAAGAATTGATGATGATGATGATGATGATTTGATTTTGATTGAATGTTGATGGAGTGGATTGTTTTGGATGATATGATTGGTTTTATTGCTTGGATTTTTCATTGGATATTTAATTTTTTGGATTTTTTGACATATTTTGATTTTTTTTGGAGTTTTTGGGATATTTTGATTTTTTTGTGTTTTTGAATGTCAATGGATTTACAATTTTGGGTAGTCTTTGTGCTAGATACCAACGACAAGGGAGAAAACCAAGTCTAGGTGCAATGGATGGATAAAGAGGATGGATAAAAGGATGGGCTCGTGATAAATGGATGGGGATAAGCTATAAAATGGAAAGCTCATGATAAGGGTACGTCATAGTGGATGGATCATAAGGGATCTAGGATGTGATCTTCAAAGACTATGTTGCATCAGAAGAACTTGCCCCATTCTAGGTGATAATGCTTAGGATTCTTTGCATGACAAAGTTCATGACCAAGGGATGACATGATAGATTGGTTTGAATGGAATTAATAAATGGTCAATGGATAGGACTTGGTTTAGAAAGAAGGTATGTCAATAAATATCCAAACATGTTTCAACATTTTACCCCTATGTCTTCATCAAAATCAAAAGGAGGAAGGATCGATAAATGGGTTCAATAGGATAGGCATGTTTATGTAATGGCTAAGGATGATAGGATGGTATGGTAATGGTAGGACATGATAGGATGGAAAACGATAAGTTGAACATGATAAGATGGATGAGACCATGTGCCCCCAAGTCTAAGTGACATAGAAGATCAACCTACACATGACACCTGTTTGCCAGGTTTTCATCATGGTACTTATCTAAGGTGCCTGTTTACCAAGTTTTCACCATTGGACGAAGGAATTTCTCTTTACTTTTTTGATTTTTTTTGGATGGGATGACAATTACACATGGCACTTGTTTGCCAGGTTTTCACCATGGTAATAGGTAGGAGGGACTCAAGTGTCTAGTGCTATGAGAGGTGATAGTGTCCCATTAGAGATGGATGATGTCTTCGCATGGACCATGTCAAGTGTGCTCATAGATGTTGGTAAGGGATTGTGTAGAAGTGAGATGGATTAGGTGGATAGTGGATTATGAATTGGATTATGAAAGGTTCATGCAAGGATGGATATATGGGGATAGTAGATTATGAAAGGTTCTTGCAAGGATGGATGGGGATAGTGAATTATGTCAGAGTTAGGATGAAAGGCTTATGCAAAAGTATTGACCATAGGAAGGTGATGGGAAAGATTTGTAGGATAATGGATGAAGGATGGGGAGATGGAGGCATGTGGGAATGTTTTGGAATGGAAGGGAACCATGACTAATGGTTGCACACACCGTGATAAACATTCAAGCTTTTGGTGAAATGGTGGTATAGGAAGTAATGAAGATGTTTGCTTAGGAGATGGTTGATGAAGTGATTTAGGAACCCACATAGATTTAGTATGTTTAGTGCTTTTGTTTTGCTTGTGGGATTTTTGAAGGGAATGGAAGTTTTGGATGGAAATAGGCTCTTGGATGGATAGAGGTGGTTGGGATTCTTGAGATGTGGATGAGGATGCCTCATTTGACTTGCTAGCTATTTGCTTAGGAACCCAAACCATTTTTCTTTTGGGCTTTGCATTGGGAGGTAAGGGTTTAGATGGTTACTTAGATGAACTTTGCTTTGATTTTGATTCTTTATGTCCTAAGGTATGAAGACCTTTAAGATTTTTGGTAGGATTTTTAGCTTTATAAGGAGAGGCATCAAAATTTTTGCTTTTGAATCCCATGGGGTGGGTGGAGTGGATGGAATGATTGGAATATTTATGCTTAGGTGATGTGTGCATTTGTTGGTCATGATTAGGGATGTAAGGATACTTATGAATGATAGGTATGTTAGGTGTTGGAAGCAATGGTGGCAAGGTGGATGGAGGGATATTTTGACATTTATAAGATGATGGAGGTGGAATGGAAACATATGTTTTGGGTAGATGATGGGGGGTGCGATGGAAAGTGGTAGGTTTAGGATGCATGAAGGGATTACCAACATCTTGGCCTTGTTTACCTTGGGGTGTGTATCCAAGGCCATATGAGCATGGGGGAATCTTGACATGGTTTGGCTCCAAAATACCTTGTTCATAAAGGCCTAGACCTTTGCCTTGGTAGCTCATGTTTTGGAGTATACGATTGACTATGGGACTAGGTGTGCTTAGGGAACTACACTTGAGCTCTTTATTGGATGGAGAAGGTGAGGTAGAGGACAAAGGTTGTTGTTGTCCTAAGGAAGAACATTCATAGATGAATGTGGATAAACCCATTGGATATGGTGGTGGACTTGAAATGGGATCGATGGTATATGGGAATGAAGGATCATTAGGATCTTGATTATATTCCTTATGTTCACTAAGATCCAAGCTATTGGTTTGATCTTCTATGCTTATGTGTTCTTGAGAGGCACATGTCTCATTATGACAAGTGGATGTTTTCTCATTATGGATAGGGCTAGATGGAGTATGGATAAGAGTAGTTGGGATATCTTACTCATGGATGGTTATGGGATTATGGATAGGATCAAGGTGCTTTTGAATAGGTTCTTCATCATAGATATCATCTTGATCATGAGATGGATAAAGTTTGGCCACAAGGGTCATCATGATCTTCATGATCTTAAATAGAACCTTGATCATAACTATGAGCAAAAATAAGATGAAGTGTGCTATAAAAGGGATAAATTTTCTCATGAAAAGGGTCATGGCGATGGCTAATAGCTTGAGGGCAAACCATATGTAGGTAATAGATAGGTGGAACTTAGAGGTGATTTGATCTTGATTAAGATTATGGTTTAATATTTCCACATGTTTAATATTATGCTCTTGACATACCTCTTGACTTTGGATGGAAGTAGAAGGTTCTTGGATAGGCTCTTGGTCAATAACATGAGAACATGATGACTCTTGACTTAGGCTTGTGGTTGGAGACTCTTGAATAGGATTGTTGGCTTGTAGGTCACATGATGGGCTTAAAGGGCTAGGTATGTTAATGGAAGGCTATTGAAGAGGATCAAGGGTATGCAAACCACATGATGAGATTATAGGATTGGACATGACCTTTGGAAGTTCATTGGTAGGCTCATGAATGAGTGTTTGACATGGGGGTAGTTTATTCATAGCTAGTAACCAATGGATCACATCCTTTGCAAGTGTATGGGTGGATGGGAAATATAATGGATGGATGGGAAATATAATGGATGGATGATAAGGGTAGATGGAATTGGATTAGGATTAGGATTAGATTGGGGGCTAATTGGATTGGGTGGATTAGGATTTGGATTGGATGAAGGGATAATCTTACCACAATTTATGAGGTTCATGATCAATCTCTTAAGTTTGACACAATTAGTTGTTGTATGGCCCTTATACCTATGGTATGCACAATAATGGTTTTCATTATACCAAGGGGGTTTAAAGATTGGTTCAAAAGGTTCTATCGGTGGCAGCTCAATCAAATTTGCTTGAACCAATTGTTGTACGGTTACGTCCAAGGGATCTTGTGGTGAAGGATTAGTAAAACATGGGGATGAAGGTAATGAAGGGCTTGATGGGATAGAAGATGGACTAGGGGTAGGATCATATGGTTGTGTTATGATAGGGCTAGTAGGCTCATGTGTTGGCATGCAATTGGATGATGAAGGCCACTCATAGGATGCATTGGCTAGATTGGTATTTCCCTTGTCAAAGGTAATTAAATCTTGCATAGGATAACTTGGGCTTTGATTTATGTACAAGGGGCCACTTGGATTTGGATATGATTCTTGTTGGAAAGGTGGACTTAGGTATATCAATGGTTCTTGGTGGTCTTTTTGAAAAGGTGTACTTGGACTTGTTTGATTTATGTACAAAGGGCTATTTGGACTTGCATGTTGTTCTTGAGAGGACACTTGGTTGCCTTGTGGATGGTTTTGGTGGTGTGTTGGAATGTTAGAATGAGGAATTGGATAATGTTGAGGTGGAGGTTGATAGGTTGATGTGGTATTGACTTGGTGGATAGGTGGATTAGGTCGATATGGAGTGGCTAAGGATTGATGTACTTGTCGAGCTTGACTAGTGGCTAAAAGGTGTTGGACTTGGGCTACAAAGTGTTGCAGTTGAGGTGATTGGTTTGCGTGGGGTTGAGCTCTTTGGATGAAGAATTGTAATATTTCAATGGTGTCTTGGTTTAGGGGTTGTGATCCTTGATAAAGATTTTGGAGGAATCTTTGGAATTTGATTTTTGGGTCTTCTAGTGTAAACATGTTATCACCCAAGTGTTTGTCTTAAGTCCTTTTAGAAAGTATTTGTTTAAGGATTTTGATGATGTGGCGGAAGTGATTTTGCTAGGATAGAATGGTTTGAATGACTTGGCTATGAAGGGTTGGATGATGACTAGGCTATGTTTAGGATGAAAGTGATTGGTTTTGAATGTTATTGGAAGAATGTGTAGGATAACTTGTCTTTATGTGTTTTGGTGGTTAGAGCTTGATGTGGAAATATTCAAACAAATGATTATGCATATACACACATGAATCACTCACACAAGACACATAAGCAAGTTGTTAGTTTGGAAGAATGTGATGATGGTTAAGGAAGCATGTGAAGACACTTCAACAAGTCCTAGTCAAGGCAAGGCCACTATCACAAGGAGGTTCTAGTGAAAATATGGGGGACCAGCACCCCACGAGCATCCAGCAAGCCACTTAAGACTTTAACTAACCCTACTAGGAGTTTTAATATACACAAGGGTAGACCTCCTTTTGAGTTAGCACCGTATGGTGGGCACTAATACCAGTTAGACTTGGCTTTTGCCTTATCCTCTAATTTTTATAGCGGACCAGATGAAAGTACCGCTTGAGGTCATTCCTTTGGGGTGAGTACCTCTTTTCCCACCAAGGCAGGCCTCTCTAAGGTTTAACAAAAGCAACACAAGTAAATGTTTTTGATCTCCAAGTTCATGTTAGGATGCGAGGAGAGAGCATACACATTTACTTGGTCACACTTGCATGGGGTTCATTAACCTTGAAAATTCAATGTGTGGAAGACAATGCAAGGACTTGTTTATTTTAAAGCCCAAATCCAAATGTGATGAAAGATAATGGTTCGTTTTAGCCCAATTTTTGATGTGATAGCAAACAAGTTGTTCATTTTATGCCCAAAATCCAAATGTGTTTGCAAACAAGATTAGAAGATAAGAGATGAAATGATTGCACCTGGTTAATTCACTATCCAAATCTACTGTAGATGATAATGCCAATGCTACTCCAGCTCCTTAGATGCCCCTACAAGTCACCAATTCCAAAAAGAAACAAGTAAACTTGCATAGAAGATGATTATATGAAAAAGATGAAATTTGATAATGAAAATGATCTAATGTAAAAAATGGATTGCATAAAGAGAAAGTTTAGAAGATTCTAAGCAATTTGAAAAAAAGATTCATTGAAATCTGATTGATTGTGCTCAAGATATGACCAATTGAAGTTTACAAACAAGTTTGACTTTGACTAATAAAAAAGATGGTAAAATGATATAGTAACCTAATAAAACCTACTCCACTATGTAGTTCATCCTCTCAGCTTTCCAATGAGTCCTTGTTTGAGTGATTTGGCCTCTGTATGTGAAAGTTATGATAGAAACACCAAAATGCACAATGATAGCAACCAAAAGCGAGTTACAATTACCAGATGCGACCAACTGTTGATTATAAGTGATCTAAATTTGTCTGTAGGTGATTCATTATAACTTAGATGCGACCCAAATAAGACCAAATGCAAGCGGCTGCAGCTTAAAAATGACGCGTAAAAGCCAAAAGCGAATGATTGGAGCTCAAAAGCGACCGCAAATTACAAAAAGTAGGTATAAACAGAAAAGCCCTAATTTGCAGGAAGCGACTCAGAGATCTAAAAGTAATTATTTTCAGCTTAAAAGTGACTCAGAAAATGGCAGAGGTGATCATTGCATGCTTAGAAGTGATACAAAGGCTCTAAAGTTGTTTTGACAACATAAGGATACTCCAACTCAATGCATCTTGAAAAATTGACATAATAAGGGTACTTGAGGCTCAATGCATCTTTCCTTCTTTCAAATGGCTTGTGAGGGGGTTGCTTTATAGGAAAGACTTGGTTCAAATGGATGGTTGAGATTGAAAAGCTAAATGATTGATGTGGACAGCTAGGATTGATTAGTTATTCCCACTCTTCTTGAGGGAGTTGTAGTCATGTGACAAGTGTACAAAGGAGGATAGGGCTCATGTGTGACTGTGTACATAAATACTAAAATTAGGTCCCATTAGTTGTACATGTGAAGGATTTTAAATGAAATTTGTACTACCACACATGATTGAATTGAGAGGTGGACAAGTGTCGAAATGTGATGAAAGGTGAGGACTTAATTCAAAATAAAATATTTGAATTAGTTGGGATATGTGAGAGAAATTAATTAAATAAATAAAATTTATTTAATTAATTGGCTTAATGGGATTTTAATTAAATAAATAAAATTTATTTAATTAATTGGCTAATGGATTAGTAGAATTAGGAGTGGGATTAGGACAAAATGTTACATGATGTCTAGATAATGTTTTTGACTAGGTGTTGCAAGAGATGGACAAATTTGGGATAATTTTGGTGTCTACATGTACAAGTCTTCTTTATAAGCTGCCTCAAATTCTTCTTTTGTGGTGGTCTAAGTTTAACGATTTGGCTACAAGTTTGCAACTGCCTCACAGTTTGGCACTCTATTTGCAACACCTACAGGCTGCCTCAGGACCCATAGAAAATTTGGAACAAATAACCTCAAGATCCTAGAACACTCAAGAACACTCACTGTGCTACCTTAATTCAATACTTAGTTAATCAAAACATCCTTAGATTCTCTTTGTGGTACTTCATAACCCTTAGTTCTAGCTACAACTCATTCTGCACACATGGAATTTGTTGGTTCCTTCTCCACATGTACTGCCCCTATACTTCTCTCTATTTCTTTACCCATACCTCCTTTAATGTGGTGTGATTTATTACTTCTCTTTCTCTTGTGGTAGAATTTCTTTTCATCCATTCCTTCACTGCGGCATGGACTTCTTTCATGTTATGCTCCGCACATGTTCCTTCCCTGCTACATTTTGACCTATGTTCCCCGTTTTCTCCAACACATGAATACTTCAACCTATATGACCTTTTGAACATACAAGTAATATATTTCCATTTCGTTCCATCAATCCATCCATAATCCATCTGCATACAATATGTCATAGACTCTTTCCTCTACATTTTATTCCAACACATCTTTTCAAAGTGATTCCTTAATCCATAGATTTTACAAGGGTACAAATCCCAACACATTCTATTTCCATGTCTTTTACAACAAGAACAATGCATACCTTTCCTTCCTTGAGCTGATTTGTTTGAGCTTGTGACAACACCCTTATTCCCTTTACCTCTAATATATCTAAGGCCCTCATTTCTTGGTCTCACTATTGGCTCAATGGGCTCTGTAATTCCTTGCTCATGTTTTCCCAATCATTTTCCTTCATATCCCATTCTTCTCATGATTTTATCACCAACATTGTTTTGAGAACTCTCTTTTTCAACACAATCACCAACAATTACAGATTTAGTTACATTGTTATCTTCAACCTCACCCTCCTTGTCTAAAGAAGCTTTTATGATATCACACAAATCCTTAGTAGATCACAAGAAACATTACAAAGTTTAGGTTTAGATCGTAGAATTTCATTTTCCTTCCTATATGCTACAAGTGACTACTCTAACTGATTAAGTTGTTCTTTCTGTTGCAAGCATGTGCTAATCGGTGTTGTCATTGATGTCAACCTACTTTTGTTGTCATTGGTGTTGTATACGCCTGAAAATGACACGATTCAGTCTAAATAAATATTCTTAGTATTTATTCCCTTCTAATTCTTCTATCAAACAAATAAATAAACAAATTTGTTTATTTGATTCACATTCCTCTTAATTAATTAAATATCAAAATATTTAATTATTTCCTCTAAAGTCGAAATTAAATAAAATCAATTTATTTAATTAAATTCCCTAAATTCTTCTAAAGTCTCACATAATTAAATAATCCTACATTATTTAATTAATCGTAAATTCCTCTATCCTAAAATCTACCTCACCTTTTCCACCTCACCATGTTGCACATGCAATTAAATATTTTAAATATTTAATTAGCTAATATTCCCTCACCCACATGTCCTATTTCTTCTCTAATCAAAATTAGTTAACTCATCAATCAAAATTGTTAACTAATCAATCAATTTTGTCAGTTCCTCAATCTATTCGGGTAACTGATCAATCAATTCAGTCAATTCCTCAATCCATTCTATTAACTCTTCAATCAATTTTGTTAACTCCCCTGTTACATGATGGAAGTGGGACACTTGTCCTCTTCATATTCATTGCACATTCCTCAACCGTTCTCAACCATTGATCTTCATTCTCCCAATTCTATAAAAGAAACCTCATTCTTCCATTCTTGGTATCCAAGATATTTGTATTATTACTCTGTAAGAATTTACCAGCGCACCTTTGGCACCCCCATTTCTATTCATTAGCTTGAGATCACACATTTTCTTTGAAGCTCATCATTCATTGCACGTTTATCACCACAACCATTTACTATTGACATCATTGAACACAACAAAGGAGTCCACTCTCTGAGGGCCCTACTTCATACAAGCAAGGACGGTTTTAATAGGCAAACAATAGAAGTTTTGATCTAAGGAAGGTTTGCATTGTTTTATTCATTGCTTCATTTCATTTGATCTTCTTAGTTTCACTATTCTATTGAGTTATGGGTATTTGATGTTGTTTATTGCATATTCATTGTTTAACCAAATTTCCCTTAATAGGTGTCAACTGTGCCTTTTGATGAAGTTATTATTGTTTGCCTAAGTTGCATTTCTAAAGATGATTTGGTTGCTGTGTAGAAGTACTGAAGATGCTAAGGATATGTTTCTGATATTGAATTTTCAAGTGCTTTTGAGAAAATTTGATTAATATTAGAAATAATGGGTTGAAGGAGTCTTTTGTCTTACAAAATACTGGTTGAGTTTTTGCTCTACATTTCTTTTGTGTTGGAGATCTGAATGTGTAGTTTGGTTATGTTGTCAAGAAGTGTGTGAAGTTGTTAAATCTAGAATTTGGTGCTTTAGATTTCTATGCAATGAAAGTTATGTTCACCAGTCCAAGAACAATATTTGACAGTGTTTCTAAGTTGGGTACAAGCATCTGGGAGAGTATTTTGCTCTACATTTCTCCACAGAATTGTTTTAGGTTTTACATTTCTGTACATGTGTTCATAAGGTCCTTATCTATCTTCATTCTAGAGGGTTTGTGATTTAGTTCTCTGGAAAGAAAGTTCTTGTGTAGCAGAGTTTGACAGTGTTGTTTGTAAGTAGTCTATGAACTATCTTCAAGTGAAATTTGTTGGTTCTTAGGTGACTTCAAGTTGTTTGTGGATGCTTCCAAAATGTGTTAAAGCTCTGTGCATGGTCCACAAGTTATGATTTTGATCATGATAGTGTATGATGAAGAATTTCTTATGTGTACACTATTTGGATGACCTTGAATGTTTGCACTAATTGGGGAGTTGATTTGATGATTATGAGAGTGTTGTGTAGCATGCTTGGATAGATTTAGGTCTGATCTAAGGTGTAAAGTGGTTTTCCTACATTCATTTGTGCCATGAAATGTTTAGGTCCAGACCTAATTCAAATATTGTGTGCTTGCCGACCTTGGAGATTGATCTCAAGGTTGATGATAGTATAAATAAGTGTCAAGAGTTCATGTGTGAGCGGGGGTGTGTGAAGGATATGATGAATATGGTGAAAATTTGATCAAGGAAGTAAGAAATTTCATGTGCTAGGTGACTAGATGTAGTGGGCAAAAGGTGCCTACTATCTTTTGGTGTAGATGCGAAGGTGATTTTTTTTGTGGTTCATTAGAACTAAACCCATGCATGTGTCAGATGCAATTATATTAGTTCATTCTTGGCAGTGAGCCTTTTCTTCTTTCTTCTTCTAGATAGTGAGTCCTTGGAAGTGAGCCTTTTCTTTTGTGGGTAGTGAGCCTTGGACAGAGAGCCCTGGATAGTGACCCCTAGACAGTGAGCCCTTTGGCAATGAGCCTCTTGTAATTTAGTGTTTCTACTAATTTATATTGTGAGCTAATCCTCACCATGGTTTTTCCCTTTCATGGTTTTCCACGTTAAAATTTGGTGTTCTCTTGTGTATGGTGTTGATGTGTTTAAATTCTTTTTATCTTCATTTCATGTTTAATCTTCATAACAGATTAAGGGTTTAAGTCAACTAATGTGAATGTGATTAAGTCTATGAGGGTTTGAAATTTTTGATACAACTAGTTCACCCCCCCTCTCAGTTGTCTTGTGCATTCAACAATTGGTATCAGAGCTAGGTTCCTTTGAAGAAAGCTTAACAGCTTAAGGTAGATCTAGGATGTCGCACAAGAAAGATATTCCTTTGTTTGATGGATCTGACTATACACTCTAGAAGGTAAGAATGGAAGCCTATCTAATTCTCTTGGTTATGAGGTTTGGAAATGCATCAAGTTTGATTATACTGTACTTGAGAATGGTGTAAATTCTAAAGATGAAATCAAAGTTGTTGAAATAGATGGTAAGGCAAAACATGCTCTCTTAAGTGGTTTCACTAATTTTAAGTTGATGAAATTTGTGAATTTGAAAATTGCTAATGAGATTTGGAAAAGGTTGCAAAGTGTTTATGAAGGAGATGAGAAGATTAAAAGGGCTAAAATGTAGAATTTGAATCTCACTTATGAGACCATGCAAATGTCTGAAGATGAAAATATTGCAATCTACTTGTAGAAGGTGGATGAAGTTGTCAATGGCATCAAAGGACTTGGTGGGAATGTAGATGATCAAGAAGTGATATTGAAGGTACTTAGAACTCTTCCTAAAGCTTATAGTTCTAAAGTTTCCACTATTGAATAATTACAAAGTTTGGATAAGTTTACCAAAGATTAGTTGCTTGGCACTCTAATGACTTTTGAAATAAGAGAGTTTGGCACAAGTAGTGGAACTACAAAAGATGAGAATGCTTTTAAAGCTGGTAAATTAGAGAAGATTATTGAATTAGATCTAGAAGACTTTGATGAAGTGGAAGCTAACTTTGTGAGAAGGATGAAAAATGGTACCAGCAAGTTTAGTGGTAAATTAACTTTTAAATGTTTTAGTTGTGGAAAAATAGGTCATTATGCTTCTAGGTGTCCAGATAGAGCTCTGACAATTAAGAATAAGGAAAATAGGAGAAGGATGTTCAAGAAAAATTACTATACAAGCATTTCTGATGATGAATCAAATGTTGAGGATGATAATGATGATTAATGCTTATTCATTTCTATAAGAGATGGAACTAGATCTGCTAACTCTGGAAGTTGTGTGAAGGAAAAGAATCTAGAAGAAAGTTCTAACCCTAAAGGCACTGTAATATCTAGCTTTCATGCTAGGAGTGAAAAGGATGACTTGGTCATTGACAGTGGATGCTCAAATCATATGACAGGTGACAAGAGTAAGTTTATTAAACTTAAAAAATTTGATGGTGGAGTAGTTAGGTTTGGTGGTGATGAAGCTGCTAAGATTTGTGGAAAAGGTTCAATCAGTTTTGATGGAAAGAATAACACTGATGATGTCCTTTATGTCAAAGGTTTAAAGTATAATGTCTTGAGTGTTGTATAGATGTGTAGCAAGGGTTATAATCTTATGTTTCAGAATGATGGATGTGAGATCAAAAATATCTCTAGAACAGTAATTGTTGCTAGAAAGAAGACATGTAGAAATGTTTATCATCTCAAAGGTGGTATTAGTTATTGTCTTATGACTCATATCAGTGAGAGTTGGCTATGGCATAGAGGATTGTGTTACATCAATTTTGATAGTCTGGTAAGGATAAGTTCAGTCCTAACTGTGAGAGATTTACCTAAGTTAACAAAGCCCATTACCGATGTTTGTAAGGAATGTCAGTTTGGAAAGATAACAAGAAGAAATTTCAAAAGTAAGGATCAAACATCTACCAGATTGCTAGAGTTGGTGCATATAGACCTATGTGGTCCTACCAGAGTAAGGATTTTTCAAGGTGACAGGTATTTCATATTATTTATTGATGATTGTTCTAGAATGACTTGGGTCACTTTTCTTAAGGAAAAATTAGAAGCCCTAGATAAGTTTAAATCTTTTAAAGCAATGGTTGAGAATGAATTGGATATGAAAATCAAATGTTTGAGGTCTGATAGAGGTGGAGTTTATTTCTAATGAGTTTAACATGATTTGTGAGATTCATGGGATAAAGATGCAACTATTTGCTCCTAAAACTCCTCGGCAGAATGGAGTGGTTGAAAGGAAGAACAAGACTGTTCAATAGGTTGCAAGGACAATGATAAAGGAAGCAAACTTACCAGAATTCTATTGGAGAGAAGCAATTCATACTTCTTTCTACATATAGAACAAAGTATAGGTGAAATCAAATGACACAAAGACTCCTTATGAACTATGGTATGGAAGGATTCCCATTGCTAAAAATTTCAAAGTTTTTTGGAAGCAAGTGTTATATCAGAAGAGATGAAGAACTAGGAAAGTTTGATGCAAGATGTGATGAAGGTATTTTCCTTGGATACTCTAACAAAAGCAAAGCTTACTGATGTTATAATAAGAGGCTAAGAAATATTATTGTAAGTGCTAATGTTAAGGTTGATGAAGATATATAGAAGTTTTAAGAGATTAATCGATATGAACCAAATGAGTCTTCATGTGAAGAAAAAAGAATAAACTAAAGAAAAAGAAGTAGAGGTTGAAAAAGAAGAAGCTCCAGAAAGTGAAGTACAAGTTGAAGAACAAGAAGCTTCAAAAAAAGTTCCTAAAACTCTCCTAAGATCATTGGTGATAAGAGCAAAGGTGTAATGACAAGAAGTAGAGTTGCTAAAGAACATGTAAATCTATGTTTACTTTCCAAAGTTGAACCTAAAACAATGATTGAGGCATGCAAGGGTGAGTATTGGATTAAGGCTATGGAAGAATAATTAATGTAGATTGAGAAGAATCAGACTTGGGAACTTGTCCCAAGACCAAAGAATAAGAATGCGAATGGAACTAAGTGGGTATATAGGAAGAAGTTGAATGAGAATGGGGAAGTGGTAAGGAACAAGGCAAGACTTGTGTGTAAGGGGTACTCACAAGTGGAAGGAATAGACTATGAGGAAAATTTTACTCTGGTGGCAAGAATGGAGGCTATTAGATAGTTTTTGGATTTTACAACACATAAGGATTTCAAGGTATATCGGATGGATGTGAAGTCTACTTTTATAAATGCTGAGTTGGAAGAAGTCTACATAGAGAAACTAAATGGATTTCAGTTGTCAGACAAACTAGATATGGTATGTAGATTGAAGAAGGTATTATATGGACTAAAGCAAGCTCCCAAAGCTTGGTATGCAAGGTTAGATAGGCATTTGTTGTAGGAGGGATTTAGTAAAGGGTCTACATATAGTAATCTATACATCAAGGTAAGAAAAGATCAAATCTTGATTGTTGAGGTCTATGTGGATGACATAATCTTTGGTGGAAATGAAAATATGTGTAAGGACTTTGCAAATGAAATGCAAAAAGAATTTGAGATGTTAATGTGTGGATAGATGAACTTCTTCCTTGGGCTACAAATCAATCAGACAGATAAGGGCATTTTTATTTCACAATCAAAGTATGTTAAGTAACTATTGAAGAAGTTTGGAATGGAAGACTCTAAACCAGTCTGTACCCCCATGATAACTAGTTACAAGCTGAGTAAGAATGATGAATCACCTAAGGATGATTAGAGCAAATATAGATCAATAATTAGAGGATTGCTATAGCTAACTGCTACCAGACCAGATATCATGCATGCAGTTTGTCTTGTGGAAAAATTTCAAGAAGACCATAGAGAGTCACATGTCATGGCAGTGAAGAGGATATTCAGGTATTTGAAGAGCACTCTGGATCATGGTTTGTGGTATCCTAAGAACAATGATTTTACCCTGAGTGCTTACACAGATGTAGATTGGAGTAGATGTGTAGATGATAGGAAAAGTACAAGTGGTGGTGCATTCTTTCTTGGAGATATAGTTGTATCTTGGCTAAGCAAGAAGAAGGATTCAATATCCTTATCTACTACAGAGGTAGAGTATATTGCTGCAACATCTTGTTGCACTCAAGTGTTGTGGATGAGATAAAATTTGAAGGATATCAAAGTGGACTATCCAATTCCTATCTTCTATGATAATACAAGTGCTATTAATATTTCAAAGAATCCAGTGATCCATTCAAGGACAAAGTATATTTCAATCAGGGATCACTTTCTGAGAGAGAAGGTTGCAGAGAATGACGTGAAGCTTGAGTATGTGTCTACAAAGGATTAGGTTGCTGACATATTCACTAAGGCACTTCCTAATGATACTTTTGAATATATTTGGGAGAAGATATGGGTTATTGCCCCTCCTTCTTTGAATTATATGCAAAAGGAGATGCATCAATCCAATGTGCTTCAAGGTACATTTCATGGATTGATGATTGGAGGCTACCTCTCAGGGGGACAGGTAGTGGCATTGCTGATTGTTGCAGTCAGGGTGTGTAAGAGCTGGAATAGGTTGGTGTGTACTCCTAGGGGGGAGTATTTAGAGTAGTTGAGAATAGTGCAAGTATGTGCAGTATCATAATCAGGGGGAGAGAGAGATGGGAAAAGTGTATTACCCTTTGCCATTTATGTCAAAGGGGGAGAGAGTTCATGTGAAAAATAAAGGGAGAGAAAGAGAGTAAGATGTATAGAAGAAAGGGGGAGAGTGAGATTGGTGCAAAGCTATGTCATGATGGTTTTTCACATCATATGTTGTTGTCAATGACAAAGGGGGAGATTGTTGCAAGTATGTGCTAATCGGTGTTGTCATTGATGTTAACATGCTTTTGTTGTCATTGGTGTCAACTGTGTCTCCTGATGAAGTTATTATTGTTTGTCTAAGTTGGCTTGCTAAAGATGATTTGGTTGTTGTATAGAAGTGCTGAAGATGCTAAGGATATGTTTCTAATATTGAGTTTTCAAGTGCTTTTGAGAAAATTTAATTAATATTGGAAATAGTAATTTGAAGGAGTCTTCTGGCTTACAGAATACTACTCAAGTTTTGCTCCGCATTTCTTCTATGTTGCAGATCTGAGTGTGTGGTTTGGGTATGTTGTCAAGAAGTGTGTGAATTTGTTAAATCTAGAATTTGGTGCTCTAGAATGTTGTGTAATGAAAGTTATGTTCACTAGTCCAAGAATAGTATTTGACAATGTTTCTGAGTTGAGCACAAGCATTTGGGAGAAAGTATTTTGCTCTGCATTTCTCCACATAATGGTTTTAGGTTCTATAGTTCTAGACATGTGTTCATAAGGTCCTTATCTATCTTCATTCCATAGGGTTTGTGATTTAGTTCTCTGAACTGTCTTCAAGTGAAATTTGTTGTGGTTAAATTTGTTGGTTCTCAAGTGAATTCAAAGTTGTTCATGGATGTTTCCAAAATGTGTTAAAGCTCTATGCATGGTACACAAGTTATGGTTGTGATTGTGGAAGTGTATGATGAAGAATTTCTTATGTGTACACTATTTGGCCAACCTTGAATGTTTGCGCTAATTGAGGAGTTGATTTTATGATTATGAAAGTGTTGTGTAGCATGATTGGATGGATTTAGGTCTAAGATAAGGTGTAAAGTGGTTTGCCTACATTCCTTTGTGCTACAGAATGTTTAGGTCTAGACCTAATTTAAATATTGTGTGCTTTCAAACCTTGGAAAATGTTTCAAGGATTGAAGACTGTGTTGCCGACCTTGGAGATTGATCTCAAGTTTGATGATAGTATAATTAAGTATCAAGAATTCATGTGTGAGCAAGGGTGTGAGAAGGATATGATGAATATGGTGAAAATTTGATCAAGGAAGTAAGAACTTCCATGTGCTAGGTGACTGGATGTAGTGAGCAGAAGGTGCCTAATATCTTTCGGTGTAGATGTGAAGGTGGTGTTTGTTGTGCTTCATTGGAACTAAAACCATGCATGTGTTAGATGCAATTATATTAGTTCATCCTTGGCAGTGACCCTTTTCTTCTTTCTTCTTCTTCTGGATAGTGAGTCCTTGGCAGTGAGCCTTTTCTTTTGTGGCCAGTGAGCCCTTTGGTAGTGAGCCTCTTATAATTCGGTGTTGCTACTACTTTATATTGTGAGTTAATCCTCACCGTGGTTTTTACCTTTTAAGGTTTTCCATGTAAAAATCTTGTGTTCTCTTGTCTATGGTGTTGATGTGTTTAAATTTTTGTTATCTTCATTTCATGTTTAATCTTCATAACAGATTAAGGGTTTAAGTGAACCGATGTGAATGTGATTAAGTCTATGATGGTTTAAAATTTTTGATACAACTTGTGTGAGCATGAAAAATTAGGTTAATATGATCAAGCATTACAAATCAAACCTAATCCTACCACCTTTAAAGAATCCATCTAAATGACACAAAATAAAAGTAAATCAAGAATAATGTCACCTAGATTGTATTGATTCCTTGGTTGGATTATGGATTGCTTCTCAATAATGAACAACCATAGTTGTCAAAGCTACCATGGTAATAGATGATATGCTCAAAGTGCTTAATGGATACTCAATGGATTCAATATGCATGATAATCTGGACGCTATCAAGATTGTGTGGATGGGTCCTGGAATGAAATGAAAGGGTGTTTATATAGCTCTCTACTAAGATTGATCAACGATGGAGAAAGAGTGGCTATGTGAATGATTGAGATTAATCAAGAGGCTTAGATGAATGTGTACAAGACATGTGTCCATAGGAAAAGCTTTTATTAAATGATTGTAGTTGGTTTGTTGATAATGGTAAGATTGATTTTCTTAAAATAGGATGCTTTTCTATTTTAAGAGTTGGATGATGTGGATGATTAACTTTAGAACCAATTAAATCATTTTTGTATTTGATCTATGAACAAGGCCAACTTGTACACATAGAAGAAAGTGATAAGATAAGGAAATGATAAGATAAAAAATAAATTAAACAAATAAATTCATTTAATTTATTTTTAAATGATAGAGGAAAGAGCTATTTTTAGAAAATTGGAAGAATCAACATAAATTAAATAAATCAATTTACTTAATTTATGTGCATGATAAGAAGATAAATAAATAAAATATTGATTTTATTTGTTTTAGAGGAATAATGGAATAATTAAATAATTAAAAAATATTTAATTATAGATAGAAAATAGAAGAAAATAGATGATGAAAATAGATGGAATTAATTAAATAGATATAATTTATTTAATTAATTATAGAAATGGATGATTTAGAAGAAAATCGATGATTGATACAAATGTGCTAGACAAAATCAACATATGCAATAGTGAAAATGCAAGAAATTGACAAATTATATGAAGGATCAATTTTGGGTGTCTACATTTTGCCCCTCTTTGAGACAATGTCTGTTAGGACATTGTTTCAAAGAAGATATGATTGATACGCTAGATAAATAAGTGATGCCCTAGTGAAACTGGCAGGTGATGCCCCCTCAAGAGGAAAACTAGGCTACCGCGAAAAAGACTGGGTTGAGTCACGATTAGATGACATGACAAGGATAGACTAGGTTGACACAAAGAATTAGGGTTTTGGGTGGGTGAAACTAGGATTTTGGCTCTATAAATAGGCTTCGAGGGTTGAATCCAACTCATTTGTGCTATTTTCTTTGACAATTCTAGAGCTCTTAGTGTTTTAGAGTGCATCAGGACTTTTGAGAGCTTTAGGATGGTGATTCCACATGTAGATCATCAGGCAGAGAGGGTCAGGACATATAGACGACCAGCAGGAGTTCCCCCATTGGTATGTATTGAAAACTTGTACTAAATGCATCATTAATAGGTCCATAGGTGTAATTAATTCACATGAATGACAAAAGGCATATGAAAAATAGTGCACGCGCTTTTGAGTGACAAAAAGTCACGTTTGGTGTTTTGCATCACTTTTCCATGCAGGTTCATCATGTTTGGCAAGTCAGGTCACATTTGGTTGAAAAACTAGGTTAGGGACAGTGCCATACGCCTTTGGTGAAAAATGTCACCTTTGATCTATAGAGGCTTGCCTATGGCAATTTAGGTCACTTTTGAGTGATAGAAGGTCGCATATGGAAGATTGAATCACCTATGGTCGACAGAAAGTCACCCATGGCGAAAAAGGTCACTTTTGGTGAAAATTAGGCACACATAGGGATTTTAATGCAAAATAGGCTCACATTCATGAATGATGCTTAATCAATTGATGTTTACAGAGTGTATTACTAGCATTGCTATCGAGAGAGGTTCATCCAACAGACTTGGCGTTGGTAAGGTAGTTAGACACAGACGAGCACCTATTTTTAGAGATTGTTGGCTTACAACATGTGGAGCGTACAACTCTTGTATGGGCACACCTTGCATTGATGACATCATTAGTAGAGTAGTGGTACAGTGAGCACAGTTCTTTCCTATTTCCTACTGGTGAGGCTACCATCACATTGGAGGATGTGTGGCATATTCTGTGGATTCTGATTGATGGTGATCGGGTTGATTATGATCCAGAGTGGGGTCTTGATGCACTATGATGACTATTTGGGACTCCTGATATAGGGGTTGAGGACCATGAGATCCCTGTACAGATGACGAGGGGCCACTGTGATAGACTACAAAGGTTAGTGGTGGTGATCATCTGATTCTTGGTACCAGATAGAAGAGCTAGAGGATTCCCAATAGGATGGGGGATAGTTATGGAGGGAATGTTTGAGTACGAAGTGAGATATGCATGGGGACCATGTGTATTAGGACAATTCTATCATTATCTTCATGATTGTACATATTTATTTAGTTCGAGCATGTTAGCTGGGGTCATGCTATTACATGTTTGGGCTTATGAGTACATTGCTATGATGAGACCATTACGATTATGATAGAGAGCACCAGGGGATCCCTATGTTCACATTTATGTAGGGGTTACTACATATAGGCAGCTTAATGCACCTGTATATTGGGGTCACACTATTACATGTTTGGGCTTATGATGCAAAGATACCACCACTAAGGGGCCCAACTGAACACTTAATGAAGAGAATGTAGGGGATGGTAGGGTATATTAGGGTTTAAAGGTCTTCCTAGATCCATTGCTCCACTGGTCCTTGACTGCACTTGCATGGACATGATTGTCCCCTCACCATACAAGGCTTCAATGAGTAGTAAAGGTAACTTATCATGGATTATATGCATGGAACTCATGCCTATCCTCCAAGACAACTGAGATCTCACTAAAATGATGCATTTAAACTAATGAAACTCATTAGGGTTCCTGACCACAGACCCTTCTTGTCTTTCCTTTGTCAGTAGATCAACTTGCTTGTAGCCCTGTTTGAAGTGTTTTGAGGCATAACTTGTATAAAACCTAAGAAACCCATGAACAAACTAGATTTCTAGATACCTATTATGGCATTACACAACATACCAAACATGTAGGGTGTGGTCTTTTGGAACACAAGCCTAAAAAATGGATTGTTTTTATTGTCCTAGAGGGCAATTAGCCCACTTTTACAAAGGAAGTGTCCTCTAAACTTGCTCCCAAAACAAAAATCCTATGGATAGTCTTTCAACTAGTTCCAAAACCACCAAATCCACAATCTTCCTCAAGAAAAACTATCACAAGACCCCCAAACCACTAAACCCTCATTTTTAGGCTAAAACTCAAGGGGTTATTGAAAATCCCTATTCTAGGCCTCCACCATCTTGGCTATTGGTTCAAACACATTCAAATACACCTAAACAAACTCATTCCATCATTATATGACCAATACTTTAGACTTTTGCACAAATCTAGTCTCTAACCTACTCAAACTAAGCAAAAATCATGAGGATTCTTCTAGGACAACACTTCAAACAACACAAATAACTTTTCCTTGCTCCTGTCATAGAGATTCAATACAAAATATAGTCTAATAGGATTCATTTCATCTATTTAGAAGTTATGATGTTGGTGAAATAGCCAAAAATCCATCGATTTTGTCAAAAACCCTTAAAACTAGGGTAAGGCAGCTACTTTCAGAAATCTGACTGAAAATGCTTAAAGATCTATGAAATCTCCCCTAATGTGACTCAAATGAAAGTTAGTACCATCCTTCAAAGATTTTTAGTCATTTTTACCCTTGATAGTACTATACCGCTTAGTCAAGAACGTTGGAACAGCAAGAGGACAGTAAAACTTAGAAAAATTAGAAAAACAGGGCCAAACAATGTATTTTCTTTACTCAAATCTCATCCTCCTTCATACATTCAAATGTTTCTTCCTTCTGTCTAGCTTCTACTACCATAAAATTCTTATATATCTCTTTTCTATCATGGGAAAAAGCCTAAAAATGAGGTAAAAGCTGACTGTCATAAAAGCAGCTCAAGAAGGAAAGTCCTAATTTTAGACAAAATGTTAAATACTCTACTCCTAAATAACCTCCACTACAAAAATGCCTTTTTTAAAATCACCACTACATGGTTATGGATTTATTACATTATTTAAGACAAAAAAATGCCACTTAGGTTCTCATTGTTGAGACCAAAAAAATCAAAATTTGCTTTAAGGTCTAGGTGCCCCTGCACCAGGTCACACTATTACATGTTTGGGCTTATGAGCACATTGCTATGATGAGACCATTAGGATTATGATAGAGAGCACCAGGGGATCCCTATTTTCACATTTACGGAGGGGTTACTACATATAGGCAGCTTAATGCACCTATATATTGGTGTCAAACATTGGATGAGCTAGATCAGTTTATTTGGAGATTGTGGCGAGATTGTGAGAGTTGGGATGATGACGTGGAGCAACTGTTATATGCACGATAACCTAGGTATCTCTTTGGATAGAGCATATATGTGATTGAGCAATATCTACCAGAGAGGGTACTTCGACAGTTCAGATTGCCCCAACCAGAGCTAGTTGGTGATGCGATATATGGGAGGACACGGTGAGAGATTTTGAAGTGGGGACCTGAGGTTGTTTTGGAGACAACGTTGATAGATTTTGAGAGCTTACAACTGGTGGTATGGGATTGGATTAGAGGGCCAATTGATCTGAGCACTACTCTTGAGTATAATGCTTATTGGTTGTTGTATAGCCCTACTTAGTTGAGCATTCCGGGAGAGGTAGGAGAGGTGGCAGTTCACAGGCTAGTTAGGAGGAAAGTGAGGGGACAAAGATGACCTTTAAGGCTATAGATAGTTGCATAGGGATAGGTTCCTCAGGGACATGTACAAGTGCTGGGATAGGTGTGAAAGGAAGCTAGGTGTGCGGAAATCACTTCCTACACTAATCTAATGAGGAGAGATGTATGCAAATTCAATTTAATTCTTACAACTAAAACAACATAGAACATCTAACAGAGATATTGCAGCAATACACATACACACAGAAAGTAGACAGAAGAGAGAGAGAGACAAGATATACGTGGGGAAAACCCTTACGGGTGAAAAACCCCACACTCCAAAACATAGCTCAAATGTATTACAGTAAACAATAATAGATTACAATACAGTTTCAGAGCCAATGCTCTTTCAGGAGTCTTCAAATGTCAAATCTAGAGATATTCTGGCAGCATAAAAGTACTTGTACCAAAGTTAGCAATCTCCCATCCAAGCAACTGTTTATATAGAGTTTACAAGGCAAATATAGAACCTTCTAGAGATGGGCATCCATCTTGGACTCATGCCCCAAAACCTACGCCTAAGGACACTTGTCCAACATCCCATCCCGAAGTGGACACCTGGTCCCAAGATAGGTTACGACAGATGCTCTTACATACCTTACAGCTCTAATAGAATCCATCATACACTGACTAAAAATATCATATTCCTCTTACATGTCATAACTGCCCTTGACCACCCAAAGATGCCTTTCTCTCATGCAAAGATACTCACCAACACTTGTCATTAATTATTCAAGGGGGAAACTGTGGCTGCCAAAGTCACCAAAATTTACCCTGCTGCATATACACAAGGTGCTGACTATGCCAACTCAACATGGGATAAATAAATACAACATTAGGAATTTGCAAAGGTTGAGACACCTTAATTCCCAACAAGGTGCCTAGATAGGTTCAGGTCCAGCCACCATAGTAGCAACAAGTTATGGAAGGGGATCAGGGATAGACAACTGAGACTTCTCTGCGATGATAATTGCAAAGAGAGATAGGCTAGAGGTTGAGGCTAGGGGCATGGTACATATGACATGGGATAGAGCCTTAGTCACTATGAGGCAGGCCCGAGCACAGGTGTAGGATTATTAGGCACAACCAGTACCAGATGATGGGGTTGTGGCAAGGCTTATTGCTCAGAGAGATGCAGTAGTACAGAAGGCACAAAGGGTGATAGCTGAGTAGGATGTTGTTATAGCTGCATTGGGTTCAGATCAGGCTACATTATACTTGCCTAGAGAGTGGACTCAAGTGCAAGGTGAGCTTGGTATGACTCAGGCAGAGATGGAGTATTATAGAGGCTTATACTTTAGAGTAGTTCTGGTGGATCAGAGACAACCTAGTTTTAGGATTAGATCCAGGGCGTCAGGGTCATGAATGATGTAGAGGCAATTGGATAGGAGGAAGATAGAACAAATTGACAAGGTTTTTACTACACCAAAAGGCCAAATTTGAGGTTCTTCATACCAAAGTGGGAACAATAGTTAGGGGATCAAAATTATTCATGGAAAGGGTGTTTTGACATGCATTGGAACCCATCCCATCCATTGGCAAAGGTAGGTCAAACTTCAAACTAGTACGTCCTTCATAAACCCAAGAAATGGCTTGTAGCCCTAAAAAAGGAGAACAATCCTAATAATTTTTGATCAAAATCTTCAAACACAGAACTTGGACAGTTAGTAGATACCCATTTGGACTTGCTATCACATATCCAAGAATGGGTATGGGTTTTTTTGGACAATATGCCTCAACCAATAGCTCCTCTCAATGACCTAGAGCCCCAATTAGGCCTAAAATACAAAGAGACCCCCCTTAAGTTCACACACAACACTCAATCAATGGTTTGAACACTTAGAACACATGCCAAAACTATGAATTTTGTGGGTTTTACCCTCCTACAATTTGTTGTTCCCAAAAATACCTCTTTGGTTCCTCTAATTGGCTTAATACATGGTCATATTAAGCCTCTTCTAACAAAACTTGCAAACACCAACTCTCCCTCTCCTACAAACACCCAAAACACTTGAAATGGAAATGAATACATCCATCCCACTATCTTATGGCCTTGAAAGATAGTGGGATGGTCAATATCCCATCGTTGGAAGCAAAGCCCTTGTTTAGGTTTTAATGAGACTATTTTTGAAAGAAACCTTATACCTCCCCTATAAAAGGTAACTCAGTGTACTATCCAATCAAAACATGAATAAGTGAAGACAATTTAGTACCTTCAAATATTACGGCCTGTAGGAACGATTTCTTTAGGAAAACAAAATTCTGTTAGTGGGCAGTCTCAGAAATATGGTTGTAGAAAACTCCTCAGTGAATGTCAAGACACAAATAGGACTTGATTGGAAGTTATTCCACCACTCTATTCATACCACATGTTTGGAGCCCATAACTATTCTGTACAGGTGAGAAGTACGGATTGCTTCTACAAAAAATACAGAAAAATAATAGAGAATTGATTTGTTATTGCATAGAACTTCTTTCACCATACTCCATGATCATGTTCAAGGTAATTTTAAAATTGTATGCACCTTTCCAACCTCCTTGAAGATAGTTTGTTCGATGGGAAGGTTTACAACTACTTCTTCCCCATCGAACTTCCTTGATAGTTTTTGAAACTACAACTTACTTACAACTGTTTACCAGTTTGTTTACATAGACATCAGTGTTTAGGAATATTCAAACACCTCTACAATGTAATTAGGCCTTGGATTAGGCACTATACCCTTTGACTCTGTCCTAGATGCCTAAACAAGGCTTACAACATGAAGTGTTACATGACTTCCCCTTATGGCTTCATGACTGCCTCCTATACAATGTATGATTGCTTATTACAAACATGGCATCATAGCCCTTATTACAACATGAGAATGATATCCAAGACCTTATTGAATCCATAAAACAAAATGAACAACAAAAACAAGAGAAATTGATACCTTAGTCTTCTTGGTGCTCCTACACCATACTCCCCAGGTGGAAAGAGAACTCAAGTCTCTTGAGGAAGTAGATCAGCAACCGTGACACCATGCTTCAAGATGTCTTCTTCACTCATCCAAGTGGAATCTTCAATGGGTAATCCACTCCATTTGACAAGGAACTATTTGTATGTATTCTTTCTATTCTTCTTCAAGACTTTGGTGTCAAGAATGCATTCCAACTTCAATGGTTGATTGGGTGGAAGACCCTTAACCTAATCTTCATCTCCTGCTGCTGTCATATCTGCATCTGAATCTACATTAGGATCACCTTTGAAAGGAAACAAGTCTGAAACATTAAAGATAGGAGATATGGCCAAGCCTTGAGGAAGTTTAATCTCATAGGTATTGGGCCCAAACTTGTGCACAATCCGGCATGGTCCTATCTTCTTCATGAGAAGTTTGGTTGGCTGCCCCTTTGGAAGTCTTTCCTTCTTCAAATGTGCCATGACCAAATCCCCAACCTTGTATTGTACATCTCACCTTCTCTCATTGGCTTTCTCCTTGTACTTATCATTATTCCTTTGAAGAGTTTCTTTGACATTATCATGGATGTCCTTCATGGACAATGCAAAGTCTTCACCTTGAGCACTTTTCCTTTTCAATCCATGGAGATCTCTCAATTCAAGAATACCTCTTGGATGAACACCATAAACAATCTCAAATGGACTCCTTCATGTGCTCCTATTGGTGGAATCATTATAGGCAAACTCTGCTTGAGGGATGATCATATCCCATGCCTCTCCATGTTGTTTGGTAAGACACCTAAGGACAATTTCCAAGGACCTATTCACCACATTAGTTTGGCCATTAGTCTGAAGGTGATAGGTTGAAGTAAATGACAATTGAGTGCCCAATTTCTTCCATAAAGTGCGCCAAAAATGGCCTATAAACTTTGGATCCCTGTCAGTCACAATGTTAAGAGGCAAACCATGGATTCTAACAATTTCTTTGAAGAACAAACCAACAATGTGTGAAGCATCATTAGTGCATTTACATGGCTAGAAATGAGCCATCTTACTAAATCTATCCACCACAACAAATATACTATCAAATCCTCTTTGAGTCTGTTAGGTCTAAAAAACGTAGGTCGTTAACCCTAAGAGGGTGCCAGGCTCTCTTCACATTGTTGGCTAGCTGACATGGGGTAGATATGGCTAAACCCCCTTCACTTCAGGCTCTACCAGACCTAGGCGGGTAAACCTCTAATTAATAAAGAAGATAAAGAGATGATCATTACTTTAATCAGAATTAATCTAACTTTTGATAATGGCACAAATTATAAAACAAATAAAAAGACAGCAAGTTAATTCTAAATAATCTAAATTGTAATGTTAAAACAATAATGCAATCTAACTAAGTAAATCCAGGAAATAAATTTGTATAAATGATAATGAAAATACTAGACCAGTGCCTTATTTAATATAGAGTCAGTATGATCATGAAATTAATGACTGCTTGTTTGGTAAAAACTTGAACTATCTGGCATGAAAGAATAGGTATGTAACTTGTACAACCCTACAAGGAAATAGTTAGTATTCCATACTCACATATATCCAATTGACAAAAATATTACCTACATTCATCTAAAAGGATTTAATCCTTGCTTGAAGGAACCTATTAGAATAATACTGCAATTGTAACAGATTTATCAAAAACTAGAGACAGAATACAAACCCTAACTATATGACTCTTCTTACAGATCCATGACAATGCCTTCACAGTTACTATGATAGATTTAAATGATTTAATTCTGAAAGCAGAAACCAATTAATCTTATCACACTATAACAGCAAATGTGTATAGACAACTTGAAGATATAATTGATAACTCAAATTGAATAACATAGAAAACTTTGAAAGTCCAGACAGTCATAATTGAATAAATTTAACATATAGTTGATACCAAAATTTGCAGTCACTACTTCATGCTTATAGACTTGACTTCATCAGAGAATGCTTGCACATGGTCTACCAGAAATAAAATATATTAAAAATAAACTAGCATTACTACTCAAATCTAATCTATAGTATCCCCTATTCTGTTTTGTAATCTCTTCCTATTCTATCTATCTCCCTATTCTATCCTATATCATCTTCTGGTCTTGGTCATCTCTTATAAAGAGCGACATACAAGCTTCAGACCAGTTACAATAGTTGTGACGGTTGATAACTGAACAACAATATTTGTCTTAATAAACAAATTCAGAAAAATTAATACTCGTCTTTAATCACCAAATGGATAACCATTCCAGGATCAAACAAAGCTCTATAATTGTAGTTCTGCTTAATCTCCTTCGAGGATTTCTTTATTATCCTAAAAAAAATAGATAAAACACAAATTAATGTCTGATCAAACAATCCAAACAAATTTATTTAAACAAATGTATTTACTCAAGTAATTACTTCCCTTATCGATATTTTATTTAGTTCCTCAAGATCCTTTCATGGGTGTTTTATAGTTTGATCCCTGCTGTGTATATCCTGCAAAACCCATATTTCAAATGTTAGAAGAGCATATTGATCATTCAGATTTAAATGTCATTTTTGGGTTTCGGTATTTTGTATCGGCGTAAGGTGCATTTTGTTTTATCGAAGGTGTAATGCGAATGTATATCGCAAATGTATCTTTAAGAATGTATGTGAGTGTTGGATACAAGAGGTGTCTATTAGAAATTGTAAAGAGAATAGGTGATAACAAGTCATGTCTTGTATATACAATAGTTTGGCATATCGAAGATATACATTATTGTTATACAAGCCAAATGTGCAAGTGGCGGGACCCACTACTTGTATCCATCCTTCATAAATAATGCCTGATACATACAAATTCAATTGTATCTTCCTTTCGGACTTTTTATTTTATAAATCGCATTATGTACCCCCTTTCGATTCCGACTTGTATATGCATCCTTCGATATACTTTAAGTCCTGATGCATTAGTTTAACTAAACTTTAATCTTTCTTGGATTCTGCATTGTATGAAGCCTTGTATATTTTGCTTTGCATGTCCTGAAACATACATACAAGGCCTGAAACATACAAGGATAAAACCAATTTTAATACCGCTTTTGGTTCCGCCATTTGTATAAGTGCAATGCATATCGCAATGTATGTATACTAGAATGTATGTCTCCGAAAGCATACATATACAAAGCATGATACATACAACAACTTAACTTCATTACATACTTTTTCGAATCCACGGTATGTATATTAGCCTTGTATAACCCTAAACATACAATACGCAAAATATACAATGATTTTACCGTATTTCAAAATCTTCTAGTTCTGCAGTATGCATATTCGCCTTGTATGTAACGCAATGTATGTATACTGCAACATACATACAAAGCACAAACATACAAAGACTTAACATTAATTCATAATTGCTTTAGTTCTGGTCAATGCATATCGCCTTGTATGTACCGCAATGTATGTTGTGTTCTGTCAAACATATAAACATAACATACAAGCAGCGGACCCGACAGAAAATACATTTCAACTTTTAACCTCGTCGGGTCCACCTTGTAAATAATAAAATGTTAGAACAATGCATCAACCTGATGACTCCTTTATGCAACCATACCACGACCTGATATACAAGGGACTTTGCATATGCATCATACAATGACACAACATACAAACCACTTTGTAGATAAGAGACTTTGTATATACAAACGACTTTGTATATACAAGCATACAAACCCATACCAAAATGCATTTTACTAAAAACACACATAACTTGCAAAATACATGGAATTTTAAGATGGTTCAAAAAGCAACCCTTATTTATTTTCGACGAGGAATTCACCCATATTCAGATCTAGAACTTAATGCCATTTTTCCTTTATTTTCAACAGGGTTTGTAACTTTTGACTTCCTTATTTACGGTTCATCTTTAATGAGCACTTGAACCATGTTATATTAAGTCTTTAGGAATCAGAGTAGATCAAATCCAAAGATTTCTATCAACTCAATTGTTAATTTCTGCTTGAAAACAACTGTGGATCTTTCCATATATGCTTACATACTGAAATCTTTGGATGATTAAAATTTAATATTTGCCAAAAAGTAGCTTGGGAATTTCAGTCCCAATAGAGTCCTAGGAAGACCCAAGACAAAATCCATGCTAGTACTTTCCCATGGCCTATTAGGAATAGGAAGTGGCTAATATAGACCGGCATTAGATGAAGTACCCTTTGCCCTTTGATAAATACTACAACATTCAACAAATTATCTGATATCTTATTACATTTTAGGCCAAAAATTAAACCTCTTCACCTGATCCAATGTTTTATCCAACCCAAAGTGACCTCCTAGTCCACCACAATGTTTTTCCCTTATGATGTTCTCCCTCATGGAACACCTAGGAACACATAGTTGGCTGCCTTTGAACAACAACCCTTGCTACAACAAAAAATTAGAAAAATCAGAATGATAAGAGTCTAAAAATTATGAACAAACTTCATATACCTCCTTGAAATCTTCATCATCCTGATACATATGTTTGAGAGCATCAACCCCTACACTTTGCAACTGAATTTTTTGAACCATACATACCCTTCTACTCAATGCATCTGCTACTTTGTTGGCCTGCCCCTTCTTGTGTCTAATTGAAAAAGTATAGGCTTGGAGTTGTTCAACCCATTTCATATGCCTATGATTGAGTTTCTCATGTGAATTCAGAAAACTAAGTGCATGGTTGTCAGTATAAACAATAAATTCTTTAGGAAAAAGATAGTGCCTCCATTTTTTCAAAGCTTGTACCATTGCATACAATTCCAAGTCATAAGTAGAGTACTTTCTCTTAGAATCATTCAATTTTTCACTAAAGAAAGAAACAAGCCTGCCTTCTTGACTTAGGATAGCCCCTATAGCAAGGTTACTAGCATCACATTCCACCACAAACAACTTATTAAAGTTGGGCAAAACAAGAATGGGCTATTGTGCTACCTTTTGTTTTAGAATTTCAAAGGAATCATTAGCTACCTTTGTCCAAAAAAACTTACATTTCTGCCTAATGAGTGCCAAGTAGCACCCATGAAATACATCTTTTTACCTCTCTTTTTCTCTTTCCTAATCCCATCTTTCATAATGTCTACACCTGAATAGGCTAGCAAGATTGTTCTAGATAATGATTAATTGAAGATAAATTACTTAAGATCATAATTTCTGATTAAAGGACTAATGTGCATGGAATTGATGGAAAAATGTAGAAAAACCTTTCTTTTTTTTAATCAATAGGAGTAGATGCTCAGAACAACAATTTTGTGTATCTCTGGAGGTAGTCTTCAATGATCTCCAGAGACAATACCAGAATACCACGACACCAGAAGTTTTGAAGTAAAGAGAAAAGCCTCTCCGGAGCTGAACAAGAAGGCCACAATGGTATCTTCGGAGCTACAGACATATCTCTGGAGTTGCAGATAGGGACATACATCTCTAACACCTCCTGAGAGCAGGGCATATTTCTAGCATAAGTTGTCGATCAGGCACTTTCAGCAGTGATCGTGATACCCCTCATTTCACTCAAATCATCACCTGAGTGGTGAAGGGTCATCTTTACTTAATTGCTGGAGTTTTTATCTTTTTAAAGTTTTTTGCATGAGTTACTGATAAAACTGATTCAATATCCATATTTTCAGGGCCTCGCTGCCCAAATGTATTAAGACTCAAACTTAGAATTCAGAGTGAACTTCTGTTCCACTCAATCTACTTTTATTGCATGGTTATCTTTCCATAGTTACACAACTAGTATAATAAAGAGATGGATGTCATCTCATAGAAGAACTGGTAGATAAGATAAGTGATATGTCATCACTCATTTTATATGTACTTATAGAAATAGAAGAAAAGATATACAATGATTGGATTATTCTGATTCTTGGTAATCTCAAATTCTTTGATATCAATATTTTTCATGAATGCAAAGCGAATGGAATTGGACCGAATTTAGTTGTGATCTTATTCTTTTGTGCTGATTCCCTACTATAGCCTTCAGTCCCAAGGGTGTGGAGCAAGGGCCCACTCTCACCACTAAGGCAGAAGGCTAGTACCACTGTTTTGTAATTTCAGATTTTACTGTGCAAAGTATTTACTGATTTTGATAGATATGCATGTTGCTATTTTTAAGATTGCTTTAAGTAACTTCCTGTTTAATTCTATTTTCAGCATTCCTTAAATTCATTCAGTAAGTAGATAGATCAATCTCTTCAAATTAGTAGAAGTTGTTAAGATTAGCTAGGAAAACTAGTAACTGTAGAATCCCTAATTGCAGATAGCCAAGGACACAGCCCCTGGATTTTGACATCTAAAATATGATTAAATGATGAGGTACAATGACACCTTGTCACTGCCCCCCTTTGATGGTATCCAAAATTGGTGCACAAATATGACTAAAACCCCTTATGAATTTCCTATAAAATGTTGCCAAACCATGAAAACTTTTCACATTACCTTCTGTTTTTGGAGTTGGCCATGACAAAATGGCTTCTACCTTTGTTGGATCCATCTTCAAACTACCTTGTGAAATCAAAAAACCAAGATAGGTGAGTTCTTCCTTCATGAAGACACTCTTTTCCATGTTGATCATCAATTGTTCATCATGTAACTTCTTCAAAACTTGATCCAAATGTTGCAAATGCTCTTCGTTAGTCTTGCTGAAAACAAGAATGTCATCCAAGTATACCACAACAAATTTGCCAATGAAATCCTTCAACACTTCATTCATGAGATGCATAAAAGTACTTGGGGCATTAGATAGACCAAATGGCATCACCAACCACTCATAAAGACCCCCATTTGTTTTGAATGCTATCTTCCATTCATCCCCTTGCTTTATCCTAATTTGATGATACCCACTCTTAAGGTCAATCTTAGAAAAATATCTAGCCCCTCCCAAACAGTCCATTAGGTCCTCAATTCTTGGCATAGGGAACCTATATCTTATGGTAATCTTGTTAATGGCTCTAGAATTTGTACACAACCTCCATTTACCATCCTTTTTAGGGGCTAGGATTGTTGGGACAGCACATGGGCTAATACTCTTTCTTACCAATCCCTTAGCCAACAATTCTTGCACTTGCTTGGCAATTTCTTCATTTTGAGAAGGTGTCATCTTGTAGGCTGCTTTGTTTGACAAAGTAGATCCTGGTATGAAGTCAATTTGATGGCTTATGTCCCTAATAGGTGGAAACTCATTAGGCATTTCTTCTACTATAATCCCCTTATACTTCTCTAGCAATTGCTGCACCTCATTAGGAACTTCTTCCTTACTAGGATCATGCAAACTAGGACTATTTTTAGGCTTCAAAATTAGAGCATACCCTTGGGTCCCTTCCTACTTAAGGGTATCTAGAAACTCTTTACCACTCACAATCATGACACTTGACCCAACATTCTTCTCTACATTATCATTAGGCAATGGATCCATTCTATATTTTCTACCATTCTTGGTTATGATGAAAGAATTAGTTTTACCATCATGTTGTGATTGAACATCATATTGCCATGGGCGTCCTAACAACAAATGATAAGCATCCATGGGAATTATATCACACAAAATCTTGTCTTTATATTCCCCTATCTCAAATTCTACCCATGATTGTTCATCTACCAAAACTTGTTGCCCCTTATTCAACCATGATACTTGATAAGGACTAACATGAGGAAGTCTTTTCAATTTCAAGTTGTCTACCATTTCAATGGAAACCAAATTTTTAGTTGAGCCTAAATCAACAATTACCTTGCAAATCTTACCATAGGCCTTGCATGTTGTCCTGAACAATGTCTTCCTTTGAGGGGGTTCTTGTGTTTGAGGCACCTTCAACATGGTTCTTCTCATCATCAAACTTTCTCCTTCATGGACTGGGGCTGCACTTCCAATTGGAGAGTTGACACTTTGGCAATCTTCCTCTTTGATCAATTGGTTCCTTCTCTCTCCTCCATGAGAGCTTGAGGCTTGTTTTTTAGGACACTTGAAGGCTGGATGTCCCACTTGGTTGCAATTGTAGCATCTTCCTGTGAAGACATTAGGACCTCTCATTGATCCACCAAATCTACCTCTTCCATTAGGCCTTCTTCCTCTAAAGCCTCCTCTAGAACCTGATTCTCCACTTTTCTCTTGGGAACTAGATTTCCCTTGACTTCTTTGGAATTGATTTCGGCCTCCAAAACTGCCCCTACCTCTAAAATTTCTGCCACCTCTTCCTCTATTTTGCTGCTCACCTTTCCTCTTCAACTTCTCTTCATCCCTTAATGCCATTTGAAAGAATTTTTCCATGGTTTCAAGGGTTAATAAACTGATTTCATCTTGAATATTAAACCTCAAACCATTTAGATACCTTGCCACTTTACCTTTTTCATCCTCCATGTACCCACAATGAAGAGATAATTTGTGAAACTCCTCAGTGTAGGTGGCTACATCCAAATCTCTTTACTTGAGATTTTGCATCTTCTTGTAGATCTTCACTCATAGTTTGATGGAAGGAATTGGGACTTGATCTTCTCCAACATTCTACTCCATGAAGAGATCATACTCTTCCCATTCTTTACCCTCCCACCTTGGGTGTAATTTCACCATTTAAGGGCACCACCTTTGAGTTTAGTTTTTGCAAAATTCACCCTCTTATTTTTAGGAACTTCTTTGTATTCAAAGTAGTTGTTTAGAGCCTCAATCCACTCCATTAATTCATCAACAGTCATCTTCCCACTGAACATGGGAATATCCATTTGAGCCTCTGAAGAATCCTTGCCAATTGCCTTGATGGATTCAAGGAAATGCCTTTGATCTACCGGTACCTCTACCTCTTCTTACTCTTCTTCTTCCTCCTCTTTTTCTTCTTCATCAAAACCTTCATCTATCCTCTTCCCTATCCTCAATGCCTTCAACTCTACTTGGAGTGCTTCCTTGACTCAACTTTTGATCTTCTCTTCCATCTCCTTGAACTTCTTGACCACTTCAGTGGTCATCCCCTTTGGAGGAATATTGCTAGCCTCTCCTTCACTCTCTTTTGCTGACATATACTAGGCCTTACACAACCAACAACAGAACCTTTTATGGCTTTGATACCACTATGATGTAGAGGCACTTGGATAGGAGGAAGATAGAACAAATTGACAAGGTTTTTACTACACCAAAAAGCCAAATTTGAGGTTCTTCATACAAAAGTGGGAACAATAGTTAGGGGCTCAAACTTCTTCATGGAAAGGGTGTTTAGACATGCATTGGAACCCATCCCATCCATTGGCAAAGGTAGGTCAAACTTCAAACTAATATTTCCTTCATAAACCCAAGAAATGGCTTATAGCCCTAAAAAAAGAGAACAATCCTAATAATGTTTGATCCAGATCTTCAAACATAGAACTTGGAAAATCAGTAGATACCCATTTGGACTCCCTATCACATATCCAAGAATGGGTATGGGTTTTTTGGACGATATGCCTCAACCAATAGCTCCTCTCAATGACCTAGAGCCAAAATTAGTCCTAAAATACAAAGAGACCCCCCTTAAATTCACACATAGAACTCAATCAATGGTTTGAACACTAAGAACACATGCCAAAACTATGGATTTTGTGGGTTTTTCCCTCCTACAATCTGCTGTTCCCAAAAATACCTCTTTGGTTCCTCCACTTGGCTTAATACATGGTCATATTAAGCCTCTTCTAAAAAAAGTTGCAAAAAACAACTCTTCCTCTCCTAAAAACACCCAAAACACTTGAAATGCAAATGAATACATCCATCCCACTGGTCTTATGGCCTTGAAAGACAGTGGGATGGTCAATATCCCATCGTTGGAAGCAAAAGCCTTGTTTAGGTTTTAATGAGACTATTTTTGAAAGAAACCTTATACCTCCCCTATAATGCAACTTAAAGACACCAAACTACTTTTAAATGAAAGGTAACTTAGTGTATTATCCAATCAAAACATGAAGAAGTGAAGACAATTTAGTACCTTCAAATAGTATGGCCTATAGGAACGATTTCTTCAGGAAAACAAAATTCTGTTAGTGGGCAGTCTCAGAAATATGGTTGTAGAAAACTCCTCAGTGAATGTCAAGACACCAAATAGGACTTGATTGGAAGTTATTCCACTACTCTATTTATCCCACATGTTTGGAGCCCATAACTATTCCATATAGGTGAGAAGTACGGACTCTTTCTACAGAAAAACAATAGAAAAATAGCAGAGAATTGATTTGTTATTGCATAGAATTTCTTTCACCATACTCCATGATTATGTTCAAGGTGATTTTAAACTTGTATACACCTTGCCAACCTCCTTGAAGACAATTTGTTCTATGGGAAGGTTTACAACCACTTCTTCCCCATCGAACTTCCTTGACAATTTTTGAAATGACTTACTTACAATTGTTTACCAGTTTGTTTGCATAGACATCGGTGTTTAGGAATCTTCAAACACCTCTACAATGTAATTAGGCCTTAGATTAGGCACTAGACCCTTTGACTCTATCCTAGATGCCTGACAAGTCTTACAACATGAAGTGTTACATGACTGCCCCTTATGGCTTCATGACTGCCTCCTATACAATGTATGATTGCTTCTACAAACATGGCATCATAGCCCTTATTAAAACATGAGAATGATTTCCAAGACCTTATTGAATCTACAAAACAAAATTAACAACAAAAACAAGAGAACTCAAGACCTTAGTCTTCTTGGTGCTCCTACACCAACGAAGGATAGGGAGATCTAGCCCATCAGTTGCAAGGCCACCCCTACAACTAGGTGCAGGAGGCTCTCAGGGTGGAGATTAGGGAGAGGCTTCCTTAGCGAGTGCCACCCACCTTAGATACCAAAGATAACATACTTGGTGGTTGTATTATATTGTATCTGTTGAGGCCTGTGAGCCAATATATGTATTCTGATGGCTCTTTGATAGCCGATTTGTATATATATTGATTCATTTTGTATATGATGAGACACTTGTATATTGATCCGATATATATATATATATATATATGATGGATTTCAATGGCAATATTTGATGTCATGTTTATGGATGCATATGTATGGTATTTATATTTAAGGTTTTTTTTTGTATTTTAATGATTATAACATGCATATGATGGATATATAGATGATAAATGGATATGGTCATGACTTGATGATGCAATGCTTATGATAATACATGAAATGTACAATGGTCTATGCAATGCATAGAATGGTATATGATAATGATATAGAATATTATATATAATGATATATGTGTAACACACTTGTTTTGCAGGATGAAGATATGGAAGACAAAGATGATGATGATGAATGGAAGAAAATAGATGAAATTCTATTGATCAATCCTTGTGAGAGCTATAAGTCTTATTACAGAATAGATGGATGGATGATGGATAATAGATGATAGATGTAGCTCTTTTTGACAACGGTTGCCTACAAATTTATGAGATTTGCAATCCTTATGTTTGATATAGCATATGGATATTATGCACCAGGGTATAGAAGACCAGGGTGTCAATGTATCCAATGTCTATCGTATGAGGTCGAGATGTTGATCCTACATACACAAGATATGAATATTAACTATTTCTAAGATGGACTTTGACTCTGCAAGCAACGGTTTGAACTTATTTCCACTAAACATAATGAAACCTTGTTGGTTATATGTATGGGAAATAATCTTAGCATAGAATAGTCTTAGTGTATAAGAGACTGTTTAGCTTCTCAGATGCAAAATATATTGATATGCAAGATGCTAATCTCAACACATACAAGATACCATTAGGCATAGTAGGAGAATAAGATCATCCCACAAACACAACATACAAAAGAAAATGGCCATGCTCCAGTCCATACTTTATCGCAACATACCAAGATATAATAGATCAAGGCAGTATGACTAGGTATTAGAAAGGGACAAAAGATAAATCAAAAGAAAACAAAGACACGTCCATCATGTTCTCTTGCCAAAATGGGGTGCTCATGGATAGATTGGATAGCACCTTGTTATGAGGAAAGATATATCCTATTGAAGGCTGAGATGTTGGATTGATATAGCAAATATTGGCTAAATGCATGCGGACCAGTGTCTTTGGTTTACCTCTAATTTGATAAGTGCTTGAGCTATCGAGACACATGTAGTTTGTTTTTTGCTTGAGTTAGTCAAAGGGAAGAAGACAGAAGATAGAAGAGATTAAATATAAATGAAAGAATGAATAGTTTGTGCTTGCATACTGGATACTTCCTTCATATTCCAGATTGCCTACACACCATGTATCCATGAGATCAAAGCATAGTATGATGATGATGAGACATGATGATATGTAGTTCTACATGTTTATTGATGATGTGGGAGATAGATGATAGGAGAATATGAGATGGATGAAGATGATGATGATCAGAAGAAAATGAAAGATGGAAGAGGTGTATTGCTTATGCTTGAATCTAGATATTTCCTTCATATTCCAAATTACCTACATACCCTGTATCCACAAGATCAAGGCACTTAACGATAGAGATATGATTTAGTTCTTACTATTTTATTGATTGAAATGATGATGAGGATGAATGGATTGATCGAATTGTGAAATAGATGGGATTGGTTAAATATTTGATTATATGAAATGCTGATGAGATGCTTATTGGTGATGCTTTTAGTATCCACTTCAAGGACTAAGCACAAGCAAGTGCCCCCAATATGGGATGGATATATTATGAATGGTGATGGATTAGCTGACCTAGGTATAGGTGGATGATGGACAAAATGATATTTCAATTCTGACAATTTCCAAAACCATGATAGGAGTAAACATAGGGATGGGAAATGGGAATGAGTTTATTATGGATGGAAAATTTATTATGGGATGGATAGATGTTTACTATGGGATGGATGGATGTTTATTACGAGATGGATGGATGTTTATTATAGGATGGATGGATGTTTATGGGATGGATGGATGTTTATTATGGGATGGATGGATGTTTATTATGGGATGGATGGATGTTTATTATGAAACTGGACATATGGTACGAGCTAGATCTACACATAGCGCTTGTTTTCTAGGTTTTTACTATGGTACTTATCCAAGGTACCTATTTGCCAGGTTTTCACCAGAGGACGTATTATTTATCTTTACTATTTTGATTTTTTTTCTTTTTTGATGGGATATTCAAAGGATCAAGCATAAAATTTCTTTAGCTAAACGCTATTGATGGGTTCATCCAAAAGAATGCCTTCAGGTGTTGAGAGAGTATAAACTCCTGATCCATAGACTGATGTGATCACAAAATGTCCTAGCCAATTTGGTTCAAATTTGCCTTTCTTTTCACAATCCTGTTGATTCTTTTGATTCTCTTTAAGGACAAGGCCTCCTACCTGGAACCTTATTTCTCTAATGTTTTTGTTGTAGCTACGGTGAAGATAGTTTTGACAAACTTGGAGATGATTGAGTGTTGTGAGGCATCTTTTATAGAGAAGCTCTAGATCATTTAGCTTGGATATCCTGTATTCCTCAACTGAAATAATATATTGTAGTGACACTTTTAGTGAGGGGATCTCGACCTCAATAGGTAGAACCACTTCGATGCCATATACAAGAGCATAGGGTGTAGCACCAGTGGGAGTTCTAACACTTGTTTGATAGGCCCACAAGGATGGATTGACTTGTAGATGCCAATCATGGCCAACTTCATTGATTGTCTTCTTGAGGATTTTGATAATGGTTTTATTAGAAGCCTCTGCTTGGTCATTACTTTGAGGATAGTAGGGTGTGGAAAACCTATGTTGGATATGGAATTTGTTGCATAGCTCATAGACTTCTTGGTTCTTAAAAGGACATCTATTATCGGTGACAATGGCTTGTGGAACTCCATATCGACAAATAATGTAATGAAGGATAAATTTGGATATTTGTTTTCTAGTGATATAAGTCATTGGTATGGCTTCTACCCACTTTGTAAAATACTCTGTGGCTGTAATCATAAACTTGTGGCCATTAGATGAGGATGGATGGATCTTTCCTATGAGGTCGAGTCCCAACTGCGAGAAAGGCCAAGGGGTAGTAACAGGTTGTAATTCATGCGCTAGAGCATGTATCAAATCCCCATGTTTCTAACATTGTAGACATCGCTTTGCAAACATTTTTGCATCTTTCTCCATGGTTGGCCAATAATATCCAGCTCTCAAAAGTTTCTTAGTAAGGCTAGGGCCGACGGAATGCAAACCATGGACACCTTCATGTACCTCCTGTAAGGCAATATTAGCTTCTCTCAAGTCAAGAAATCTAAGAAGGATATTGTTGTGTGGTTACACAACACACCCCATTTTTCCTTGGCAAAACAAGGACCCAACTTTTCTTTTGCTTCTATTTGCTTGTTTTCTTGCTTTGGGCAGTTTGGTAAAATTCAATCATGTATGTCACCTTTGCTGAGGTATGTACATCACAAGGAGGTCAGTTGTCCAAGTTAGAATTTGCTATCATAAACCTCATAACAATATTCTAAGCAGGTTTGCCTTTTGGATCACCCTGATATTATTAAGGGTAGAAAGTTATGTTGAGTCAAATATCAGTCAACCTTGATATTTCTCATGCAAGATATTTTTTTTGAATATCAGTCATATTTGTTTAGATGAACCTGACTTAGAAAAATAACCAAATGTTCAATCCATCCCTGCAATGCGAATGTCAAACTTAAATAGGGACACGTATTTGCCTGTCATAAACCTCATGTATTTATAAGGCAGACATATTTCCTTACATCTGTCATCTTACAAAATATCACCCTACACAAATATGACCATGATGTCATTCAGTTCTAACGAATAGAAGAGATCATCCTGATGATGACAAAATCATTACACCCAACCCATGGGGGGGTCATATTTCCTTATATCTGTCATATTTCTCAATATGATGATGACATCATCATAACCCGATAACAAAGAGGATAGGATGGCATGATGATGTCATCATGATCTACTCTCAAGGGGGTCATGTTTAGTAATATCCCTTACCTTTAACTTTATGACCTGATATTGCTTCATAGTCAAAGGTTGACCATATCACCCTGATCTTTAGTAAACGATTATCCTGCGCACAAGAGAGGGGTCATATTCTCATACATCCCTGATCTTCCAGAGATCACCCTCTAGAATTAAATGCAAACCCCAATGGTAGGTGGCGTCGTTTCAATTTCAAATACAAATCAGACACTTGGCGGCATCTACCAACTCCATGCGAATTATTGACGGATTCAATTGAAACAACACATATGCCCTAATTTATCGTATCAATCAGTTTAAAAGTGAAATTTAGGGATTATTTACATTTACCCTTGCGATAATTGAAATTTACAAAGCTCTAAAAGTCAATACCTCATAGTCTCCTACCAATGGAACATCACACTTAGCGTAATGGAATGGAATAGTTGATATCGCATATCTACATTTTCTCTGTTATCAGTCATATAACAAGAAGGGAAAAGAAAATATTAGGATCTAATGGCAGAGCTCAGAAAGAATAGATCTGACTCAGAGTTCTTGAAACCCATGTTTGTACAACCTAAGGGAGTAGGATTCACATATGGTCAAATAGATGATACACATCAAGGGAAAACTGACTTGGATGCCTGGACAAGAAGATTAGATGATGATACTGATAAACCTATACTAGATAGAATATTCACAATTGGTATGTGGTACGTAGCAGGATTCCCATATGCAATGGAGGCCACTGAGCTAGTAGTGGAGTGTGCCAAAAATTATAACCCTGAGAATAGAAGAGTGGAAAAACATGGCAGAGTATATACCGACTTCTCAATCAAGGGCATTGCTGCCACATTCAGTTTGCCTCTGGGAAATAAAGTGGTTAGTGTGAATCTAAGTAAGTTGGAGAAGGAATATAATAATAACAAGAAAGAGGCTAGGAAAGTCATGTACCAGTGGAGGGCCAAGAACAGTACGTACATAGCTTCTGCTAAGCTGCTTGTTTACTTATACAAATTTGTTTTTGATGAGGAGTATCAGTACATGATTGCCTTGTTAAGTAGGATGAAAGGCAAGCAACATGTTGGCAACTTTGAAAACTGGCTATATGGAATCATCCATATGGTGCTATATTAAGATAACAAGCCTCTTTGGGCTAAGATCATTAACGACAGCTTGGATGAGGGCATGAGAAAGCTAGGAGGCAAAGCTTGTATATTCCATATGACCTCCTATGTAGTATATGCATGTGATTTTGATGGGACATTTAATGCCTTGCAAACAGTGGACAAGGTGGGAAACAACACTGGTGATGTAAACATTTGGGACCATTATCCCCAATTATAGAGGAGAGCATATCTCTAAGACTACAAACTAGTAAATGACTCCTTTTCAATGCATTTAGTCAGAACAATGGAGGAGGACATAACTAAGAGATTGAGCATGGAGGCTCAAGCCATTATCTATAAGCATGGGGCTTGGTTTATCCAATTCCCCACTTTCTCATACATAAGAATAGAAGGATTTGAAGGACAACCTTTCATGTTGCTAAGATACCCCACTGATAGGGTCATCTTGATGGAGTTTATTAGACAAGTGTCTACTTCAGTTGAAGCTCACATAGAGCATAAAAAGATTCCTCTTGTATTGTTCCCAGTATACATAGGCTGGTATATATGCACTAACAAACAGAGCATCAAGCATGCTATTGGAGAGTTAAAGCTCATGCACCTGCAGCCATTTTCTATAGCAAGGTCATATGACCCATATGGCAAAATGCTGAAGTTATATTGGGGAAACTAATATACCAAAAACATCTTGAAGATTATTGGATGAATTGCGATGATGAAGCAGAGGTTAGGAGAAGAATTTATCAAAGGCTCACCCTCAACTAGATCTAGACTTTTGATTGCATCTCAGTTCCTGCATAATTACATGATGATGATGGAAAGATAATGTCAAATGAATACAAAGACAGAAAGGTGTATAATGACACCATCTCTGCCCCTGATCTAACACTACCAGAAGAAACTTTATTAGATCAAATAATGAAAGGGGTCCTCTAATTGACATAGAGTTGGGTAACTACTGAGGTCACTAATTTAAAGAAGAAGGGTATGGCCCTTACTATTGACAATAAAAAGAAAAGACAAGAATTATTAGATGAAGAACATGATGATTTCCTCATTGAGAAGAGGAAATCTAATGGAGAGAGGCTACCTGATGAAGAGCAACAGCCACCATGCAAAGGCAAGAAGGCTGATCCTGAGCTGCAGGGGGTAGTTATCAAAAGGCTTCCATCAAAAGGTGATGGGGCATCAATATCTGCACCTGCATCCACATCACAACATTCCCTTTTTAGGAAGAAAAGCAAGAACGTACTGAAGCATGTTCCCAAAGATATAGAGAAACAAGTGGAGAATGAGCCTCATCCCTTGGAGGAAGAACAGGTGGATATGGGACCTAAAGATGATGATTTATTAATAACAAGGAAGAAAAGAAAGGAGGTGTTGCAAACACCACCACCAAATAAAAAAAGGAGAACAATGAGGAGAGATGTTAGTACTAACCCCATCATGTAAAGAGGTATGGGTGATTTGACTTTCAGGAGAGAACTACAACACGAGGTCCCCATCCCTAAAATAATTCAATTTAAGATTGAAAAGATGGAGGAGCATACAGAAAAAGAACATACGGTTAGTAATGAGTCCCCTTTTCCTCTTGATGACACTGTTGAATTGTCAGATGATGAAGTAGTTCAGGATGTGGTTGCTCAGCACATGGAGATAATGGTTTCCAATACTAAGATGACCCCTCATGGGACCCTAATGGCTCAAAAGGTGACTAGCCAAGCAAGGGATGAAAAGGATGAAACAGAATAGGATAACCCTGAAGAAGTAGCCCAACAGATAGGGCTAGCTAATTTGGTAGAGCAAGTCACTAGTCCTGCAGTGATAGAACTAACCTACCAGGGAGATATCATCTTGAAAGAAGGTAGCGACCCACCTCTAGAACCTTAAAAGGTTAAAAATGATATGACACCCAATCAAGGAAAGTATCAATATAATGCACCCACATGACAAGGACAATTAGAAACACAACTTCAGAGTAGGGGTGATCAAGAGATGTCTGAGAAGAATGTTGGTCAGGATCAAGGTGTTCCATCACCACATGATGAAGGAGGTGATCAAGGTAATAGTCTAGCATCAGAAGATAAATTAGCTGAGAAATAAGTAAATTTGTAAGAGGCTGATGCACCTAAGGATAAAGAGCAGAGTTTACCACAAGGTGAAAGCCAACAAAAAGAAATAAAAAATGTGACCAAGGGTGATCAGGATGATCCCCAAGGTCAAAATACATAGTCTTCCCATGAGATGAATATACCACTAGATGAGAAAAATAAGAAAGCTCAAGAAGCTCATGAGGAGAATCTACAAGAGAATGTACAGGATCAAGGTATGCATACCTTACAAAATCCTCCACCTCATAAAGAAATCCCTTAGCAGGAGGTACCTCAAAAAGATACCCCTCATAAGAAAGTACATGAGGAAGAAATTAGAAAACAACATTCACCAAAGGGGATGGGGCCTGATATAGAGTGCCAAGATACTCAAAGTAAGTAGGATGATCATCAGAAGCCCAAGGGTGATGTTCCTTATTGGTTGCAACAAGAGGTAAATGTGCAACAAGTTGATGAAGTGTAGGACTTTGATGTCTGTACATTGTTTGCGGGAAGCATGATTAAACCAAGAAGAAAGGCAAGGCTGACATCTGCAATAAGAAGAGACCTTGCTACATGTAGGAGAACAACCTAGGTTGCCTTGCCAACGGTTGAGAAAGAGAAAGGTAAAATAGGCCTTGAAGATTTTTAGATCACTAATATTGATCTGGGCTTTGCAAATGAAGACCAGGAGGTGATAAACAAGGTCATGAGGATGAAGGTCAAGGTAGAGACATATAATGAAACATTGAATAGTAGGAAAAGTAAGATGGATGCTCTTCAAGCAAAATTTTATTCCCATAGGCATGCAGTAATAAAGGCCAAGGTTTAGGATAAGGGTGAGATTGATAGAGTAGTACAATCATATGAATCCATCAGGGCAACTATGAAGGTACATATAGGGGATAATCTACGTCATAGTGATAGTAATAATGAAGATGATGATGATGCAAAAAATGATGAAGAAGAGGAAAGTGAAGAAGAAGAAGGTGATGAAGAGTAAGTAAAGATGCATGATAATAGAATCATATGCATGATCCACTTGCAAGCGAATGAGTCTTTCTAGATAGTTTCCAGCTGGCAACTTGTGCCACATATATGGATATTGACTATGTCAATGAAGGATGTTGACCATTGATCTAAATAGATAAATATTAATTGAAATTTGATTGTTGAAGCAATCATGACTGATTTCAAGGCTTTTGTGAATGTACATGTCTTTTGAATACTTAATGAAAGAGAAGTTGTGTTGATTACAAATTATTGTAAATCTTGAGTAGTCAGTGAATGAGATTTGGATATATGCATTGATTAGCTGTGTCCCTTGGAGTGCTTACCAGTCTATATGTGTTGTTTTCATTCCTTGTTCCTTTGAAGTTAGCATCAACCATACCTAGCTGTGGAACATCTTGGTGAAATTATGGTTTGATTTCTTCTCTTCATGACTATATCTGGAATGTATGTGAATCAATAGCTAAAGGTTCACCAAATTTAGAAGTATTTCTTTTAATTTTCTTAAATTTTATTGCAAATCACCTTCACAATTGCAAATAACATAAAATCTAAAGCAAATGAACATGAAATATGCCTATATCTCATAAATAATTGAAAATACAGAGCATATTTTGAGTGAAAGCATGTCAAAATGACAAATATCATGCAAATATAGATGTACATCAATGATATACATATGAATATCTACTTGTAGGCATGTTATTTGTTTAAATACAATGTGTAGAAGTTTATACAAGTTTAGGACATTAAATTCTTAGAAGAATTGATCAAACTTATAAATATCACTGTAATCTATGGAGCAGAGTAGAAATAACCTTGTTTATGAAGTGAATTTACAGTACACAGGTGCATAGTTGATCATACAGGCAATGATTTACCATATATATAGTGTAAGACCCCTTGAAATGGAAAACAACATGTCACATCAACCTCTGAGTAACATCAAAAGATCATGACCTGATCAACGGATCCTTGGAGTCATCAATTTGTTTCAAATTGATCATACTTTTCAAGATAATAAAGGTTTGTTGTGCAAATTTTTATGCATGTTGTTATGACTAATAATCATCATCAACATAAATTGGCACTAGAAGGAGGGCCTATCTTTTATGGAAGGTGAATTGGTTGTATTTGCATTTTCCTATGTTAGAAGTGAGGTAATCTTCTCAAAGTTCATCACAATTATTCATACCTTGAGTGTTCTTGCAAAGATTTGATTGTTCTGTATCCTTTCATATCTGTTCATCATAAATATTTCAGAATTGAGCATAGATAGCTTGAACTTTACAGTTAATTCTTACAATCTTTGGAAATGGATTCGTTATTCAAGTCCTCTTGCTAAATCTTTGTTGTAATTTGCTTGTGTTTCTTGATATCTTAATATCAAGGTCCAGAGGTCCAGTATCTACTCATATTTGCAAGTTTTACACAAATATTGCATAAACATCTAGTTAGTTTTGGATTCTAGTCGTGAATACATCCTTTGTTTGGTTAGTTTAGTTGATCTTTACAAAAAACCAAGTCAAATTTCCACAAATTGTTGAAATCTTGGCTCATAGGCCAAATACCAAGTCCAGATCTGGTGGACTTCTTGAGGAACTGCCTATCCGTGGGTTTAGACCTAGAGCTATAGACATTCATCACACTTTTGGTTCTAGCACCTCAGAATCTTCACCAAGAAATACTCTAATAACCCCTACTATGTTGCAAACACCTACAGGACCACCTATTACACCTCTAGTCCAACCACCACCAGTCACAATGTCATTCTTTGCTACAAAGTCACCTTTGACCTTCAATGTATATCATCCTTTACCTAAAAATCCTGATAAGATTTGTCCTAAATATCATCCATATCAGGATGTTGATGATCACATCAAAACATTCAAGGAAGCATGCTGTAGAGCAAGGATTGAACATCAATATGTGGTATGTAGATTATTTCCATTTTCCTTAGGAGAGGAAGCATATAATTCGTATATCAGTCTTCTTCAAGGTTCAGTTGGTTCATGGGCTGCCTTGGAGAAACCCTTCAAAGATAGGTTTAAGATACCTATAGATCCTTCAATGAATTATCACCTGTTTGCCACAATCAAGAGATTTGAAGGAGAGCCTATTGCTAACTTTAATGCTAGATTCCAAAAGATGCTTTCAAAGCTAGTAGCTCCTTATACTATAGCAGATGAAGCTGCTAGGAGTATATACTATTCAGCCTTAGATCCCTTGACCTATATGTTCATAAGGAGGACACATCCTAATGTCACAACCCTGGCAGGAGCTTTTGAAGAAGCTATAAAAGTCAATCAACAACTAATCCCTGCTCCAACACCAAATATAGCATTTCCAACATATCCTACCCATCCTACCCATCTTGTATACCCTGCTCCACAGCAGACCAATTGAGTCATGATGCCTCCAACTATAGTGCCAAGTCCTTTACAAGTATCTCCATTTAGCATAATGCCGCCTCTAAATGGAAATGGCTAGATAATGCAATATCCAGGACATGCACAAGTACCTTAGGATGTAGGACATAATAGTAACAACAACGATTCTTCCTTTTTCAAACCTCAAGCTAAGAATGTAGTAGCCAAAGCTCAGGATGAAAAGGAAGAAATTAAACAAATGTCAGCACAATTGAGAAAATTGACAACTAAAATCACTCATTTGAGAAGTCAGAATTTCTATTCTCAACCAAATCAAAAGAGAGGATATAACAATGATAGATCAATATATCCTGATAGGGGATATAACAATTATAGGAACTACAATAATAACAAGAACAACAGTGGTAATAATAATGCCCCTAGATAGCCTAGAGTGTGGAACACTAGGACAAACAATGGTTCCTTGCCATCACCCTTAGATAATCAGCCTCCTAGTGAACCTAAGTAGACCACTAGGGTGAACCTGGCAGAAGCAGCTCTTACAAACTAGTGTAGGATCCATAACACCACTGCTCATGCCAAGTTAGATTATCCTTAATTCAAGATAGCAGCCAATATTTTTCAGGCTGAGGTATCAAATACTACAGGTAATCCTTCTTTTGTTGAAGGAAATGAAATTGTCCCTTGTGGATATGACTCTACTCTTGTATTGGAAAGTTTTACCAATCATCCTCACCATCAAGTAACTTTAGCTCATGAGATTTATACTCTAGCATGTGAGGAGTCAGCCATGGCTTTTGAAACAAATTATGTTTTGCTTTTGAGGATGAAAATGAACCATCAGTTGAACATGAGGAAGTGCATGCCTATCAGTAGCAATATCAGGGTAGACATAATTATAACCTCAGGAATAACTCAAACAGACCTTCTGGTCCCCTGACCACATCTTTGCTTCCAAATAATTTTAACACTCCTCCTAATCCAAAGGCAAGTAATAACCCTAGATTTCCTAAGGTTAATGCTCAATACTTAGCACCACAAAATGTAGTGGTAAAAGCTAATAATCAACCTCCTGATTTTGATAAATTGGTCACATACTTAGCAAATGAAATGAAAAAGATCAAAATCAGCTTGTCATTGTTAGAATTACTTAAAACCCTAGCTGTTAAGAAGGAATTAATGAAATCCTTAGATGACCCTACACCAAAAGAGGATAACCATCCCCTTAATTCAAACCAAACTTTGAATAAGGATCATGCAGCTAAGGATACTAATGTTAAATATAAAACTTTGGCTAGTGTCCAAGATACTGAAACTTCACACATGACTCTTTATAGGGATAAGACTGAGTCACCTCCATTTCTCCTTACAATAAGGATGTTCAGTAAGAATTTACATAATTGCTTAGTAGATTCAGGTGCGTCTACCAACATAATGCCATTGTCTATATGTAATGCCTTGGGGTTACACCCTGCCAAGTCACTTAAGAAGGTGACACAGTTAGACAAGACTGAGGTAAGTGTTGTAGGAGAGTTAACTCACATTCATATGCAATTAGCATTGGATCCAAGGATTCAATAGTACATTGATAACTAGGTAGTAGATATCCCTGATACACATGGAATGTTGGTTAGCAGAGATTGGTCAAAAATACTTAATGGATACATGTCCACTAACTTCAATCACATGTGGCTACCTTGGAAAGGGATTCCCAATCAGATTAGGATAGATGCTAAACCTCAGATGAAACACATGATTACTAAATATAATAAAACCAATGAGATCATGTATGTGGATGTTGAACCTGGAGTTTATACTATCAGACACCAAATAGTTAAAATAGAGGAGATCCTCATGTATGATATTCATGTTGATCAGGATGATCACCAAGATGACAGAGTAATCATAGAGTCTGATCATAGTTCAGATGGTAATGACAAGTTAGACCATTTTAAGAATTTTGAATTGTATCTATCCAAAGAGATGTAACGTTGTCAAAAATTAAATATATCTAATGAAGATGTTTTGATTAAGGGATGGTGTAGGTTACATGATGAGGCACATTCTAGAAAAACTTGTTATGCCTGTTTAGACATGATGGAGTTGGAACAAACATGCAGCAAGAAAGGATTATCATCACTTGAGGTAAGTCATATAAATAGTTATAGTGATACTAATTCTTGTTCATCATCTACAAATACAAAAGAAAGTACATATCAGGATGAAAGTTACATTCATAATTCAGAGGAGATCCTGATGAATATTGGGAGCATTTCTAAAGATGAGAGAAATATCACCCTGGGAACTGATTGCTTGGTTGAGTCAGATTATGAAGTATCTGATGAAGATAAAGGGAGTAATTTGACCAAGTTTGAGGAGTTTTTATCAAAACAAATTTAGAAGATGTTGCTATAGGATACTCCTCCACATAATGTTTTAATTGAAGGATGGTGTAGATTACATGAAGCACCGCATTCATAGACTACTTGCTCATTATGCTTGCACATTTTGAATAAGCAAATGATGCTTCATTCAAAGGATCATTTTCCTAACAATAAGGAAGGAAAACAAGTATCTATTTCACATCAGTTAGATAAAGTGAAAACAGAGAAGAGTGAGTCACCAAAACTGAAATGGAAATTAGGTGGTACAACCACTAGAGCTAAAAAGAAAAGAGAAGGTGATGCAGAGCACACGGGAAAGATCTCAAAACATGGTGAAAATACCCATCAACCCATAATACAAATAGAATAATGCTCAAATAGATTTTATAATCCTTTCACAAGGTCCAAACAAGACCAAGATGCATTCATTATTCTCTATCAACAAACCATACACTATTGGCCAACACAGAAATTCTTATACCGATGCACCAATACATTTAACTATTCACATACATTACTTGACTTGTTGTGCCGGTTCCCTTTTACCACTTCTCTCGGTCACTGCTTGCATCATTCAAAATGCACATTTTCAATGTATCTTCACAACATACAACTGCGATATGCGATTGCAGGATACACACGAACTATACTCAGATACAATTGTGATATACACACACAATATTCTCAACATACAATTGCAGTATACACATGAATTGTATACCCGATATACTTTAGTGATATACACAAGAAATGTATCTCCTCATACAATTGTGATATACATAGGAATTGTATACTTGATATACTTTAGTGATATACATAGGAAATGTATCTTCTCATACAATTGCAGTATATACATAAAATGTATGTTTGTTGACAGAACGTGAATCTTAAGCTGATAATCTCCTCTGCAGCACTTGTAACCAAACCATGCCTAGAAACAACTAAAACCTATAGAACAGAAAGAAAATCTAACACTACGGAGTTCATTCCACTGATTTCAAAGAAATCCCAACTAGTAGAATGACTCCAATCTACATTCTTGTAATTAGACCAAGACACAAAATTTCTTTATTTTTTCTACTTCAGAAATATACATACAATTTCTCTCTACTCTTGATCTATCTCTCTATATCCATTCATCGAATATAGACCCAACTATTTAAAGACTCATTCGGCAGTTACAAGATGGAAAATGAACCACCACTGCAGACCAGTTACAATCACTTTGTTCGGTTATAATCTTTAATCTTTCTTGACACATGTATAGACTTAATGTGGCATTAAAGGCCTTACAACATGACTTTAGACAGAACATAAAATACAAGGAATCTTCAGATTCTTAATCTTTCGAGGTGCTCCTGCACCATACAACCAACCAACAAAAATTTCCAAGTCCCTTGGAAATGTACCTGCAAAAACAAAAACTTCCTTTTCTACATCTCTGTCTGGCTTCATCTTCTGTCTCTTCAGCTTCAGGCTTCCAATCTGCACATCAATGGAACAGTGACCAACCAACCAACAAAATCAAACTACCATCAACATCAGAGCATCTTTAGGCTCCTTCTACTCCCATCAGTGGAGTACTCTCAAACTGAACAAATCCTCCATGACTACAACACAATGCTCCATCAACTATCCACCTTACACGCTGCTTCATAGACCCATTCCTCTCATCCAATAGCAGATCCTGGAAGATGTACCTACCAGTCTCTCCTCAGTGGCCTCTCTCTATACCTTCTCCCCAGCTTAATCTCTGTCAGTGAATGGTCTTGACAGACCTCATCCTCGTCTGCCCACACACAGGAATCCTTATTCCTTCTAGCAACTAGATGGCACAAGCATCTGCAATAGTCTAGCAACTATTGTCAGCCTTCAACATACCTTCTATGATCTCTTTCTTCAAAATGGTCACCAACGAAACATTTTGCTTCAATTCTTTAATTTTCCTTCAGCTGTCTTCTCAATGACAAAACTCAAATATACAACACCTCCTCCAGATCTTTCGTCAGCTCTGATACCACTTTGATGCAAAGCGCACATGAAAGATCTCAAAACATGGTGAAAATACCCATCAACCCACAATACAAATAGAATAATGCTCAAATAGCTTTTATAATCCTTTCACAAGGTCCAAACAAGACCAAGCTGCATTCATTATTCTCTATCGACAAAACATACACTATCAGCCAACACAAAAATTCTTATACCGATGCATCGATACATTCAACTATTCACATACATTACTTGATTTGTTGTGCTGGTTCCCTTTTACCGCTTCTCCCGGTCACTCCTTGCATCATTCGAAATGCACATTTTCAATGTATCTTCATAACATACAACCGTGATATGCGATTGCAGGATACACACGAATTGTACTCAGATACAATTGTGATATACACACACAATATTCTCAACATATAATTACAGTATACACATGAATTGTATACTTGATATACTTTAGTGATATACACAGGAAATGTATCTCCTCACACAATTGCGTTATACACAGGAATTGTATACCTGATATACTTTAGTGATATACATAGGAAATGTATCTTCTCATACAATTGCAGTATATACATAAAATGTATGTTTGTTGATAGAACATGAATCTTAAGCCAGTAATCTCCTCTGTAGCACTTGTAACTGAACGATGCACATAAACAACTAAAACCTATAGAACAGAAAGAAAATCTAACACTACGGAGTTCATTCACTGATTTCGAAGAAATCCCAACCAGTGGAATGACTCCAATCTACATTCTCATAATTAGACCAGGACACAAAATTTCTTTATTTTTTCTACTTCAGAAATATACATACAATTTCTCTCTACTCTCGGTCTATCTCTCTATATCTGTTCAGCAAATACAGACCCAACTATTTAAAGACTCATTCGATAGTTACAAGATGGAAAATGAACCACCACTGCCGACCAGTTACAATCACTTTGTTCGGTTACAATCTTTTAATCTTTCTTGACACATGTATAGACTTAATGTGGTGTTAAAGGCCTTACAACATGACTTTAGATAGAATAGGAAATACAAGGAATCTTTAGATTCTTAATGTTTTGAGGTGCTCCTACACCAGAAGGTCCTGACAAGCCTTTAATTGAAGATAAGCCATGGATCCTTAGGTTTGATGGATCTTAGTCAAAACAAGGAGCTGGAGTAGGAATAGATCTCATTGATCCAGCTAGAAAATCCTATTTAGCAGCCTATAGATTACAATTCCCATGCACAAATAATGTGACAAAATATGAAGCCTTAATTCATGGGATATTATTTGCACTCAAGAAAAAAGTAAAGATTCTGCATGTCTATAGAGACTCAGAATTGGTGGTAAGATAGGTAAGAGGCATATACTCTTGTAATTACAAAAGGTTGTCTAATTACAGACACAAGGTATGGGATTTGATAGAAGACTTTGATGTATTCAACATCACCCATATGCCTAGAGAATAGAATCATAGAGCAGATGCTTTAGCTCAAGATGCAAGTACTTTGGAACCATTATCCATATCCGGTTTGAAGAGGTTTTTTGTTGAATTAATATCAGTACCCTTTGTACCAAATAATGTCACCAATCTCCAAGTGTTTGATGATGACCAATACATTTTAGATTTTATATCAAATAGGGATGTGTTTGATGCACATATCATAGATGAAAGAAATGTAGAAGATCATACTTGGGAAGAAGAGGAGATCATGGATCTGCCTAGTAAAAAAATTCTCAAGGGGATGATAGAATTAGAAAGAGCATTTGACTTAGATAATATGCTGAAATAAAAAGATCTCCCAAGAACTGATGGAGGAGAATATTCACCAGTCAACATAGGATAGAATGAAGAAAAAAGGAATGTCCTAATTGGTAAAGTGTGTACAGAAGAAGAAATGGTAGGGATAACCCAAGCACTTAAGGATTACATCCATGTTATCACTTGGACTTATGATGAGTTGAAAACTTATGATACATCAATCATAACTCATACTATACCGTTGAAGCCAGATGTCAAACCCTTTAGATAAAAATAGAGGCTTGTTAATGCCTTGTTGGAATCTATCATCTTTGAAGAAGTAAAGAAACTGCTCAATGCCAAGATCATATTCCTAGTGAGACATTCCACCTGGGTAGCCAATTTGGTTTTTGTGAGAAAGAAAAATGGTGATATTAGGCTATGTGTAGACTTCAGAAATTTAAACAGAGCTTCTTAAAAAAATAACTGTCCTTTACATTCACTGGATGAGGTCTTGCAAATAGTAAATGGTGCATAGATGATGTCATTTTTGGATGGTTTCTTAGGTTATAACCAGGTGATGGTAGATAAAATAGATAGATTGAAAATTGCATTCACCACTAAGTGGGGTATATTTGCCTATAGGCTCATGCCTTTTGGATTGATAAATGTTGGAGCCACCTTTTAGCGTGCAATGGATATAGCTTTTAGGGGTCTGATTGGTAAGTGCATAGTCATATATATGGATGACTTGACAGTCTTTTCAAAGAAGAGAGGTGATCATATAGAAGACCTCAGGAAGGTGCTTAAAAAGTGTGAATAGTATGGTATATCCCTGAATCCCAAGAAATGCATATTCGGAGTAACCACAGGTAAGTTACTAGGTAATTTAATAATAGAGAATGGGATCATCATTGACCTTGTAAGAGTGGATTCAATCATGAAGTTGTAGTTTCCTGGAAGCAAGAAAGAGCTTAAGTCATATTTTGGTAAGATAAATTTTGTTAGGAAATTTATTACTAGCTTTGCAGAGATTGTTAGGCCATTGAATACAATACTCAAGAAGGATGCCAAAATTGAGTGGACTCCTGAGGTTAGAGCAGCTTTTGAGGACATCAAGAAAGCCATATCTGATGCCCTTGTTCTGATCAGTCCAAATTATACAAGAGATTTTTACATATATTCATTTGCTTTAGAGCATACATCTGTAGTAGTACTAACACAAAGGAATGAGGCTAAAGAAGAAAAGCCTATAGCTTTCATGAGCTTCCCATTCAAGGATGCAGAGCTTAGATACATGGATGTTGAGAGACAAGCTCTTTCTCTAGTCTGAGTAGTCAAGAAATTTAGACACTACATTTTTAGAAGTAAGATAATTGTTGTAGTACTAGATGCAACAATGAAAATGCTTTTAATGTAGAGTGAGCCTGGTGAAAAGAGGGCTAAATGGATAATCGTCCTACAAGAATATGATATAGACATAACACCCGTGAAGTTAGAAAGAAGACAAGCCTTTAGCTAGATGATATCAAAAATTGATCCTAACATCATCAGCCAACAATATGTGGTGAATACTAGAGAAACTGAAGAGTGGTATTCAGTTATCAGACATATCTTGATTACTGGAAGATGCCCATCAAAATTGCAGGCCTCATAGAGAAGAGCCTTGAAAATAAGATCACAAAAGTATATGATAAAAGGAGGGATCCTTTTCAAAAAGAACTATGAAGGTATATATCTCAGATGCCTAGAAAGGAAAGAAGCAGATAAAGTGTTAGTAGAATTACATGATAAGTTTGGAACTGCACATGAATCACCTTTGGCTATTGCTCATGCTATCTTGAGAGAAAGATATTATTGGCCCACTATCTTCAAAGACACTGTTGAACTTATTAAATGTTGTCATACATGTTAGGTTGCAGCTAACAGAGAAAGATATGCCACTCAACCCTTGCAACCAGTGATGGAGATGTGGCCATTTTCTCAATGGGGCATGGATTTCATATGACCCATCAATCCTCCATCATATTCAGGCCATAGGTATGTCTTGACTATCGCTAATTATTGTACCAGGTGGACTGAAGCTATCAGCAATAAGACATGCAATGCTGATGATGTGATCAAGTTCTTAGAAAATAACATAGTGACCAGGTATGGAATTCCTTATGCTTTGGTGTGTGACAATGGACCTGCCTTTGCATCATTAAAACTATCTAGTTGGGCTTTTGATCATGGAGTTATTTTAAAATTCTCCTCAAATTATTATCCTCAAGGGAATGGACTAGCAGAATCTACAAATAAGAACTTATTGAATATCATAAAGAAATTGATAGAGAAGAACCCTAGGGAGTGGAATACCCTATTAAAGTATGCCTTATGGGTGGATAGAACTAGGATGAAAGTTGCATTAGGAAATTCTCCTTATCAGTTAGTGTATGGGGTGGATCCTATCCTCCCTGTTAACCTAAAGATCCCTACATTGTAGTTTGCACAAGAATATCTAGGCATAGACAACAAACAAGAAGTCAGGTTACTTCAGCTGATGCATTTAGATTCTAAGGTATGTTATTTATGTCTAATTTAATTCATTTTATGTTATTTAGAACACTCACAATCACTAAAAGTGGAACTATCTAAGTTTAAAATGTCATCATTATGTGTATTAATAGAATTATAATCATTAAACTATGATATATAGATGATTTTGTTGTATCTTGAATCATTAATAGAATTTGTTGTATCTTGAATTTGAACTATCTCATCGATACCTCCATGTAACAAAGTATTAGATTTGAATTTGAATTATAATCATTAAAATATGATATATAGCAGGTTTGATAAAAGAGCTAGAATCAAAGCTTTTAGGATTTCAGATCTAGTCCTGGCATGGGACAAAGCACATGAAAAGAAAAGTGACCATGGTAAATTTGACAAACTTTGGATAGGTCCTTTTCACATTTTAGAGATCCTACGAGATAGTACCTACAGACTTAAGATTCTAACTGGTGAGGATGTCCCATTACTAGTTAATGGACAATTCCTCAAACATTACTTCCAAGCCTGAAACAGGGTCATGTAAGTCATTTGTACCATAATGTGCATATTGTATAGTTGTTTGTACTATTTTGTTTCGTTTGTGTGTTTGTTTGTTTGTTTTGTTGAGTCTTTGTTTTTGTTAGTCAAGATGATGTAGCTTGCCACCCTAAGAAATTAACCAAATTTTTAGGATTCAAGTGATGAGAACAAATTCCTATATAGCTTATGACTCATTTTGAGGAGTATCTTTGATCAAGTCTGTGATATCCTTTTCATCATAGTGCCTTTTCTTGATTAAAGAGATTTTTTCACAATGACTCACCTAACAGCCTTGGGTTTGTTGAACACAACAGTATAGGTATTAAGTGAAAAATCTAAAGGGACTCCCTTGCTACCATTGCAATCTCCAACCTAAATCAGCAAGTGATCACACCTTGCATATTGAGCTTACATGATGATATCATATGAACAAAAAGAGATAAATATTGAAAATACAAAAGAATATAATTAGGCCATCTAAGTAACTCTATCGGGGCTATAAATGCCTACTAGCAATGGGGCTATACTTAGGGGGATTGTATAGATAACCTTGTCAGGGCTATGGATGCCTGCTAGCAACAAGGTTCTATCCCGGTTGGCTATGAGGGATGAATCCCAAAATATGTAACTTAATACCATTTACTCATGTTTTCAACTTACTTTCAAGATTGATGCAGGAGCATCCAGTGGTGTAAGGGCAATCTTGCATCACCCAAAAAAAGATGTGTTTCAAAATTGTTGATGTTCTTTCCATTTCTTTTCAAAATTTGTGGTTCTGCTTCCATAATCGCTTGAATAATGATGTAGAACTTTCCATTTTTCCAAACTGCTAAAAATAGTAACCTACTATTTTTAGAAAGTTTGCATTTAGGCATGGATTGAAGTGAAAATTTACAGGAATTTACATAACATAAATATAAGACCTTTGGCAAAGGAATCACACAAAGATCATTTGCGAGCTAAAAGATATTAAAGTTTTCGTTTCCTGAGAAGTGCCTAAAAATTATTCAAACTCAGGTTTGAGGCACTAAATGGCCCCATACGGGCCCGAAAATGGCCAAAACCAATAGAGCTAGTTCTTAGTACATAGAGTACTCCACAAGCTTTCCGACACATAAAACGGTTCATCAATTGAACACCCGGATCAAAAGTTATGGCTCCCGGAAGTTGACCTATTTTTGGAGGGAGATGCAAATTTCAAAATTAGGTTGTTCGCTGCCAAAAAGGCTATTAATAACCATTTTTGAGAACCTTGGGTGGTAGTAGAGTTAAGGGAGGCAAGTGTGGAGTCAAGAATAGGTGGGAAAACAAAACCCCTAGCTGATTTGGGGTTACAGAAGGTAGATGATTCTAGAGTCTTGGGATAGGAAGCTGTAAAGTGTTGCAACCTGTGGAGGGTTGATTCCTCTGATTGTATTTGAGCTTCTGTAATGTAATAAATTGTCCAAAATCAATAAAAGAAAGTTCTATTTTCTATGTGCAATTTTTGTTATTGTGTGTTTTATGATTTACCCCTTTCATCAAAGATGAGGATAATTAATTATTTGCACACACTTGATCCCTTGCTAGTATTGTTGCAATAATGAACATCATATCATTCAGAAAGGTCATAATACTTATGCTTAGAAAGAGTTAAAATACTATGTTAGAATGTGATCCCATCACTTGAATCATTTGAATTTGGTTATTTTCTTTGGTGGCAAGTTGTTGTGTGGTTACACAACACACCTCATTTTGCCTTGGCAAAACAAGGACCCAACTTTTCTTTTGCTTCTGCTTGCTTGTTTTCTTGCTTTGGGTGGTTTGGTAAAATTCAGTCATGTATGTCACCTTTGCTAAGGTATGTGCATCACAAGGAGGCCAGTTGTCCAAGTTAGCATTTGCTATCATAAACCTCATAATTAGAAAGAGTGCAAAATTCTAAGCAGGTTTGCCTTTTGGATCACCCTGATATTTTTTAAGGGTAGAAAGTTATGTTGAGTCAAAGATCAGTCAACCCTGATATTTCACATGCAGGGTCATTTTTTTTAATATCAGTCATATTTATTTAGATGACACTGACTTAGAAAAATAACCCAATGTTCAATCCATCCCCGAAACACGAACATCAAACTTAAATAGGGATGAGTATTTGCCCGTCATAAACCTCATGTATTTACGAGGGGGTCATATTTCCTTATATTTGTCATCTTACAAAATATTACCCTTTCGCGAATATCACCCTGCACAAATATGACCATGACATCATTTAGTTCTAATGAATAGAAGAGATCACCCTGATGATGACGTAATTATTACACCTGACCCACGGGGGGTCATATTTCCTTATATCCGTCATATTTCTCAGTATGATGATGACGTCATCATAACCCAATAACAAAGAGGATAGGATGGCATGATGATGTCATCATGATCTACTCCTGAGGGGGTCATGTTTCGTAATATCCCTTACCTTTAAATTTATGACTTGATCTAGCTTCATAGTCAAAGGTTGACCATATCACCCTGATCTTTAGTAAACGATTATCTCGTGCACAAGAGAGGGGTCATATTTTCCATTTGGGGTCATATTTTCATATATCCCTGATCTTCCAGAGATCACCCTCTGATGCAGAGGTAAAACGCAACGGGAGCTTACAAATGGGAAGGAGGAGTCAATAATACAATCAGCATGTTAAAAATCCCTATCGGCTTAGCATCATCATCATATTTCCTACTAACACAAACAGCATCATCATATTTCGGACGAGCATGAAATATCCTCCTGCTGACTACTGTTCACTTCCTCCGCCTTTCGCCTTTCGCCTATCATCAGCATCATCATGATACTCAGCAAGCGCAAACATCCTCCTGATTCACTGTTCATCTAGCGCCAAACTCTATCGGCATCATCATGATATTCAACACCACCTTCGTCAGCAGGATATAAAATATCCGGTTGCTCCAAATATCCTGATGATGACAACTTCAGCACCTTTCCCTCGATGCTTACGTCACCCCGATAGCCGACTATACAAACAACAACATCATGATATGACTTATCCGGTCATATTGAAACATCCTGATGATGTTAAACAAACTTTATGCCGATAACTTATGCCGATGCCTAAACACTTAGCGACAGCAGGATAAACTTGCATAGGGTGATATTCGCAATATCCTGATGACGATGACGTCACATCCTGATGACGATGACGTCACACAATATCCTGATGACCTTGATGCAGAGGCATCCACACTATAACCTTCGCATACAGCATGGACGTCTGCAGCCCATCATCATCATCATATTTATCCTCATCATCATCATATTTGACTTCACTGTCAGCATCATCATCATATTTCACCTGCCGACCGATATCCTCTTGCAGACAAGCCTTCGCACTTTCGCCTGTCAACAGCATCACCTTACTCGATTATCGACAGCATCATCATGTTCAGCAGCATCATCATGTTCGACCAGCGCGAACATCCTCCTAACGTCCACTGTTCACTTCCGCGACAACCTCCGTCTTCACTACCTTCAGCATCATGATATTCGACATCATGATATTCAACAGGATAAAGAACATCCGGTTCCTTCCATTTATCCTGACGATGACAAAACCTTAACTCCTCGCACCTTTCCTCGATGCTTGCGTCACCCCGATATCCTGATGACGTATATCCTGATGACGATGACGTCACCCGCAGCTTCTCAATATCCTGCCGCTCCGAAATGTCCTGATGACGTATATCATGATGATGATGACGTCATATCCTGCTGTTGGCCAAACTTAGTTTTTTTCGGCCCGCGATCAACTTGATCAACCCGATCTTCAACCTGATGCCGATACGCTCCTCCTCGGCCCTCCTGATGATGATCACCCCGACGCACTTGCACTTCACGCACTCGAAAGCATCATGCTCATCTTCACTTATCCGGATGACGATGCCCAAACTGACTGCAGGATATTCACCAAGATATCTTGATGATGCTGTTTTGACGAACCTTCAGCATTAGCAAAATTTCACTTCGCCGATCCTCCAGGGACGACCCGATCCACTCTCAGGGTGATCTTCCACACTCTATCTTATCAGCTCGACCTAGCACATACCCATGCTAGGGTCTTCAACACCTTTCGACGGCAATCCTCCACGCCTGCATGCAAACAAACAAACTACAACCTAACCTACTGTACATCGCCATTCCACCGATCAGACGGATCAACCGGTGGAATGGATCAGTAAATCCATGAAACCTCTCAAACCAGCAAATCGATTTAACAATGGAATCCAACCAGAGAAAGAACACAAACAGGATCACTTTATTTGATTTCAAAAGATGCAATACAATGATCAATCTCTCTCTCAGTCTCACTCTCTGCAACCTAGCTCGATCGATGATATCTATCTGTATGCAATATCGACCGATCCTCATGTTTAAATAGATTTTCCTACGAGTACTACTGACCCGACTCCAAGCGGCTGGGAACTCTCCAAGCGGCTGGGAGATCCAACCGAACATACATCATGACAGCTGTTCTAACAAACTAACTAAAAATAGCAAAAGCCTGGTCAGCATGATCTTATCATGATCAACATGACCTTATTACATGCATTTGGTCTTATCAGACCTTCTTGAAAACATAAACAAGACCTAAAACAACTAACTGCCTCATGAAGGCCAGCTGTCAGGTAGGTGCTCCTACACCATACTCCCCAACAGAAAAGAACTCATGTCCCATGAGTTTAGTATGTGGAAGTCCTCCACCTTTACACTTTGCCTTTGAAATATGTTGAACTGTTCCAGCTTTGTCCTCTGCTGGCTCTTGGCTGCTCCAAGTCTTCTGAACTGTAACTTGCTTTCTGGCAAGTAAATCCTCATGCCTGTTGATGTAGGCCTTTCTCTCACATACCCTGTGCTTGCCAGGTTGTCTGACCAGAACCTCTGTCTGAACTGCCTCTTGAACTTCTGAAATGTTCAACTCTATCTTCCTGTCAATCTTTATAGGACAAGCAATAGTCCCAACTATGACAACATCCCTGTCATTCTTCTGAACTGGTTGCTGTTTACCATCCTGTTTCTGAACCTGCTGCTGACCTCTGTCAGTCACAACTGAAACTTTCTTCAGCTTGTTGTCTTTAACAACTCCTTTCCCTGCAGTGTTCTCAACTGCCTGCATGCCTGCTCCTATAGGCTTCTGCACAAATTCCTTCTTTCCCATTAAAATGACTTTGGCTGCCTTCTGTGCTGCAGCTGCTTCCTGTAATGGCATCAACTTAATAGTCTTCCCATCTTTCTTGATGGTATAGGTATTAGAATACCCATCATACAGTACCCTTCTGTCAAATTGCCATGGTCTACCCAACAGTAGGTGACAACATTCCATGGGCAAAATATCACACAAAATCCTATCATGATATGCTCCAATCTGAAAATCCACATATGCCTGTTCAGAGACAAAAAGTGATTGACTATCACTCACCCAAGAGGCCTTGTAAGGGTGTGGATGTGGAATCCTTTCCAAATGCAATTTATCCACCATTTCCTGGGATACCATGTTGTCTGTTGAACCAGTATCAATGACAACCTTACATTTTTTACCTTTGCTTTTACATGTGGTCTTGAAAGAGCTCTTCTTTGCATCATATCTTTTGATGCTTGCAAACTAATTCTCCTTAGCATCAATGATTCTCCACTCTCTGGATATCCATAATTATCAGGCTCTCTGTTTGAACTCTGCGCACTTTCTTCTACTTTCTCTTCTTGCACAAGTTGTACTCTCTTGTCATTAGTTCTATCATTTCTGGATGATGAACCTTTGTTTTCTGGACACTTGAAAGATGGATGACCAAACTCACCACAGGTGTAACATTTTCCTGAAAATGTAGTAGAACCTCTACCACCTCCAAATCTTCCTCTATTACCTTTCCATCCACCTCTGAAATCAGACTGTGCCTGTCCTTTACCAGTGTCTTCTTGACCCTCATTGGTTTGCTTTTGTGTAGGGGCTGCTCCTCTTCCCCTATTGTTTCCTCTTCCTCTCATGGACTTATCATGTCCTCTATTCATCTTTTCTTCAATCCTGATTGCCATTTGATAACAATCCTCCACATTCTTAGGGTTAGCTAAAACTAACTCATCCTGTATGTTAAACCTCAAACCAGCCAAGTACCTAGCCACCTTTTCTACCTCATTCTCATGATGACCAGATCTCATACTCAACTTATAAAACTCCTCTGTATATGCCTTCACATCCCTTTCCTTCTGCTTCAAAAATTGCAGCTTCTTAAACATCTGGATTTCATAATCCCTTGGCAAGAATTTACCTTTGATCCTTGCTACCATCTTATCCCATGAAGTGATCTTTGACTTCCCTTGCTTCCTTCTCTCGGATTGTACATAATCCCACCATACCAAAGCATGACCTCCTAACTTGGTCTTTGCAATCTTTACCTTCTGATCCTCAGCAATATCTTCACATTCAAAGTGATTATCAAGTGTAGCAATCCAATCTAACAACTCATCTTCATTCAAGCTTCCAGTATACTTGGAAACATCAACCTTTACCTTAGGTTTATCATTCTGCACTGCCTTTAACAGTTTTGCCAGTCTCTGGTCTTCAGCATCTAGATCTTCAGCTACCTCTTCATACTCTTCAACAGTATCTTCATCTTCTTCAGACTCACTGTCTTCCACTTCCCTCTTTTTGTTCTTTTCCAGGGCTGTAAGCCTGGCTTGAAGTGCTTCAGCAAGCTCCTTCATCTTCCTCATCTCTCTAGCATGTTTCTCCTTCATTTCCTGCAATTCCCTTGCAGTACCACTACCTTTTGGAGGCATTTTGTCAACCTCTTAATCAACACACAACACACAATCAACTCTACCTCTGCCCTTTCGGTGACAGAATCAACACACAACAGCCCAGACCTTTTGCTGAGCTCTGATACCACTATGATGCAGAGGCATCCACACTATAACCTTCGCATACAGCATGGACGTCTGCAGCCCATCATCATCATCATATTTATCCTCATCATCATCATATTTGACTTCACTGTCAGCATCATCATCATATTTCACCTGCCGACCGATATCCTCCTGCAGACAAGCCTTCGCACTTTCGCCTGTCAATAGCATCACCTTACTCGATTATCGACAGCATCATCATGTTCGGCAGCATCATCATGTTCGACCAGTGCGAACATCCTCCTGACGTCCACTGTTCACTTCCGCGACAACCTCCGTCTTCACTACCTTCAGCATCATGATATTCGACATCATGATATTCAACAGGATAAAGAACATCCGGTTCCTTCCATTTATCCTGACGATGACAAAACCTTAACTCCTCGCACCTTTCCTCGATGCTTGCGTCACCCCGATATCCTGATGATGTATATCCTGATGACGATGACGTCACCCGCAGCTTCTCAATATCCTGCCGCTCCGAAATGTCCTGATGACGTATATCATGATGATGATGACGTCATATCCTGCTGTTGGCCAAACTTAGTTTTTTTCGGCCCGCGATCAACTTGATCAACCCGATCTTCAACCTGATGCCGATACGCTCCTCCTCGGCCCTCCTGATGATGATCACCCCGACGCACTTGCACTTCACGCACTCGAAAGCATCATGCTCATCTTCACTTATCCGGATGACGATGCCCAAACTGACTGCAGGATATTCACCAAGATATCCTGATGATGCCGTTTTGACGAACCTTCAGCCTTAGCGAAATTTCACTTCGCCGATCCTCCAGGGACGACCCGATCCACTCTCAGGGTGATCTTCCACACTCTATCTTATCAGCTCGACCTAGCACATACCCATGCTAGGGTCTTCAACACCTTTCGACGGCGATCCTGCACGCCTGCATGCAAACAAACAGACTACAACCTAACCTACTGTACATCGCCATTCCACCGATCAGACGGATCAACCGGTGGAATGGATCAGTAAATCCATGAAACCTCTCAAACCAGCAAATCGATTTAACAATGGAATCCAACCAGAGAAAGAACACAAACAGGATCACTTTATTTGATTTCAAAAGATGCAATACAATGATCAATCTCTCTCTCAGTGTCACTCTCTGCAACCTAGCTCGATCGATGATATCTATCTGTATGCAATATCAACCGATCCTCATGTTTAAATAGATTTTCCTACGAGTACTACTGACCCGACTCCAAGCGGCTGGGAACTCTCCAAGCGGCTGGGAGATCCAACCGAACATACATCATGACAGCTGTTCTAACAAACTAACTAAAAATAGCAAAAGCATGGTCAGCATGATCTTATCATGATCAGCATGACCTTATTACATGCATTTGGTCTTATCAGACCTTCTTGAAAACATAAACAAGACCTAAAACAACTAACTGCCTCATGAAGGCCAGCTGTCAGGTAGGTGCTCCTGCACCAGACCTCTTCAATACTTAGCCAAAAAAATGAACTTTCACTCCCGCATCTGATAGCGATATGCGGATGATGGGCACACACGAGAGATGATCCTGACGATGATATATACACTGAGTATATATCCAACCTATATCATCCTGATGCACTTGAAACATGCAAACTTCGTCAGCTTCACGACCCGATCCGGATAGCGATACACTCACAGATGACGATGCGATTCACTCCGACTGGAAAAGCACATGCAGACTCCTGTATATCCGTCCGCTGCATGCAAACTCACAGAACCGCACAATTTCACAAAGGAAATATGATGATCAGGCCGGATCACCTTCTGATCAAAATTTAAAGATTTATCTTTCTAAACCTAGCACATGAGGATGCTAGGTTGATTCACAGCATGCTACCAACTGATCTCTTGAACAATGAAATGCATAAACAGAAAACTAAAATGCAAACTAAGCTATCATACATGACCATTCCACCGATTCACAGAATCAACCGGTGGAAGGGTTGAAAGTATCCATTAATCTGTAAACAGAACGGAAATCAAAACAGATACAGCTGATAAACTAGATAATGCAATTGATGAGATCTTATTCAAATGAAATTCAAATGTCCTGTTTCTGCAATACCGTCAAACAACAGTGCTTCTCAATATCTGGACTGTTCTCCTGAATCTCAACTCAATCACTAACACAATACCATAACATAACACAACTAACATGCTAAACCCTAACAGATCGAAGGTATATATAGCAATATCCTACGAGTACTACCAACTCGATTCCCAGCGGCTGGGAGCTTCCAAGCGGTTGGGAGAGGACAGCTCAGACTACCTGATCACGATCTCTAACTGCCTGCACACTCTCCTAGGCTGATCTAATACATATGCATTGGTCTAATGGACCTTATTACATGATGAAGTCAAACATACTAAAAATAGACTAATGTCCTGTCATGCGGACAATTAACCTATATCCTGTCTTGTAGGGGTGCTCCTGCACCATACTCCCCAGAAGAAGAAATCTCAAGTCCACTTGAGATGAGAGTATGAAGATCTGCACCATGTTTCTAGATCTGCTCTTCAGTCATCCATACTGCTTCAGAATTAGGTTTTCCCTTCCAAGAGACTAGATACTCCAAGTACTGTTTGTTCCTAGTCTGTTTGACCACTCTAGTGTCAAAAACCTTCTGCAACTGTGGAGGATCATGCTTGGGAATGTCATCATCAACTGTATCCTGTAGGAGATCCTGATCTGCATCTGGATAAGACTTGTATGGAGTTAAATCACATACATTGAATATAGGGGACAAACCAAGATCAGGTGGGAGTTGTATCTCATAAGCATTCTGTCCATGCTTGTGCAAAATCTGACATGGTCCAACTTTTCTTTGCATGAGCTTAGTATATTTTCCCTTAGGAAGTCTGTCCTTCTTCAAATGAACCCATACCAAATCTCCAACATCAAACTGAACATCCTTCTTCTTTTTATCAGCATATTCCTTATACTTCAAGGTTGTGTGCTGCAGTTGGGTCTTGACTTGATCATGAACCTCTTTGATGGCTTCTGCAAAAGCTTCTCCTTCTGCACTAACAGGGTCTACTGTAGGTAGATCTCTCAATTCCAAAATTCCTCTTGGATGCATACCATAAACTATCTGAAAAGGTGATTTCCCTGTGCTCCTATTGACAGTATCATTATATGAAAATTCAGCTTGAGATAGAATATTATCCCACTTTTCTCCATGTTGTTTTGTCAAACATCTAAGCAAATTCCCTAAGGAACGGTTCACTACTTCAGTCTGTCCATCCGTTTGAGGATGATATGCAGAGGAAAAAGACAAATTTGTTCCAAGTTTCCTCCAAAGAGTTCTCTAGAAGTGACCAATAAACTTCACATCCCTATCTGACACTATACTCAATGGCAATCCATGGATTCTGACAATCTCCCTGAAAAATAAATCTGCAATGTATGAAGCATCAGCAGTGGTTTTGCATGGCAAGAAATGTGCCATTTTGCTGAATCTATCCACCACAACAAAAACACTGTCAAATTCTTTCCTTGTCCTTGGTAAACCCAAGACAAAATCCATACTTATGCTTTCCCATGGTCTGGAAGGAATGGGTAAGGGCTGATATAAACCTGCATTAGTTGACCTGCCTTTAGCTTTCTGACATATCACACATGTCTCTACAAATTTTCTAACATCTGATTGTAACTTAGGCCAAAAGTAATGCCTTCTGACCAGATCAAGAGTTTTATCTAGACCAAAATGACCTGCCATAGCTCCACAATGTTTCTCCTTAATGATATTTAATCTCATAGAACACCTTGGAATACATAACTGTCCACCTTTGAACAACAATCCATCCTGAATCAAAAATTCAAAGAATTCAGTATGATATTTCTCCCCAAAAGAAGTACATACATGATATATCTCTCCAAAATCTTCATCAGACTCATACATGGTCTTTAGTGAATCAATGCCAACACTTTCTAACTGAATCTGGTTGACTGTTAGAACTCTCCTGCTCAAAGCATCTGCAACTTTATTCTTGACTCCTTTCTTATGCTTCAATGTAAAAGTAAAAGCTTGTAAGGTTTCTACCCATTTCATGTGTTTGTGGTTCAGCTTTTCCTGGCTGTTTATGAAACTCAGAGCCTGGTTGTCTGTGAATACTATGAATTCCTTTGGCATCAAGTAATGCCTCCATTTCTTGAGTGACTAGACTAAAGCATACATTTCCAAATCATATGAGGAATACCTCTTCTTAGCATCATTGAGCTTCTCATTGAAAAATGCAATAGGTCTACCTTCTTGGCTGAGTACTGCTCCAATGGCCATGTGACTGGCATCACATTCTACCTGAAAGATTTTGTTTAAAGTCTGGAAGTGCAAGGACTGGTTGCTGTGCCACCTTCTTCTTCAATGTTTCAAAAGAATCATCTGCTCCTTGAGTCCAAACAAATCTGCACTTCTGTCCTCCTTTGATGGTATCAAGCATGGGTGCACAAATATGACTAAACCCTCTTCTAAACTTCCTGTAGAAAGTTGCTAACCCATGGAAACTTCTGACATCATTCATAGTCTTTGGGGTTGGCCAAGACAATATGGCACTTACCTTCTCCTTATCCATTTGTAACTTTCCTTGTGAAATGACAAAACCCAAATATGTGATCTCCTCTTGCATGAACAAACACTTGTCTAAATTTATCATCAGCTGCTCTTCATGTAACCTCTTAAGAACCAAATCTATGTGTCTGAGATGTTCTTCTTTTGTGTTACTGAAAATCAGAATGTCATCTAGATATACTATGACAAACTTACCAATGAACTCTTTCAAAACCTCATTCATCAACCTCATAAAAGTACTAGGTGCATTAGATAAACCAAAAGGCATAACCTTCCACTCATATAACCCTTCATTTGTTTTGAATGCTGTTTTCCATTCATCTCCTGGTCTAATCCTGATCTGATGATATCCACTCTTCAAATCTATTTTTGTAAAATACTTAGCACTTCCCAAACAGTCAAGTAAATCCTCTATCCTAGGGATTGGAAACCTATACCTGATTGTGATCTTGTTAATAGCTCTGGAATCTGTGCAAAGCCTCCAAGTACCTTCCTTCTTTGGTGCTAGTACAGCTGGTACTGCACATGGACTTAAACTTTTCCCAATCAGACCTGAATCTAATAATTCTTCAATTTATCTGGCTACTTCTGCATTCTGTTCTGGAGTAAGCTTATAGGCTGCTTTGTTTGGAAGTGTTGACCCTAGAATTAAGTCTATGCAGTGACTAATATCTCTAACAGGTGGTAGGGATCTTGGCATTCCCTCTGAGATGATACCTTTGTACTTATCCAATAGCTCTTGGATAGCTGGGTCTATGAACCTTGGCTTCTTCTCTTCCTTGACTTCTTGCTGCTGTTCTTTATTCACCCTCATACATGGAATTAGGGCATATGCAACTGCACCTTCTGCTGCTACTTCTTTCATAAACTGTTTACCTTCCATCAGCATGACCTTCACCTCTTTTCCTTTAGATTTCTCCTCTTGCTCTGTCAATGGTAGTAACTCTGTCACCTTACCATCTTTAGTGATTTTATAGGTATTTCTAACACCATCATGTTGTGCCTTCAAATCATACTGCCATGGTCTACCAAATAAAAGATTGCAAGCATCCATCTTGGTAATATCAAACAACAACTTATCCTTATATGCACCAATCTGAAATTCTACCCAAGCCTGCTCTTCTACAGTTGTCTGCTGACCTTGGGTAAGCCATGAGACTTTATATGGGGATGGGTGAGGCAATCTCCTAAGCTTAAGCTTTGTCACCATTTCTTCAGACACAAAATTTTTAGTAGAACCAGAATCAATCAAAACTTTACATGCCTTACCTCCTGCTTTGCAAATAGTCCTGAAAAGAGACTTTCTTTGAGGGGATTCTTTGTCAGGTACCTTCATGGTAGTCACTGTTCTTCTCATCATTAGAGACTCTCCACTTTCTGGGTATCCATAATTATCAGGAGCATTCACACTCTGAAAAGAAGTAGAGCCTGTCATACTTTGATTATCAAGTTCTTGGATCAGATTTGTTCTCCTTTCTCCTGTTGAGCTTGTGGCCTTTTCTGGACATCTGCTAGCTATATGGCCTTCTTTGTTACAGTTATAACATCTGATGGATCCTCTGCCCTGGGATCTTCCTCTGAAAGGTCTTCTACCTCTGAAGTTTCCTTGCTGACTATAATTTTCCCTCTGGTTCTGACTATTGTTTCCCTTACTATTGTCATGACTGGATTCTCCTTGATATCCTTGTCCATGTCCTCTACCTCTAAAAGGACCTCTTCCACCTCTTTGTTGTCTTCCTCTTCCTCTATTGTGTTGTTCCTGTTTTCTCTTTAACTTCTCTTCCACTTTCAATGCCAACTGAAAGCATTTCTGAACTATATCTGGATTATGCAGACTTAAATCTTCCTGAATGTTAAACCTCAATCCATTAAGGTATCTGGCTACCTTCTCTTCTTCACTTTCCTTTACCTTTGTTTTCATACAAAGCTTCATGAATTCTTCTGTATATGAGCTAACATCTAGCTCCTTCTGCTTCAGGTCTTGCTTCCTCTTGTGTAATTGGATACTGTAATCCAATGGGACATAAGCTTCCTTTACTAATGCCATCATCTTCTTCCATGTAGCGACTCTACGCTTCCCTTCCTGTACTCTATCATCTTGGACGAAATTCCACCATGTCAAGGCAGCTTCTTTCATCTTTGACTGGGCTATTTTCACTCTCTGTTGTTCTGGTATCTCCTCTATTTCAAAGAAATTGTTCAAACAGTCTATCCATTCCATCACTGAATCAGGTTCCATCTTTCCTGTAAACACTGGCAAATCCAGTTTCACATCCATGGTTCTCCTCTCCATGGCCTTGAGGGCGTTCAATAGTGGTCTCTGGTCTGCAGGAACGACCTCCTCGCTCCAATTAGGGATCTCTTCCTCTTCCCTATCTTCTTCTCTACCAGAACCTACTCTGCTCCTCAACTTCGCTAACTCATCCTTCAATTCCTGATTCTGAGCCTTCACGGCCTTGCTTTTTGCAATCTATTTCTTCACCAGAACTGCCAACTCAGTGTTGGCCATCCTTGCCGGAACCTCCGATGTTCCTTCTTCGTCTGACATCCTGCTATATCCTTATCTTTTCTAGAAGATCCTTCCTTTGCTCTGATACCACTATGATGCAGAGGTAAAATGCAACGGGAGCTTACAAATGGGAAGGAGGAGTCAATAATACAATCAACATGTTAAAAATCCCTATCGGCTTAGCATCATCATCATATTTCCTACTAACACAAACAGCATCATCATATTTCGGACGAGCATGAAATATCCTCCTGCTGACTACTGTTCACTTCCTCCGCCTTTTGCCTTTCGCCTATCATCAGCATCATCATGATACTCAGCAAGCGCAAACATCCTCCTGATTCACTGTTCATCTAGCGCCAAACTCTATCGGCATCATCATGATATTCAACACCACCTTCGTCAGCAGGATATAAAATATCCGGTTGCTCCAAATATCCTGATGATGACAACTTTAGCACCTTTCCCTCGATGCTTACGTCACCCCGATAGCCGACTATACAAACAACAGCATCATGATATGACTTATCCGGTCATATTGAAACATCCTGATGATGTTAAACAAACTTTATGCCGATAACTTATGCCGATGCCTAAACACTTAGCGACAGCAGGATAAACTTGCATAGGGTGATATTCGCAATATCCTGATGACGATGACGTCACATCCTGATGACGATGACGTCACACAATATCCTGATGACCTCTTCAATACTTAGCCAAAAAAATGAACTTTCACTCCCGCATCCGATAGCGATATGCGGATGATGGGCACACACGAGAGATGATCCTGACGACGATATATACACTGAGTATATATCCAACCTATATCATCCTGATGCACTTGAAACATGCAAACTTCATTAGCTTCACGACCCGATCCGGATAGCGATACACTCACAGATGACGATGCGATTCACTCCGACTGGAAAAGCACATGCAGACTCCTGTATATCCGTCCGCTGCATGCAAACTCACAGAACCGCACAATTTCACAAAGGAAATATGATGATCGGGCCAGATCACCTTCTGATCAAAATTTAAAGATTTATCTTTCTAAACCTAGCACATGAGGATGCTAGGTTGATTCACAGCATGCTACCAACTGATGTCTTGAACAATGAAATGCATAAACAGAAAACTAAAATGCAAACTAAGCTATCATACATGACCATTCCACCGATTCACAGAATCAACCGGTGGAAGGGTTGAAAGTATCCATTAATCTATAAATAGAACGGAAATCAAAACAGATACAGCTGATAAACTAGATAATGCAATTGATGAGATCTTATTCAAATGAAATTCAAATGTCCTGTTTCTGCAATACCATCAAACAACAGTGCTTCTCAATATCTGGACTGTTCTCCTGAATCTCAACTCAATCACTAACACAATACCATAACATAACACAACTAACATGCTAAACCCTAACAGATCGAAGGTATATATAGCAATATCCTACGAGTACTACCAACTCGATTCCCAGCGGTTGGGAGCTTCCAAGCGGCTGGGAGAGGACAGCTCAGACTACCTGATCACGATCTCTAACTACCTGCACACTCTCCTAGGCTGATCTAATACATATGCATTGGTCTAATGGACCTTATTACATGATGAAGTCAAACATACTAAAAATAGACTAATGTCCTGTCATGCGGACAATTAACCTATATCCTGTCTTGTAGGGGTGCTCCTGCACCACCCTCTGGCATTAAATGCAAATCCCAATGGTAGGTGGTGCCCTTTCAATTTCAAATACAAATCAAACACTTGGCGGCATCTACCAACTCCATGCGAATTATCGACACATTCGATTGAAACAACACATATGCCCTAATTTGTCGTATCGATCAGTTTAAAAGTGAAATTTAGGGATTATTTACATTTACCCTTGCAATAATTGAAATTTATAGAGCTCTAAAAGTTAATACCTCACAGTCTCCTACTGACAAAACATCACACTCAGCATAATGGAACAGAACAGTTGATACTGCATATCTGCATTTTCTCAGTTATCAGTCATATAACAAGAAGGGAAAAGTGAATATTAGGATCTAATGGTAGAGGTCAGAAAGAATAGATTTGACTTAGAGTTCTTGAAACCCATGTTTGTATAGCCTGAGGGAGTAGGATTCAAATATGGTCAGATAGATGATACACATCAAGGGAAAACTGAGTTGGATGCCTGGACAAGAAGATTAGATGATGATACTGATAACCCTATACTGGATAGAATATTCACAACTAGTATGTGGTATGCAACATGATTCCCATATGTAATGGAGGCCACTGAACTGGTAGTGGAGTGTGCCAGAAATTATAACCCTGAGAATAGAAGAGTGGAAAAACATGGCAGAGTATATACCAACTTCTCAATCAAGGGCATTGCTGCCACATTCGGTTTGCATATGGGGAATAAAGTGGTCAGTGTGAATCTAAGTAAGTTGGAGAAGTAATACAATAATAACAAGAAAGAGGCCAGGAAAGTCATGTACCAATGGAGGGCTAGGAACAGTACGTACATAGCTTTTGCCAAGTTGCCTGTTTACTTATACAAATTTGATTTTGATGAGGAGTATTAGTACATGATTGCCTTGTTAAGTAGGATGACTGGAAAGCAACATGCTGGCAACTTTGAAAATTGGACGTATGGAATCATCCAGATGGTGTTATATTTAGACAACAAGCTTCTGTGGTCTAAAATCATCAGCGAGAGCTTGGATGAGGGCATGAGAAAGCTAGGAGGCAAAGCTTGTATATTCCATATGACCTCCTATGTAGTATATGCATGTGCTTTTCATGGGACATTTAATGCCTTGCAAATAGTGGGCAAGGTGGGAAACAACACTGGTGATGTAAACATTTGGGACTATTATCCCCAATTACAGAGGAGAGCATATCTCCAATACTACAAACTGGTAAATGACTCCTTTTCAATGCATTTAGTCAGAACCATGGAGGAGGACATAACTAAGAGATTGAGCATGGAGGATCAAGACATTATCTATAAGCATGGGGCTTGGTTTATCCAATTTGAAGGACAACCTTTCATGTTGCCAAGATATCCCATTGATAGGGTTATCTTGATGGAGTTTGTTAGACAAGTGTCTACTTCAATTGAAGCTCACATAGAGCAGAAAAAGATTCCTCCTGTATTGTTCCTAGTATACATAGGCTGGTATATATGCCCTGACAGACAGAGCATCAAGCATGCTATTAGAGGGTTAAAGTTCATGCACCTACAGCCATTTTCTATAGCAAGGTCATATGACCCATATGGCAGAATGTAGAAGTTATTGGGGATACCAATACACCAAAAACATCTTGAAGTTTATTGGACTGATTGCGATGATGAGGTAGAGGTTAGGAGAAGAAATTATCAAAGGCTCACCCTTAACCAGATCTAGACTTTTGATTGCATCTCAGTTCTTGCACAATTACATGATGATAATGGAAAGATAATGTCAAATAACTATGAAGACAAAAAGGTGTATAATGACACCATCTCTGCCCCTGATATAACACTGCCAGAAGAAACTTCATTATATCAAATAATGAAAGGGGTCCTCCAACTGACACAAAGTTGGGTAACTACTGAGGTCACTAAATTAAAGAAGAAGGGTATGGCCCTTACTGTTGACAATAAAAAGAAAAGACAAGAATTATCAGATGAATAATATGATGATTTCCTCATTGAGAAGAGTAAATCTAATGGAGAGAGACTACCTAATGAAGAGAAACAACCACCACGCAAAGGAAAGAAGAGTGATCCTGAGCTGCAGGGGGTAGTTATCAAAAGGCTTCCATCAAAAGGTGATGGGGCATCAACATCTGCGCTTGCATCCACATCACAACATTCCCCTATTAAGCAAAAAAGCAAGAAGGTAGTGAAGCTTATTCCTAAAGATATAGAGAAATAGGTGGAGAATGAGCCTCTACAAGAAAACCCCTTGGAGGAAGAATAGGTGGATATGGGACCTAAAGATGATGATTTATTAATAACAGGGAAGAAAAGAAAGGAGGTGTTGCAAACACCACCACCAAAGAAACAAAGGACAACAATGAGGGGAGATGTTAGCACTGATCCCATCATGTTAAGAGTGATGGGTGGTTTGACTTTTAGGAGAGAACTATAGCATGAGGTCCGCATCCCTGAAACAATTTAGTTTAAGACTAAGAAGATGGAGTAGAAAGAAATAGTACATATGGCTAGTAAAGAGTCCCCTTTTCCTCTTGATGACACTGTTGAATTGTCAGATGATGAAGTAGTTCAGGATGTGGCTACTCAGCATATGGAGACATTGGTTTCCAATACTAAGATGACCCCTCATGGGACCCCAATGGCTCAAAAGGTGACTAGCCAATCAAGGGATGAAAAGGATGAAACAGAATAGGATAACCCTGAAGAAGTAGCCCAACAGATAGGGCTGGCTAATTGGGTAGAGTAGGTCACTAGTCCTGCAGCAATATACCTAACCTATCAGGGTGATATCAGCTTGAAAGAAGGTAGTGATCCACCTCTAGAACCTAAAAAGGTTAAAAATGATATGACACCCAATCAAGGTAAGGATCAAGATAATGCACCCACAGGACAAGGACAATCAGAAGTACAGCTTCAGAGTGGGGGTGATTAGGAGATGCCTGACAAGAATGTTGGTCAGGATCAGGGTGTTCCATCACCACATGATGAAGGAGGTGATCAAGGTAATAATCCAGCATTAGAAGAGAAATCAGCTGAGAAAGAAGTAAACTTGGAAGAGGCTAATGCACCTTAGGATAAAGAGCAGAGTTTTCCACAAGGTGACAGCCAATAAAAAGAAATAGAAAATATGACCAAGGGTGATCAGGATGATCTCCAAGGTCAGAATACATAGTGTTCTCAAGAGACCAATGTACCACTAGATGAGAAAAAGGAGAAAGCTCAAGAAGCTCATGAGAAGAATCTACAAGAGTAGGTATAGGATCAAGGTATGCATACCTTACAAAATCCTCCACCTCAGAAAGAAATCCCTTAGCAGGAGGTACCTAAAAAAAATCCCCCTCATGAGAAAGTACATGAGGAAGAAATTAGAAAAGAACATTCACGAAAGGGGACGAGACCTGATACAGAGTCCCAAGATACTCAAAGTAAGGAGGATGATCATCAAAAGCCCAAGGGTGATGCTCCTTATTGGTTGTAATAGGAGGTAAATGTACAACAAGTTGATGAAGTGTAGGACTTTGATGTTTCTACATTGTTTGCGGGAAGCATGATTAAACCAAGAAGAAAGGCAAGGCTGACATCTGTAATAAGAAGAGACCTACTATAGGTAGGAGAACAACCTAGGTTGCCTTGCCAATGGTTGAGAAAGAGAAAGGAAAAATAGGCTTTGAAGATTTTCAGATCACTAATATTGATCTGGGCTTTGCAAATGAAGCCCAGGAGGTGATAAACAAGGTCATGAGGATTAAGGTCAAGGTAGAGACATATAATGAAACATTGAATAGTAGGAAAAGTAAGATGGATGCTCTTCAAGAAAAATTTCATTCCCACAGGCATGCAGTAATAAAGGCCAAGGTTTAGGATGGGGGTGAGATTGATAGAGTAGTTTAGTCATATGAATCCATCAGGGCAACTATGAAGGTACATATAGGGGATGGTCTGTGTCATAGTGATAGTAATAATGAAGATGATGATGAGCAGAAAATGATGAAGAAGAGGAAAGTGAAGAAGAAGAAGGAGATGAAGAGTAAGTAAAGATGCATGATAATAGAATCATATGCATGATCCACTTGCAAGTGAATGAGTCTTGCTAGATAGTTGCCATCTGGCAACTTGTGCCACATATACAAATATTGACTAAGTCAATGAAGGATGTTGACTATTGATTTGAATAGATAAATCTTGACCGTTGGTCATTTGTAACTGTCTCCTCACCTTATTCTATAAAAGGGGATGGAGTGCACTCTTTAATGTATTAGAAACTTAATTAAAATTTGATTGCTGAACCATTCAGGACTGATTTCAAGGCTTTTGTGAATGTACATGTCTTTTGAATACTTAATGAAAGAGAAGTTGCGTTGATTACAAATTATTGTAAATCTTGAGTAGTCAGTGAATGAGATCTGGATATATGCATTGATTAGTTGTGTCCCTTAGAGTGCTTACCAGTCTACATGTGTTGTTTTCATTCCTTGTTCCTTTGAAGTTAGCATCAACCATACCTAGCTATGGAACATCCTAGTGAAATTATGGTTTTATTTCTTCTCTTCATGACTGTATCTGGAATGTATGTGACTCAATAGCTAAAGGTTCACCAAATTTAGAAGTATTTATTTTAATTTTCTTAAATTTCATTGCAAATCACCTTCACAAATGCAAATAACATACAATCTAAAGTAAATGAACATGAAATATGCCTATATATCATAAATAATTGAAAATACAGAGCATATTTTGAGTGAAAGCATGTCAAAATGACAAATATCATGAAAATACGGATGTACATCAATTCTATACATGTGAATATATACTTGTAGGCACATTATTTGATTAAATACACTGTGCAGAAGTTTATACAAGTTAGGACAATAAATGCTCAGAAGAATTGATCAAACTTATAAATATTACTGTAATCTGTGGAGCAGAGTAGAAATAACCTTATTTGTGAAGTGAATTTCCAGTACATAGGTGCATAGTCGATCATACATGAAACAATTTACCATATATATAGTGTTAGACCCCTTGAAATGGAAAACAACATGTCACATCAACCTCTGAGTAACGTTAGAAGATCATGACCTGATCAATGGAGCCTTGGAGTCATCAATTTGTTTCAAATTGATTGTACTTTTCAAGATAATAAAGGTTTGTTGTGCTAATTTTTATGCATGTTTTTATGACTAATAATCATCATCAACAGATACCATTGAGACTCTTGCAATATAGGGTTTCTCCAAGGATGGTGTAATGAGAGGTTCAACGAATAAATGTTTTACATTGGGTGTTGGATAATTGGAATGGAAAGGTACCATGGCAGAGATACTCATATATATCCTCATACCAAGGAGAATTGGGACCAACAATTTTGCATACAAGCTCAGATTGTGGAAATTCAAAAGTTGGGATCAAGAGTTGTTTGACTAAAAGTTCAAATCTGTGTGCATTAGAAGGCATATCTAGAAGAGAACTGATTGTAGCCATGGCGTCTGCTACTTTGTTTCTTATCCTTGGGATTTGCTCAAATGTGATCTTCGAAAAGTATTTATTAAAAGCGTCTACCATCAACTTGTATGGAAGAAGCTTTTCATCTTTTTTTTGGTATTCATCCAAGACTTTTTTGATAACCAACTGTGAATCTCCAAAGACTTGTAGTTGTGTGATAGCCCATTGTATGACCATGCATAATCCAGTGATCAAGGCTTCATATTCAACAATGTTATTTGTACAAGGGAAAGAAATCATGTATGACTTTGGTATACAATCTCCTTGAGGAGTGATGAAACAGATTCCAGCTATAGATCCATGTTGTGTAAATGATCCATCAAAGTATAGCTACCAAACTACTAAAGGATATAAATTAAATAGATCTTCATCAGGAAACTTAGGACGAATAGGATGAATATTTGTCATGGGTGCTGCTGCTAGTTGATCTATGATTACTTGTCCTTTTATGGCTTTTTGATCCATAAATTCTATGTCAAACTCACTTAGAATCATTACCCATTTTTCTAGTCTACCTGTGAATACTGCTTTGGAGAGAAGGCACTTGAGTGGATCAAACTTAGATATGATCTTTGTTCTTTGGTTCAACATATAGTGCCACAACTTTTGGGAAGCAAACACTATAGCTAAAAATGCCTTTTCCATGGTTGAATAGTTAAGCTCATATCCAATGAGAGTTCTGCTGATGTAGTAGATGGCTTGTTCTTTCCCTGAATCATTGTGTTGGGCTAGAAGGGCACCTAGAGTTGTTGTTGTTGAGGAGATGTATAATAACAATGGTCTATCAAGCATAGGAGGTGTAGCTAGATATTCCTTTACTTTGTCAAAAGATTGTTGGCACTTATTATCCCATTTAAAAGGTTCTCCCTTCCGAAGAAGGTGTTGAAAATGATGACATTTATCTGCTAGTTGCGCAATGAATCTACGGATGGACTGTAATCTGCCTTGAAGACTGCAAAGCTGTTTCAAATTGGAAGGAAGAGGCATTTCAACTATAGATTTTACCTTATCTGGATCAACTTCTATGCCTCATCTAGATACAATGTAACCCAACAGATTTCCTGATGTCACACCGAATACACACTTCTTCTAGATTTAGTCTCACTTGATATTTCTCCAATCTATCAAAGATTTGTTGTAGTACTTGTAGATGGGCTTCTCTAGTTTTAGATTTTCCCAAGATATCATCCACATAGTCTTCCATTATGGTGTGAAAGAGATCGTGGAAGATGATAGTCATAGCTCGTTGATATGTGGCTCCTGCATTCTTAAGACCAAAAGGCATTACAACCTAGTAGTAGGTACCCCATGGAAATATGGAGTTCTTGTGTTGGTCCTCTTTTACAATTCTGATTTGATTATATCCAAAGAATCTGTCCATTAAGGATAGCATTTCATGTCCTGATGTGAGATCAACAATGGTATCTATGCTTGGTAATGGGAAGTCATCTTTGGGACAAGCTTTGTTAAGGTCTCTAAAGTTGGTGTAGCAGTGGATACGACTGTCAGGTTTTGAGACTAGTACTAGATTTGAAACCCATTCCAAATAATCAATAGGCCATATGAACTTAGCATCCAGTAGTTTCTGAATTTCTGCCTTGACTAAAAGTGCTACTTGAGGATGCATTTTATGGAGCTTTTGTCTCATTGGTTTTGCATTTGGAGATACTGCTAGATGATGTACCACAAGTGAAGGATCTAACCCTGACATATCTGCATAAGTCCATGCAAAGTTGATTGCTCTTTTCATAAAGAAAGTAGCGAAATCTTTCCTTTCTTACTATGATAGTGATGCTGCTACGAATGTGATCTTGAGGTTCTGTGCTGTGCCTAGATTCATCTCTTGAGATTTCTCCATCAACAATGGTGATCATTCTTGATATTTAGTGGTCAAAGGAAGGTCAAATCCTCCATCCTCAGGTGCCTCAAAAAGGTTTTAACTCTTAGATATGTCCTTTATTTTTACTTTTTCATGGTCAAGAGGTGCCTTTCAGTTTTCACCTAGTGACCTATCTTTTTTGATTTTATTTATTTCACTTTTGTGACTGAAGGATTGGATGCTTCCACCAAAATATGCTAATATTGGTAGATCCATCATAAATCCCACTTTGTCATCTCCCAATGGTATGCCTTGTCTTAAGCCCATGAATTCTGCTATAGCTTCATCATTCTAAAATGTGTCAAGAATAGGTGCCCCCTATTGGTCCCAATCAACGAGGTCAGGATATACAAGTTGAAGGTTGGATGATGGCAAGTGAAAGGTAGATAAAGAGGATGAGATTATAAAGATGGATGTGTCTTGAAATAGTTTGGTTATGTGAATGGAAGAGTCATCAACAACATCTTGGTTAGAAATCTCTTCTACGGGAAAAGTTTTGGCTGCCTCCTCAAGAATACACTCAATGTCTTTGGAATACAGAACCTCCTTACCATATCCTAGACCTTGCCTATTAAACTTCTTGGTCACAATGATAGATTCAATGGGTCCTTGTCCATGTGGTCCTAAAACTCGTTGTCCTTTGTAGCCCATGTTCTTGATGATGCAGAATCCATTGTTGTAATGATCCACTTCTAAAGTAAGTTGATCATTCTCATCAAAGAAGAGCCAAGAGTTAATATCATCAATGTCTTCATCATCTAACATCCTTGATTTGATAAACAGGTTGGAGGTGATTTTATAATAGTTTCAGATGAGGTGGCTTTGGATATGGATGGTTGACCACAAGATTTGGCTGATAAGGGCAAGGTTCCTACACAACAAGATTCTTGTAGCGTGTATTCACCAAGTCCTTTCTCTTTATATTGGATATTGATATTAGGGATGGTTTTGCTAGATGAAGGTTTCTTCAAATCAGGTGGGTCAACATATGATGTAGATGGATAAGCTTAAGCATTGATAGGTATGTGATTGGGGTCTTTATACTTGGCTTGGAAAGTCTAACAAAACTCAAATGGATGAGGATCGACAGGTATGTGATTGGGGTCTTTATACTTGGCTTGGAAAGTCTGACAAAACTCAAATGGATGAGGATCGACAGGGATTGTGATTTCAACACCATTATAGGGAAACTTGAGACATTGGTGATATGTAGATGGGACTGCTCTAATAGCATGTATCCATGGATGACCAAGGATAATATTATAAGGCAATTCAATGTCTAGGACTTGACAAAGGGTATCTATATAATAGGACCAAATTTGATAGGCAGATAAATAATTCCTTCAGAATCTCTCTCAGCATCATCATATGCTTTGATGGTTATGCTCTTGGTAGTGTCTATACAATCCTCGAAATATCCCAATAATTTTATAAGCTTGAGAGAACATATGTTTAAACCAGCTCCACCATCAACTAGTATTCATTTAACTTGGTGTTGGTTTATGTAAACTTTGATATGGAGGGCATTGTTATGGGATGGATCGGATGATGAAAGATCTTTGTTGGAAAAGGTAAGGCAGTAAGGTGATGCAATACTCGCTATCATGTTTTGGAATTGTACAATGTCAATATCATTTGGTACTAATGACTCTTGTAAGGCTTTATCAAGAATGGCTTTATGGGCAGGTGATATATGCATTAACTCCAAGATGGAAATATGAGTGAGGGTCTTACCAAGATGATCAAGAATATTGTAGCTAGAGGTTGGGCATATGACAGATGGTGCTCCTTGGATAGTAACATAGACTCGATGGGTAGTGACAGCACAATAAAGTTCTTTTCCTTTTATGCTAATGGTAGATATACAATTTTGTATAATGCGGCCAATAGTGGATGACTCATAGGTGTAATGCACATTATTCCTCGCATTGGAGGTACTTGTTTTGTCATGTGATGGAAGTGGATTTTTAAAAGCATCAAACTCATAGTTTATTCTTTGTTTGGGTGGATCAACTATGATTTATCCATGATCAAGAAGATTTTGGATCAAATGTTTCAATTTCATACAACTGGTTGTGTTATGTCTTTTTACCCTATGGAACTCACAATATTCATTATCTTTATACCAATTTGGTTTAAACAGTGGTTCTTTGTTAGGTCGAGCTTCAGGTAATGTGATCTTGTCAGCTTGTAATAGCTTTTTGAGGACAAATCCAATGGGCTCTCCCAAAGGAGTCAATTCACGTCAAGGGAATGGATTTGTTGTCTTAGCTTGATCTTTTAGAATGAAAGGTGTGGTCTTGGATACTGCTTGAACATGGATGGGAGTCTTTACAGTTTGAACATTCTTTGCATCAACAATGCCATCATTGACAACATTTTTTTTATTCCAAAAGTAGGATTTATCATTTGAGGATTGTGCATTGTCTTTGGTTTCTTTGAAGATCTTGACGACACCCTTGGCAATCAAATCTTTTTCGATGTTGGTTGCCTTTGAAATGAGTTCATCAAAGGTGATGGCACTTTGGAGTTGTATTTAGAATGATAGCTCAGGATGAAGATTTTGAACAAATATGTCCACTTGTTGTTTTTCAGGGATTTGCCATGAAAACTTGCTAGCCATGTTTCACCATCTTTGGATGAATGAAGAAAAGGTTTCCCTATTGTGTTGTTTGTTGTTGACAAGATCGTTCATGGTGACCTCATGTTCTATGTTAAAAGAGAAATGTGAGACAAACTTGCTTGCAAGCTCTTTGAAAGATTTGATGCTTAGGGGTAGATGAGAAAACCATTCCATAGATTGACCACCAAGACTAGGAGGAAATAGTCACAAAAGATATGTGTCATTATATGCAACGTTAAGGCAAGCGACATAGAATGTTCAAAGATGGTCATTCGGATCGGCTTTTCCTTTGTATTTATTAAATTGTGGTATCTCAAAATGTGGAGGAAAAGGTATCATTTGAAGTGACTTGTCGAAAGGATATGGACATATATCCTTAGAGGAAAATGTTTCCTTTGTTTGGCCCATACTCATGTCCTTGACTCGCTGTTGTAATTGATGAAATTACTGTACCATATCAGATAGTTGTTGTTGTTGCGAAGGATTTTGATGGTCTGGATGTGGTATGTGATACACCAAATTTTGATTTGAAGGATACTTTTGTGATGGATTGTATGATGGGGTGAAAATATTTTGACCTTAGTTATCAAATGGTGGAAGTGTGTAGGTATTTGAGAATGGGTTGACGTTTGGAGTTTGTATCGCATGTGAACCAAAGGATGGATTGGTGTAGGAAACAATAGAAGAATTTTGGGACACAAGAGGTAGAATTTGGGTGACAAGAGGTGGATTTTGGGACACAAGAGGTAGAATTTGGGTGACAAGAGGTGGATTTTGGGACACAAGAGGTGGATTTTGAGTTTACATCACATGTGAAGCATAGGTTGGATTGGTGTAGGATATATTTTGGTTGGGGTTTGATGGAGCTTGGGATGCAATGGGTGGATTAGCATAGGATATGGATGGGTTGGTAGTTGGAGGAGCTTGAGACACAATGGATGGATTGACATAAGATATGTGAAGATTGGAAGTAGGTGGAGCTTGAGATACAATGGATGGACTGGCATAGGATATAGATAGATTGGATGGTTGTGATGCAAGTGAATGGAATTGATTCACATATGGTTGTGATCTGAAAGTTTGGTCAATAACTAGTGTGTTAGGATTGGATAACACATGTGATGTTTGGAATAGATTCGTGGATGAGGTGTTGAGATGAGAAGACACATTAGCTAGTTGGGATGGTTCAACATGTAACACCATTGGATTGGAAACATGGAGTGCGTGGGTTATGGTGGTGCTCACCTAGGGCTAAGGTTCAAGTTCATCCCATAAGTGTTTGCCTCCATTTTCTCTTGAACCTTAGAAAGTCCTATGGTCCCTTTTCGCTTTGTATTCTATTCTCTCATTGACCACTTATCCTAGGTCCATAGTCACTTAAGTCACAACCTGAGGCCTTTTTTTCTAATTGGTGATCAACCCCTTATTCTAGGTCTTACCCGCTGCCACATGTAAAAATTAAACCATAAGTCCAAAGTTTAGGAGCTTTATAAAGTGAATAACGCAACATCGTAGAGCATCATCAGTAACGTCATTAGCCCCTACATGGCTGTGATAAAGTGTCATCTATCAAAAAAGTATGTCTTACAACCATTTAATCAAGGATCCCATATTAGTGAATCATGCACTGTCAGGTGTCATAGCAAGAAACGATCTGTAGAAGGGATAAGATCTGACAGTCGTGCGTCATCGAAGGGGAATCTATCTAGGAGGAATATTCCACACGTTGGTGCGATAGAATGACACGTGGCCAGGTTTCATTTAAAGGAGTGTAGGGAAATTAAAGAGGAGACAAATGGATGGCTTAGCGCAGTTGTGCAGAGCCTAAAGGTGGTGGCCCATATTCAGCTGCGATGCAATGAGATGGTGCCACGTGACAGGATCTAATGGGAAAGGGAAAAGTCATCAATAGAAAGACCTCCTACATGGCACGATGTTGTTGGTGGTGGACTTTTCAAAGATGCCAGTATGGATTTTTTGGGATGGCGACCATTTCAAAGTGTCGATCTTGCAAAGGATAGGCCTAGATCAACAACTACATTTCAAATCTAGAGAGGCTATCTATCAACGTAATTCCTACCCATTTCCACTCTTAAGTAAATGGGCCTACTGCACGGATATGAACCAAACATCAAATCTGCTCACCTAATCAAGAAGAAAGTTGCTCCACTAGTGGATTTTCAGGGATCTGACTACTTAAGTGACTGAATTGATTGAAGATCTAATTGTTTATTGAAAAATTTGTAAGGATAGATCTTTTCATTTAAGAGGTATGTCAGAAGGTAGATGGCCCGTAGCTTGTTTGCTCCTATAAAAAGGAATCCATGGCCATTCTATGGAGGTTTATGTTGGTTGGGTCTTTTCTTTTGACTCTAAATACACGGTATTCATGTCTTGGAAGGTATTTCTTGTTACAGGCTTGGTTCCTTGTCTAGTACAGAGGTATTCTCTATTTCGTAGATGGTCATTTTCTATATGACAATATTCTATTCAGGTTGAATTAAATGAGAAACACCTAGCGTGTGTGTTGTCTATGTCTGTATCCTTTAATGTTATTGTTTTTCTTTTGAATGATGTTATCAAGGATTTCTGAGTTCTTCAATGTGCATATGTTACATTGTGTGTCTGGTTTCTTGCTTTTTCTCAAGGGGTAGATTAAATCTGCTTTAGACCAAGTATTGGGAAGAGTAGGTAATGTCAAAGAATTTGTGAAGCATGGTCATAGGTAATACTCATTCTGGGACATATTGCTATTAGGTAGTAATATTCTGTGTTGAGTCCTTTGAATATGAGCTTTTGTTGTCATATAGGAACATTTACATTTATGGTTTTGACTCTGTTGCCCCAGTAAGGCACTGGTCTGGGGATCTGCTTGTCCAAGGGGTCTAGGAAGGTCCCACTACTTCAATCACTAAATCATTTCAAAATCTTAGCCTGTTAGCTTATAGGAGTAGGTTAGGACCTTGCATACTCTCATCCTCAACTAGTGTGATATGTCCAAGAACATTTCCAACCTTGGTTCATCCAATAAATCTTGGTCCTTACATGAGAGCATTTTTCCTATATTGAAAAGCTATATCCTTTTATTTTGAGAGAGTCAAAGTTAAATCTTTCGTTATAGGGACACCCCCCTAGGTGCAGCAGAACCTAAAGTGAAGGGGAGGCACATGCAAATAACCTCCCATCTTTGTTGGATGAATCTGTTTGACTTGAGCATAGGAAGTGGCAAATCCTTTGCTGATTTGGGAACCAACAAAACTAGCGACTCTGCTAGGGAATCATTGTCAAATCTTACTGTGGAGTCTCTGAAGTACTAGTACTGACCTGTGTAGAATTTGCATAAGAATAGTGATTTATTTTCCCCTTTGGAGGGTGGTGACTCTACTTATTGTTGATGTAGCATAATCAAATAAGGACCGTGTGGTGATCTACTAGTGTGGTGAATCCAAAAAATAAAGGTGCCTTCTTGTTGGATTATCCTTTGTCGAGATGGCAACTCTGGCATTTGAACCTATCCAAAGCAACAAGATTTCCAAGTATTCCATCTTTGCATTCAAAATGACTAGGATAGAGTAGTAGTCCTAGTCTTGCTCTCAGAAAAGGCTATTTTTTAGTGAAAGGCATAAAACCCTAAATTTCAAAGGAATAAGTGGTTACCCAAATGTTGTCCCCAATAAGGTTAGAAAATGTTTGCCAAAATATAGTGGATTAAATTCTAAATCAGCAAACAAACATCTACAAAAGTTTGGTGATTTAGTAGAAGATTATGAGATAGAGGCTGAAGATGTTGTAATGAAGCTCTTTGTTTAGTCATCAAAGGATGATGCTAGGGTCTGGTTTTCAGACTTGCCTGTGTTGCAAGTATGGGCCTAACTAGTGTTGTCATTGATGTCAACATGCTCATGTTGCATTAATGATAAAGATTGGATAAGTTGTGTGTCGAGGATATTGAGAAAATTAGTCCTAATTAGGAGCATAGAAGAATAGTGAAAACAATGAAGTAAAGACCCTAGTTAAGATGAAGATTAGAGGATGCGCTTCAAAGGGTTTGTAGATATGTGTCTTGAGATGATCCAGTAAAGATTTCAGAGGTCTACATGAAGATTTGAAGAAGTTATGGCCACTTAAGTAAAACCAGTTCTGGCAGGTGTTCAGAGGTGACAGAGTGATACAGATAGGTCCAGTGAGATCTGGAAATGCATTATCTTGTTCTACAGATTTGATGGAATGTTTAGGAAGTCAATTTGAAGTGACAACTCAATTGGTTCATGATCTGGAGGTCCGCAAGCATCTATTTCATTATGACAGTGATGACAGACTGTGTTCTTGAGGTTTCAGATGAAGGAGAGAAGGATTTCAGTAAGCAGATGTAGTGTGGATGTTTTTGGTGATTTAGGTGAGCTTGTGGAGGTCTTTGGATTGTATCCAGTTCATGTTGGTGGTCTGCATTGGAGTTTGAGCTTGTAATTGAAGAATAACTTTCAGATCATGGTGTTCTTCCTAAGTTTGGCTGATTGGATAGGTTACACATCCTACAGATGATCTTAAAGATGTTATGTGAAGACTGGCATGTTCCTAAATGAAGATTGAAGTCTCAGATCTGTGTGGCCGATAGTGTGTTGATCTGCGTGAAGTCTTTTTGTAACTAGTCATGTTGTATTTATGTATTTGCTCTGTAATGTATGCTGACTTGGATGATTATCCCTAAGTTGATGTCTTGTATAAATAAGGAGTTGTAAAGTCATTTCAAATGTATCTTATGGTGATGAGTGTGTGGTAGAGAGGAGCAGAGCGAAAGGTAGAGCATAAGTATTGAGCTTAAATGGAACTGACTCAAGCATGGTGAAGATGTTATTCTCTAGTTCAAGTATGTGATACTTATTATTCTGTAGACAGTGTGTCTCTTGTAGGCAGTGAGCCTCTTGTGAGCAGTGTGCTCAGGTAGTGAGCTCTAATTGGCATGTGCCATTTTGTTCTTTCTATTCTTCTAACAGAGAATACAATCTTGGGTTCATCACCCTGTGGTTTTTCCCTTAACTGAGTTTTCCACATCAAAATCTTGGTGTATTATGTGTTAATGTGTTTCTACTCTTGATTTAATGTGTTATGTTTCAATGATTGATTTATCATTATACTGCTAAATCACAAAGTGGATTTAAGTGTTTAATTGAAGGAAGTTTTGAACAACTGATTCACCCCCCATCTCAGTTGTCGGCCCTAAATCTAACAATTGGTATCAGAGCTAAGTTCCTATAAAAGAGCTTAACTACTTGAGGAGATCCAAGATGTCATCCTACAAGAAGGATAGTTCGAGGTTTGATGGAACCAATTTTACTCTTTGGAAAAGTTGCATGCAATGTCACTTGCAATGTATGGGAATGTAGTATTGGACCATGGCTTCAAAGAAGTATACTCCTGCATAGAATGGTCCGAGAAGTGTAGATGAAATCACAGATGCTGAAAACAATCTGCAGACTAAAGAAGCTCTTCTAAGTGCCTTGTCTGATTCAGATTTGACATATGTTGTTGACCTACAAACTACTTTTGAGATTTGGGAAAAACTGGAACTTCTACATGAAGGAGACAAGTATGTTAAATGTGCCAAGCTACAGAGTCTGAAAGGAAAATTTCAAAATCTGAAGATGAGAGAAGATGAAAATATCACTACTTTTATGCCAAGAGTAAATGAGCTTGTTTGTGGCATTAGATGTGCTGGTGGAGTCCTGGATGGAGATGAGATCGTTGGCAAAGTTCTCAGATCCCTTCCTGATTCTTACAAATACAAGGTTGCTGCTATTGAAGAATTTAGATCTTTTTGAGGTATCACAAGAGATCAATTGGTTGGTAAATTGGCTGCATTTGAATTAACTGAGTTTGGAGATGCCCCCCCAAGACTAAATCTGCATTCAAAGCTAGTGCCTCTATTAAAGGAAACAAAAGTTTGATCTGGGAGAGAACTCTTCAAGGAAACTATCATGGTATGAAAAAGCAAGAAAAGACCTAGAAGAAGATGAAGTAGAAGCTGCTCAACTTGAAGCCCTTATTGCAAAAAGACTACCAAGAGGATCCAGTAAGTATGAGGGAAAATTGCCTTTTAAATGTTTTAACTGCAATAAGATTGGTCATTTTGGCTCAAGGTGTCCAGAAAGATTTTCAAGACCAAATCCTAACAGATCAAGGTTCCAAAAGAATTGTTACTATGTTCATGAAGATGATGATAATGAAGGAGTAACAGATGATGAATCAGAGATAGGAAACAAATCTGGAAGTGACTGGGTGTTCATTGCCATCAAGGAAGAAGATCCAATGCCCTCTATATCTGTCAATCATAAAATTGTGGAGAAAGCTCTGGCTGCCCAAGTTGAAGAAAAGGATGATTGGGTCATTGACAGTGGATGCTCTCACCATATGACAGGTGACAAAAATAAGTTCATAGATTTGGAAAGGTATGAAGGAGGAGTGGTAAAGCTTGGTGATAATTCTACTGGTAGAATCAGAGGAAGAGGAACCATTTCTTTTGATGGAAAGAACAAAACTAGTAATGTACTATATGTTGAAGGTCTTAAGCACAATCTTCTCAGTGTCGGACAATTGGTGGACAAAGGCTATGATCTCTGATTCAAGAATGGAAAATGCAAGATCTTTGAAAGTTCCAGAATAGAGATTACATCTGGTACTCAAACAAAAGGTAATATCTTCCATTTAGTTGGTACTGGTAAAAGTTGTCTATTTGTTCAAATTGATTAGAGTTGGTTATGGCATAGGAGAATGTGTCATGTGAATTTTGATAATATCATCAAGATAAGCAACACTCAGGCTGTAAGAGATCTTCCAGAATTGGTGAAACCTACAAATAGTTTGTGCAAAGAATGTCAGTTGGGTAAACAAAGTAGAGTCTCATTCAAAAGCAAGGAACAATCTTCTACTGGATGATTGGACTTAATTCATACTGATCTATGTTGTCCGGCAATAATCAGGAGTGTGCAAGGTGATAGATACTTCATGTTATTAATTGATGACTATTCCCGGATGATGTGGGTTACTTTTCTGAAAGAGAAATCAGAAGCTCTTGAGAAATTCAAAATATTCAAGGCTATGGTAGACAATGAAACCAAATTAAAATTAAAATGTCTAAGGTTTGATAGAGGTGGAGAATTCACATCCAGTGAGTTCATAGAATTCTGTGAGAAACATGGAATAAAAAGACAATTGTCTGCTCCTAGGACTCCACAGTAGAATGGAGTAGTGGAGAGAAAGAACCAGACCATCCAGGAAGCATCTAGAACCATGATGATGGAAGCAAATGTTCCTCAGATCTATTGGAGAGAAGTTGTAAGCACTACAGTCTATACTCTCAATCGAGTACAAATCAGAAACAATACCGGTAAGACTCCTTATGAACTTTGGTTTGGCATCACTCCCACTGTAAGGTATTTCAGAGTCTTTGGTAGCAAATGTTACATTAAAAGAGATGAAGATCTAGGAAAATTTGATGCTAGAAGTGATGAAGGAATATTCTTGGGTTATTCTACCCAAAGCAAAGCATACTGGTGTTATAACAAGAGATTATGGAAAGTACAAATGTGAAGGTTCATGAAGGTATTGAAAAACCCTCAAGGTTTTATGAATATGATGAAGATGATCAAAATGATGTTTTTGTTCAAGAAATCCAAGCTCCCTCTGAAATTCAGATTCAAACTGATCTGGTAAATTAGGAAGAAGAGATAAGTTTGAATGAACCTATTCAAGAATTAGAAGTGCAAGAAACTCCCAAAGTTCCCAGGTATGTAAGACTAAATCACTCTGAAGATCAGATCATAGGTGATAAAAACAAAGGTGTACAAACAAGAAGAAGGATTGCTCAAGATTTAGAAGAATATTGTCTAATCTCAAAGATTGAACCTAAGACAGTGAATGAAGCTTGCAATGATGAAAACTAGACTAAAGAAATGGAGGAAGAGCTGATGCAAATTGAGAAAAATCACATTTGGGATCTTGTTCCCATACCTAAAAACAAGAATGTGATTGGAACCAAATGGGTTTTTCGAAACAAACTAAATGAAGATGGTGAAGTAGTCAGAAAAAACCCAAATTGGTCTGCAAGGGTTACTCCCAAGTAGGAGTTGATTTTGAAGAAACTGTTTCTCCAGTGGTAAGAATTGAAGCAGTCAGATTATTTCTTGCTTTTGTTGTCTTCAAGGATTTCAAAGTATATCAGATGGATGTCAAATCTACCTTCCTAAATGGTGACTTGGAAGAAGTATACATTGAGCAATTGGATGGATTTCAATTGTTTGATCATGGTGATATGGTCTGCAAGTTGAAGAAAGTATTGTATGGATTGAAGAAAGCCCCAAGAGCCTGGTATGAAAGATTGGATAAGCATCTTTTGAAGATTGGTTTCAACAAAAGTACTGCTGACAGTAATTTGTATTTCAAAATTGATCATGAAAATATCTTGATAGTTGAAGTGTTTGTTGATGATATCATTTTTGGAGGAAGTGATAGTATGTGCAAGACTTTTGCAAATCAAATGAAAAGTGAATTTGAGATGTCCATGTTTGGGGAAATGAATTTCTTCTTGGGTCTGCAAATCACTCAAACAAAGAAAGGAATCTTCATTTCTCAGACCAAATATGTGAAAGAATTGTTGAAGAAATTTGGGATGGAAGACTCAAAACCAATGAATACTCCCATGGCAACCGGATGTAAATTGAGCAAAGATGATGACTCTCCTAAGGCTGATTAGAAAATGTGTAGGTCAATGATTGGAAGACTATTGTATCTCACTCAAACTAGACCAAACATTATCAATGCTATTAGTCTTGTTGCTAGATATCAAGTTGATCCTAGAGAATCTCATGTCATGGCAATCAAGAGGATTTTTAGATATCTAAAAGGAACAGTTGAATATGGTTTGTGGTATCCTAGAGATCATGATTTCTCTTTTCATGCATATACAGATGCAGATTGGGCAGGAGATGTGGATGACCGGAAGAGTACAAATGGTGGAACATTCTTTTTGGGAAAGAGATTGGTTTCTTGGCTGAGAAAGAAACAAGAGGCAATATCTCTGTCCACTACAAAAGCAAAATATATTGCAGCAGTAGGTAGTTGCACTCAAGTTTTGTGGATGAAGCAAATGCTAAGAGACATAAGAATGGAGTATGAGGAGCCTATCACAATCTTTTGTGATAATTCAAGTGCAATAAATATATCTAAGAATCCGGTGTTGCATTCAAAGACTAAACATATATCAATCAAGTTTCACTTTTTGAGAGAGCAAGTGAACAAGAATGAAGTTAGATTGGAGTTTGTACCTTCCAAGGATCATATTACAGATATTTTTACTAAACCTTTACCTAAGGACTCTTTTTAGTATCTTAGGGAGAAGTTAGGGGTTATTACCCCTCTGGTTCTGCATTAAGGTGCACTGATGTGCATCAGTCTGGTGGATCTCATAGTCATATCTTGTGGTCCAGATTGATGATGGGAAGCTGCTACTCAGGGGGAGCAGCTGGCATAATTCTGAAGTAATGCAAGTATGTGCCCTTTGCCATTGATTTCAAAGGGGGAGAGAAGACATGTGAAAAACAAGTGGGGAGCAGGAAAGGAAGAGAAGACATGTGAATGGTTGTTGCTAATAGGGGGAGTTGTGAAAGTGAGGAGAAGTTCTTGTTTTGATGGTTAAAATATTTTTTCACATCATATGTTGCCATCAATGACAAAGGGGGAGATTGTTGCAAGTATGGGCCTAACCGGTGTTTTCATTGATGTCAACATACTCATGTTGCATTAATGATAAAGATTTGATAAGCTGTGTGCTGAGGATATTGAGAAAATTAGTCCTAATCATGAGTAGAGAAGAATAGTGAAGACAATGAGGTAAAGATCCTAGTTAAGATGAAGATCAGAGGATGCGCTTCAAAGGGTTTGTAGATATGTGTCTTGAGATGATTCGGTAAAGCTTTCAAAGGTCCGCATGAAGATCTAAAGAAGTTATGGCCACTTAAGTAAAACCAGTTCTGGCAGGTGTTCAGAGGTGACAAAGTGATACAGATAGGTCTGGTGAGATCCAAAAATGCATTATCTTGTTCTATGGATTTGATGGAATGTTTAGAAAGTCAATTTGAAGTGACAACTCAATTGGTTCATGATCTGGAGGTCCGCAAGCATCTATTTCATTATGACAGTGATGATAGACTGTGTTCTTGAGGTTCCGGATGAAGGATAGAAGGATTTCAGTAATTAGATGTAGTGTGGATGTTTTTAGTGATTTAGGCAAGCTTGTGGAGGTCTTTGGATTGTGTCCAGTTCATGTTGGTGGTCTGCATTGGAGTTTTAGCTCGCAATTGAAGAATAACTTCCGGATGATGGTGTTCTTCCTAAGTTTGGCCGACTGGATAAGTTACACATCCTGCAGATGATCTTAAAGATGTTATGTGAATATTGGCGTGTTCCTAAATGAATATTGAAGTCTCAGATCTATGTGGCCGACAGTGTGTGTATCTGCGTGAAGTCCTTTTGTAACTAGTCATGTTGTATTTATGTATTTTCTCTGTAATGTATGCCAACTTGGATGATTATCCATAAGTCGATGTCTTGTATAAATAAGGAGTTGTAAAGTCATTTCAAATGTATCTTATGGCAATGAATGTGTGGTAGAGAGGAGCAGAGTGAAAGGTAGAGCAAAAGAATTGAGCTTAAATGGAACTAACTCAAGCATGGTGAAGATGCTATTCTCTAGTTCAAGCATGTGATACTTATTATTCTGTAGACAGTGTGTCTCTTGTAGGTAGTGAGCCTCTTGTGAGCAATGTGCTTGAGCAGTGAGCCCTAATTGGCATGTGCCATTTTGTTCTTTCTATTCTTCTAATAGAGAATACAATCTTGGGTTAATCACCCTCTGGTTTTTCCCTTAACCAGGTTTTCCACGTCAAAATCTTGGTGTCTTGTGTGCTAATGTGTTTCTTCTCTTGATTTAATGCATTATGTTTCAATGATTGATTTATCATTATGCTGCTGAATCACAAAGTGGATTTAAGTGTTTAATTGAAGGAAGTTTTGAACAACTACTTCACCCCCCCCTCTTAGTTGTCTTCCCTAAATCTAACAGCCTATGTGTTCAATTTCTTCATGGGTAGATTTAGAAGATGCATTCCTAGAATAGTTTGGTGAAAGAACAAACTTGGCATCATTGATCATACAATTCCTGAATATTCAAAAGGAGGATGATGAACTAGTTCCAACCTTTAGTTTAAGGTTTGTTAAGTTGCTTAAGCACATTCCGAAATGCATGAGACCCAATGATACATTGTGCTTGACAATTTATCTAGCTACATATGATGAAGAAATGAGTTATCTATTAAGAGATAAGGAAGCAACCACACTTCACCAAACTTATAAACTAGCTATGGAGATTGAAAATAATCAAAAGTATGGAATACTAGTAGGGTTCATGACTACAAGTTTAAAAAAGATATATTTCAGAATACTCAGTACAGTCATGATCTGATGCATGAAGAAGCTGCTACAAAATATGTAAGCATTGTTTAGGGTAAAATTAGATTTGTTTAGTTTAGTGTTTAAATCCTCCTTTCACCTAACACATTCAAGGACCTTTGGATCGAGTGGCAGAGCACTAATAGGTCCTTGGTCACTTACAAATGTAGGGAAGTTTGGATTAGGGTGTTTAATTATCAATTTTCCTTCTCCTATGCTCAATTAACCATTAAAACCCTAATTATGTGAAAATGATAGTAAGCAGATGAATAACATAAAATGCTCTTGCAGAGGGATGTAAATTGATGAATCACAGAGTACTTGTTTTTGAGGGTCCGAGGTAGAAAAGTTGGGGACACAGGAGTGGGCGCCCAAGTCCAATGCCCTAGTTTTTGTCTAGATCTAAGAACTCAGTTTGCAACTCTTTCCCGTTGTTTTAGATATTTTCTCATCACAGAATTTGGAGGACTAATAAGTAGGAGCCAAAGTCCATGGGGCAGATTTTCTTCCTATTCTACAATTTTTACACTCCAAGATATCTTCCTGCAACTTCACTTTGTCCAGCTCCTCAACCTATAACCTACAACCATGAAAACTTTGGTAGGGGGTTGTGGTGTTTAGAAGCTTGCCTCAGTCAAGCCCTGGAGGACACTTAAGTCTTTGAACACCTTTGATAGATAGAGAGTGTGTGCCTAGGGAGGTAGAGGCAAAAACCAAATTAAATAATGATCACAAACACAATATAATGTCACCTTATAGTGAAGATCGCATGGGAGGAAGATGCTCTTCATTCCATGATGAATGGATGCTCAAATCTACAAACACAAACACATAAATCACACAAATCTGCTCTTGCAACACAATGAAAGCCTTGAATCACCTCGAGAACACAATAGCTTTCTAGTAATCTTCTAGTTTACAAATGAATGCCTAAACATGCTTTTATATGCAACTACAAACACTCCCACCAAGATTTTCATAATTCAAACTTACCGTGTCGGCATAGGACCCAAATAATGGTCACAAGCTGACACCTAAAAATTGGGTCTGGCCCAAAATAGGGCAGGACTAGGGCTCAGGCACTTAAGTCCTCCCCCTTATTTTAGGTAGGGTTAAGCTCAAGTGGTCCTCCTAGGTCCCATTTGTCATGTTACTTAGGGCTCATTCCATCAGGATGCCAAATTATGATGCAATATGTCCTAAACACATGCAAAAGCTTGGGAGCTAAACCTTATGAGGGAAAAGCCCCCAAGGGGACATTTTTTGATGTTACATTTAGCCCCCACTTTAATGTATGTATAAATGCAAGGCCAATACATGCATTAAAGTATGGTCACAAACACAGCAAACACACTAAGCACGGAGAAGACATGCCAATCATATAGAAGATAGTAACAGGCATGCAAAACATGAAGAAGAAAGTTACAATCACACAAAACATGAAGAAGATAGTAAATACATAGAAGACACATTAATGCATGGAAGATAGGCATGATTTCTTTTCTTTTCTTTTTCTTATATATATGAAATGCAGATGCAAGTACTGGAAAGTAAACAAACCTCCCATAATATAGGATGCACTCATCACACAAATCTTTATACTGTATATATAGGGCAAGACACACACAAGACACACAAAACCTCCCAAAATGCAGGATGCACTACTCAAGCAAGTCTTTAGACTGCATATGGGGCAACAAACATGCCAAACAAAGCAAGCACGCCAAAACACACACACTTGAAGACACAGAGAAAACACGGTAGACAAGTGATGGAGTGTGCCTATTTCTAGGTCCAACACCATCTCAGGCACACACTGGCAATTGGGCTTCGCCACAACAATCACCAAAGACACCCTTAAGGGTTGAGTTAGTCACAAAATCGCTCCCTACATCCGTAGAGGACTTTTGAAAATGACAGGATGATGCAATTTGCTCTGAGAAATACGCCATCCCTGCCTCCATAGAGGGCTTAAGATAAAAAAGATATACACGATATTCTGCCTCCACAAAGGGCTTAAGTGATTGATTGATTGATTGCAAACAAACTCAGGATGCAGGAAGCACTCATCAAGCTAGTCTTTAAACTGCATCTGAGGACAAGCACATAGCTAACATCTACAATAGGCAACTTACCTTATATATACCCCCACCTTAAGGTGGTTGATATCATGCATCGATATCAAGCACGTTAAGGTAGGAAGAAAACACACAAGGGAACACAAGCTCTCACAGAGCCCATGCCCCTCAGAGGTGACATGTACTTTACGGTTGCCAAATGTTCCCACAAACACATCCCTGTAAAAAACATGTTAGTGCCTACAAAATCATGATAAACAACAACATCAATGTATATTATTAAACACACAAAGAGCCAAGGTTATACTACAAATTTAGAGTTTGAGGATAACCGTGGGGCTATGTCACAAAGTTCTCCAAATCGAGCACCACCGAGGCTAGATTCAAAGACAAACAAAGGTGCACAGAGAAACAATATTGTTAAGGTTTGTAAATACGATAGAAACATCATCAAAGTCACTACCCGGAAAGCATGAGGGCTTCCACTAGCCAAGCATCAGATAAGATATACAACCCCATCGTCATATTAGGAACTAAGTCTAATTTTTTATTACTCTCGAAAGGGACACTAGGTCCGCATCAATATAAATGTTTTTCATCATCTACCTGCTAGATGGAAACACTAGAGGAAGGGAAACAATAAATAAGAGAGGAGAAACAAGTGTCTTAGAAATAGTCACATAGGAGGGTGCCCCCAGTGTCACCAACCGTAATACTATATCTGTAAGACACAACACATAATGATGAAATCAGAGAGAGGCAATATAGAAGAATGATGATACAAATAGAAGAAGGTCACAATAGAGGTAGTCTCCTAGTATCTTGGACCTTACAAAAGAATCTAAGGTCTTCCTAGGAGGCCTAAACAACACATAACACATCACGGGGGAAGCACATCACGAGAGAGATAAAGGATTAGAGATAGTTACCTGTAGGGTTTTCATATTAGATCTTAGAGCTCGCAAACCTCTTAGAGAGGTACTCGATCATGTTTAATGCAAAAGTTGAGTGGTTCTTATGAAAGTCTTGTTTATTATCATATGATGCTTGTTTTGTAATGCCTTGTGTAAATATAACTTTTTGTTGCTTATGAAAAGGAGAACCATTGTTTTCTCTAACTGCTGACAGTCGTCTAACTCTTTCCTAATTTTTATCAAGTTTTTGTTGTTGAATCTTTCTAGCATGGTAATGGGAATCATCCTATACCATCTTACTCATTTGTATCAGTTGTTGTTCTTGCTTTTCTGATGCATTTTGATTATCTCTTGATCTATATAAGGATAACAGAGGAGGAACCTTGGCATAAATTCCATTTCTTCATGGATGGGGTGGGTTGTCCACTTATTTCTTACCTACTTCAATCATTCCCACGATGCTATCATAGTCCAAGTAATCATCCTCATCTACTTCCACTAAACCTTGTTCCACCATATTATTTTTAGTATGCTTAGGGAAAGGATTAGTAAAGATTTGTAAGTTTTGATTCGATGGAGCAATGTTTCCATTATCATTCACACCCGATACCTGGATGACATTTGAATCAATAAGGTCTTGTATCTCATGTTTAAGACACATACATCATTTAGTGTCATGTCCTTGCGTTCGATGATAATGAAAAAAGGAATTAGCATCGAAGTAAGGTCCTTGTTTACTAGGATCAACATGCTTGATGGGGGGAAGCTTCAGAATGTTGTTACTCACAGCTTGGTTCATGATGGAGTGATAAGACTTAGATATCGGAGTAAACTTTCTTGGTTGATATGATGCTTTCTTTGGATTATTGATAGTTGAAATATTTGAAAAGTTGTTCATATTCGGTCCATTAACCTTGATGAAGCTCCTATTATTATTGTTCCTCTTAAAGTTGTTTTTTGATGATCCACCCGTGGATTGACCAACTTGATTAGATGAGTTTTGGTTTTCATACTAGCTAGACGAAAGTTGATAATCACGAAGGGCGGTGCATAAATGTTGAAAGGAGTTATACTTCATCAAGAGGATCTTATCACGAATATTAGGTTGTAGATTTGTAATAAATATCTTATGAACATCATCATCTTTCATCTAATATTTAATCTATGCATAAAGTCCTTGATACTGACTAATGAATTCAATCAACTTCTCTTTTGGACCTTGTTTACATTGAACCAAGTCAATAAGAGTGACTTGGGGTCTGATATTTTCTTGAAAATGTTGTAAAAATTGATCAATCAACTACGAAAAGGAGTTTATTGAATATGGAGGCAACAAAACCATTCTAAAGCAGTATCTTTGAGAAATCACAGGAAAAGTTTTGCTAACAAATCCTCTTCAAAATAGAAATCGCTGTAAATGCTGCCACATGAATATTAGGATCACCTTTTCCACCATATTTTTCAAAGTGGTGAGTTTCAAACCTTTCAGGCATAGGAGTTCTCAAGATTGAATAGGAAAGGGGATTATGGGCATGATATGTTGGTAGACTAGGCTGCGAAGCATTTGTCAAGTTTGTTACCTTTTGTTGTAGAGTAGTCATGCCCTGCAAAAGTTGGTTTAGGATGGCATCATTAGGGGATGCATTTTGTTGCGAAGAGTTGCAACCAAAGTGAGGATGTGAATGAGCTTGAGATACGATAGGCAGAGGCTGAGAATATGTCAACGGTGGTTGGACATAATGGTAGGTGGAAGATGGTTGTGGGGAGGTAATAGGTGACTGGAAATGAGTAGAATAGATAGGTGGTTGAGAATAATTATGCATAGAGGAGGTCCCCTTAGAAACTAAATTCTAAAAATTAAATCCCATGACTTTGTAATTAGTTCCATTAGATACTCCAATACCAGTGGTAGCTGTAAGCAATCAAAAAGCTAGCTATCATGCAGAAAATAAAATAACAGCTAACCCTAGCTCTCAATGGAGAGTAATCTAACCTAGATAATAGTCAGATAAACATGAAAACAAGCAAAATCTAAGCTAGTGTTTGTCTTATCTCCATTGTCCTCCTAAATCTTCCATTATTGTTCTTAGATTTGCAGATTTTTGCATAATCTTGAGAAGCTCGTGAGAATGGCAAGATGTTGGAGAGTTAAAAAATGAAAAATTAAACTAAGAAAATGCATAAGGGCCCAAAATGGAGCTGAATGAGTGATTTTATAGAAGAGGGAATTTGAATGGATGGCTCAGATTTAAAGTTGACTTTTGAGGCAAATGGAGGGCTAGGATGAGTTAGGGTTTCCTCATCACTAGAGGACAAAATGAATTTTAAATTGAGGTAAATGGTGAGGTGGGAAATGGGATTTAAATTAAATAAATTTACCCAATTTATTTAATTTATGTGGAAGGGATGCATATGAAAGGGGATAATTAGGTGATGGGATTTGATTTATTTATTTGAATAAATTAGGTGAAGGGGATATTAGGAGAGTGAATGACTAAATAATTAATTAATTAAAATCAATTATTTAATCATAAAGGCAAATTAGGGAAAATTAGTGGATTGTGGAGGAAATTAGGGTTTTGCGAGGGATGGACACTTTTAGGTGTACATTTTGCCCCTCTTTGAGATCATGTTTGAGATGTTGCAATTTTTGTCGAGTAACATCATTTTAAAGAAGCTAAGGAAATGGATAGAGGAAAAGGATGATGGAAAGATAGGATAATGATGCCCCCTTGAGAGGATAGGCGGGTTGGAGAAACACAGGTAGGCTCTTGAAATGAAAGGGATTGGTGAAGGAAGAAAGATAGAGGAAATGGATGATACATTGCAATGAAGGTGGAGGAATGAAGATGCGAGAGAGAGATGGTGAAGAAATGAAAGATTGGCTAGAAGAATGGAAATGAGATCTTGCTTTGATAGATTTTTGAGCTTCTCACTTGCAATTTTTCTGCTTATCATCATATAAGTTATTATGTCAAAGGATAACAATCACCATGGCATGTCAAAGGCCAAAGTGGAAAATGTAGTCCCTTGTGAAATATGCACATGACAAACAAGGAATGCCCTGACTCAGACTAGTAACTATGATACCTTGTCAGAACATGTGATGAGATAAATATGAGGTGTGCAAATCCTGATGCAAGGAAGCAATTATTTGTTCCAATGCATAGGATGTCTTTGCTTCACACTCAATGGAATCCCAATCACATGCAAGGCACCAAGTTGCCCCAGTCATTTGCCAAGACAAACCGCAAACAACAATCAAAGAAAAAGGTCATGTCCTATCCTCACTTCTCTTCATCACTTAGGGACTACCTTGAGAAGCATAAGAACGAGACTGCAAAACAATCTGAATGAAAGATAAGGCAAACTAGACCAAAAGCTAGTTGGAACTTTTGCCAAGTGATATGTGCTTGATTGATTGATTATGGTGAATGGAGAAGGAGCCTGGTTTCAGGAAAGGTAGCATGTCGTATAAGACACCTGGTCTAGTTTCAATACTGCTCCTACGTGTCTAAGGCAAGTGATATGATTGATTGACACTAGTGTTGTTGGTCATACGAGCAACACCAGGGTTTGATTGATGACGGATAAATGACACATGCCGTATAAGGAACAAAATCCTAGTTTCGATGATGCCCCATTCTGTATGAGATATGTGATAGCTAACAATGATAGTTGATAATGACAAGATTATCACAAGGTGATTGATTGATTTGGCTAATTGGAATAGATTTCTTGTTGATCTTGGGATTTGTGTTGAAGTGTGTGTTGCTATCAAAGATTGACCATCTAATCAAAGTGTCCATTTCACGAAAGGATGACTTATTATGATGGTTGACAGGATGAGCCCTAAGGGACTGACCTAATGCCTCAGGGGCACATCAAAGATGGCCTTGCCTTCATGAAAACTTAGAGGTGACGTAGTTCGACCATGCGGACTGTGGATGATTGAAGAACTGATTTGACTGGGATGATGATGTGATTGATTATGATGTTTGAATGGATTTATTGAGAAATTTGATTAAGTGATTTGGTTAAGGAATTGAATGATTGGAAGAATGGATTGAAGAATTGATTTGTTTGGAATGATGTGATGAATTGATTGATTTTATTGTTTGGATTTTTGTAGGATATTTGATTTTTTTGTGGTTTTTTGATGATATTCGTTGTTTTTGGATTTTTGGAATATTTGGATGTTTTTGGTTTTTGGGAATTTTGTGATTTTTTTGGATTTTTGACATGTTTTGATTTTTTTGGATTTTGAAATGTCGTGATTTTTTTGGATTTTCGACATGTTTTGATTTTCTTGGATTTTGAAATGTTGTGATTTTTTTGGATTTTTGAAATGTTGTGATTTTTTTGGATTTTTGAAATGTTGTGTTTTTTTTGGATTTTTGACATGTTTTGATTTTTTTGGATTTTTGACATGTTTTGATTTTTTTGGATTTTGAAATGTTGTGATTTTTTTGGATTTTTGAAATGTTGTGATTTTTTTGGATTTTTGACATGTTTTGATTTTTTTGGATTTTTAACATGTTTTGAGTTTTTTTGGATTTTGAAATGTTGTGATTTTTTTGGATTTTTGAAATGTTGTGATTTTTTTTGGATTTTTGACATGTTTTGATTTTTTTGGATTTTGAAATGTTGTGATTTTTTTGTGTTTTTTGAAAATATTTGATTTTTTTGGATTTTTGACTGTTTTGGGGAATGACAATGGATTGCAATGTGGGTAGACTTTGTGTTGGATACCAATGACAAGGGGAAACCAAGTGTAGGTGCAAGGATGAATGGATAAGAGGGGGGTGATAGTGGATGGAAGGAATGCACATGTAAGAGGGCAAGGATGTGATCTCCAAGGACTATGTCGCATAGGAATAACATGCCCCATTATTCGTGGTATACTTAGGATTTTTCATGACAATGCTTATGACCATAGGGTAATGATAGGATGGATTGTTTGGAAAGGGATGAGGTATGTCAAGAAATAGCCCAAAACATTTGTCAACATTGTGCCCCCAATCTTTATCAAGATCAAAAGAGGAAGGGAGGATGAATGGATACGATATGACAGGCATGCGAGTGCATGAATAAGGATGGTAAGGTGGAAAATGGTAGGAGGATGAGACAATGTGCCCCCAAGTGTAAGTGGCATAGAAGATCAACTTTTTTTTTATTTTTTGAATTAGATAGGGAGATATGGATGAGAAGAACTTAGGTGTCTAGTGCCATAAAAGGTGATAGTCCCAAAGGTATTTCGCATTGACCATGTCAAATGTCGTTATGCTCATTGATGTTGGTAAGTGATGGCATGAAAGTGAGATGGATAAGGTAGATAGTTAATTATGGAGGTAACGATAGTAGATTATGATGTGAATTATGTGGGGATCAAAAGTGGATTATGATGTGGATTATGTAGGGATCAAAAGTGGATTATGATGTCAATTATGTAGGGATCAAAAGTCTATTATGTGGGATTCATGTAAGGATGGATGAATTGCTTATGCCAAAATATGGACCATAGGAAGATGATAAGGTAGATAAGTAAGGTATTCATTAAATGATGGGGTGATGGAGGTGTGAAAAGGAATCATGACCAATGGTTGCACACACTATGTTAAACATGGAATCTTGTGATTGGATGGAGGTGTAGGAAGCAATGGTGATGTTTGTTTAGGAGAGGGATGATGTAAGCATTTGGGCACCCACATGTACTTAGTATTTGTATGATTTTTTCTTTTCATGTGGGGTGGAGGAATTTGATATTTTTGAATGGATTGGATGGAAGAGGATGTTTGGGATTTTTTTTTAGAAGGGGATGCCTCATTTGACTTGTTTAATTTTTGTTTAGGGACCCATACCATTTTGTCTTTGGACTTTGCTTTTGGAGGTATGGGTTTGGATGGATTTTAGAATGTGCCTTGTTTTGAATTTTTGGATTGATTTCCTAAGGTATTAGGACCCTTAGGATGTTTGGATTTTTTAAAGGAGGTATCCAAATGTTTGTTTTTGAATCCCCATGTGGTGGGTTGAATGAGTGCGAGATGTATGCTTACATGATGTGTGCTTTTGTTGGTCATGATTAGGAATGTGTTTTTGGATAAATGGATAAGTGGGTTGGATGATAGGGATGTTAGGTGTTGGAAGCAATGGAGGTAAAGTGGATGGATGGAAATTAGGAGTTGGAAGGAGTGGAGGTAAATTGAATGGTGGAAGGTGAATGGTCACATGCTTTTGGCATTTGTAGGATGGAGGAGGTAGAATAGCGACATATGTTTTGGGTATATGATGGGATTTGTGATGGAAAGTGGACTTAGGAGGAATGGAGAAAGTACCAACATCGTTAGATGGTTGTCCTTGGGGTGTGCATCCAAGGCCATATGAGCGTAGAGGGACTTTGACATGGATGGGCTCCAAAATACCTTTCTCATGAAGGCCTAAGCCTTTACCATGGTAGTTCATGTTTTGGAGCATGCAACAGACAATAGGGCTATGTGTAGTTTGGACACTAGACATGAGCTGATTATTGGATGGAGAAGGTGATGTGGTAGATAATGGTTGTTGTTGTCCTAAGGAGGAACACTCGTGGATGAAAGCAGATAGACCAAGTGGATATGACTATGGATTTGAAATTGGAACAATGGAAGGATCATTAGGATCCTTATTATGTTCATGTAGATCCAAGTTATTTGTGTGATCTTCTATGTGTATTTGGGAGGCACTTGTCTCATTATGGTGAGTGGAAGTGGTTGGATCATGGATAGATGGAGTGATAAGATCTCAACTCTGGAATACATAGAGTTGCTAAGTGGATCATCATGGCCTTCTTGATCATGGAGGGGATCATGAGAATATGATCAAGTGTGTTATGGATAGGTTGAATGGAAGTAGTTTGATCTTGATTAGAATTAAGAGCTAATGGTTCCACATGCTTTGTATTAGACCCTTAACATATCTCTTGACTTGGAATGGAAATGGAAGTGGAAGTGGATGACTCATGAATGGGCTTAATGGTTTGTGGACCACATGATGGGGTCAAAGGAATGGACATGGCATTTGAAGGCTCTTTGGTAGGCTCAAGCATATGTGTTGGATGACATGGAGATAGTTTATTCCATGCTAGTAACCCTTAGATCACATCCTTGGTAGGGGGTGGAAGGTGTTGGCTTAGGGTTTTGATTTTGATTAAGTGGAGGATAAAATAGATTAGATGAAGTGGATATGGACAACCCCTTAGGCTTTCTTTTGTAATGTTTGATTCTAGGATGTGAGGTTGTTGTAGGATTAAATGGTAGAAGGTACTTATAGGGTGGATTAGGTAGACTTATGTTCCCCCTGTCAAAGGTGGCATTGGAATTTGAAGGCACTTTGTCTTGCTGTCAAGGTGGACTTGGATAGGCTTGGGGTGCTAGAACATTGCTCTCTAGGATTGTCATGGAATGACACATGTCTTCATATCGTTGTATGTCATCTTGTGGCATTAAGATCATGTTGTTCTTGACTAGGATGAATGATGATGTGGAGTGATTAGGAATGTGATAGAGTATGAGTTTGATTGGATGATTAGATGTGTGATTAGGGATGATTAGGGTATGGTTAGGGTTGTGATTTGGAAATGATTAAAATATGATTATGAAAATGATTAGGTTGAATTTGATTGAATGATGTGATTAGAAAGGGTGATTAGGATGTGAAAGATGAATGCATGAATAGGATGTGATTATGATAAGGTGAAATGCTTGGACGATGTGTTGGAAGAAATGTTTAGAATGAGGGATGACTAGGAGAATCTATTCCCTTTCTCTTCATTTTGCAACCATGTCTCTACCAAATGAGGCTTGTGAATTGTGGGATTCTACATGGATGCAAATGGAAGGTGATGAGGCCCAAACTATGATAGAGGCTAATTAGTCTTTGAAAAGTCTAGCTCCAAGAGGGTACTCTCATCTACTAATGACCTTTCAAAGTACAAATTGGTTATGTTGAGACCTTGAGGTATGGAAGAGATGATCGATTAAAGTGAACCCATGAGTTTTAGAATTCACTTGGAAGGATGGACTTAAACTAGCCGTGGAGTATTAAGCCCAAGTTTTGATTGATGTGAAAAGATGTCAAGGTCTCTTGGTCCGAATTTGTACTTGTGATGTAGTCAAGCTTTAACAGTTTCTCCCTATGTTTCAACCTTAGGAAGACTAATGTTTAGGGTCCTCTATATATGTCAAGGGATGAATGAAATTGAATGTGTGGTGGGTGAATAGAACCAATAAGTTGATAATGTTTTGACATGGTTGCAATCAGATTTGAAAGGGAGAGTAGATACTCAAAGTTTTCCCCATGGTTGTGGTGTATTGTGATTAGGAATGATGAAAGATGAAATGGATTGGGTAATGAATGAATGGTTAGGATGTGATTCATATGTGATTGGGATGGCTAGGATATGATTAGGAGAATGATGATGATGACTTGGATATGTTTGGGATATGTGAAAGGATTAGGAATGATGAATAGAATGGATTAGGATTATGTGAAAGGATTAGGAATGATGACTTGGATGGATTGGGATGAAGTGATTAGATGAAAGAGGTGATTAGGGTTTGACTAGGTTAATTAAGAGGATGACTAGAAGAATGATTAGGGTGAAATGGATTAGATTAGGATGACGATGTGTAATGGTTATGCATGATGAATTAGATATGATTATGATGCTTAGGATATAATTGGGATGAGGTGGAATGATGATGAATAGAATATGAGTAGGATATGGTGTAACGATTAGGTATAATGAATAGGACATGATTGGGATAATGTGGAATGATTATGAAGGACGAAGAGGATATGACTATGAAGAGGTGGAATGATTAGGAATGAGGAATATGATGGATTGGGGTGAGGTGGAATGATGAAGGTATGATGAATATGATGAATAGGATAGGATTAGGATGTGGTTGAATGACGAGGAATAGGATGATTAGGATGTTGAGAAAGGACAAGGATGATGATTAGGATGAAATGGAAGTGACTTGGAATGAGGATGATAAAGTGCAATGATGATGTTAGATGACTTGGTCATATTAGGATGAGGGTAAAGATGATGTGGAATGAGGAGATTTGAATGACTTAGGTTGGTTAGGATGAATGAGTAGGATATGATGAGTTGGATATGACTAGGATGATAAATAGGATTAATGGATGATTTGGGTATGATGTGGAAATGATAAATAGGATAATTAAGATGAGGTGGAATGATTAGAAAGTGATAAGAATGTGATTAGGGTATGATTAGGGATGGCTTGGATATGATGTGGCTAAAAAGGATGATTAGGACATGAAGGTTGAATGATGAAGATATGAGTAGGAATGTGATTAGGATAGGATGAGTTGGAATGATGAATATGATGTGGTGTGATTGTATGGGGATAATAATGACTATGAGGTGGAACGAATAGGATATGATGAATGGGATGTGATTAGGATGATGACTAGGATGATTAGGATTATGTGTAATGATTAGGAATAATGAAGAGGATATGATTAGGATGAAGATGGATTAGGATAATGAGTAGGATAAGGTGAAATGATTAAGATATGATGAATATGAAATGTTATTATGATGAAATGAGTTGGCTTTGGAGGGTGATTGGGAATGATGAAAAGGGTATGGTGACTTGAATGGATTAGGATAATGTGACTAGGATATGATGTGGAACGACAAGATTGGATGACTAGATGTTGGTTTGACTTGGAATGAAAGTGGAAGTGGATTAGAAAGAGGATGATGTGGAAGGATGATAATGTGATTAGGATGTGATTAGGATAGGACAAGGATGGTGTGGATGTTTGGAGGATGTGAAAGAGGATAGTGATAAGGATATGATGACTTGAAATGGTGAAGAATGATAAGATGTGAAATGGATGTGATGAGTTGGAATGATGGTAATGTAATTGGGATGTGATTAGGATAGAATAAGGATGATGTGGATCATGTGAATGATAAGGGTGATTAGATGACGAAGAGGATGTGGTTAGGAAGAATGATTAGGATATGAGGGTTGAATGGTGAGGGTATGGCATGAATGTGATCAAGGTATGATGACTTGGGATGTATGGGTTGAAATGAATGTCGAGGGTGATGATTAGGCAAGCACATAGAAGACACTTGGTAGTCAGTTGGCTATTTTTGATGACTCATGATGTTTTGCAAACACTTGTAGACATGCACAATCCTAGGCTAGGCAAGGACTATATTTTTTGAATCCCCTAGCTACGCTTATTCAAAGTGAATAGATCTAGTATCTTGGTAGCATCAGCTCCCCTCCACAGCACTCACTTCTCACGCATACCAAGTTCTAGGTTTCCCAAGGCTCATCCACCCACTAAACCTTAGGATTGTCCCTACTATCTCAGCTAAGAACTACAAGAATTAGGGTGACTTCAATGGTTACCCTTCTGTGTCAACAAATAGAGGGTTTTTGGCCACTATACAAAAGGGTTCTAGTGAATATCTGGGGGACTAGCACCTCATGAGCATCCAGCAAGCCACTTAAGGCTCTAACTAACCCTACTAGGAGTTTAATATACACTAAGGTATGCCTCCTTTCGAGCTAGCACTGTATGATGAGCGCTCATACCAGTTAGACTTGGCTTTCACCTTATCCTCATATTATATAGCAGGCCGGACGAAAGTCCCACTTGGGGTCGCAAGTGAGTTCTCCTTTCAGATTTGTGTCAAGAGCAGGCCCACTCTAAGGCTCAAACAAAAGCAAGACAAGTTAACATGTTTTTGATCCCCATGCTCGCACTAAGTCGCAAGGGGAAAGCATACACATGTGAACTTGCTCACACTAACATGGGGGTTCATTGACCTTAGAAAAATAGATGTGCGGTGTGATTATGCAAGTGTTGAGAGATGCTTTTGATTCCCAAGATCACATGACGTGTGAGGGAAGAGCATACACACCTCAAAACACTAACACAATCACCAAACAAAAAAAACACTGGTTCATTTTAAACCCCAAGCCAGTGTGAAAACAACAAGATTAAGTTCATTTTAGTGCCCCAAAACCAAATGTGCCTATGATAACCAACACACATGCATATGAAAGAAATCAAATCCCTACATCAAACACATTAGTAGTTTCAGTTTGATTTCTTTGACCAGTGAATACCACATGCTGCAAATGAGATGTTAGTAGCATAAAATCCTTATGATAATGCCAAAAAAACATGACATAACAAGTGAATGCATCATTTAGTGAACCACAAGGTCAAAATAGTCAAAAATAGAATCTATTAAAAATCTACAAAATATGATCAGATATAGAAAAACAGATCGTAGGATCAGAAAATTTAGGAAATTTTGAGCAATTTAAAAAAAAAATCGCTGAAATCTGACAAAAATGCTCGAGATATTCACGTTTAAAGTTTACATGAAGCATTGACTTTGACCCAAAAAAAATGACAAAATAGTACCATCACCTATCGAAACCTATACTATTGTGAATTTCATTGTGTTAGCTTTCTGATGCCACCAATTTCATGAAATTTTGCCTCTGTATGCAAAATTTGTATAAGTTTGAAAAAAACTACCTATTCTGGCATATGGAGGCAAAGCTAGGCCTTGGCAGTTAAAAGTTAGACTGCTAGCAGTTTGTATCCCTCTTAGTCACATGGCATAGTCAAGACACCAGTGGTTAAGGTCTATTTCTTTGGAAGTCAAGGGAAAATAGAGGCCCTCAGTCCCCCATATGACCAAGGGCCTAAGCGGTCCAAAAAAATAAAAGGGGAAAAGGGATTCGCTGGCCCCCTTCCCCCAGGTCATCGAGATGACCACCCCACTATGGCACAGTGAAAAATTAAAAACAAAACATACTAAAAAGTACTTGAATCCCATCCATATTTTCGCTCCTAGCGGTTAGTGGTTTAGGTTTTTAATGCCTGCCCATAGACCACATTGAATGGTGGCAGCTATTTTTGACAGGGGGTGACGGTCTTCAATCCCGAGTGGTGATTGTGGAAAAGTGGTGGCAACCTGGCCAAAAGGGGAGGTGATCGACTTCAGAGGAGATGATGATCTCCTCCATAGGTGGTGATTATTCTCCAATGAGGGGCAGGTTTAAGAGGTTGGTGTACTAAAAAGTACTTGAATCCCATCCATATTTTTGCTCCTAGCGATTAGTGGTTTAGGTTTTTAATGCCTGCCCACAGACCACGTTGAATGGTGGCAGCTATTTTTGACAGGGGGTGACGGTCTTCAATCCTGAGTGGCGATTGTGGAAAAGTGGTGGCAACCTAGCCAAAAGGGGAGGTGATCGACTTCAGAGGAGATGATGATCTCCTCCATAGGTGGTGATTATTCTCCAATGAGGGGCAGGCTAGGGGTAAGTTTAAGAGGTTGGTGCTAGGTTTAAGCAAAGCTGAGCAACGGCGGAGGAATAAGGCACAGATGGGTAAGGCTTGTGCTAAGGTTAGGAAAGGTTAAACAATGGCCATAGTGGGAGGAAATGAAGGTGTTGATTGGGTTAAATTAGGCAACAAAATTGGTGATTCTGTTCAAAGGGAGGTGGTGACGTAACCCTAGAGTAGCGACCTTAGGGTTTTCAACGGAGCGTGGGGCAGTGACCAGGATCCACGGTCTTTGACGGGTAGCAGGTTGGAGAATAGACCATGGTAGTGGTTGCCAACATGGTGGTGGGTACAAAAGAAAAATAGCAGTGGGCAGAGGAGGGAAGTTGACCTAAGCTGCAAAGGGTGGAGGAAGGTTTTGGAGTGGTTGACCACAAAATTCAAAACCCTGCAATGACTACAAATTCAAATCTACAAGCATAAACAATTACCCTACATTCCAAAGCAAATGTTAGTCATTAAAACAATCAAAATCATTAGCAACCATGAAATGTAATAGACTATACAAGGGCCGATAGGGTGTGCAGTCTACCATATAGTATGGATCCATATGGTATGGATTCGTACTGTACATAACTGTACCTTGTCAAGCCCTAAAAAATTTTCAAAATTTTTCTAGTTGCCAAAAATGACAAAAATTATATGCTTCCTAGGGTTTTGGGGCCTCCCAGACTCAATGGTGAGGTCTGATTTGACCTAGGAAGCCACTTGCAAGATTCACTCATCAAAACTTGACAAACAATGCCATTTTCATGTTAGGTTCATCAATGTGGGCTAGGGTTTTGGCTTTCAAACATGCAGAAAATGAAACTACAACAAACCCTAACTACAATGAAGAGCAATCTAACTTAGAAAATTAGAAAACAAGCATGAAAATAAACTAAAATCTAAGATAGCTATTGACTAATCTTCATTGCTCTCCTCCATCTTGCCTCATTGTTTTCAGATTTACAGGTTTTACACAATCGTGAGAAGCTCAAGTATGTGGGCAGCAAGACATTGGAGATAGTCTATGAGATGCATAGCTAAAAAATGTCTTCTAAGGAGTGAAAATAGAGCCAAATGAGGTGTTTTATAGAGGAGGCTGATTTGAATGGAGGGCTAAGATTGAGAGTTGAAAATAGAGGGTTGTGATTGATTAGGGTTCCTCTACACTAGAGGACAAAATAGAATTTTAAATTAGAGGAAATTGTGAGGGGGAGATTATGATTTAAATTAAATAAATTGCATGCATTTATTTAATTTATTTGAGAAGGGGTTTTTGTGATGGGATTGATTTATTTGTTTGAATAAATCAAGTCAAGGGGACATTATAAATAGTTAAATAATCAATTAGGATTAATTATTTAATTATAGAAGACACATGGATAAATGATTAGAAATGATGAAATTAAATTAATTAAATAATTAAAATTATTTAATTAATAGTTGAATCATGGAATTTGCAGGAGAAAATTATCCTGTCACATTTGTAACAGGAGGACATTTTTAAGTGTCTACAATATCATTCTTCTCATCTATATCTAACTATCCTTCAAACCGTAGCATCATAACTTCAAATGTGGAGAAGTAGAGATCATTCCTCAGACTCATCCTAACTGCAATGACTCTGAACCACTATCTTCACTCTGCAAGCTCTAGAATCCTCTGCAGTACCTTCTATGTTATGAAATTAGGAACATACCTTCTTCACACCTGTCTCTGTCTATATTTCAAATCGCAAAGCCATACCTTCAAATGCAGAGGAATGCAGAGCATTCTCTCAGGCTACTTTAGTGCAACTTCCAATGCCTTGGACTTTCTGAAACTTTCTTTAAAAACTAAAGCAATGCTTTTCCTTAGGAAACAATGAATGCAATATTCAGCACATCATAGACATCATTCACAACACCATACTCAACAAACACAACTCTTTTCAACACAACAAGAATATTCATGTTAGCACAACCTTTGTCTATGAACTTCAGAAGATAGTGCATAATTGTGTACAGATGATATTGATCCAATTAATATACATAGTAGATGACTTTCACCTTATCCTTCACTTCATCACTTCTCTAATCCATCTCTGATCATTACTCCTTTGTCTTCTCCTCTAATCATTGCTATCATTTAGCAACTCTAAACATCACTGATCATCACACCATGTCAACACATCATACCACTATTGCTATCATCTTTGTTAACATTACTTCCACTTTTAACCTTCCACAACACAACACTGTTGACATCAATGACAACACATATGCAACAAGGTTTACCAAGAACATAGAGGGGACATGATTCTACATTTGTAGTAGTGGACATATTTTCAAATATGGTGCATTTCATTCCTTGTAAGAAGATAAATGATGTTGTACATGTTTCTGACCTATTTTGCAAGGAGATTGTGAAATTGCATGGATTATCAAAGAGTATAGTTTTAGATAGGGATACAAGATTCATAAGATATTTCTAAGGAACATTGTGGAAGAAGATGAAGATAGACCTAAAATTTAGTTCAACATTTCACTCACAGACAGATGGACAAATAGAAGTGGTAAATAGGAGTTTGGGTAACTTGTTGAGATCCTTAGTAGGAGATAAGGCAAGAAATTAGGATATAATTCTACCGCAAGCAGAGTTTGCATACAATAACTCAGTGAGTAGAAGTACAGGGAAGACACCATTTGAAGTTGTGATTGGAATACAACCTAGAGGAGTTGCAGAGCTAAGAGACATTAGTATGGATAACAAAAGGAGTGCAGAGGTAGAAGAATTTGAAGGATACATGGAAATAGTACACACTTAGGTCTGGAAGCATTTAGAAGAGATGAAAAATAAGTATAAGGAACAAGTAGATGAAAAGAGAAGATATAAGGAATTTTCTGTTGGAGATGAAGTCATGGTATATCTCAAAAAGGAAAGATTTCCAATGGTGACTGTTGTGTGGTTACACAACACGCCCCATTTTTCCCCAGCAAAATGAGGACCCAACTTTTTTCTTTTTCTTGGCTTTCTTGTTTCCCTTTATTTTTGGGTGGTATGGTAAAAAACTAGTAGCAAATGTATGTCAGGATCCTATCATGTGCGTATCTAGACCTTGAGATCTAGGTCAAATTTTTAAAATCAAAATTTCTCATCATAAACCTTTCCAAATGAAAGAGCACAAAATTCCAAGCATGTTTTCTTTTTGAAGCACCTTGATATTCCCTAAGGCTAGGAAGTTATGCCTGGTCAAAGTTTAGTCAAACAGTCTTAGGGATATCATCACATTCCCTAACATACAGACATTAACTTAATTTCCAGACCATGAAATTACTAAAGGAAATTTTAATGTCTGCACATTCATGAATATACGTATGCCAAACTTTAGCCCATGATGTAGTAAACCATCAAGTGCATGCATATTCACAAGTATGCACATTCAATCTCAATATGTGGACATTTGTTAATATCCTGACTTGATATAATATAATGATAAAACTGAATGTTTGTATATTATCTCAATGTCTTGATATTCATCAATATCCTAATGACGTCATCTGATCTTGCATCAGAAAAATAACACAAGATGATGACATTACCCAGATACTAAGAATTTGGAACCTTTCACAGACTTTAAGATCCAGACATTAACTTAATGTTTGGACTTTCACTAATATCCTAATGATGTCATGATATACCTAACTCAAAATAACCTTTAGAAAGGTGACATCATCAGCATATTTAGACTTGGGGATATTTTGTAAATGCTAATATCTGGATATTTCTAAATAGCCACATCCCCATCCTTGCGACCCAAAATACATAGGTTTCCATGGACCAATTAGATGTTTCCATGTGGCATGTGTTGACTTTTCTCATCTAGACATTTTGTAATGTCTTGATATTCAAGGATCAGAGGGAAATTGCTTATTGATCTCAGAAACTTGATATTTTCCCTTAGTCAACATTGACCAATGTCATGATGATGTCATATGAATATGCATATTCCAAAAGGTATGCACATTGTTTAAACATCCAAATATTCATTAATATGAATACTTTGCAATAAATGTCATGAAAGAGTAGGTGGATGTTTGAAAATTCAAATCATGAACCACCACCTATTACGATCCTAAGGACTAGATGCTGATAATCCATAAACATAAGTAATTTGACATTAATTATACCTTAATCTCTCAATTTTAGCATTTAAAGGGTGAATTTTGATTTTTTTAACATTCACAAGGTATTTGAAAGAGAAATTATAGAATTCCAGAGCTTTTACAGTGGCCATTACAAAGATCTTCAACCACAAAGGAATAGTGTGCACATTAGATGGCGAACGGTAAAGGACAGTGAAATAGCATATCTAGACATCAACTAATCAGGTTTAAGTGCACAAATTAGGTATATAATGTTAAAACCCTCACTTTGTCACTTCTACACTATAAAAGGTGAACAATATTCATTTAGGGTAAATCTTGTATGATGATGCGTATGTTCATATTCTAAAAACTGTTGAGCATCATGATATTTAAGAGTTAACTATTTAAACTCAAAAGATTGTACTTTACATTAAAATATGCATATCCATCATTACAGGATATCATACAAGCTTGTAAGAACAAAAGTGACGTAGAGTTCATGGTCCCCATGTACCCACAACCTAGTGGGTGTAGTTTCAGATTCGGTCAAATTGGAGATACACATGTTGGGAATACCAGTCTAGAAGCATGGATGGTTAAATCAGTTAAGGGTGGTGGGAACCCTATGTTAATAAATATTTACAATTCTAGAATGTGGCATGCTGGTGGATTTTTGTACACAGTAGAAGCCATCAAGTTAGTAGCAACATGTGCCGATAATTATAATAGAAATACCAAGAGGGTGGAGAAGCATGGCTGTGTTTATGTAAACTTCTCAGTTGCAGGTATTACAACTACATTTCATCTACCTATAGGCCCTAATTTGTATGAGATAGATCTGGAGGCCTTAGAAAACCAGTACAAGAATAAAAATGTAGGTTGTGGAAAGATAATGTTTTCCTACTAGAGAGCTCAGGATAGCACATATAAGGCAACAACCAAGTTACCTGTCAACCTCTACAAATTTGATTTTTCACCTGAGGTTCAATACATGATGGTCATGTTGAGCCAGATGAGAGGAAGGTTGCATGCTCAAAACTTTGAGCCATGGATGTACGGGCTCATAAGAATGGTTAAGACCACAAATACACAAATACAATGGGCATCACTCATCAGTGACAGCATGGATGCAGGAATGAAAAGGCTTGGTGGTAAGGCAAACATATTCCATATGTCATCATAGGTGGTTTATGTCTATGCAACCAAGGGTACGTTTGATGTCTTGCAAATAGTAGGATGAGTTGGAAGGAAGCCCAATGATGTGAATATTTGGGGTCATTACCCACAACTGGAGAGGAAGTAATCCCTCCAAAACTACAAAACAGTTAATGTCTATTTTGTGATGCATCTGGTTCATTTGATGGAGGATGACAGAGCTAAAAGGATGAGCATTGAAGCTTAGGAAGTCATAGTTAAGAATGGAACTTGGTTTATCCAGTTCCTGGCCTTTAAATATATAAGAATGGAAGGATTCAGTGGGCAACCCCTGATGTTGCCAAGATATCCCACTGATAAAGTGATTCTCATGGAGATGACTAGATAGATAGTGCCTTCATATCAGGCATTTGCAAAGAGAAATAAGAAGCCAAATGTCAATTTCCCTCTTTACATTGGATGGTACATGTGCCCTGACACTGAGTTAGAAAAGGAAGCAAAGGGAGGCTTGTAGATGCTAAAGTTGCAGCCTTTTCCACTGGCTAGACAATATGACCCCTACCAGAGAATGAAGAAACATATAAATAAGAGGCATGTACATCAGGTACATTTAGAGGATTATTGGGTAGATTGCTCAAATGATGTAGAAGTGAGGAGGAGAAGCTAACGAAGATTGACACTGAAGCAGATCCACACATTGGACTGCATTCCTATCCCTCTACAGCTGCATCAAGATGATGGGATGATGATTTCAAAAGAATATGAGGATAAAAAGATATACAATGAGACTGTATCCCTACTAGATTGGAGTCAGCTAGAGGTAACCTCTCTAGACCTCATATTAGCAAGGGACATGACATTGACCAAGGCATGGGTGGATCAACAGGTTGCCAATTTGAAGGCCAAGGGAGTGGTCATGACAATAGATAAGAAGAGGAAGAGGCAGGAATTGCCTAAAGATGAATATGATGACTTCCTAGTTGATAAGAGGCAAGGCCTTGAGAAGAAAGCCCAAGGAGCTTCATCCAAAGAAGCTAAGAGAAGTACTAAAGTTGGCATCATGATAATTCCAAGGCCATCACCTCAGAAGAAACAAGCTTCAGCCTTTACTGTTACAACATCCAAAATGCTTGTAGAACAAGATGCAGCTTTAGAGCAGTTGGGGACTAGTTATCAGGATTTGGAGGATGAGGAGGATGAAGTGCCTTTGAAGAAGAGAAGGAAAATTCATGATATACTAGCAGGGGCTAATGTCCCAAGGAAAAAGAGAGGACAAGGAAATACAATGATAGGGTCAACCAGCACCCAGCCTAATGTCCTACTCAAAGAATAAGAAGATGAGGGGATCACCCCTACGGAACAAATGTTCATAACACAACCATCTGCATCAAGTAAGGATGCACAATTAGTTATGCCAAAGAGTGTGGGTGAGGGTGCAATACAAAAAGATTATCAGCATGATGTCCTAATCCCAAAAAATGTTAAGTTTAAAATAGAATTGGCACAAGAGCAGAGATTGGGAGAGAAGAAGAAAATGCATGATCCTTCTTTGCATCTTTATGAGACAATTGACCTTAGTGATGATGAGGTGACAATGGACATGGCTTCCAGTCCTATAGAAATATTGGTTAGAAATACTGCAATGACACCCCTGGGAACACCTCAAGTGTAGAAGACCACTGGAGTTGAAGAAGTCGAAGATCCAGAAGTGGTGGCAAAGAAGATAGGCCTAGAGGGGTTGATAGGGAAGGTCACTAGCCTAGTAGCAATTGATTTAACATATGAAGGGCCTAAGGATGAAGAGAAGGATAGAAACATGGAGCATGCGTGTTGATTAGGATTGTTAGTCATAACAACACTCATAAAAATTTGCACAACAAACCTGTTGATAATTGAGAGGGGGGGTGAATTAGTTATCTTAATTAATTTAACTTTCTATTCTTTAAATTAAATAAGCATGTATAACCATGAAAGAAGGAATAAACTTAATACACATAACATAATGATTTTGATGTGGAAAACCCTATTAAGGGAAAAACCACGGGGTGACTAACCCAAGATTGTATTCTCTGTTAAAAGAATAAGGTAGTACAAAATGGCACTTGCCAAATAGGGCTTACTACCTAAGCACATTGCTCACAAGAGGCTCACTGCCTACAAGATACAAATAAAAGTAACTAGGTACTTAAACTGATGAGATGCATCCACATACGCTAAGGTTCAGTTCTAGTTAGGCTCAATACACTGATCTACTACACTTCATTCTTCCTCTTCTTTAGTGCTGCTGTCCTGTCACATACCAGACCTGTATTACTGCTTCCACACTGCTCTCTGCTTTTCTTCGCTCTTCACAACATACCACACACACCTTCGCATCCAAATCCATCTTGTATATATATCTGCACCAATGATTTCAACACCTTTCTAGTTGGCATCTGGAATAGTCCATATTTTCCAAAACTCTAGTCTGTTGGCTGAATCCTTGCTTATCAAGTGATGCATATCAAGGAGATGCTTATAGAAGTCATCAATCATGTCAGCCAATCATGAATGATACCTCAAGAAACTTCATCACCATCAATATCTCATCCAAAAAAAGGTCTGATGCTCTGCCGGTCAGTTCTTCCTCAGTGTACTTTGTCAAATAGAAACTCAACACTTAGGAGTTCATATATTCTCACTCTTTCATCACCGGAGGCTCAATCTCTAGAATCTATTAGTAATGGTACTCCTCTTGGCTTTCCCAAGTCCGTACTTTTCTAAGATACTCCCTCTAAGAGATCCAGACCTGATTGTCGGTCCTAGCCGCATGCTCTATTCTTGCTTACGGGACCACAACACTCTTCACTCTGACTTCCGAGACAGGCACACCATGTCCTGTGGATGGGTGGGATGAACTTTGTTTCCATCACTAACAACAACCATGAGGCTACACTATGTCTCTTGCCAACAATCTCCCCCTTTGGCATTGATGGCAACACTTAGTAAAAAATGATTAAGTGTCACACTACACTCCCCCTTGGCTGATGCTCTGTTCTAATATACATTTTACCGAAGCTCCCCCTTAGCTAGATTCCACTTTTTTCACTGCTCCTCACTCTCCCTTGACATCAATGGCAAAGGGTAGGGTCCGCACACCAAAATTTCCCAAAAACAATCTATACTTGGCTGCATAAACATATATACATGTTTTACTTACATATACTGAATTATATCTGCAAAAGTGGTTTTCAACTGCACCACTTCTATCACCCAACTCTTCTTCATCCTATCCAAAATTAAGATGTGACCACTCAACATGAATGCAAAATCTTTTGCCCCTTTTAGATCTGTTAGATCACTAGTCCAGGCTGTTGTCTGAGCATCAGTTAGGGCCTCATGCATGGCCTCTAACTTAGGGATAATGATCCCTCTAAGTTCACTTAACCTATTTATTCCATTTTTCTTCTCCTTCTCAAGCTTCTTTATTTCATTTGTGATTGCAATAGTCTGACACTCTTGATTGATTATGGAAGAGGAGAGAGGATCAAAACTTTGAGATAAACTGAACAGTTTATCCTCTTGCTCTTTTACTTTCTTGTCAATGTCCTTGGTCAATTTAGGCTAGGATAAACAAAATTTATATATATCTCTGCCATATTTAAGAGCATTTTATAAGCTCTTTATTCCAATATCCATAACTCTCCTATCATTGGTTTTTAGTCCTTGTCCTTCAGAGAATCTCTTTCCCAAAAACTCCTTCTGGACCTTTTCTTCTGTTGACTTCTCTAAGGAATCAAAATGCGTATGAACATAATTTACAAGAGACTTTAGATTACCGGATGTGGAGGCTGAAGAATCCTTTTGGAAGGATGGCATGATCTTATCCAATACACCGGATGCAGCTTCTATAAGCTCACAGTCTTCTATGTGAGACTTCAGGAGTTTTTCTTTTGCCTTTGCTTGAGTGAAGGATGCTAGCTTCATGGTTTGAACCAGGGAGAGGGAATCAAAATTGAATGGTCCTTGAAGGAGTTTCGGTTCATCAAATTCCATCATCTCTTTGGTCAAGAAATATTTGATAGTTTCTGCAGTGTCTCTTGCTAGAGACAGAGTCTTCTCCCTTCTGCAATCTCTGAACTGTCTCTCAGAGTCTTCTCTATTTGGCTTATTTATTTTTCTCTTACTTCTTCTCCTTGACTGGTTTTCTCCTCTATTCTTTCATCTCCTTTAGATCTGGAGTCTACAGGGGAATCCAGATGAGAGATATTTACTTCTTCTTGGACTTCCTCTTCCGGAACAGAGGAATCTAAGTCTTTAGCTTTCTCTTCACTTGTCTCCTTTACCTCTTCTGGAACTGTCTCAGTAGATTCTTCTTTGTCATCCATGGCAAAGGTTTCATCACCTAAGTCCTCTATGATAGGATTATTGAATCTTTTATAGGCATTCCTGAGGATCTCTTCAGTTTCTTTTGCCACTTTGTCAGTTTCTCCAAGCATAAGCTGATTCATTCTAGCTTTTCTCTGGAACTCATCCTTGCAATCTTTGAAGACCATGTTTATTTTCTTTGGAGTGATGGAGGGATAAAGTTGGATAGCAATCTGTTCCTAGATTTCTAGGTCTTTTTCCATGGCATTGTTCTTTCTTATTTCAAGTTCCTTTTCTAGACTTTTAGGAATCAGAGATATAATTTCAATGAATGCTTTGTTGTAGATGTTTAAATACCTGACTGTAGCTTCTTGTAGGATCTTTTGATCAGTTTCACTATAATCATCATAAAACTCAGTCATTGGTTTCAAGTTCTCATCCACAGTGATTGATTTGATTATATCATCAATGCAGAGAGTAGGCTTTTCAACAAATTCTTCTGCCTTCTCTCCTTTGTCTTGACCAGTAGAGGGTTCACCAAATGTTTTCTTTCTCTTCTTCATTTTCTTTACTTCCTCATCCATCTCTGTCTCTTCATCATCCTTGAGGCTTGTGTATGATCTTGTAGCCTTTGACTTTGTTCTCTTTTCTCCTTTACCGGATGATTTTGCTTCCGGTTTTGATGCCTTTGAGCTCTTAGGTGCAGAGCTCTTAGATGATCTAGTCTAGGAGGGGGCTTCTACCAAAGCACTTTCTTTTTCTGCTTCTTCCTTTTCTTTCTCTGCCCTTTCCATCTTCTCTTTGTTTCCATCAAGTGCCTCTTTTGATATTCCATGCCTCTTGGCAAATTCTTCTACTTCCCTCCTCACTTTTCTTTTCATCTCTGGCTATCTAAGCTCCACATGAATCTTTACACTCAGCTCTTCAAAGGTTCCAAACCTTTCTGTCTCAGAGTCCTTGGGTTGACTTAGCATGTGTTGAACATGTAGCTCAACAATTTTCTCATCTACTTCATACCCCATTGGCATGATCCAGACTGTCCTTGGCTACACTACCTCCATTAGGCATTGATTAGTATCCACCATGAAGCATACTGTATCTTTGTATTTTTTCCACTAGATATTGGGGGATTCTCTCTCTTGCTTGCATCATACTCTGAAAGTTCTTGAAGTAGCCCCATAGTGCTATATTCTATGCCTTGGCATCACCTATTCCATGTAAATAATCCCTGATTTGTATGGCAATAGGTCTGTCATTTTGCCATATCCAACCACTAGATCTAGGTAGCTCATTCATGTAATAGAAAAATAGATAGAGTATCAAGCCTCCATATTTGAAAGAGTTCTTCTTGTCCTTCTTTATCTTCTGCAGATTCTCCAAAAGTTGGTTTAGAAGGAGCTCATAGAGGTCATAGTTAGCATTCTCCCTTAACATTTCATAAGCAGTATATACAACAGTTCTGGATATAGAATTCTTCCTACTGGAGTGATATATCTTATAGCCAATTATCATAGATGCAAACTTGATAGCCAGATCTGTGATATCCTCAATTGTCATTGCTCTTTTATCAAATTTTAATCTGGTAGCCTCACTTACAATTTGGTTTTTGACATATTTGAGAGTAGGCATCCCACTAGATGAGTGTAATCTGGTTACTACCCTAATGGTATCCTTAGTGATCTTAAACAACCTATTCAACCACATGAAGTTGTCATGCATTCTACTCAAAACATACCGGACCCATTCATCTTCAGCAAAATAGGCGAAATGGATGCACTGACTGAAATGTTTATCCCTGATGGCCTTGTATTGGGGTTTGAGATCAAATGAATCATCTATCAGTTCCTTGTGGTAGATATCCATCAACCTGGATTCCCCAAATTCTTCAATGTTCGCATGAATGTATGCCCTAATGTCTTCAACATGCAAAACCCCATGCAGAATGCTGGAAAATGTACCTAAGGGATCCACTTCTAGAGATTTGTAGGGATGTTTCTTAAATTTAGGGCACGACCTATCAGTAATCTTCACAACATTCATAATAGTCATCTTAAAGATTCAGAGAGAGTTTGATCAAGAACAAAAAATACCTTTTACGCTTTTATGGTTCACGAAATGAGCCGAAAAGATCGCCGGTTGACTTGAATTCTATGGTTGATCCTTGAGAGAGATGGAGAAAACTTGTTTGCAGAGCTCTTCTTATCTTTTTCACTAATGCAAATGTGTAGATGACGAGCAAATGAACCCTTTTATCTCTGAACAAACCCTAATTCCACATTGCAATAAATGCACAACTTAAGTCATTCCGGTTGCCTTATTTTGAGAGAGATCTCTTCTGGACCATTGAGATGCACTTAGAGTTATTCTTGGTGATTAATGAGAACCTATCTTCCTTTCCCCAATCATTTGATCTATCCATAGATCAAGATTCCTCAATTTTAAACCATACCAGATCAAACTGTGAAAATCCTGCTTCTTACCAGAAACTGTCAAACCGGATCAATCTTACAAGATTAGACTCTTCAAATCTTCTTGTGGATGTTTCACATCTTTACCAAGGATTCTTTAGATGTTTCTCTGAGAACCTTTTAATCCACAACCTTCCATGTGCCAATTTCAGGCACCAATTGACTGGCTAGGGGAAATTATTTTCTTTTGTGACTCCCTCTGAGCCAGAGCTCATCTGTTTAGTTTCTGAAAGGAATATCAACACCAGATTCTGGTGTGGATCCATCCTCAACATTTTCTATACTCCTCTTTACCCAAATCTTGTTCATCTCCCTTTGAATTTCTTCTGCATTCACTTTTCTTTTTCCTTTGTCTTGGTTTTGATTATGATGCACCAGACCCTTTTTGTTCTAATTTTTACTTCTACAGAATTTGGCAATATGACTGGATCTATTGCAATTGTAGAAAACAACATTCTTTTGCATATTTGACTGATATCCTCTTGACCTACACTGATTAGCCATATGACCCATTCTATTGCATGCAAAGCATCTACCATTGAATGAATTGTTCATTTGTATATTTCTACACTTATGAGATTTGTGACCATACCTTTTGCAGTTGAAACACTGTCCAAAGAAGGATGAATTAGTCTGATTCATTCTTCTTCTACACTAATTTGCTTTATGACCAAAGGTATTGCAATTGTGGCAGTATCCATTGAAGGATGTATATCTTTGAGCATTTGGTTTCCTTACCGGAGGTCTTCTAGACCCGATCTTTGGATTTCCTGATCTAGAGTTCTTCTAACCAGATTTGGAGCTTTCACCTTTCTCATACCCCAAGCCTTGCTTGTCATCTACCCTCTTTTGGCTTTCAAGAAGAACTTCAAGCTGAGAAGAACTTATCTTGAATTTCTCTTTATATTCATTTGCTTTTTGAAGATCCCTTTTTAGAGTGTCAATATGATTTTCAAGTTGTTCTTCATTATCTCTAGCTTCTTCAAGATCAGATTCTAGATGCCTGATTATTCTATCCATGTTGTGGCAGTATTCTGACTTCTCCTTAAGAGATTGTTTTAAATTATCTTCAAGTTTTCTTTTCTCTTCAATTTCTTGGGTGAATTTCATAACCCCTGATTCCATTTCATGTCTTACCATAATGACCTCTTTTAATAGTTTCTCACATAACTTGTTCTTCTCATTCAGATCTTCATTAGTATTATTGGATTCACTTTGACTTCCTAACTGTTGAAGTAGCTCCTTTCTCTTTTTCATAGAGATACTTAGTTTCCCTTTTAGTTCATTTATGAAATCATCAGCTTGTTTGAGTCTTTCCTTCAATTCATTGACTTCGGAGTGAGATTGCTCAAGATCATCTAGGGAAGACTGAAGTTGTTCCCTCATACCATACACATCTATTGGAATTCCCAGATCTTCCTCAAGCTGTTAGGCTCTGTTTGGAGGAACTTGGCTCTAATACCAATTGTTGATAACTGAGAGGGGGGGTGAATCAATTATCTTAATTAATTTAACTTTCTATTCTTCAAATTAAATAAGCATGCATAACCATGAAAGCAGGAATAAACTTAATACACATAACATAATGATTTTGACGTGGAAAACCCTGTTAAGGGAAAAACCACGGGGTGACTAACCCAAGATTGTATTCTTTGTTAAAAGAATAAGGTAGTACAAAATGGTACTTGCCAATTAGGGCTTACTACCTGAGCACACTGCTCACAAGAGGCTCACTGCCTACAAGATACAAATAAAAGTAACTAGGTACCTGAACTGATGAGATGCATCCACATATGCTAAGGTTCAGTTCCAGTTAGGCTCAATACACTGATCTACTGCACTTCATTCTTCCTCTTCTTTAGTGCTACTATCCTGTCACATACCGGACTTGTATTACTACTTCCACACTGCTCTCTACTTTTCTTCACTCTTCACAACATACCACACACACCTTCACATCCAAATCCATCTTGTATATATATCCGCACTAATGATTTCAACACCTTTCTAGTCGGCATCCGGAATAGTCCATATTTTCCAAAACTCTGGCCTGTCAGCTGAATCCTTACTTATCAAGTGATTTGTTTCAAGGAGATGCTTATAGAAGTCATCAATCATGTTGGCTAATCATGAATGATACCTCAAGAAACTTGATCACCATCAATATCTCATCCGAAAAAAGATCTGATGCTCTGTCAAACAGTTCTTCCTTAGTCTACTCTGTCAAATAGGAACTCAACACTTGGGAGTTCATATCTTCTCACTCTTTCATCACCAGAGGCTCAATCTCTAGAATCTATTAGTCATGGTACTCCTCTTGGCTTTCCCAAGTCCGCACTTTGCTGAGATACTCCCTCTAAGAGATCCAGACCTGATTGTCGGTCCTAGCTGCATGCTCTGTTCTTGCTTACTGGACCACAACACTCTTCACTCTGACTTTCGGTATAGGCACACCATGTCCTACAGATGGGTGGGATGAACTTTGCCATCAATAACAAAAACCATGAGGCTACACTGTGTCTCTTGCCAACAAAACCTTTATTATCTTGAAAAGTATGATCAATTTGGAACAAACTGCTGACTCCAAGTCTCCGTTGATCAAGTCATGATCTTCTGACATTACTCAGAGGTTGATGTGACATGTTATTTTCCATTTCAAGGGCTCTTACACTATTTTTATTGTAAATCATTGCCCGTATATCTGGCTTTGCATCTGTTTCCTATAAACTTACTTCACAAACAAGGTTATTTCCACTATGCTCCATAGATAATGATTATATTTATGTTTGATCAATTCTTCTAAGCATTTACTGTCATTAACTTGTTTTAGACTTCTGCACTGCGTATTTAATAAAATGATGTGATTATAAGTAGATATTTACATGTTTATCACTAATAATCATATGTATTTGCATGATATTTAATATTTTTGACATGCTTTCACTTAAAATATGCTCTGTGTGTTCAATTATTTATGAGTTATAGGCATATTTCATGTTTATTTGCTTTAGATTATATGTTATTTGCAATTGTGAAGGTGATTTGTAATGAAATTCAAGAAAAAATAAACAAATACTTCTAAATTTGGTGAACCTTTAGCTATTGAGTCACATACATTCCAGATACATTCTTGAAGAGAAGGAATCAAACCATAATTTTACCAGGTTGTTCCACAGCTAGGTATAGTTGATGCTAACTTCAAAGGAACAAGGAATGAAAACAACACATGCAGACTGACAACACTCCAAGGGACACAACCAATCAATGCATATATCTAGATTTTGTTCACTGATTACTCAAGATTTACAATTGTTGTAATCAAAACAACTTCTCTTTCATTAAGTACTCAAAAGACATGTATATTCACAAAAGCCTTGAAATTAGTCCTAAATGCTTCAGCAAGCTAACTTCAATTAAGTTTCTAATAATGAACCAAATGCACTCCAACTCCTTTTATAGAATAAGGAGAGGAGGCAGTTACAAGTGACCAACAGTCAAGATTTGTCTATTTAGATCAATGGTCAATATCATCTTATTGACTAAGTCAACACTTGTAAACAAGAGCACAGGTTGCCAATTGGCAACCATCTGTTGGACTTAAGCATCTTTCACACTGATTATGCATTAGAAACTCTTCATTCTCTTCTTCCTCGTCTTCCTCAATTTCTTCTTCATCATCATCATCCCTCATTTTCATCTTCATTATCACTATCACTATCAATCACATGATAATCTTTCTTTATGTGTACCCTGACCATTGCCCTAATGGATTCATATAGTTGCACTACTCTTTCAACTTCCCCTCCATCTTGGATTGTGGCCCTAGTTGTACCGTGCCTGTGGGAATGAAATCATGCCTGAAGCCTATTCGGCTATTTAGCTTTTCATTATATGCCTCTACTTTGGCCTTCATTCACATGGCTTTATTTATTACCTCCTCAGTTAAATGATGAAGGGGATCTTCTGCTACCTGCTTGAAATTGTCATGGAAGGCTTGAGCAGCATAATTAGCATCTTGATTCTCTACTTTCCCTTCTACTTTGTCCTCCAAGGCTTCTAAGGTGTCTACTTCTTCAGCCATCAGCCTATGTAATTTGGCACTTATGTCCCTTAGTTTGCTGCTGCATCTTTTCAATACATCACACTCAAATCTAGTGTCCTCATGCCAAATATCCATCAATTGTGCAGTGTTATTGTCTAGTACTTTGTTTTCCATGAGTATTTTCATGTCAATCCTTTTCATCTCATCTAGGGCACCTAGGTGTTTCTCCAGTTTGAAGGATCTCCTCCCTACTTCATTTTGCAATTTGTCCACTTTTCTCTTAAGAGCACCCAACAAATTCCAATTGGATAAGGAGAGTCTAACCACCTCCTCTGCATCAACTACAAAAGAGATAAACCAATTATCCACCAATTGAGCTTTGTGTTTCATGAGGTCTAACCTAGTTATTTCATCTTGAGAAATAATGGTTAGTGGGGTAGCTGGGTTAGCTGGTGCATGATTAGGGTTAATTAACCCTTTAATGAATGTATGTAACTGAGCAATATGCTCTTTATGTTGTTTATTCTTCTCCTTCTCTTTCTTTATTCTCTTTAAAAAAGAATCAATGTTGTCTTTGGCCTCTTGACCTTCTAGTTCCTCTGTGGCAAACCCTAAATCAATATTAGTGATCTAGAATTCCTCAAGACTTATTTTTCCCTTTTCTTTGTCTACCAATGGCAATGCTACTTGTGCATTCCCCCTTCCAGTGGTAGGATCTCTTTTTATGGTAGATGTAGGCCTTGCCTTTCTTTTAAGTTTTAGCGTACTTGCAATAAACAATGTGGAAACATCAAAATTAGGGACCTCATCCACTTGTTGCAAATTTATGTCCTATTGCAACCAATATAGAACATCACCCCTAGCCTCTTGCTGATTACTTTGTTTATTTTGAGTATCATGGGACTTAATATTATGCTCTACCTTTGGTGGTGAATTCTCTTTCCTCGGTTCTTCCTCATGCACATTCTTATGAGGGGGATCTGACTGAGGTACCTCCTGTTGAGGGATTTTTTTCTGAGGTGGAGGCTCTTGGGGAGTATATACATTCTGATCATGTGCCTCTTCTTGTAACTTTTCATTTGGGGTTTCTTCAACATTTTGACTTTGTCCATTATGTGACACTTGGTCCCTTTGAGAAGATTGCGTAATTTGATCTTGGGGATCATCCTAACCATCCTTGGTCACCTTTTCTATCTCCTTCTCTGGACCTTCATCATGTGTCAGACTCTATTCCTCAACCTTAGATGTGCTTATTTTTTCTCTGCTCAATTCTTTCTCATCTAATTTCTTTTCTAATTCTTGATTACTGCCTTG